>CM057839.1:2737500-4106250 GCA_030068075.1 Paguma larvata | reverse complement strand
GAAAAAGACGTTTATGCAAAATAGTTTGCAATTGGAAAGTGTGCAAATCCGGTGTGACTTCAGCTACAACCAAGAAACCATCATACCCTGAGGTATATATATAATCCTTCTGTCTGCCATATCAATGAAGCTGAAGGATTCTAAGTAGACAGAATGAACTCTGTGACATTCAGGGTACCTCAATGGCATAAAGATGATAAATTCTGGGGGATATAAGAACATGAATATCAACGGAAGAAAACAATTGGCTTAGAAAATATTTTAAAAAAAAAACGAGTCTACATGAATACCCAAGCCTATTAGTTTATGTGCGGTGGAAAAAATAACGAAGATATTTTTCAGAGGACATTTTTCCAAGAGCACAATATTGTGTGAATCATTTAATTGCATGTAAATGATAGATTCAGACTCAGAGCATAAGTCATTTGCATTCCAAGCTCTACACGTGAGGTTTCCCCCTTGAAAATATCGGAAAGATGTAAACAGGGAGGAGGAAAATGGGTTCATTCCATACAGAGGCAGAATCAGGGTTTCAAGCACAGAAATGGTACATATTGAGGACGCATGTGTTTCAAGACAAATGGTTTAAGCGTTCTGTCTTATTTCAAATATAGCAGCTCGTGCCCGTTTTCTCTCATATCACTAGGAGCATTGTGCAAGACAGATGGCCTTAATGCCCTGCAATGCCAATATCCGAAATTCCCCGCCCAACTGTAACAATAATGTCCTTTCAAATTTTAATAACACCTGTCACCCAGGGGACCCATGACCCTCTCGAGTTTCATTATATGCAACGTTTCCGTTAGGCTGGTCGTCTGTTTTGTTATTCTCTGCCAGGGAAGAAGCACACTGGGGTGTGCAAATTGGCTGACATTATGATTCAAATTAGTTAATTTAAGAAAAAAACGTGTATAATAATTGGACTCGCAATTCCCTACACATTGGTTCATCATGTATCTAATTACTATATTAATTTTTACGGAACGGCACCTTGACGTTTAATGCATTTAAAGGAGGTGAACTTTAAATGAGCTTTCCCTTCAAACATAAGCCAAAAGTAATGTCTTCCTACGCCTTCACATCGGACAAGAAGCTTCTTTTGTCAGCTCTTCCTGACTTTACAGAGGACTCTGTATGGACTTTGAACTTACTCTTTCACTGTTTCACAGAAACACAGTCCTGTCTACGGAATGTTATCTCTTTGGATTTGAAAGCCAAAGGAAATGAGGCTGCCTTGGTTACTCCCATGGGGACACTTAACGGGAGAATGGGGCCATGGGTTTGCTGAACACAAATGTCAGTTATTAGTACCGAAGGACTCAGAGGACAATCTCTTGTCCACGTCCCCATGGCTTTTGTCAGGTGTGCTCTTCCTGTCCCTGTAACCTACCTCGCTTTTCCTCCAAAGACCCCGGTGCTTACCTCTTCTTACGCTCAAGATGGCGCATAGCTGGATAATGAGAATATTACTAATGGTTAGTATTGGTTTTGAGCGGAACAAACACCTATCTATATTCCACTGATACCGCTAATTTTAAGGCTCACAGCCTTAAACATTCTTGGATGCGTCTGATGTATCTAGAAGGTATATAACTGGTCAAATCAATTATTTCATTGAAAGCGTAAAAAGCGACCTTGAGTCTTTGATCGTTTTTGTCACTTTTACACATGCAACACGGGGAGTTGAGGGCTGGTTGGGCAGGGCGGTTGGTCATCTGGGCTGGATTTTTTTCCCTGAACTGTTTCACACTAACAGCAACCAAACAATAAAAACAATCAAAATGGCGGCTGATGTGTGCATGTCATTCCCCGTGACAGGCATAGTGATGAGTGCTGTGCCCATAGTGGTTTAGGGGACTATGAAGTGGGTTCCATCACATCCCATTTCGGAGGTGAGTAGACAGAAGCCAGAGAACGTAAAGATCTTACCCAGGGCATGTAGGTGGGAGGTGGAGCCAGCGGCACTCTTAATACCTTGCTCCCCCGAGCATAGAAAGTACATTAAGCCAGGTGCCTGGAATGGCTGCATTGTTTGCAGGGCCAACTGCAAAATAAAATAAGGGGCCCCTTGTTCAAATCCGTGAACCATTTCACAGCAGTGACAGCAGGGCATTAAACCAAGCACCAGCTCCTCCTAAGTGTGTGGCCCCTGGGCAACTGTCTAAGTCTCACCCCCATGAGCCAGCTCTGCTCATAAGCTTGAGCTTCCTCAGCTAGCAAGGGACGGAAGACCCCTCTCCTCTCAGTGAGTCCATCATGGCAGCCCTTCCTTGCCCGGTCTCCATTTCTGTCCTTAGGAGAAGAGAAAGGTGCCTGTGTTTCCCGAATTGGCTAGTTGCCTTGACTAGTTTTACACATTCGGGTAAAATCTGGCTTCGTGGTTATATTATATCCTGTATCCCTCTTCAACCCCAAAAGTGACTTGGTTGGTCTTTTCACCGCACACGCATGCACACATATTTCTCATAGATTTTGCCACCGTCCAAGTGAACCCCCTGCTTCTTGCCTTTCCTAAGTGTGAAGAACTGTGCACCTGTCTGCAGACGATGAGGCGCCTGAGCCTGGCACGGTCGGTCATCCACAGGAGCTAAGGCGTCCTTTATCCCAGAGCATCCCATTGTTTTTTGTTCATCTTTCTTTCTTAACCTTCGCCCATCAAGAAACTTCAGATTCGTTCCTTCCCCATTTTGTATATTTTAAGAAGTGCAGTGTATAATTTTTCTCATAAAAAAAAGTTCAGTTTATTTATATTGGATAGCAGTGTTTGTGCCTGACATCCAATTCAGATCTCGGATCCAAGAACTTAAAAGTGACAATTGCTCCAGATTCTTCCTTTTCTACTTCATTTCACAAAATCATGAATTCTCCATCTGTCCCCTGAACTAGGACGCCTCTTACAATATAACCCAAACCCGTATTACCCAGCTTAATTGCCCCTTAACATAATGAACATCACTTGCATTACAAGGACTGTGATTTTTGTGCTTAGATTTTGTAGCTATCTTAATGTGTGTGCTAAATAGTCCTTGAAAATGCTTTATATCTTATTTTTTAAGTAAAAAATTATTGAATATTTTACTAACCCTTTCTTCCTCTGCTAACGAACAGGTTAAGAGTGAGTTCTTCCCCAATGTATACTTTTAATCCTCACGCCTATGTGAATCTATTCCTCATATTCATTCTATAACCAATGCTTTACTTACAGAATTACAAAAGCAGGTAATTTTGGCTGATATACTTCAAGATAATGCGAATGCACAACTTAGAATTAATTCCACAAAAGAAGGTATTTGAACAGCAAACAAAACTCCCAAATGAATTTAACCTTGAGTTATGTTAATAATGAAAAGAAACAGGTGAAAACTCATTTCACCTCGATAATGTAAAGAACAAATTTCTGTGTAATATTGACAAAAGCTAATATTTTTCAAAGCCACAGCAAGTCCTTATTATTGGATGGGACAGTCAGTTTCTAAGATGGCTTCCAATAGGCCCCGGAATGCCCTCCTCTCTTTTTCTGTCTCTCTCTTCTTGCCTGCCTGTCTCTCTCACACATACATTCTAACACACACACACACACACACTCTCTCTCTCTCTCTTTTTCTCTCTCACAGACTCTCACAAACGATTGTCTTATACGTACTCTCTTACACACATCACACATACTCTCCCACACACACTCTCACCCACATACTCGTTCTCACACACACACTCTCTCTCTCTACACACACACACACTCTTCCACACACACTTTCACACTCTCCCACACGCATATACATACTCTCTCTTCTCTCTCTCAGACAACCGGATCTGGCGGAGGCCAGCTTCCACTCTGGAAGCCCATGATGAGACTTGCATGTCAAGAAACAGAGATCTCTGGCCAAAGCTAGTGAGGAACCAAGGCCGCCTCACAACCATGAGTGAGCCTGGAAGTGGATCCCTGAGCACCAGACGAGACGTGCTGGCAGCTTGACTGCAACCTCCTGAGAGGCCTCGAGCCACAGTCACGTGGTTCGGGGACACTGGGTCTGTGACCCTCAGATATTAAAAATGTTTTAAACCACTAAGATTTAGGAGTAATTTGCAACACAGCAATAGATAACTTATATACTGGCCCAAGAGTATTGTGAACAGAAAACAAAAGGACTAAAATCATATCCAGATAATTCTATCACACTGAAGAGTTTTCTTTTGTGTTCTTTATTTAGGGGTGTCTATTTTTATTAGCAGGAGATGTTTTAATGAAGAATGAACACATCGATGTAGAAATAATTATATCTATGGTGTAGACATAATTTTCCTTATTATCCCCCAAATCCTCTGCCTGGCTTTAAGGTATTTTTTAATCCGGCCCTGTCTTTCCTGTTTAACTTTATTTCTATCATTTCTCAGTAGGTATTAGGGTCTAGCTTCTCTACTAAGGAAGAAGTCTTCAAACTCATGTTCTCACTTTATTTTTATTTTATTATTTTATTTTTTACTATTTTATTTTATTTTTATTATTTTATTTTATTTTATTACTTTTTTAAAGAGAGAGGAGAAGGAGAGAGAATCCCAAGCAGGCGCCACGCTCAGCATGGAGCCTGACATGGGGCTCGATCCCACGGCCCTGGGATCATGACCTGAGGGGAAATCAAGGGTCGGATGCTCAACCGAGTGTCCCCACTTCTTCATCCCATCATATAAGATCCTAACACTCCTTCAAAATCCTGTTCTGATGCCACCCTGTTCGGCTTATGGGGAGAGCTCCCTTCTGTGGGCTGGGTTACTCAAGTTTGTACCTATTACAAATCTGGCTAGTTTATATGCCTTTCATTGAGTATCTGTTAATTATGATGCTCTTTAATATGATGAATTCTTAAAATATAAAGATTCCACACGCAGCTAGCTGAGCACTGAATCTAGCTGATTCGCATAATTGAATTCTGGTGGATTAAAAAATGCATTATGACCCAACAATAAACACGTTCTGAATAGTGTTCACAGCCACTTTTGTGAATGTTATCCTATTCACCCGCACGACAACTCATTCAGCTGGGACGTGGTTACGAGCTAAATTGCATCGTCCCCCTCTGAAATTCCTCTGCGGAAGCCTGGGCTCCAGGAGCTCAGAATGCAATGCATTTGGAGACCAGTCCTTTAAAGAGGTCATTAAGGTAAAGCAAAGTCATGCGGGTCAGCCCCAATCCAATCTGACTGGCCTCCTTGTAAGAAGATATCCTGGCGGTGGGGGGGTGGTGGGGGGGTCGGGGTGCAGCGCCTGGGGGACTCAGTCGGTTCAGCTTCCGATTTCGCCGCAGGTCACGATCTCGCGGTTTGTGAGTTTGAGCCTCGAGCCACGTAAGCACTTTGATACTTGGAAACAGATGTTTGTTGAGTACGTTTGGCTTTTATTTTATGGTCTTGACTTTATGGGAACAGGTTCACCTTATATGTCTTTTCAAATACAGTTTATCAAGTTGGTTAGGACCAAGCATAAAACCTTACAACCTGCTTGGTTCATAATGAAATGGATGAAGATTTAAAATACGCAGATTCTGTGGTGCTTCAGTTATTTTGAGGAAAGTAGAGGTGGGAAAAAAATCCACTGTATTTGTGTTCAATTGCCTTTGGGAAAATATAGGTAACATTATGAACCTAACCTCTTACACTTTGCTCCTTATTTGTAGTCATTACTCCAATGCAGATTGTAAAAAAAGCAATCTATTTGGAACATTAAGAAGGTGGCGTGATGTCTGGGTGGCTCAGCTGGTTAAGCTTCTGACTTCAGGCCAGGTCACCATCTTATGGTTTGTGAGTTCAAGCCACACGTCGGGCTCTGTGCTGCAACTTGGAGCCTGGAGCCTGCTTCGGATTCTGTGTCTCCCTCTCTCTCTGCCCCTCCCCCAATTGCACTCTGTCTCTCTCTGTCTCTGTCTCTCTCTCTTTCTCAAAAATAAAATAAAACATTACTAAAAAAGATTCTCTCTCCCTGTCTCTACTCACATGTGCCCATGCTCTCTCTCTCTCTCAAAAAGAAAAACATACATTAAAAAAATGTAAAAAAAAAATAGAGGTGCCTGGGTGGCTCAGTTGATTAAGCATCCGACTTTGGCTTAGGTCATGATCTCGTAGCTTGTGGGTTCAAGCCCCAAGTTGGGCTCTGTGCTGACAGTTCAGAGCCTGAAGCCGGCTTCAGATTCTTTGTCTCCCTCTCTCTCTGCCCTTCCCCCACTCACAGTCTCTTTCAAATATTAATAAACATTAAAACAATTTTTAATTAAAAATGTAAAAAATAAAAAGGTGGCGAGGTTATCAGAGATTAAGCGGCATTATGTCTGGTATTTGCTTTCAATGTTGAGAGGGACATGAGACAAGACTGAAAAAAATGTTAACGAAGTTCAAATTGGATGATAAACACATGAAATTCATTTTAATATTGTGAATTATTGTAAACAAGTCTGACATTTTTTTCTAATGGAAAAATAAAGAAAAAAACTCTCCAAAACTTGTTCATGGATTGCTGACTTTAACATTTGGCGAATGTGATTACCAATTTCCTGACGGATACAAATACAGAGAAGTGATTCAGGCCTTGCTCTGAGGCAAGAAGGGGGTCTTGAAGCTTTTCCCTGGTTGCTGAGTAGAGCTCACCTACTAGCTGGTCTGTTTCATACACTGTTTCCTCAACAAACAGCATTTTTCTTGGAAGGACCTAGAGTCATTCTCAGAGAGTTAAACTCTTAGCTGCAACTGAAACTTGGACTTGGAGTATGATGAGTAGACTGGAGGCAAGACAGGCCAATGAGAAAACAAGTCACTTGGCAAACGGATTTCAGAAGTAGGGCGGCTGGATTGGCCAGAGAACGGAGGGCTCTGGGCAGAGGACGCGCGAAAGCTGAGAAGCAGCATGGGGCAGGGGCAATCGTCTTTGACCTTACACCTGGGGGTTGTCGTTGCTGCTGGCAGAACACAGTGGAGGGAGAACCATTCAGCTGTGGTTATATGTCTGTGTTCGCACGGAAGTTGATGTGAAATCCATCTCCAGGTGACAAAATCCAAGAGTGAAGATTAAGGAAACAAGTCCAGCTTCTGAAATGGAGAGTAGGCCGGAGGCACCAAGATGATAGTGCCATGGCTTATGTTGTGCTAGCCTTATGCCACGGCTTACCAATCTGGCCACTTTCCTGTCTCAGGAATGTTCTTCCTGCCTGCAGCCACGTTCCTGCCCTCGACATCTTTTGATTTTTGCTGCCCATCCTGTTTTTGATCATGTTGCCCTCGGTAATCACCTTTTTTTGACACTTCGTGGTTCAGCAGGTTTACGGACATCACTAATAGCGATAGAAGTGGTTCGTACGTTGAGGACAGGACTAGTAAAATCGGGTGAAAGAAGAGTGGAACTGAGGCCAATCAGTCAAAAACAACACCCACGGAGACTGCCAGAATAAAAAGGGATGGAAAGACACAGACACAGAGATAGAGACAGGCAGAAACAGACATACAGGATTAAACAAAGAGCACGGGGTTTGCAGTCAGGAGCTCGCAGTTAAATAGCAAAGTAGCCTTGGGACTTGAGGCAGGGCCGACCTCTGATGTTCATTCTCAAGTCGCCATGGGGTCTCAAGTCACAGTGAGGAAGCATCCCTTTGGTATAAAAGGCCAGAAATGGGACAGACAACTCCATTCTACTTGACCTACAACTGAAGGAGAATATGTCTTCTAGGTTAGAAGCCGAGAGTTCCCTTTCTACTGTCAGCTTGGAAAGAACACCATGTCCTCTCAGTCATTCACAAATTCTCTCACCTACCAAAATCCTATAACACGGCTAGTGTCCACCAGGCCCTGAGGCTACAAGAGTGGACTGGATGCAGTCTGTGTCTTTGAGAAGCTTCCCATGTACTGAGATGCTCAAGAAAATATGCCATTTCTCTACAAAATAATTTACGAAGAACGTACTCTATGCTGAACTTGAGATGAACGGATGAGAAGAAATCTGTGCGGGAAAGGCGTTCTCAGTGAGAGTGGTGATCTAAGCCTCGGCCACGCTGAGTAATAAGTGATCCCGAAAGTGAAGGAGTTCACTCATTCCTGTACCTCCACCTCGCGAGTTTGCAGTTTGGTGATTTCGGCTGGTCTGAGCTGGCCTTGCCCGCATCTGGAGTCAGATGTCTGTGGCTGATGGACGATGGCCTCCGCTGGACCGACTCTTTTCTGCTCCCCATCTCTTTGGTCTCCCTGTGGGCAGGGGGCTAGCCTGGGCACATGCTCGTGGCTGTGCCAGAAGTCAGCAAGACCCGACACACCGATGGCTCAAGGCCGTCACCCTAAGCAGGTCATGCGGCCAAACTGGAGACACTGCAAGGGGTGGAGAATCGAGCCGTTGCGGTGGCAGAGCTGGCACGTCGCCCCAGGGCACAGCAGCCTGGCGCCATCTTGGCTCTATCACCAGCATCCGGAGTGAAGACAGGAATCCATCCATGTTATCAACGAATAGGGTCTTTAGAAGTGTCCCAGTGAAGCCAAGGCGGCTCCCGGGAGCTGGGCGGTCACACCTAATTCACAGCACCCAGCCTAGGGTGCAACGTTTAAGCCACAACATCTCCCTGGGAGGTTCAGACACTGCTGTTTTGTGCTGACTTCCCCTTGGCCACACAGCCCTCCCCAACACCGGGCTCAGGGGGAGCAAAGGGTTCCACTGCGCGGGAGAGGAAGGGAGGGGACAGGGGGCAGAAAGGGCCACGTTCTCCTTGCTCCATCACTCACTCTTCCCGCCGCGTCTTCCATCAGGCAGGAGCAGTGCTAAGAAATAGATCCCTGCCAACCAGGGGGCATTACACAGGAGGAGGACCACTTCTCTGGAGCCCAGAATGGAACATTGCCATGACAACGCAGAACTAACGGGTGTCCTAGAACACGGGGGGCCCTTTATTGTCTGTAGATCCCGTAATTAGCTCAAAGGAGACAGAGAATGAGAAGGACTTGCTAAGGCAGTCTTCGGAGTAGCAGGCAGGTCCTTTGTTACTTAGGGAGAGGCTAATCCGATTAATCATCTGTAAAGAGAGAGCAAAGGTAACTAACTGCCTGATCGCCCCTAGAATCGAAACCACATCAGCCGAGGGAACAAACATTTCAAAGAGTTACAATTACTCAGTAGGAGTAATTATGCGTCTAGGCACCCTGACGTATTTTGGATGCTTGAAATAAATTTGGTTTATTTCTCATTTAATTATCCATTATAGATTTTGTGCGTGTATGTGCATGTATAAAACAGAATACTTTACATAATGTCTATTTGTATCTTATGTATGTACATATATACATGTGTACTTACATGCATAGAGACATATTTCATATATATCTCTGAAAATGCAACCTAATTAACTAAGTTCTCAAAAAGATATCTTTTAATATTTGTACAAAATCAACAGAACTGAATCACCTCAAGGGAAACATCTCCCTCCCTACCCCAGTCTCTCCCCCTCTCCTTTTAACAGGGATAAATCCTACTGCCATTATATAACTACCCTAGTTATATAGCGTAGTGCTTAGGATCATACTACTGACCAGTTGTGCACACTTGGGCAAGTTGTTTTATCTCTGTAATGTACAAAATGGTCATATTGATATTAATTATACTGACACACAAGGCCGTTGTGGGCATTAAGAATGTGAAACTCTCCTAGCAGCATTCCCGAAGCGTCGCACTGGACAGCACTGATGTAATCAAGGATCTCCCACTACCTAGGCGATTCTGACGCTGAAATCCCCAACATTTAATCTACGTAACATTTGTTACGTGCCTACGCTGTACACAATTCCGCCAGTTTGCATATAGATATAAAAAGGAAAGTGATATTGACCCCGATCTGAAGGAAGTTACAAGCCAGTGGAAGTTGCCTTAAATATATAAAAACAACATATCATAATGAAGTGATACAAAAAATAAACAAAAGCCGAGGGCACCAGAAAGAGCTGTGGGCACTGGTGACTAGAGAAATAAGGGTGGGCGTCTAAGAGAAGCCTTGGGGTTCCTTGCAGGGAAAGGAGGGATTTTGAGCAGCAACAAGGCAGAGCGCATTCCAGGCGAAGGAATAACTTGAGAAAATTAGGGACGCGGGAAAAACCAAGCAGCATTTTATCTCAGTCACCTCACTAGAGGTCAGAGACATGAGCTCCCCGACATTGTGATTCGTATCGTCTGATATGTAATTCGCACAGAACTACGCTTACACAGTTCTGAGTATTTGCAGCCAACACATACTTTTACGAGTGCGCGTCCTCTTCGGTGATATCAAATACCGCAGTAAATGAATGCAAACACCACTCGTTCATTAATTCGGTGACCATTTCTGCTGCACTACTAGGTACCAGGAGCCGCGGGAGAAACTCAGAACACAAAGACGCACAGTTTGTTCTTGAGAAGTGTGCGGTAGGGGATGGAGGGGGAGAGATGTGCCAACAGGCCGTTCTGAGGTTGTGGGGTGGCCCTAGCGAGGCAATGAGAGGACGGTAAGGAGCACGGAGGTGACACGTGGACCCTCGCAGGCAGGATAAAGAGGAATCAGAGAGGCAGGGAGACGGCTCGTTCACAGCAGAGACAGGAATACGCACAAGGCTGGATGCCTGAGGGTGAAAATTGGAGGCATTCCAGGCTGTTGAAGACTGTGTAAGTGTAGAACGAGAAAGGGGGCTGGCGAGATTTAAGGCTGCAAAGATAAGCGAGGAGCACATAATTAAGCGCCCTACATGCTCTGCTAAGGAGTTAGACTTTTATCCTGTAGGGACAGGAAATGAAGAAACAGGTTTCAGATAAGGCAGAATAAAATTTGCATTTAGAAAGGCCATTTTGGCTGCAGCGAGGAACCGGATTGGGGGGGGTCGACTCTAAAGGCGAGGCTAACAGAGACTTCAGACCCGGGAAAATGGCGGCCTGGCGGGGAAGCCTGCTCCGAGGACGAAGGCCGGAGGGCACGCCGCAGTGACTGAATCTCACGGTAGGGGGAGAAGTTGCAGATGTCGCTCAGGTCTGTAGTAGTCAGGGGCGTGAACCACAGCTTCTGTAACAAACAAGTCTAATGCTTCAGGGGTTTTATTTTATTTAGCACTCAGCGGGTAGGCTGATGCAAGCGGGGTTGCTCTCCACCAAGCAGCGTCTTTTTGGAGGCCGCGTGAGAAGTAGGTGAGAGAATGGGGAAGGCCTCAGGACCAGGCTTGTAAGAAGCCCACAAAACTGCGGTCCGTGGCCCTCTGCCAGAGCTCGGTCACACCATCCCCCCCCCGGCGCAGGGAGGGCTAGAGACACAGTCTTTCTTCGTACCAGGGTGGACAAGAAGCCAGGGCAGCACAGCGTCGTCTCTGCCAGTGTATCCCTTTTTGAGACAGGACACGCTGGAGGAAGAGCAAAGTTCACTTTTGAACTTACCAAGTTTGAAGGACCTAAAGAACATGACGGGGCAGCAGGAGGAGACATGGAAAATCAACTGGAAGTGTCAGAGCTCAGAAGACGGTCCTGCAGTGACGTTAGCCGTCTCAGAATCTCAGGTTGTGCTCAGTGGAGACCGCAGGCGGACGCCTGGAAGCACGCAAGGAGAGCAGCCAGGAGAGAGAAGTAACTTCCAAGGGAACCGCAGAAACCTAGGAGCTCACAAACGACCATGAGAAAGCCACTTGAGACTGCTGTCCCGGAAGCACGACCATGGATTAAATGACTAAAGGAGTCTCAGGACGTACCGTTCTTAGCATTACAGAGAAGTCAGGCGGTTCAAACGGAAAAGTCCATTGGCTACACCAAGCGTGTCCACCAGCGTCCACGGAGAGAACGGGGTCAGTCAAGCATTAGGGGAAGTTGCAAGATGTCAGTACATGGGAGACTGGAAGGTGGAGGGGCAGAGCCGGTGAAGGGAGATGCATCTTTCCAGCTTACCCGTTGTGCAGCTTGGGAAGCCGGAGGGCTAATGAGCACATCCCGCCTTTCCCCTGCACTTCTTTAAAGAAGGGAGAGACTTTCATCCTTCTCAATACTGGTGAGAAAGGGGGTTTGCGGAGAGAAAGACGTGCAGGAAAGCCGATGGACCGAGGCTGTTGAAGGGCCCAACGAGAGCAGATCCTGAAGGAGAATGGGCCAACTCGGAGAAGAGAAAGGCCGTGTGGCCCTTTGCACGGGGAGGTGGGGGTGCATACCCCTGGGGGGAGGGGAGGGGCCAGCCTGCGGAGTCGGACACTTTGACACTTTTGCACGGATGGGTCATCAGCCTTTCAAAGGGTCAATGCCCATTCTGTTTGGTTTTGCACAGGGGAGTGCGGGATTTAAGGAGGAACACCTCGGGCCCCACCATCGCTCTCATCAACCACTTTCCCCAAGGGGGAGGGAGGCCCATGTGCGTGGCAGACACGCTCACTGTGGACTGACTGCCCCGCCCGAGCCGGCTGTGAAATGCCCCTGGGTTGCAAACATTTGGTGGGTGTCTTGTTTATCAGGTGTGTTTGACTTTCTTTTCTATTTTTTTTTAAGATTTTATTTTTAAGCAGTCTCTACACCCAACATGGGGCTCAAACTCACAATCATGCATGTTTGACATTTTTAAGGTGAAGATTGTGTCAAAGGATATTAATTGTAACTTATACTATATATACTTTTTAAATTTGGTAGATTTATTTTTCAAGTTCTCTAAATGTTTTGCCGACTTTTGCCCTCGTGTAACAATATTGCTAATGCCAGTGATAGCAGGGATATGAGTTCCTGTGTCTCTACGTTGTCAATCTGGGATTTTATTTCATTTCTTTTTTTTTTTTTTTTTTTTTTTTGATTGTGAAACCTCATAGCTCATTGTTACTTTTTTTTTTTAATGTTTATTTATTTTTGAGACAGAGAGAGACAGAGCATGAATGGGGGAGGGGCAGAGAGAGAGGGAGACACAGAATCCGAAGCAGGCTCCGGGCTCTGAGCTGTCAGCATAGAGCCCGACGTGGGGCTGGAACTCACGGACCGCGAGATCATGACCTGAGCCGAAGTCGGACGCTCAACTGACTGAGCCACCCAGGTGCCCCCATTGTTACTTTTTAAAATTTCTCTTACCATTACTAAAGATAAGCATCTTTCCATTTATTATTGGGCATTTTAATTTCTTTTTCTATGTATTATTTGGAATATCCCTGGCTACTTTTGTGTAGGTAATTTGTTACTTTTTTGTCAATTTTTACCTGTTCTCTTAACTTTAAAAACTGCCATTTCCTCTCATATGAACGCTATATGGTTTTTAGGTATACTTTTAAAATTCTCCCCAACATGACCTGCATATTTCTTGCTAAGTTTAACCTCCCTTTGAGGGGGTTTTACTGTAAACCTGATATTTTCCCTTCAATTAAAGAGAAAAACGGTAAACGGTGTTTTTGTTTGGGTGTTTTAATGAATCAACCACTTTCTGCTTATATTTAAGAGTTTTTAATGTATTTATTTTATTTTTATTTAATAGTGTTTTTTTTTTTTTTCATTTAATCCTGTTGTATTTAGGTTTAGAGTTATAACACCTGCAAATGAGAGCTTTGCTGCCTCGTTTCTTGTTTTACATGTTTTCTGCTCTCGGGTCCATCTGGATTGACTAGGTGACGTGCTGGCCTGCCATGACCCTGCCGCCCCCCCCCCCGCCCCCGACGATCTCTGCTCTTGTCCTTTAAGTAGGATGCAGAGCTTGACTTCACGTGTGTTCTCATCCAGTAAGCAATATTTAACCACTCCTATTTCATAAAAACGTTTTTCTTTAATCGGGCACAGTGTCGCAATTTTTCTCATGCCACACTTATGTCAACAGCAATGACAAGATAGTGTTTTCATTGTGATTTATATTAATATTTTACCAAGTACTTAACAACGATTGCCTTCCAGGAATGAAGCTCTTCGTGCGGGGCCATTATTCTCACGGGGGCTGGAGTCTAGTTACTCTGAGAGGTATTCACACAATCGGTACTTCTGCTTCTGTGCCACTGACACTTCTGACTCACTCCTCCCTTCTGTTGCCAGCAACTTCCTGGAGGAAATAATGCTTTTCTCTGTGTTTTTCCTGGGCCTTTCAAATCTACAGTGAGACGCTCTTACGGGTGGGCTCAACAGTCTGAACTCTTGGGGGAAAGGGCACACGGAGAAACGTGGCTCCCAGACTCCCCTGGACGAAGGAGGTTAAGACTAGAACGTGTTTGTCGTTCCCCTGGAGTAGACGAGAGACCTCATCACGGTCACTGTCAAAGAACCAACTTTCATCTCTCCTTCTCTGTTTTACATCTTTTTTGAATTTTAAATTCCCAACTCACTGCTTCTTTTTTAAAAAATATATCATTTGTTCTTATCTTCTCCTTTGTTTTGTTTCGACATGCTTTTAGCTAAAATTCCCAGGAGATGCCTTATTTAATTTAATCTATTCTTTTTAAAACAATTTGTTTTCTCATCACGTTCATTTAATTAATTAATTTTTTAAAAGAGCAGACTCCACTCAGGGCTTGAACTCCCAACCTTGAGACCAAGAGTCACAGGTGCTAAAGACTGAACAAGCCAGGCATCCCTTTAATCCACTCCTTTTTGATTTAATTCATTCTTATTCAATGATATTAATGGTTTAGGTGTCATGAATTTTATCTGAGCACGGCCTTACCCACATGTTAAATTTCTGTTACTTAGCGAAACACATGTATTTTCCTCTCCTGAAAATACATGTACATCGAATTTCAGCGAAGTCAAGGCAGACCCTGTAGAAGGTAAGTATTCCCATCCAGCGCCAATGGGAGTGTGAATTCAGACATTTAAAAAAAAAATTGGGGCATGCATAGAAAATACAGTGTAAACTTATGTCTTTTCATTCAATAATGACACTCCTAATTTATCCAAAAAAAGATCATTAGAAATACATAAACACCTTTATACAAGAAAGATGTCAATCCCCGTTCTATTTACAAAATTTAGAAGCTGCAAAAAAATGTGCAACACTGGAACCATGGTTAAACGTAAGGTGTGGTGCATTACACACCGGAATATTCTGCAGCCAGGTGTCTTTTTATTCTAAAAGTATTTACTAAGACATTAACAGCTACCTTCTTGAAGAATATTTAAAGATATAGGAAAATCCTTTTTCTTTCTACTTTTTAAAAAGTGTTTATTTATTTTGGGGGGGGGATGGGTACACACACCTATAACTGGGGGAGGGGCAGAGAGAATCCCAAGCAGGCTCTGAGCTGTTAGCACAAAGCCCAGGGCAGGGCTCCATCACATGAACCCATGAGGTCATGACCTGAGCCACAATCAAGAGTCAGAGAGGGGTGTCTGGGTGGCTCAGTTGGTTAAGGGTCTGACTTTGACTTTGGCTCAGGTCATGATCTCACAGCTCATGAGTTCGAGCCCCACATCAGGCCCTGTGCTGACAGCTCAGAGCCTGGAGCATGCTTTGGATTCTGTGTCTCCTCTCTTTGCCTCTCCCATGCTCACACTCTGCCTCTCTCTCTCAAAAATAAGATAAACATTAACAAATAATTCAAAAAATCAAGAGTCAGACGCTTAAGTGATGGAGCCACCTAGGGGCCCCAAAGATCTAGGAAAATTCTTATATTTTAAAGTGAAAAAAATTATATCTCTTAAGAATAGCATGTCTCCAATTTTGTATGACAATCATTTGACAAATACATGCCTACATATTTAGAATAATGCTTTATGGGTGTTGGAGATACAAATACATTATATTTTTAAATACATTTCTCCACATTATTCATTCATTGCTTTTATAATAGTAGAGAGAAAAAAATAAAGATTTTCATAACAAGTGGGAAGTAAACAAGCCCAGTTTAGGAAGCAGCCTGGGCATACGAGGCACTGAATACAAATGTCTGTCTGGGAAGCAGCCTGGTGCTGCCTTTTCCCAGAGCTTGAAGCCTGTGAATCTTCTGGGTCTCTTGCAGTGATCAAATATTTCACCTTTGAAATTATTCCTCGACACGCACACTTAATTGTTAGCTGAAAGGACAGGCCGAGTAGTAGACTTTAACTGGAGTACTTACTCCAAGTCAATAGGAGATATGTGGGCGAGTGTTTTTTAAGAAAGAAAACAGCTACGTATGTTTCAGGACAGGAGAGAAGAAACTACCATTTTTTTTCTTCTTGTTCGCTGGACGTGTCTCTAAAATATTCATGGATCTTATTCCGGGACCTGAGTGATTGATAAGGAAGGTGGTGACCATGGGCCGGAGTTAGGTGGGAGACATTCATCAGATGGCAAACTGTGAGACCAACGGCAGGTTGGCAGTCTTGATTTGTCAAAGCTCAGTCTTAAATTGGAAAAAAAAAAATTCTATTAAAAAAACAAAAACAAAAACAAAAACCAGAGAGGGGCCTGGGTGGCTCGGTTAGTTAAGTGTCCAACTTCAGCTCAGGTCATGATCTCGTGGTTTGTGAGTTCAAGCCCCGCGTCAGGCTCTGTGCTGACAGCTCGCAGCCTGGAGCCTGCTTCGGATTCTGTGTCTCCCTCTCTCTCTGCCCCTCTCCCACTCACATTCTGTCTCTCTCTCTCTCTCTTAAAAATGAATAAACATTAAAAAAAAAAAAAAAACAGAAAAGGACTTAATGTTGAATGAAAGCTGTTCTAGTGAATACTATTTGCAACATACACTGGAGAAGAGTGAGTGAGTGCCTCTCCAGGATTTAAGGAGGTGCAGTGGGGTTCTGAGATCTTGAAATGAGCCATTCTGAGCAGAAAAAAGCAAAAAAAAAAAAAAAAAAAAGTGGGGGAGTTGTTTAAAAGTGCATTTGAATCATGTTGCCGGGGGACTATCTGGAAATTACTGACATTTAAAAACAATTTCTGTGAATTAAAACTAGATTATGTGAATAAGACTTGTCTTCATCACCACTGAGAAACAGCAATTTTTTTCACAATCTAATTCGAATACAGGTGGTCCTCTCTGTCGATCTACCAAAGTAAGTAGGTGTGTGCCGACGACCTCCGAGAGACCGGGCCTCTTCTTTCTCACCCAGTGGTAAGAAAAATTGTAATATTCTTCTTTTTCTCTCTATACTTTCTCTCCCTTCCTGAGACATGTATTCAGTGAAGGCGGCTGGTCAGCTTCCTAGGAGAACCTGTGTACTCACTTCATACCTTGTTATGCCTGTTTGGTGGAAGAAGAAACGAATGGTTTTGCCATGCAGGCAATGACCTTGAGAATCCGTTCAGATAATCGCATGTGTAACTGGGTTATTGTAATCCTTTCAGTGGAAAAGTAATTTCGATAAGAAAAAC
The DNA here is from genome assembly GCA_030068075.1 of Paguma larvata. Lineage (NCBI taxonomy): Eukaryota > Metazoa > Chordata > Mammalia > Carnivora > Viverridae > Paguma > Paguma larvata. Next base: position 4,088,998 of record CM057839.1, on the reverse strand, counting down.
AAAACTGGGTTTTAAAGTATATGATGGGGATAGGATAAAATTTATTTCTGCCCCAACAGAAACAGTCGACCTAAGACAAAAGACCTGGCATTTATCTGCAAGGGGGCATTCGGAAGTCCTGGGGGAGAACTGCTTCTTATCCAGAAGCAAACAGCTTCTCTTAGGCTGCTGAGAGCCCTAGCGATTTTCAGAATGTGTTTTAAGAGTGATAATGATGAAGACACAGGAAGCGTGCAATTGCATTATTCTTACTTTGAAACATAGGTCTAAACTTCTCTAATAGTTACGTCTGTTTCTTTTTATGCGAACGCTAAAGCTTAACAGTGAAATCATTGCTTCTAAAGAGGGCGAAATGCATTTTCAAATTATACCTTCTTGGAAGGTTGATCCATGTGTCTGCAGAAGCCCTGCCCCTTGAGAGTTTTTTCCTCAATGACTAGGATTTCTAATAACATTCCTGCGGTGTCTCTCAATTTCAGGTAGCGACTGGGAGTCGGTTCGGGACATTACCTAAGAAGGGGGACTCGGTGTCTGACTCCCCAATCTGAAGCTGTGTGACTCTGAGCAAGTTATTTCTTTCTGTCAGGTTCTATTATAAAGTGAGAATTAGCAACAGTGGCACTGGCGTTAGGATTAAACGTGAGCACGTGCGTGGGTACAACCGGAACGGTCCCCGTGCACGACACCGCGGCTGTTTCTGTGGCTGCTCTTATGATATTACCATTGCTGCTTTTTCATTCTTTCTGAACCTGCCAGTGACCTTGAGAACCACCGAGACGACCAAGGATTATGTGCGCTGAGCTACCCTGCTGGCCTCGCTTTTGCATTTCCTTTCAGAACTCCCCATCTCACTTCTAGTTTCCTTTCTCTTGCCCCAAGAAGTTTCCAGACGTGTACCTGCCCACTGGCTTTGTCTCTTCCACTAGGAAGATCGTGGCGGCAAGACTCAACACCAAGGGAACAAAGCGGTCCTTTTCACCCAACGTGTATTTCAAAAGGGAAGAGCTGAGACAAGCGGGACCATCACAGTGAAAATGAACATTTCGGTCGTGAATAGACAGACGTGGCAGCAGAGTTCAGCCTGAATTTATGGCGGCGAAAGATCGTTTCGCAGGGCCCAGGAATCTTGCATCAATCCTGATACTAATTTACATCATTGCAGCTGACTCTCAGGGCTTTACACGTAGTAATTCGTTTGCTCCCCTAAGAAACTTACAAGGCAGTTGCTATTATGATGCCCATTTTACGGATATGCAAACTGGGGCTCAGCGTATTTAAGCTCCCTGCACGAGGACACTCTGACTTCCAGTGGCAGAACCGTGGAACCATAGCGCACGCCCACGGCCGGGACACAGTAGCCCAGGCCACGCACTTACAGACCCGTGCGTTTACGCGTCTTAACCAAGAACACGCATCGGCTCGAGGAACCTCAGGGGCATCAGGGCAATGAGTGGGCCCTTGTGCTACTTTTCTTCTGAAGGAAAGTGGGAAATCTTGTGCCGGGGTGTTCCTACAGCCCGCGGTTTATTCCAGATAGCGTCTGTCCTTTCTGTATATCCTGCCTGCTTCCCGACCAGTAGTTTCAGTTATTCCCCAGTTTAAAAATTAACAGTGGTTTGAAGTGTTTCTCAGAGCATGATGCTTATTGCAGGCTACGTCCAGACCTTTCCTCTGACAAGGAGAGCAGCCCTGAAGACAGGAGGAACCGAAAGACACGAGTGTCGCGTTGTACAAATGCAGAGGGGATGATCTTCGAGTGCTCCTGGGCCATCAGCCACCTCGCCCCAACTTTGGCTACGGCAGCTGAAAAGGCAGCAATACCCGCGTCTCAGTGCCTCCTGGCACCAGGTTATAAAGGACCGGGGGGCTCCTCCCGCTCCGTGGACTCCGGGCACTACCTCATATCAGGTAAGTTCGTGAGCCAGGAACGTGCGACCAAAAACTCACCCACAGCGCTGTGTGTTCTGGGTCTCCGGGGACCTTTTGCCCTATGTGTTAACTAGTCTGATAACAATACTCGGTGAAAGTAGCGAGAGCCAAGCTAGTTGTTCTAGCTGTTCTTGAAATCAGACCTGCGGCTTGGTGGTCATTTGTACTTATTTCTACTTATTTGGCGTGTTCTGAAACCCCAAACATGTGTCATTATGCATTATTGATGACCTCTTAAAAATGGTACTCCACTCCGTGTGTTTCCGCCTTCAACTAAGACAAACTGCAAATTCCCCAGACGTCTTCTTCCTATCAAGGAAGAAGCATGGGCTCTTTCATTGTGAAATTAACACCAGAGTCATTGGATCACCGAAGCTTTTTACAATTGTTCCGCATTAAATTGTTGTAATGTTTATTTATTATTTTCGAGGGATAGAGAGAGACGGAGTGTGAGCAGAGCAGGAGTGGAGAGAGACACACACACACAGAATCCGAAGCAGGCTCCAGGCTCTGAGCTGTCAGCACAGAGCCCAACACGGAGCTTGATCCCATGAGCTGTGAGATCGTGACCTGAGCTGACGTCGGACGCTTTACTGACTGAGCCACCCGGGCAACCCACAATGGTTCCACATTAAAAATGAAATGATCAGTAAACCATGAGGTGGCCAGGACTGCATGAATCAGAGAAAAGAAGGCTGATCCCTCCAGCAAATTATGACTTTGGAGGAGTCATTACATTTGGTGGGAAATGGGTTAAGTCCAACATATAACTGCATGAATTCTTTTTTGAAACTTGTTTTGTTGTGACTGATGTCCAAAGTCTATGGTCTTTCCTCGTTTCTGACGAAATGTTTTGAATTGGCTGATGGCACACTAAATAAATGTCTACAGGAAGAAAGTCACTGTGTGGTCCCCTCTCAACAGCAATAGCCATCTCAATCGGGGAAGGGGCAAGGCTGCTCCCAAACATTCACGGCTGGTTTTCTCAGTCCATTTCCTTCACTGAACCATTGGCTAGAGTGTGGTGAGGAAGCAAGACTCTGTGCTCCCCCGGTTTTGAATAATCACAAGTCCAGTGCAGAGACGTGGTCTGTCGATAGAGTGACCTCCGGCACAGCCAGGCCAGCTCTGCAGACCTCCCTGCTGATGCCACTGTCACAGGTTGCCAGCTATTATGGTCAGTCTTGATGGAGTATCAACTTTCTGGTCCTCTTCCTGAAGACCCAGTGTGTGGCCTGCACCCTGCAAAACCTGGCTTCAACCTGCTACAAAGGTCAAAGAGCTAGAAATTCCGACCGGAACCGACATTTGGGAAGTTTCATGTACAGAAATCATATGAGAGCTTGTGAAATGCGTGGCTACACCCAAGACCCGCTACGAGGTTTGGGCCTGCACTGTCAGTATAAAACACTGTGAAGACAGGAGACACATTAGCTTAGCATACTTCAGTTTTAGAAAACCAGAGAGGGCGGCAGTGTGATAAAATGTTGTACTAGAAAAGACCGATATAATTAAAGACAAGAAAAGTGCTTCCTAAGTGACCAAATGGGGAAGAAACTGCTTATGTTATAGGGACGGTGGAGTTGAGTCCTTGTACAAGACTTTCACTTTGGTGTTTGGTTTCCAAACCCTGTGAACCTGTCGAAAATATGGGTTCCAGGAAATAAAGACTGGGAAAAAAAAAAAAAAAAAAACCAACCTCTCTCCCCCAAAAAACAGGCTCTGAAAATGAGTGTTAACGCTTTTGTAAACCTGCCAAGATTCTCAATACAACTGCCAAAGTTTTGATGTTCAGAAAAACACAGCGGAATTGCTAACATGCATGCCACAGAAGCGAGTATTCACTGAATGAATGCTGGAGCTTATATGTGCCTGCTTCCCCGGGCTGACTAATATGTCAAGCACGGTACTTGTTTTGTGCTCTGAGAAACTTTCCCCATTACCATAGTAACCCCTACATGTTGGCGGAAGCTGATGTCACCCAAGGTATTATTCATTCTTAGTGAATTGATACTCAGCGTGCTAATAAGTCTCCGGGAAATAAAAGGAACCGGGTATACATACTGGTTAAACAGTACTTAACCCTTTTACCTCACACGGTTCTCGAATGCCCGCGGAGGGGATTACTGTGGAAAATTGAAATGCAGCCTGTACTCAGGATGATTTTATAGCAAGGGTCACTGTCAAAGTACAGTTTCCCTTGCTCCGTAGGTTGTATCATTCTGTCCGTCTGCTCAGGCTGCTCACCCCACACGTTGGGTGCTTTAAACAGCAGAAACCTATTTTTTTTTTTTTACAGTTCTGGTGCTGGAAATTTTGGTTTCTGGTGACACTTTTCATGTCTTGGAGTTAGCTGCTTCCTGGCTGTGTTCTTACGTGATGGGGAGCGAGGTCGTGCTGTCTCTTCCTCTTCTTATAGAACACCGGTACTACTGGACTAGAGTCCCACTCTGGTGCCCTCACTTATCCTTAATTTACCTTTCCGAGAGCCCCATCTCCAAATACTGCCCCAGTGGGTGTTAGGGCTGGATCATATGAATTCGGGGGCGGGGGACGGCACACAACTTGGTCCATAGTAATCGTCCTTCCTCTTTTATGTTTAAGAACAAAAACCTAAATAGTACATTTCTAGTGGATGCATGGTTTTCATTATTTTATGTGAACAGGAGGACAAGGCCGAGTTAATGGGTGATGAAGACCAAAATAATCTTGACCTGAACCAGAGCACCAGGTTAGCACCACTGTAAATGTGTCTCGGCATCTGTATGTTGTGACGGAGTGTGGACATAAGCTGACATTAGAAATGTTAAAAGCTCATTGCCATTTAAGTATAAGCAAAAGGAAAGAATTACTATATTACATTTTGTTTTGCCCATTAATATAAATGTGAACATTCTCCTGCGTGAGCCTCAACTTCAATTCACATTTACACTTGGATTTGTCTTCCTGTTGGAAATATCTGTTGTAGTCGTTCACAGGAACTCTGGGAGTCAGAAGCCAGATTAAGTTTCCACTAAGAGCGTGCCCAGACCGCATCCCCGGTATGTTCCGGCTAATGAAGACCTGACTCGGAGTGTGCTCTGAGGAGCAGGGACAACTGAGAAGACACAGCAGGAGTGGCTCCCCCTTCACCAAGTCATTCAGCGAGTGCTTATACATTTGGTAGGTGGGCAATAGCTTTCTGGAAAGGGAAAGACAGTATGTAAGAAACGGAGACAACAGCTAACAGCTTCCTGAATTTCAGGAACAGCAGTGTTGCCTGGGTCTGAAATAAAGAACAAGCAATAGAGGTTGCTGTGGTCTGAGTGTTTGTGTCCCCTCAAAATCCATCTGTTGAAGATCTAATGACCAATGTGATAGCATTAGGCAGCGGGGCCTTTGGGAGATAACTCTGTGAGGGCAGCGCTTTCGGGAATGAGATTAATGCCCTTATAAATGCGATCCCACAGAGCCACTGAGGACACGGTGAGAAGTGGGTCCTCGTTGGACCACGCTGGCATCCCGATCTCAGACTTCCAGCCTCCAGGAACAGGAGAGATGCATCTCTGTCATGTGTAAATTTCCTACTCTGGGATAGTTTGTTCTAGAAGCAGGAATAGACTAAGATTGAGACTAACGAGGCCAGAGAGGCTGGAGGGGCCACGTCTACAGGGACTTCGTGGGCTACGATGAGGATCTGGCCTGGATTCTACCAGAAGTCAAACAGGGAAGAGGTTTGTGGTAAAGGATGTGGCCTGACCAAATTCATTTTGGAAAAATAACTGATAGAAAATGAAAGGACCCCGGCTCTCCCTCTTCATGGCTGAGCCCTTCACGCCACTTAGATCATATCTTAAATACGGTCTCTCTGGAGATGCTTTCCCTCTCCATACGATCTAAGTCCTTGGCATAGAACTTGCACTGACTGATATTTGACTTGTTGGTAGTTTCTTTGTTTTGTTTGTTTGGGGGACTCCGGTCTCCCCCATCTAAAACGAAAGGTCCACAGAAGGTCTGCGTTGGCACGGCCAACACCGAGAATGGAGCTTGGCACATACCAGGCAGTCAGTAAGTATCTGTTGAACGAAGGAATGAGTGAATATGGACAGGACTGGGGACAGGAAGGCCAAGAAAAACCAACGGCAGTAACCTAAGCAAAGAGCAAGAAAACCCTAAATCAAGCTAGTAGTGTGGAGGGTGAATGGGAATATACAGATTTGAGGAACATTCAAGATGCAGACTCAACTGGATTTATTGACTAATCAAATATGGACAATGGGTATGAATTTTGGCATGAGGATAGTGCCTTCTTGGGGACAGAGGACCACTCGGGGTCAATGGGACATAAATGGCAGAGGTTGATGACACGATTTCTGTTTGGGACAATCTCCTTATTTTGAGGGTCAGTATCTAAGGGAAAAGGACTATCGGAGTTGGATATACTGATCTGACTTTAGAAAAAGTGAGATAGCACATAGAATAAATTCAGTAGAAGGCTAAGAGTGGCCCTTGCCAACATTGGCACCCTTTGGGTTTAAGAAGAAGAGAGAAGCCCACAAATACGGGGGAAAGGCAGGGAAGTAGAAGTGAACTAAGGGAAGGGATGGTTGCCAACCCCCAGGAGGAAGGGATCGCCAGTCACACGGGCAACAGGGGGTCTCACAGAATAAACAGAGAAGTGTTGTCTTAGATTTGACAACATACAGATTATCGGTGAGCACGGAAAGTGTGGCTTTAATGACGTGGTGGAGATGGACCCCTTATGTCAACGGCTTGAGGACTGGACAGAAAATGAGGTGGGAGACACACAGAGTTAGATCATAAAGAGTGAAAACGGCAGGGGGTGAGAACTCAGTAGTGTTGCCCAGTGATCAGAGGAGTTTCCTGGGACAGATTTGAGTGTATTCATAAGCAGTGGAGAAAAGAAGTAAAAGCTAGAGGAAACAGAGACTGTTGTGGGGTTCGGCCCCAGAGAAGGCAAGAAGTCTTAATGGAGAAGCAGGTATCCGTCTTGGAAAGACACGGGAGGGCATGATAGGACCACACACAAGAGGCAACTGTAAGACCTTGCCCTCATAGGCCTCAGCCTTTGCACAGAGGCCAAAACTATGTTCCGGCGGGGGTGTGGGGTGGGGGTGGGGGACTCTGGTTACAGTTAAGAATGACCGGCAAGGACTGGATCTACCGTTTCACATGAATCAACGAGCAAAAGGGACAAAAGACATGAAACGATCGTTTTCAAGAAACTGAGCATCAGACAACGAAGGAGAGTGATCCCTGAGAGACGGGAACGTGGGGGCCCTGGGAACACCATGGTGCAAGGAGAGGACGACGAGGCATGACGCAGAGCCTGGCAGACTCTCTTGCTAGGCAAGATGGAGGGGCGTGTCAAGGTTGAGAAGAAGAGCGAAGTTTCCATGGGAGACTACTGGAGAAAAGAATACACGGATAGCCCTGTTCTGCAAACACGTGGCAGGTGCCCCCTGATGGTCCCGAAGAGTACTGAAGGCCACGTGGTCACAGGCAGGGAAAGGACTGCCTGAAAGAATCAGAGGGAACTCCACCGAAGCTTACACAAGCTGGGGATGGTGTCTGTGTCTACAGCACAGACCAAAGCATTGGCTCCCACGAGTGGGGAATAGTCAGCCCTAGACTAAACACTGCTCTGCCCTCCCCTACCAAACCGTAAAAGCCAGACCTAAGAAGATCAAACTGGCTCTAAGTAACAAAACTGCGTCTCAGAACAAATAGCAAAAATATTTATAGGACTGCAGCAATGTCCAACACGTGGAAGGTAAAACTCACGACAGAGGGGAAAAAAAAGCCACAGAGAGGAAGGAAGACATGACATGAGAGACCCTCAAAGAATAAGAACAATCTGAGGGGAGAAGGGGGTGTGGGAGGGGGGAGAGTGGGGGATGGGCACAGAGGAGGGCACTCGTTGGGTTGAGCACTAGGTGTTGTATGGAGACCAATTTGACAATAAGCTATTATTAAAAAAAAATAAAAAATGTAAAAATAAATAAATAAATAAATAAATAAAATACACTTACGCGATGCACACACAAAAAAAATAAAAATAAAAATGTTATAAAGAAAAAACTCACAACATGTGGCGTTCAGTCACAAGTTATTGGGCTCGGAAAGAAACAAGGAAATTCGACCGACAACGAGGAGCAAAGTCCATCACCTGAAGCCAGAGCTGAAAGGGATGCTCAAGCCAGAAAGCAGGGCCGTAAACAGGCATGGTGACGGCGTCCCATGTACTCCAGAGCTATGGGGAAGGTGCGGCAACGTAAAACACTGAATTCAGTCCCAGAAATAAAAACTAACAGTGTCTGATGGGAAATATATTGGGTGGCTTTGCTGACAGATTAAAAACCGCAGAAGGAAGAGGGCGGGGCGCCTGGATGGCTCAGTCTGTTGAGCATCCGATTTTGGCTCAGGTCATGATCTCACAGTTTGTGAGTTCGAGCCCTGAGTCAGGCTCTGTGCTGACAGCTCGGAGCCTGGAGCCTGCTTCAGATTCTGTGTCCCCATCTCTCTCTGCCCTTCCCCTGCTCGTGCTCTGACTCTCTCTCTCTCAAAAGTAAATAAACATTATAAAATAACTGCAGAAGGAAAGATCATTGAACTTGTAGACATAACAATGGAAACGACTGAAAACAAAACATGGAGATGGAGACAGAAAGGCTCCGGATACTGAGAGCATCAGTGAACTGTGATACGTCGTCACTTGGCCTGCTAATAGGTAAGTTACTAGGATGTCCGCCAGACATTTCCTTCCGTGACTTTTATTCAGTATCCTAGTGGAAGTTCCGGCCAGTCGAACAAGGCAGAAAAGAGAAACGCAAAGTGTCCAGGTTCGAAAGATGTAAGTTCCATCTTCCTAGGCCTTCCTTCTAGGATTTGGTGAGAGAGGGCAGGCAGCGTTTGGTCTAGGGCTACATATTCTCCAGTCCTGAGAGTGTCAGATGACAGGATCGTCTATATAAACGATCGCATGGGAATATACAATAAACGCTTAAATGTGTGCAGGTGGCTGTAATCAATTGTACTTCAATGAGGCTGTGGAAAATTTCACTTGTCGGAGTATTTTCCCCTTCATTAAGGCTAAGGTATTTTTCTTTTTTTTTTTTAGCGTTTTTATTTTACTTTTGAGAGACATAGAGACAGTAAGCAAGGGAAGGACAGAGAGAGCGGGGGGAGACACAGAATCTGAAGCAGGCTCCAGGCTCCGAGCTGTCAGCACAGAGCCCGACGCGGGGCTCGAACTCACGAACCGTGAGATCCTGACCTGAGCTGAAGTCGGCCGCTTAACCGACTGAGCCACCCAGGCACCCCAAGGCTAAGGTTTTGATCTCTATTCTTATTCCTTCCAAAAAACCTGATTAAGTAAAGAGAATAGGTCTCTCCCATATTCCCAGGGACCCGTGAGGCAGGATTAGGAAACGTCTCTGAAGTTCTAGGCGAGGAGGAGAGGAGTCCTGAACTTTTGAGGCCAGGGGCTGCTTCGGGACGGCAGAGTACATGGGAGGGAATGTCTGCGGGTTATCAGTACATTCGTTCATTCCAAAAATAACGGGCCCACAGCAACGAGCACGGGTCACGGAGGACACAGAAATGAACGAGACCACGTCCCTGCTTCTGTGGAGCTTCCTTTCCATTTCAGGAGGCAGAAATCCAACGAGCGCCAGGGGAGGACACGCGCCTTGAGAAAATAAAGCAGGAAAGAGGGAAAGGCTGGTTGGGGGGCGTGGGAAGGGCTCTCCGGCGGGGCGGCAATTGGAAAGGGACCCAAGGAACGGAACGGACAAACCGCGTGCTTCTGGGGGAGGCGGAAGGAAGAACTTGTGGACTCTGCGGAGCCCGGAGAAGGAGGGAAGGCGTTGGAGGTGAGGATGAGGACGAAGACCACTTGGGACTTTGAAATGGATGGCGAGCCTTCGAGGGGTTTCAGGAAAGGGGAAATGAGACCCAACCTGGATTTTCAAAGGAGCGTTCTAGCTACTATGTGAAAATGGACTGTCACGGGGGTAAGAGTAGCAGAGACGGCAATGTGGAGGCCACTCAACCTCCCACATCACAGGCAGTGATGGCCTGGACCAGCTGATGGCACAGGTGATGGGAAGTGAGGAAGGAGACTGCCGGGGATCTGAGGGGGGAGCCAACAGGATTTGCTCCTGGACGGCACCGGCAAGAGGGCGAGGGCTCCGGGCTGACTCTCGGGTGTAGGGCTCAAGCACGTGGAGAAAACAGAGTTGCCCTGGACTTGGGTGGGTGAGACCAAGGGTATAAAACAGCTTGAACCAACGGGTCATAAGGAGCCGCTCTGAGACCCTCACCGCCAAACAAAGCTAGACCAGTATCGTGGTATTTTCATCCTTATGCAGGAAAACATTATTCTGATCAAACCTAATATCAGATGACCTAAGGTCCTTGCTTCACGGCGTGAGAGACTAGGCAATGCCGAACCGAGCAGTCTTGACGGATTAGCTCCCTGCATATCACCAGTTAAGGCTCTAAATTACCATTTGCAGGAAAAAAAAAAATCCGAACAGCTGGGACCAAGCATGAGCATGTATTCATTTTGTGAAATAAATCCCCTAAGCGTGGGGCTTAGGAGCCATGGAAGAATTGCCTTTAAAGAGAAAACAGGCATATCGTCGCATGCCTGAGATACCTGAAGGTTCTTCCTTCCTGTTCCCCCCGCCCTGCCCTGCGTCCCTCCCTCCTAAGAGCCGTGAGTCCCTTAAGCAAGGACCTCTTTTCCAGGCTCTAGCTCCTGAGAGCCTGTCCCGAGACGCGCGAACACACCGCCAGCCTTACCAGGGGCTGAGAGATCGGATCGCCTACGAAGGCAAGCACCGCCTCGTATCGCTTGGCAGATGGATGAACGAAGAGACAAAAATCACGTTGGGCGACACCGACAGATAGGCCTACTGACGGGGTTTAGGCATGCCGTGTCTTTTGCACGCATGACAACGCGTTTTATGGAATTAAACACCAGCTTTGCTATCCCGCGCTCGCTCATCCACTAAACGACGAGGCTCAGACACACCCTAATCAGCCATCACACTCTCTTCTAAAGCTTCGTGTATAAGGGCTGTACAGAATTCGATGATTTGGGAGACGGAAATGGCAATTGGGGTCACCCGACTTTCTGAGCTGTCGATAAGATTGGCCCGAATCCCCATATAATAGATATTAGAAAGGTCACTGCCCTCGGCGGGATTTCTGTAAATGACGGGGCGGGGGGGGGGGGGGGGTTGTTTTCCCACCATCAATCCTGACTACATTCAGGCTTCCGTTCAATTATTTCCTCTCTACGACCTCCTCGCTGTCTCTCCCAAGGTCTCCTTGTCGGCACCACATTGACCCAGATACGAATTCCAGGTATTTTCCTTAATAGAAACATGCCGCACGAGGCATGTGTGTGTGTGATCAAAGATTTGGGGGGTGGGAGGGTCCCCCTTGCTGCAGGGAGGACGCCCTAATGCTCACACGAGACATCACTGTTCTCAGACGCTTCTTGGTTGAGGAGTTCTCAGTTGATATTTTATTTCTCATCCATAGTTGCTCTTTCCTCCCCCCTCCTCCGTTTCTGCCCCTTTTCTCTCCAGAGCGAACCTGAGTTTCTCCCTTCTATCTCCGGGCACACGTCACCTTGTGGCAGTGCCTGCCGCCGAGCTGAGCGGAGTCACTTTCTTTGAGCATTCTCTGACTTAGAAGAGAATCCTTCCATTTTCTCTTCTCACGTAGCTGAGGGGGTGGTTTTTCTATTTACATAATTCCTCCGACGTCGAATACTTAAAATCTTTCCACTTTTTTTTTTTCTTTTGCCAGTACAAGTAACTCTATGATAAACATCTTTGTGGCTAAATCTGCATCTACATTTTGTATCTTCTTATTCGAGATGCCGAGAATGAGAATTTCCATATAAAACGTATGAACGCACACACTTGTTGGCAACCTCCTTTCTAGAAGTTATGCCGCTTCATACCACCACTAGCAGCCTATGGGGAGAAGCTTGTCTTCTTCTGGATGTTCTAATTTGATTTAAATTCCACCTCTCTGGTGTTTGAAAGAATAATCTCACTTTTTAATTGGCGCTCCTTTTTTTCTTAAATTTCTTAACGTTTTTATTTATTTTTGAGAGACATAGAGACAGAGTGTGAGCAGGGGAAGGGCAGAGAGAGAGGGAGACACAGAATCCGAAGCAGGCTCCAGGTTCTGAGCCATCAGCACAGAGAGCCTGATGCGGGGCTCGAACTCACAGACCTTGAGATCATGACCTGAGCTGAAGTCTGCCGCTTAACCGACTGAGCCACCCAGGCGTCCCTGGTGCTCCTTTTTTGTTTGCTTGTTTTTTGTTTTTTCGATGTTTTATTTTTTCAGAGACAGACAGGAAGGGCCAGAGAGAGAGGGAGACACAGAATCTGAAGCAGGCTCCAGGCTCTGAGCTGTCAGCACAGAGCCCAATGTGGGGCTCGAACTCAAAGCAGGAGATCATGACCTGAGCTGAAGTTCAGGTCACCAACTGAGCCCCCCGGGGCACCCTTAACTGGTGTTTCTTTAACTGCTGCAATGCTTGAATACTTCCCCCCTCCCCATATGTTCGGTGGAAATATGCATTTCTGCTTTTCTGAACTGCCCTTCCAACTTCTGGGAGCTTTGCTTTTGAATTTAATTATTTTCTTTTTAATTTTGAAGAGTTCTTTGCATCTTAGGCCACTAACGAGCTCTGTGTGAATTGCTCTGATTTTTTCCCTCTGTTACGGGGCCCGCAGTTTCCAGCCTGCAGATGTGTAAGTTGTAAGCGCTGGTGTGAGGACTCACCGTTTCCTGCGTGTCTCCGGACTCCGTGGTGCGGTCTGTGGTCTGCGAGGCGGCCCGCCTTCCCCGGCCCCGGGCCCTCCTGTCGCCTGTCGGCCGGACGTCCTGACTTGCCTCCGATGAGCAGCAGCACAGGAACGTGGTGGCCCGCCAGGGCCAGGGTTCCAGGACAAAAGGGCTGTGGCGTCCGTCCTCAGCACTCGCTCCGTCCCTCCCCCTCCCTCTGTCTCTCAGGAGAACCCTGCAGAAAGTTCTGCAGAGACGTCCACCGAGCAAGTGGGAAGGAGTCCTCCCCCAAGGGCCCTGGCGATGCCCGCAGCGCGGCTGCCCGCCTGAGTCCGAGTGAACGGGAGTCAGCACCGCCGACCGAGCCACGCCGCCTCCCGCGGGGACCGAGACCGCCCGTGGCGGCTGTGTCGAGCTGCCGAAGTTTGCGGCGGCCTGCCACGTATCAGTGGCGAAGTCAAGCAGCGGCTGCCTGAGAAAGCCTTAGGCTCCACGTTTTATGAAACGCACAGTAATTCCGCCTAGTTCTCTTCCACTCCGGGGCGCAGGGGGCTCGTTCGCCCAGCCGCTCCTAAACCCCCCGACCCTGCCTCCGCTCCTGCCCGCGGACGCCACGGTGCGCGCGCCGGCCGCGTGCTCCCCGCCGCTTCCGCTTCCGCTTCCGGCCGCCCGCGGGGCTTCCCCGTGGGGCCCCGTGGGCATCCCACGGCCGGCACGCCCCCGCCCTGGGGTCTGTGAGTGTAATAACCCATCTCTTCAATGAGTCCCCTCCCGGCCTGAGGCCACACGGTGCCTGAACAATAATAACACCTATACTTTACAGCTTACGTATGTGTGTGTAACTATGTGTATACAGTTACCCTATTACATATATGTGCACATGTAGCATGTATACCTACGTGCGCACGTATGCATAGGTACATCTGCACCATCACCTATTCACCACACTTGGATGCTTACAGAGACATATGCTGTCACATATTCACCGTGCACGTATGCGTAGGTACATATACACCATCACATATTACCACACGCATGTGCATATATACATATACTGTCATGTATTCACCACGCACATATGCGTACGTACATATATGCTGTCACATATTCACCGTGCACGTATACGTACATAAATATACACTGTCACGTATTCACCGCGCACTTATGCATACATAAATATTCGCCATCACATAGTCACCACGTGCGTCTGTGTACGTACATATACGCCGTCACATATTCACCGCGCACGTATGCGTAAGTACATACACGCCGTCACATATTCACCACACTTGTATGCTTACATAAATATATGCCGTCACGTATTCACTGCGCACGTACACGTACATAAATATACGCCGTCACATATTCATGGTGCATATATAAAATGGATATAGTTGCTCTTGCTTTTAAAAAATTACTCTGTTAAGGTTTTTTGGACAAGGAATTATACTGTCCTTTTTTGTACCCTCAAGGCCTGTTATGCTAACTAATTGGAGGAACTGGGGGAAAAGGCAGTTCGGGAGTGTGTGCTATTCCTTTCTAAGTCTCCTTTGGTGGTGACAGATCTCGTCTGCAAGCTTATTCCTTTAATTACATGACCCGTGGACATCACGAGAGTTCCCCAGGGTCGCAGGGCGCGCGTCCGCGAAGCGCCTCCCTGCTCTGGACTCGGCTGTCACCTCGCCGTCGTTGTACATCACTGTGGTTTTTTCACAGGAATTACGGTGTTTCCCTTAGGGGCAGTTGCCAGTCACGCCTTGTGCGCCCACCGTGAAACGGCACCGCAAGCGTCATTTCCATCATTCGCCGTTTATGGGCCGTGCAGTGCGCGGATGGGACCCTGAGGCCCAGCACGCGGCTGACGCCGGTCAGCCAAATGCGGTGTGTTCTTCTGACCGTGGTGAAGGCACTCTTCTAAGAAAATCGCATAGCTGGTAAAACTCAGAATAGGAGCTTGAAGAGCAAAAACGTAGAAAATCACCCCTGCCGTATTGCATTTTCCCACAAGAAACAATAAGCACCTGAGAATGTATTGCCAAGCCCTTTACTAATATACAGGAAACTCCTCTTCCACGGCTGTAACGGAGGGAAAGGCAGCAAGGCCGAATTAGCGACAAGGAAGGGCTGCAAGGATCGCCAGGGGCCGCGGGGGAAGTGGCAGAGTTGAATCAAAGCTAAATGAAGAGTGGGGGCAGAGAGAAGTGACCCGGGGACGCACCGGCCTGGGCGGAGTGGAGTGGAACTGGGGGTGCCGGGGGTGGGGGACGTGACCCGGCAAGCAGCACCTCCCTGGGCCGTGGCAGGCGACGCTGGGTCTTCCCGGCCAGTCCGGCTCGGCACGCTGGCCGCCCACGCCTGCATTTGCCGACCCACGGCGGCCCACGTCACCTCCCGAGGGACCGTGTCACAGTGCTATCCCTGCAGGGGTGCGACACGGTGGCGACAGCTTCGGGACCAGAACACCAGACCTCTGAAACTGCCTGTCTCACCCGCTGAATGGTTTTGAGCACCCGCTGACCTCCTCAAAAGACTCATTTTGTTGGTAAAAGAAGATCAATAATAGCAATTCAAAGCTTACACATTAAAGGCGGTCGCTGGGAAATCCTCAGAGGAGATACGCTCTCCTACGATCCGTAGATGGAGGGGCATCCGGGAGGCTCAGTGGTGAAGCCTCAGACTCTTGACTGGGGCTCAGGGTCGGTGAGGTCGAGCCCGAGGCGGGGCTCTGGGTTGTAGCTCGGCGTCCGCTGGGGATTCTCTCTCCGCCTCCTTCCGCCCTGCCCCTGCACATGCACACCTGCGCTCTCTCAAAATAAGTAAGTAAATAAGTAAATAGAGAAAAGAAAATTGTAAGTGGAGAGGAGCTACACAAGCCAAGAGTGAGGGCGCTCCAGAGAGCCACACAGCATGTTGGAAAATGCCATGACGTCACCCAGGCCTGGCGGGTCCTGATTCGGAATCTGTATTTTCACAAGAGTCCCTGGTGATTCGCAGGTGTGCTGGGGACCGAGACAGAGTCTTCGAAATCACCTGGGGAGACAGGCGACTCCTTACTTTCCCACTCGAGAATTTCTTGAGCTACCGTGCTCCCTAAATTCTTCCCAATGCATGGAGATATACTGACCTCTGATCAAAATTCAGAAGAAAAACTTTTTAATGTGAATGAAAAACGGAAGTGATAGGTTTAGAATCAAAGTTTATGCCTCAGATTCGGGAGCGGGAAATGTGAGGCTGGCACACTGTGGGATCCTGGGATCTGAGCTCGAGTCTCTCGATCTTTCCTTCATCCAATCAGGCCCATCGCTCAGGAGCCCCCAGTCTAGCGATCTCACACGTCCCACAGGACGGATCATAGCCCTACTTTTCCAAGAATGGCAAGATGAAAAGGTCCGTCATATATAAAAGTGATTCGTAAGCTATCTGGTAATGTACAAATGTTGTTACTTTTCGTTTCCTACCCTGAAATGCTTGACATTTTCTAAACCTGTGTATCATAACAGCAGCTGGTAGACAGCTCAGTTATGTGGGTCTCTAAATAAAATGCCCCATGGAAGGTATTTTCCCAGGCCAAAATAACCAGAATATGTGGCTTCTTTACAGTAAGCAGTACCCATGAATAACGTAAATGTTAACAGAGATTATATACACATTCACTCGTATTACATCATATTATATCCTAACATTCTATCATATTCTACTTTATTCTATTATATATACATCCACTTTTATGGCTTACATTGGAGCAACGGTGAGCTCCCGTGCTAGTGACTATTCGTGCTCACAGTACTGTTAATCTCTTATTTATTATAGATGCCATTCTGGATGACTTTACGGCACACAGCGCTGTGTGCCAATTACGTCTCTCATTTTACGGTTTTGCCTCAATCTTGCTTTCGCCTTTATTTGAATCCTATGTGTCTCTTCCTACTTTATAATATTCCTCCTTATAAGCTACCTTATGTCCCTTAAGAAACAGAAGAATAAATAAAAATAACTAAGTAGATATATCAGAATATCATTCCTAAGCAAGTCATGTCGGAGATAGACGTACGTTAAGTATCTATCTTATATATACATATATATGCATATTATATAGGTTTTTAAATGCATTTTATGGTGGAAGCGAATGTAGAATGTTGGGTAATGTAATAACCATGTGTCGCAATTGTACTTGGTATTTTTAAAAACGTGGATGAGCGGCTCAGTTGGTTAAGCGGCTGACTTCACCTCAGATCATGATCTCAACATTAATGGGTTCGAGCCCCACGTTGGGCTCTATTGCATCAGAACTTGGAGCCTGCTTTGGATTCTGTCTCTCTCTCTCTCTCAAAAATAAACGAACATTAAAAACAAATTTAAAAAAAACATTTAAAAAACCCATGAGATGCAACCACTAAAAGTCAAGTTTGAACATTGCGTTTCTAGAGATCAATACTATGTTTTCCTACTATTCTTAGCAATTTTCTAATAAAATAGAAATAAGGAACAACCACATGAAAATCTAGTGGCTAAAACAAACCCCTTTGGTCTCTAGAGATTTGTTTGAAACAATGCCTCACCTTCTCTGCCAAGTGTAGTCTAGCACAAAGAAATTTCTGAAACACCCAGAGGTGATGGGAGGTACACCTGTGGATTTGAAACGAAGCAAAAATGCCTGATTACAGAGATTCTCCTGCTGGATCAAATGGGGTCTGAGTTGCAAACCGGCATCCCTGGTTAAGGCTTGAGCAAAGTTCCCAGAGGGGCCTGACCTTGGTTGAGACTCCAGCTGGCCTCGGTCGTCGGCCTCCAGGCAGGGGATGGTTTTCCGAGAGTCAAGTGATTGTGAAATCCTTCCAGGAGGAGCCTCTGTCTGCCCCAAACTCCTAATTATGAACAAACAGAAAAATTATAGAATCAGAAACAAGTGGCTTTGGGATTTCCAGCCTTTGCTGGGCTCGCTCCCAACCTCCAGTGGTACCTTCTGTATTCTGCTTCCCCTCCGGGGTAGCTCAGGACTTTGTAACCAGTGCAAAAGACATGGTATCTTTATGTCCACTGATTGCCAGGGAATTCCCTTGTCTATGTTAGTTCCCGTCCTCTCCAACGTTTCTGTCGTTAAATATGTTCTTTTTATTTTCAGAAGAAAAGAGTTTGTTGCTAAGAAATGTCAGCTAGCATCAAAGTAGGAGTTTATTTTTTTAATGTTTATTTTTATTTTTGAAAGACAGAGGGAGACAGAGTGCCAGTGGAGGAAGGGCAGAGAGAGAGATACACACAGAATCTGAAGCAGGCTCCAGACTCTGAGCTGTCACTACGGAGCCCAACGCGGAGCTCGAACTCACCAACTGTGAGATCATGACCTGAGCCGAAGTCGGATGCTCAATTGACTGAGCCACCCAGGCGCCCCCAAGGGTTTATTTATTTATTTATTTTTTAATAGGAGGATGACACTCTTCCTTCAGATGGTACCCTGCTTACAAACAGCAGGACAGTGACCCTGCTTGAAGGAATCCAGAAGATTCCAGAAGAATCCAGAACATGAGCTGGCTGCAGACCCAGAGACAGCTGCGTTGTGGCCCGTTACTCTCCCTTCTGCGGCAGCTTTCCTAACATGAGCCTTCCCTGCCGGTCCCCCGACCTGCCTTAGAACCACCTCCTAGGATGGCCTCTCTTTTACCAGGTGCTTTTGCTTCCCATTCGTGTCCCAAGCAAGCATGCTGTCACTTCCCTGCATTCATTCCATTTTTACCATCTTAAATTCAACAGGTTCTCACATTTCTGACCTGACCGGGGAGCACAGGAAGAGTAATTTAAATGCCTTGTCTGGTGGGTGTTCGGGGGCCCTGGAAGATTGGGCAGACTCTCATGGAGGAACTTCTAAGGCCATCTAAGACCCAAGATCACAGTGGAGATGGGTCAGGGACAGGAGAATTCAAGATAGCTAAGAATAAGTATCAAAAATGCTTGCCCTTTAAATTCTAGAAGAAAAATATTTAACGTTTGTTTATTTTTGAGCGAGAGAGATCTAGAGTGCCAGTGGGGGAGGGGCAGAGAGAGGGAGGGAGACACAGAATCTGAAGCAGGCTCCAGGCCCTGAGCTGTCAGCACAGAGCCTGACTCGGGGCTTGACCTCACAGACTTCGAGACCAAGACCTGAGCCGAGGCAGACGCTCAACTGATGGAGCCACCCGGGTGCCCCGTAGAAGAAAAAATTATAATGTAAGATGGGTTCGAGCCCCGCGTCGGGCTCTGTGATGACAGCTCAGAACCTACTTGAGATTCTGCGTCTCCCTCTCACTCTGCCCCTCCTCTGCTTGAGCCCTTTCTGTCTCTCACAAAAATGAACAAATGTTAAAAAAAAAAAAATAAGATGGCAACGATCATCAATAATATATCCTATTGAACTAAGTTATAAGTGTAAGATAAAAAAAAAAAAACCTCCAAGAAGAAACTAAAAGCTGTTGTGGCTTCTAGAAGATAATAACTACAGTAGTTTAAAAGAAGGTCTTACCTCGTCTGATTAGCTCGAAGTGCCTACCTTAGCAATTAGGTAAATCCCTGGGTCTGTCAGTTCGGCCGCTTGAAAGTGTTTATTGCAATAATGAAATATATATACCCCAAAACTGTTGGAATGGAATTGTAATAAGGGTTCATGACCCTCATCCTGGTCATTTAATCAAATCTTTAAAAATATGTAGATAATGCTAATGAAAAGTGGCAGAGAAACCTGCTATCCTGTGTAGATTAGCAATAACGAATAACATATCGGTGTCAGAGCAGACTTCGTAAGGCCAGAGACAGAACTGGGGCATCTGGGGGCTCAGTTGGTTAAACGTCTGACTTTTGGTGTCTGCTCAGGTCATGATCTCACGGTTTGTGAGTTCGAGCCCCCTATCAGCTCTGCGCTGGCAGCGTGGAGCCTATTTGGGATTCTCTCTCTCTCTCTCTCTCTCTCTCTCTCTCTCTGCCCCTCCCCCACTGTCTCTGTCTCTCTCAAAATAAATAAACTTAAAAAAAAAAAAAAGGTGGAGACAGAATCAGTTTCGGCATGCTGGTGCTGCTCTGGGGAAGAACATTTTACCAGAAATGAAAACAAGGCTCAGAGTCCTGGCTCAGGAAACGCGTTCCATTTTAGGTCAGCGTATAAAAGGTCTATAGGAACAGAGAGGGGTAACCGAGGGAGTAATTAAGCTGGAATCAGAGTCTGTGTGGCCAGAAAGCCTGGAAGGGGCTAAGCCTAAGGCAGTAAGACCCATGAGTAGAGGAAGGGGGACGGAACCAGGACCCCCAGGGGGGAAGGAGCTGGTGTGGCTTTGTGACGTGCGTCTGGACGGCAGAGCTCCGGTGGCACACACACCCTGGGGTCGCAGGTCAACAACTTTGATGCCACACCGGGAAAGCAATCTGCCCTCTGTTCGATGAAGTGACACATATCCGAGTGTTAGACCCTTTGGTGTTCCTGAAATAGATTCAGTGTGAACTGCACTCATGTAGCAGCACCGAACACCTGTTTAATAAGAGGATTTAGCAGAAACACGTCTTCTTTACCGCAGGAGCTTTTAGTACCACTGACCATTGCCTCTACTGGCTGCTCGAATCCAAAAGGAACGAGAAGAAAAAATAATGCATAATTATACATTAATGGTGAAATATATTTAAATTAAAAAATTGTGCTCTAAAATAAGGATATTTTGAAGTTTTTTTTAATGTTTATTTCTTTTTGAGAGAAAGAGACAGAGCGTGAGTGGGAGAGGGGCAGAGAGAGAGGGAGACACAGAATCCGAAGCAAGCTCCAGGCTCCGAGCCATCAGCACAGAGCTGGACACAGGGCTCGAACTCAGGAGCAGTAAGATCATGACCTGAGCCGAAGTTGGATGCTTAACCGACTGAGCCACCCAGGCGCCCCTGTAAGGATATTTTAAAATTAAAAATGTTTTTGGACAGCTGGGAGCTACACTTGTGGTAAGCATAGCACAATGTATAACCCGTCAAATCACTAAACCGTATGCCTGAGCTGTGTGTCCACTCCACTCAAATCTGAGAAAACAAATGTTTCCAGATCATTACGTTTATGAGATTGTAACCCCTTCATGAGCGACGTCTCGATTTATAACTAGATTTCACGCCACGTGCCTGGTCTCCGTAGCCACCATGTCATGTCTGAAGTTTTCCATAAACCTCATCTGTTCATCAGTAAGTTGTGCCTGAACTAACAGAACACTGTGTGTCCAAACGTATACAAATGACATTAGTGTCTCCGTGGTAACGAACGCATGTTAATTTCGGTTTGCAACCTCACTGGGGGTTGGGGGGAGGAATTTGAAACTGGGGTGCCATTCACACAAGGCTAATAGAGACCAAAGAAAGAAGCAGAACTCTCTTCCCCCCAAGATCGGTGGCGGGGAGGTGTGAGGGGCCAGGGCACTTACCTGCGAGGCTAGTCTTGGGGAACCGAAGCACAAGCAGGTTTCTGCGCCAGCCCCTTGTCCAAGGAGGCTTTAATGGGGTTCATTCGCGTGCCCCCCATTTGAGAGGAGTGTATGAGAGTGAGGTTGACGTGACAAAAAAAAAATCGTGCCCTCGGCTAGGAAGCCTGAAAAGTAGCACCCAGTACTTTGTTGGAGCGTCCAAATTCTTACAGTTTCAGGGAAAACGGGGACTTCACAAACCCTGCCTCTCAGGTGACGTGTGGTTCAGGGAATCCGAATGCGTCTTTATCTCTCACTCATTGACAGCGTAGCAGCCTCTCGGAAAAGACTCGTGAAAGATTGTCGACTACTTTTTAGAAGTGTTTATTTATTTATTTTGAGAGAGAGAAAGAGAGAGGGAGAGAGTGGGAATGTGCTCCCGGAATGGGGGAGGGGCGGAGAGAGAGGGAGAGAGAGAGAAACCCAGGTCAGCACAGAGCCCAACTCGGGGCTCGATCTCACGACCTCTGGAGAGCAGGACCTGAGCCGAAATCAAGAGTCAGACCATCGTCACTCAGGTGGCCCGAGACTGTCTACTATCGAGTAGGAATATGAATTTTGAGATGAATCTGAATTAAAATTTGGATTACAATGACAGGGTAATCGCTGGAGTTTTTTTTTTTTTTTTTAATGTGTATTTATTTCTGAGAGAGATAGACTGTGAGCATGGGAGGGGCAGAGAGAGACGGAGACACAGAATCCGAAGCAGGTTCCAGCCTCCGAGCTGTCAGGCCAGTTGCTGGAATTCCCGTGATTTCTTCTGGGAAAGAAGTATGAGATACACTCGAGGTATTTTATTTTATTTTTAAACTGGTTCATTCAAAATGTATAAAACATACCGACCAGGGAAGGTTTTCGGTTAGTTTGCATTTTAGAAGTTTTTATATTTGAATCGATTTTCTTTATTTCCCTAAACGGATTTTCTTCGTTTCCTTTCACCACAGGGAGTGATCATTCAAGAACATTCTTACGAGTAGGGGCACCTGGGCGGCTCAGTTGGTTGAGCGTCCGGCTTCGGCTGAGGTCATGATCTCACAGTTTCCAAATTCGAGCCCCGCGTCGGGCTCTGTGCTGACCGCTCGGAACCTGGAGCCTGTTTCGGATTCTGTGTCTCCCTCTCTCTCTCTGCCCCTCCCCTGCTCATTCTCTGTCTGTCTGACTCTCTCTCAAAAATAAATAAACATTAAAAAAAAAAAGACAAGTGATCTGACGACACCATGAAAGAACACGTAAGCAAAGCTTTCTCCCTCTGACGGAGAAGGACTCAGACAAGCCGAATTTACCCTCCTGCCTAAAATGACTAAGGAGCGAGACGAAATAGCTGAATAATACTTTTCAAGATGTTGTACGCTAGCAATAATGGACGGTGGTCCCTGAGCTTCCTGCCCAGAGAGGGTGTCCGGGTGCAGAGCAGGAAGGGGAGCCCAGGGGAACCCCGTGGGCCCCTGAAAGAGAGACGGGCCAAAGTTCCGAGGACACCATGTTGACCGGACTCCGCAGACGGAAGGCCAGAGGGGAGAGGACCCCAGAGACCTGCAGGCGGCCCTCCCGGTTCTTCATGCGAGTGTTGATCTGTTCACCCAGGAAGCAAATACCGGAGGCTGGGGGGGAACTGCTCAAAAAATTACGGGCAGCAATCGGTGGAGCTCACCCAGGGCGAGGAATCATTTCCAATGGTCACAGGGAGAAACCTCTTAATTTGAGGAGCATGAGGTAGAGAATTTACACAGATACCCGTTCAGCTCAAATGCAGGGGACAGTCAGACCTGGACTGAACATTTCCTTTGTCCAAAATGACAGCTTAAAAGAACCATCATTCAGTCTTTTCATGAAATATCCACATTTTCTTGAGGTTCGTAATTGAAACTGTCAATGTTGAAAATTCAAAGTTAAAGCACCTGGGTGGGGGCGCCTGGGCGGCTCAGTCGGTTAAGCGTCCGATTCCGGCTCAGGTCATGATCTCACATTTCGTGACTTCGAGCCCCATGTCGGGCTCTGTGCTGACGGCTCAGGGCCTGGAGCCTGCTTCGGAGTCTGTGTCTCCCCCCTCTCTCTGCCCCTCCCCTGCTTGCTCTCTGCCCCTCACTCTCTAAAATAAATATGCATCAAAGTAATTTTTTTAAAAGAAAAGTTATAGCAGGTGTATGTTTCACGGATAATGTTTTAACAACTTTCATTGTTTTTTAAACACCTGGACTTTTAACCCCTTTTGTTCAGTATTAATCAGTGATTTGTTTCTCAAAGACTTTCTCTTGATGGCAAGACATTATTTTATTTTCAGCAGAGCATCGAATATTTGAGCAGGAGGCGTTTATGAACCCGTGACTGTAACAAGTGACATGTCAGGGAGGAGGGTGGCGTTTCTGTAACGTGTCGGGGAGGAGGGTGGCATTTCTATACCGAGGGGCTTGCTAAGCTACATAAATGTTTCCACTTGGATAATTAGCCAGTTGTTGTTATTTTCTGGCATTTGTGCATTAGTCACGGATCACATTTATCTCTCGAATAAATGACGGGTAACTTAAAGATACCATTGAGACACCCTTAATAGTATTTGGTAGATGGTCAGATATAAAAAGAAAATTGACGTGGATTTACCTCTTTTGATTTGCATACTTTCTTTTTTTTTTTTCTTAAGTTTATTTATTGAGAGAGAGAGAGAGAGAACGAGAGTGCACGGGAGGGGCAAAGAGAGAGGGAGAGAGAGAGAGAATCCCAAACAGGGTCCACACTGTCAGGGCAGAGCCTGACATGGGGCTTGAACTCAGGAACTGGGAGATCATGACCTGAGTGGAAATCAAGAGTTGGTCGCTTAACCCACTGAGCCATTCAGGCGCCCCTGATTTGCATACGTTTCTAAGTAAAGATCCTTTTGTGCGGCAACGGGCTTATTTTACAGAAAGACTTTTCCACAAGGGAGTTACATTGAGGAAATTACTGTCTTTACGCCTCCTAACTGGATGGGCAAATTCCATGCAGGCAGGCTTTAAGCCCCAGCGTTTTCCTGTGCCCTGCGACTTTAGTCCACGTATGGACTATATGGAAGAATCCTGATGTAAAATTCTCATACTTTATGTACACGTGAGATCACTGTAAATCGTCCAAACAGTCCGATTAAAAAGCAGAGATTGTAACCCTGGATTAAAAACAAAAAAACAAAGCAAAACAAAACAAAAAACCCAAGACTTAATTATATGGTTTTTACAACAATCTGTTGGTCTGCAAACTCAGAAGAGTCTCTGGTAAACTCTGGAATCGGCTCCCAGACCCAGAGGGCAGGAAGGACAGAAGGAAGAGGTGGGCTATTCCAGATGGGGGTGGGGTGGGAGTTTTAGTATGCGAAACGTTATCGGAGGCTTGTCTCGGGCTGTGCGGAATCAGTAGATTTCTGCCTCTCCCCACCAGAATCTTAAAGTTTACATACAGGCTTACCTGCATGCGGTCATGGGACCATCCCGATGGTCTTAACAGCCCGCGGCTGCTCAGGGCTGCGTCCGTGAAAACAGCTCTGAAATGTACATTCCAAGAACGGGGGAGGGTGGGAGGCCCTCTGATTGCCCCGGGGTCAGCTCACGGGTCAACTGGCGGTCACATCCTCTTGACACCCAACTGCACTTTACATGCAAAGATACAAAGAGTCTCAAAGTGAAAAGATGAAATGAGATACTACGCTGACAGGAATCAAAAGGTGGCTGTATCACTGTAACAAAAACTAAATTCCATCTCAAGGAGTATTCCCAGGGATGAAGTAGATTAGATTGTTTCCTAGGGATAAAGGGATCGGTTCTTAGGAGTACAGGACGATTCGACACATTATGTACCGAAAACAGAAATTCGAAATACGGGATGGGAAAACCGACAGGGCTGCAAGGAGAAATATGGAAGTTCACAGTTAGGCTGGGGATCGAGGCCCCTCTCCCTGAATAACGGATATGATGGTGTCTTAGTTTGAGTCGCTAGGACCAATGACCACAGGCTGGGGGGCTTATGAACAACACGAACTTACAGAAGCTGGCGGTCTGACATCAGGGTCCGGCACGGGGGTCCCGCGGAAGACCCCCCTCTGGATTGCAGGAGACTGTCTTCTCATCGTGTTCCCATGGGGCAGAGAGCAAGCTCTTCTCATAAGAACATAAGTCCCCTCGAAGGGGGATCCACCCTGTGACTTCATCACCTCCCAAAAGCCTCTTCTTCTATTGCCATCACACTGGGGGTTAGGATTTCAACATACTAATATTGGGAGCACACAGACATTCAGTCCATAGCAAACAGAGAAGCTGGACTTTCATACAAAGCGTAAAGCAGGGGTTATAACTGCGCAGTGACTTAGAAGATGCTGCTTCCGGGTACTACACGCGCATTCTCCCTTCGCTGCCTCCTACCAGTACTTGTAGGGACACGACTAACGTGGACGTGTTGTTTTGTGGGGGTGAGTGTCTCTGTTCCCCAAACTATTAAAAATTAGCCAGTTGTTTCTGTGTCTACACTTCCAGTTTCTGGTAGATTCTGAGCGTAGTAAAGTACAAAGAATTCACCGCACACGCTTTTCCATAGGGCGAAGCTGCAGAAGTGATGTTCTGAAAAGGGGCAAAAACTTTAATTCAGGTTGTGCATGTAGCCAGGTCCTCTGGGGTTTCTATTTAAGGCATTCTTCTCCTAGCGTCTACCTCAGGGGGTTGCGAGCTGGAAAGAGCCCGCTTCTGCGCTAGCAAAATAATTACTGTTTCAGAATCCGATGTCTCCATGTAAACAGAGTGCCCGCCAACGGCCGGCCGGCGTTTGTATCTCACTTTAAAGAGGAAAATTACCTTCGGGAACTGAACCAATATTGACATTCTTAATAATATATTGCTTATATGCTTGGATAGCAGCATCATTTTTTAAACCCTTATCAAAGTCAGGCATGTATTTGAAGCCACTGCGGTGACTGATGAGGCAGAATGTGACGGGAATAGTTAGAACACAAATACGATATTGTGTACGATTTATGGGTGTTTCTTTACATATTTCTCTTACAGTTTCTTCTCATAAGGTACTAATGTAGAAACGTAGATATATAACGGATATAGACATTTCTCGAATACATAACCTATATTTGAGAGATATAAGCACCTTAGCGTTACAAAATATAAACCATCCTGCTGAATCCATTTTAGTATATTAACAGGCGCCTCTTGTTTGATATCTATAAAGTTTTAGGTGCTGGCTACCAGAACTTTAGGTAAATTTGTGCAAGGTTCTTCTACTATAGAAATCTTACAGGGGCCCTGGGCGGCTCAGTGGTTAAGTGACCTACTCTTGATTTCAGCTCGGGTCACGACCTTCCGGTTCCTGGGATCCAGTTTCCGGTTTGGGCTCCGCGCTGACATTGGAGAGCCTGCTTGGGATTTTCTCTCTCTGTTCCTCTCCTTTCCTGCATGCTCTCTCTCTCTCTGTTTCTCTCTCTCAAAATAAGTAAACTTAAAAAAAGAAATTTTACAATCTAGAGAAGAATGGAATGGTTTCAGGTAAAATGCAACACGATAGATACGGAAATGGGCGATACTCCTCAAAGCACATTGCTGTTTCTTGGTGCCAGTGTATAAAAGGCCAAGAAAACCATTATGTGTTGAAATGTTGATTTTACTTTTCACTCTGAATCATTCTTACTAGTCCATATTATCGTTAGTACTATGGTTGAGTTGCTTTAGTAAATTCAATGCTTCGGGACATTATTTTTCTGAGAATGAAATTTGACTTCGGCCTCTATCCTTGCCACATTATGTAGGGAAAACGCCGTCATACGATCTCATAGAATGGAGGGTCAGCTAAGTTGTTTAATCGGTCCCGTCTTAAAATTCACAAAATGTATCTCAATTCACGGAAAAACATGAAATCTAAGTGAAAATTACTCTAGTATCCCAGAATCACGATGTAATCCATTCCTGAGCAGCAGTGTGTAACACCATGTTAAGTATGAAATTTTGTTTCTTGCAGAGAACTCTGGATTCTGTGTTTGTCATATATTCATGTGTCACACGGTTTAGTTAGATGAGAATAATCTGAATAATTAATATGATTATAAAGTCATTTGAATAAAGTTATTGCGTATATGTTGAGGACAAGGCCTTTGCGACTATATACTACAAGTGTGTGTGCGCACGTGCGCATGGCATTGACCCCGGAATTAACGTAGCCTAGAGCTCTCAAGGACTGTTTACAGTGCCGAGCAGGGACCCAATATTTGGGGGCAGGTGGGGGTGCACGTTTTCTACTCGGTCATGAAAATCACAACAGAGACCAGATCCCTAGAGAAAGCCTCGACCTTGCCCGTGATTGTCTTGTCCCACGCCGAAATCCCGATTTTCCAGAATTCAGGAGAATCTCGAGGCTCTGTATCTTTAAAAGGGTCACTCATCTCATCTGGTGGCAACTGCCACAGTCCCCGCGTCTTTGTTTGTTTGGTGGGACTGCCCGGGGGGGGGGGGGGGGGGGGGGGGGGACGCCCGCTCCAGGTCACGACCCTGGGTCACCGCGCCTAGGCCCCGCGCGGGGCCACCTCCTTCCCCCGCGGCCCCCTCTCTTCTCGCACGGGTCGGGAAGGAAAAGTTGGACGAGCGAGCCCGTTCTTAGACGGTCGGCGAGGCGGGAGGCGGGAGGAGCCGGAGGGAGGGTCGGAGGAGCAGGGGGAGCGGAGCCGGGGCGCGGTCTGGGCGCGGGGGCGAGGGGCGGCGGCCGGCGGGGCCGGGAGCCGAGCCCGGCGGCCGGCGGGGCGCGCGGGGCGGGGCGAGAGCGGCCGCGGGGCCGGGGGGCGGGCTCCGAGCGGCGGCGGCCAGCCTCCCGCCGGCCCCGCTGCGCGCACCGCGCCGCCCCGAGCGCGCCCGGCGCGCCGCGGCCCCGGGCGCAGGGGCCCCGCGCCCCCGCCGCACGCGCGCCCCGCGCACACGCGCAGCGCCGCGCCCCGAGCGCATCCCCGCGTTCGCCGCCCGGCCGCACGCGTCTCGGCGGACCCTTCTGGCAGGTAGGGCGGCGGGGCGGCGGGGCGCGGTCCCCAGCGCCGGGCGGGTGGCCGAGCCGCCGCGCTCCGCGGCTGGAGGCGGGCAGGGCGCAGACGCACCCCTGCCCCGCCGCGCCGGCGACTCCGGGAGGGCGCGGGGTGCCCGGCGCGAGCCCCGGCGTGGAGAGGGGGGCGTGGAGAGGAGGCTGGCGGTCCTTTCCGGGGAAGGGGACGCGGGGAGGTGCGTGACCGCCGAAGCCTCGGAACTCCGGACGTTGCCCGGGAGAGGAGGCGAGACGGGCAGTTCGCAGCGACCTGGAAGCTCGTCGTTGCGGCGGGAGACGCGGGCAGCGGCGCGGGCACCTAGGGGACCCCCCTGGGGGCGGCGGGGCGCCGCCTGCCTTCTCCGTTTCTTTGGGGATGAGAAGGGGCCACTGCTTGAGAGAACAAAGATGTAGGGGTGCAGGAGGGCGCCCTGCCGTCGCCTCTTCCGTGATCCCGCTGACCCCTGACCGCGACCCCTGCGGGGCAGCGTCCGCCCCATTGTCTGCGAGGCGCGGGCGGCGGGGCAGCGGCGGTGCCCATCCGGGGTCTCCGCGGCCCCCGCGCGCCTGGCCTCCGCCCACCTTCCCAGCCCCGCGCGAGTGCTGGGTTTCCCCGGTGCCGTGTTCTTGCCCGGAGGGTAACGGGGACGGTTCTCCCCAAGTTCTGCGGGCGCATCTCTCCGTCGTTCCTGGAAAGCCGGAGCACCCCGCTGAGCCCACATCTCTGTTTTGGGGGAGCGAGCCAGTACGTTTAAATTGTGTGCTCCTCCTCGTTCGCCACCCGGTAGGATAATGTAGCCGTTGGCGGAGCAGGCGCGGGCTTTGGCTCAGCAGGGCCGAGTAAAACTTAGCCGTGGTGAGTCGGCCGAGGAGCCTCCGAGCAGCCGGGCTGGGGAAGAGGCGGTCTTCCTCCTGCCCGGCGCCCAAGCCCGGCGAGCGCCCGTCCTGTTTGAGCCCCGCTTTCTTTGGGGGTCTAGTGAAATGTCTGGGGTCTCCGTTCGGGTGAAGATTAAACGTCTCGCACAAGGTTCTTGGGGGTTACTTAGGGGGCACCTGCAGTCTATCCGTGCGTCTCCTGGTGACTTTCACGTACAGAGAAGAGTAAGAACAAGGGACCCTAAAGCCATCCAGGAGCTCCTGAAACCAAAGCCACACGACCACGCACAGGGCAGCCACAGCCCTACTTGGGCCATCAGGTTTCCCCTTTATGGGATCGCTGCATAGCTGCGTAGCTGCCGGAATAAATTAAGTTTGCTCTTGATATTTTAAAAGGCTTTGCAGGTAACCTGGCACCCGTGGGTTAAGGGTCCTCAACAACAGGTCAATCTGTCTATTTGAAGTTGTGTAGTTTATTGAAATGACGCAAGCCTAGGTAACGTGTACTTAACAGCTGTGGTCCCTTGTCGCCTGTAACTGACCTGTGTGAGCATATGAGGTTTATGTGTGATGGACTTTTTGGAGACCAGAGGATATGGCATTGCTTTCAAGATAGGGTGAAGGTGCCCCAGGGATATGTTACTTGCTAGAAGAATCATCCAGAGTGTGATATTTACTTACCAAAGGAGAAAAGTTGAATCAATAAAATTTCATCTAGGGGGCATAATGCTATGTGTCTGTTTATCTGTGTCCTTTGAGAATTGGGGGAATGAATTTGTTCAGCGCATACTAATAAAGCTAAAGTATTTTATTTCACATGTGAAATAATATTTAGGTATTCCCCCCCACACACCCCCTCACACCCTCTGATCTGAGAATGCTTCCAGACACAAGCTTCAGGCCATGAATGTGATCTCTGGATAACTCAGTCCTCCTGCAGAGACGGGAGAATGCCCAGCAATTGTGAGCCCACTGCAGATCACGACCGTTCTTTAAGAAAAGAAGCGTTTTGTCCCCCTTAAGCTTGCTTAAATCAGAAGATAAAATGCATTGAGTCCAACCATGGTACATACACTGCGTCTGCGATCCGAATGTTTACGTGTGTACATAACTTGCGGGTCATGTAATGTGTTAAAACATGTGCCTAAGTGAGAAGCTATATTTCCCTGGAACCAGGATGTTTAAAAAAGATACTTCTTTATATTTGACCCGTGGTGAGCCGAGCACCTCAAACATGTACCTGCCTTTCAACTTAGGTCATTTTTCAAGGTCAGAGAGCTAGATCTTGGCAAAGTTCCCGGGACTTGGTCTTTCTACCAAACAGCAGCTTCAGACAGTTGGGAAGGGAGGGGGTTTGATCCCTGAGAAGGAGGCACAGGGGGCAGTCCTCCAGGAGATGGTGTGTTTTGTTCGTTCATTCATTCATTCATTCATTCATTCGCATCCAAGCTAGTTAGCATGTCGTGCAACAATGATTTCAGGAGTAGATTCCGGTGATTCATCCCCTGTGTATAACACCCAGCGCTCATCCCAACAGGGGTCCTCCTTCATGCCCCCTGCCCGTTTACCCCCCCCACAAGCCCTCCAGCAACCCTGCCTCTTCTCTGTATTTAAGAGTCTTTTATGCTTTGTTCCCCCCTCCCTGTTTTTATATTATTTTTGCTTCCCTTCCCTTCTGTTCATCTGATTTGTATCTTAAATTCCACATATGAGCGAAGTCATATGATATTATGTTTCTCTGACTGATTTCACCTAGCGTAAAACCTTCTAGTTCTGTCCACGTTGTTGCAAATGACAAGATTTCCTTCTTTTTGATTGCCGAGTAATGCTCTGTTGTGTATATACACCACATCTTCTTTCTCCATTCATGTTTCAATAGACATTTGGGCTCTTTCCATACTTTGGCTATTGTCGATAGCGCTGCAATAAGCATTGGACTGCATGTGCGCCTTCGAAACAGACACCTGTATCCCTTGGATAAATACCTTACTGGGTTTTTATGATTGCTGGATCATAAGGTAGTTCTATTTTTAACTTTCTGAGGAACCTCCACACTGTTTTCCAGAGCGGCTGCCCCAGTTTGCATTCCCACCAGCCGTGCAAAAGAGATCCTTTCTCCACATCCTCACCGGCGTCTGTTGTTGCCTGAGTTGTTAATGTTAGCCATTCTGACAGGTGCGAGGTGGTATCTCACTGTGGTCTCGATTTGTATTTCTCTGCTGATGAGTGATGCTGAGCATTTTTTCATGTGTCTGTTGGCCATCTGAATGTCTTCTTTTGAAAAGTATGTATTCTTGTCTTTTGCCCATTTCTTCATTGGATTATTTTTTGGGTGTGGAGTTTGATAAGTTCTTCATAGATTCTGGATGCTAACCCTTTACCTTATGCCATTTGCAAATAGCTTCTCCCATTCCGGCGGTTGCCTTTTAGTTCTGCCGATTCTTTCCTTCACCGTGGAGAAGCTTTTAACCTTGATGAGGTCCCGAGATGGCGCATTTTAATAGCGGCGATTGGTGTCTTCTCTCCTCACCCCTTTCTCCTGTGGTTCTCTTTCCCCCGAGTCTTCTGGCCGCTCTGCTGTTCTGTTTTTCTCTGTACTGGAATAACACACCTCTCTGGAAGAGTTCCGTAGAGCAGAGGGGGTCAAGAGGACAGGAGACCTTTAACTGAAAATCGCTTATTTAGTTTAAAAATGCGTATGTCATTTACCTTTATGGATTAGAAAAAAAGGTCAGGTAGTAAAAAAAGCTGATTTTCACCCACGGTGCACTGAGGTGAGGAAGCGGTCATAACAAGTCAAGTGTCTTTACCCTTAGAAATTGAGAAGCTCCCCTGGGGTCATTTGTAAGTTGTTTTCCACCCGGGCTCTCTCCCGTCCTCTCAGCCGCCCCTGGGAGGTGAGAGTGAAGGTGGGCCCTCCTCCCACATCCCCAGTTTCCCGCCACTGAATTCTGTTCCTTCTCCCTCTGCGGACCCACCCAGGCAAACTTCAGGGCGCTTCCAGAACTCCCCTGCTGTTGGTGATTACCGCACTGTGTTCTGTCTCAAGTCTGTTTTCACCCTGCTTCTGCAATCTCCGGCCTGACTTACGCTTCTAGAATACTGAACTAACGTGTTCACGGAAATCAGGCGCTTGTACTCGCTGGCCTCTTGAAGCAGCGACTTCTCTTCAGGGAAATGTGCTGATGCTTTTTAGGCCACGGAAAGCGATACGGATGCGTTGACAGTTTTGTCGTGATAGATCCCGAGAAGGAGCAGTCGGCCAAGTACACAGACGCTTGACCTAGGAAAGAAGGTCGCAGGCCTCCAGGACTAGGGGTGTGGTCCCTGGGCTGCCTGATCTAGGCGCCCCCGAGACGCCGGGTAGGAGTGGATTTCCTGAGCCTAGGGGAGCCCGGGGTGGGGCACAGGACTGTCCCTTCGGCCAGCCGGAGCGAGTTCCGTGGGCACTGCGTTTTAGAACCTCTCTGCGCAGAGCGGGCTCGGGAGTTCACCTTGCGCCTCCCCCTGCCAGCTCGGATTGCCTGGCTTTCCCAGCACGGCAGTCTGCGCAGATAGCTCGGTCGTTCTCTCTTTGATTCCAGTAGCTGGGAAGACCCGACAGTACATCAGGCCACTGGTTTCTAAGGAAGTTTAGACTCACACGATCCAACTCTAAGTAAAAGTGCACAGGGACAAGGTGGTGCCGTTTTCTAATAGACGGTAAATTTCAAGTGGAACCGTCACCTCCGCTGATTTGTGTTCCATGCCGAGTTGCGATCCTTTCTGTAGGATCGTGTTAGAAAGAGCGATTTTAAGTGACCTGGTCTTCACAATTCTGCAGCGCGTTTGTTCCCGCGGGCGTGG
Source organism: Paguma larvata (assembly GCA_030068075.1). Classification (NCBI taxonomy): domain Eukaryota; kingdom Metazoa; phylum Chordata; class Mammalia; order Carnivora; family Viverridae; genus Paguma; species Paguma larvata. Next base: position 4,056,056 of record CM057839.1, on the reverse strand, counting down.
AGGAGGCCGGCGTAGGTTGTCTAGACTACCCGCCTTCATTAGAGTCGCTCAGCCCCTTGCAGTGCGGCTTCTGTTCAGCCCCTGCTGCGGGGTCCACTCCTCCCTCCCAGCGAACGGCCCTGGACAGCGGAGCCCTCGCCCCTTAGCGGCTCCTGGCTCCACTGTCTCCTCAGTCAGCTTGCTGGGCTAGGCTGTCCCCTCGGGTCCTATCACGGATGCCGGAGCGATTTATCGGAACTGCCACTTGGGCCGGGAGGCCTGTTGCTGAAAAGGCTCTGGCCATCTCCCGTTCCCCACAGCGCCGAGCCCACATGTGGTTCCCGTCTCAGTCCGGCCCACCCTCCGGCCCCGCCAGGCTCCTGACTCACGTCTGCTACCTCGAGCAGCACGGAGTTGCATGCCGAATTCAGCATTTTCGCCTGCGTAGACTTTATTCATTCTCCTGGGCGCCGCGAACCTGCTTCTCGCCCTGCCCGGCTGGAGTCGATCTAGAACATCTTTCCGGAATGCCCACGCCCCGTGGATGTCCCTTCTTCCCGCTCGCACCGCTGGTGCTTGACCTTAGCGCCGCCTGCTCTGTTTGAACGTCTGACTCCCCTCCGCACAGCCTTGCCCGTCTCTGTGTTCGCCTGCAGCTTGGGAGAAGTGATATGAACGGATGGAATCACTACAAAAGGCAGGCGACCCAGAGCCCTGGAAATGCCCGTTGGAGATTTCGGCACTGACCGCTCCCGGTGGCCCAGCCACGTGGAGTCCGTCTCGCCTCGCTGTGGCTCTGCTCTCGGCCACCGCCCCAGACCCTACCCCACAGATCCCTCCCGCTGTGTCCTTCTCCCTCCCGTGAAAATCATCTGCTTACGGTACAGATAAGGAAGAGCCACCTAGAGAGACAGAGTAATTTATTCGCAGTTACACCTGCTAGCTCAGGATAGATCGGGACTTGCATAAAGGTCTGGTTATTAATCCCGTGCTCTTATCACTAGGCAAAAATCCTCCTCCTTCCTTTTTAAGAGAAAACAGTTTTTTTTTTTTTTTTTGGCTTCTTTGATGAGTGCCCTGTAGAAAACCGTCTACAGCCAGTGGCAACACACTGGAGGGTGGGGGCCCGAGTGACCCGTGGCTTCTGTGTGTTGTGTTGCAGCCTGGAAGCTACATGTGCTGTTTACATTTTTAAAGGACAGCAGAAACAGCACAGCATAATAGAGCATGTGTGACCCACCGAGACCCCGGGACCCTCATAGCCTCAAATACTTGCTATCACGCCCCTTCCGGAAGATGTCTGTTGAGTTGATGTAAAGAAACAGTGGGGCCTGAAGGTCAGGTTCAGTGTAACTTATGTGAAAGCTAACTTTGGTAAATAATCGTCCTCCCCCCAAAAATAACGTATAGAAAATAAGTTGTAGATTTACTGAATTTTAAGAGGAAAAAACATGAAGGCAGAACCCATATTTCCTTCAAATAGTTGATACCTTGTATTCATTTCTTAAGTGTTTTTATTCTTCTCCGTTATTTAGACGCAATTCTCATGATAGAGAGCCTCGCTATTAAGTATTGTAAGTAACAGTAAGTCGGTTGTCGCCCCCAAAATCGCGGAGGGCATTTTCGGTTACAAAAAACACGACTGAAAGTATGGATAAAGGTGGCTTTGATGTTCAGCTTCTCATAAGCTAAATTGAATTACACATAAAAATAGGCATTTGAATATATTATTTTTCTATACTCAAGTGTCGAATGCCTTCTTTTGCACTGTTATTACTAGAATTAGTGTTTTAAAAATATATTTGGTGGGGTAAAGCCACTACCATGTGGCACCATCTGCCTTTAACGAACACATTTGAAATATTAAATAATTCCTTTAAGAATGATAAAGTCTTCTTTGGGTGTACTCATTTTCTTTCTAATTTAGATTCCTGGTTATAAGCAGCTGAGTTACACGTGGTTTGAGAGTCCCTGGGTAGAAATCATTCCATGAGCCTCAAATCTTCTTTTAAAAAGTCTATTAATATGCTTTTTATCTTTATGATTTGGGACAGCGAGTCATTAACTTTACATTCATTTCGGTGATTTAAAACTAAATGCAAGAGCAAGACAAAAGAACTTCGGCATAAGAAAGAGAGAAATTTAGTAGAACGGAATACTGTGAAAGGCATTTGATATAGGTTTGAGCTCGCTGTGTTCATTTTCTAGTGTGTAGGAAGAAACAAATACCCGTTTTCTGGAGTGGCATGAAGACATGCTGTTTCTCAGGAAGGAGTTTGCTGAAGCTACAGGTACATGAGAATTCACGTAGGATGATAAACAGAAATTTCCTCATTAGGCAATCAAAGGGGCATCGAGGCAGGAAATTACAGTGCAGTGTAAGTGTGTGACACGGCGAGTGTGCAGGACAGTATAAGTGTGCGACACAGTGAGCATGCAGTGCAGTGTAGGTGTGCGACACGGTGAGTGTACAGTGCAGTGAGTGTGCAGTATGGCGAGCATACAGTGCAGTGGTGCAGTGAGTGTGCAGAACGGCGAGTGTGCGGTGCGGTGAGCGGGCAGGGTGGCGAGTGCGCGGCGCGGTGAGTGTGCAGAACGGCGAGTGCCCAGTGCAGCGTGAGTGTGCAGAACGGCGAGTGCGCGGTGCACTGAGCGTGCAGAACGGCGAGTGCCCAGTGCAGCGTGAGCGTGCAGAACGGCGAGTGTGCGGTGCACTGAGCGTGCAGAACGGCGAGTGCCCAGTGCAGCGTGAGCGTGCAGAACGGCGAGTGTGCGGTGCACTGAGCGTGCAGAACGGCGAGTGCCCAGTGCAGCGTGAGCGTGCAGAACGGCGAGTGTGCGGTGCACTGGGCGTGCAGAACGGCGAGTGCGCGGTGCACTGAGCGTGCAGAGCGGCGAGGGCAGCGGACGGGATACATGTGAAATAAAGAATGAACGCTCAGCACACCGTCAATGGTCAGCGAGGAGGTGAACTTGAGGTAGACAAGCACCTGTTGGAATTCCAGCTCGGCGTCTCCCCTCTGTGGCACCACGAATACGGGGAAAAACCTTCTCGATCTCGCCTGGGATACGGAGTCTGCGAAGTGGCCGCCTCCCGGGGTTAGACGTGGGATTCGGCGAGAAGAAACTGCCGGCGCCTGCCTAGTCCGGGCTTCTCCCTGCGCCGGAGCTCGGGAAACGTCAGGGGGCGTCCTCCTGCCTGGAGGAGGCGTCGGCGTGCTAAGACTCTGCTGGAGTTCCGTTCTGGGCAAGCCCGGGTTCCGTGAACAGGCTGGGGTGCTTATTAAGAGCCTCTTGCTGAGCAGCGGTCCCCGGGGAGAAGTACCGTGATGGACTTGAACCTGCTGGTTGGTAACAGACACATGGCGAAACCATTGGAGGAAATGATCGCACTGAGGTGGGCTGTGCCTAGATCCCAGGAGAGGGGGATTCGGGATGCTGGGAGGAAGGAGCCGGCGGACAGCGGCTGGAAAATCAGGAGCGGTGGAGATGGCATGGGGAGGGGGCGCAGCGCAACCTCCCGGCTCCATAGTCACATAGCGTCATTATGGGGAAGCAAAAGAAGTCGCATAGAAATAGCGCATCACTCCCTAGGGTCCACCTGTGAGGTGACATTTAGCGAGGACGTGCCTACGAGGCGGAGAGGGAGCAAATGTCCATGCAAATTGCAAAAGTAATGTGAACCCGTATGAAGACTGTCAGGGCAAACTCTCACCAGGAGTGCAGGTTTGGAAAAACAACAACAACAACAACACGCTAGAGACAAGAAACAGGCTTATTTTTGCAGTGTCTAGAGCAAGAGGGACGAGGCCATGGTCAGCCTCTGTGAGGGACTGAGGATGGAAAAAGGAAAGGTCACGGAAACATGGATCTCCTCATTGTCGTTTTGGTCCCGTCCTCTTTGTCAAAGACCATGAGCTTCAGCCAGGAAAACAAGTCAGAAGCTTGGATGAAAGTCCGAGATAGGTGAGGAATTAAAACAAAAATTCATGTCTATATTTCTTTTTTCAAAAAATCGTTTTTAAAAGTTTATTTAATTTTGAGAGAGAGCAAGAGAGAGCGAGAGAGCGAGCCTGAGTTGGGGAGGGGCAGAGAGGGAAGGAGACACAGAATCTGAAGCAGGCTCCAGGCTCCGAGCTGTCAGCACAGAGCCCGACCGCTCGGGGCTCGAACTCACAAACTGTGAGATTGAACCTGAGTCGAAGTCAGAGACTTAACCGACCGAGCCACCCAGGCGTCCCAGAATGTATTCCTTTTATAATTGGCAGTTGGCCTTTGCCCACCACCAGTCACCTCCCCCCACTTCCCAGCTCCCACTGCCCATCCCCGACAACCACCCATTTGTTCTCTGTTTCCACGAGGGCATTTGTTTTAAAATTTTATTTTAACATTTAAGTGAGATCATGCAGTATTTGTCTTCCTCTGTCTCACTCATGTCACTTAGCCTAGTGACCTCAGGGTTCATCCGTTTGTCACAGGTGGCAGGGTTTTCTTCCTCTGTATGGCTGAATAATACTCTATTTTATGTATATAATGTTTTCGAGAACACTATACTATCGTCCACAGTGGCGCACCTGTTTTACAGTCCCACCAGCAGTTCCTAAGGGTTCCAGTTTCTCCACATCCTTGCCAAAGCTTGTTAATTTTTGTTTTCTCGATAGTGGCCGTCATAACAGAGGGGAAGTGATATCTCATCGTGGTTTTGATTTGCGTTAGTGATGTTGAGCATCTTTGCATACACTTGGTGGCCATTCGTATATCACCTTCGGAGAAATGTTCTTTGCTCATTTTAAATAAGGTTGTTTTTCTTGTTGAGTTGTAGGAGTTATTTAAATATTTTGGATATTAATCCCTTCCTGTATATATGGTCTGCAAATATTTTCTCTTACTTTCTAGATTGCCTTTTCACCATGATGATTGTTTCCTTTGCTATACAGACATTTTAAAGTTTGCTTTAGTCTCATCTGTTTATTTTTGCTTTTTGTTGTCTGTGTTTTTGGTGTTATAGCCAAGATATCACTGCCAAGTCCAATGCCATGAAGCTCATCTCCTATATTCTCTTCTGGGAGCTTTATAGTTTCAAGGCTTATGTTTCGGTCTTTAATCTAATTTTGAGTTGGTTTTTGTATATGGTATAAAGTGAGGATCCAACTTCATTCTTTTGCATGTGGGCATTAAATTTTCCCAGCATCTTTGCTCAAGAGACCATCCTTCCCCTCCTATGGAGTCTTGGCACACTCACCGAAGAGCATTCGGCTATGTACATGAGAATTTATTTCTGAGCTCTGTATTCTGTTCCATTAACCAATATATCTGTCTTTGGGCCAGTACCATAGTGTTTTGATCATTATAACTTTGTGATATGTTCCGAAATCAGGAAGTACGAGACGTTCAGTTTGTTCTTTGTCAGGGTTGTTTTCAATCTATGGGGTCCTTTGGCATCCCATGAATTTTAGGATGGCCTTTTTTATTTGTGCAAAAAATGCCATTGAGATTTCGATAGAGATTGTATTACATTTATAGATCATTTTGGGAAGTATGGGCATTTTATAATATTAAATTGTCCAACCCATCGACGTGGGTAGTCTTTCTATTTATTTATGTCTTTTTAATTTTTTTTTTCAATAATATTTTGTAGTTTCCAGAGTACGGGGCTTTCACTCCCTTGGTTAAGTTTATTCCTGAGTATTTTATTCTTTTTGATACTATTGTATATGGGATTGTTTTCTTACTTTTCTTTAAAAACTTTTCATTCAAAAATTTGTGTCATTCTTAGTCTATAGAAACACAACTGATTTTTGTGTGTTGATTTTGCATCCTGAAAATTTGCTGGATATATTTGTTCTAAGAGTTATTTTGGTGGAATCTTTAGGATTTTCTACATATAAGAGCCTGTTGTCTGTGAACAGAGATAATTTTACTTCTTCCTTTCCAGTTTGGATGTTTTCGATTTCTTTTTCTTGTCTAATTGCTCTGGCCAGGACTTCCAGTAAGGTGTTGCATAGGACTGGAAGAATGGGCATCCTTACCTTCTCCCTGGTCTTAGAGGAAAAACTTCCAGTTTTTCACCATTGAGCATGATGTTAGCCGTGGGCTTTTCATAGATGACTTTTTAAAAAATATTGTAATAATTTCCACCTGTTTCTACTTTGTTGAGCATTTTCATTATGAAAGAATATTGTGTTGAATTTTGTTAGATGCTTTTTCTGTGTCATTTGAGATGATCATGTGAGTTTTGCCCTTTGTTCTATTAATTTTTTTATAATGTTTATTTTTGAGAGAGAGAGAGAGAGACAGAGCATGAGTAGGGGAGGGGCAGAGAGAGACAGAGACACAGAATCTGAAGCAGGCTCATTTCTCTGAGTTGTCAGCACAGAGCCCGGTGTGGGGCTCGACTCATGGACCATGAGATCATGACCTGAGCTGAAGTCAGGCACTTAACTGACTGAGCCACCCAGGTGCCCCTGCCCTTTTTTGCTCCATTAATGGAATGTATTGTATTAATAGATTTTCAAATACCGAAATATTCCTGCTTCTCAGGAGTAAATCCCACTTGGTCATGGTGTATATTGATTTTAATGTGCTTTGAATTTAGTTTGCTAGTACTTTGTTGAGGATTTTTTAAATCAATATTTACCATAGATATTGGTCTGTTGTTTTCTTTTCATGTTGTATCTTTGGCTTGGTATCAGGGTAATACTAGCATCACAAAATGAGATTGGAAGTGTTTCTTCTTCAATTTTTTGGGAGAATTTGAGAAGGATTAGCATTAATTCTTCTTTAAATGTTTGATAGAATTCTCCAGTGAAGCCATCTGGTTCTGGGCTTTTCTTTGTTGGGAGGTTATAATTACTAATTAGATCTCCTTACTGGGTATAGTTCAGCTCAGATTTTTTATGTATTTTTGGTATATTGTGGTGTATTTGGTATTTTGGTATATTTTAGGAATGTATCCATTTCCACTAGGTTGGCAAACAGTTGTTCAAACCAGCCTCTTACGAACGTTTTTATTTCTTTGGCATCAATTGTCATATCTCTTCTTCATTTCTGACTTATCTGAGTCTTCTCATTTTTCTCTTAGTCTAGCTAAGGGTTTCTCAGTTTTGTCAACCTTTTCAAAGCCCACCTCTTAGTTTCATTCACTGTATGTTTTTCTATTCTCCATTTTATTTATTTTTGTTCCAGTCCTTATTATTTCATTTCTTCTAATTTTGGGCTCAGTTTCTTTTCTAGTTCCTTCATGTGTAAAGGCAGGTTATTAATTTCAGATCTTTCTTCTTTTTGAATGTTGGTGTTGACTGCTCTAAACTTCCTTCTTGCTACTGACTTACTGTGTCCCATCGGTTTGCTATGTTGTGTTCTTGTTTTTATTTGTCTCAAGATATTTTCTAATTTCCTTTGTGATATTTTCTTAGACTCATTGTTTTTTGGAGTGTGCTTTTGCCATATGTCTGCAAGTGCTCCAGTTCATTCTCCTGTTTCTGATATTTAGTTTCATTCTGTCATGGTAAAAAAAGATACCTGATATGATTGCATACCAATAATCTTAATTTTTTCAATATTCTGAAAATTTTAAGACTCGTTTTGTGGACCGATATGTCCTAATATGTCATCTACCCTGGAGGAGGTTCCATGTACACTTGCAGAACAGTGCGTATTCTGCTGTTGTTGGGTGGAGTGTTCCGTGTATGTCTGCTAGGATGAATTGGCCACTAGTGTTCAAGTCCTCTCTTGGCTCATTGATCTTCTGTCTGACTGTTCTAATCATTATTGAAAACGGGATGTGTCAGTCAGGGTTAAGGAAAGAAAAGGAAAGTTTTTGTCAGGAATTGGATCATGTGATTGTAGAGGCTGAGAAGTCCCATGGTATGCTTTCTGCAAACCAAGGCCTAGGAAAGAAAGCTCTTGGTGTAATTCTTTCTGAGTCCTAGAGCCTGAGAACCAGGAGAACGGACGGTATGGGTCCTACACCAAGGGCAGAAGATGAAATGAGATGTGCCAGCTCAGGGAGACATGGATAAAGGGACAGATTCCTCCGTCTTCTGCCTTTTGTTTTCTTCAGGACCTCAATGGACTGGATGATGCCCAGCCACACTGGGTGGGGCAATCTACTTGCTGAGTCCGCCAGTTAAAATTCCAGTCTTATCTGGAAACACTGTCACAGACATAACCGGAAACCATGTTTAATCTGGGAACCCCACCGGCCCACCCAAATGAACACGTACAATGAACCATCACATGAGGTTTTGAAATCTCCTGCCGCTTTTGTGTTATGATCTATTTTTGCGTTAAATTATGGCCGTTCTTTTTTCAAGTATTTGGGTGCTCTGATGTGAGGCGTATACATATTTATAATTGTTATATCTTCCTGGCGAATTGACCCCTTTGTCATCGTATAATGTCTTCTTAGTCTTTTTTGACAGCGTTTGACTTCACATGGATTTTATCTGCTGTAAATATGTCTGTATCTGCTCTCGTTTGGTTACTATCTAGATGGAATATCTTTTCCTGTCTTTTCACCTTCAGCCTGTGTGTGTCCTTACATCTAAAGTGAGTCTCTTTTTTTAAGTCTGTTCAACTACTTTGTGTTTTTTGTTTGGAGAGTTTAAACCGTTTACGTATAAAAAAATTATTGGCAGGGAAAGATTTACTATTGAGATTTTGTTCATTGTTTCCTGTTTATCTTATAGTCATTTTGTTCTCTTTTTCCTTCCTTGCTGCCTTCCTTTATGTTTTGTCAGTCTTTTGTAGTGACATACTTAGCTTCCTTATTTTCTTTTGTAGATCTGTTTTTTTTTCTCTGTGGTTTCCATGGGATTATATAAAATGTCGTATAGTTGTATAAAAAGGAACCAATCAGAGATGAGGAACACAATAAATGAAATTAAAAATACACTTGATGGAATAAATAGGAGGCTGTAAGAAGCAGAGGAACAAATTAATGAACTAGGAGTCAGAATAATGGAAGGTCATCAAGCTGAACAAATGAGAGAAAAAAGAATTATGCAAAATGAGAACAGACTTAGGAAACTCCGTGACTTTGTCAAGTGTAATCACATTTTCATCAGAGGGATCCCAGAAGGATAAAAGAGAGAAAAAAGGGAAGAAAATTTATTTGAATAAATAATAGCTGAAAACTGCCTTAATCCAGGGAAGGAAATAGATATCCAGATCCAGAAGGCACAGAGATCCGTTAAAAATCAACCCAAGGAGGGGATTCCTGGGTGGCTCCGTTGGTTAAGTGTCTGACTCTTCATTTCAGCTCACATCATGGTCTCACAGTTGTGAGACTGAGCCCCTTGTCAGGCTCCAAGTCGGGCATGGAGCCTGCTTAAGATTCTCTCTCTTCCTCTCCCTCTGCCCTTCCCCCACTTGCATGTGCTCTCTCTCTCTCTCAAAACAAAACAAAACAAAAGTCAACCCAAGGAGGTTGCCATAAAGACACATAGTAATCAAAATGGTAAAAGAGTAGTGATAAATAAAAATATTTAAAAGCAGCAAAATAAAAGAAGATGGTTACATACCAGGGAATCCCCATAAGGCTATCCGTGGATTTTTCAGCAAAAACTTTGCAGGACAGAAGGGAGTGGCATGATATATTCTACAGCCAAGGATATAGTTAGTTGTCATTCAGAATAGAAGGAAAGATAAGAGGCACCTGACTGGTTTAGTTGGTAGAGAATATAACCCTTGATTTTGCGGTTGTGAATTTGAGCCTCACATTGAATGTCGCAATTACTTAAAAATAAAGTCTTAAAAAAAAACCGGAGAGGGGCACCTGGGTGGCTCAGTTGGTTAAGTGACCGACTTCGGCTCAGGTCATGATCTCACAGTCTGTGAGTTCGAGCCCCGCGTCGGGCTCTGTGCTGACGGCTCACAGCCTGGAGCCTGCTTCTTCAGATTCTGTATCTCCCTCTCTCTCTGCCCTTCCCCTGCTCACACTCTGTCTCTATGTCTCTCAAAAATAAATAAACGTTAAAAAAATTAAAAAAAAACAAAAAAAATGGATAGATAAGGAGTTTCCCAGACAAACGAAAACTAAAGGAGTTTATGACCATTAAACCAGCCCTATAAGAAATATTAAAGGGAACTCTGAGTGGAAAGGAAAGACTGTAAGTGAGAGTATGAAAAGCAGAAAACACAAAAACAGTTAAAATAAGTATTTATATAAAAAAATAGTTAAGGGATTCACAAGATAAAGGATATAAAGCTACACCATATACCTAAAATACTGGGGAGAGAGCAGTAAAGAATGTGTTTGAACTTAAGTGACCATCAACATAATACAGACAGCTGTAGAAGATGTCATACACAATCCTGATGGTTAAAAAAAAAACACTAATCAAAAATCAAAAGCCATAATATACAAAGAATAAAGAGAAAGGAATCCAAGTACATCACTAAAGAAAATCAGCAAACTGTGAAAAACAACAAGAGAAGACAGGATCAGAGTAAAACGACAAAAACAACCACAAAGCAAGTAACAAAATGACAATACATATCTATCAATAGTTACTTTGAATGTAAATGTACTAAGTGCTCCAGTCTAAAGACATGGGGTGACGGGGTGGATAAAAAAAAAAAAGACCTATCCTTATGCTGCCTATAAGAGACTAATTTCAGACCTAAACACATCTCCAGATTGAAAGTGAGGGAATGGAGAAACATTTATTATGCAAATGAATATTAAAAGAAATAGAAATACTTATATCAGATAAAATAGACTTTAAAACAAAGACTGTACAAGAGACAGAGAAGGACACTATATAATAATAAAGGGGACAACCCAACAAGAAATAACAATTGTAAATATTTTTTGTATCTAACATGGGAACACCCAAATACATAAACAATAAATAACAGACATAAAGGAACTGAATCGATAGTAATACAACAATAGTAGGAGACTTAAACAAATCAAGTACATCAACAGAAAGATCATCCCAACAGAAAATCAACAAGGTAATAGTGGCTTTGAATGACACCCTGGACCAGATGGATTTATTAGATATATTCAGGACATTCATCCTAAAACAGCAGAATATACATTTTTTTTTTCAAATGCACATGGAACATTCTTCAGAATAAATCACATATTAGGCCACAAAACAAGCCTCAAAAAATTAAATAGATAGAAGTCATAAGCACCTTTTCTGACTGCAGTGCTAAGAAACTAGAAATCAGCAAGAGCAACAACAACAACAACAACAACAACAACAACAAAATCTAGAGGGAACAGAAATACATGAATATTAAATAACATGCTACTTAACAATGAATGGGTCAACCAAGAAATCAAATCAAAAAGAACATGGAAACAAACAAATACGAAAACACAACTGTCCAAAGCTGTTGAGATGCAGCAAAAGCAGTTTTGAGAGGAAAATTTATAGCAACACAAGTCTCCCTCAAGAAGAAAGAAGACTCAAATAAACAGCTGGGTGTTACACTTAAGGGAGCTAGAAAAACAAACAAAAGCCAACACCAGCAGAAGGAAGGAAACAATAAAGATTAGAGCAGAAATAAATGACATAGAAACTAAAAAAAAAAAAAAAAAATAGAACAAATCAATGAAACCGGGACCTGTTTCTTTGAAGAGATCAACAACATTGATAAACCTCTTTAGCCAGACTCATAAAAAGAGGGGAAAAGAGTCAAATAAAAACTCACAAATGAAAGAGGAAAAATAACAAAACAGTACCATGAAATACAGTTGTAAGAGAATATTTTGAAAAACTGTATGCCAACAAATTAGATAACCCAGAAAAAATAGATAAATTATTGCAAATGTATAACTTACCAAAATTGAAGCAGGACTAAATAGAAAATTTGAATAGAACAATTACCAGCAAAGGAGATTGAATCAATAATCAAGTAACCCCCAAGAAACAAAAGTCCAGGACCAGAAGTCTTCACAGGTGAATTCTACCAAACATTTTAAGAAGAGTTAATACCTATTCTTCTCAGACTATTCCAATGACCGTAAGAGGAAGGAATACTTCCAAATTTGTTCCATGAAGCCGGTATCATCCTGATACAAAACCAGATGAGGACACCACACACACACACACACACAAAATAAAGTAAAAAAAAAAAAAAAAAGAAAAAATAAAAGAAAAAAAGAAAACTACAGACCAACATCCCTAAGGAACACAGATACAAAAATCTTCAACAGAATACCAGCAAATCAAATCCAACAATACGTTAAAAAAAATACACCATGGTCAAATGGGATTCATTCCTGGGATGCAAGAGTCATTCCATATTTGCAAATATGTCAGTGTGATACATCACATCAACCACAGAAAGGATAAAAACCGTATGATCATTGCAATAGATGCAAAAAAAGCATTTTACAAAGTACAACATTAATTCACAATAAAAGCCCTCAACAGAGTAGGTTTAGAGGGAACATAAGAATAGTGGTTATTTATGAAAAACCCACACCAACATCATACTCCATGGGGAAGAGCTGAGATCTTTATCCCTAAGATCAGGAACAAGACCCAGATGTCCACTCTCACCACTTTTATTTAACATTGAACTGGAAGTCCCACCCACAGCAATCAGACACCAAAAAGACATAAAACACATTCAAATTGGTGAGGAGGAAGTAATATTTTCAGTATTTTCATACGACATGGATACTGTATGTAAAACCTGAAAGACTTCACTGAAAAAGTGCTAAAACTGATAAGTATATTCAGTAAAGTTGCATAATACAAAATCAATGTGCAGATATCTGTTGCATTTCTATACTCTAAGAAGGAAGCTGCAGGAAGAGAAATTAAGACAATGATCTCATTTACAATTGCACCAAAAATAATAAGATACCGAAGAATAAACCTGACCAAAGAGGATAAAGACCTATACTCTGAAAACTATTAAACATTGATCAGAGAAATTGAAGAGGACACAAAGAAATGGAAAGACAGTCCATGCTCATGGATTGGAAGAAAAATTTGGTAACATGTCTACACCAACAAAGCAATCTAAAAATTTAATGCCATCCCTATCAAAATATCGACAGCATTTTCCACAGAACTACAATAAACCTAAAATTTATATGGAACCACAAAAAACCCTGAATAACTAAAGCAACCTTGAAAAAGCAAAGCAAAGCTGGAGGTATCACAGTTCCAGACATCAAACTATATTACAAAACTGTAGTCAAAATAGTAGAGAGTGGAACTAAAATAGAAACACAGATCAATGGAACAGAATAGAAAACCTAGCAACAACCCCATAGTTACATGGTGAATTAATCTTTGACAAAGCAGGAAAGACCATCTAATGGGAAAAAGACGGTCTCTTCAACAAATGGTGTTGGGAAAACTGATCAGCTGTAGGCAAAACAATGCATTTGGACCATTTTCTTAAACTATACACAAAAATAAACTCAAAATGGATTAAAGACCTAAATGTGAGACCTGAAACCATAAAAATCTAGAATAGAGCCCAGGCAGTAATTTCTCTGACATTGGCCATAGCAACATTTGTCTAGATATGTCTCTGAGACAAGGGATATAAGCGCAAAAATGAACTATTGGGACTACATCAAACTAAAAAGGTTTTGCACAGTGAAGGGTACAATCAATAAAACTAAAAGGCAACCTATGGAATGGGAGAAGATATTTGCAAATGATGTTATCTGATAAAGGATTAGTACTGAAAATATGCAAAGAACTTAAACATCTCAGTATCCAGAAAACAAATAATCCAATAAAAAATGGGCAGAAGACATGAACAGACATTTCTCCGAAGAAGACATACAGATGACCAACAGACACATGAAAAGATGCTCAACATCACTCCTCATCAGGAGAATGCAAATGAAAACTGTAGTAGATAACACCTCACACCTGTCAGAAACAAAACAGAACAAAAAAACCCACAGGAAATAGCCAAGTTTTGGCAAGGATGTGGAGACAAAGGAGCTCTCTTGCATTGTTTTTGGGAATGCCCTCTGGTTCATCCACTGTGGAAAACAGTATGAAGTTTCCTCAAAAAGGTAAAAAAAAATATAATTACCTTTGGATCCAGTAATCACACTACTGGGTATTTAACCCCTCCCCCCAAAAAAACCAACCAAAACCCTAATTCAGAAGGATACATGCACCCGTATGTTTATTGTGACATTATTAACAATAGCTAAATATGGAAGCAGCCCAAGTATCCATTAATAGAAGAATGGATAAAGAAGAGGTAGAATATTACCCAGCCATAAAAAGAATGACATTTTGCCCTTTGCAAGGACACAGATGGAGCTAGAGAGTACAGCGCTAAGCAAAACAAGTTAATCAAAGAAAGATAAATACCATATGATTTCACTCACATATGTGGAAATTAAGAAACAAAAAAATGAGCAATGGAAAAAAAGAGGGGGGCCCATGGGTGACTCAGTGGGTTCATCATCAGACTCTTGATTTTGGCTCAGGTCACAGTCTCATGGTTTGTGGGTTCGAGTCCCGCATTGGGCTCTGTGCTGACAGTGCAGAGCCTGCTTGGGATTCTCTCTGCCCCTCCCTTGCTCACTCTCTAAATAAATAAATAAACTTAAAAAAAATTAAAGACAGATAAAAAGAGAGAGAAAGGCAAACCAAGAAACAGACTTTTAACTACAGAGAACATGCTGATAGTTACCAGAGGGGGGATGAGCAGGGGAATGGTGGAATTAGGCGAGGGGATTAAGGAGTGCACTCGCGATGAGCACCGGGTGATATATGGAAGTGTTGAATCACTATCTTGTACACCTGAAACTAACATAACACTGTATGTTGAGTATATGGGGATTAAAAAAATTGTATAAAGATCAATTTTAAGCTGATAATAACTTTATATAAAACCTCTACTCCTTTACACCCCACGCCCACATTTTATTTTCTCGATGTCACAAATTACACCTTTATACTGTGTATCCATTAACATAATTTTATCGTTTTTTCTTATATTTTGGTCTTTTGAATCTTAGACCATAAATAAACGTCATATAAGCACCATCGTTACAGTATTATAGGATGCTGTGTTTGAGTACATACTTGCCTTTACCAGAGAGTTTTATAGTTTTGCATGGTTTCTTTTTTATGTGAGCATTTTTCATTTCAGTTTGAAGGGCTCCTGTTAGCATTTCTTGCAATGTGGTTCTCGTGGTAGTGTGTCTCTCAGCTTCTGCTTATCTGAGAAAGTCGAGTTCTCTTTCATATTTGCAGGATAGTTTAGTTGGGTATATTCTTTATTTTTTAATGTTTTGGTTTTTTTTTTTAATTTATTTTGAGGGGGATTAGATACAGAAAGAGAGGGAAGGGAGACTCCCAAGCAGGCTCTGCATGTCAGCACAGAGCCCCGCCCAGGGCTCTGTCTCAGGAACTGTGAGATCATGGTGTGAACTGAAATCAAGCGTCAGATGCTTGACCGACTGAGCCACTCAGGTGCCCGGGTAGATTCTTAATTGGCAAGTTTCTTTTTTCTTTTTTCTTTTAGTACTTTGAATATATTATCTGCTCCTTTCAGACCTGAAAGATTTATCCTGCGAAATCTGCTGAGGACATGAGGAGAGCTCCCTGTACATAAGTCCCTTTTCTTTTGCTGTTTTCAGGATTCTCTTTTCGTCTTTGACTTTTGACAGTTTGAGCCTGTGTCCCAATGAGGGTCTTTTGGGTTCATCCGAGTAGGAATACACTGAGCTTCTTAAATATGACATCCATGTCCTTCCTTAGACATGGAAAAATTTTAGCCAGTGTTTCTTCAGAGAAACTCTTTTTTTTCTTTGTTTTTCTTCTAGGAATCCCATATGAGTGTATCGATTTCCTTTTAATGTCTTATTTAATGGGGCTATTCTGAATTTGTTGTCAGATATTTGATTGATTTTCATTTCCTTAAGTTTGACTTTGGAGAGTTAGTTTTCCTTTGATTATGTCATGTTTTTCTTTTTCTCCTCCCTCCCTCCCTCCCTCCCTCCCTCCCTCCCTCCCTCCCTTCCTTCCTTCCTGACACTTGGGATTATGAAAAAACAGCCACCTCTCCTTCTCTTCATAGTCTGACTACATACAGGGCCCAATCTTCACCAATCAACCTGGCCAGAGACTCTGGGAGCCCCCCCAAACTTTTGTGGGGTGCATCTCTCTGTGCCATCTTCCAGTTAGAGAGGTTTGCCAGTTTCTTTCTCGGGAGCTTGTACCCCCTCTCCCTCCCTCTGGTGTCTGTGGCGCGGCAGGCTCTCTGGTGCTGGAGGAAGCCACGGAGCCCCCCTCCGTCCCCAGCGGCGCCCTGGCATCCGGAGTGTGCTGATTGTGCCCGCGCCCCGCGGCAGGCGGGGCAGAGACTCGTCCCCCAGGCAGCCTCGTCCAGCAGCTGGAGCGCCGCACGCGTGTTCCTCTCTTATTTTTTCCTTCCTGAAGTGGAAGGTGTGGGCTGGGCATTTTCTCCCAAGCGTGAGGGGCTGTGCCAGCTCGGGGGCAGGGCAGCGGTGGGGAGAGAGCACAGGCTTTCCTCACCCCTTTCAAGGCAGCTCCTCCTGGCACCGGGCCTGCCTGGCTACAGTAACCGCTTTGGGGCACTTCGTTCTATTTATTATTTTTGTCAAGTCAGTGTCTCTGTGGGAGAACCAGAGACGGGCTTCTCATTCCGTCGTCTCGCTGATGCCACTCACTCCATAGGCAGAGTTTAGTGTGATTTTAACAAGGAATTCTGCCACCTTTTTTTCGATTTGACAGAAGGCATCGTTGCCTCGATGGGCGGTGACCCACCTCTGTGGACGGGAGACTCCGGGTGAGGTGAGAGAGGCTAATTGAGGCAAGTTGCCTTCAGGGCAAAGTGTTTCATTGACTAGCGTCAGTCTTGGAGGATCAAAGATCGCCTTTAACGAGACCTAGTTGAAAGGGGAGGCGGAGAGGTGTGGCAGTTATAGGAAGAAATATCAGTAGGGGATCGATCAAGGCCGAATCATTGGAGAACAGAAGACTGAAATGGGATCCCAGGTAATCTTCAAGACCGGCTAGATACACGTGCGACGTGAAGGCACTTACTTCACGGGTGGAAGTCGCGCTCACACACAAACAGAGATGGGGGACTGGTTGTTATAGAAACATTGCAAAGTACATACAAACCAAAAGAGGAAGTGAAATAGCTCACGTGCCCACTACTCTGTGGGAATATATTTTTTACCCCTTGGCGTATATCCCTTCGTAAGTAACATCGGTACGTAGGGATGTGTATGATTATGTATGAGTACGACTGTGTATCAACCACCGTTCATTCTGCTGTTTTCCCCGCTGCTCAGTACCCAAGTGGTTTGGGTGAAATCGAACCAAATCGGAGCTTCGGAAGGGGACCGTGATTTGGCTTAGGGTTCTCGGCATACTAGTGTTCTGTTGCTCTGCGATTTTTTCAGGGTTAAGAACTGATCCAACCCAATGTGGTCAAGACTTTTCTTTCATTATTGAGTCTGTATCCGTCCATCCCTCCCTCCCTCCCTCCTTTTCTCTCTCTTTCCATCGCCCTACTGCAGCCATGTTACTGTCATGACAGAAACCGGCCTCTGGAGAAAATTACCACGAGGTACGGGAGAAGGTGAATGAGAAGAGAAGGGTGGTCAGAGATCGCACCTGACACACTCCCACGTGCAAACTCCTTCCGATTTAGAATTCTGTGAGTTGTAGAAGGAAGGTCCTCCTAATTAATTCCCTTAATCTAATTTTAGCCTTTTTAAATGGACACCTGTGACATCGATAGAGACAAAACGCATATAACGTAAACACTTTAATGAATGATTATAAGGTGAACACATGTATCCAGAAATAAACCACCGTAAGCAACTCCACTAGTCACTGCCTCTACTTTTATAGTGTTTATTTCTTTTGCTTTTCTGTACAGGGTTATTATCTTTGCATCCCTGAACACGCAGGGATGGAGTTTTGTTCAGACTGCTCGGGAACTTTGTGTGAAGGGAATCGCTGAATATTTGCGGCGTGAGATGTTGGTTATTCAGTTTCACTGGTCGGCGTTTCTTCTTCTGGGTATTCCAGAATGTATGTATCCATTCTGCTGTTGCTGGGCTCGGGGGTTTGGATGTGCAGTTTGGGTGTATTACAGATGCTGCTGCTCCGTCGAGGCCTGGGATGCATATATACCTATGTAGGTATGCTGTAGACCTAGACGGCAAGGGCTAGGATGTGAACACGAATACTTTAGACGATTTGGGTCAACATTTTAAAGATCCTGGCGGGCCGATTATCTGGGGTTAAGAGTAATAGGGGAGACTTTATTAGGGAGAATTTTAAGCACCGTTGGCTGATTAAAAATATTAATGTTAAGCACAAGTTCATAAAGTCAAGACCTGAATGAATTTGTGGGTGTAAGTTGATTAATGCTCGACATCGTGACCCAGCGTGACCGTCGTAAGGGCAGAGAGACGACCAATATTGAAACCTAGTATCTAATGTCCTAAGCGGATGAGTTCACACTTAGAGTAGTGTATTCATTGGGAGGAGGCGTGTATCTGGAGTATATACAGGGAAAATAAGCTAGAATGGTTAAAGTCTAGAAAGGGCAATGTGAATAGTTTGTCCTGGGGAGGTTTACCCTAAAAAAGGGTGGAGAGCGTGTTGTACTTTTCGTGTAGAAAATCATTACACCTGTTTCGTTAGCTCTGGTTGGCCTTGGACCAGTGGGTGGGGCGGGAGAAGATTGTATGAAGGAATGCTTCCTTAGCCTCGTAAATTTTTCATTTTCTTAAATTTAAACTTTAGTTAACACACAGCGCAGTATTGGTTTCAGGAGCGGAATTCAGTGATTCTTCACTTACGTACAACAACCAAGGCTCATCACACGCGCCCTCCTTAATACCCGTCTTGCATCTAGCCCATCCCCCACCCACGTCCCTCCATCAACCCATAGTTTGTTCTCTATCATTAAGAGTCTCTTGTGGTTTGCTTCTCTCTCTCCTTGCCCTCCCCTTCCTGTATGTTCATCTGTTTTGTGTCTTAAATTCCACGTATCAGTGAAATCAGGTGATATTTGCCTTTCTCTAATTGACTTATTTCACTTAGCATAATACGTTCTAGCTCCATCCACGTCATTGCAAATGACAAGATTTCATTCTTTTTGATGGGTATGTAAATATGTGTATGTATACGTGTATGTATGTATGTGTATGTGTGTGTGCATATACACACACGTACGCAAATACGCCACATCTTCTTTATCCATTCATCGGTTGATCGACATTTGGGCTCTCTCCGTAATTTGGCTATTGTTGATAATGCTGCTGTAAACATTCGGGTGCATGTATCCCTTTGAATCGGTATTTCTGTATCCTTTGGGTAAATACCTAGGAGTGCAATTGCTGGATCTTAGGGTAGTTCTATTTTTAGTTTCTTGAGGAACCTCCATATTGTTCCCGTTTGCAATTGCACCAAAAACAGTAAGAAACCCGGGAATAAGCCTGACTAAAGAGGTAAAAGATCTCTACTCGGAAAACTGTAGAAGACTTAGGAGAGAAATTGAAGGGGGCACAAAGAAATGCCTCATATTTTCATACAAATGCGGGCTCTAAAAATTCCCAGAAAGTAAAGGACGATCTTAAAATCCAGAGAGCTCATTATCAAAGATGTTTCAAACGGAAATGGGAAAAACCTATTCCTGAGATGCCTAGATGTCCCGGGTCTAGGCGGTAACCTGGGTCTTCTCAGGGTATCTCCCTTGGAGGCGAGGCAGGAAAACTTCACGGCCCCAAGCAGGGAAGTCCCGGATAACCTTAAATATCCCGTGCAAAGCATTTCTCCGTGGCTGGAACAGAGAGACATTTCTTAGTCCTAAATTATAGCTTCCACTTACCGTACATAGTGTGACTTAGACAACTGCACCTGTTTTCCAAACCAATAATTACTGCTTGAAAAAAGGGATAAAGTCAAAACAAAGGGACAATTATCCCCTGAGGGTAGATATGTAAAAAAATGTACAAAATCACATTCCATAGTAACCGACCTCATCTGGGGGGTTCTTTAAAGTTCTGGCTGACTTATTTCAGAACCGTCTTGATTTACAGAAGCAGGAATTACGATGCAGGCATTTCTCACGAGAAAAGAGACTGTCAGAACTCTAGATGCATTCGAGAAAAGTCCACGACGATTTTAATTTTCTCAAATAATTTCATAGAATTGAAAGTCTCCGTCAGGCCAAAGAAAAGGCACGAGTTCAGGGACGTGACCTCAAATGGATACACTTCAAAAAAGAAAAAAAATTATCCCTAAGCATCTTGGAATAGATGCTGTTTTTAAAGTGTTGAAGAAAAAAGAAAAAAGAGTTCCGGGTGCTCGGATGATTTTGCATTCCCCAGACATCAGTAGCATAGAAAGTTTCTTCAGTCTACATCAAGATCATCTGACCAGAGGCGAGAAGTCCAGATTTCACCCAGGTGAGCCCCGAAGAGCTTGGTCTTGCATGGCAGATGGCTCCCGGTCAGTGGCCAGTCACAATCTGTAACACACCAGTGGGAATAGAAGCAGCCAGCTCTTTCCTGGGAGGGCAACCTGCTTTATCAAAATAAAACCGGCTGGTGACTTTCCGGAGCATCAAAATCTCGCCTCTTCCCGCTCTCCCTCTTTTCCTCTCTCTCTTTCTTCCCAACTGTGGGTTTAACTGTCCTCAGCCGTTCTCTCGTTTGTGTAAAAGTACTGCAAATATAAGCAGGCTGGATATTTACATAGCTATCAGCAGCAAATTCAAACAATGTAAATAAGAATAAGATTTGCTGAACCAAAATAAGCCACATGCAGAATGTCACACGCACGCACGCATGCATGCGCGTATATCAGGGAGGAAAATACAACTTTCATCCCAAATCCATATGTTTTCTTAAGAGTTTATAAAAGTGGTCTCACTTTGCATCATGTAAAAATGAGGTAGAGAAGTAAATGCGTCAGGGAGTGGCTTTCCTGTCACCTCTAGCCCCGAAAAGAAGGACTGAAGGTCCCGGCGTTACAGAAACAAACTCAAGAGACGAGTGTTGAAAAGTTAAGCACGCGTGCACTTTCGTACTGGATCTGTTTTAATGAGGAATTTGATTTAATAAAACCGCATGGGAAGGAAGGCTACCTTTCCTCTTTGAGACTACCTCTGGGACCAGCAGTTTCCAAGGTAGCAGCTTACCAGAATTATAAGTATAAATTTTTTTTAACATGTTTATTTATTTTTGAGAGACAGAGAGAGACAGAGTGCGAACAGGGGAGGGGCAGAGAGAGAGGGAGACACAGAATTCGAAGCAGGCTCCAGGCTCTGAGCCGTCGGCACAGAGCCCGACTCGGGGCTCGAACCCATAAGCCATGAGATCATGACCTGAGCCGAAGTGAGACACTCAACCGACGAAGCCACCCAGGCATCCCAGAATTTTAGGTATATTGTCAGCGAGGAAATTAGCAAAATGAGGCTAACTCTTCTAACATACTCATTTTCTCTTCCTTCTCATTGCTCTTGCCTTCCTCCTCTTCTTTCTTCCTTGTCTCCCTCCCTCCCCGTGATCTGTGGCAAGTCATTTAACACCACTGTATGACAGAGTCGAGTTAGACAGTGTGCATCACGAGATTTGTAGGGTCGGCTTCAGTTTTAATGAGAATGAAATGAAATCATGTATGTGAAAGTCCTTTTCGAAACTATAATATGCTCTCTGTACACACGTAACTGTTATCTATCAATCGACTATCTAAATAATTCTATATGTTAGCAAAAATAGGAAGTGACCATTATGATGAAGCCCCAAGTCATTTTACATGAAAAAAAAATCCCTCATCTCATATGTGTGAAAAGATATAGTCAGACTCTATTATTTGGATATTAGAAATTAGTTTTTAGGTCAACGTCGTGGATTTGAATTTCTCATTTAAAAAAAAAAACGCTTTGCAAATAACTACTCATTTGGAGGAGTTACTGATCTTGATGCCTTGAATTAGTAAGAATATGGCACGTGGAACAAAATTGGTACTTGTCGAGGAGAAAATTGGCTGGCAAAAATCCGTCGATGGTCTGATATATTTTTCCGGTTCTATTAAATGGTAATCTACATTGAAATTCTCTTCGGTCCCCGAGGCGGGTGAGTCCGTAAGCTCTTTCCATTCTCTGTAGTGTGGATTTGGGCAACTGAAACGCCTTCCGCGGGTGTGTGTCATCGGCAGCAAAGCTGTCAGTGTGGCTCTAAGTCCCCTTTCTCCCAGCAATGGCTCCGGCAGGTGCCCTGACACCCGTCCTCCGGGAGCAGAGGCCTGTAAGCGGGTTCCCCAGGGAACTCAGATTACCCCGTGTGAACGGCAAGTCCCGGCTTGCCCGTGTCGCCTCCCTCGTAGCCTCCTCCTCCTCCTTTCCTCTCCCCCAGCTTCCCTCCCTTCTCTCCGCTCCATTCCTTTCCTCCAGTTTCTCTCTTTCCTTCCCTTGCTCCTTGAACTTGGCATCCGTAACCCTGTTATGCCAAGTGCAAGGCAGGAACAGCACAAGCTGTGTCCTCTGACCCAGCGAGGTCTGCCGTCCAGGCGGAGAGAGGCAGGCGAGCACAGGAACAGAGGCACAGCGAGAGCCGGTGTCTGTCTGTCCTTGCAAGAAGGGAGCAGACAGACAGCGAGTGCCAGTGACACTCAGGAAGAGGGCGGGTTAGTGAGCCGGAGAACAGGTGGAGAGACTTCATGGACGACACAGAGTGGGTTCGTGCGATGCCTGCAGGACAGAAACTATGATGTTCTGTGGATACATAAGTCAAGGTTCTACGATAAGATCTTGTCATTTATGGCTGACCTTTTGCAGTTCAGTGCTAGGTGACAAGTAGGGCGAACCATAACACTTTTAAAATGGGACCCAACTTAGTTTAATTATCTACAAAGTCTGTTTCTAACACGGCTGTCTGTTAGAGGCGGAGAGTGTTGCTTTTTGGTTTTTTCTTTCTCAGACATAATTTGCTGTAATATAAATGTATTAGGTGCCCCGCACGCTGCTTTCTCCCTCACCTCCGTGCAGCTCGTCCAACTGTCCTCTTTATGTCCAATAATCTGCTTCTGAGCCCGGTACTTGGGACCTGAAGTAGTCTTGCTGGTAAATGTGATGATATTTAATGATCTCTTTTGCAAATACAATGGGTTTTCCTTTCCCTGGGTAGCCAGCTGAATCCAACTGTGGGAAAAATAAGGAAATGCGAGTGTTGTACATTTCAGAAAACACTGCTATTATTGTGCGTATATTATAGTCTGTACATTATCTGTACTTTGTACAGATTTACGTGAAGCACGATTTCATTACTGCTCGTCTCAAACCACAGAGATATGCTGCACATTTATGTGAATGCTCCTTGGGAATTGGTACAAGCATTCTCCCCCATATAATCCATCCCGCATCGTGTACGAAGGGTGCTAAGTCGTTATCAGTGATTATCCACACGTTGAAGCAAAATCAAAGTCATGACGGGAAGAAGCAGAGAAACCTAAGCACCGAGACTGTTTTGCGCAGGTCCTGGGGATGTACTGGAAAAGACGATATTTTTCCGGTGCTCTGGCGTTGTCCAGAGCTGGGCCAGAAGTTTGGAGAGACACAAATTCTTCCCTATTCAGAAAGTGATGCCTTCTGTGATTTATGTGATCCGGTAACGTGCCGGAAGGGAAATCCCTGGCGAGGGTATTCCTGTTCGTCTCCGGAACGAATGAACAAATGAATATATAAGTAAATCCCATTTAGCGTCTGTTCCTTCTTTTCCACATGGCTTGAAAATTGCATTTCAGGAGCGTCTACCTATTGGATCCCCTCATTCCTAAGGACAAAGCAGTATCTAATTTTTCACCGGTGTATCAGTTTGCCAGGGCCGACATACCGAAGTGCCGCAGATTGGGAGACTTCAGCAGCAGACGCTCATCGTTTCGCAGTTCAGGAGCTGGGAGGCCAAGTGTCTGAAGGGCCGGCTCCTTCGGAGGGTGGCGGGGAAGTATCTATACCGCTCTTCTCCCCTACCTCCTGGCGCCTGGCCTGCCATCTTCGGCATTCTAACTAATTACGTCTGCAATGACCCTGTTTCCAAATAAGGTCAAATGCAGAGCTGCTGGAGTTAGGGTGTCAGCACATGGATTTCTGGGTTGGGCGAAGTGGTACAGAGTTCAACCCATTACAGAATGTCAAAGAAAGACCCCCGTCCTTTCTATACAGGAGTTATCTGGACAGAGCATGAGATTAAAGCCAGACTGTGTGATATTACTGATCCAGTAAGGGGAAGATCGGGCTGGGAAGAGGTCTCGGGGCGGCGATACTCGTGAGGACACAGCCGTCGAGTCTGGTTGTGCTCAGTCGGGGAAGTCTTCACAGAGGAGACGGAGCTTGGTATTGAAAGAGGTGTAGACATTTGGTGAACATGAACCTCCAACTGAATTTATCTTAAAGGGAACCCAGTTCTCTAACTAAACTTGTTCCTTCTCTTGAATCAGTTGACATGAATTGGTCTGTTAATGGAGCCAGTAGAATCAGAGGCTCCTTTCTCCTTCGTCAGATCCATTTAGAGCATGAATGTCCTCTCTCCTCTCCTCACAAAATGGCCGGATCCTTTCCCTCTGTTACATTTTGACCGCCGCTGCCCAGCTTCGGGGCTTCCTTCCAGAATGCCAAGGACACGGCTGCTGGTTTTCTGTGATATCCTTGGATTTTTCATCTTCCCTTCAGCCTCCAGCCTGCATATCACTACCCAGTCCCCCTCGTTAGTACCAGTGTGGTCATTACTCTGCAGAACCCGGGACTCCAGTACCTTCTGACCGCCTACCAATCTTAATTAAGCTCTCTACCCCAAATCTCCTCAGGGCCTATGCTTTCGACCTATGCTTCTCATGTCAAGATTCAGTAGAGTTCAAGAATCTCATCCTGAGGCTGAACTTCAGAAGTCATCTTGTTGTTGTCTCTACCATATGCATGAATCCGTCGACAACATCCCAGCTGAGTGGGCGTGTCTTCTGTCTGCTCCCAGGTCTAGGAGCTTTGCCTGTCACACAGCTTACCTGTAGTCACGACCATTTCACGCTCGCTGGTGTGCTTTCTCGCTTCTGCATCTTTGCACCACTGGTATGTCATCTTCTGAGACATCTTCACCCTCGCCCATGCTCCCCCCATCATCCAAGACCTGGCTGGCATGCTGCCACCTTTGCTATGGAAACCGTGGCCCTCAGATTAGAACACCCGAAGGAAGGGCTGTGTCGGGCTGACAGGGCCACGGACAAATATGAGTGAAACGATGAAATCAAGATTGAGGTGGTAGCAGAATACTGGGAGAAAAAGACCTAAGCGGACTGTGGATATAAAGGCTTCTGTCGAAGGGGGGATGAAGATAGGTACATCATGTAAAATTAAGTTTCGCAAATCCGAAGGTGACTTTTAACATCAGCTCGCCTCGCGAATATCATTTCTGATTTCGAGTTAAAATGATTGCTCTGCGGTTTATATTTTCAAAACTTAAGGAAAGAAAAATCGAACTACTGCGATGTAGCTAGTCCACGTCCAGAGTATGAGGACAGGGGGTCCACACAGAACAGGCACAGATTCCCTCTGGGTCCCGATGGGAGCAACAGTCACGATCACCCCAGCGCGCCGTCAGATAAGATGCGACCGAGTGCGGACGGTGCGTGGGAGGCTGCCTCCCTTCAACCGTTTCTCTCGTGGATGTGCAGATGTCTGACAGTGGAGTTTTACTGCCTCAAAAATAACCGTACTGACTACGCGTATTAGGAAGCAAAGGCATAGCTCAGTTATTTCGACCTGCCAGCTTTGAAATGGCCGTCGGTGTTAGCTACTTGTAACCTACAATGGAAATAACAAATTAATGAAATAACGAATACCGTTTTCCAAATCTTGTGAAAGTTATGGTCTGTTCACAGTCCTCGGGCCACGGCGGGATGTTGCCTCATTCTGTAATTTCATTCCAATGTGCGTTTGGATGGCCCTCTTCTGCAGTAGCCTTTTATGATTTGTACTTCCCGTCTGAAGGGGCCGGCACCATACGAGAAGTGAGTTCTGGGCCCCCGGCCTCGGATACCGGCCGTCAGGTGCCTGGCTGTGTTAACGTCTGCACACATCCTGACCCAACTGGTGTGTTCTGATTCTTTAGAAGCCTCGCTATAGAAATTGAAGTGGTGGGTTCATCAGCACGTGGATGTCTAGATCAGGGTTTCCCGACCTCGGCACTAGTGTCGGACCAGATCATTCTTTGTCTCGGACGCTGTCCTGTGCATGTGGGCTGTTTAGCGGCACGCTGGCCTCTACTCTGTGTGCTAGAAGCAGCGCCCCCTCATGGTTTTGACAACTAAAAACATCTCCAGACATCGCCAGAACGTGTAGGGAGCAGAATCACCTCCAGGTGAAAACCAGTGATCTAAGATGAGCCCCAACGCCGTAATCTTATTTTTCATTACATTGGCCGTGCATTTGCTGGAGAGCACCTTCTCCATGAGTCACCGCGTGATCGCATCACATGCCAGGTAGGCTTATTATCTTATTAAAGGGGCTCGAGCGAAAATCCCGAAAGGAAAACCCGTACAGTTACGATTGCTTCAGTGGGTGGATTGCACGTCGCTGAAATGATAGGAAATTAATTACTTTTTACTCATTTTACACATTTTTCATGTGTATTGATTGAGCAAATGATGCCAATTATTTTTTCTTCTTTTAAGTCTGGCAACAGATGCCTCTCTTCATCTCCCTACATTTGGTTTGTTTTTTTCTTTGGGGGTGGGGTAGGGGAAGGGAGCAGGAATGATACCAGCTGGTGAATGCAGAATTAATTACAGATTGTTTCCCTCAAAAAAGACACACGTGGGTCACCAACCTTTAATGATTTTGGCAGCTGTTCGGCCCTATTAAGATTACCAGTAACTGGACACTTGATTCTTTTTCTTGGAAGCGTATTTTGCAATTTTGGGGGGATTTGGACACTAGGCGCTTGGTTACAGATGCCACATCTGATGAGAATTTAAGGCTGCCTCAGCCATTGCCTCTGAAGTTCATTCTACAGTTTATTAAATCACTAACTTTCTGGTAATACTTGATTTTTCCATTAAATACAAATGTACAAGTAAATACATTTCCAAAAAGTACAGGCTCAGAATTAAAGCATTTAGGCCTTAAAAGGAGAAAACTTTCAGATATGGAAGAGTGATCTTTCTGTCATATTGGATTGGAAAAACAGTGATCTTAGCCTCATTTAAGTGATTCTTAAATTCTTAAAATGTGTGTGTTCTGTTCATGGCAACAGTTTTGGGGGAGACACATCCTGCTCCCAAACCCCGATAAGTTAATGGTTTAATCGCGTTGAAACAGAGTCTTTAAAAAATCTCAGGGTCACTACTGAATGAATATTACTGTATTAATAAATCTTATAAGTGATATACATTAATTTATATAAGTTAATTTAAATTGTATAGTTGGAAGGAAGGCTGGCTCTTAGTCTAAAAAATAGAGTCTACACTCTGTCTCGAATAATCGTGTTTTGCATGTACTCCTCAACTCCTTAAATTTGAATTTAGGTCAAAGTGTTTCTTGAACTGGTCTGTTGGAACCTCCCATGAATATTCTATCTCCTTTCTACCTCTCTTTCCTAGACCTCAGATGCTGCTGATTCCACAATTAACATTTCTCTCTGTCACTTCCTCTTGTGAAGAAGTGGTATAATGCCGGGTAAAAAGCCCAAACTTACTGTCCAACTGCCTGAGTTCGAATCTTTGTCCTGCAATCGGCTGACTTGGAAAAAGCCGTTGTTAGGTGCTTTCTTGTTATCTCTCTGTCAGTTAAGGTCAAGTTATTAAATTCGGATAAAGTTGCAAAGTACTGAGATCACAGATGGGAAGCTAATTATCGTGAGTTGGTGGACCAAATCCACCTTTCATGGCAAAACGGCCTGTAACGTTGGGTGAGCAAGCAGCGTTTTCAAAGACCAATTTCTAACACATGTAGCTTCTTAAAGCAAGCAGTCTTAAATATGGTTCTTGGAACGTTTAAGTTATTTAAACTTCTCTTTGGGTATTCATAGAAAAGTTTTTTACTTTACAAAGAAACTGAATTTCTGTACAAATTAAAGCTTACAATAAGTTACGGGTCAGGTGTAGAGCCAACCTGAGTTGGATGGTCGCTGGTAAGTGAATTTTGACATACATTTTTTATTTATGAAGAAGATTAGATAAATGCACACTTCAATTCATCAAATTACTTATATTAATAGTCTCTCAATTCTTTTCATGCTGCCTTACTAGACTGTTAATTAAAGCTCATAGCCTCTGGCTTCAACGAGAGTTTTGAGTAAAGACCGACTCAAAGAGTGTTCCTGTACACACTCACTGAAGAAATCATTTAGCCCAGATTCCTGTAGGTGCTCAAAATGGCGTGGCAGTTGGAGCTGTATTGTATGTGAGTTATTCTGTGTCGAGTGGGACTTCGAGCATCTCAGCAAACAGTAATTTTGCTTGAGAGAAAAAAAAATCAAACTAGAAAGTCATTGCCAATGAAAGGCTTCTCTGAATGTGAGAGAGTAGTTTCACAACTCACTCCTTTTCTTTTTTAAGGATTATGAACATAGGAATCTTAATTCAGGAATAATCCTGTTGTGTGTTGCCTTTTTTTTTTTTAAGTTCTTTTTAAATTAGCCTTTCTCACCTCTCTGTGTTACCAGGTATGTTAATGAGGGAATTCTTTGAAACTAAGGGTGTTACAATGCCCCCTGCAAGAATTTTCCTACAATTATCCTACGAGTAGTGCCCTGCAATCGTTATGCTTGGACTTCCAAAATATGCTCCGTGTTGTTGGATTCCCTCATGTTTCATGTGTCTGGGGAGTAAACGTGTCTCCACAGTGTCATTTCACTGCCTGGAACCCGATCCCGTTAAGTCGAACACAGGGGGCATTGGTAACCGTAGGATACCCGAGCATCCACTGGGACACGAAGAAGTAAGATTACAGTAAACAAGGCAAGTGGAAAAAAAGTGACGAGCGTGTACAGACGTGAAGCTTTAAGCATTTACTGGGAACTATTGCTTCCTGGAGCCAAATCAGCATCTGTATTTACCACATCGGGCAGCTTTTTGTTTACATGTTATTTTAGTTTAAGTGAAAGCACTGTGAATGAGATGAAGGGCAAAATCCCATAAAGGGGCAGACCTTACAGCAAATAGTTAACCTCTTGGCCAGATGGCACAACCTGAGGCTATTTATCAAGATCTGAGGATAGAATCTGGGACAAGAAACATGAGGTTCAATGCCAAGAATAAGACAGGAAACTAACAGTGAGGAGACATGGCTTTATACCGCTTGAATAAATGCAGCAGTGTTTAGAGTGCAGCTTCTTATATTCACTAGGAAATCAACCTAGTTCCTTAAATTATATTCCATGGTTGGGAAGAGTCGGGACTGAGGATAGAAATTGGGCAAAAGAGAAGATACGTTTTTGGAGACAGTGTGGGACTTTTTTTTTTTTTCTTTTCATTTTATTTCCTCTTCTTTTCTCCTTTTCTTCCCTTCTCTCTCTCTCTCTCTCTCCCTTTCCCTCCTCCCTCCCTCCCTCCTCCCTTCCTTCCTTCCTTCCTTCCTTCCTTCCTTCCTTCCTTCCTTCCTTCCTTCCTCCCTTCCTTCCTTCCTTCCTTTTTCTTCCTTTCCTTCCCCCTCTCCCTCTCCCTCTCCCTCGGAGCTCTCTCTCTCTTCCTCTCTCTCTCCCTCTCTCTCTCTCCTTCCCTTTCTTTCTTTCCTTCCTTCATTCCTTCTCTAGACTTTATTCTAAGAAGATGCAGGGTGGAAAGAAGTGATAGTGCCTTAACCAAATGACAAGTAGGTAAGGTAAAGACGGAACAAGACAGGTCAAGGGTTTAAACCAGTCTAGGGTGACAAGTCAGGAGAGAGAGTTCAATAGCAATGTCTCAAGTCCAAGAAAACTCTGAAACCAAAGAGAGATCAGCAAAGTGGTAGTACAGTCTTGCCTTTGAGATGCTGGCTGGGCCAGGTCTTCATTGGAGCACAGTGGCAGAACAGATACAGCCCCCGTCTAGGAAACAGGCTTTCAGTCCTGGTGTGTGCTAACTTTAGCTGTGTGAGGAATGCATTTAACTAGTCTCAGTCTGTGTTTCCTTAACTTAAAACTCAGGGGATTGTATTTGCTTCACAGAAATTGTTTTTTTTTTTTTTGTCCCGCAGGAAGCCGCCATATTTTGAAAAATCTCTTCATGTTTTTCTTTTTACCTTTACAAATCTTTCAAAACTTAAATACTTAAATCCTTCAGTTCTTCATAGCTTAAATACGGCTTCCCCCCCAGAAAGCCTTTCTTACTAATTCACCCCAATTTGCAATGCTCTTCTCACTTCCAAACCCCAGTATCGGTGACCAACGATGCCCACGGTTTAACTGTCAAATAGTTATGTATTGCACTGTATTGGTTTCACTGTTGTATACATCTCTTTATTTATCTTGTTCTGGTCTTTGATTGTAGGTCACGAGGACTCCCGAGGTATTTAGGGCAGGGAGAGGCTCGTGCACTTCTCTTTCTTATCACTCAGTACCCACCATGACTCTCGGAGAGAATACATTCTTCATTAAACACTTTACTTTTTCATGTGCTGAACTGTCAATCTGGAAATCTTCCATATTTCCACATTAAGCCCCTTTTTATAACTTAATAAAGTACCCTCTTTTGGAAGCTCGCAGATATTCTACTGGGGAAGAAAAAAAATCTCTGTATTTATTTTGGATTTGTATCTCCTCTATTGAAACCCCGTCAGGGCCAGCCCCTTGCCCAATTAGAGCTAGCAATGTTTCGTACGCACATGGACTGAACCTGCGGGGTAAAAACAAATGGATCATGGGGGACATCAGGGACAGGCTGTACACCCCAGGAAAGTCATTGTCAAGGCGTTTTCGTTCTTTTGTTCTTTCCTCTCTTGAACCTGATACCCTCTTGTGGAGTACATTATTATAAATTGGCTGAGTCCGTTACAATTGATCCTGAAAAAAATAATACAGCTCCCTCCTGAATAATGTTTATTTAATTAATGCTGATTTGATTAACCACCAGGGTTCTCCCTTGTAACTCTGTGGGAATACCAAACACGTCTTTTGATGATCCTTGATTCAACAGAACCAGGCTTAGGATGGTATTAGCTGAGCGGACACGCGCACGGCCTGCCTGCGGTGCAGCCTCTGTGTCCGTAGGCCCACCCCACTGGAGCACGCTGAGAGAGCTTAACTTGATTCAAGACCGTGACTTTGCTTTCTCTCTCACCGGGATTTTCTGCCACCCTAAGTCTCCCCCCAGCACTTTTCTGCTGCCCCCACAGTGAGTCTCATGTTCCCAGTTCCTTGTTGTTCCCAAAGGGAGTTCGGTGCTGAGCCCCGGATACTGCTGCACGGTCTGTCCCCACAGGTTCCAGGTCACTTCCAAGTTTAATGGAGGGATACAGCCAAGAGAAAGAAGAGCCAGGAGATGAAGGCCCCCCGGGCTTTAACAATAACCACGTATAGGGAGTCAGTAAGAGGAGCAGTGGCCAGGAGAGAAAAGACAAATGGACGTGCTGGAAAAACAGAGAGATTAAAAGGGAAGGCAGATAGTTTAAAAGACTCAGAGCAGACGGGGAGAATGAGTATTTAACTGTATGGTGACGTGGGATTATAGGATCAGTTCTTTGGTCCTAGCATGGTTTCTTTTGGAGAAATTCGATTTGCACGGGTCAGATCTCCAGCTCTGTCACTTAATTTAATCACAGGACCCTGATTTTCAAAAACGGATTTTTAGTTTCGTTATGTCACGAGCACATTAATTACATGTGATTGTTTGGTGAGTAAGTCTCCACCCGGCTGGAGTGTAGGCTCTGGGGAGGCAGAGAACGTATGCAGTCGGTCACTGCCGTAGCCTGAGTGTGAGTCGGGTGCCTCGCTTAAGGCAAAAGGCGAACTGTTAGGTCTAGCTTCCAATTATAGTAAAAATAATAAAAAAATAATAAAATATTGTGTAACATATTTGTGATACCACATTTCTGATTACTAGCAAGGATCGGCGTCTCTCATGACCGTTAATCATCGTGCTTCCTTTCTGGAAGCTTGTCTTTACCCAGTTATCATTTGGGTCTTAAATTTTTTATTGATGCAAATGATGCTGCTCACTCTTTTTCTGTATTTCAATGTTTTCCAGATTTCTTTTTTACTTTTGTGTATGATGTCTTTTTGAAACAGAGATATTTTAATTTGACGACCTTCGTAGTTATGGATCTTTTCTTTGGTGGTCTCCTTCACTGCCTTAGCCATACAGAGTCATGAGCCCTACAGAGGCTGGCCTTGGCGGGTGGGGACCCTGCTCGTGCAGACCTGGAATTGGCCAGTGAGGCGGTTTCAAGGAAGTAGAAAAAGCCGGTCGAGACTGGAGTTCTGGGCCGGCGAGCATGTGCGACCACAGAATTAGAAGGGTGGTCAGAGGTCGGGGCGCCTGGGGGGCTCAGTCTGTGAAGCCTCTGACTCTTGACTTCGACTCGGATCATGATCTCACGGTTCGTGAGTTCAAGCCCCCCATCAGGCTTTGTCCTGACAGTGGAGCCTACTTGGGATTCTCTCTCTCCTTTTCTGTCTCTGCCCCTCCCCTTTCTCTCTCTCTCTCTCAAAATAAATAAACAAACATTTGGGGGAAAAAAAGGAAATCATTTCAGCAAACAGAATTTACAGAAAAGAAAACTTTCTGGGGGGCGGTGGAATGTAATACGTGAAGTAGCCGACTAGTGAGATCTCGGGCGCAGGCACGGAGCCGCTGGAGGACCATCCCCGGCCACCTCTTCCACCCTCGGGGTCTTTGCCAGAGTGGCTGGCTGTGTAGACTCACGTAGAGTCTGTGTCCGGAGCATTTTCTGATGAATTACAATTAATCTGAAAAAAACCAAAGGTTCCCATTTCCATTTCCCATAGAAATGAATCCGTGTTTCCTTGAATTAAAAATTGCCTTGAGTAAAAAGATAAAGAACTTTTTGGGGCAGTGATTCCAACTGCCTGTATGAATACACGCAGCACCTGGAAAACAAGTCTCCCCGATTTTCGTACTGGGACTTTGTGCTGGACGCTCCACGTGGCTTTCCTCCCCTCCTCAGTTTGTGTGGCTACAAAAGCATATTTAATGATGTTTGCTCAGATAGGCTGGGCATTCCTGAAAGTTAGAACTCAGACTAATTATCATAATCATGTAATAATTGCAATGTTGCCTGTTCTGTTCTGATTTTAAGGGTTTTTGTTTTCTGGTTATTTTTTGTTTTGTTTTTGTTTTTTGTTTTTTTTTGTTTTTTTTTGCATTTCTGCTCTGGCTTTCCATTTCCTCTCTCTGTAAGTTGTGCATGTGCCTAACGATGGTGGTTACCGCATCAGCCACACGAATGAGGGATTCAGGAGAGGGCCCCGAAACGAGAACGCTGTTAGTGTTATCTTTCCGGGTTGTAATCGGATACCGTTTATCCCCCTCGAGCCACCGTTTGTACATATTGTTGAAAGCGGCCGGTTTCGTCTCGACCATCTGTCGCTTCTGTATTGTTGATGTAATCTTCATCGCCCCCAGAAGTGCAGCGCTCAGAGCGTCCCACACTCACTCGCTGGGTCTTGGAGCTGTTTCGTGTCTGGCGATGATTTGTAAAGGCCACGGAACACAGCAAGAGAGCTGGGTCATGCCGCTGACATCTGGAACTTCCCTTGATTGTCCGCACTGAGGTATTTAGCCCTTCGTGTAGGAATCCGGCACCTTTCCAGTGTTCCCTCAGGGAGGGTGAAGGGGGGGGATGTGGAGTCTCTACTTGCCATACTAATGGGTGAGGACTTCTGGAAGGAGAAGCCTCTGCCCCTCACTGGCCCGTGAATGGCAGCCGACAGATCTCTGTAGGCATAAGTGAACACACTTGGCAGTTCTTAAGTTTTTCTTATTTCCTTAGCAAAGAGGGAGGAGGAAGTGTGGGGAAAGGACCCTCCAAGCATCAAGAGATCTCAGTTCTCTTCATTTGTGTTACTTACCTACAGGCTTAGCCAGAGTAGCAAAAACATCCGAAATCATGGTAGCCTAAATCATAGAGATATTTACTTTTCTCTCTACTCTATCATCATGCACAGGGTGGGGCTGGCATGGTGGCCCCAGTATCGTCATGGACCAGGATCCTTATCTGGCGGCTTCCCAGGGTCCAAGATGGTGGCTTCAGCCCTGCTTACTGCTCTTGTATTTCTGCCCTCAAGAAGAAGGAAAGGGGAGGAAAAGGACATAACACTTCCTTTCTGGGAACTTCTTCAAAATCGTATTGGTCGTCTTCTCTTACGTTCCATTGGGTGAAATTTACTCCGTGACTTACCCTCATCACAAAACGTAGCTGGGGTATATAGTCTCTACTCTAGGGGGTCCTGTGTCAAGCCAGTATTTCAGACTTGTATGACTTCACCGGTTTCAGTTTTTGACCATGAAAAACACACCTAATTCTTTTCCTACACTTCCGGTTGCTCCTCGCAAAAAAACCAAGCACATTCCAAAGTTTTACTCAATGCTGGATTCATGGTTTGATTTGCCTTGACACCCTCTCTCCAGAAAGTCTGGACTAGGAATGTTTTAGAGATGACAGTGTAGTGTAAGAAAACCTCACTTTCGTGGAACTCAACCACATTTATCATGTGTGTGTACACTTCTGTCGGATAAAGGAACATTGCCAGACTCAGCAATTTACGGGGACTAATGGCATCAGAATATATGGTTTAGATGGTGTAAGTGAGGGTAGTTGTGTATTAGCTCCCTTGTGGTCCACTTCAGCTTTGCCTCAAGTAGCTTACTCCGAGAATAGAATCTTAATGGAACCTCTTTGGGTCCAGTAGACAACAGAGTATAACTAACTTGTTCTAGCTCAGAAATTTAGTTTTGTAGCCACACATTGGACTTACACAGGAGGAGAAGTTTATGAAATTATTAAAGCAGAGAAGGAAACAATTTTGCAAATAATGTTCCAAAAGACAGCAAATAAGTTAGAACATAAAATGCATTGAACCCTTGTGTTTCTTGAAGATGCATCCTATGACTTACGGAGTCAGGGTATAGGGTTGGAATCTCAACAGTGGCAGTAGCAACCTGTACAGCCTTGGGCGTCTCCACAGATGGAGAAAAGAGATGTATTATCCAGAGCCTCATTCATAGTGAGAGTCTCAGCTGATTTAACTCATTGGCGATAATTTGGGAAGAGGAATTGATGAACAGAAATCTAAAGCTTGTAATATGACCTAGACTTTGTGACGTTCTTATTTCTTACTTTCCCTTTTTGTATTCTATTTATCAATAACCGAATGCCTTGATGACTGATTATAAAAACTTAAGGGAGTAAGACATATTTATAACCTAAACCTTTCTTTTTGCTGCTAGGAAACTACGTGGAAGGTGAATGGAACAGGGTCCCAAGAAAACTCAGCCCCTGGTCCGTCATCACAAATACAATGGTTGACATTCCTGGAAATAAAGCCTGGAATGCCTGGTGTTAAATCCGATGTCTTTTCTCTTTCTAATTGCTCAAAATATCCTTTTCTATGGGAGATAACCGGATCCACGAAGATAGGTTAATGTAGGAAGTGTCAGAGGGCGAAGGGCCATAGTAGGATTGGAAGTAATAAGAACTATTTAAGGGTGAAGAGAACAGAAAACTGTGAGGGAGACAGAAAGGAGTCAAAACTTAGACAGAGAACCAGGTAAGTAAAGTATTGTGGGAAGAAAAGCCAATGTTAAAATTGGCAAGTCCTCTTTGGAGAGAAGTGAGCAGGAGTCTTGGTTCCGGCAATACATTGGTTATTGGCGCCTTTGGGGTGAGAACACCCAGGAGTGGTGTGTGCGTGGGCCGGGGCGGTGGAAGCCAGGAGGCGCTGGTGGAAGAGCGAATGCTCATTGTGAGGTGGAGACAGCAGATACAGTTTGTGGCTCGTGGAGGCTCTGGAGCACTCTGAATGGAAGGAAATGGCAGGAGCTGGAGAGGGTAGGGTGGTATCTTCCAGGGAAGCCTGTCACGGTGGGTGTAAGACCTGGAGAGATCCCCGTGCACTTGTCTGGCTCTGCCCAACCCCAGGCTCAGGACTTAAGGGAGAGGCGCTTTCTTTCATTTTTTCTCTTCGAGTGGCTAGAACACTCAGATCTCTTCGTGGAATGAGTAAGAACGTCTCACACGGCTGATTTCTCTGCCATCCTAGGTACCAGCCCCAAACTTGGGTGCGTTCTCCGCTGCCTGTAAGAATATTCGATCTAAATTCCACACAGAATGGACATAGTGTTCCACTTTCAGTTTCTAGTTTTCTCAACTGAAAAGGGCACATCCCCGAGTCACGGTCTCATTGCTCCTGCCCGCGTCTTGCGCCACTGTGCCTTGAACCCTGTGTTCTTCTCCGCCTAGATGCATCACCTCCAGCTTTCTGGCTGTGCTCTGATTTAAAAATATACAGCGCTGAGTTGTCATGTATCGGAAACAATTGTTTGCCAGAGTTTCATGTTCGGTACTCGAGTTAAGAGCAATAGATCTGATCGGTGTTTGCCGAAGACTCTTTCTAAGAAAACATCCTTCTTCACGTCAGTAATTTACGTGGCACGTAGATAGATCGCATTCAATACCCATTTTGCGGAAGCATAAACAGTTTTGAGTCGATGCCCTCGGCAGCGTACACTGCTGAGCAGAACAGACCCACGTTGGTGGGATCGGTCAAATAACAATGTGCACGGACCCCCTCCTCTTTCAGTTTTTGGAGAGCTGGCGTTTTATCATTTGAGCCAATGAAGGATGAATGACCTACAACGTGGATTAAACTTCATGGTTTGTCCAGGAAACCAAGGCAAGGAACTCTAATTTGATGATCTGCCTCCCCGCGGGTCAGATAACTTACGATCTGTCAGGCGGTGAATGAAACGCTGTGGTTAAGAAGTAATATTACGATGGTTACGTGCAGATGTTTCTTACGTTGAAAAATGGGTTTATTAATGGCATGCTTATGAAGAAAGTTCTAATCAGGGATTCTGTGACCGTATTTAATGAACTAGTCAGCCTTTGAAGATCCATGAAGCTCAGATCCAGAAGTGAGTGATAATCGATTTTTGGCTCTGCTCTGTCCATAGCGAAGAAGAGAATGGTGGCAGACCTCAGAGAGCTCAGTCAAAGACTAGATCAATATTTTATTTTGTCTTTGGTCATCAGTAATCTAATGGGAGGAAACACACACATGTCCTGCCTGATTTCTGTTTTGTTGTACACTCGTATGATTTCCAAAGGGCTGCAGAAGAGGGGCGAAGGTGGAAAAAGAGTGTTCGATCATTTGGTCATTGGAAGATGATAGTTCCCTGCTGAGAGTACGCGACCAGGGTTTACCACTAAACGTCACCGGCTCTGTGACGGGGTGTGTACCCTATTGACAGAACCTTAAGAAAATAGATTCGAACCTTTCGGGACAATGATCAGCTTATTTCTATAATTATGGAACTAGCTTCATCCCTTTTCTGATACAACGCATGAATTCGATTCTACAAAAACTGGACTGTAATGAAGGACACGGATGGGAAAATATTTGCTCTCATATTGACATATGCATAGGCATGCGGCGGCCAGCATAATGGTAGGCATGCCAAGGGGTATGCAGTATGAATTTAATTTTTTATTACTTATTTCTTTTTAAAATATTTTATTTTCTTAAATGTTTATTTATTTTGAAAGAGAGAGAGAGAGAGCATGCATGCACATGCACATGATCGGGGAGGGGCAGAGAGATGGAGACAGACGGCCTGAAGGGGAATCCACACTGACAGCCTGATGCGGGGCTCGATCTCACGAACCACAGATCACAGCCTTAGCCACAGTTGGATGCTTAACCCACTGAGCCACCCAGGCACCCCTGTGAGATGCATTTTAAATGCCTTGTTTTATGGCTTTTACTTTGGGACAAAGCCAGCATTTTGTAGAACAATTAAATAGTAAGAGCTCTGGTGCGAAAGGAAGATACTGGAAAATTTCTCTGTTGTCCATTTGGAAAAAGCCTTTACTTCATTAGCGGTGGCACTTGAAGATGTCACCCAAAAGAAATGAGCCTGGCGTGACCAGGGAGCAGCTTGAAGGACGCTGGTGGACGGTGAAAGTGACGGTTCTTCTCTACAAGAGATTATTTAGAACTTGCGTGATTCTGAGCTGTCATGTTCAAGCCTCATTTTTTGTGAAAGGCTAGAAGACCGTAGATTGTTTTGCTCCTTACAGAAAAGAGACCCGTGTGAGTTTCGGCACTGCAGTATACTTGTCTAGTTAGCGATATACAATCTCCATCTCTGCAGCCATTTCCAAACCCAGAGGCAGCTCCCAAAGACCTACTTTTAGAAATCAAAGTGGAATGGCTTAGTCGTGTCAGAAGCATAACACTTTATAACTTTCCAGAACCAGAACTATTCTAAGACCGTGGCCTCAAGGTCAATTACCCAAGAAAGAGAATTGTACGTACACAGTGATAGCAAAATTTTAATTGTCCACATGTTAAAAATTATAAAGCTTAATGGTATTACTCAGAGCGCATGTGATACGTGGACATATGAAGATGAGGACAAGTTTAGATGAGCTAAATATCGAGGCCAAGTGGATGTTGTTCGCTTGACGTGGCCTGAGGTTGGGCTTGCTGGCTTCTTAGTCCCTTCCCTGGGGGACAGTCGGCTTGACTGAATGTGCATCCCTGGGGATTCCTCAACACGCTTGGGTGACCCATTCCCATTGGCCATTTGCCACGGTATTATTCAAATCAGAGTTAGGGCACTAAACTAAAAATGTACACTTTCTTATAAGCGAATTTAAAGACTTCTGCTGTGTATATATATTCACTTTACATCTTTCCATATTTCTTGAAGTGGGTTAAATATGCACATTTATCAGTGGGCTGTCTTCATTTCGAAATCTTACCTACAAATTCCCAGAAAGTAGGACGTCTGGGTGGCTCCATCAATTGAGCACCCGACTTCAGCTCAGATCATGATCTCACAGTTCATGAGTTCGAGCCCTGCATCGGGCTCTACGCTGACAGCTCGGAGCCTGGAGCCTACTTTGGATTCTGTGTCTCCCTCTCTCTCTGCCCCTTCCCCACTCATGCTCTCTCTCTCAAAAACAAACATTAAAAAAAATTAAAAAAAAAAACCCAAATTCCCAGAAAGTAAAAATGCCCTGGAGATCATATAAATATTACTATTGACAGTTTGACTAAGTATTGGAATGTTTTTCATAATAACCGTAAAGAGAAAATGGATTATTCTTAATATTTTTAATAGTGTTCTTCTGAAAAACTTTTCTGTAACTGGATCAGGGAAAATTACGATGAAGATCATCTGCATGTTATGCCGTTGCTGGTTTTTAAATAAGCCATTAATCGTTACATTAAGATTTTACTGCTCTGTAGCAGACGTGGTGTTTTCTTCATGAGTACATCAACGTCAACCCGAAGACAGATGTGAGCAGATAAAACATTGTTTTGTGTTCTGCAGAAATCAGATGTTCGATTTCATCCTCAACGGCCGTGCTTGCTTGCTTTAAAAACAAAAAACAAAAAACAGTGTTTAGTATCAAGTACACACACCTCTCTTTATGGAAAGTAGCAAACAAATATTTGGAAAGGATAAGAAAATTCATTATTGAGTGAATAAAGAACTGATTCTTCAGGAAGGTTTGTTTGAAGAAAGAAATTTTAAAGTGCTTAATTAAAGTTTAATTGCAATAACCCGTTTATTGTGATAGTAAATGCACAGGAGTAATTCCACCAGAGTTTAAGGCTTGATATACATTAATGAAATAAGAGCTCATTTTAGCAAAATAGAATCCACAGTTTTCTCATTGCAGCAAAGTAAACCTCCTAGGCAAAGTAATTATTTTCAATGTATGTTGTTTTTTTTTTAAAGAAATACACATTTTTTGGAATGTTTCCTTATTTTTGAGAGAGAGTGTGCACACAAGTGGGGGAGGGGCAGAGAGAGCGAGTGACACAGAATCCAAAGCAGGCTCCAGGCTCCGAGTTGTCAGCCCAGAGCCTGACTCGGGGCTCGAACTCACGAGCTGTGAGATCACGACCTGAGCTGAAGTCGGACGGTTAACTGACTGAGCCACCCAGGCACCTCTCAGTGAATGCTTTTGATCATACAAAAGAGAGCATTACTTTCCTTAGTTTTTTCATCCTCTGCTGTATGCAGTGTTAGATTTTAATGGTTTTCAAGCATTGAAATGTATTCATCTGTTTAAATTAATATTCCATTTTGTGATCTAACTTATTAGAGGACGAATGTGGAGATGAGCCCTCCGTGTGGGGGACAAGATGCTGCAGGCTTCCCGATTGTGTAAAACCTTAGCTATTAGATGAGAACGAAGGACGTGTTGAGTCACATCTTGGATAAAAGGAGCAGTGGGAGAGGGCGGACTTTGGTCCACACCGTGGGGTGGTGCGAGGCAGCGACCAAGACCTGGACACCTGGAGTCAGGACTAGGTGTGGGTTCTGGTTTTGTCGCTTTGTGGGTGCTTGGACCACCTTCCTAGCTTTTGTGAAATGGAGGTATTTACCTCAGAGTTTCCATGAGGTTCCTAACCTAACAATGCATGGATAACATCTGCCATATCATAAACTCCCAGGAAGACGCTAGGAAGTGGTGGAAAAGTCCGCCACGATATGGAGATCGCGACCCTTGGCCGTGATAGTCCCTGCTTCCTTCTAGCTATGCTGTGCCGCCGTTTCTTTCATGAGTGCACAGCCTCATGGTTACAAACTACCCAGGTGTGCGGGTGTTCTGACTGTGTGAAATGGGGGTACAGAGCCCAGGGAGGCCACGGGCTGCCTGGACATGGCTGCGAGGAATGGCATTTGGATGACGGAGGGCTCGGGAGACAACAATGGTCGCTTCCAGCCAGAAGTCCTACGGGCTGCATCCTGAGGACCTTCCTCCGGGGGCAGTACCCACCTTTAACTCTGGTTTCTTGTCACGAGAAAGCAGAAACTGCCCTTGGTGCAGGGGGGAGGGCTCTTCTGCACGTAGGCTTTCCTGGGGCAGCTGGTTTAAGGGGTCTTGAAATGTATCAAGAGGACCTTGAAGGTGCAGCTAAGAACTTTGAAGTCTGTGACGTGGAAGTGTAATCGCTCTCTCTCTCTCTCTCTCTCTCTCTCTCACACACACACACACACACACACACACAACGCACACACATCCCTAAATGTAGCTAATTATAAAGCTCGGCTGGCACTTTGCCAGTGCTAAATGTTTATTTTCCCCATTTGCTTTCTGAACATTTAACTGAGAAAATACTCACCACGATAGCGTCGGACTGATAACCAAGCCCGAGGGAAGCTTGGTTGTACAAGGCAGCACGGACTGCCTTCCTCCCATCCCAACACTGATATAACACGGACCCCCGATGGAGGTGGGGCTTATGTATCCACCTCTCACCTCATACTTGTTTCTCGGGATAATCGAAATAATGGAATTTTGTGTTTGTAGCACGCATTTCAGAACTGACTTTTAGATCACTCAAGAAAGAGCCTCGGGTGAGGTTGGTGAA
This sequence comes from Paguma larvata, assembly GCA_030068075.1. Taxonomy (NCBI): domain Eukaryota; kingdom Metazoa; phylum Chordata; class Mammalia; order Carnivora; family Viverridae; genus Paguma; species Paguma larvata. Next base: position 4,014,529 of record CM057839.1, on the reverse strand, counting down.
GTGGTAACTGTTATCCCTTCTCCAGGATAGAGTCAGAGAACAGAAATGAGAGCTGGCCCAGGGTCACTGAGTAAGCGCAGATCAGGACTCGGAAGAAAGTGCAGGACTGGTGAACACCGAGCTCCTTGCCAATTCACCGCGGTGGTATGAAGGATGCTCAGCACTTGGTTCTTCGCTGGCGAGAGGGAACCCCGACAGTAGCATTTCCTGGTTTCTGAAGTGTGCTTACTTCCACCATGGCTGGTTCCAAGCTACTGACTCGATGTTACTGAACGCAGAGTTGGGAAGAGATGTGTACCGTTGACTCTCGAGGGCTGGTGCAAGGTGGCTGCCACATAGTATTCCTTCTACCCAAGAGTAAACCTTTCTGGATGCTCAGTTAGTCGTTTCCTGGATCTTTACTAGGTCTTTTCCAAGAGCAGCATGGTGTGCAGGAAGGAGGGTGTACAATGTCAATAAAATCGGTACGTGGTCTGCAGAAAGGGCGCACCATGGTACAGTTAGGCACTGGCTGTCTAGTGGTTGCTGTACAAATGCCAGGTGGGGACGACCACTTAAAGCTGGACGAGCAGGGCTTGGACTAAAAATGAAATTGGAATAAGTAGAAATCTTCAGTGAGCAGACGGAGTCATGAGGTCAGCCCCCATCCTCCTTTTCTAATCTGGATCATTTTTCGAACTTGTGGTTCAGATACTACTTCATTTATGTGTTCCAAGGGACAGTGTGGTTTTGAGGGAAGAGCACGGAGTCATCAGAAGGTCTAGGTGAAAGAGCTGGTTCATCACCTTCAAATAGAAGGTGTCGGGCCAGTCCCTAAATGTCCTCACTTATCTGAATGCAAGCTTTCGTCACATATGAAATAGGTGTAGTCCTTTAGACAAGTCGTGGCTGACTTCACTTCACAGGCTTGTGTGGAGGGAAAGCAATGTATCCCAGTGACAGAAATCCATTTACAAGTGTACCGCACTGCAGTACTGCTGCTGCATCTGTTACTGCTCGTGTAATGATGGAGGTGGGGGTGACAGTGTGGACAATGGTGGCGATGGTGACGGTGATGATGGTGATGGCACGATGGTGTTGATAATACAGGCACTGGTGGTGATGGTGTTGATGATGGTGAGGATGGTGATGGTGACAGTGATGATGGCGATGGCATGGTGGTGTTGATAATACTGGCACTGGTGGTGATGATGATGGTGGTCATGGTGATGGCAGTGGTGATGATGGCGATGGCATAGCGGTGATGATAATACAGGCACTGGTGGTGATGGTGATGGTGATGGTGATGGTGACGGTGATGATGGCGATGGCATGGTGGTGTTGATAATACAGGCACTAGTGGTGATGGTGATGGTGGTCATGGTGATGGCAGTGGTGATGATGGCGATGGCATAGTGGTGATGATAATACAGGCAGTGGTCGTGATGGTGATGGTGAGGATGGTGATGGTGACGGTGATGATGGTGATGGCATGGTGGTGTTGATAATACAGGCAGTGGTGGTGATGGTGATGATGGTGGTGGTGGTGGTGGTGGTGATGATGGCAATGGCATAGCGGTGATGATAATACAGGCACTGGTGGTGATGGTGATGATGGTGATGGTGGTGGTGGTGGTGATGATGGCAATGGCATAGCGGTGATGATAATACAGGCACTGGTGGTGATGGTGATGATGGTGATGGTGGTGGTGACGATGGTGATGGCATGGTGGTGTTGATAATACAGGCAGTGGTGGTGATGGTGATGGTGATGATGGTGGTGGTGACAGTGATGATGGCGAAGGCATGGTGGTGTTGATAATACAGGCAGTGGTGGCGATGGTGGTGCTGCTGTTGATGGTGGGAATCTTCATAAATACTCTCACTTCAACTGTCCACCACAGTCTTTCACGTTCAAAACTAGGAAATAGAGTCTCTGGGAAACTCATTAATTATTGTAACTGGTTGCACATATACGAGTTCATAGAACAACATGGGCAGGGAATCCTGACCCACGTGTCCCTCCTTGTGCGCAGTCTCCGAGGCCCTGTTCCATGTCCTGGGGCAGAGGCACTGACGGCTGTAGCACTCCCTACAGAAATCAGAGATTTACTAACGTGCCGTGCAGTCTCTCTTCCCCTTAGCTAGCTTTTGTGTGTTATAACACTTCCATAAGGTGAAAAAGAGAGAAAAGGAAATTATATTAGGGAAGAGATTGTGTTCTATATAGAAAAATACGGCTTTGCAGGGAAGAAAAGTTACCTAGTATTCACACGTGTCCTGCTCACCGTTCCTGCTGCGGTCCCGCGCCTGACATGAGGAATAGTAAGTGACTAGAAGCTGGCTGAGGGTCCGCAGAGCGCTGCACGTGCCTTTCTTGCCGGAGGAACTTTGTTTACACTTTAATTTATGCTCTCATTGTGCTTCGTTTTCATTCCCTATCCAGTATCACTTAAAAATGAGAAACATTTAAAAATCTATCTTTTTTCAGTAAAAAATTTAAAAAGACTAAATTGTATCCTCGTCGTTTCCACAAGTTACGCCGGGTCGGCTGGCGCCGTGTGACAATGAGTTTGCGTGCGCGCGCACGTGTGCGTACGCCCACATACGTGCACTTCATCCACAATGACTCATTTCATTTAGGAGAAACGGTAAAGAGGGTGATTAATCAGAATAAATGTGACACCATGACAGTACATCCCAATGCCAGGTGCGCCCTGTGATAGAAATCAGGGTTTTCAATGGCTGTTTTGTTGGCTAGGAATGGGCCAGAATATCTGTCTTTTTTTCTCTCCAAGATTAAATGATAAGGTGTGATGATTACTTACTGGTTCCAATTTATTTGCTGTCAACTGGTTTTTGTTGGGTCAGACTTTACATTCTCCTCACGCAGATTTCTAGTCTTGCTGGTGGAGTCTGTGCTCCTTTTCAGGGATTCATATCGCCTGACATATATGGTTGTAAATTTTGATACGTGTTTCTCGGCTTATATCAATCAGGAGTTCTATAGCTGTTAATAAAAAAATAAATACCGCATGTTCTAATGACGAATTTTAGCTCATCGATTTACCTTAAAAACATTTAGCGTACAAAAAAAAAAATTTCCCTTCTTCAAGACCTCATCTTGAAAAGTTTCTTTATATTTGGAGGCATAAGATAATTCATGGTGAATGATATTTTGTGCAATATTTTAATACCGTAGTACTTTCTCTTATCATTTTATGTAATTTATAGTATCTAAGCTTGTACTTTTTTATGCTTTTCCAAAATGCTATTTTAATGCTAGAGAGTATTTACAGTACTAAAATTCCCGGAACATCGCCTGTATCCCCATCTGTTCAAGCTTACTTTTAGGTTTTCCGGGAGTGTGTTACAATTTTCCTCATATAGGTTTGGAAATTTGTTGTTATATATGTGCATATATATATATATATATATACAGGCATTCACACCTTTGTGAAACCGTTTTTTTCTATAATTCTGAAACACTGTACATCTCTTTGTTTCTTATATTTGTCTCTCTGTAAAAATTATGTTCTGCAGGAGAACTCGTTTTGTTCAGGGTCGGATCCCCAGTGCTGCTCACAGCCCATGGCCCGTAAGAAATGCTGAAACCGTCCTTGTCGAATCAATAAAAGAAGATGGACGTCCTTCCCCCTCCCCGCCACCCCCCAAGCACATCTCCACCCTCGGCGGGGACTTAGGTATCTTCACGATTGGTCTTTACTTATATTTAAGTGAAAATTATTATAATGAACATTGAGCAGATAAATTCTAGAGCAGAAATTGCAGTCTGGTAACTTCCGGCAGATTTGGCAGACTTGGTTGGTCCTTGCCTGAACAAGGTGCAGTTCACGTCTTTCCCAGCTCGGTGGTACCCGTGCGAACCCCGTGATCGCACTGACTTCCCTGGGGAGCCTGGCGGAGCTGGGGGTCCCCGGCCTCCCTCGCCCCGGGTGCGTGAGCGCCTGCCGCAGACGCCGCCGGTGCTCCCTGCGGACGGCCCAGCACGTCGCAGGCAAGACGTCGCTTCTCTTGTGACCCTTCACCTGGATTCCTGTACTATTGATTCATCTGTTCTGGCCTCGGAGAGCGTGCGCATTTTCTGTCTGTGTCCAGTGAGTCGGGTGTTTACACAAACTAAAGAGAATCTGGCTTAAGTTGAGAGCCTAGGGGTCAGATGATTCTCATAATGTCACCTCAGTTAATTCCCATGGTGACCCACAAGCGCAGGCCTCCTGTCTCTGTGTTTCTGAAAAAATCACCACAAGACAAAACAATGCGACAAACCCAAGATCCACTTCCCGGACAGATTTCCGTAACACCTCTTGATGCTTAGTAGTAGCCTGATACTGTAATCGAGGGCAGTCGATCTTATGACTTCTGAAATTAGTGGGTGTTCTCTCTTCTGCAAACCTTGAGATTGATTCTTGAATATCACGAATCAGCTCAGAAACATATATTTGTTGTGCCTCTGTGTTCTCAGGACCGGACAGAATTCCCTCCACACCAGACATGCTGAATCAAGAGACGTTGGTGGTCGTTCTGTGATAAGAGAGGCAGATGGGAGAGGCATTTTAATTCTGATGAGGCAATAAATCATGATAAATATATGGGTCACATATTGGTGACTTTGTCTGTGATATGAACTTTTTAATCAAGAGCTGTACGGACAGGGCGGAGATGCAGGGAAAGCCTCAGTGGGAAGGCATAGAGAGAGGCCAAGTTTGATTTTAACCTCAAGCAAATGGCCTGGCCAGTTTTCCCCGGAACCAGAGTCTCACCCGGGTGTCCCAGGAAAAGGGTTGTGTGTCGCGTGCATGAAACCACACACATGAGAGCGGAGGGTCCCGTGTGGCCTGTGTGCTTAGCCCTTCTGAACACAACGCAGGGAACCTCTATGAGATATCCTGTGGGATCTGGGGCTTTATTCTTATTATTTTTTTAAAGCTTATTGTTTTGAGAGAGAGAGAGAAGAAGCAGAGGAAGTGCAGAGAGATGGAGAGAGAGAATCCCAAGCAAGTTCCACCCTGTCAGCGCAGAGCCGGATGGGGGGGCTCCATCCCACGGACCCTGAGACCGTGACCTGAGCCAAGATCAGGAGTCAGATGCTTCACCGACTGAGCCCCGCAGGCGCCCCGATGATCAGTGTCTTGGTCTTTGCTGCCGGCCCCGTCCTCATTCTCGTGGACTGGAGACGGACGCGAGTCATGCGGCGGTCCGCGAACAGTTCACGCCCCTCTCCTCGGCCTCCGCCTGGGGCCATTCCTCCTGTTGGGTTCCCTCGTTTCCTGCTGGCAGCTTCCTAGCAGCCGTGTCCTTCCACGCGGGTCCGCACCCCACCACTCCCGTCTCAGGTCACGCCTCTATCTTGCACCTTGACGTGGCAGCCGTCCCCGACTACTTCTGTCTTGGTTTCATGTCCACCCGCCGCTTAGCTGTCACAGTAATCGACTCTAAGGACAGATCCTTCTCCTGCCTCACGCCTTTGGTGACTCTCCGTTCTCCTTCAATTGCACCTTCCTTAAGCCGCGATGAAAAGAGAGCGTGTAGCCACTGCCCGGTCTTCTGTCTGCCTTCTCTCCCCTTACACTTTCTCTATCATCCATCCTACCCTTTGTGAACCTGATTATTGCTCATCCGTTGACCGTCAGGGTGTCTATCCCGTTATCCAGAAAGGTCTGACTACCTTGCCACGCCTCTTTCCAACTTGAATCAGGGGCTTCATTCTCATGATTCTGAAAGAATCACGTACAGGTATATCTCATATATATAGCACGTCGGTACCTTATTGATTGCTAGATTCCCAGACGAGGCGAGCAGAACAATGCTCCCCCAGTCTTAATCCCAGAACCGGTGACTAGGTCGCAGGACTGAAGGAACTTGGCAGGTGTGAGTAAATTAAGACCTGGAGATAGAAGACTACCTTGGATTATCTGGATGGTTCCATCATAATCTAGAGGTCTTTATAAAAGGAAGCAGGAGTGTCAGAGTGAGTGAGAGATTAGAAGACATTGCCCTGCTGGTTTTGAAAATAGAAAAGGGGCCAGAAATCAAGAAATGCAGACAGTCTCCAGAAGTTGGAGAAGCAAGGGAACAGATTGCCCTCTGGGCCCTTTAGAATGAACACAGCACCGGGGCGCCTGCGTGGCTCAGTCGGTTAAGCGTGCGACTCCGGCTCAGGTCATGATCTCACGGCTCGTGAGTTCAAGCCCCGCGTCGGGCTCTGTGCTGGCAGCTCGGAGCCTGGAGCCTGCTTCAGATTCTGTGTCTCCCTCTCTCTGCTCCTCCCCACCTCTCAAAAATAAAGAAACGTTAAAAAAAATTAAAAAGAAAAGAATGAACACAGTCTTACTGACAGGTGGAGTTTTTTTCCCCAGCGAAAACCCATTTTGGAACTTTTAGTACCGGACTATGAAATGATAAGTTGTCGTGGTGAGTTCGCAGGAATTTGTTAGAGCGGCAGTGAGGGACCAGTACCAAGTACGTAGACGAGAGAGTGAATGTTCGATGTGCAAGCAGTGACTGACAGAACGGAGCACGTGAAGGGGCATATCGCATTTTAGGCCACGTGCATGAGGCGACATCAGTCTCAGGAAGCAAAGAACCCTGGAACGTGGTGTTAGTGTGCGGTGGGTGAGGGGAGAGGGGGAAGGCTGGCATCGGCAGGTGTCCGGGATCCAGAGCCTTTAGAAGATTGAAATAATGGACACAACGTAAAACATTGGTGGGGGGGGAGGGGAAGCCAATATAACTCCCAGGACCCCAGGAGGCGTCGGAAAGCGATTCAAGGTTAACAAATACCCTCCAGCCTGTCGGGCACCGGGGACTCTCATTCACGGCTCCTGGCGATGCAAGCTTGTGCTGCCTCCTTGTGCAAGCTTGTGTAGTGTCCCCTACAAAACCAAACCGCGTCTTCCCGCAGGATCCAGGCTTTGTGTTCCTTGCTGTTTACCCGAACACGTTAGAATTGTATGTCCACGCGAACACCTGCACGTGGATGTTTGTAGCCGCTTTCTTCACAGTCGCCGAAACTTGGAAGCAACCGAGGTGTCCTCCAGGAGGCAAGTGGAGAAATAAACGGTGGTCCAGCCGGGCAACGGACAATTGTTCAGCACTAGAAAGAAACGAGCTGCAAACTCACGGAAAGGTATGCAGAGGCCTAAGTGTAAGAAGTCAATGTGAAAAGGCCGTGTGCTGTGTGGTTCCAACTCAGTGACCTTCTGGAAAAGGCCTCGCGTGGAGACAGTCGAAAGATGGGTGGTGGCTAAGGGTTGGAGGGGAGGAGGGGCAGGGAGAAGGGATGAGCAGGTGGCTCAGGGAGGATTTGGGGGGCAGTGAAAGGACTCTGTGTGACACTGTAATGGTGGACACAGGTCACTGTACGTCTGGCCAAACCCACGGAGTGTACGCCACCAAGAGTGAACTTGTGTAACTCCCGACTCTGGGCGTTGATGACGTGTCCGTGTGGGCTGATCAACTGTAACCAATGTACCTCTCTTGGGGGGGGTGTCGATAACGGGGTGCCCTGTGCATGGCAGAGCCGGGGGAACATGAGGAATCTCTGCTCCTGCCCTCAGTTTTACCGTGCACCTACAACTCCAAAAAATAAGTCCGAATTAAAAAAAAATCTTAACAAATTTGAATAGAAGCCTACTTTTGGTAATAATGCAAAGTAGGAGGGCTAACCATGAGCCCGGATTTCCCGCAGGTGCAGGCTCTCCGGCCGGTCCGTGGGCCGGATGCCCTGGGGTTCTGTCTTCGGTGATCTCCCGTGCAGCAGGGACCGGATCCAGCCCAGGTTCACATCCGAGCCGGTGCTGGGGCCGGCCGGCTGGCGGACCTTCTCAGCGTCTTCGTGCCCCGGCAGCCTAGATCGCGGTGGCCGGGGAGAAGCGGAGCGTGATTGCAATGAGGAGCGACAGCAGGCCTGGGGGCCCATTAGCTGCTGGCGGCACCCCCTCCCCATCCGCTGAGCCCCAGAGCTGCTGGGCCGCTGTTTCCAGCAGGGTCGGCCCCCTGGCAGCTGGGCACAGGGCTCCTGGAAAGAACCAAGTCTTGGCGGTTGCCTGGTGGTCCAGCCCCACCCAACCCTGAGCTTGGAACCCAAATATCGCTCGTGGGTAGAGTGTGTGTGCTCAGTAAGGTCAGGAAATGATTCTCGGAGTGATCCCGACACTTTACTGAGACTTAACACCTTGGACCTGAAGATGGAGTCTTTTGTTCCTTAAGGAAAGTAGAAAAATAGCTTTCCTCTCACCTGCTGGAGCAGAGTTTAAAATAGAAGAGCAAGCTGGCGATGCCACGTTCGCCGCGTGTGTTCTGCCGAGGCGTTGAACTGTGGCAAATGATACTGAACCGTTCCCAGCACGTCGAGGTTATTCAAGTCGTAGTGTCTGTGGGTCTGTAATCGAAAGGAGCCAGATCGAAAGGGGAAAGTAATGATCGTTGTTTGTCTTCATTTCATTATTCTTCCCAGAGCTCTGCCTTCCTTCTGAATTTGCTTTTTCAATTAAAACACCTTCACCCGATCCCTCCCCGCTAATGCTTTGAAAACGAATTCCTGCATTTGAGGGAAAGCATTGCATTATTCTTCTCTCTGCCCCTTTGCCAGCGATGTTAACTTGCTCTCTGAGAAAGCAGCTCAAAGAGAAATACTGTCTCCACAGGAATAATGCATGACTGAAAAGACACTTAACATCGTAGGCATTTGATAAGAACTCATTAGGCGTTGGTACCGGGCATTGCGCCCTGTCGTTTTATGGAAGCTTCTTCCTTGCCTTTTGTATTACCAAAATGACATTGACACCTGGGTCAACACTTCCTCCTTGCTTTCCTTCACACGCTCGTTTTTATCCATTCTTTTTTTTTTTTTCTTTTAAATATTGGGGATGCAAAGAAGCCATGTGTTGCATCTTTATCTGTTTTCAGTCCACACAATCCTTGGAGTTAGTTTCATCTTTTCTCTTGCTTCATCTTGCGAATCATGCCTGGAAGCTTCCTTCCCTGGGTCTTCGCCATGCCTGGCTCCTGTGTTAGAATCCTCTACCCAACCAGGGGTGTCTAGGAGACCCTTTCTGTGGCGAGGCTCCTCGATCTGAGATGGAACTCCTGGCCTGCCCTCGCCCTCCAAATCTACTTCTTCTTTTTCTTTTAAATTTTTTTAACGTTTTTATTTTATTTTTGAGAGGCATAGAGACAGAGCGTGAGCAAGGGAAGGGCAGAGAGAGAGGGATATACAGAATCTGAAGAAGCAGGCTCCAGGCTCTGAGCCGTCAGCACAGAGCCCGACGCGGGGATAGAACTCACAGACTGTGAGATCATGACCTGAGCCGAAGTCGGCCGCCCAACAGACTGAGCCACCCGGGCGCCCCTCCAAATCTACTTCTGCCCCTTTGTCCCATGTATGAGTGTCTGGCCCCATCTGGCTATAACTCCAGTGCCTCCTTCTTGACTCTTTTGTCCCCTGGTCTTGCCCACTTTGCCCTCTCATCACTGTTTCTTCTCATCAGTCCTCTGGTGGAGACTCTCATCTAAGTCTTCCTTATTTCCCTCCGGACTTGTGTCACAGAGCCCATACTGGTTGAGTCACAGGACACCGCTGATGTGGTTATGAGGATCCGGAGCGAGGTTTAATCCAGCAGCCCCACGGATAGAAGGATAGAAGGTCAATGCCACGTGCTTCCTGTATTGGAGAGCACGTCCATCTGGCTACAGCTGTCGCTTGTTCATTAGGCTGCTGTCAGACCTGGGCTTTCTCCGCTTTCCTTGGGCCGAGCACGTGTGGGGCCAGTCCTGCGTGTCACCAGCAGGTGACCAAATCCGGATGACAGAGCCGGCAGCCCAGAAGTGACAAGTTAATGGCTTAGTTGTGCCGTTGTTACCATCTAGACACACACTCCTGTTTGTTGGAGCGTATTTTATTCTTATTTATTCCATCTGTCTTTGGCCTGTCTTACAGCTCACTCACTCTCTTCTCTGGCTTCCTCTTAGCCTAGTACCTATACTTAGTCAATCAGGTGCGTGCTGCCTTTACTCGCACACCGCCAGCTTCCCCACAGTTTACGCCGAACGCTTTTTAAGAGTCCATCCAGTCGGTTTGCGTGTCTCGTCCTTACAGCAGAATGAAATGTGAAACACGCTCTGGACCGTATCCTATGTACTGTGCACCTGTGTGGCGGCTGGACACTGTATGCGCCCCGCGGCCCAGCCTCCTCCCCCTTGCCATTTTTTTTAATTCTTTTAAAATTTTATTGTAAGTAGTCTCCACACCCAACGTGGGGCTTGCACTCATGAGCCCGAGATCAAGAGTCGACCGCTGTACCGACTGTGCCAGCCAGGTGCTCCCCTACCTCTGGCCATTTCTACCTGCCTCCCCTTCGCCGGACGAATTTTCATTCACCCTTCAGGGTCTAGTCCTGGCTTCTCTCCCCAGGAAGCTTCCTCAAGCCTACCAGGCTGGATCAGAGCCCTAGAGGGAGCGCAGCCATTGTCTACACTGGCCACGGTATTTAATCATAGTTTACCCTAAGTGTGCGCTTACCGTCCATTCGCTCTCATTACAGTGGGGACCACTTGGGGTGGAAGTCTTGTGTTTCTCTGGTGGTATTCTGGGTTTCCCAGGCCGCGCCGTCCCTGCAGCAGGAAGATGAGGGGATGGTGTTGACGACAAACCAGCATGTCTGTAGTTTGGTGTCCGCCCCCAGTGGCACACGTTGGAGCAAAAGTTTCACGAACAGTGTTTGTTACTATATGAGGTAGACTCTGATATTGTCAAGTCTGGAAATGATGCCAGTTGCTAAACTAAACTACAGTTGGTGTCAAAACCACAGTGCGAACAAAACCACGTGGTTTACTCGAAGGTGGGGACAATTGCCGTTGATTTCTAGCACAAAGTGGGAAATGGCATGTCTCCTTGAAAACCTTAGAAGAGAAGCAAAATCTTCAATGGTATAAACGGAACGGATGAAAACAGATAAATAAGGTATTCGAAAGAAAGAGTCGAAGTGCTTACGTAGCACTTAGGAAGGCAAAGGGGTTTATGCAAATAGAAACTCAGGGACCACACTTGCGTCTTCCCTAATTTTATTGTTACGTAGTGATAAAAAGCGTTTATACGATTAGATAATGTATCTACGAATTGGGAGGGAGGTGAACAGGTAGAGGATAGATGCGCGTGCCTACATGCACGCAGGTCATCGCACAGTGGGGCTACATGCTAGATTGAGTTAAGGAACCAACGCTAAGCATCTTTTGAGAGTAATTAAGGTAATCTTTTATGACGATCTCATCTTCAATTTTATAAAAGGACTCCAAATATTAGGAGCTTTGCAGTGGAAAGAAAAACCATCATCATCCCGTTTTCCACATAGAGCTTGAGTCGCCTCCTGCTCCCCGGCCTCTCCCATTTGGGAGCGTGAGCGGAGGCGCCCTGCGCGGTGTGCCCGTAGCTCCCCCTCGAGTACCCTGAGCGAGTGGCTGTCCACCGGGGTCTTCTCAGTGAGGTGTTTGCAGATGACATCTGTGGGAAACGCCGTGGCCACAAGGGAGGCATCCTTGTTGTGTGGCCAAGGTCGTTCCGCCCACCCAGGTCCCTTGGAAGGATGGTAAATGCAGGTGCCCCTGGGCACCCTGGCAGAGCCGGGTCCTCCCTCTTATCTCTGATCCCCACCCCCCCCACAGCGATGGGGGACCTCCTGGAGGCCACAGCCCGAGTGCAGGATGAGCGACAGGGCAGCGCTAACTCCGAGGTGCGAGTCCCAGCTTGTCCCTCGGTTCCTGCTGGACACCACTGTTCTGAGCACGCCGTGTACCAGTGGCAGCCTCTCCTCACAGATGAATAACGCAGTGTACCCATGTGACGTTTCAGTCTTCATTTTGTGTAAGCATTTCCTCAATAGCAGTGTTGTGGGTTGAGTTGTGTCCCGTCCCCCAAACCCATGTTGAAGTCCTGACCCCTGTGCCTCGGAGAGTGACCTTATTGGAAGATAGGGTCTTTGCCGAAGTACTTAGTTAAATTGGTTCTAGGAGAAGCCAGAATCCAATGGGACTGGTGTCCTTGCTGGGGACACAGACACAGACCCGGGCACAGAGAGAAGTCAGCCGTGTGAAGGCAAAGAGAGTGCAGCTAAAACCAGGAATTGCCGGTGATTGGTGACAGCCACCGGTGGAGAGGAAGGCATAGAACAGATTGCCCTCTAGAGCATGGCCGTGCCCACCCCTCGATTCTGGCCTCCTGGCCTCCAGAACGCGGAAACAATAGTTTTGTGTTGTTTTAAGCCACCTTGTTGGTGGCACTTTGTTCTGGCAGCCCTAAGAAACGAATACAGGCATCTGTCACTAAACCGGGAAGATTCTGTAAGAAAAAGCAAGGGGTGGTTCCGCCACACTCCTCATGATTCGCAATCGAAAATTAACCTTAGATTTGCTTTTCTAGTGTTGAATTGGAATGAAAATATCAAGGTTAAAACATCAGGCGGAGGAGGAGTAGAAAGACTCGTCTGCAAAGGTGCAGCGTTTCTGTTCGCACGAGGCCGTTCGCCATGCGCTGGGGCTTGAACGGCCGAGCATGGCTGGCGTGTCACCGCGATGCACGGTTGCCATGGCAATAGCAAACCAATGAATGGACCACCTCCCAGAGACAGGGAGGTGAGTAAGTGTGAAATTGATTCAGTTGTACTCAGGGATGCACTGAAGCCAGATTTGTCAGGATGACATTTCTGGTAGGAAACTGCATTTTTAGTTACATAGACATGATGCAGACAATATTAAGGATTTCGTTTGGATAGTCTAATAAAACGGTACTTGAAAATTAAGGGTACTCTGGCAATTTTAATGCTTTTTTACGTATGCTTTGTGCTTAATTTCAGGTAACCCTGATTTTTGTTTCCATTCATTGAAATTTAGGTATCTAAAGCCTAACTCTCCACGGAGATGAATATTTTAATTTATGTGTCCTTGACGTGCAAACTGCTTTTGTTTGCTTTTAGGTGAACATATTTAGCAAATGATGTTTTTGGGAATATAAATTAAAGTTGTTACATGTGTTTTTATTTTTAGATAACATTTGTAAATTACATTTGGCCTTGAGTAGTGCAAAGTATCATCAGTAGTGCTAATGAGTCAAAAATTAAACAAGTTTCGGGGTGCCTGGGTGGCTTAAGTCGATTAAGGGTCCGACTCCCGTTCATCTCACGTTCTGATGCCTTGCTTTGTGAGTTTGAGGGCCGTGTCAGGCTCTGTGCTGGAGCCTCCTTCCATTCTGTGTCTCCCTCTCTCTCTGCCCCTCCCCCCTGCTCACACTCAGTCTCTCTCTCTCTCTCTCTCTCAAATATAAACTTTAAAAAATAAAAAAAAAACTTAAACGACTTTTAATATTTTAATATTTAAGCAGCCTGTGGTCAGGCCTATACAAATAATCTGTTCACATCACACATTATTGTGTTCAGAACTCCTTTTCGGCAGGCAGTCACTATACGTTACTCTAGGTAGGAAGTCTTGATTGTCGCAATCCTTTACGACAAATGGTTTATTTAGAGTAATCTGATATAACGAATGTGATTTGCTTCCTGTCTTGTCTTACTTATGATGCGGACACTAGGCTTTGTCTGTCCCATGAAGTTACTGAAAACCCTAGAGAGAGGAGAAGGTTCTACCTGTGATGGGGTAGGTACTGCTCTGTCTGGTACGAAACGAAGAAGTTTCTATTAATCAAACGTGTTTGTCAGGCATCATCAGCGTGACGTTAGAGCACCTCTCACCTCGGGGACCCGCGCACGCTACGAGCTGACTACCTTCCTGTTAGTTCAACTTGGAGAAGAGAAGGGCATGACTTGTTTACATAACGGAAACCAATATTTGCTCTCTCTTATTCTCGTGGCATAGGCTTCCAAGGGCAACGTTTGCCAGATCCTGGCACAATGCTTGCTGACGATGCGTTTCTCCTCGGGAGATGAAGCGGCTCTCTCTACGCCAGAGCAACGCTGCCTGAATGCTCTGATGACTTTCTCGTGGTTGCGGGCGGGTCCACTGATGGCTCTTCTGAGATATTTTGAACTGAGACTGGGTTTGGTATGAGAAAATGTGTTTCTTTTTGTTTCGTGACCCCTAACTGATCATACTCTGATATTTATTTGGAAGCTCGGGCCCACCGACCTGGTGGGGTAGATCAGATGGTCCTTTGAACTCGGTCACGCATGTATCCGTTCCTGTGTAGGTGGTGTGCTACCTCTTTCTTACATGTAAACTCACGGAGTGCTGTGGACACTCACACTTCTGGAAGATTGTGTGTATGAAATAACTAAACAAGACAAGCCACGCCAGCAAGTAAATCAAACAAATCTGGCACAGAGTGACTTCTGGAACAATGTTCTGAACATGTTCTCGTATGAAGGTAGTAAGCCTAGATTCAAAACGGGACCTCAGGAGACAAGGAAAGCATCTGAATCTGACCTTACTCCTTCAGTGTGTTGCTAGCGCTCTGAATCTTGACTTTGTAATAACTCTGTAATCTTGACCCTGTAGACTTTCAGGTTTTACCTGCCCAAGGAAGCTCTCCCACAGATGGCCCCTCGCTGTCAGAGGACGTAAGAAAAGGCAGGAAGAGGAGAAACAGGGATTACCCATTTTAAAATCACTGCTGTAACGCCTGCTGCGACGTCATTGATGTTGACCTCAGGGTGTGACGATTTATTGATGAGTTCCATTTCTAGGAAACTGACTACGTAAACTGCTTAGGGTACTTGCATTTAAAAATGGCTTCATAGGGGCCCCTGGGTGGCTCAGTTGGTTAAGCGTCGACTTCGGCTCAGGACATGATCTCACAGTTTGTGGGTTCGAGCCCTGTGTCGAGCTCTGTGCTGACAGCTCAGAGCCTGGAGCCTGCTTAAGATTCTGCATCTCTCTCTCTGCCCCTCCCCAACTCGTGCTCTGTCTCTCTCTCTCAAAAATAAAAAATAAAACATTAAAACATAATAAAATGATAAAAATGGCCTAATAGACAATTGTGATAGTATTTTGGCATGCTTACATGAACCAGTGCTGTTCTATAGTAAGTACAGGCATTGACACGCTGTGCTTAGAAGTACTGAGACCAAGGGTCATCGCTGCAGTGTCCGATTTCCCGCTCGGGGGATCCATGTTATTGGTGTAGCCCAGGGAGGGTATTGTTGAATGTAGGTGGTAGGTTGCAGGTGGTGTGAGCTTCATAATTGAGCAGGACGACACAATTTTTTTTTTTTTACAACTTTGTTGATGTATAATGGACATGTAAAAAGCTGTAGATCTTTAATGTGTGAGTTTGGGGAGAAGCGTACCCCTGCGAAACTATCACCAAAATCAAGGCCACTGATCTATGCGTCTCTCCCCAAAGTTTCCCTATGCCCCTTTTGTTATTATTGCTGTTATTATGCACATGTGTGTGTGTGTGTGTGTGTGTGTGTGTGTGTGTGTAGTAAGAATGCTTAAAATAAGATCTACCCTCTTAGCAAATTTTAAGGATACAGTACACTATCGTCAGCTGCAGGCACCGTGTCATGCAGGAGCTCTCCAAAGCCCGTTTCTCTTGCGGAACTAAAACTTTCTACCTTTTCACCTTCACCTGCCCCCTGCCCCTGGCAACCACTCTCTGCTCTCTGCTTTTATGAGTGTGACGATTTTAGATTCCACACGTAAGTGAGATCATGTAGCAAATCTCTTTCTGTGCCTGACTTATTTCACTTGCCATCGTGTTCTCTAGGTCCATCCTTCCATATTCTCCCAAAGACAGACAGATATTCCATTGTGTTTTCTTTATGCATTCATCTATTGATGAATTTTTTAGGTTATTTTCATATTAGCTCTCGTGAATAATGTTGCAAAAAACATGGGAGCGCAGGTGTCTCTTCAAGATCCTGATTGCAGGGGCGCCTGGGTGGCTCAGTCGGTCAAGTGTCCAGCTTCAGCTCAGGTCATGATCTCACAGTTTGTGAGTTCGAGCCCTCCTTTGGGCTCTGTGCTGACAGCCCAGACCCTGGAGCTTCCTTCAGATTCTGTGTCTCCCCCTCTCTCTGCCCCTCCCATGCTTATGCTCTGTCTCTCTCTGTCTCTCAATAAAACAAAAACGAAAACAAAAAAATCCCCAAAAAACGTTAAAAAAAAAAGATCCTGATTTCAACGACCACATATTTTTCTGTAATTAATTTTTTTTTTTAAGTTTAGTCACACAGATCATGTAAGAAATATTGGTGGAGGCCAAGAGCTTATTTATTTCAAAAGTTCCACTGGCATGATTTGATAAGGATGAACTCTACCATATTCAATCCAGAATGTTTTTATCTGGGAGTGACAATATTTCGGATTCTGATGGTGAAAAACAAGAATAATTACAACAGAGCACTGCCACTTTCTGAGTACTGAACATATTTTGGGCATCAGGCAGGGATTTTCACCTTTGCTATATTACTTGATTCTTAAAGATACCCCTTAAAGTAGGTGATATTGTTTTTTTCATTTTAGAGATGAGGAAATAAAAATATATAGAGTGATTTCGTTGCTTGCCTGAGCCTTATCATAAATGGTATATCCGGGATTCGAATATTTTTCCAAATCTCAGGTTCTCCTCACTACACTGATGAGAAAAATAGTCGACTGGATGTACATTTAACTTGAAATAAAATAGATGAGTGGAGAGAGGGAGGGAGAATTTCTAAGTGGAAGCAAAATGTTTTCTGCAGATACGGGGGTTGAAGATCTGTCAGGTTTGTTCAGGTTGGTAATGAGAACGACTCGACTAAGGGAGAAGACTAGTTAATGTGGAATACTAGAAACTAACATGGGGAAAATGGGGTGTGGCTGGTTTATGGAAGCATTTCAGTGCCAAAAGTTTGACTTTAACGTTGGCAATGAGGAAATACTATTTTTGAGCCAAAAAAGTTCCACAGAGAAAGATATTTTGGTAATTCGTTTTAACATTAGTTAAAAGAAGAGAAACCATAGGCAGGAGAAAGGATAAGGACAATATGAAAACAAAATCTGGGCATGGAAAGCATTTAAAGATGTCTTCCAATTTACCCGAAGACCACTAAGGAGAACCACAAAGGAGGATAGTCCGAATGTCTACAAGCTACACGTAGTAACACGAAGAACTCAGTGAATGAAACAGGGTTTATGAATTTGTGTCACGGGCCACAGTAAAACATGAACACACATGGCTAAGTCAACTCTTAACCATCCTCAATACGATATAGTTCCCAAACCATAGGATTGACCCCTTCAAAGTGTACAATTCAATAATTTGTAGTATAGTTACAGTTATGAAACCATCGCCACAGTTAATTTCAAAAATTTTTCATCACCTCCCTCCCCCAAAATTACCCCATACCTGTTAGTAATCAGTTAGATTCCAGCCCACCTACCGTTAACTCAGGCAACCACAGATTCATTTTTCTGTCTGTATAGATTTCTTGCTTCTACTGGACATTTCTTATAAGTGGAACCATGTGCGTGTGGCCTTTTGTGACTGGCTTCGTTCACTTAGCCTAGGGTTATAGCACTGTAGCAGGTATCAAAACCTCACTTTCTACACTGGCTAGTGTTCCTTTGTTTGGATATACCACATTGGATTTGTCCATGGATCAGTTGATAGGTATTTCTGTCATTTTCATTTTCTGGCGATTATGAATAATGTTGCCAGAAGTAGTCACGAACAAAGGTTTTGAGGATGGAGGTTTTCATTTCCTTTTGGGTGTGTATCTAGGGGCGTGATGCTGCATCATATAGTAACTCCAATTTTAACACTGGAGGAGCTGCCAAATTGTTTTCCAAAGTGACAGAAGGCTTT
This sequence comes from Paguma larvata, assembly GCA_030068075.1. Lineage (NCBI taxonomy): Eukaryota > Metazoa > Chordata > Mammalia > Carnivora > Viverridae > Paguma > Paguma larvata. Next base: position 3,996,732 of record CM057839.1, on the reverse strand, counting down.
TAATATCCCACCAGCAACGTATAAGGGTTCCAATATCTTCATATCCTCTCCACCCCCTGCTGTTTTCTGAATTTTGATTACAGTTGATTGTAGCCATTCTAGCGGGTGTGATATTGTAGCTCATTGTGCTTGTAATTTACATTCCCCTAATGACTAATGATGTTCAATGTATTTTTCATTGGCTATTTGTATCTCTTCTTCGGAGAAATGTCTACTCAGGTCCTTTGCCTCTTATTTACTTGTGTTGTAAATATTGAGTTGTAAATATCCTTCTATATTCTGAATACCAGTCCCTTAAAGCATATGCTTTTCAAATACTCCCCCCCCCCATATAGTTGTCTTTGTCACATTGTTGATTGTTATCAACTCTAGGACAAAAGTTTAAAAATTCTGCTATAGTCCAAATAATCTCTCTTTTTTTTTTTTTTTGGTCACTTGTGCTTTGGGTTTCATATCTAAAAAACATCGCCTAATTCGAGGCCACAAAGATGTATCCCCAGCGTTTTCTTCACAGCCTTCGATAGCTTCATACCTTACATTTAGGTCTGCGACCCGTTCTGGAATGATTTCTGTGTCTGGTTTCAAGAAGGGTGCAGCCTTAGTCTTTTGCATGTACCCGCCAAGTTGTGCCAGCCTCATTTCTTCAAAACCTGATCTTTTCCTCAGTTGCACCTCATTGGTCAAAATTCAATTGGCTATAATGCAAGGAAATACCACCCCATTGAGCCGTATCTGTCTGTACCGTGTCGTCTTGATTAGCGTCGCTGTTCTGTAAGTTTCGAAATTGGCAAATGCGAGCCTGCCAATACTACCTTTCCTTTCAAGATTCTCTTGGCTAGTCTGGGTCCTTTGCCTTTTCCTATAAATTTTACAACATCGCTGGCCTTGATATCCATTGTTCTGCTTTCCGTAACGTTCTTCAGTGATTCTGTATTGAGACTAGGCCTTCCTTTGAGATGGTCATTATTTTGGATTAAGACATTCCTTGAGTTTCTTATGCACTTGCTTAAAGTTTGTCCATCAAGACAAAACATTTATAAAAAGCATTTGAAGGAGGTCTACGGTGACACTGACGAGCTGTCATAAGGTTGTTTTTTGGAATAATTAAGCTTCAGTACGTGCATATCTGGCTATGTTAGGTTTTAGTATTACTGAGGCAAAGGGGGAGAAAAGATATAAAAAGGCCAATAGTTGGTGCTGCATTTCCCCTTAGTTTTTTTTCTTCAGGCTCTAAGGAAATACTTTGCTGATGACTGAATCTCTGTGAACTGTGGCAGTCCAGAAGCTGGCTCACCGGTCAAGGATAAGAGGACCCAGGGAGGATGGGAGAAAGGGATCAGAGGATGGCCCAGCACCGACAGTTAGCTCCTGGAGGAAGACGAGCCAACATCGTCAAGGTCGGGCAACTACTGGGAGCAGAAAAAATGAAGTGAGCGATGCCAAATCTGGAAAGGACCGCAGATGTTTGTGGCGTGATAACGAAACTGATTTGAGAAACGACTAAAATACTGAAAGGCTAATCACAACTATTGTAGGCCTACAGGATGTAAGGTTTTCACTGGTTGTGTACCGAGAGTAAGACATTGAAGATAAAACTTCAAATCTGCAGGACCTGGAGGAAGGGGAGAGTAGGGCAGAAGATCGCTCCTGTGCGAGCTTGAGTTGGTGTGTCCTTCCAACCAAAACCAGCTAACGAAGCCAGTGGTTTTAGATTTTGGAAAACAAAGTTGGCCACTTGCAAGTTCCTCTGTATTTATTTCTAAGAATTTGCATTATTTTCGTTGCTGTTGTGCATGTAATTTTTTTCTTCGTCTCATTTTGATCTGTTCGTTATGAGTGCCTAAAAACACAGTTGGTTTTTGTATGCCGATCCGACGTTCTGCAGATTTGCCGGACTCACTTGTTAGTTGTGATAGATTTTGGTGTTTGAATTCCTCAGGCTTTCTACATACGAGATCATGTCTTTGTCGTTAGAGATAGGTTTACTTCTTCCTTTTCAATCCGGATGGTTTCCGTTTCTTTTTGCTGTTGTTTCCAGGCTAGAACCTCCGCTGCAGTGTTGAGAAGTGGTGAGAGCAGGTATCCTTGTCTTGTTCAGATGTCTGCGGGAAAACTTGCTGGTTTCCACCACCAAGTGTGATGCTAGCCTGGGTTTCGTAGCAGGTGAAGTTCCCTTGTCTTCCTGTTTTGCTGTGTTTCCAGCAAAGAATGTCCTGGGATTTTATCCCATGTTCTTCTTCGTCTGTTGAAATGGTCCTGCGGGTGTTTTTGTGCTTCTACTAAGAATGTGGTGTGTGGGGTTGACCGCTTTTCACGTGTTAAGCCCATTTGCATCCCTGGTATAAATCCTACTTGGTCATGGCTTATCATCCCTTTTTTATGAATCTGGATTTCATCTGCTCATATTTTATTGGGGTTTTTTTTTTTACATCATTGTTCTAAGTCTCCTCTTTCAGCAAGCTGGGGAATGTCGTAGCTGCCAAAGTCAAGGACGCTCGTGTTACCAGTATTCTACCGAGCACGCATGTTCCTTGATGGGGAATCATGAAATAAACTCTGAGATACACTTTCTCTCCTATGAACCATCAAACGTGTTCTGTGATGACAGCGTTTCCTCTGTTGCTGACAGCTTTTCTCCTAATTCTTGTATCACAGAAAGGCCCATAGCCTGCTAATTCTCAGTAAAGTTTCAGTTCAGAAGCTTCAGATGTTCCATTAGCACTATTTTTTAAGTGGACTTAAATTTTTCTCCCTTGCTGCATTTGGGGCCCTGATAAGTATTACTGTGGGAGAAAGAGAGAGAAAGACAGACAGACAGTAAGAAAGAAAGAGAGATGCTCTCTTTACCAAGAATTCCTTTCTCTCTGGCTTATTAAACATGGTCTGTAATCACATCAGGTCTAGGTCTATGACCAGAGAGGTCTAACTCAAGAATTAAAGTACTAAAAATGCTCCCTGTAACTGCCATTTTGAAAAGTGAAAACTGGCCACTCTGGAACTTGCTTATATAACAGACTTTCTAACTGCAATCCATTTCACAGTCTAGACTCAAATGGGAACTATTTTAGGAAGTAAAATCTCCAGGTAGCTGCCGGGACTGGACGCCCACTTGAAGAACTTGAAGACTTGGAAGACTAGAAACGACCTCTTGGAAAAGAGATCTTATCAGAGAGGCACACGGCCTATGACTCCGTACATCTCTTTGTTGGGTTGGTTCTGTGGGTTTAGAAAGCATCTTTTTTCTTTCTTTCTTTCTTTCTTTCTTTCCTTTTTTTTTTTTTTTTTAATAGAGAGAGTGCTAGCGGGAGAAAGGGACAGAGGGAGAGAGAGAGAGAGGAAGAGAGAGAGAATCCCAAGCAGACTCCACGCTATCGGCACAGAGCCCAACGTGGGGCTCGAACTCACGAACTGTGAGATCATGACCTGAGCCAAAGTCAGGAGTCTCTGCTTAACCGACTGAGCCACTCAGGCACCCCGAAGTCATCTCTTTTCTCTGAGAGCTGCCAGGGATCTTACCAGGGCTCATGCACACCCCCCCTCCCCCCATCTGTGGGTCACCTTCCCCACCGAGACGTCTGGTTGCAAGGAAACCTCTGGCATCCTGAAGCCCACTCAGTTTTTCGCGTACGACTTCAGAATATGGACAGTCCTGGTCGGGGTATACATCACCAAGAGCACCGTGACCTTTCCTACGGTACGTTTTTGCCGTTCTTGCTCCTTTGCTTTCTTTCTCAGTCCCATCTCATGACATAATCGTGACTGTGTGCGGTGTGTTGAATATAGGTGCCTTTGTAGCTTTCATGCGTATTTTGCTCCTCCAACATCAGAATATTGTCAACATAGTTGCTGAGGAATCGTGTCTTTGAAGTCCTATTACATACAGACTGGCTTCTCTTCCAGGCGCCAACCGACTGCCTTTTGGGATTATTGTTCTCGATACAGAATTTCTAATGGCCTCTAATTTTAGTCATTGAGCTTGTCCCAAAGGCAGTGGTGATGGACAGACTCCAAGAGATGTAAGCAAAAGACACAAGCGACATCAATAAGGATGTGCAGTCTTAAATACAGACAAAAAGTCTAGGCGGGGCGCGGGCCACCTCGGGGGTCTCAGATCTCACGAGACGCCCAGCAGCTAGTGTCGCGCCCACGGGGACTTCCTCCCTCACGGTGGTGGTGTATCTGCATGTTTTCCCCTGGCTCCTCGGCTCCCAGGACGAACTATTCCGTGTGTCACCACTTTGTCCTCCCTGCTTCCTACACACAAGTTCCTGGGGACGAACGACCTCCCGAATATTTCCTAGTATTTGCAAACCTCAACCCTCCACCTCCTGGGTGTTGTAGCCCCTGACACGCGGCAGCACAGGGCTTTCCAGATCCATCCTGTCCTCGTCATCGCGGTTTGACTCGTCGTGCCTTGGCTTTGATGACTTTCTTGTATGCGATTTGCTTTACCCATTAGTACATCTCCCCTATGTTACCCTGCTCTTAATCTTCCAGTTCTGTGTAACTCAGCCCCTGCTGAAACATCCTGAGCTCTCTCCTCCGCCCCAGCCCACAGACGTAAGTGCGGGAGAATCCGACATCGAGCACCCCTCCGACCTCACGATGTGAATGGGGGGGACAGGAGGAGGTGGGCGCGTCAGCCTGACAGGAGACAGAGTTACACTAGTTGTTGTATCAATAGAATTAGATCTTAAGAATTAATAATGAGCGGCGCCTGGGTGGCTCATTCAGGTAAGCATCCAACTTTTGACTTCAGCGCTGGTCATGATCTCACGGTTCGTGGGCTCGAGCCCTACCTTGGGCTCTGTGCCGACAGAGCACAGCCTGCTTGGGATTCTCTCTCTCCCTCTCTGTCTGCCCCTCCCCACTTCTCTCTCAAAATAAATAAACAAACTTAAAAGAAAGAACTAATACTTAGATGTACAAAGATTGAAGCAGTACAAAGGAAATACTGAGGTGTAAAACAGAGGTAGAAACAACAGGATGCAGCTGTGATCCCTAGATTTTGGGTAGGAACTGGGTAAAGCTTACATTTCTGCAGGCGGGAATGGAAGTCTCCTGGCTAACTGGAGACCAGTCTAGAGGCAGCGTGTGCCCGGGGTGTTACCAACACTGATCAGGTGGAGGACATCCAGTGAAGGAAAATAGTTACAACCTTCTCCCTAGAGTAGCCACTGGTTTCGAACAATTTAGCAATCTGGAAAGTACTATATAAATGTATTTAACATTTAATATTTTTAACGTTTATTTATTTATTTATTTAAAAAAATTTTTTTAAATGTTTGTTTATTTTTGAGAGACATAGAGGCACAGCGTGAACAGGGGAAGGGCAGAGAGAGAGGGAGACACAGAATCGGAAGCAGGCTCCAGGCTCTGAGCCATCAGCACAGAGCCCGACGCGGGGCTCGAACTCACAGACTGTGAGATCAGGACCTGAGCTGAAGTTGGCCGCCCAACCAACTGAGCCACCCAGGCACCCCTGTTTATTTATTTTTGAGACAGAAGAGGGAGAGAGAGAGAAAGAGAGATAGAGAGAGGGAAAGAGAGGGAGAGAGAGAGAACGAGTGAGGGAGAGGCAGAGAGAGACAGAGACACAGAATCCGAAGCGGGCTTCAGACTCTGAGCTCTCAGTACAGAGCCCAACACGGGGCTCGAACTCATGAACTATAAGATTGCAACCTGGGCCAAAGTCAAATGCTTAACTAACTGAGCCACCCAAGCGCCCCTATTTAACGTGTAGACTGCATAGATAGTCCAAGAATATTGAGGGAAATCAATGTATATAAATTGTTTTATAAGACTTTAACTCCCATGTTTCTTTCTAAAATGAAATTTTGAATTCTTTGTTTTTCTGTATAGCAGATATGAGTGGTATTTTAATTAAATTAACTTTATATTGAATGAATATATAATACCGTATGGATGCACACAGTTAATACAATAAGTGTAAACATTTTAGGGCATCATGTTTTGAGTATTTCAGGTGAGCAAAGAGAGATACAGGAGCTTATTATGATTCACTAAAATCATACAGCAAAATGGTGGAGTGTATGTTATCTAATGCATAGATTTCTAGAATCATACCCTAGTAATGTGACTGTTATTAGCGATTCTAGCTTGAAACTCTTTTCGACTGTCAGAATCCCAAATCTTGTATGTATGATATATACATACAATATGCAAGCTGCCTTGAACAAAATACTCAGACTCCATTACTGTCAAATTCTTGTTCGAAGGTGGTTCCAGTAATTGAGGTGTCGTCTTTCCCCCATAAGCCCCCACCCCTCTTCTGGTCTATTTAGATGCACTGCCTGTGTTTCTCATCATCGCGGGCCCACTGGGGTTTACTGGCCACTGCTTCCCAGAGGGCAGCCCTAGGCAGTGTTATCAAGTAGGCAAAGTATGTCAACAGTGTTATTATCCCGGGAGGTCGCTGGATCCTGCCGGCATTCCTGATGAGTTTATGGAACTCATGCAGTCTGTCTCACAGATACCGGAAGCACAAAGGGAAATAGATGCCCTTTCTAAACTTGCAGGTCCACGAGGAGGAGGAGGATGTTCTGACCAGGGGAGGGTCGGGACATCCCACTCCCCAGCACCCAGCACACCTACACCCACCCAGGGGAACGAGGAAGATACAGAAGCAAAAGATTTCAATTCACAGTGTACATATTGGAAAGTACTGTTGTGGGAACAGGCAGCAGGGACAACTGGCAAGCCATTTGGAGATGGCTTCTTCTGTGTCATGTGAAGACCGAGTTGAATATTGGGGGATAAAAAGAGATCGGCCGAATAAAAAGATGTGAGTGTGGGGGGAGGGATGGGGCTGGGGACTTAGGGTGGAGATGAAGACTCCTTCGTACAAAAAGAAGACAGGCTTGCATTAAGCAACATTATGGTACATGGAGTCATTGCCTAAAAGTTTATGAGCGATTTTGGCAGGTGAGGAGTGACCTCCCAGGATTTTGGGTCATCCACTTCAAACAGGATCCTGTGTAGAAAAGGATTTAAAAAGAATTGCAAAAATTATTGTAATTCTAAACTTTACCATTGGTATTTTACATTCAGAAGATGCTGTAGGTCACGTTTATAAGTAAACCTGGGACTATTAATGAAAACCTTCAAAGAGCAATAATATTTGAGGGTCTGTAAAGATGGCGTGTTGTGTGTTTCGGCTGTTACATTCCAAACGAAATGATAGGAGCAATAGTGGTTTCTTGTTTTCATACCTGCTTTCTTAAAACATGTCAGTACGATTTGTCTTGTGTACACATTCAGTTTCTTTCGTTTCAATCAAAGAAGCTATGTGGGATGTTATATAAGAACTAGTGTTAGGAGCGTGTCCGTAACTCATCCTGGGATGGAAAAACGGCCATCCGTCAAGTTGACAGGGTGGATGGCATTGTTCCCTTGGAATTCCCGTGTTTAGATGCAGAGGGTTCTAGAAGCCTGTTTATTTAGACAGAAAGGTTTTCCTGATCCATAATTACAATGTTCTTTTGGGTTACTAAAACATTTAAAATGTTAGTACCTTGGAGACTTCAGGATGGACAGCACCAGTAAGCTGAGTGGACTTGAAATAGTAGACTGGGATGATTTCTCATAGCAGCTGACTCTATTTCTAAAGGACCGGGTTATTATAACCATATGATCAAACCATGTTCTAAAAATAGCTTGGAGCCATAACACACCTGTAAGCAGAGATTAATATCTGGGCCATAAATCAGCCTTCTCAGAGAATCACAGATGCATCCGAATATAGCCAGCCCTTGAAGGACACGATTTTTTTTTCTAAAATAACAATTGAAATAAATACAAATTTACTGCACAGCACTTAGAAAACAAAGAAACTAAAGAAAGAAATATATATTTTTAAGTGGCCTGCAAGACCATTGCTGAGAAATAGCATCCTCTAGATGCTTTGTCAGAGCTTATGTATTATCGACACATCCTAAGTTTCCATGGTTGTGAGCATCCCGTGTGTGGGATTTTGTGTGCGCTCTCTGCTTCTCGAAGCGCTAAATGCAACCTACTCAAATATTTATGTCTTGAAAGGGACGCTACCTGTGTGTTACAGTCACTGCTCTGCCTGTTTGGGAAAGGAAGTTTGCTTAATTTGTACTTTGATAAATGGGGCCATTTTCCAGAATGTACTCATCGTAGAGATTGGGCGAAGACCTGCATCATTGCTCGCCAAGAGTTAAGGGCAGGAGTTAGTACAGAAAGCAACATGTGATAACATTAACGTTACAACATTAGAAGTTGTAAAACCAATACAGAGCAAGACAGAAATCAGAGAGAAAACCCAGAACAATAATGGTAGCCCACCTCCCTTCTAAAACAGCGAAACACTCAAAGAGAACTAGAAAGATCTTTATAATAAGAGCAAGGTTTGAGAAGACACTGAATTACAAAGGTACATTTGTAGTAGTTATGAGTTGCATTTGCAAATTTCTCCACTGTCACCTCTTGCAGACACCAGGTAGAGTTGCACTTCCCAGGCCGGTCGTGGTGGGGTGGCTCCAGGTGAGGAGTTTGGCCAAAAGATGAGGTGAGAGAAGGTGTTCTGTGTCTTCTGCAGGCATGCCGGTCACTGGTTGGTGTGAGGCCTTGGCCTCCTTCCTCCCGCAGGGTGACTGGCAGTGTGCAGGCGTAAGCTGAATAGAGACCCCCGTGCCCACGCCTGATGAGCGTGTAACATGAAAGACAAAGAAACTTCAGCTCTTTTCAGCCACTGGGATTTGGGCTTGGTTTCACCACAGCGTGATTTAACTCGTTCTTACTCATAAAATGGGTCGGCATTTATGGATTTCGTGCACGGCATTTATGGATTTCATGCACGGCATTTTGGAATCATTCCTGACTTCCATGTTCACTCTTCTGTATTTTATCGTGGAAAAGGCTTTAGAGAGCTGTTTCACAGGCTAAGGTGGTGGCAGGGGAAGGGAAACCAAGAACAAAGTGCGGTTACCACACGTCTAAGGCTTTGGGGACGGTCCCTAATTACACCTGTCATCCCCATATAATTATTAATAGTAACTTCTTTCCCTTTGGCTGAAGAATTGTGTGGTAGCTCTACAAAAAACACCACATTGACCTCTTCATTCTTACCCTTTCCTATTGAACAGGTTGTGTGATTGGTGTATCATTATTAACCTGATCAGTATATTTGGTACGGTTCCATACTAGTATATTTCTTCTAGCATTTTGTTATGCGATGTCTCTCGATGGACTAGCTCCTGGTGTTTTCATTAATGCATGCACATTTTGCTCTGCTTCATAAGACACTAGTATTTCTTTAGCTCCTGACTTTTCGCCCTCTTGTAATAAACACAGTTTATTATTTCATAAAATTGTTATAATTGTTTAGCCAGTAATCACTGTAACAGCAAGGCAAATGCCAGTGTAGAACTATCGGCAATCCAAAAGAAAAGTGACCCCCAATAGTAATCATTAAAGCTTTTTCAAAGTATTTTCTAAGACTCCAGGCTGACTGTAGGTATTGAACACCTCATTCTTTTTTTTTTTTTCTTTTTTCTTTTTTACCCAGAAATTACATCTCTCTATTTTAAAAATTTAGAAACCATTCCAAGTGTTTTCTGAAATCACGACGCTGGAAAAACTGGGGACAATTTGACGAGACTTGTCCAAATATAGTCCTGCATTGTAGTCCTTTGGAGCAAAATTAGAGAAGACCGTGAGAAAGAGTTGAACACATGTTGAAATCACGAATTTGTTCAGATTCACTTCTCAAGTTCAAGTTTCTTGGGTTTTATTCTCTCACGTGCACTTTCTTCCTTGACCTTGACCTTTATTTCCAAAAGTCTGTCACGGATGTATATATGAGAGTAACTATCTCGTGACCCATGTTTTGCCCACCTTGAAGGAATTATCGAACGTCCGTAGTTGTATTGATGAGAAGCCTGTGGGTTCTTGAAGAGCATTGCCCAAAAACCTCTGTTCTCTAAACAGCATGTTTTTAGCCTCGGCTAAATGACTGGTATATTTTTCTCCAATTCGTGCTCAGGAAAAAAACAAAAAACAAAAAAAAAAACTACAAACACTGCATTTTAAACTATCCCATGTTTTCACGCGGAAGCTGTACAATCTAAGTCTTGCACAGAGGTTCCGAACTCTTGCAGTGTCCTAGAACTACCTGAGATTTTAAAGGAGAGAATGCCCGGCTCCATCCCTGCAGGGTCCGATTTAATTGGTTGGAACCCAGCATCGCTGGGATTTTGAAAGTTCCACAGGAATCCTAATGAGTGATCAGTGTAGAGAAACACGGTTTTAGCAGACCCTCAACTCTGGGGCGCACTCATATTGGGTTGCGTTGTCGATCCTTGAAGATAAGTCGTGAGGTCCTAACGCCTGGTCCCTGTGAATGTGACCTTGTTTGGAAACAGGGTTTTGCAGATGCGATTGGTTAAAACGAGACCATGCTGGAGTAGGGGGACCCATATCTAATGATCGGTGTCCTTCTAAGAAGAGGGAAATTTGGACAGGAGACACATGGAGAGGGAAACACTACGTGACGACATAGAGACAGAGGAGACACAAGACAGAGAAGGCCATGTGGACATGGAAGTGGAGGCGCAGTGTGCAGCTGCCCCCCAGGGGACCGCCAAGGTCTCTTGACTGCACAGAAAGCAGAAGAGGTGAGGGAGGATTGTTCTCTGGAACTTTAGGAGGCAGCATAACCCTGCCAGAACCTTGATTTGGTTGGATTTCTAGCCTCCAGCGTTGGGAGAATGTGTTTCTGTGGTTTGTAGGCCACCCGGCCATGCTCCGTGGTTCCTGCAACCCAAGGATATTGATAGAATGCGTTCAGGTCATTTATTGAATTCATTGAGAATAAAGAGGTTCGGGCCCCACTGTCGAAGTATTTAAACCACATCTCTGTATGTGCATCATGGGTTGCCGAATTTGACTTAGTTCTCTAAGCCCTTGTGGTCCATGGGCCAGCCTTGTCGATGTCACCTAGAACTTGTTGGAAAAGCAGTCACAGGCCCTGAACCGGGTCTCCTGAATCCTGTGTGCTTACGAACAAGACCGCCACGAACACATGTGACATTGCAGGTTTGAGAAGCCTTGGCTTAGGGGATACCGAGGCACCCCAAAGCATGAGTTCAGTTGCTCATAGCCAAGAAATAATTTCTGACACGAGTAAGAGTCTTTGGTCATTAATGCAGTTTGGTTAGTTGTGAAGAACCGAAGTTTCTTCCTAAACATGAAAGAGAAACATCCAGTATTTGAAAACATAGTTGAAAATTGGGTTCAACAGAAAATATGAATTCACTTGTTTTTAATTTTTTTTTAATTTTTTAATGTTTATTTGTTAATTTTGAGGGAGAGAGGGAGGGGGCAGAGAGAGAGGGAGAGAGAGAATCCCAGGCAGGCTTCAGAGCTCGATCTCCTGACGGTGAGATTACGACCTGAGCCAATGTCAAGAGTCAGATGCGCAACCGACTGAGCCCCCTAGGCCGCCCTCACTTGTTTTTAAAAGAAAAAAAAAAAATTGGCTCTTTGGTTCATAAATGGTTAATGTCTGCATCCTTTCATTTTGAGCGCTGAGCTACATTTTTTTTTTCTTTTTCATTTTTAGCTTACAGTTAGCGGCCTTTCACAGTGATCGGAAGGGAACATTACAACAGAAGCCAGTTTCATGACACATTTTTTCCCAGACAATCCCGGACGCTGTGCTTTAGAAGAAAAAGTATTTGGATTTGGGTTTTACTGTTGTTGAGCCTTCGTTTGTATGTTAACTGGTTTCTCTTTCTTCTTCCTTGTCCTCTCCACTGTGTAATGACCTACTTTGAAGTTTCAAATAAAAAGAAGTTAAATAGGCTTTTATTTGGCTCTTGATTCTGTCTTTTTCTAGCAAATTTGGAAAAGGTCCTGACTTTGAGTGTAACATGGCTCAGTGGAGAGAGAAAAGAAAGAGCTGATCCCGCCTTTCCTCTTTTTACGGGTACGCTCCCAGGACTTCTCCTGCTCTGAGGGAGAGCGGCCGGCTCGCCAATATTTGCAGTCCATGAATAGAAACATTTGAGCTAAAAAAAAAAATTAAAAGTAAGTTGGAAAAGATGCTCACCCACTTTTTGAGATACAACAAGTGTGTAGGGAGCCCATCGTGGGTGCGGTGTGGTGTTGCTAGCTCCCGTGGGGATGGAAAATAATTTTCCCTCCACCCGTCTGGGTTCCTAGGTGGGGCTTCTGTGACTCAAGGCAGATTAACAAGAGAAAAGCAAAGAGAAGGTTTTGAGCCTGTGTGCCTCGTGCATGCGTGGTGGATACGCGGGGAAAAGTGAGGGAGTCCAAGAGGTGGCTTAGAATTCAGCACTGAATGCCGTCATAGTGGGGGAAGTGGAGAGGGGAGACCGAGGGAGAGGAAAAGAGTTTTAGGAACGATGCATGGGGCTTTAGAAGAACAGATGGTAGGTATGAAAGTTTGTGACAAAGTTCGGGTGGGGGGGTCAACTTCTAGTCCCCTCGCCTGTGACAAGAGTCAGTCTTCTCAGGTTGATGAAACTCTGAGGGAGGGGGTTTATGACAACGGAGCTCTTTTGTCCTTGGGCCGGGACAGGCCGTCAGAGAAGGGCTCTCCCTGCAGGTGGCTACAGCTTGAAACAACAGAGCAAAGGGGCACAGTTTGGGCTGCCGCATTCTGCCGCACTCCATCACGTAGGGTTCATTCTTACCTGAAATGCGTTGGTACCAGAGTGGGGTCACTCTTAATAGGGTCCGATAGCTGAAGGGTGTTTTTGTTTTTATTTTTTTATTAAGAAAAAAAAAAGTGAGGGGAGCCTAGGTGACTCGGTTGGTTAAGTGTCTGAATTCGGCTCAGTTCATGGTCTTGAGGTTCATGAGTTCAAACCCCATGTCGGGCTCTGCTCTGTGCTGACAGCCCAGCGCCTGGAGCCTGCTTCAGACTCTGTGACTCCCTCTCTCTCTGCCCCTCCCCCACTCACACTCTGTTTCTCTCTGTCTCTCAAAAAAATAAATAAATGTGAAAAAATTAAAAGCGAGCTGCTGTTGAAAGGGAAGACTTTCATAATTTTTAATTTATTTGAATGTGTAAGCCATTGTACCCTTTCCAAAGAAAATAGTAACTATAGTTCCCTCTACATAAAAGATCCCTTGGTCTGTGGAGTTATATGTAAGCTGAATTCTTTTTTTTTTTTTAAGTTTGTTTATTTATTTTGAGAGAGAGCAAGACTGGGGGAGGAAAAGAGAGAAAGAGAGAGAGAGAGAGAGAGAGAGAGAATCCCAAGCAGGCTCTGTGCTTGAACCCACAAACCATGAGATCATGACCTGAGCCAAAATCAAGAGTCGGATGCTTAGCCGACTGAGCCCCCCCCCCCCCCGGCGCCCCTACACTGAAGTCTTTTGATGAACTCTGCTGTTAGTTCTGGTGAACGCGGATGGAATGCTGTGTCGCCGACCTTATAACATAAGGAGACTCGCACACCGTCATTTCAATGTTATCTAAGATGGTAATATTTTTGTCTCTTGAAATGTATGAATAAATGAAGAGAGATGGACTAGGGGTGAATAAATGCTTAAGAAATGGGCTGACAGCTTTTAGCGGTGGGGGGAAATTCATTAGCCGTTGCTCAGCATCAACACGACAGATAAGGAGATTAACATAAGCTAAAAAACCCAAAGAACTGTTCAGAGTCGTTTAAGAGAAAACAGAAGACTCAATGTGAGTCTGAGTTCAGCTCAGTGGAAGGTGCAGAAGGAGCCCTGGGGTTGGGTTAATCCAATAGACAGGAGAATCCCAGGACGGATTTGGGGAATAAATTGCCTGGGGCCAGAGCTTAGGGACAGGCGTGAGCTGCCACCAAGAAGGTGGGACTTTCTTGATCCGGACGCATCTGAGATACTGTTAATGACGGAATGGTGCTATCTACTCTGTAATCCGCAGCCTTACACAGAGATCGCTTCCCTGTGGGTTTTAACAGTGAGGAATACAGACCGTGGTTTGCATCCTACGATACTTCAACCCGTGGCGTGGGGCAGTGTTCCCGAGAACGCTGGACAGGGGTGGGCTGGACTCGCTAGTGAGGGTGCTGGTAGTCCCAGCCCCAGCCCCTGCCTTCCTCAGAGCCTACTGTGAATCCAGTGAGCTTGGATCCACGGGCCTTGTTCAAGCTTCAGAAATGAACTTCCCCCATGATACAATGTAAGAGAGATGCTCACGTCAATTCCAGCTTCAGCCTCACTCTCCTCTTCCTAGGAGATCGGATGTGCTGGTGCCCACCCTTCGCATCAACCCAGTGCCCCAACGTCGTCTGCTCCAGGGCAAACCCCGCGTCCTTGAACCCTCTCCCAAGCCACCTGATATCGCCCCGATCCTGCTAAGTCTCCGTCACTGAGATGCCGCGCAGTCCCCCGGAGTGCGCGAGCGCTGACCCAAACTTGCCCGGTTTCGGCAGTGCTTCTGGGGGTCTCTGCTGGAGGGAATGGACGTTCATGTGTGCTCGTTTCCCTCACCCCCCCCCCAAAGAATTAAGCCGCCTCTTGAACCCCAGCTGGCTTATTCCCTTCTTGCCACACCCCTCCTAGCCTGGTGATTAGCACCCTGCCATCTTTTAACAAACGTGTTGGAATCTGTCACTGGGTGATGGGGTCCGATTTGCCTGTATCTGTCCCCTGATGGGATACTTTGGGGCCAAAGACCCCTCCAGAGAACTCTGGAACTTAATGCATCTCGTAGAGAGCTTTGGCACAGTCCCCGCCACTGGGTTCATTTTCTTAGGCACCCCCAGCCCAGTTGCTGAACAGATGATTTAGGCACCCCCAGCCCAGTTGCTGAACGAATGATAGGTTTTGCACCAGTACCTGCTTGATATAAATGACGCTTGGGGACTCCCCGGAAATACTCAGGCAGGGGCTGAGTGGGCGCCTTGTGTGGGAAGGAGGTTGAACCAGTAATTAGCGAGCATCATTCTGCATCGAAACTTCTGGTTATGAGACATAGGAGTTAAGGAAGAGGAGTATGTTCTTCCTTCTAATATGATCAGTTATGGATCGCGTTTGCTGAAAGGCAAGCCATGGTGACTTGTGGTTCCTATATATCACAAAAAGTAACATATTCCTTTCTAGACTTCGAACTCTATTTTTTTAAGTTTTTCTAATGTTTATTTATTTTTGGAAGAGAAAGTCAGAGTGTGAAAGGGGGCGGGGCAGAGAGAGAGAGAGACACAGAATCTAAGCAGGCTCCAGGCTCTGAGCCATCAG
Source organism: Paguma larvata (assembly GCA_030068075.1). Classification (NCBI taxonomy): domain Eukaryota; kingdom Metazoa; phylum Chordata; class Mammalia; order Carnivora; family Viverridae; genus Paguma; species Paguma larvata. The sequence continues at coordinate 3,981,483 of CM057839.1, read as the reverse complement.
CACAGAGCCCCATGCGAGGCTCGAACTCATGGGACTTGAGATCATGACCTGAGCTGAAGTCAGACTCTTAACCAGCTGAGCCACCCAGGCGCCCCAAGACTTTGACCCCTTTTAAATAGATCCAGTCTGTATATTTCATGGGCCTTTTGACTGCCCGAATAATTCTGAAATAGCAATGCCCAAGTTTTGACTTCTCTTGAGAATGTGTTCTTCCTAAAGATCTCTCTCCTTCTTAGTTAACTTGAATCGTTTTACACAGAGATCTTTCTTTCTTTCAGTGATGCGTCACAGAAGCCCGGACTGTCCCACCAGAGAATCACAGTTCGCATTTCCTGTCTTGGCTTTGCATAGGAGTATCAGGCTTGTTTAATTTATTCCACGAAATTGAATGGAGTAATAGAATCGGGTCAAACGTACCAACCCCGACGCCACTAGAAAGAAGCCTGTCTGACGCGGGTTATGAGGGGTCTGACTCAGAGCCCCACTTGAGCTTTGCCTTTCTCTCTCTCTCTCTCTCTTTTAAGTTTTCTTAAAGACAGTTTTGAATATCCCACGAGATTACGTTCCCCAGGGATCGACAAGGAACTGCAGTTAAGGTGGCGACACGCTTTTAGCGGAAGGCTAATCGGCCCCCGCTCCCCCGGCGGGGCGGCTCCCCGGACCAGCCTCTGGCCTCTCTCATCGCTATGCCGGCAGAGCCCTGCTCCACCTGCTGGGCTGTTTGGACACACGACAAGGACTTGGCCCCGAGCAGCCAGCAGCCTCTGATCCCTCCAATAAATAAAGCCGCCCACGGTCACCCCTCCTCTCCCCTCCCCTGACTCCCTCCACTCCTTTCTGGCTGGCTTCTCTGGCTGGTAAACTTTTCACTTTATTTCGTGTATGGACTTTGATGTGCATCAGGCTGGCTTCTCCAGGGGCTTCTAGAGCTAAAAGGTGGTGCACAAGGCAGAGTTCTTCACCGATTCAAGCCTTTAGTTCCTTGTTTGGTTTTGTCTTGTTTTCCCCCCTTACCTTGAGTAGACTTAAGCCTTCCCTTCTTGTTAATTAAAGATCCGTGTTGCAGTCACCAGACAACAGTAGCCAACTGCTGCGGGGCTGAATGTCGGGCTGCCCTTAGGTCAACCTGAGCCGCTTTGTTTTCTAGAATGACTTTTTTTTTTTTTAAATCAGGTTTGACTTACTGGAATCCCCATCAGCTGCCTGGAGGGGGTGAGGGGTGGCGGTGGGGGAGGGAGAGATGTCTCAGATGCCCTGTGTGGACCAGAGCTTTCAGCAGAAACTAAGGCGATGCGTGAAAGAGATTTCTAGAAGTTGTGTTCTCCTTCCGGTTGAGCCTCTTCGTCCACATCCCCGCCGTGCTAAGTGGGTCAGCTCCAGGTCACGCTTCCCTTGAGGAGGAGGGAACCCCCCGCCCCTCGCCCCCCCCCCCCCGCAGAATTAACCTCAAATTTTCCACTAGCTACTTTTAATTTCCTGATTTTAACCTTGGACTGTGTATGTTTCACTGCAAAACTTGATTATTATTTTTTGCTTGTTTCATTTTGTTTTCGGTTCTCTTTCTGCTTTTGCCTTTTGGTAGATTTAGCTCAGTGTAATGTAGTCATTCTCTTTTAGATTCATTTAAATTCTATTTAAAACCAAAAATAAAATAAATCTAAATTCTGGAGGTCTGCCTGAGGAACTCCTAGGTTAGACAAAGAAAACACCGGCAATTTTCTGAAAGACGAAGAAGGAAAGAAGGTGATTTTGTAAGGGCAAATCGGGACTGATTCCATTTTGCTTAAGGGCAGACTGGGACTGACTCCATTGTGTTCCGTGTCCTCCACCTTGAGTCCCAAGCGCCTGCGCAGAAGCTTGACCTACAGAACAGGACCTTTGACCCTTCCTCAGCCAATCGGCTAGGGTCATGACCATCACCCCTCCCACTGCCCCTAGACCCCTTTAAAACTATTGTGTTTTTGGACCGGGCCCTCTCTCTTGACCCACCGCTGCGTCGGTGCGGTAGGAGATTGAGCTCGAGCTAGCTTGATTAAAGGCTCTTTGTTCTTGCATCGGACTCGGCTCCCTGGTGGTTTTTGGGGTCCCTGAATTCTGGGCATAACAATTTCTCCGTTCTACCCGCTTCAGCCAATTCTTATGTGTGCCCTAAAACTGAAGCTTGTCGTGGAAGAAAGTTACCTTTCTTCGAGAACACATAAACAGTTTAAATGGCTCTCTCATGTAGATAATACCCTTAAAACTGCACACACTTGTCTGTTTTCACCAAACAGGGTGTATGTTTGGTAGGATCATAGTGTTTGATGGAATTTCTCAACCTGGACGATGGCTTTTAAAAAAAGTCGGAGCCATCGTTTATTGATAGCGCCAGGCACCCTTGGTCCTTTAGACGCACTGTCTCATTATGCGCTCAAAACAGATTTATCAGTTAGGCATTTTGTAAATACGTGAAATGTATTTACATCAAAATGGAACACACGTGATCCTGAGGAGCTCATAATACAAACCTATGATCTCTCGCCCACAATGGGGTCACCTAGTTTTGCACAGCAAAGAGGCACATTTATTTGTGTCTAGTTCTTTGGGGAGATACCTCCAGGTTCCTAACACGGTGCTATGACTTCGCTTATTTTATGTAGACGTGGCTGCTCTCCTGCTCCGTCGGGTGAGGACTTAGCTCCTCCTACGCCGTCATTTGTGCCGTCCTCCCTTGATCGGCTTTCCACTCAGCTTAATATACGTGTACTATTATTTTTGCTTTTTCCTGGTCGGTCACCTTTGTCACCTCAAAAAACATACCGAAACCTGTGTTTCTTATTCTACCGATGCACACGGCGTTTCTGAACTCCCTGTTTGGTGACCGGCTGCTGTTCGCTCTCCCGTGTTTTCCTGAAGTCCTTTCTCTCCTGTTTTCCAATCTCGGTGAGCCGTCCCTCGATTCCGATCAGCTTGAAGCGGATGGAGTTGCCAACAGGCAGTTGCTTTTCGTCGACAAAAAGGGCGCGTTTGCGGGGGACACGCAGTATGTTGCCTTTCGTAACTGCTGTTAAGTCTTCCATCTCTGTGGGATGGCTTTAAGATGGAAAACCAATTAATATTGTTTATAATGTAATGACCATATGCGTAGTTTTAGAAACAGGCACGCACAGTGAGGAAGATGAACTCCTCCTTCCTTACTGACCTTCTTGACTTGAGCGTGGGTGTCCTTCTGAACAGCCCACCTTTTTCTTATCGAGAGACGCCATTGCTCCACCTTGGAAAGTACCAGAAATGTACTCAGTGCTGCTTGTCGTACCGCAGTCGTTAGCCCTTCGTAGATGGCTGGATTCGGGAGATAGAGGACAAAGGTGGGCAGTGATCACTGTCAGTGTCCCTTCTATTTATTGATTTTGCAGATATTCATGGATGACCTACTGTGTGCCAGACACCGCGAGATAGGGCAAAGCATACATGAGACACAGGTGTCTGGCTTCCAGGAGAGGATACTCTGCTGTTAGTTGTTTCACGGTATGTTATGAAATACACTGGAGTGACTGGAAGTGTGTGTGTGTGTGTGTGTGTGTGTGTGTGTGTAAACCTAGGCTAGAATTCTGCCCAAATTGACTGAGATTTCAGAGCTTTAGATTTTCTGGTGATTGAAAGTTGTTTTTTTTTGTTTTTTTTTTGTTTGTTTGTTTTTTACCAAATGCTGATAAGGTACAAGTAACTTTTTTTACTCCAATTTACCCATAGTTAGTTTCTCATCTCTAAAACTGATAGTAAAATTTTCATTTGTATCAACTGGTCTGGGAAGATGCTGTTTCCATAATTTTTTAAATTAAATTCCAAATTTATATTAACAAATTAAAGGTCTTTTCATGGTTAAAAACATTAAAAAATTTTTTTTAACATTTATTTAGTTTTGAGAGACAGAGAGAGACAGAGCATGAATGGGGAGAGAGAGAGGGAGACACAGACTCTGAAGGAGGCTCCAGGCTCTGAGCCGTCAGCACAGAGCCCAACGCGGGGCTCGAACTCACAAACTGCGAGATCATGACCTGAGCCGAAGTCGGTCGCCCAACCGACTGAGCCACCCGGGTGCCCCAAAACATATATATTTCTAAGGCTACTATTGAAGTGATAGTTTGAGACATTTTACATTTTGTTTTTTTGTCTTTTTTAAAAAAAAATAATTTTTTTTAATGTTTATTTTTGAGAGAGAGTGAGAGAAAGAGAGACACAGAGTGTGAGTGGGGGAGGGACAAAGAAAGAGGAGACACAGGCTCCAGCTCGGGGCTCGAACTCACATACCATGAGATCATTACCTGAGCCAAAGTCAAGAGTTGGACGCTCAACTGACTGGGCCGCCCAAGAGCCCCGTTTTTTTGGTTAAGTGTTCCTGTGTTACAGGAGTCGAAATTACCCATTTATTTGTTGTTGTTTCATTAAACGGTTTAAACAGCAAAATAGGGAGGAACGGACCCATAGCGTTGATTTCTCACGTGATAACTCGCTGGAACCTAAAGCGGATTTCTGGCCTGAATCGTCCTCTGCCTCGAGCGCAGAAGAACAGAGAGTGTGCGAACAGGGAGATACTGAGCACAGTTACGTGTGGTGTCAGTGGCTCCTCAGGTGGGCATTTCCTTGTCACAAATATCACGGGAAAACAGTGAGGGTTGTGCTCATGTAGGCCATTAATTTGTAACCCGGTGATAGTCGGAGGAGGCCACAGTGCACTTCTGTCCACGACAGAGACCCTCAACATACTAGATAGAGCATCTCCCGTACGGTGCGTGCCCCCTAATTATGTCTGGGATCAGGGAGTGAATGCAGTTAACAGAAACCCTGCTCAATGACCCAAAAACTCAAATGCCTTCTTTGAGGGACGCCTGGGGGGCTCAGTCGTTAAGCGTCCGACTTCAGCTCAGGTCATGATCTCACGGTTTGGGAGTTCAAACCCTGCATCAGTCTCTGCGCTGGCGGCTCAGAGCCTGGAGCCTGCTTCACATTCTGTGTCTCCCTCTCTCTCTGCCCCTCTCCCCACCTCTCTCTCTCTCAAAAATAAATCGACATTAAAAAAACGTTTAAAAAAAGAAGAAAACATAGTTGCGATTCTCGCAGACTTGATTGTGTTTGGGAAATGTTCTCAGTCTTTCCGTGCAGTGACCCTGCCATCCACTCGCACAGCCGCCTCTCTCTGGACGCACCTCCAACACCCAGTTCCACGAACACAATGATGCAGCCGAGCAGAGTCGGCGCGCCTCTCATTACTGCTGTTTACCCTCACCCTTGACTTTTAAGGCTACATTTTCTAGTACTCTGATTCTAAGGCGGAATATTTGGCAGCGTTGCTCTGCGAGAATGTGAGGGGGCAGGGGGAGGTGGGGGGGGGGTCGCTGGTGTGAGCCAGAACTGGCTTTCAGCTCTGAGAGCTGCCGATCTTGGACATTGGCTCATTGGCCAAGCTTCTCGAAGCTTCGATCTCCCCCAGTGCTGCGTGCATGATCGTAACATTTTACCTGCTCTGGACGGTTGTAAACGGAACCCGCGCCAGGTGCGCAGGGCAGGTGTCCAGCCCTGGTAGCAACTCCTAGGTGTGGATTCCGTACGAGTGATGCCGCCACCTGTGGACCCTTCCACACCCGGAGGGCTTCGTGTTGGTGGACGTTCTGTCAATCATCGTTAGAAATTTTTGCTGCTGTAAAACTTAGTACATTTAAAAATAGTTCGCTAGGAGGGAATCAGGCCAAACTGGGAAAGCACAGGAGAAGGCGGGGGAAAAATCGGTCCATTAGACTAACTGTCATGACCCGACCATCTGACTTTCTGCTAGAAATTCTAGGACTTTGAAGTGAAAATCTGAAACTTAGCCACCGCTATATCAACCAAGGCACCTTTTTCTTCCTTCATTTTCCTGTCGCTTTGGGGCATTTAGTGCAGGTAGCCCGTGACGGGTCCGTGATGGCGAAATCAGTCCCGCCTGCCCCCACGGCACTGTGGTTTTTATAAGTAAATTCGTTTTCTCAACTGTCTATTTCCCGGCAGGTCTTATTAAAAAGCGGGTCTTCCCTGACTGCCGGGGAGATACCAGAGGCATTTTTACCACGAGGAATTTTTCTTTCTTTCTTTCCTTCTCTTTGCTTTACAGAAAGAAATAGAGAGAGAGGAAAAAAAAATTGGAATTCGAAGTCCCTTTCGCTCGAGTGGTTCTTAGAGGACTTTGAACTCAGCGGGTCGAGTGTTTTGACCCACATAATAACAACCTCGCAGGAAAAAAGAGCACTTCGCGGGAGGAAGGTCAGACCTGGTGGTGACCGTGTGCCCCCCGCTCAGCACACTTGTTCCCTTCGGAGACGCGGACCCGACGGAGCCGAAATAGACGCTGTGGAAACTAGCATTTGATGGACTTTGGACCGCGCTGTGGCAACGTGGCAAATTAGAAAGCTTCCTAAAACCCGCGCTAGAGAATTTTCTGCTGTTTGTTGTAGCTACACTCCGTCATAAGAGGAGATTGTTGAACCTGCAGTCGGTTCCATCCCAATAGACTTTTTTTTAAATGAGAAGGGACATCATTTTGTGTCACATAGGTAGGAAAAACGGGGGAAAAAAGTAATCCTTCCCTGTTTAGAGAACGGTAAACATATGGTCACCTGAAACTCGGTGTGCGGACTAGTCTTATTGGTTCGTTATTCATGACAATAAAAGTAATTTTTTCAAATTTTGAGATGATTCTAAGCTCTTCCGTATAGTGTGACTTTGGAGACGGTGTATAGGTGAAATTATGAGAGTAACCCAAAGACCCACAGGCCTGGAGCGGGTCTACTATTTGGACCCCAGACTGTGGCCCCCCTCCGCCAGCCCGTCCCCCAGTCTGTCTTGTCTGTTTCCCTCACCATTTAGAATAACCAGGCAAGGGGCGCCTGGGTGCTCCGTGGGCTCAGCGTCAGTCTCTTGATCTTGGCCCAGGTCACGACTTCATGGTTTGTGGGATTGAGCCCCGCGTCAGACTCTGCGCTGAGACCGAGAGCCTGCTTGAGATGCTCTCTGTCTCCCTCTCTCTGCCCCTGCCCGGCTTGCGTGCGTGTGTGCACGAGCTGTCTTCCTTTCTCTCAAAACAAATAAATAAAAATTAAAAAAAAGAATAGTTCAGCCAGGAACTAGGTTAACGCTGCTAAGTAATTGCTTACTCGGACCTGAAGTCATTTGGAGAAAGTGTGGTCTCCTGATCTTGTCATTGGAGGTCTCGAGCCTTCCTGATTATGCAGGCACACAGTGTTTTCTCGGTGACTTTCCAGCGTTTGCACCTTTGCGAGCTTTCCGGTCTCCGTATGCGGTCAAACGCTCGTCTCTCTGAGGTACGTTCGGGAGTCATTTTACATATAATTGCAATCTTGAAACACCACGTTTAGATTTTAAGATTTTGATAGGAGTTTTTGTGAAATATCATGAAACGTCTTGCTTAAAATCTAGTGAATCGAGGGGTGCCCGGGGGGCTCAGTTGGTTAAGTGTCTGACTTCGGCTCAGGTCATGATCTCACAGTTCATGGGTTCAAGCCCCACATCGGGCTCTGTGCCGACAGCTCAGAGCCTGGAGCCTGTTTCGGATTCTGTGTCTCCCTCTCTCTCTACCCCTCACCCACTCATGCTTGGTCCCTCTCTCTCTCTCTCTCTCTCTCTCTCTCAAAAATGAATAAACATTTAAAAATTTTTTTAAAAAATCTAGTGAATTGATTTAGACTTGTGGTATGTCATTACCGTGCCGGCAATGAAGAGGTCAGGGAAACAGCCAGTTTTACTAATTCCAGAAAGTCCTGGGCATGTCCATCAGTCCTCCTAAAATGTCATAACCAGTCTGTGAAGTGTTCAATGGGCTACTTTTCCTAACAGGGGTAACGCATGTGTCCTGAATTGCTAATTGGCACTAAGATTAGTTATATTTGCTTCTAAAATGAGCCAAGGGTAGTAACATTTATGGACTTTCTCTAAAATATTATTGTTTTATTTGGTATAAAACTTCGGGGTTTCTTTTCTTGATTTGATGTGTTGAACCTTTGATTTAAAATATTCAAATACTTTAAAAACATGTTTTTTAATTTATTTCGAAAGCAGGGGAGGGGCAGAGAGAGAAAGAGAGAGAGAAAGTGGGAGGGGGGGAGAGAGAGAGAGAGAGAGAGAGAGAGAGAGAATACCAAGGAGGCTCCGTGCTCTCAGCAAAGAGCCTGACCCAGGGCTCAGTCCCAACACAGGGTTGATCCCACAAACTGTGAGACCGTGACCTGAGCCAAAATCAAGAGTCAGAGGCTTAACCAACTGAGCCACCCAGGCGCCCGTGATTTAAAATATTTGAATTATCGACAGTAACTTTTGATGTCTGAATTGGCCAGTGTTTTTAAATTTAGATTAACGGGGCGCCTGGGTGGCTCAGTCAGTTGAGCGTCCGACTTCGGCTCAGGTCATGATCTCACGGTTTGGGAGTTCGAGCCCCACGTCGGGCTCTGTGCTGACAGCTCAGAGCCTGGAGCCTGTTTCGGATTCTGTGTCTCCCTCGCTGTCTGTGCCCCTCCCCTGCTCATGCTCTGTCTCTCTCTCTCAAAAACAAATAAACATTAAAAAAAGTAATAATTAAATTTAGATTAAAACTACTTATTTTTTGCTTTTAAGTTATACTGCTAACTCCGTATTAATTTGTTAATTTTCTGTGACTGAATTCATTTCGATGGCTTCTTTTTCATAGCACGGAACTCTATTTAGCTATATTTATCTGTTCTGTGGCTATGTTCATACCAGTTAAAAGGGACAAAAGCAGTTAACTAACTTAATTCAGCGTATGTCCTGATGCTATTTTGTTTTTAAGACAGACAAAAGTGATTCCTTTTTTCCGACTCAGCTCTTTTTTCCCTCCTTAATTGTGAGTGATCTTTGATTGATACAACAAATGCCCTCAGTGAATGTACTGACGACCGACCTGGATTCTGTGTAGCATTTTAAGGGATTCTAAGGATAGTTTGGTGGAAAAGATCCCTGTTACCAACAATCTGACCCCGAGACCCCCTGCAGGGAAGGCGGGGTGGGTGGGTGGGGGGTGGAATTAAAACATATAAACTGTAACACGTGGGGAAGAATAGGGTAAAAGGCGGAGGAAAGGAAGGCAACCTGGAGGATGGAGGGACTGGCTGACGTCTGGGGGGAGGAGTAGATTTGGAATGTTCCGGTAGGACGCCGCACTTTTGACATGTGTGACCCGCCTGTGAAGAAGCGGGAGTTCTGTCGGAACCACGTCACATCTGGGAGTAGGGAGGGGCTCCGATTGTACGCAAAGCCCTCGTATCCTTTCTCACAGTCACGTTCGCCTCATTTTTGAAGGGCTGACTCATTGGCCCAGTACGGACTCCCGTGAGAAAATTGCACCTTGGGGCTAAACGTGGTCTCGGGCGCCAAGAACCAGTGTTTCCAAGGAGCCTGTCTTTGTAACATATCTGGGAATGTTTCCTTTCATTTATCTAACGAGAGTACCATCTGACTTACTCTGTGAGAAGAAAAAAATTCCTCGAGAATATTCTCATATCCCACCGTTTTCTAATTCCCCACAGTGACCTGGTGCCCCATTATGCCCTGGTGACCAGGCTGTGCTGACGCCTCACCGTGTTCTGAGGTCCCACCATGTGCTGACATCTCTCTGATGGCAGACTGGTCCCCAAACTCCTGGAAGGGGACCTGCCTGCCCTCACTGTCCCCCTGGGGAACATGTTGGGACCGAGCCCTGCACGCAGGGGTGTCTCCAGCTTCCACACCTTGCTGTGACCTTGTCCTTGTAACTCAACACCACCGCCGAACTTGGACTGCCGGCTGTCTGGGCGTGGTCTGCGCCCTCCCCTCTGCCCCCACACGGTTCCTGGCCCCGTCGCTCTTCCTCAGTTCTACCGCAGCTTGTCTAAGAACCGCCCATTTTAAATAGGGCCCGAGAACACCATTAAGCCTCCCTGGATTCTCTTAGCTGGTCAGGATCGCTTTCCCGCGGCACCGTGGGACCCCAACGGTCGGTAATGACCACCTTGCGCTGTGCAGATCTCTGGACACTGGTGCCGGTTGGCTTCCATCCCCGTTTTGGAAGGTGTGTATTAATGTCTCTGGCTCCGTCACCTGTGACCTGTGTTTACAGGACGTGTTCGGTGCCCTTCGTCACATAACTGTGCTCCTCCCAGAAACCCCCACGTCCTCTCCCACTGCGGCCCCGGTGCGTTTCCGGCTCATCCATTAATGATTTGCCATTTCCCCCCTGCACCAGGGACGGGAGTGTCCCGGGCCCCACACTGGCCAGGACCCCCTCCTGAACACCTGTTCCTCACACGTGCCCCATCTCAAACCCCACTCTCTCTGAGTCCCCTACCAAGTCCCTCTTCTGTCTTTTCGGTTGCATCCTCCTACTCCTGACCTTCACTTGCTGCTCACAGATTTTATCGACATCCGCACGCATCCGCGTGTAGCCCGCGTGTGTTTTGAACCCATGTGCCCACTCTGTGCAGGGACTGACGTCTGAAAAACGACCTCCTCCTGCCCAAGTTCAACGGGAGGAGTATAACCTCTGTAAGAAATTCCTCGTCTCCATTTGCTGAGGGGCAAGTGACAGGCATCGAGCGTGGGAGCCGCGGTGACAGGCCTCACACGCTGTTTTCTCCATTGCCGATTTTCCCGGGAAGCAGTATAGACGCAGAGGCGCGGGGGTCTTCACCGGGGAGACAGTGCTGGAGGTGATGAAATCCGGAGGGGGGCTCTGGAGCAGGGAAGATGGCAGCAATGCTCTTGGGCCGCCGAGTGACCCCGATGGCTGCCGCCGTGGCCCCAGGGTGCGGCTCACGGAGCATTTCCCCATCGCGGTCTGAGCCCGCAGGAGGTGCTGGGCGGTGAGGGCTGAGCACAGCAGGGGAGGAGCCGCTGGGAGGAGCGCCCCGGCGGCTGGGTGCGGTGCAGTAACCAGCCGGGGACGCTAGAGGGAGCAGGGAGCAGGGAGCAGGACTGCGGCCCCACGGGGCAGAACAGAAGTCGGTTCAAGCTGTGTTTGCTAGGATGGAAACGTCACTTCTCCCTCCTTGTCTTAAATTAAAGAAAAGAATATGGTGTGAAATCTGAACCGAATCGGATAGAAACGCTTTCTCCGTTTTTAGTACAGGCCGCGATGGCCCCTACCATCTGTAGCCAAAAAAGTGTCGGAACGCAGATAGACATTCTAAGATCTTCGTCGGAGTAGGAGCCTCACGAAATTGCACCGTATCATTAAACAGATGGACTAGAATTAACATCACTAATAGAGATCGGAGGTGATATATAGTAGAAACAAGGATTGCTGGGCAGAAAAGCGTGCTTCAAGGAGCTTGTGCTGCATGCATGCCGGAAGGTTGTGTGTTTCACATGGAAGAAATCGCCCGGGTTCTCACCGAAGGTCATTAACGAGGGCGCCTGGGTGGCTCAGTCCGTTAAGCTTCTGACTTCAGCTCGGGTCATGATCTCACAGTTCCTGAGTTGACGCTCTGCGTCGGGCTCTGTGCTGACGGCTCAGAGCCTGGATCCTGCTTCTGATTCTGTCTCGCTCTCTCTGTCTGCTCCTCCCTCCCCTGCTTGTGCTTTGTCTTTGTCTGTCTCTCAAAAATAAATAAACATTTAAAAAAAACCAAACCCCAAAAAATAGTCATTGATGGAAGTCATCAAATACATCGGAGAGACAGGAAATGACTCAGTAGAGCGGGACGAAGGTCATGTGACCCCCTGGACAGACCGCCCTGCCTGAAACAGGCACCCAGCTGTCCTCTCTGTTTGACCTTGAACAGTAACCTCTGTGTCTTCATCTGTAAAATGGAGGGAGTGGTAGTACATGCTTCACAGGGCTTTGGCAGCGTGTAAAGGGAGGAATCCGCATAGAGCAACAGGCCCCTGCCTAGTGGAATGTAACTCGTGGGTGGTGCCGGATGGAGGTCCTTTTTGTTAATGTAAGGTTTCCTGCTTCAGTCATCAGTCATTTCCTCTCTTTGGCCTCCTGTTTTTTGTTTGTTTCTTTGTTTTTCTTTGTTTTTTGTTTGTTTGTTTGTTTTTGTTTTTTTAATTAGGGAGGCTCCACGCTCAGTGTGGGGCTTGAACCCATGACACTGACATCAAGAGGGACATGCGGTACCGACGGAGCCAGCCAGGTGCCCCCGGGCTCCCTTTTAATGATTATACGGTGCTAGAATTTTTTTCTTGAGACGGTTCCTCAAATTGTTTGGGCCTGTGAGTGCTTGGTGGGGAAGAACAGTCTTCTGTGATTTTTGTGATCTCTCTGCATGCTGGCGTATCTGGTGGCTTGGACAGACACGGCCCTGGTTTGGGTGCAGTGGTGCCCTAAGGAAGGTGACTGACGTGCTTGGGGAGATGCCGACGGGAGTGGTCTGGGGAGGAATTGTGGGGCGCTCCCTTTCTGCTGCACGCACACGCGGCTGCCGGTAAATCCCTCGTCTTTATCTTCGACTCCCTGTGGCTTCTGTGTCGCTGGATCCGGCGGAGGCTCTGATAAGCAAATGGCTGGGCGCTGTGCACAGGGGACAGGTGACCCTGAGGGTGAGGGAGAGGCCAGAGCTGGGCGTGGTTAACAAAGGAGCATTTGGCTTTTTTTTAATGCACCGACAGTGCGGAGCCTCCTTGGGATGCTCTCTTCCTTGGGATTCTCTCTCTCCCTCTCTCTCTTTGTCCCTTCCCCTTTCTGTCTTTCTCTCTCAAAACAAACAAACAAAGAAGTAATAAGCTTAAAAAAAAAAAAAGACGTCGGACGCTTAACTGACTGAGCCACCCATGTGCTCCAGGAGTATCTGCCTTTTCTTTCACCTGGAGTGTATGAGAGTATTTTTTTTTCCTCTTACTGGATAAACAGAGGTCTGCTGGAAGTTCATTTCCAGATGCTTCAGTAAAAAATTAAGTTTAATGAAGAGGTGGTAGGAAAGCCTTCAGGGGCACAAAAGCCCTATGTTTGGAATGATGAGTTCTTACATGAACTTAAACTTTAAAAATTAAAGATACTCATTAGGTATCACATATATCATTCGTGAAATAATGTCATATCTTCTGTCTAAATTTGAAAGAAGTATCACTTCAGTGATCTGGAAGTCCATGTAATTTAGCTCTCCACGAGTAAGAGAAAGCATAAAATGGGAGGAGACGCTGCCGTAGGAATATCTTAGAGTTTTCTCGTTTCAAAGACTGGCCGTTGAAACTTGTCTTTTGTCTCCACCTGCGTTAAATCACAGAAAAGAGATCAGGAAAGAAAGAAAGAGAGAGAGAAAGCACCTCAAAAAAGCACCTATTCAATGAATCAAATTAATCATTTAAAAAATTCCAAGTTGGAAGTCACACAGAAACAAACGAGAAAGGAATGAATTTGGAACCACTAGAGAAATGACACGGAGCCAGTACTGGATTCAGTTCAGTTTAAAATCAGAACAACTTTTATGTTTTACCATCTGCCTCACCAAGAGCCCTGTAAAATTTGAATACTACAAACTTTAGAGATTCCCATATGAGGACAGCTTTTCGAAGGCCCTTTAAAGAACACGAAACCAGAACAAATAATGTGGGTGTTTGTCCAGGAATTGAATTAGTAATTCGTGATTACTGAAAACATGAATTGCGTCTGTGGGTGAGGGACTCAGATCTCGCGTTAGAAGGTCCGTCCTCTACAAAACCTCCCAGGATCCTGGCAAAGGGTCTTCTCTTCCATTTACAGATGAGTAAATGGAGGCCCAGGGAAGGCGCGCACCTGGGGCGTGTTCCTCTCACCTGCAAACGGGGGCGAGTTGGAATGGAAGCCTCCAAGTCTAAACTGCTGGTTTCAGGCAGAACAATTGCTAAACAAAATAGACAGGAGGCGTGACATGGAAATTAACCCCGCCTGCCCAGTTTTCACGTTCCGGTTGTAAATGAAGGTGCTAGATGGAGAGCGGGTGATCTGCACTGATGAAGTATATGCTTTCCTTTTCGCATACACGCACGTATGGGGACGTCTTTGTAGAGATTTTAAGCAACTACAAGCTTGAGTTCATGGATGAGTTATGACCATTATCATGGTTAAATTTCCCATTTAGTTGATTCTGCTGAGGCCTCCACAGGTGCACGTTGCAACTTACTCATCTTCCAGTCCTGTGTCTTACACACTGCCTGGCCAAGAAGTGAACGAGTGGCTAAAGAGGGAGGAAGCTTCAGGAAGACAAAAGAAGGGTGCCTGGGTGGCTCAGTCGGTTAAACGGCAGATTTCGGCTCAGGTCATGATCTCACTGTCTGTGAGTTCGAGCCCCGCGTCGGGCTCTGTGCTGACAGCTCAGAGCCTGGAGCCTGCTTCGGATTCTGTGTCTCCCTCTGTCTCTTCCCTCCTCCTGCTCATGCTCTGTCTCTATATCTCAAAAATAAATAAAAGTTAAAAAAAATTAAAAAAAAAAGACAACACAAGAAAACAGGGACAAGGTGCCGAGGCCAGGAAAAGAAGTGGTGATATGCTTGAATCAAAGTTTTACTGGAGCTGATTGTTATAATTTTTTTTCATGTTTATTTATTCTTGAGAGAGAGAGAGAGACAGAGCATGAGTGAGGGCGGGGCAGAGCGAAAGAGGGACACAGAATCTGAAGCAGGCTCCAGGCTCCGAGCTGTCAGCACAGGGCCCGATGTAGGACTTGAACTCATGCACTGTGAGATCATGACCTGAGCCAAAGTTGGATGCTTAACTGACTGAGCCACCTCAACGCCCCTGGAGCTGATCATTATAATAAAAGATTCTACATGAGATGGCAGATTTGGGCAGTGGACACTAATGAGAAAGGTCTAGTTCATGTCCGCACACTCTCAACAGATGAATGGCTTCACTTTTAAGAGTTTAAATTCACTGTTTACCTATTTAATATTTCACGTGTGCCCTGTGACCGGGTTAAAATGTCCGATAAGACGTGATTCTTGCCCACCAGGAGCATGCGGAAGATGTACGAGCAAATGAATAAGTGGGGTAGAGTGATAGATGCTAAGATCACACCTACATCACATACACAGCAGCTCAGAGGAAGAAGCACTAGCTGGAGGGGGGCGGTGAACTTGGCTGGGTGAGAACAGAGGTGGTGGGAGCTGAGCCGGGACAGCTCTTTGTCTAATTACCTGCTTACTTCCGCCTTTCAGACTGTGGGCAATGTCACACAGGTCATCAGAAGTGATACCTGTTTCATGGTTTTGCTTCTGCTTGTAGACCATGTCTTTCCTGTTGAACGAGACTAGAAACCAAGAAGGGTTAGTTCTTATTTGAACGAGGTCTTGAAAGTCAATCAGGATGCAATGTGTGAGCCAAGGAGAGGACAGGAGATTATTCCAAGACAGGCTCTGAATCAAGAAATAGCACTGCCTGCCTGAAGGTGAGAGAGTGTATAGGCCATTGAGCCCCAGATGAAAGGCACGAGAAGTAACCTTGATTGAAGTTCTAAAGTAATTTTCCAGCTTGGAAAGGTGGGGTTCACTGCGACCATATGTAAATGTCGAAAAAGCAATTTGGACACATTGCCTGAGGATGGCTAAAGTTCAATTAGATTTGATGAAAATGTGAACATACTTGTTTTCAGCTTTTTCTAGATATAGCAGGACACATTTCGATGTCTGGGAAAATCTACATAACCTTTCTAGATTTGACATTCTGCCTGTGGAAGCTTCGAGAGCATATAAATGAGGGATCGCATCTGCCCTCATTTCTGGATACGCTTGAGACATTCTAAAATTCCTCTTCACTCCTCCCTCTCTTTAATTCCTGACACCCACTTAGCACGCCTGCCCATCATGCTCATGTAAGTTGGCTTTACTGTGTGACAGAACTTCCTCAAAACTTAATGTCATGATAGAAGAGGAAGGACCACTTCCCAAATCATTCTATGTGGCCTGTGTTTCCCCGATACAAAAACCTGACAAAGACGTTCCAAGAAAATGGTGCACAGGTGCCATTTGTGAATATAAAAAGAAAAGGATTCTTCAATAAAATACTCATAAGCCAAATCCAGAAACATAGAAAAGGATGATACAGAATGACCAAGTGGAATTTATCCCAGGAATGCAAGGTTGGCTTAACGTGTGAAAATCAATCGATGTAACACATCACATTAATGGAACAGAAGACAAAAACCATGTGAACCACGTGATCATCTCAGTAGACCTGGAAAAAAAACATATGAGAAAATCCAACAATCTTTCAGGATCAAACACTGAAGAAACTAGGAATAGAAGGAAAGTTTCTCAATTTGACAAACTGCATCAATGAGAAACCCACACATTAAGTGATACATAATAGTGAAAGAATGAAAGATTTATTATTCCTAAGATCAGAAAGGAGACAAGGATGTCTGCTCTCATCACTTCAATTCAGTAATGAACTGGAGGGTCTAGCAGGGGCCATTAGGCAAGAAAATGAAATAAAGATCGAGATTGCAAAGGAAGAAGCAAAATGATCCGTTGTAAGGTAATCGATCTTGCATATAGAAAGTCCTAGGGACCCCCCCTCCCCCATTTACATTTATTATGTAACTAATAAATGAATTCTGCAGTTTTACAGAATACATAATTATTAAACAAAAATACGTTGTATTTCTGTTAGCAATTAAACCATTAGTAATGAGCAACGTGATAATGAATTTAAGAAAACAATTCCATTTACAAATAGCATCAAGAGGAATGAATACTTAGGAATACATTCAAGAGAAGAAATGCAAGATTTGTTCATGCAGAGCTAGAAGGCATTGTGAAGAGATCAAAGAAGTCCTGGGTAAATGGAAATGCATTCCACGTTTATGGATTGAAAGACTTAATGTCGGGAAGATGGCCGTGCTCCCCGAACTGGGCTGCAGATGATGCAATGGCAGGTGGCTTACTCGGTTAAGGGTCCAACTCTTGACTTCAGCTCAGGTCCTGATCTCACAGTTTGAGATCAAGCCCTGTGTCAGGCTCCACACTGACAGCGTGGAGCTTGGTTGACATTCTCTCTTTCCCTCTCTCTCTGCTCTTACTCTGCTCACATACTCTCTCTCTCTCAAAATAAGTAAATATGTAAAAAAAAAACAATAAATAAATAAGTAAATGCAGTTCTTATTAAAATTACAGCTGGTCTTTTGGGGGCTCCTAACTCAGTCAGTTAAGTGGCTAACTTTGGCCTAGGTCATGATCTAATGGTTTGTGGGTCCAAGCCCTCCATTGAGCTCTACAGTGATGGTGCAGAACCTGCTTGGGGTTCTCTCTCTCTCTCTCTCTCTCTTCCTGTCTCTCTTTGTCCCTTCCCCCACTCTCTCTCTCTCAAAATAAATAAAATTAAAAACAAATTAAAATAAAATAAAATTACAGGTGGTGTTTTTGAATAAACAGACGATCTAAACTTGAAATCATGTAAGAGCAAGGAATACATACTAGCCAAAACAGTCTTGAAGAAGAACCAAATTCTAGGATTGATGCTTCCCAGTTTCAAAATTACCACAGAACTACAGCAAGCAAGACAGTGTGGTCCTGGCATAAGGCTAGATATACAGACTAATGTAATGGGATTAAGAGTCTAAATATAAAGCTTTACTCACCGTTGTGGTCAGTCAACTTTTGACAAGGTTGTCAAGACCATCCGAGGGGGAATTTGTAGGCTTTTCAGCAAATGGCACCAGGACAACTGAAGGTCTGTATGGAGACGCAGGAAGCTGAGCTCATACTTCACACCGTAAACCAAAATGAACTTAAATTCAATCATAGACCTAAGCGTAAGAGCTACAACTATAACATTTTTAGCAGGAAGCACAAGAGTAAATCTTTTTTAAAAAAGAAAAATTTATTTAGTTTGAGAGCGAGTGTGTGCGCAGGTGCGAATGCATGTGTGGGTGGGGGAGGGACAGAGAGAGAGGGAGAGAGAGAATCCAAAAAAGACTCTGCACTGTCAGTGCAGGGGCTCAATCTCATAAACCATGAGATCATGGCCGGAGTGGAAATCAAGAGTTGGAGGCTTAACCAACTGAGCCACTCGGGTGCCCCAGTCAATCTTTTTTTTATAATTAAAAAAAAAAATTTACTGTTTATTTATTTTTGAGAAAGAGAGAGGTACAGAGTGTGAGTGAGAGAGGGGCAGAGAGAGAGGGAGACACAGATTCCAAAGAAGGCTCCAGGCTCTGAGCGGTCGACACAGAGCTCGACTTGGGGCTCGAACTCACAAACCACGAGCTCATGACCTGAGCTGAAGCTGGATGCCTAACTGACTGAGCCACCCAGGTGCCTCCTTTTTTTTAAATACAGGAAAAATAAAGCTTAATTTCTTTCCTCCCCAAGCTTACCGAGGTATAATTGACAAATAAGTTTGTATATATTTATGGTGTACGGCAGGGTAACTTGATTCCTGCATACCTTGTGAAGCGAGTACCACGCTATGCTCAGCACTGTATCCATCACCTCACCAGGTACCTTGTCATGTACTTATTTATTTCGGTGAAAACAGTTAAGACTTACTCTCGGGGAATTTCAAGTGTGCAGTAGAGATTCTGAGATCCTGGGGGCTGGTGGGAGATTCCTCGTCCTGCTGCAGAGACAAGCTTCTTGAGTTCCGAATATTATGGATCCTCGTGTTGGTCCTAATTAGAGCCCACCTATGATCCTGTGTTCCAGGGAGACCTAGGAAATAAACCAATACGCACCTAGCCAAAATGACGAAATGGAAGAACTCCCCTCAAAAGAATGTACAGGAAATAATGATAGCGTAAGAACTGATGAAAGCAGACATAAGCAACTTAACAGAATAAGAATACAGAATGATAAACATAATAATACTCGCTGGACTTGAAAAAAGCATAGGGGAAAGCAGGGGGACCCTCGAGGCAGAGATCAAGGCCCTAAAACACGGTCAGGAGGAATTAAAAAATGCTTTAAATGAGGTGCAAAACAAATTGGAGGCGGCCACAACGTGAGTTGAAGAGGCAGAAGAGAGAATAGGGGAATCAGAAGATAAAATTGTGGAAAAAGAAGCAGAGAAAAAGAGGGAGAAACTGATTCAGGAACAGGAAAGGAGAATTCAAGAGCTGAGCGATGCAATCAAATGGAATAATATCCGTATTATAGGAATTCCAGAGGAGGAAGAGGGAGAGAAAGGAGTCGAAGGGGTACTTGATCAAGTGTGCAGCAGAGTGTTTTGACCGTAGTCACCGTGCTGGACGTCGGATCTCCGAATCTTACTTACCTTACAACTGAAAGTCTGTACCCTTTGATGAACATGTCCTCATTTTCCCCTCCCCTTGGCAACCGCCAACCTCCTTTCTGCTTCTGTGCATTGCAGTTTTTAGATTCACATAAGAATGAGATTGTAGACTACTTGTCTCCCTGTGGCTGGCTTGCATAGGAGTAAATATTTATGACCATGGATTAGGCAATGAGTTCTTAGACACGACACCAAAATCACTAGTGGAAAAAAAAAAAAAAGTAAATGACATCGAAGTTAATATGTATTGGTAGAAAGGATACCTTTAAGACAATGAAAATAAAACCCACAGGATGGGAGAACATATTTGAAAATTATATATCTAATGATTGACTTTCTTCCAGAATATATAAAGTATTCTTATAACTCAACAATAAAAAGACAATAAATAACCCAGTTAAAAAAATGGGCAAAGGACTTGAATAGGTATTTCTCCAAAAAAGATATACCGATGACTAATAGGCACATGAAAAGATGCTTAACATCGTTAATGATTAAGGAAATACAAATCAGAACTACAGTGACATACACTTCATATGCACTAGAGTAGTTAAAAGAAAAATGTCAGACAATCAGACAGTATCCCGTTTTTGCGAGATGCGAGGAAATCGGAAGTCTAGTGTGCTGCTGATTGCATTATAAAACGGTGCACACATTTTGGAAAACAGTTTGGCAGCTGTGAAAATTGTAAATATAGAGTTATCATATGGCCCAGAAATCCCACTGCTGGTATATAACCTCAGAACTTAAAACATATCTCCACACTAAAACCTTTGCGTAAATATTCATAGCAGCATTATTTCTTATGAAACAGTGAAAACAACCCAAGTGTCCATCAGTTGAAATAGATCAACAAAATGCTGTATATCCATATGATGTAATATTAATTCTACCATAAAGCAGAACGAAGTATTGATCTGTGTGCTACAAAACATATGAACCTTGAACACATCATGCTGAGTGAGAGAAGCTAGACACAAAAGGTCACATATGGTTTGATTCTATTCATGAAACGTCCAGAATTGGCGAATCTGAAGAGACAGAAAGTGGATGAGTAGTTGCCAGAGGCATTCAGATTATTCTAGGTGTAGTTTCCAAACAACCTGATTTATAATTCCCTACCTCCATACTGCCCGATCTGTTGTTATACAAATCACACACTGCACTTCCCTCTTTCCTGAGCGGACTGTACCTTTCTGCAATCCGGACTTCCTTATCCGTCTTCCTTGCTCAGCTCAAATCCGACTCCCTTATATCCCAAATTAGAGTGAGTCACTTTGCCTTCAGTGCCCCCGTAGCACTGCAGAAAGCACTTGTTTGCCATAAGCAATTGTGCCAAGTTTAGCTAACGACTTTCATGCGTCCCCTCGTTACCCCAAGACACTAGGTCCCTTGAGGATGGGACCCATGCATTTTTGTGAGTCATCTTGGCCAAATTAGGCTCTAGGGAAAAAGGTTTTGCACATGGTAGTCTTTCAATAACTATTATTAACTTGAGTACTTGAAGAGCAACATCTTCAAACGAAAATTGAATATGTAATAGACATTAAGGAGAAAATCTGTTCCCTTTCTCAACATTTTATGCCCAAGAAACAAAGCCAGTTAGCAGGCATTCGGAACAAAATGACATGTTTTGAAGTAACTGCAAACGTAATGTGTTCTGGGGATTCTAATATCGTCACTGTTACTAGATGCGCTTTTGATATTTGAGAAAACCGTGGACAGCCCCTCCGCCGTTTTCTCTCTTAGTTCAGTCTTAGCTGTTTGGCGATGGGTCAGAGGATGGTAATGACTCCGAGTCCATCCTCAGGCACAGCTGGTTTGCTTTCTTCCTTCGTGTGTAAATCAGTCTCTGAGAGTTAAACTGGAGTGTCTTCTCTTTGCCCCTAAGGAAACTGTGACGGTTGTTGGTGCAGGATCTGAATTCCTTCCTTACCGCTCTAAGCAGATTAAATGCCATATTATTTTAGGAGCTTTTTTTTTTTTTTTTTTTTTTTTGATAAATGGCTCAGAATCTATCAGCAACTCAGCACGAGGGACGGCATGCAGAGGAGAAAGCTGTTAGAACCTAATCACTTCTCTCCTTACAGCTGGATGGGTGACGCCAGGGAAGCGTCAAGAAGAAAGATAAAGAGTGGCTCAAGTAAACTTTTATTATTAATAAAAGCACCACTATTACTGTATATACAGTATGTATACTATACAGTATCTATATACATGGTATGTATACTATACCATGTATACAGGTTTGTTTTTTATTAATGTATTGATCAAACAACCATGCTTAGGCAGTGAGGATTCAAAGATGGATAAGGCGAGGTTTGCGTTCATAGTTTAGTGCAGGAAAAATAGGAAATGTCAGACTTACTGTACACAAAGTGTATGGTCTAATAGAAGTAGAGCAAACTGACCAGGACGAAGAGGCCTCTCCCTGCTCACGTCTTTCCTGCTGTATATTCTTTTCCTTCTCTTTGTGTGCAAGCGCTATCTCCAGTTCTGGCCTCAGTTCTAGGGTTTTTTTTTTGTTTGTTTGTTTGTTTTTGTTTTTCTCCCCTCAGATTTTTCTCTCCCTGGTGACCTTTTCACACCCGAAGCTTTCATCCCTGTGATTTATAAGAAATACAATTGACCCTTATATGACACAGGGGTTTAGGGGCACCGACCTCTGCCTGCGAAGCTGAAAATCATTGCATAACTTTTTTTTTTTTTTTGTAATCTTGATTTTTGAGAGAGAGAGAGACAGAGTGTGACTGGAGGAGGGGCAGAGAGAGAGGGAGACACAGAATCTGAAGCAGGCTCCAGGCTCTGAGCTGTCAGCACAGAGCCCGATGCGGGGCTCGAACTCATGAACCTTGAGATCATGACCTGAGCCAATGTCGGATGTTTAACCGACTGAGCCGCCCAGGCGCCCCCTGTGTGTAACAGTCCCAAACTTAACTACTAACAGCCTACTGTTGACTGGAAGCCTTAGCAGTAACATAAACAGTCGATCAACACATATTCTGTATGTTGTATGTATTATATACTGTGTTCTTACAGTAAACTAAGCCTGGGAACAAGAAAATGGCAAGGAAACTCATAAGGAAGAGGAAATACTTTATAGTGCCGTGCTGCGAACACTCCCCATAAGTGCAAGCCCGAGTTCTTCAGCATCAGCTGTGTGTATTGGGTCTTCATCCCCATTTCTGGGACAGAGCCCCTAAAACCCTTGGAATTTCCTGAGTGGTGAGAGCCCAGAAGATGTCCTTTGTTGTGTGTATCAGGTGGCTTTTAGAAGCACCTGTGGATAGGGGCTGGGTGTCGGGAGAACCAACCGTGTGATTGGAGGATTGTAACCTTCAGTCCCACCCTGACTGAAGGGGAGGGGAGAGGACAGGGAGGTTGAATCAGTCGCCAATGGCCAGTGATTTCATCGATCATGCCTATAGAAGGAAGCCTCCATAAAAACCCAAAAGGATAACAGTCAGACAGCTTCTGAGTTGGTGACCACCTGGAGATTTGCGGACAGTGGTGTGCTCCATTGGAGAGGGCTTGGAAGCTTCGCCTCTTTCTTTTTTTTTATGTTTTTATTTTATTTTTGAGAGACATAGAGACAGAGTGTGAGCAAGGGAAGGGCAGAGAGAAGGAGACACAGAATCCGAAGCAGGTTCCAGGCTCTGAGCCATCAACACAGAGCCCGACGCGGGGCTCGAACTCATGGACCATGAGATCATGACCCGAGCTGAAGTCAGCCGCCCAACCGACTGAGCCCCCCAGGCGCCCCTCCTTGCCTCTTTCTTAAACCTTGTCCTGCACCTGTCTTCCATCTTGCTCTTCCCGCGTTCTGTCCCCTCACAGTGAATTGGTGATGGAGTAAGTACCCTGTTTCTCTTCTGAGTTCCGTGAGCAGTTTTAGCAAATGAAGGAGGGGACTGTTGGAAGTGCTGACTTGTGGCCAGTGGGTCAGAAGTACAGACCAGAGTTACCAGGACTGGTGACTGGCATTCGAAGTGGGTGGGGGGGGAGGGGAAGAAGCAGTCTTGAAGGACTCAGCCCTTAACCTGTGGATCTTACAGCATTTCCACGTGGACCCTATCAGAGTTGGGTTGAGTTGAGTTGAGTGGAATAGGACCCAGCTGGTCTCCAGAGCATTGTTTGGTGTTGTATGAGAAGCACGCTCCCCGCCCCAGGAATGGGTCCAGGAACCCAAAGAATATCTATCAACTATGGATTTCAAATGCCCGTTGTCAACCCATTCCCTCCTAAGAGCTGTGTAGACCGAATAACTCATCCTGTGCGAGAACGTTTCCCGAACATTCGAGAAGCAGCCCTAACTCACTGTCCCTGAAACTGAACTCCTCTCGATGCCTGCATCCCCCCACCCTGGTCCTCGGTGCCCTGGGCAGGCGTGGCAGTCTGCTCATCTGGTAATGAATTCCCCCCAAATTCTCTAAAATCTGCTTCCTCAATAGATGGGAGAGGGCCTCGTTTCCTCCTTTGTCTTTTATTTCTTAAGTATGGATTTAAGGAACACGGAAAAGTGTATCATTTAGCGTTCTCTGTCTGAGCGCTGGTCCCAGGCGGGGCTCACTCTGTGCCCCGGCTCTACCTACCAGCACCCTGCCTCGTAGTACTGATGCCATAAAACCAGCTACTAAGGGAGAAACAAAAGAAGACATGAGTGGAGACCGAAACCTGCGTGTCCCGCACCCCGTGTTCTCCCGGCAGCAGCACGGGCCCGCGCATGGCAGGGGCACTGTAATTATCAGTTAAATTGACAAATGATGGTTTTACAGGGGTTGAAGGACAAGACATTTTTGCAAGTTTATTTATTTATTTTGAGAAAGGCAGAGAGAGCTTGAGCAGGGGAGGGCAGAGAGAGAGGGACACAGAGAATCCCAAGCAGGCTCTGCGCTGCCAGAGCCCAACAAGGGGCTCGAACTCATGAACTGCGAGGTGATGACCTGAGCTGAAATCAGGAGTAGGATGCTTAACCCACCGAGCCAGCCAGGCGCCCCGGGGCAGGAGAAGACGTTTTGAACACGTCCCATATGTGCTTTTTATTCTCTTCTGGACATTACTGACTTTCCATCCCCTCAGAATAGCCTATCGCCTTTCCCCAAACCACCCCTTGCTCCTCCGCTCCTCCGTCCCAGCGATGACCTCAGCAAACACATCGGAGGCCGGTCTTTCCTCCCTTCTCTTGTGCTGCGTCTCCCTGCGCCCCCCCCCCCCCCACCCGGCAGTCTCAAAGTCATTGCTTCCTTCCTGAGATTTATCCGGGCCGCCCTGTCCCCACCGCCGTGGCTCTTTTCAAGGCCTCATGATGTCTGGCTTGGACTTTTGTTAAGAGCTTTTAATTTGCTTCCCTCCTGCCCATCCTGTCTCCCCGTGAGCTCTCCTTCACCGAGTCTCACGATTTCACCCATTCGTTTAAAATCTGCTAACCCCTCCCCACCGACTTCAAGAAAGGTCTTAATTGGGTCCGGGCTCCCTTTGAAAGACCGCGCGCCCCCTTGCAAGCGTCTACGGAAGGTCGTGGGATTCCGGATTAAAGACAGCTGGCCGGGATGGCAAAGCCCTCTGTGGCCAGATGCAGCGTCCGGAGGGCTGTGCTCTCGTCAGTCTCTTCGGGTTCGCCTCTGACCCCTTCTGAGTCCTCGGCGCCTGTGTGCCCGAAATCCCGAAATCCGGCCGGCGAACCGCAGTCCTGATGCGCCGTGCCGTTGCTCGGTGCCCTGTCCTGGAAACCGTCTTTTCTTACCTCCTGTGACACCCTTCTTCCGGAATGACGCCGCTCTGCTTCCGTGATGCTACTAATAGGTCACCTTCCCATCGACCGTATTGTTTTATAATCGCCAGTTTACCTCACCAGAAATCACTCTAAGGGCAGTGACCGATCTGTGTTTGTAAGTGTGCACCCGTGTAATCTGTGTAGCCCGTCGGTCAGTGGTTGTTGAGACAATCAATGTGAGATGAACTACCTTTGTTTTGTGCCCCCTGGAAATCTTTCTTTGCCTATATATACACCTCTTGCTGCTGCGTTCGGAACTCCGTTAGTTTTTGCGACACTTAAAAAACATTAGATGTAGTTTGGATACAGTGAAAAGCATGGATCTTACAGCTCCATAAAGCTTTCTATGTCATGATCTCTCTCTCTATTTATATTTGTGTCAAAATATGCCTGATCAAAATGCGAAAGATTTCCCCCATTCTGGAATAGTCCACTTTTAAAACTTCTGTCATCATAAGTTAGTTTTACCCTGTCTTGCACTTCCTGTAAATGAAGAGTTACGCATTTGACACCCTCAAAATATCCCGTTAGGTTCATGTGAGACTTTTATTTCGGTGATTCTTCTTCACGCTCATCGCATTGCATCCTACCTTCAACCACTTAATTAACACCTCCGTCTTGGGGTCCTCCGTGCTCTGAAAATCATCCTAGAATATTAACAGCCTACAGATGACTGCTAGCGGCTATCCTATGTCAGATTGAAAGAAAAGTCTATTAAAGTTGTTTCAGCTTAGCTACTTTATAAGAATTTAAAATTCCCTGCCTTTCTGCCTCTCAAATCCCGTATATAAAAATGTGTCCCTCTTCCCTCCAGTGAGTCCTCCTTCTTATTGGGAGATCTTTTCTTACCACTGCCCTTCCCTTTGTACTCATGGTTGGCTGACCCTCACCCCGCAGTGCCGCTGTGATGGATACGCCAGGGCGCGAGAGTAAACATCGCTGTGTTAGCATCCTGTTAGCATTTTGAGAGAAAGCCCACGCAGGACATAAATAACCCATAATGGGATGCAGAATCTGAAGGCGTAACCCTCGGAAGTAACCGCAGGTTCACCTGAGCAAAGAACAAAGGGGCGAGGGGCAGAGAAGGGGAGGCGACTCGCCTGGCGTGGGTCCCCAATTGCTTGTTTTCTGTCTTACCTCCCTCCGTCTTACCTTCGTCACCTTTTCCTTCTCTGTAGGTCGTTCCTATGGACAACTTCCCTCAGTCTCTCCTCTCCCTCATAGTAGGGTTGAGTTAATTGAGCAAAGGAGGTTGGGGGTGCAAAGGCAGTAAGGAATGTTCCAGACAGAAGCAGTAGGTGCTAAGGGTCGAGAGTCCCTGGAGTGCTCTAGAATCTAAAGGAAGGCTGGATCCTCCGAGCAGGGTGTGGCATGCATTGAGTGAGGGAGGGACACACGCTGTGGCCTGATGTCTTGGTGAACCAGGGTATGCTCTCATTGTTGCGTGATTTTGACCTCTCGCTTAGTCTTTGTGACTCGGTTTCCTCTTCTGTTCAAAAACACTGATAGTACCTACTCTGGAGGTCTGTTATGAGGATTAGGTAAGTTGGAACGGAATAGTGATTAGAATAGAGGCTGACACAGGCTAAGCACTTTCTAATTGCTATACAAAATTAAGCCTTAAGAAGAAATTTGAAGTCACTTCCTAAAACCGTTCACTGAGAAGCTTATTCATGATTTGCTTCTTCTGTACAACTGATTTGAATATTTATTCTGGAAGTGCTAAAGGGCGTATTTATATTTTTGACTACCTGGGTTTCAGGACGGTTCTGATACTTGGGACGCAAGCCACCCTGAAGGCGAGGGAGAAGGGATAAAGAACGGGGGGGATTAATTCGAGTGACTGTTTCCGGCGTCCCAGACTCTCTCCTGATGACAGTTCTAGGAGCAGGACTTGTGGAGTTGGGGCTTCTAGAGAAGAGATCAGTCTAGAATTGGTGCAGGGGGGCCAGCGAAAATAGCACGTTAGTTCAGATTGCTCTGCCCTCCTGAGGACGCCTGGGCTAGGGCCGGAAGGAAGGTCAGAAAAGAGGGGCTTATAAAGAAGAAAAAAAATTCAGGGAGGGGATTTTGACACGGGTGGCGGGGGCTTGCAGTTCGGTCGGAGAAGGATGTGCCGTCTCCCTCCCCACCAGACGCTCCATTGCTCCAGCCTCCAGCCCCCCGCCTTACATTCCCTGCACAGCCGCCCATCGAGACGACCCCCCTGGTTGTCTCCTGCTGCAGCCTCTCCCTGCAGTCAGCGAGGCTCATAGATTACACCTCTTATCACTCCCTTCCAGCATTCCCACGAAGGAACAGAATCATCACATCGCTGTCCCCAGCCTGGCGTCTGCTGACTTCCCTCGGATTTGCCTGTCACCTGGCCGTTCCAGGAGCTTCTCCTGTAGCCATGCCCAACTGTTTTGTGTTTTAGTCCGAGTCTTTTTTTTTTTTTTTTTTTTAATGTTTATTTGAGACAAAGAGAGACAGAGCGCCAGCAGGGGAGGGGCAGAGAGAGAGGGAGACACAGAATCCAAAGCAGACTCTGGGCTCCGAGCCTTCAGCACAGAGCCCGATGTGGGGTTCACCCACGAACCGCGAGATCATGAGCTGGGCCGAAGCTGGACACTCAACCGACTGAGCCCCCCAGGTGCCCCTAGTCTGAGCTGGCCTTGAACGTCCCCCGTGTCACCCTGTCTGCCCACCTCCTTTACTAGATTCCTTTCCGCTCACACTCAGGGGTCTGATTAGATGCCCCTTCTTCAGGAGTATCATCCAGACCCTCAAGCTTCAGCAGTCAGCTTCATAAGACTGTGCATTCAAGGTACCATGCAGAGTCTTTCAATAATTGCTCCTTCCTGGTCTAGGGCAGGGTCTGGGTCCCATTTGTAACATTTGTAACACGCACTATGCCTGTGTTTCCAGGACTGATGGAAGTCTCCGAAGCTGAGCCATGTGTTTAGCGCCTGGCTCATAATACACCTGGAAGAAACGTTCCCGGAGATTGGGTTTCAGTAGTCGTGGATGCCTGCAAGACTGTACCAAAGGGTGGCAATGTCTCCAGGGCAGATCACATAATATATATTACCAATAATATAAAGATAGCCCTAGGTCAGTCAACCTCGGGGTGTCCACGTTGTTTTGAAACGAGTGGCCGGGAGGACCCTTGCCAATGTTAGGGCAAATTGGGACTCCATAAGACTAGGAAGTAGAAGATGGACCAAATCAATCAGGTTCCACCCCTCACTAGACCAGCTGGGACCAATCCTTAGAGCATCCATATCCACCCAAATAGAGACACACCTGTTTCCTGCCTTGAAAGCTAGAGACACCTGTTTCCCGCCTTGGAAGGGAACAGGACCCTGACCTCAGCCAATCAGCTAGGGCCACGACCATCGCTCCGCCCACTACTCCTTTAAAACTCTTGCACCTTTGGAAACTCTCGCGCTCTCTCGACCCACCGCTGCGTCGGTGCGGTAGGAGATTGAGCTCGAGCTAGCTCAAATAAAGGCTCTTTGTTCTTGCATCGGACTCGGCTCCCTAGTGGTTTTTGGGGTCCCCCGAATTCTGGGCATAACACCAAGTGCCTAGCCAGCCCGGGCCTAAGAATTCTGTGTAGTGTGTATTGTCGTCTCCATTTTCCGTCTGAGGAGTTTGAACTCAAAGAGGGAGTCCGACCTTGAAGGAGTGGCAGAGACAGGATTCCGATGTAAGCATGTTCGCTCCGGTCAGCGTTAGGAGGGGCGGCCGGCTGGAGGAGCCTGGGGAAGGGAACGGATGTGCCCTCTCCTGGGGCTGCCTGCAGAGTTTACTGCTTCGTTCCGAGATGTTCCTCCAGTCATTCCCCATGGCAGAAAAGTAGGGGGCGTGGAGAGAGAGAGAGCGAGAGAGGGAGAGAATCTGTAAACACGTCTTCTCCAGAGTGAGGTCTCTAGTCATAACACCCTAAAATACAATAACATGTAATGTAATGATATATTTGAAGCAAATGAGTCTGGAGAGATTACTCCCCAAATCTCCCCAGAGCGATGCACTACCTTTAGCTTCTAAGGCCTGTTTGTATCCTTGGGTGTGTTAGTCCTTAACCCAAGGCTGCCAGGGCTCCTCGAGTCCACGGCCCCAACTGTAGACGTGCGGAAATAGTTACGGAGAGCCGCCGCCATCAGTGAGTGCTGTTGCAACTTCTCCGACAAGCTTCAGCCTTTACGTCGGGGAAATAATTTGATGCCATTTGTGAACTTGGGTATTTCACCATACATTTCTTTTTCCAGATCGCTTGAAGAGGCTGTTAAAATTTGACCCTCAACTACAGAGACCTAGCTTTATCTTTTGTAGTCCAAAGTGGAATCTGTAAACAGGGAGTTCACTTATTTTAATTTTTTTTTTTTTTTTTTGGTAATTCGTTTAGAGAAAGGAAGTTACCACTGTTTAGCCCCGCCCCCTTCTCTTCCTGTGATCCATCTTAAATTCATAGGGAATATCGAAAAGGCAAACCAGCCAAGTCTACTTGGCAGGCACACGTCTACATGCCGTAGGGTGTATCTTCCACTCTGTCTCTCTCCTCTCCTCCTTCTCTCTCAAGGATAATAAATTCTGTTTTCCCGAGTGTTCAGTAATCCTGAAATTCGTATAACATTACCCAAGACATTCTGTGTCATGATCCAGAGGATGCTTTGTAGCAGTTCTAATTCTCTGGTTCTTCATTTCCTGCCCCAAATGTCCACTCGTGTTCTGGACTTTGTAGGAGACAAGCAAGAGTAGAAAGTCTGTACCTCAAATTACTAATTATATAGGTATAAAGAGACTTCCCACAGGATGTTTTTAAAGAAAAAGGCAGAGCATTGTAGTATCGGATGCTGGATTGGCTGGTACATAGAACAGTGGATGGAGGGCCGGTTGAAGCTACGGCTAACTTGGGACCAAATAACTTGAGAAGAGTTTGTAGGTTAAATGGGCTCCGAGTGAATTTCAGTGGATACAGAGAAACTGGGTAAGTCACCTAGTGTTTGTGGGGACAAGGACGAGATTCAAATAAAGAGGCTTTTTTTTTTTTAAGGAAGGCATATCAGTGGGGGACCTAATAAGAAGGAAAGGCGCCAAAGTCAATTCCCTCAAACTTCCTTTCACCTTTTTCAGGAAAACCGAGATGATCGTTGACATCCTCCAGATACTTCCCCGAAATGGTCTCCTTAGTGACTGTTGCGTAAAGACCTGCCCACCCAGTTGAGCCTTGCTACTTAGGCCTCTTCTCGTCTCCACTGTTACCTGTGCCGTCGCGAAAGTCCCTTCCGGCTGCCCGCCACTTGCAGAGGGCTGTGTGCTCCCGCAGATGGGCTGAAACACAAGGCGGAGAGGGCTTGCTTACTCGTTCGCAGACCCTGTGCCTGCGGATACGCACGTGCACGCAACCCTAGTGCGGTCGTCCAGGCGCTAGCGCCGTCCTCGGCTCCCTACGGGTCATCTGGCGCGCAGACTCGTGTTCACTGTGAGATCTGGGTGCGCGGGACCTTCGGAGCCACGTCAGAAAGTGGGCAGGCGGTCCTGGCTCCTCGTTCACACACGCTGGAGAGGTCTCCAGGTGGTGCTGACCATCGGGCGGATCCATCTGCAAAAGTTTACAGATTTCCTCCCCTAGATAGCTAGGTTAATGGATACTCATTAGAATTCAGTTTCATTTTCATTAGGGAGGTAGAAATCACGAAGGGAGCGTGAGTAACCAGATGCCTCTGTGGAGCAACTAGAGCGTCATACAGCCTCCGTGTGTGTGTATGTGCGTGCACATATAAAAATTGATGTATATATAAATAATCTCAGTACACAGATATGCAAATGTTCTATTACTCTATATTGCATTACATAAAGAGCCTCTTCTCTTTTGAGGAACAATTTTGTCTTAATTTTTAAAAATGTTTTTATTTGTTTTTGAGAGAGAGACAGAGTGAGTGGGAGAGGGGCAGAGAGGGAGAGAGGGAGACACAGAATCCGCAAGCAGGCTCCAGACTCCGAGCTGTCAGCACAGAGCCCGACGCGGGGCTCAAACCCACCAGCTGTGAGATCATGACTTGAGCTGAAGTTGAACACTCAACCGACTGAGCCCCCCAGGCGCCCTGGAACAATTTACGACGCTGTTATCTGAAAATATTAGTGCTCATGCTGATGAGCCTTTTCCAGCGCTTATATTACACGTCCGCGTTCCGGCCCGAAGCAGGGCGCACAGCTACGTTAGCATCCTCACTGCTCTGCTGCTAGAAAGTGTGGCCCGCAGTAACCTCTCCTGTCTTTCCAGCCCTGTGGATAGATCTAGGTCGTAAATTCCTTCCTCTGTTTTCTCACAAATGCCTGCATCTAAGTTAAATGGCTGCTCGTTCTGGTAGGAGATTTATGAGACTGCTTGAAGGCGGGGAGCCAGTGATTTAACAGACTGGCTGAAATCAAGATCAGCCCCAACAGGTGGCAGACTGTGGACAAGGAGCTGCTTAGAAAGGCAGGAGTCTGCTCAGTCAGGCAAGGCAGGCTCGATCCCGGTCCTGAGGCAGTCGATGGGATGACCAACGAGACCGATTTTCTAGCAGATACTGAGTTTGGTGATGCTGTTTATTCTTGACAGCTCACAATCGTCCCTTCTCTGTAGTCTTCAGTAAAGGCCCCCTTAAGTCTTCTAGGGCCTCCACTTACTAAGTCAGAGTTATTCTCAGGAGAGAAGATGGTAGCTCCATCTACCTAGAAGCATTCAGTATGTGTGACAGGTGAAACTGTAAATTTACTTCCCAGCCATTTTATGGGTGTTACCTGTGGATCAAAACCTGTGTGTGATTAGTTTCACCAAACCCTAATATTTCTAAGCCCCCAGCTATTCCCAGAGCAGAGGCAAAGAGGCCTATATCACAGAGCTAGAATTTGAGTTACAATTTGTGCATGTGATCTGTAGCCTCGCTTGGCATCTGTATAGTAATTTACTACGTATACGAACCCTACATAAACTAGCGGTGTTTGTAAACTTGAGCTTTACTCCCGTCATTTAATAAAGTGGGGAAATTATAGGACTCTTAGATTTAGGAGCTGTCTATGAAAAAACTGGCATAATAGACTCTCCAAATAGAGGCCTACGGGGAATACTGGCTCACCTGTGAGCTTCCATGAGGAAAACTGTTCTGAAACCGTGTACTGCATACATCCCACTTTAAAAGATATTTAATAATAAGTAAGTGTGTAATTTTTAAATGCTCATCTGTCAAAAGAATCTTTCTACTTTCTTTCTTTTTTTTTTTTTTTTTGGCCAGGAAATCATTTGAAAAAAATCTGGTGTATAATGATGCTAACATTTGAAAGGAAGAAATCATGTGTTTTTATCAGAAATAGTGTGAAGAGTGAGCAGCTGCTGGGCGCATAAAAGAGAAAAAAGAGTTTCTCTATTATTCCAGATTGCTTTTGAAATATTATGCGTGACATTCAAAGAGAACAATGGGTCGTTGTAATAATTCTGAAAGATAATGGAATGCTTTATGAGTGTGTAACTTTTGTGGCCATGAAACACAACTTCTTTTAATGTGTGATTGCAATTTGTACTTGAAGACCATAGTCTGCTAGAGAAGTTGCCAGCAATGTAGCTAATCCCGTCTAAGTCTTTCCTCTCTACCGTCGTCACCAACTCTGATGTTATGTTTCCTATATCAGATCCAAAGAATCCCAGTTCGAGCAGTCTGATCTCCTTACGCTGAGTTGTACTTCTTAAGGGTGGGCAGAGATTAAGAAATATTAACCAGGGGGAGGGGAAGAGGAGAAAGGAAAAAAAGACACAGAGAGGGAGGGAGATAAAACATAAGAGACTCTCAAAGACTAAGAACAATCTGAGGGTGAGGGAGGTGAGGGAGGTGAGGGAGGGGGGAGAGGGGGTGACGGACATTAAAGAGGGCATGTGTTGGGATGAACATTGGGTGTTATATGTAAACCAATTTGAAAATAAACTATTATAAAAAAAACTTATAGAGAAAAAAAAAGAAATATTAACCAGTTGTAAATTACCAGTATTTTTCTTTTTTTAAAGGATTCTTTTTTTTTTTTTTAATGTTTATTTATTTTTGAGAGACAGAGCATGAGCAGGGGAAGGGCAGAGAGAGAGAGGCAGACGCAGAATCTAAAGCAGGCTCCAGGCTCTGAGCCATCAGCACAGAGCCCGACACGGGGCTCGAACCCACAGACCGTGAGATCATGACCTGAGCCGAAGTCGGCCGCCCAACCAACTGAGCCACCCAGGCGCCCCTATTTTTCTATTGTATAAGGAAAGTGACGTGAATAGAGCCAGAATTATTTTCTCTCTTAATTAATGCCTACATACACTTTTTTTCTGTTTGTTTGATAATGAAGACAACATAAAGCTCTATTTCTTTGTGGCTAAACATACTTCCACTAGTGTTTTGAGCACAAGTATGTGGTGGTCAGAGATAAGGGACGAGAGAACTTTTTCATCTGGGGAATTATACGTATAGACACCTTATGCATGAGAAGCAGGTCCTGAGTGTTCTAATAAAGGTAGAATACATCTCTGAGGCTAGCCTGCTTCAGTTCTCAAGAGAATCGGACGCTGCTTCTTCAGATCCGAGATCCACATTCTTGTAACTTCCAGCGCGCTG
The DNA here is from genome assembly GCA_030068075.1 of Paguma larvata. Classification (NCBI taxonomy): domain Eukaryota; kingdom Metazoa; phylum Chordata; class Mammalia; order Carnivora; family Viverridae; genus Paguma; species Paguma larvata. The sequence continues at coordinate 3,947,870 of CM057839.1, read as the reverse complement.
CCCTGCGCTGCCTTGCGTGACTGTGTATATTTCACCAGGAGACAAGCGCTTTGAGGGGAGGAATGAGCCAGCCTTCCCAGCGGGTCTCAGTGGACGAGGACTTGCCAGATACCTATGGAAGGAACGGACCAGAGAGTCATAAACGCACTGGGTAGCGAACCCCGGAAGTATGGGGAGAGACTGTAGTGCTCACGGGGGATTTTGTTCCGAGTTCTTACCTGAGGGGCTTTTGAGTTAGGTATTAACAGATTTTTGGGGCCCAAATCAATCTTAGTTTCAGTAACGTATTTTCTTTGCCAAGCTCACACCATGCTTTATCCGAGTCTCCTACATTTATTTTTCCTTCCAAGCGAAATGGTGTCATAGAGCTGAGCCGTCGTATGCCATTTGTTGGGTGTGTATTATGTGGAGGCATGCAATTTGCAGAAAACTAAGAAATTTGCATGTTGAAGGGAGGTATGTAGACAACACACCTTTGTGTTAAGAGGAGGGCGTAGGGGTATCTATGTGGGTGGCGCCTTCCCCAGAGAAGCTGGGCCACAGTCATATACACTCCTAATTCCTGTCTGTGTACATGAAGACTTGTCACGAGGTGAGAGAGAGAGCCTTCTTCTCGGTTGGGTAACAGACATGCATAGTTGTCTCTGACAGTTTTATTAGGGAGTATTTGAAACAGACAAGAAGTCATAAATGGTAGGCTGTATATTCCTTGTATATAAAGGCAATTTTTGATTCCCGAAAAGCACTTGAAATGGTGACTCGCGTAACACTGACTCTCAATAATTAATTGTAGAATGAATGAATGAATGAATGAAGAATATGTATTACTGGTAACAGTTCAAAATCCTTATTTTGATTCTTGGGAAAACAAGTTAATGTGTCCACGGCGGTCATTCAGTATATGCTGTTGTTTCCTTGTTAATTCTGATGACAACCTTATAGGGCACGCTGACAGTATAAACCGTTTGTGTAGGTGTTTTCTGACCTTCGGAACAAAGGCTAGGAATGGCACTTCCCATGTGTCAGTGAGGAAACTGAGGCCCCAGATAAAATAACTGATTCAGGTTGATCCTCGAATAAGTGATGGAATCTGCATCTGAACTTGGGGCGTCGGGACCCAGACCTTGAACTTGTTCTTCCAGACATCCTACTATTGAAATGGTTAGAACAATTTCTCATCGAAAACTTAAGGCATGCCCCTTTGTTGCATACGTGTGCATTTTGCAATCTTTCTGCTTCATGAATGTTCTGCTCTTCAAGTTTTGCTTCGTAAGGGAATCCCAGACCCAAGCTTCTGCCCTAGGAGGATGTACACATTTAACCTACCTGCTCATACTTGTCTTTCCAGTGCCCTCAAAATCCGAAACACAAATTCTAGACTGTGTCAGCTCATCTGCAGAGATCATGATGAAAAGTCTCAATCTGTAAAAACAATTAATTTGCATTTTTAACGACTTAACTATGACCTTCATCTTCTGCTGAGGTGGCTATTGCATTATAAGCGTGATATTTATTCTTATGGCGGTAATCCCCGAAGGCCATGTATCTCTCTCTTTCTGGTTCCAATTCAGCCAGACTTCTTTCGTCCGGTCTTACAGTGATATCCATCACAGTCTGCAGAGGTAGCAGAATCCTGAATTTGTAAAGCTTTGCAAACGGAAAGCTTTTTTTTTTTTTTTTTTTTTTTGTGGGTAATTGAAGTTTTACATTCTGCACGAAAACCGAAAAGATGTTGTGAAATGGAATGTCGTTCCCTCCTTGCCGAGCCGCGGACGCAAGGGCCTCCGATTCTGAGAGGCGGCATTTCGAGGTCCTGCTGTCCGTTTCCTGTTCACACACAGCAACTGGTGGCAACTAAAAATAATCAGCTCTGCCGCGGGCTAGGAATCTGGCCACATTTGGCTCGCGGGCCACGTGCACGAATAAGATTTAGGATCCCTCGTCGGGTCTCTTCCCCCCAGCCCACTCATCAGGCAGTTTGCTGCCATCTGAAAGCTGTTGAAAAGCCATTAACAGGCGGGACCGGGCGAGCCGCACTGCAGCACCTCTGTGCGGGCAGAATGTGGCTGCGTGCGCGCGCCAATTAGAGCGGGCGGTCCCCGGGACTGTGGCACTCGGAGGCCTGTCAATCACCGGCACTACAATAGCACGTGCAGCCGCGGTGGCTCCGGACCCACCCGGGAGAGGCTCCTCTGAACTCCAGCTGCGGAATGCGAATGAGTTGGAAGGTTTCCGCCCGATCGCGGAGCAGAGCCTCGGCTCAGGAATGCCTGCGTCCTGGGGTGCACTGTTACCTGAGGGAGGGCTCTGAATAATGCATTGCCCGGGGACTCCGGCGGGAGCAGAAGACAATGCTGGAACCCGGAGCGAGATTGCTGTCTGAGCTGGAAGGATGTCTCACTATCATTTTATCAAGTGCTGTAAGTAAGCTTGGCGTTTTGCTCCTATGGCCGTCTCCTTGAGATCTTGTGTGCAGGTGCCGGCCCGACGCTGGTCTGCCGGTGAGCCGCATGCGGAAGAGGGACAGCAAACGGGGACTTTGCAGGGTGTGTTACACGCTCGAGTGTGCTTCCTCTTCATTCGGCTCGGAAATTGTTACGCTGCGATCCAAATGCCGATGGTACAGAAATCTTTAAAACTTGACCTTTTTAGGAAACAAATGCCTACACACAGTAATTGGAAAAAACAAAACAAAACAAAAAAACTAGCAATGCATGCAAAGGGATTTTTAGAAGGATATTTCTGGGCATCAGCATGTCATAATACAGTGTTTGCATAAAAACTCAGCCCATGAATGTGGGGCCGAAGCCATTGGGTTACTTTTTTCTCTCCCAGTTTTTACTGCTTCTGTTTGCTTCCAGAGCCCAACTTGTAAGCTTGATCTTTCGGTTGTCCTTGACTGTAAACTTTTGTCCTTGAATCGTGTCCCTTGGGGTGCTCAGGGACTCGAGTGGCATCTGTAGCAAATGGTCTCACGGTGCTGGCATGCGGAAAAGCAGTGTGTCACTGGCTTTTCTCTCAGGAGCCTTTTCTCACAAAGGGTCTCTCCAAGGCCTGAGTTTCTAACGATTTTCCGAGCTAGATAAAAAGCGGCATCTGAACCTTCTCCGGACGGTCAGCATGAAGAGGGAGACCTATTTATAGCACAAAGGGCTTGCTAGATACGCGTGCTTTCTCCTGTGGCACTTCCGAAAACTTCTGTACATGTGTGTCAGTGACACACGACATTAGTAGAAAATGGTTTCCTGTTAGGAGGACGGTTTGCTTAGCGAAGGACATTACATGTTCCATGGAAAGTAATGTTGTTAAAGGGACCACGTTTTGAGTGGATCTTGAGTTTTGCCCTAAAGGAGAGTGAAAGATCATGGTAATTGAGAAGGAGAGACTCTTTGCCTTTCTTTTGTCTTTTGTGGGGGAGGGATATAGGAATGAAAACTCTATGATTAATGAGAACAGAAATGTCTTACTCTTCACCAGACCCCAAAGAGGCACGCATCGGGCTTGCAGGATAATGTTAGTACCGATTGGAATTCATTGATCAGCTTGTAAGTTTGAAAATTAACTCTTTCATTGATAACATTGGGGGCGTGCCACATCTTAGGAATTACAAGCATAGTTTTTTTGTTTGAATCCCTGAAATCTTAGGGTTATTATCTTGGTGAAACACGCGTAGGATAGCACTGCTGGCTGGCTTTGGTATGGCCCCTCCTGTTTGACTGCACCAGCAGAATGTCATTATTTCTCCTTCCTGGGCCTCTGCAGAGGAGATTCCTGAACACTCTGCACCATTTCTACAAGGCGCCCGGGTGCTCACTGGGCAGAGCGAACACACCTGGTGGAAGGCAGCCATGAGAACTGGGCAGGAGCACGGAGGGACAGAGGGCCATGAATTGGGGAGGTTCCGAGAGCAGTTAGTCACCAAATATAACGTGAGGCTGCCCTTTCCTGCCTTATATTACTCTAGCTTCGGCTGAAGGGTTTGAGTTTAGAATTTCAGAAAATTAAAAGAAGTGATGATGTCTGGTCGATGGTAGCATTGGAGTTAATTCTTGCAGTCCGGATGAAATGTACAATTAAAGAACAGTGAAACATTTCGAACACCTGGGGGAAACGCTCCTGATAAATTTCTCCAAGTAACTGAATACTACTTAACGAAAGATCGGACAATGTCCTAAGCTCCGTGTTTGGTGATATCTATAAGATGGAAAAGCAGCATGGGAATGTCATGGTGAGCTGGCCTGATATCTAATAGAGTTCAGAAATTGTATTTCTTCGTGTGCCACTAGCCGAGGGCGCTCCACAGCCAAGCTGGTTCTTGGAGGGTGAAGAGAATACAGAAGGGGAAGTGGGGGCATTACAGAGTCAGAGGGTTTATTGAGAAGGACCATAATCGCAGCTTTCTTCTTGTTCTCGGTGGATCGGGTGTTTCCATCGTGTGCTTCCTTGTTCCTTACACTGGGGACGGTCCGTTGACAAGACGGATTGGCCTGGACTCCTCGCACCATTTCTTCCTGGCGCGAGCTTCCACACGCCCGCCCTCTCGTGCTGGCCCGGGTCTGTCACCACAGCATGTCTACTCGCCAACCACGAAGCAGTGGAGGACGTGGCTGAGTTCCAGGGCAGGAGAGTGAGCTTCTGAGAACCTCCGACGACAGAGTACCATGCGAGCTTCATAAGGGAGCCTTATGTCTGCATGTCGGGAGACCAGTAAAGATGGCTTACACGGAACTTGTAATATCTTCTAGGGAAATACTCAGTGTTAAAGCACGTGTATACCAAGAAGTCTAGGGGCGCCTGGCGGCTCAGTCGGTTGAGTGTCTGACTTTGGCTCAGGTCATGATCTCATGGTTTGTGAGTTGGAGCCGTGCATCGGACTCCCTTCTGTCAGTGCAGAGGCCACTTCGGATCCTCTGTACCCCTCTTTCTCTGCCCCTCCCCCACGTATTCTCTCTCTCCTCTCCCTTTCTCTCTCTCAAAAATAAATAAAAACATTTAAAAAAGTATCGAAAGGCCTAAACTCAAATTCTAACAGTGGAGGTCTAACTCATGCAATAATCAGTTTTTGTAAGTATGATTCTATATATCATATATTAGTTATAATTATTCATTTTTAAATATAAAATGTATTTATATGTTAATCATGACTATTTAAATACTGAGTGTAATTATTTATATAATTAATTATAATTATGGAATTCCCTGTTACTTTTATCAATTGGCCTAAAGTGTCTATAGTGGGCATGTTTTACTTTTCTTTAAAATTGTTTTTAAGTGTATTTATTTTGAGAAAGAGAGAGAGCAAGCCGGGGAGGGGCTGAAAGAGGGAGAGAGAGAATCCCAAGCAGGCTCTGCACTGAGGCTCCCCCGGCAAACTGTGAGATCATGACCTGGGCGAAGTCAAGCTGTCGGATGCTCACCCGACTGAGACCCCCGGGTGCCCCGGCGTGTTTTGCTGGGACGGTGGGGAAGAAAACTTGAAGAGGCTGGAGAATACACGGAGAAAGAAACAGCTTAGACCCCCATCTCCAACCACAGTCCTTTCTGACTGCCTGGGCTCGGGCCTAATTCTGCGTGTTCCGTGCCTCTTAAATAGAAAAGTCGAACACTAGAGTATAAGAATTTCGCGAGGAAGCACGATGGAAAGGTCTGGAACACCACCAGGGAAAGTGCTGACGCGCCTGCATCTCCGTGGCCAGGAAGCGCGTTTGGACAAGCCTACGGGGCGGTCCTATCCGAGTAGCGCCTGGTGGCGCGGCGAGGGACCCCGGCAGGTGCCTCGGTGCGGTGCAGGCAGGAGCGGGAGCGGGGATGAGGGTTCCGGGGCTGCGCTCGGGCTGACCGATGGCCACGGGCCGAAGCGCCAGGTCTGCCCAGCGCGGGCCTCCCCGGCGCCTCGGGGGTCGGGCCTCTGCCAGGTCTGTGTCTCTTCCGGGTTCGCTCCTCCAAGTCCGTGGGGTCAGACAGCGCGGTTGGCGCTAGGAAGGGGCGCAGGCTGCTTACCATGCATATACCCCAGAACCGTTAGTCCGCTCCGGCCACCAAAGTTGAACCGCACCCAGAAAGGCTGCTGTTCTGCAGAGTGAAGAGTTCGCAAGGCCGAGGCCACCTTAGTTTTCTCTCCTCCGTCGTCTTCGTAAATGCTCCTGCCACCGAGACGTCCTCCCCCTGCTCGTCGCTGGTCGCGCATGCTGTCAGGCGTTTACAGCCCCCGCCCACCCCCCCTGCAGTGCCGCAGGCCCCCCGACACGCCCCCGCGACGCCCCCGCGCTCAGGCCGGGCCTGCGGTCCCTCCACGCAGCCACCCCTTCGCCCGCATCGCCCCTGGCACTCAGGCGACGCGGGCCCGGCCCGGCCAACCCCGACCTGCCACCCGTCCGTGCGCACGCCCAGCTGCTGGACGGTCTCCGAGGCGGGGTCGCAGCGGACGCAGGCTCCTTTGGGGTCAGCCTCCCCTCCCCCCGCTGCTCGCGAGCCGCCCGGCCCGCGCGGCCGCTCCCGCCCGAGGACCCTTAGGTTTCCGCCGGAGAAAACAGGAGGCGTCGGAGGTAACTCGGGGTCTCCCCGCGGTGATTCTGCGAAGGGCGAGTGTCCCTTTGCCCGCGGCGTGCTGGGCGGCGAGGTGTCGTCCAGGGGGTGTCAAAGACACAGTGCTCTGGGCTCCGCCCCTCCTGCCCCCCTCCTCCACTCCCCCTGCTCTCTGGCGCCCTCTGTCGCTTCTCCACGGAACCTGTCCCCCAGCGAAGACACAGGGCCCCATATACCCGTCTCTGGGTCGTCCGGCCCCCTGGACCTTCCTAGCCGCCAGCCCATTTCTTTGTTTTCATGGTCACTCCTGAAAAAATGGCCTACACACACCCCCTCTTCACCCCGCAAATTGTCCCACCGGCCGCTCCACCGAATCCGCGTGGTGCGGCCACATCCAGCGGACCCTGGCCCTCCCTCTTGTTCCTTAATTTCTCACTCCACTTCTGCCTCTTCTTGGACGATTCTTGGGATTTTCTCTTGTTTCCCCGGCGGCTCTTCCTTTGCCTCCTTGCCGCCTCGTCTTCTTAGAGCTTGGCCCTGACGCTTTGCAAAGTCCCTGGTTGACTCATCCGTTCCTCTGACTTTAAACCTTATCTCTATTTTCCCAAATAAGTGCCTTTAGCTCCGGTGTCTCCCCTCCTCTCAACTACATGGCATCTTTTCTGGCGGACAAACATGTGTCTAAGTATTCTTGTTTCGATTGCTAAGGAATATTCCATAGCATTTATTAAACCATTTATTTACAGATTTCCCTTTCTTTAAAAAAAAAAGTTTATTTATTTATTATGAGGGAGAGAGAGAGAGAGAGAGCAACAATGTCAGCAGGGGAGGGGCAGACAGAGAAGGAGAGAGAGAGAGTCCCGAGCAGGTTCCATGCCGTCAGTGCAGAGCCCGAAGCGGGGCTCGAACTCTCGAACCGTGGTATCATGGCCTGAGCCGAAACCACGAGTCGTACCATTAATCGACTGAGCCACCCAGGTGCCGCTAGACTTCCCTTTTTGATGGGAATGAACACATTATATTTTAGGATTTTGGCTTCTAATACTCGAGTATTGATTCACAAAGGCAGTGTTGTTGCATCAAATAGTATGTGCAGTTTTAAGCGGGGTAGAAACTGCCAGACTTCTCTCCAGGAGGCTGTCGCACTTCGACTTCGCACCGTCGGCAGAGAAAGCCCATACCTGCGTCGCTGGCAGCCTGGGGTGTGGTTTTCCTTCCGATTCTGTCAGCGCCCTCTCCCAAAGGTGCAATTGTATTCTACTAATAGGGAAGGAGTTTCCCTCATTTCTTATTAGCCCCATTTCTTAATACTTGTTCTCATTCGTTTCTTGTTTATACTTTTCATTATCGACTGTATGTTAGCGTTTATGTAAGGAAACACCACTTTTTCCTTGTGTGTGTGCTAAAGAGAGCTCTCCCTTTTTTCTCTTTTGTTTTCATTTTGGGCGTTTGTTGGCATCTAAAAGTCTAATAATTTATGCAGTCAATGTCTCTCATGGATTTTGGCTTTATTTATTGCTTTGGGTCGTCTCCTTTCAAACGAAATGGTTAGTCTTCATCTGGTTTAAGCTTTTATTTTTATGTTTTAAACTCAAATCCTTGTAAAGTTTATCTATGTGTGGTGTGAGATGGAAGTCACCCCCCTTCTATTTCTACACGCGTCGCATACACTGCATTAGAATTCCATTTTTGTCATGTTTTAATTCCAAAATGTCCTTGCACAAAGTTCTGGTTTCTGTTCAGTTACGCTGATGTATTTGCCTTGTTCACAAACATACTGGTCTGATTTTTAAAATATTTTTACTAGATATTCTCGAACATTTATGTTTCCACGCAACATTAAATAGTCCGGGGCGCCTGGGTGAATCAGTTGGTTGAGCGTCCGATTTTGGCTCCGGTCAGTTCTCACAGCTCGTGGGTTCGAGCCCCGCGTCGGGTTCTGTGCTGACGGCTCAGAGCCTGGAGGCTGCTTCGGATTCTGTGTCCCCCGCTCATGCTCTGTCTCACTCTCTCTCTCTCTCTCAAAAATAAATAATCATTAAAAAATTTAAAAAATATATTAAATTGTTCAACTAGTCATAAATGAAAAAAATACTTCTCAACCAGGTTAAAAAACGTTACCGTGCGATTTAAATTTGGTACTATTAGAATGAGATCTGTATGATTCTACTAAAAATTAGCTTCGGTGCATGGCACAGCTGTTCTAAATGGATACTTCTCTTTCTTACAGAACGCTGATGACATAGGAATATTTTATATGTTTGTAATAATTATATCAATGATTTAGTGTCTTATGAATAGTGCTTTATGGAATATTATTAAAAGAAAAAATAAATGAAGCTCTGATGCTGGCGACAACCTAGGACTCCTCGACCTAACGCAGGGGAGGAAGACAGAAACCATTAGACGCGCTGCTAAAGAGAAATCTTTTTTTTAAATTTTTTTTCAATGTTTATTTACTTTTGAGAGAGAGATGGAGAGAGAGACAGAGCGTGAGCAGGGGAGGAGCAGAGAGACAGGGAGACACAGAATCCGAAGCAGCCTCCAGGCTCTGAGCCATCAGCACAGAGCCCGACATGGGGCTCGAACTCACGAACCGCGAGATCATGACCCGAGCCGAAGTTGAATGCTTCACCGACAGCCACCCAGGCGCCTATAAAGATAAATCTTTAATGTCAGATATCTATATCTGTGTACACTCCAAATTTAATCTATACCTCTCTCTATAAAAATAGACCTTTTATGTATTGTCATGTAGATATATCTTATATATATTTTTTCTGTTGTCAGTTGTAAAGTGAACAGTTGAAGACTATGTATAAAATGATAAAATCAGTGTAGTGTATGTCTCTTACTCAACACTTGACTGCATGGTTCATGTATTTCACTATGATACAGACTCTCAGGAACGTCACTGGCCGCTGTGTCCCTGTGGTCCGCTCAATGACAGTCTGCTTGTGTATCGCTACAGTGTTGGCATTACCTTTTTCAAGGCTTATTATGTACGAGGGTTCCACACCCATGGCCTCACTTGACATCTGTCACTCTAATGTGACACCCTCTTACTTGGTGAATGAAAGGGGTTCTTTGTGCTTCGGGGGTTGGCTCACACCTAGGGTCACTTTAGGGACATAAACATGCGCGGTAACTTAAGAAGTTGCGTAGATTAAGTTGATTACATTTTTCTTTTATCCCGTTTATTCGTTAATTCATACATATATTTACTGATTAATTCAGTAAATGTATACTGAATTCCTCCTATTCTTTTCAAAGACTGGTCTCAGGGCTAAGAATACACGGGCAGTCAAGCCAGCTAACATCACTCCTGTCTTGAAATTCCGATTATAGTGGCGAGACAAAGCAAACTAGTCAACAAACAGATGTAGGTAATAGATTTTTGGTAGCAGCAACTGATGCAAATAGAATAAAGAAGTTTAAAGATTTAGTAAGTGACCCGGCAGCAGAATGGGGTGAAAGTCAATTTTAAATAGGTTGTAAAAGAATGACCTCTAAGTGATTGAATGAAGTGAGAGAACCAGGGTGGGACTATCTGTGGGAAAGGTGTGCCAGGCAGAGTGGACACTCAGTGCAAAGGTCCTGAGGCCGGGATGGACATGTGGTTAATTCAGAGAATCCAGGCTCTCAGAAACTAATTTTTTAACACTTTATTAATACTTTCCAAAGTCCTAGATAAATACAATTTTTTATTTCACTGCTGTTATCTGTTCAAGCTAAGAGCCTGTAACTGCACTTACTGTCACTTCCAAACTTCTTTAAATAGATATTGATATAAGCCCCACAAATGCCTTCCTACCTAATGACTGTGGTTTAGCTCCCACTTCGTTATTGCACTGAAACATCAAACTCTCTCTTTTGTTCTCGTTCACCTCCAAATATTTACCTGCTTTGACTCCGGGATCATCTCTAATTTCTTAACTTTTCACTTGCCTGTGTAACTCTTTGACTCACTTCCAGATTCCTCGCTTGGTCTTTCCACTTCACACCTGTTGCTTTCAAATGTTGCCAACAGTCACTCATGCCAGACACGATGTGGTACACCAGCTTCTACGTGTAGATAGGTTTCTTTTGTGCAGGAAATTCATAGTCTAGAGAGGATATTGGAAAGTGAGTCGGAGTTGGGGGAGAGTGCAGAGCAAGGCGCCTGATTCTGCCCTGGGGAAGGTGCGTGAGGAGAGGGCCCGTCTTCTCAGAGTGAGCGAGCAGGCGTTGATGGAGGAGGGGACATCTGCTGACGATGGATGGGCGAGGAGCCTGGGCAGAGGAGAAGCGCTCTATGACGTACAACGTTGTGAGTGCGTGGTACATTCAGAGAACCAACAGAAGGAGTTCCACGTGGGGGGGAAGGGAGCACAAATGCGTAATATTTGGACAAGTAGGTGCGTTTTCATGGTATTCGTCATAGGAGAGCGTTCATGGAGTGATTTGAAGAGTAAGCGACATGGTCGGATTTGGGTTCAGGACTGTCAGTCTGCAGCAAGATGGCGGGTGGGCTACAGGGGAGATTGGAAAGGGGGCAGATCGGCGAATGTGCTGAAATCACAACGGTGGCCACAGGGATGGTCTGATTTGAGAGGTATTTATAGGAAAGAATTAACAGAGCGCACTATCTGATTAGCGAGAATTTCTGTGCTTTGCTTTGGTCTTTTTCTTTAAATATGTCCTATTTAGGTTATTTCATTTCCGGCATCTTTGTGGATAGATTCCAGGAAAATATCTGTGCCTCTGCTTTTATCGGGGTCTCTACGTATGTGTGTTCAGAACCCAACAGACCGCTGCATCTTAGCAGCTCTTTGAACTTGGAGTGTCCAAATTCAGTCCACACTCTTCCTTCCTACGCTCAAATGTCCAGATCGCGAAGGCCATATACACTGTGTAACCGTGTTTAGAACTTTCCTATGACTAATTGGAATCCATTCAAATCTTTCTCCCATTAGAGTGAAGAGCAAAGCTTCAAGTTAGCGGGGTTGACTACGGAGAACCAAGGGAGGGGAGCAGTGATGGGGCGGGGGGAGACCAGCTGGGAGGCTCTCGTGCAACCCACGCCCACGTGGAGGGAAGTCCGTGTTGGTCAGTGACCGCAGAATGGAGAACAGGGGATGAGTTTGAAAGAGACTTGAGTGCTAAGGAATCTTAGACTATAGGATCGATTTAGGAGTTGCAGAGGATGAGAGAAAGGAAATGGTCAAGACTGACACTTAATGTTTTCACTTGAACCGCCATGTATACAGTGTTTCCATCAAGCTTCAGATGTGCTCCAGAGAAAGAGAGACTGGCCGGGACACGCTGGGTCCTGTGACGTCCGAGGGGAGCTGACCCGGAGGCAGTTGTATATATAGGTCTGATGTCAGGAGGGAGATGTCTGTTTAGAGACACGGGGTAATTGACACACTGGTTTTATTTCAGCCGCGATACAGAAGGAAATAGCCAACAGGGCGGGAGATACATGGCTCAGGTCAGACGCTTCTGAGAAGCAGAGAGACGAAAGACATTCATTCACAAAGGAAGAGGAGGTCTTCAGTCAAGAACACAAGCATCACGGTGTCGGGAGGCAGGGTCTGCTGAGCAGCCTGGTGTGATGTGACACCATTAGGGCTCATGTTTGAGGAGGACCCACTGGGACAACAGACGAGGAGCAGTGTCAACGGAGAAGAGCGAGTGGCATTCAGACCGTAGTGTCTTGAGCCATCATCGGAGAGGAGTTGAAGACCACTGTGTGCTTCGGCTTCTTTTTTTTTTTTTAATTTTTAACGTTTTATTTTATTTTTTGAGAGACAGAGACACACAGCACCAGCAGGGGAGGGACAGAGAGAGGGAGACACAGAATCGGAAGCAACTCCAGGCTCTGAACTGTCAGCACAGAGCCCGATGCGGGGCTCGAACCCACAGACCATGAGATTGTGATCTGAGCCGAAGTCGGACGCTCAACGCACTGAGCCACCCAGGCGCCCAACTATATGCTTCACGTTCTGAAAGGAAAAGGAGATGAAGGCCAATTGCTGGGCAGAGATGTGGTTCTCAAAAGAAGTTTTTGTTTCTTAGAGCGAGGAAATACTTGAGTTTTTAATTTACAGTATCTACTTCCTCATCTTTGAAAACTCAAACCCTTCTATGCCTCCACCCTTGCTGTCATTAGAGGCTATATGTTGGGACTTAAAAAAAAAAATCCTTTGAGCGTTGTCCGATTGCTGGAGAAATTAAAATAATGATAAAACAATGATAATAACGGTGATGACCTTGAAGATTCTGAAGAGTCTTGACACAGAGGAAACAGCCCTTCACTGATTGCCACAAATAAACTCATGGAGACCAGTACCTCTAAAGTAATGTTTTAAGAGTGATTGCTATATGAAAATGACCCTCTTGTGTCCTGCTTTGAAAACTTCTATTCCAACTCACAGCTGGGTTATCCTTTCCTTCCTAAGGAGAAAGTATCATACACTCACAGAGTCTGTTCGAATGATTCTTATCGACATACCTTCCGAAAACTCACTATTGGTCGTTGCGGACAGTTAAGTAAACATGTCATCTCTGCAGATAGATGCCGTTAAAAAAGCAAATTGGGAGCTGCTCTCTACTTAACAACAGGATGATGCGAAGCCAAAAGGAAACTACGACGTTGCGTGAATCAATGGTGCATTCTCAATACTGCTCCCAGTTTCGTTTGTTCAGCTTAAAAAGGTCTTTGGCTCGTAGGAAGTGGGCAAGGGAGGAATAACTAAAAGACAGAAAGCTTCAGGACCCTCCGAGTCAGGAAAAGACAGAAGAGGCTTGAATTATTTATTACCTGGGGAGGAGGAGTGACAGCAGAGACAGACATAAATGAATGAATGGTTTTGTGGAAATCAATCGGCCATTCTTTTTCATTCAGGCTTTTAGCAGAAAAAGAAGACACTTGTCGAAGTGGCTGAAAACACATCTCAGGTGGATGAGGGATATGCCTCTTGGAGCCACATATTTTAAGCACATAAAAACCAATTCCGTGGAGTATCATTGAGAGGAGAAAATCATTTGAAAGTTGAATAGTTTCCTAAATTTCTGGTTCATTATGCTTTCCTCTGAACAACTTTGCCTGTGAGGTTCAGCCCTGAGGACTGACTTAAACCCTTCCCGCAGGGCACTTGTGACTAGAATCAGTGCAGGGCCACATGTTGCCCGAGACCAGTCTTTTAGAAAACAGTAAAAAAAAAAAAAAAAAAAAATCCAGCGTAATTAACATCCTGTGTTATATTGATCCGGTCTAGTGTTGACCTCTTCATTTTCTCACCTGGGATCCACCAAGTAGGAACCTCTGTGGGGGGCCGCAAAGTCAGTTGAAGATGGGCCCAGTGAAGTGTGTCCCGGTGCCCTCTGTCCAGGGGAACCGAGGTCACGAGTGTGGCCGGCGTGGGGGATGGAGGCCGCTCACGGTTTTCACAGCCGCCTGTTACTCATCCTAGCGTGTTTCAACTACTGCCCAGTCTTTTCTGTTGAATCTTTAGTATTTCACTTAATGTCTCTAAGGCTTGGTTCTTGATGTCGTCATCTGAAGACGGTAGCCGACAACATCATCCTTCGCAGGTATCTGTGAAAGTCGGGCGGTTCCCTACCCTCGCCTCCACTCTTCACTCACCCTGCATCCATCCGTTGTCTCTGCTGACAGCACTGGGTCTTCCCTAAGTCGCCTGCTCGTGCGGAGGGCTCCCCCGCACCAGGTCTGGCAGGGTCTGGAGCCCCCCCAGGCAAAGAAAGAGCGATCATACAGTGAGCCTGGTTTGGTGTTAGAGCCAAATTCACGTGAATAGTATCAGGCACATGTGAATGACACAGTAATATTTGATAAATGCAAATAAGTCATCAATAGTAATTAGTTCACATAATGACCGTCATTAATATTCTGTAATGAAGCCGTCTTTTCACGGTGTTTCTCTGTATTTCCCTGGTGTCTACAATTTTTTTTTGTGTTGAAAATGACCTCTGAACCTTGTAAGGTTTAGTACATATACTGTTTCTTTGTACCTCTTTAAGGCCCCATGTGTTTCTGGACATGCAGAGACATCGGTCTCACGCAGGCCTCCTTGCTCCCCTTCCCCCTCAGACCTCCCGCTGAGTAGGGAGCACCGTGTCACTGATCTACCTGGATTCTTGGGGGAAAAGGCTCCAGTGGCGGTTCTTGCCAACGGCGACTGGCGCGCACACACCGAGCTGGTTATAAAGGTAGTGTGAGAAATCCTTGTAACGCGTGGGATTCGATTGTCATGGGCCCGAGCGCCTGGGCGGCTCAGTCGGTTGAGCATCCAACTCTGGATTTCAACTCAGCTCATGATCTCACAGTTTATGAGTTCGAGCCCCGCGTCTTTCTTCTCCGAATGCTCTCACCTCCCCTGCTGCCCACGGTGGGCCTGCTCTAGTGCGGCCGGGACCCTGACGCCTCAAGTGAGAAAGCGCCCCCCCCACCCCGTCTGCCCTGCGAGCCGCTCCACAAGCCTCCTGATCTTCCACAGATCTCGCTGTTGTGACCGGACATGGTGCTGACAGCTCCTCAGCGGCTCCCGACGGGAGAGCTAAAAACGGAAGACTCTTTCCTCTCTTGGAAATGTTCTGATTCCCCTTGTTTCTGTCTCATTTCTGACTTTTCACCGTAATGCGTCTTCGGCTTTGTCCAAATGAACGCCACGAATGCTTTCGATTTTTCTGTGACTGCTGCCTTTCTTCTATTCGCGGCCCCCGATTCGAAATGGAGAAATGCTTTCCTGTGTTTGAACTTCCAGATTTTACCCGTTACCAAAGGTCAGGACCCATGCCACGGATTTGAACTTGACCCCCGAGTACTCAGTTGCCGTTGCAGCCGAGTTAACTCAGTACTTTATCCGTTCTTCGTTAAAGCTAGGTATGTTTAGACGACTGTCCTCTTTATCCTAGGGAATAAGCAGTAGGCGTGCAGTGACCGATGAAACTTGTAACCAGCAAGTGTGTACGGACTGAACTTTGCTTGTAGTCGGGTCTTCATAGTGTATTTGAACGAGGGAATGAAAGAGCGAGTCCTTTGCGTGGGAGGCCCCTCGATGTGCTCCGTGGAGGTGCCTGTGAGCACAACTAGAGGCGGTCCTTCCCTAAAAGGGGTGCATAGTCTCTGGGGGGCGGGGAAGGGAGGGAAGCATGTTCACTGAAGCGTCCACTTAGTTGTGGGAATATCGTTGCATGGGGGAAACTGTTTCACACCAATGTGTCAGGTACGCGGAGACGGAGAAATTAAAATGCAGGAATTGGATTCCTTGGTCTGTGCTAGTGTCCGAGGGTTAAACTGAACGTCCAGGCTCCAGGAGCACGCTTTCTGGTCCTGCGGGTCAGCACCCCCCCAGGGACGGTCAGGGATGTTGGCACGTGCCCCGTGAGAAGCACAGAGTGCTGTCATTGTGCCCGAACTTTGCCTTCTGTGTGCGAATTCTCAGCTGTGTGGTTACAACTTGGCGACCAGGGACACTTGCTTCTACCTTTCTTATGTCCCGGTTCATAGCCACGTGCACTGAAGGCACTCAGGGAACACTTTGCTTACGAGGATGTACCCGGGAGGGGATTTTTGCCCGCCGTCTTAAGCACAGCACATAGGAGCACGTGCGGGAAGCTTTCTGAAATTAAAGGATGTTTTATTTTAAAACAAGTGATATGTAATAGACCTTCACTCTAATCTAAAAGTTTAAGCCTTCCTTCTACTATTGGGAATAACCTACATATTCATGGCAGAAGAGAAAAGAAGTTTGTGCTCTAAAGGGGTGTGTCCTCCGGCAGGAAGAAAGAAAAGATCATCAGAGACTTACATGTCACGTGAGTCACCTGGTTGCCATCGGCAGACAATCAACTCATGAGGGTTTAAGCACAGAAAGGAACTTACTGGCTTCCGTGTGTGCAAACTGGCCCTCATACCTAGAAAGTCCAATTCAGTTGGCTTCATACACTGATGACTTTGGAATCTGGGGGATTTAACTGATATTAGTTTCTCCGTCTCTAGGTCTCTTTTTCCTCTCTTTCTGTTTCTGCCTCTATTTTTCTCTTTCTCTGAGTCAGAAGCTACGAGTCTTGGTGGCCCACACCTACATCCTGGCGGATCGATAATAAAAAATAAGACAGGGTCTTTTTTCTTTAATCTCCTTACGCTCATCTATTAAATCTCATGGAAGAGTCGTGAATTGTCCCCACTACGATCAGATCCCTAGACTAGGGCCAGTCATCAAGCTTCAGTGTACAGGCCGTTGTGATGGACTCCACCTGAGTCATCTTTCCAGCCCTGCAAGAAGGTGAGCTGGGTAGCCTTCATAATAACCCCTCCAGGAGCACATGCAGGGAGAGAGAGGAGGTGATTTCCAGAAGGAAGAAGAAATAATGGGGCTCACTGATAGTTTCAGATTCTGTACGATGGAGTAGCAGGAAGACATGACTAAAGATGGAAGGTATGTTAAAGGCTGGTTAGTCTGTATGGTGCAGTAATTAATAATAATATTCAGTGGGCAAGATGGAACTCATGGGTGATGGCCTTGAAGATTTCGACTAGCTTTATTTCTTATACCATTATTTTAGGTTATTATTAAAGCAGACTTTTTTTTTTTTTAAGTCTGCCCAGCAGAGAAGAGTGGTGAAAGAAAGTTGTTTAATGCAATAGTTGTTGTTTAATGCAATAATTAAGACTTGAGATGAGTAGAGTCCTAACGTTGACAGGGGAATGTTTACCTGTGAATCATATTCTGTGTTTCCACATTGTGTTTTAAGTTGACCATGAAGAATTTCCTTTATCTGAATGTTATCTTACAAATTGCTGCAAAGGACAATGGAAATCATTGAAAAACACACACTATAACCTAGAAATTCTCTGAGCCTAAAAAGGATAATAGAAATTTTAGCATATGATTTTCTCTTAATTTTATCTTATTATAAGGAAAGGGGAAGAAATCAGAGTTTATAAAGCCAAAATTAAATATGACATGTGCAGCTCAATTTTGTTTCGGCTCATTTCAGGACTGAAAATATTTTATACCAAAATAGTGTCAGTTATCAAATATTTTCTATGAAAGTAGCATTTTAAACAAAAATCTTTGCAGGACTTAGGGAAATGATGAAACAAAAAATTTAATTATGGCCATGAAATTACAGTTGCGTTGACACATATCCACAAGCTTTCAAATAAAAATAAATGCATTTAGAGAGGAGCCATTAATGTACAGTGTTTGCTCGTTGCTCTCTCAATTGCCATTTGCGATGCTCGTTTTATAGCGTTGCTTCAGCACTCCGGCTAGCGGCATCCAGGAGGCCGCATGATTGACTTGTGGCGTCATGGAGCCAGTCAGGGCTCAGCTTCCTAAAGAGCAACCAGGGTGTTGAAACTGGCAGGTATCCCGTTCTGAGACGGTCTGGAACACCAGGGAATTTGTCTATTAAAAACATTGCCCGGCAGGAATCGAGTGAGCAGAGTCTCCGCTGGCCAGAATTAAAGACGTCTGTCGACTAAAGGTGAAATGTGCAGATGTGGATTAAGAACAGAAAAGTTATTTAGAGTTTGGGAACCCAAACATGTATATTTGGGATAGGGGTCTAAATCTACTTTATTCCGAATGAGTCAGAAGAGAGCTTCTCTTTTGAGCTACCCAGGAATTTGAACTTGTTGGAGACTGCTTTAATTCCAGAGCATGGCTGTCTCTCGGATGGGAAGGGCGGTGAGTGCAGCCATCTTGGTGATACCCAGTAGTGGGACCATGGTGTTAAGAATGGCAGGGCGTTCGGGAAACGTCAGGATACGATTTTAGCAATATGGCATGCCATCGGAAGTGACTGAAAACAGCCAGTAGTAGGCGGTTTTGATCTTAAAGGGTCTCGACTTCCCCAGACAAGTTCTCATTGAGCGAACATCGGATAAGATAATAGCTAGTTGACAGTCAGAGGTGGGACTCCAAATGCCCAGACTCTGTGGATCCTAAATGTCGCTGAGTTGTCTTCTGAAAAGGAGACTGGTCATTCAGTGCTCTATATATCAAGGTAAATCTCGGTGCTGGGCATTAACACACGGGTCTGATTTGGGAACCGTCTATGACACAGGGTAGAGCGTTCATGACACGGTACCCTCCATCGACCTTAGATTTGATTAGACACATGGATCCACTTGGATAATGAACAAGGAACATTACCTCAGGGTGACAATCTTCAGTTTTATTGTTACGCTGAAACAAATTCTGGAAAGAATTAGGGCTATAAATCTGTATCTACCAAAAAGCTCTTTATCATAATCAAATCGCTTGTTAATAAGCAAACATCAACTGTAGAAAACTATATGTCAATGTGTAAAAAAAATATACTCCAAAGCATGCAGTAATATTTATGGCCTGTGTATTTGTTTTATTTCCAATTTAATTTAAAGAGAGAACATGTGTCACACCCTCTCATTAGAAAAGCAGGCCCTACTAATTGCACAGAAACCGAAGAAGTGAGCCCTTGACATGCAAATTAAAAAATTTGAAGACAGTAAGTAGTGAGATGAAGAATGTTGTTGATTTTCTTGAGAAGAATTTAAATTCCTTGCGTTTATCCCTCCCTCATTCAGAGAAAGGTTTCCGCGCAGGATTCCAGGAAACAGGCCTTGTGGACTCACATCCTGAGATATTTTAGGGCAGAACATCTATATCTTCTTCCCCAAATGTAATTTCTTTTTACTATTTTTCACTCCGCAAAGATCTGAACCTGCAGCTTGATTACAAAGATGCTAAAATCTAGCACTTTTTAAAGACTTCACTGCTTCAGAAGGTTTTTTTTTTTTTTTTAAGGCTCTGGGGGAGTATGTTGAAATTGATTATACTCTTGTCTTTGAAAATCCTCACTCTTCCTTTGTTTCACTGTCGTTGTATATGCGGTAAAAATAACTCTGGAAGCATGTTGTAACAATAGATTCTGAGATAAAGCTGCTGCGAGGACAGTGGCTGGTACGTAGACAGGAGCGCACGCGCACGTGCACGCACACGGGCGTGCCCGGCACCTGTGTGTGAGCATGCAATTTCCTTCCCCGACAACTGGCTTCTGCCTCTCAGACTTCACAACAAACATTTTATAAAATGGGATAAGCAAGTTTGCAACTACTGTTTTCACGAAATACTTGAACTGTTTATTTTTTTATTTTATTTTAGAAAAAAAGTTTTAGAGGGAGAGAGCACGTGAGCAGGAGAGAGGGACAGAGGGAGAGAGAGAGAGAATCTTACGCAGGCTCCACACTCAGTGCGGAGGCCAACATAGGGCTTGATCTTGAGCCAAAATCGTGTCAGATATTAATCAACTGAGTCAGCCAGGTGCCCCTAAACTATATATATTTTTAAACTCCTGTGGTACAGCCCCTTGTGTCTTATTCTCTTTTTTTCTCCAATTTTTTAAATGGTGGTAAAACACATAAAATAAAATTTACTAGCTTAACCATTTTAAGTGTAGCGTTCAGGAGTTAAGCGAGTCTGCATTGCTATGACACAGAGCTCTAGAAGTTTTTCATCTTTAAAATCTGATACTCTGGGCTCCTCTCACAACAACTCTCCATTTCTCCCTCTTTCCAGCTCCGGTAACCACCATTCTCATTTATTTCTGTGGAGTGGAATCGCACAGTGTTTGTCATTTTGTGCCTGGTTTATTTCAGATAGCATGTCGTCAATGTCAAGGTTCACCCATTTTATAGTAAGTGATAGGATCCCTTTCCTTTTAAGGCTGAATGGATAGAACACATTAAGTTTATCCATTTATCCATGAGTCACATTTCGGTTGCCTATACCTCTTGGCCATTGTTAGCTGTGCTCCAGTGAACATAGGTGTACGAATGTATCTTTTGAGATCCTGCTTCCCGTCTCTTGGATACAAGCCCGGAAGTGGGATTGCTGGATCATCTTTCTATCTGGAAGTTCCGTTTTTAATTTACTGTGGAATCTCCAAACTCTTCCACAGTGGAATCCATTTTACATTCCCACCAACAGTGCACAAGGGTTTCAGTCTCTCCACATCCTTGCCAACACTTTGATTTTCCGTTTTGTTGTTGTCGTTGTTGTTGTTGTTGTTGGGGTGTGGCTGGTGGGTAACAGCCATTCGAATGGGTATGAGGTGATGGCTTATTGCGGTTGTGACGTGCAGTCTGCTGAGAATTTAGAGCTTTTGAAAATCCGCTCGTTGGACATTTGTATATCATCTTTGGAGAAACGTCTGTTTAAGTCCTTTGCCCATCTGTAAATTTGCTTATTTAATTTTTAAATTATTGAGTTGTAAGTTGTTTTTTTTAATATTTTGGATATTAACCCCTTAGCAGATATATAGTTTCCAAGTATTTTCCTCCCTTCCTTAGGTTGCCTTTTACTGTGTTGATTGTGTCCTTCGATGCACAAAAGTTTGCATATTCATCCGATTTGTGGATTTTTGCTTCTGTTGGCTGTGTCTGTGGTGTCCTGTCTGAGAAATCATTCCCAGATTCAGTGTCCTAAAACTTCTGTTTTCTTCCATGAGTTGTATACTCTTAGGTCTTATGTTTAAGGCTTTAATAAATTTTTGTTAATTTCTGTATATGGTAGAAAATAAGGGCCCAATTTTATTCTTAAATTTTTTTTAGGTTTATTTACTTATTTTGAGAGAGAGAGAGAGAGAGAGAGTGCGAGCAGGGGAGGGGCAGATGAAGGAGAGAGAGAATCCTAAGCAGGCTCCACATGGTCAGTGCAGAGCCCAACGCGAGGGTTGAACTCACCAACTGTGAGATCATGGTCTGAGCTGAAAGCAAGAGTCAGATGCTCAACTGACGGAGCCCCTTTGGCAACCCCCCCCCAACTTTATTCATTTGCAAGCTTGCCTTATTAGTTTTTGCGCTGTTATGACTTGTACTTTTTGGAAACCTACGTCGCTAGGTATTTCAATCTGTATACATGCTGCATCTACAAAAACAATTCTCCTCTTCGGTGTAAACCGTGAAAATTAATAGCAAATTAGAGTAAAAATAAATAATCTTACTTGTATTAGCTTGTGTGCCCCAGCCGCAGAGTCTTTGGAGAGGGCTTCAGGAGCACACGACAACATGCGGACGGAATGTTCATCGGGGAACTCCTACAGGGAGCGAAGGAAGCGAGGTGTAGAACAGAAAGAAGCAGCGAAGCAAGGCGGTCTTGGACCGAGTCTGAAGTCATCCTGGTTCACTTTGTTCCGGGGTGTAAACCACGCCAGACACTCGTCTCCTCTTGTCAAGGGAGCGAGTTTCTGTACTTCTGTGGGTAGAGTCTTCCACTCCTTGGGAGACTGAGCCCGGTGGGGAATTCTCCAGAAGACGAACAGCTCTGAATCCTTTGCAGCCACCACTCAGAGCAGCTGGGGAGGGCGTACCGGCCAGTGACGGGGGTCTGAACAGGACTTCAAGGTCACCTCCCCTAATGTACAGACCACTGGAGGTCTTTGATAGTAACCACCCCCCAGATGGCAAACATAAGCTGGTGGACTTGAAATCTAATTCATACTCGTAAATTCGGATAAATGCACATTCTTACTTACAAACGATAAAATGCATTTTCTTTCTTTTCACGGGAAAATTGTAGCACTTGTTTGTATTTCATTCTGATGATTCATTATCCTCCTGGAAAAATAGGGTAATAAGTTTTTCTTTCTAACCCTGCCCATAATAGGTTGGACCTTTTGGCAGAAATCAGTCCGTTCTCAGCCTTCTGAGGTCTACTCCTGGAAGACAAAGGCATACCCACCAATATCTAGTTAATTAATTAATTAATTAATTAATTAGTAATAACATCAGTCCAGCAAAACGGGCACCATTTGCTAACTTTTTGCCTTGTTGGTGCCCCCTGGTGACAGCTGTCCCAGCACCAGACAGAAGGTGAAGACTGTTTTAAGGAGGGACCATTCTCATGCTGGGTTCTGAAGTTTGTAACCTGCCTTGGCCGACTCGGCACGTCAGAAACCACCCTGAATGGTCTTGATGAGCCACGTAATCTCACCTAGACACGTCGCTACAGAATGTAGTTATTTAAAGAAAACGCCAAACTGCTTTCTGAATGCCTGCACTATTTTCCATTCCCAGCAGCAAGGTTGAGAGATCTCGTATCCTCGCCAGTATTTGCTATTGTCACTCGTTTTTTTTTTTTTTTAAGTTTTTTCAATGTTTATTTATTTTTTGAGGGAGAGAGAGTGCGTGCACAAGCTGGGGAGGGACAGAGAGAGAGGGAGACAGAGGATCTGCAGTGGGCTCCTCACTGCACTGACAGCACACAGCCTGACGCGGGGCTCGAACCCACGAACCATGAGGCCATGACCTGAGCCGAAGGCGGACACTTAACTGACTGAGCCACCGAGGGGCTCCCCACTAGTTTTATTTTGTTTTAGCTCTTCTGATACGTGCGTAGTGACGTCACTGTGCTCCCGGGGAGCGTCCCCTAATGGCCGGTGCTGTCGAACCTGTCCCCCTGTGCTTGGCCGTCACCCACCTGTGCCGCGGAGATGTCCGTCGCTCTTCCCCCGCGCTCCCGTTGGATCGCCTGCCTTTCTGCTGTTGAAGGTTAAGGTTTTCTTGTGTGTGTGGTGGTCCAGAGGTGATTCTTTGTCAGACAGATGCTTGCACGTACTTCTCCCGGGGGCGCCAGGGTGGCACGGCCGGTTCAACGTCCCACTCTTGATCTCGGCTCAGGTCCTGATCTCACAGTTAGTGAGTTTGAGCCCGGATGGCAGTGCAGAGCCTACTTGAAATTATCTCTCCCTCTCTCTCTCCCCCTACCCTGCCTGTGCACTCTTTCTCTCTCTCAAAATAAATAAATTAAAAAAAAAAACCAAAACAACTACTTTCCCACATTTTGTCATCCTCAGCATGACTTTTACGCAGCCATGTGGGTTTTCAGTTGAAATCCACTTAATTCTCTCCTTTTCTTTCATGACCTTGTTACGACGTCAAGTCTAAGAAGGCGGGTCTCAGCGATTCTGTCCTCAGTCTTCACGATGGGTCGTAGTTTTATGTTTTACGTTCAGAGCTGGGATCCATTTCAGATTCATTTTTGTATGAGGTATGAGGTTCGGGTCAAGGTTGGTTTCTCCCCAAGGATGTCCAGGGGCCCCACCTTCGCTTTCGGGAAGACTCTCCTCACCGGCTTGACTTGCACCTTGTCACAGACGGTGGGCCACCTGCGTGCGGAAGTAAGTCTCTCCAGGTTGTCCTTTTCAGGTTCCGTCAGTCCAGGTGTCCCTCCTGCCAGTACCAATGGCAGAAAATATTGACGGGTACACGTGGCAAAACAGACTTCTTTCCTCCAAAAATCAGGGAAGGGATTGTTTTCGAAGTTGACTTTTACTACTCCTGATCTTTTTCACTGCGTACTAGATTATCTTTTATTTGTTTATTTTTATTTTTTTTAAAGTGTATTTATTCTGAGAGAGAGTGCACGTGCGCCTGAGCGGGGAGGGGCAAGAGAGAGAGGCAGAGAGAGAATCCCAGGCAGGCTCTGCACTGTCAGCGCAAAGCCCGATGCCGGGCTCGAACCCACAAACCATGAGATCATGACCTGAGCCGAGATCAAGAGTCAGACGTTTAACCAACTGAGCCCCCCAGGCGCCCCTGTGTTTGTTTATCTGCAACAGGCTTCGAAAGGTTTCTAGACGACTTTCCGTGGTCGGGGGAGAGATTCGTCTTTAGTTTAGTGAAGTAGTTCCAGTTTCCTCTTTCATAGCAATGGGATGACACTGTCCATCACATGAGTGTGAAGTGATATGTTTGAAACATTTTTTAGACATTAGTAAGGCTGCACATCTATCATTAGGCTTGAAAATGTAACTTGCTTCCTGTGTGTGTGGATCGATTTGTGTTGAGTGAAATTCTGGCCTATCGGTTCTAATGGCCGAGTCACAGGATGTGTTTGGTTTCGTCTGTGGATAATGGTGTTTCCAACGATAACTGATTTTTCCTCCCTTTACCCACGGTAAGACAAATAATTTAATTAATGTAATGATTATAAACCTATCCAAGTTTTTTCTTCTTGGCTCGTTTTTGGTAAGATACATTTTTCTGGGTATTTTCCTTTCCTCATGCCTTTCTTCATTTTTGCTCGTTCCGTATTTCATTTCTGTCCATTTGTACCCTGATTGTATTATTTTCTTCTTTCTTGTTGGCCTACCTTTATTGTTCTTTTCTATGAATCAGACGCATTGGTCATGATTCTAAGACTACCGTCCTTTCTAATATATACATTTAAAGCTGTAGATTTATTTCTGTGAACTGTTTTAGTTTCATCCACGAAATTCTGATCAATGGTTGGCTCTAAAAATGTATCCTGTCCATTATGCTTTCTTCTTTGTATATGCTTTATTTTGAATCAGCTTTGGAAGTTTCTGAGAAAATGGGGAGGTGTGGTTCCACATCCATAGTGAAACCCAGTTCTCAAGTGTTTTACGAAGGTGCCCGTATGATTTCAGTTCTTCAGCATTTTTTGAAACGTGCTTTGCTTTGTGCCCTGCGACAGAGTTAACTTCACAAATCATCCATGAATGTCTGTTCCCCTGAAAAGTGGGTGCAAGTTTCTGAAAATGTTCTCGAGATCAAAGGGTCTATGCTGTTACCATTGTTTTTTCCACCCCGTTTAATCTAGCAGTTATGGAGAACTATGCAAAAACTCTCCCGCAATGGGTGTGCCATGCCCACATGAAGATTTTGCTTCAATATTTTTTTTACAAATGCTTTTTAATGTTTATTTTTGAGAGAGAGAGAGAGAGAGAGTGAGCGAAGGTGAGCAGGGGAGAGGTAGAGAGATAGGGAGACAGAGGATCTGAAGCAGGCTCTGTGCTGAGAGTGGAGAGCATGATGTGGGGATTGAACTCACGGACCGTGGGATCACGACCTGAGCTGAAGTCAGAAATCCAACTGACTGAGCCCCCCGGGCGCCCCACCACATGCAGGTTTTGATTCTAATTGAGAAGAAGGCCCTTCTGGTAGTTGTACCCTAGAATAATTTCCTCATTTTCCTAGTCGCCTTTTCCTTAACTTTATTCTTTATTTTCTGGTTTGTTACAACATAACATCCTGAGATCATGGCACGGTGTCTAGGGCCCTCCAAGACCAAAGCTCCTAATTTTTTAACTAGATGTTCCATAATGATTTCTGAATATAGATCTTTGCTTTTTCCTTTACGTGCTTTATTGGCCGTCCCTCAAGTTTTAATTTATGGGGATGTGTATTTGCTGAGCAGGGATTTCTGACTATGGTAAATGTCTCTAATTTTTTTAAGTTTATTTATTTATTTTGAGAAAAAGGGAGAGAGAGAGAGACAGAGAGAGATAGAGAGAGAGAGAATCCCAAGTAGGCTCCTACTGTCAGCTTGGAGCCCGGCGTGGGCCTTGAACTCCTGAACCACGAGATCATGACCTGAGCCAAAAACCAAGAGTCAGACAACTGAGCAAACCAGGTGCCCCAAATATCTCTAAATTTTGATCTCAAAATCAGAATAGCCGTATTAGAACCCCCATGCCAAAAAAAGAAGTAAGATGGTAAATTGAAACATCCAATACTATCGTAGACTTGGCTGCACTGTGTCTGACCAGATAATTTTGTGAGGAAGAACAGTTAGAGGAGAATCATGATGCTCTCAGGGCAGAAGGAAGAAGCATTTGTCGCCTCCTCTGTTTCGAGTGCTGGGTCCATGGTGGTAAGACGTATGGTATTCCTGCCAGGGACCACATTAGCAACAACAAAAATATTTAATATTTGCGATTCCGGCTTCTGATAAAACAGTCCGAGTTCCTGCTTTTGGGGGACTATAAATAAATAAAATAGATGGTGTATTTGACTAAACAGCATTAGTATGATTCTAATATACATCCTAAGTATAATGATGGATACTAAAGAAATATATGGCAGGGTGATAAATACCAGAGAAAAACAAAGCCAGGACTAGGACCTGGAAACGTGTCCAGGGAACATTTGCAAATAGAAACAAAGGGGCTTGTGAAAGCCTCACGAGGTTGGAGATTTTGAGCTAGGACCCGGAGGAGGGGAGAATGCTAACCGTACGGCCTCCCGCCATCAGAGGGATGAGCATTCCAGGCACTGGGAACAGCAGGGGCAAAGACTTCTTGCCCGGAACATTCTTGGTGCATGGTAGAACCAGAAAGAACCTAAAAGGGAGAGAGAGCTCTCTGTATGGTATAACACATATTATTTTCTTCGTTCCTCTTAACATACCCCATCTATACATTAGACGGGACGCACAGATCCCCATAAAAATAATTACCATTCATTGAGTAGTTACTTTGTGCCAGACATTTTTTTTTTTTTTGCAAACTATCTCCTATTTTTTACATCTCCCAGCAACCTTGAAATATTAGCTCCTTTTTATTTATTTCAAAAATCTTAGAAATGTTGAAAATTTCACCCCAGGTCATGAGTGGGAAATGTATTATCTACAGTTGGAACTCGGCTTTAGTTTTTCTAGTTTTTCTGTTACTTAACATTACCTTCGACACTTGAATAATTTTGATGATTAGGAAATTGAAAGCAGAAGGTCTCTTGTCCACTTCCTACCATGACTCAGACTGCGACCTGGTTAAATTAGTTACACATCCTGGACAAAGACCAGGATAATATAATGTATAATAATGTATTATATTACATATACTATATACATAAAATGGGTAGCATACAGATGTATACACGCACACTCATGTATAGTTATATTTAACGTTATAGTTATTTTCTCTTGAGAAGTGGGTAATTCTTGATACTTTCCACTTTGGAGGTCTTTCTGGAGTATCTTTTCTGAATATTTGTTGATTCTGAGGCATATAAAGCCGTGATTCTCCGTGGCGGGCTTGATGCGGTGGTTGTGCCCAAGCTGGCCCGCGCGGAGGTGGAGAGGGTCTGTGTTCTCATCCCTTTGTTTAGTGATGCGACCTTGGTAACTTGAAATTGACTGTGAACTTGGCACCTGCGGTAGGCAGATGTGACAAATCAGTGATTCTGCGTCCACTCCCCCAGAGCTGATCGTTAAGAAATTTGCTGGGACCCCACTTGGCAGGTAGTAACGGTGCCGTCTGTCCTTCAAAATTCTGCAAAATGGGGATGTTCCCTTGGTCGCCCTCCAACCCCGTCAAAGAAAACCAAACAGACTTCTGAACCACAGCACCCTCTGGCTAGGGTGAGGTTAATTTCCGTGAGAGTTAGAACCCAAAGTCTCAGTGCCTAAACACAATAGAAGTGAACTTCCTTGTCAGGCAAGAAGTTAGGATGGGGGCTGGTCCGTGGAGTGGAGGGTGCTCCAGGCAGCGATGGGGAGACCGAGACTCCCTTACACATGGCCACTTTTGCTACGCGGCATCCACGGCTGCCGTGCTCATAGGCTGTAGGAGGTTGAGAAGAGGAAAAATGCATGTGGGCTTTTTATTTTTTCTTTCGATGAGCCAGTGCTGGGAAACTCAAACATGCCATCGACTCATGTGTTTAAGCAGAAAAGAGAACTGGCTTCCCTAGTCAGCCTCTGCCACCACAATGAAAATATGCTGTTTTATTACAGCGCGTGCCCGTATGCTAAGGAAGTCCTATATTATTGTGGGAAGGTGGTTTGCGTTAGGTTGAAGTTGCGTTAGTTCACGTGTGGCTTTTTGTGGGTGAGGAGAGCCAAAACGGCAGGAAAGAATGAGACTCTGACAGGGAAGGGCCCTCAGTCCAGTTGCTGGGCAGGCAGAACCATGTCAACTCCACTGCGGGACAATCGAAACCCAGCGCCTGCCCAGGACCCTGCCCCAGGGAGGACAGCCAGCCTTGCTCGGCGCAGACACAGTATGTCCTCTTCAGCTGCAATGCCCTGCCTGCCCGACCTGCCCAAACTGTCCCCTGGGGTAACCATGACTGTTATTCTGAGTGCCCTGGTGACGAAGTTGCACGGGCTTTGGGTAGACGGTCCCCAAACCCCGTTTACTGTAACTGTGGGATTTTTAGTGTGGCGTCTTACGTGCCGACAGCAGCGCACATATGCGATGTAGCTGGTCCGCCCAGAATCAGACAAGAAGCAAGTCGCAATGCCCGATGCAATTTTAGGATGTAAAAGAAATCTCATGGTTTAGGCCATTCAAAGTCGAAGCATGGGGAATTAGTTAACGAGAAAATATGTGCGAAGCGAATATTTTATACCCGTGCGGACGTGGAGGTTAACGGCGTCGGCATCTGATTTTCCAAATCGTAAGAGAATCGATTTATGAACATCTCTCAGCGCTCCTTTCTCACAGAACGAGAGGGGTGCTTGACGAGTCCTGAGCGGCACTGCAGACTCCTCAAAGTTCATTGAAAATTTCACAGGAAGCCTTTTCTCGTGATCGAAACCCAAGAGGACCGTTGGGTTCATCGGTTATCCCGCACCTTCGGCTGCATGCGAAGCAGCACGTAGCCCCCCGGGATGTCGTCGGTTTTACCTCCTCAGGTTTTCCCGTGGTTCCGACAATTCGCTGGGCACCTGCTGCCGAGTCACGGGACGTCACGGGAGTCACGGTGTCCTGGGAACCCACGCACGGTTTTCTGAACAGATTGGAGGGCAGAGGCTCTTTCCTGCCATTAGTCGTGAGCTGTCCCCGACGTCTGTGGCCGGGATCATGGCTTTGGTCACACAGACAGACTTCAGAGTCTGAGTGATTCGTCAGTATTTCCGAACCGCTGCTGTCTGTCTGTGTCTAGGTCACTGGAACGGGAATGCATTATGTGTGGTTATTTGAGGCTTCTAACCCCACACTTACGAATACTTATGAAGGTGAAGATGTTCATGAAAATAACATGGTTCTAAAATGTGGTCAAATGCGAAAAAACAACCAAGCCCAAATTCCCCAACTCTGCTTCCCTCCCCTGCCCCCGTTTAGATGTCAAGTGTCTCTTAAGATGTAGAGAATCAGTGTCTCTTATTCTGTCCTTTCCTTGAGCCTTCACGGAGCTTTTGTGGCTGTCCCAGAGTCGTCTCTCTGGTCTCGACGAGTCGTAGCCTTCCTCAACTTCGTGTTCCTTACTTGCGAAAGAGAGACAGTCTTGCCTGGTGGTTGTGAGAATAGCACTTTGCGAAGCCTCAGCTGAGCCAGAAATGGAATTTGCACTGTCACGACTCGGTGCCCTTTCAGAGAATTGGGTGCCTCTCCAAAGACGAAGGCACGGAACCCTTTCTGAGCGATTTTTCTGGATAGAGCCTGTGATCAGCCGCGCTTTGGGGCATGCATCACTACTTTCACTAACTTGAGACTTAAGATCATAACTCTCTGAATGGAAGAACATGTAACGCTTATCTGAGCCTGTGCGTTAGATTCTAGAATTTTCAGTGTTCATTTTCTGCCAAGAGTAACATTTTAATCTATTGGTAAATATATGGGTTTATACAATTCCATCACAGGTGTTTTGAGTAGCATTAGTAAGGAATATCATCCTGAAAGAAAGGGAAGGTTTTCGGCCTCGGGATGGAGAACTCGGTTTGTTAGTCACTGTGTTAAAAGGCAGAGACCACAACGGTAACAGTGCTATCCATGAGTTTGAATTGTCAAGAGAAAAATCTCTTTCATTGCTTAACCATTATTAGGTCTCTGAGAAAGGGATATTACCAAACACTAAGAAAAGTGTTTAGCAAGACATTGGTGGAAAATAACCAATTGTCACATTAACCATTGCTAGGCTACATAGGTTCTCTTCCATTAGATACACAGAGTCATTGGGATGTACAAAACCAGTTTTATTAGGGTGTGCTGAAAGACTCGGAATGGCCTCTGCCATAATCTAACACACGGTTTAGTGGGCATTATTCAACGAAGGAACTTGACTGCGTTGGTGAAACTTTTAGGCCTTTAGAAAAGTAATAAGAAAGGATAGTTTGCCAGGAATTACGTGGTGCAAAAGCACACATCTATCTCTAATTTTGTTATTTGTTTCGTTACCGTGCAATATCGAGTAAGACACCAGCTCTGTTCGCCTCTCCCCTGGTCTGTAAGCTGGCTGCGCACTTGCATGTCAAGCCCACAGAGGTGTGAGTGAGTTTCTGCCTTCCGTGATGGGTAGTGGGACATCAGGTATGCTCTGCGATGCTGTCATATTGTTGTGATGGCAGGGCTAGTGACTTTCTCACCGTGTGTCTTGCAGGTTGCTTTCAGCTATGTAACGTGTTTCGAACCCATGAAATGGAAATTGACCAGTGCTTGCTGGAGTCCCTTCCTCTGGGCCAACGGCAGCGGCTGGTGAAACGCATGCGCTGTGAGCAGATCAAAGCCTACTATGAACGAGAGAAGGCTTTTCAGAAGCAGGAAGGATTCCTGAAAAAGCTGAAGCATGGCAAGAATCAAAAAGTTCACTTTAACCTTGCCGACATGATACAGGATGCGATCATCCACCACGATGACAAAGAAGGTACAGGACACGCAAGTTTTCTGGTGTGGGTTTTCGTGGTTCTTGTTTATTGTTTCCTGGCGGGAGACGAGGGATGCCATTTGTTTTAAATATGAGGGGCTTTTTATTAAAGGTCTGCAGTAGTCAAGGGAAAATCCTCTTTCTAATGAACACAGTTAAAACTTCCGAATCTCTTAGTAAAGGTGAACAAAATGCAAACTTTTGGTGAAATTATTGTCTCTCTATATATTTTTAAGAACTGCCTACTTTCAAAGCAAGTGATTTCCTTGTACGTTGTTTCTTCCAATTTTTAATGAGCCTTTTTTCCCCCAGTGAAATTGTTTTCTTTGATGGTGAGATTGTGTTGCAAAATTCACTGTTATTTCCTTCATGTGTAAGAATACTACCGGAGCAGGAGTTAGCTCCTGTTTTGGTATTCTCGTTTCCCTTGTAGCTCTTCCGGGAACAGTGAGGAGCTGGAAGCACCTTGAGGGGCGGCACTGCTCTCAGTCAGGTTCACTGTGCCCTCCTCCTCGTGCTGGTACCTTCCAGCGGCTGAAAAGTGAAACAGTTTGTCCAAGTTCACCGAGCAGTGGTTGTTGGAACAAGTCTAAATCACAACGCAGGCAGACGTAAGCCCTATATTGATATTAAAAGTAACACAACCAGGAAGTTTCTTTGTGAAGTTATAAAGACTCTTGTGTAAAGTATCGACAGGGCAAATCATGCCTGCGTTTGGATTAAAAAATTAAGATTGGTAAAGTAATAAACCCAGAGGCCACTAGGAACTATTTAATATATGTATAATATGTAACACTTGTAATAAGATATATTATAATATTTGGGGAGGACATCGAAGTCATAAAATCTAAGTTAATACTGATGTAGGCGTGTCACTTGGGTGGTTAAGAACAGGAAGAGCGTGTATCCTGGGTTTAGAAAACCTCTAATCTCAGCGGAGAGGGAAAACCTCCTCACAATAAAGTAGGAAACAGTGAGCAGAAATGAGGTCTGGCAGAACGAGAGTAGTTGGTGGTCGAAGGTGCTTTCGAGGGGCTCTGAAGGAAGGAAAGCAGAAACCACGCCTGGGCAGGGTGGCAAACATGCCATCGCGAGTTCCCAGCGTGGAGATCTGCCCGAAAGGGGCAGGGGTGAAGAGGGCGGCGGCTAAGCTGGTTTCCGGGGGATGGAATTATTGCGGGTACTTGACGGCCTGGTCTGGAAGCAGAACGCCATGGGAGCCACTGTATGTTCCAAGGAAGAGAACTCCTATGCTGCAAACAGTGTTTAGCAAACATTAATCGGGGGTGTTGATCTGTAGGATGGATCGAAGGGTAAGGATGAGAACTCTAGGGAAAGGCCGGCTGAGAACCCGGGGATGAAATGTCAGCATCAGAGCGAGCTGGGACGGGATAGCAGCAGGGGGCTAGGTGCCAGAGAACAAGCTCAGGAACTGTATTTCATAGGAAAAGTGCATTAATTTTCAAATATTCGTTGAGTCTTTATTATGGACCAGGCGCCTGTGAAGGAAGCAGACAAAAATCTGTCTCTGTGACGCCCAACATTCTAGTGTGTGTGACCAGAAACAGCGAGAGAGAATTAGGTGTACAGCATGGTGGATGGTGATGAATGGGGAGGGAGGAAGGCCGGAAGGAGGGGGGGGGTCGAGCACAGGGATACCTGAGGGGGAGCCTTTCAGGTGTGCACAGAGCCGTGAGGGGAGCATCCCAGCCTGGGGGGGGAGCCAGTGTGGTGGGAGCAGAGGAATAAATGGGACAGAAGGCAAGAAGCCAGCACGTCGGGGCCGCGAGGGTCCTGGAAGGACTCTGGCTTTCGTGCTCAGTGAGTTCTGCAGCCGGTGGAGGGTCTGGAGCAGAAGAGAGGCCTGGGGCCGCGCAGGAGCCAACAGGACCAGCCTGGCCGTTGTGTTCTGACCTGAGCGAGGAATCGCGAGGGCCGGAGCGGGGAGGCGGGTTCGGAGGCCCCGTCGGTAAGCCGGGCACGGACGGCGGTGGCTGGGACCACAGCGGAGTGAAGGGCGCGCTGAGAAACGGTCCGTGTGGGGGGGTGCTTTCAGGCCGGCGCGGCCGGGAGACGCCGGTGCGGAGCGTGTCTGTCCGTACTGCTGCCGTGACGAATCGCCGCCGCTTTGGTGCGTGCTTGCAAAGGGCGTGCGTGTACCGTCTTCTGGTTCCCAGGGCCAGGAGACGGGATGGGTCCCACGGGGCCGAAATCCAGGTGTCATCAGGATGCAAGGCTTTCCGGAGCTCCCAGGGGAGGGTCGCTTTCCTCGACTTCCCCCCTCCCCATCGTATCCCATCAGTCCCAGTGTCTCCTCCACCTCAGAGTCCGGCAGGGGAGCTGAGGCTTGCAGTTTCTCAGGCTTGGCGTTTCTCCTGTTTCTTTGTCTGTCCTTGCATCTCTCTGATTGAATCTTTAGCCTTCTTCTTCTGCTTGCAAGACTCATGTGTTTTAGGGGCCATGAGCTCACTCGAATCATCTAGGTTAATCCCTCCGTTTTAAGCTCAGTTCATTAGCCACCTTCATTCCTCTCCCCAGAGGCCGTCACATATTCACAGGCATAGGACCAAGGGCAAAAGATAACATTTTTATGGAATATAATATAATCTCTTCAATAGGCACTCATATTTCTTGCCTGATTGAAATCATTTGTTGACCAGCAATGCCTGGCCAGAAACAAGAACAGCTATTATCAAGTGGAGTCAATGACCATGCGGTGTGTATAGCAGGTGGTTTGTATATGAATGGTGATATACAGACACTAAAGTCTAAGCAAGCAGTCGGATTTGAGTTTTCAGCTCCGAAGAAGAAAGGAGTACATTTTTTGTTTGAATAATCCATGTAACTTTGAGTTGGATTTTATGGAAGAAATTGCTGTGGAATTGCAGGGGAGAGAACGAACTGGGCAGTGGAGTTCCCCATTTTGCTTGGGGTAATGGCCACTATTAAGTATTTAAAGTGATCAGGAAAATAGGAAGCAGAAGAAAAAAAAACATGCATGCACACACACACACACACACACACACACACAGACAAAATATTCGCTACACTCTCGCTATGCACAACAAACTGTAATAAGCCCTCCCTATATACTATCTTGTTTCGTTTGTGACAGAAATTATACAAAACAATTTGGGAAGATTCTTAGAGGATAATGACTTCAGAAAGATACCTTATAAAACTTTTCGACTTCTAGGAAATAGTTTCTATTACTAATGGAAGCAAAGATGGCGTTCAGGAACTAAGGTCAGCATTAGCATCAGGTGATGGAGAAGTACTTCAATGACTCTTAGAACTCAACACCACAAGGCTTTGAATTTCTAATCAGTTATTAAAATTTTAAGTACATGATTGCAATGTTGAATTAAAATATTTGTCCACTGGGTGGTCTTACCTCGAGTGGTCTTAGCAAAATGCTATAGACTGGAGATTCGAGAGACATTTATTACTCACAGTTCTGGCTTTGGATCCCCAGAGTCAAGATGCCACCAGATTTGGTTCTCAGTGAGAGCAGTGCTCCTGGCCACCTCCTGGTAGATGGCTGCCTACACGTTATATCCTCAGGTGGTGGAGAGAGGAAGCTCTGGTCATTTCCTCTTCTTGCAAAGGTACTAATCTCATCATGGAGGCCGCACCCTCATGGTTTCATCTAGCCCTAATTTCCTCCCAAAGACCCCAACTCCTGATATCATCACACTGAGGTTTAGGGCTTCAATATATGGCTTTAGGAGGGGCACAAAAACTCAGTCTGTAGCAAATGACAGACTACTTCTATCCTTGGAGGTGACCTAAGTATGCACAAATGAAATACTATTTTCTTTGAGTCTCTCATCTGCCTTGGAAACTCCCATATGAGTACCAATAGGCTTTGCTGTTTCACAGGAAAAGTATTAATTTCTTGCAAATTTAAAAAATTTGATTGTGTTGAAAAGGCAACCAGTCTTTGTAGAGGCCATATAAGCTCTCCAGCATATGTTTACCTTCTACAAAGGTATCCAGGAAAAAGTATTTATTCGATTATGGTAGTCGTATTTTCACTTATCTTGAAACTACTCACATAGTGAAATGTACATGTTTATAAAATTGAGACAGTAAAATATTGCCCTAAGAACCAACTTTTTCCATTTAAATTATTATTTCAAACTTTGTAGCTTCTATCTTTGCGTAAACAATTCCGTTTTCTCTCATATTTCCAAGTACTTTCTTTAGCTGATTGTAAAGAATCAAATATACTGTTTCAAAGGACAACATATTGTTCATACTAAGATTATTATATCATTGGGAAGTAATTCAGAATTTTAGTTTTATTTTCTAAATGT
The DNA here is from genome assembly GCA_030068075.1 of Paguma larvata. Lineage (NCBI taxonomy): Eukaryota > Metazoa > Chordata > Mammalia > Carnivora > Viverridae > Paguma > Paguma larvata. Next base: position 3,912,638 of record CM057839.1, on the reverse strand, counting down.
TGCGTTTTTGCCATTGCAAATTTAGTATCTTCAATGCTTTATTGTTCTCTTTTGAGCGTTGGTGATACTTTAGTGCTAATGTGTCATTTTAAAATACTACATCAGTCTTACAATGTTTAACATTCTTTTCCATTACAAAAAATATTCTAGGGGCGCCTGGGTGGCTTAGTCAGTTGAGTGCCTGAGTTTGACTCAGGTCATGATCTCACAGTACATGAGTTTGAGCCCTGCATTGGACTCTGTACTGACAGCTCAGAGCCTGGAACCTGCTTTGGATTCTGTGTCTCCCTCTCTCTCTCTACTCCTTCCCAACTCATGCTCCATCTCCTCTCTCTCAAAAAATAAGCATTAAAAATGTTTTAAAAAGTTAAATAAAAAGTTCTACATTTTGTTTTAGGGCTTTTAATTCACTCTCATTGACTTATACCATGCAAAAGGAAAAGAGAGAGGAGGGAGAGAGAGAGACAAAGAGAAAGAGTGAGAGAGCTAAGGACAGAGAGACGAAATGTCCACACAGAGAAAATGGAAATGGAAATGAAGTTCCTTGTTAGAATTTCTCCTCCCAGGTATCAGTCAGCTTTTACTAATTAATCCACAATACGTCCTTACTAAAAGTAGAATAAATGACAATGGAGTGACTTTATTATGCTTTTACTATCTAGTATTTTGTAGGCATACTCCGTGCAGGTCTATACTTTACAAGATTTTTGTCACTTCATTGTCCTGATGAACATATGCAGTAGGCTGGATTTTCTCCCTGTGACATGAGTGCAGATATTGAGCCTTACAAGAAGTAATTGCTCTCTCAGGTCTACTTGAGTTAAAAAACAAAAAACAAAAAAACATCTTTTTGTCCAAAACACCATCCTGTCTTTCAAGTTGGCTTTTTTTTTTTAACAATTTTAATGAGATATGATTGGCATACAAACAGCTGTACATATTTAGTGCATACAACTTCATGAGTTTGGAGATAAGTATACACCTGTGAAGCCATCACCAGAATGACCATAAACTTACTTATCACTTTCTCAAATTTCTTCCATTCCCTTAATTAAAAAAAAATTAAATTGTTTCTTCTTTGGTGGTGAGAGCATTTAACACATCACCTCTCAGGTTGGCGTTGGATGGCAAATGAGCTAGACAACTTGATACCCCACAGGTGGGTTTGTCTCCACTGCCATTTGGGATTCTTTCTCCTCTTGTCTAGTTGAATTCTCACTGTCAAAGAAATGGACATGGGTGGGGACAGACATTCTTTATGCTGTGATATTTTCCATCTCTTCCTGCTCGGACCTGTCCCCATGCCTCCCTTTTTGGTTACAATTTAAGAGAACTTATTTAGTAACTTATATGCCAAATATTTTCTGAGAGTCTGTTTTATTCCAGCCACACAAGAACTTCTGAGTGTCGTTGCAGACTCGTAATGTCCACCTTCAGTTAGATTAGAAGTCCACTTTTAGGAAAAATCAAATTATAACAATGTGAAACTCTGTTTCCTTATTTTAGCCCTCAGACACTGGCCCCAGTTTCCTTGGAGGGCTAAGGTTAAGGCCGTGGTCTAACACTCTTGACTCCAACTCTCCCCTCTTTCCACTCGTCCTCTCTAGAAGGCGTTACCTTTTCTCATTGCATTCCCTGTGTCCACCTCCAGCAATTCCCAAACCTGCATTCAGACCTTTCTCCTGAGTTGCAGATCTTACCTTTCTGATGGCCTTACGTTCCTAACTTGTCACCTTCAGAATTGAATATCCATCCCCATCGCCTCCCAAACCAAAATTTCTTCTTCTATTCTCTACTTTAGTTAATGTCACCTTCATCACTTCTGGCCCTCAAATCTTGAAGTTGTGTTGAGTTTTAAAAATTTATTTATTTTAAGAGAGAGAGAGAGAGAGCACAAGTGAGCATGGGAGAGAGGCAGAGAGAGAGAGATGGGGGAGAGAGAGAATCCCAAGGAGGCTCTGCACTGTCAGCACAGAGCCTGACGTGGGGCTTAAACTCATGAACCATGAGATCATGACCTGAGCAGAAACCAAGAACTGAACACTCAAGCGACCAAGCCACCAGGCTTTCCAAAGTTGTGTTGATTTACGTACAAATCTGTAAAACAATGATACTCGTACCTCCCCTGATTTATTCACAGGAAATATTAACTACTTGCATATTATCCAGAGCCCTCTAAAAATATACCTAGAATGTAGCAGATACATTAATCCAATACATATTGATTATCTATTGATGGGAGGACAGGTTACATAGAGATTTACAAGTAAATCATTAGGACCAAGTTTTCTCTCCCCTTCGCACCCATACCCTGAATGTGTCGTCTTGGGTCAGAGAATAAACTTCACATATTCCTTAAGTGTTTCACACATGAAACTTGAAATGAGGCTTCCCATTGATTTAGCACTTGTGGGTACTTAGCCGAGCCCTCTCCTTGTATTTGCTAGGACTGGTGCAGAGGTTAAAATGATAAAGTAGGTGATTACTACATAAATTTATTTATTTCTTAAAATTTATTTTCTTTTCTGTTTTAGTATCTAGAGGATCAATGTAACAGGAGCCAATGATAATGTTTTACTGCCATCATCCCGTCTTTGTGAAAGGGACCCTCTGCCTGGGCGCTGTTTCCCCGGTGGTGGCCATATATGTCTACGGAATGCACCCTCATCCTGTCTCCCTAACATCCCTAACAGCTGCACAAGTAGGCAATTAGAAAAGGGGACAGCCAGTAAATGGATTTAATTCGACCCCTAGAGAAATCAAAACCAAGACCCTGCTGTCTTTAGAGTGGTGGTCAGAGCCGCCGAGCAGTCATCCAGTCCTGGTTCCCTACATGCGTTTCCTGTGAACATAGTTGAGTGTGATGTGCGTTAACTACGCTACAAGAACATGTGCTTCTAGAACTCATACTTAGGAGCGTATACTTGACATTGAGTGTAGATAGAGCCTCCCTCGAAAGAGTTGGGTTCAGCCAATATGAGTGTCTTACATATTGGATGCTTGGAATTGGAAACATAAAGCATCATCCTGTCTTTAAGGAAGAGGTTGGGGAAAGGAACATTCTCTGCGAGAAGACGAGCCACGTCCTGCTGTCTCCATCTTCCACGACCTGGAATGATACCGAACGTGGGCGGAGGGAGGGAGATGGCAGCTTTCTCAGAACCATTTCTATTTCGTTGATTTCTCAGTGATATGGGAACGGAAACTGCTAATGAATCCGTTCTTCTCATCTGGCAGAGGAGCGCCAGGATTTCGGGAGAGGTAGCTCGGGTAAGACGTTACCTGGGGCAGACACAGGAACAAGAGGACTGCTTTGAGGTTTTACATAAAAGGATGAGGCTTTTGGCTCCAGGCACGTGTTCACATCAGAAATCTGGAAGGCTAAATGAACATCGCTCAGGGACATGCTGAATCCAGCAGCCCAGGGCATTTCCGAGTTTCACAGAGAGTTTTCCTGAGTGATCTTCACCAGACTAGGATACTTCCAATTAATAGGTAATAGTTGCTGGGTAATTAAAGGTCCCCGTTTCAGAACGAGTTATAGAATCATAAAGAGTTGGAAATTAAGTGCGTTTAAATTCCGAGGGATTCCGTATGAATTTAATGAGCAGCTTAGTATTTCACCAACACCTAATTCATATTCCTGACAAGTATTAATTATTTTAACTGCCTGCTTTGTAGTTGTGACTTTACCGGGTACTGTGAATATAATTGCAAGAGAGAGAGAGAGAGAGAGAGAGAGAGAGAGAGAGAGAGAGAAGTGTGTATGTGCATAGGCTTTATAATTTTAATGGAAAGATACCTTGTCCTTTAACAAACAAAGAAACTGGAAATCGATCTATTTAAAAGGAATCACAGAGGGCATTCACTGGGGTGAGGTGGGGATGACATGAATCTGAAACCTTGGTTTGTAGAAAGATTTTCATTTGCTAGAAGGGGAGAGAGGGGCTTTGGGGCTGCGAGAAGCAGCTGGAATGGAGGCACAGGGGCGGAGAAAAGCAGGTTTCTGACGAGAGAGCATCTCGAGGGGAGCACCGCCGGGGCTTAGCATCGGTGGTTCTGACTCTGCGGTCGGGAGGGCGGGTCAGTTCCTACCCTGGCCCGGACCAGCTGTGTGAGCCTGGCCGGGGCGTTTCCTGGGCCTCACCTTCCTCTCCTGCGAGCGAGGTTGAGAGGCAGCGTGAGCCTCTCAGCGGTGGCTGTGAGGATTAGTTAGGTCACTCACGCAGAGGGCTTCAGGTGACGTCTGTCACGTCTTATTACATGCACAGTCAGTGTGTTGGCTGCCATTCAGGCTCACGAGGGAATTAGGAGATAGTGTTGGAACAGTCACGAGTGACTGGTAATGACCCTGACTGACGTGGGGCTCAAAGACAATGGCAGGGGGTGCTAATCTATGGGAATAAAAGCGTAGTGTAGGGAATGTTTTGGGCGACCACAGTATGAATTATAATGAAATAGAAAAAAGGCACTATAGACAGGTGAGCTCAGGGTGTGGATATAAACATGAGGTGACAAACAGCAGGTGGATGGTACCTTTGGAAAGAGATCGAAAGGGAAAAATCCACAGTATTAAGCTGCCCGGGCATTGGTTTCATTCATCCTTTTCTGCTGGGGCGATGCATGTTTATATGTATATAAAATAATATGTATAATGTGTGTTTTTATATATACACACATACGTATTCTATGTGTATATCATTTTATGTATGTATATAGCACAATATGTGACAATCATCTCTCTAAGTACTTTATTTTTTATTTTTATTTTTATTTTTGAGAGAGGCAGGGAGGGGAAAAGAGAGAGGAAGATACAGAGTCCAAAGCAGGCTGCGGGCTCTGAGCTGTCAGCACAGAGCCCGATATGGGGCTCGAACCCATGGACTGCGAGATTGTGACTTGAGTGGAAGTCGGACACTTAACTGACTGAGCCACCCAGACGCCCCTGAATACTTTAAATGCGTTGTTTCCTTTAACCCTCAAAATAACCCCGAGAGGCCCTGTACTGGGAGAAATAGTGCCTTCCTTAATTCCTGCCCACCCAGAACCTTCGAATATGACCTCTTTTGAAAGTAGAGTCTTTGCAGATGCGCCGAGGTTAAGATAACGTCACACTCGATGAGGGTAGGTTTACAGCAAGGCTCATGCCCTTATAAAAGGAGGGAGTTTGGGCACAGAAACGTCCAGAGGGAAGGTGGCCACGCAAACATGAAGCCAGATGTCAGACTCCACAGGTTGCTGGCGGCCCCGAGGAGCGAGGAGAGAGTCATGGAAGGGTTTCCCGAAGGGCCTCAGAGGGAGGGAGGCCTTCCTGACTCCTGGGTTCCAGACCGCAGCCTCCACGACCGTGAGAGAGTAAGTCCCTGTTTCCTGGCCCCGTTGGTGAGACTTTAAACAGCGGCCCTTGGGGACGACGCAGGTGCCTACGGATACTGCCCAGTTTTATGGATTAGGTACTGGGGTTTTAAGAGGTTAAACAGATTGCTCCGGAGGAGGGCGCTAACCAGGGCCAGAGTGGGATTCGGACCCACCTGTGCGTGAACCCCGCGTTCAGCGCTGCCCCGTGCCGCCTCCGATTTCATACCGCAGCAGCTCCGGCAGTGGCTCTGGGCTGGCCCCGCGTCCCCGTATGTGAGGACTCCCACCTCTGTGGCTCTGGGACTCGGAACTGTTTGAGCCAGTTACTCTAACCCGACAAGGGCGGAGAGGGGGCCGTTCGCAGAGCAGCGCGGGAATTCGGGGCTCGGTCCTGCAGAGAGCCGGCTGCGAGCCACGGAAAGTTCACGGTCACCGTACATCCTTTCCCTCCATCCATCTGAGCCCGGTTGTCGGTGGGATGTCTGACGCTCTGTTTCCTCCGGTACACACGTTGCTGTTGAGCAGAGGTTTCTGAGGACAGGTTCACGTCTGGCCCCTCTGTGGCTTGGTTCTGGAATGCAGGTGCTTCAGCCCAGAGCCGCGTGGGGCCGTGCAGGAGGGGCCCCGGGCCAGGACTCTGTCCCCATGGGAGCAAGGTCCTTCTGCCTTTCAGTTCTGCTCGTTCCGCGGGCTGCCCAGGGTGAACTGTGAAGGCCCGCTCCCTCCTCCTCTCGCCTGGTGCTGCCTGCCCCCGGGTCCCCAGACCACGGCTCCCGCCCTCCCCACCCGCCCTCCACCACCCGCCTCTGCAATGCCCTTGACCTCCTCTGCAGGTCCTGATATCCAGTCCTCGGGAGAGGGGGAGGATTGAATCGTGTTGTTAGAAGACACCAGGGAGGCATCTAGTCCCAAATCCTGGGTTCTCTATTCCAGCATTTTTTTTTTAAGTGTTTTAAGGAGAATCCATTTCTTCTTTCCCTGTGCTGAGGCCATCTTCCTTCTCTGGCGATTGGGAGGAAAGTTGCCTCTTTTCCTCATTATTCTGCTTTTGCCGCTTTCTCTTTGCCTCAGGCCGACTGCTTTCCGCGGTTCTCAAGCAGTATGTGGGGGAGAGAATGAACTGATAGAAATTTGTCCTGACTCTGCCCCGTCTGTGGTCTGAAGTTCCAAGGACGGGAGATGCACCCTCCTGCTGCCGTGTCCCTGCGGTCTCTGGTTAAGCTCTGCCCTCTGCCTAGAACGTTCTTCCACTCTCTCTTTCCAATGAACCTCTCTTCTCCCGGGTGGAACTTTCTCTGACGTTCTTGGGCAGCACGAACCCATTCCTCCATTGTGCTGCCTGTGGAGATTCCTTGAGGTTTACCCGACGGTATCTTCTCCTGGGACGGGTGCCGCGTATGAAAAAGGTCATTCTGTGTCAGGACCCATTCCATTACTTAGTATATGTTCACTGAACCCCGGCCACCAGCTGTGCACCATGCTCGGCGCTAGCAATAGACAAAAAGGGGAGAGTGGGTTCTGGGCAAGAAGACAGGATGGAGTAGAGGCATGAGGAGAAAGTGTATTTTCTTTCCCTGCCCTATTAAACGCCGTGAGATTCCTATCCCTGTTCCCAGCACGGAGAGTGTGTGTGTGCTAGTCGAGGTTCTCGAGAGAAATAGGACTGATAGGACACACGCGCGCACACACACGCACACACAGGGTGGGGGAGATTTCTTTTAAAGAGTTGGCCCACATGATTGTGGTGGCTGGCGAGTCTGAAATCGGCGGGCTGGTAGGCTGGAAATTCAAGGAGGAGCCAGGGTTGCAGTCTCACGTTTGAAATCCGCAGGCTGTAGAATCAGCCAGGGCTCCGTGTTGCAGTCTCGAGGCAGGATTCCGTTTTCTCTCGGAAACCTCAGTCTTTGCTCTTAAGATCTTCCACTGATGGGGTGAGGCCCACCCGCACCGTAGAGGGCAGTCGGCTCTAATCAGAGTCAACCGATTGAAGAGTTCGTCACATCAAGAAAAATACCTTCAGAACGACATATAGACTCGTGTTTGGCCAGATAGCTGGGGACTGTTATGTTAACACGTATAATTAACTGTCAGGGACTTTCCCAGGGGCCTAGTAAGAGTTAGGGTTCCTGAGGACTTACCACTGTTCAGGCACTGTCCTAAGTGCTTACAGTGTCTTCCCTCCTTGCCTCCTCCTCATGGCCCTGTGATCTCAGAACAGGCTCCGACCCATGAAGGGACTTGTCACGGCCCACACTGCTAGTGTGGTAGACCCGGATTGACACTCGGATTGACACCCGGATTGACACCCAGATTGACACCCTGATTGTCACCCAGATTGACACCTGGATTGTCACCCGAATTGATGCCCGATTGACACCCGATTGACACCAGGATGGACACCCAATTGTCACCCAGATTGACAACAGCATTGTCACCCGGATTGACACCCAGCTTGTCACCCGGATTGACACCCGGGTTGACACCAGGATTGTCACCTGGATTGACACCCAGATTGACACCTGGATTGACACCCGGATTGACACCTGGATTGACACCTGGATTGACACCTGGATTGTCACCTGGATTGACACCCGGATTGACACCCGGATTGACACCTGGGCAGTAGAGCTCCAGGTCCTCTTGACGAATGAAAACAAGTCTGGATTTAGGTCAGGAGACTCTGTGGGAGCCTGTTGCAGCAGGGGGACCCTGACCTGAGATCTGCAGGCATCTTGGAATCAAGGAGGCAGAGGCTTTGCTTTTCTGGGGAGGGACCAGCAGGAGCAGCAGGAACGTTGGGGAGGGGGTCAGGAGGCCGGGCGGGCGTGCAGCAGGACTGAGTGCCTTAGCGGGACATTTTCCTTCTTGTGGATGGCTTATTTCTGGAATGAGCTGTCACGGGAAGATATTCAGCCCCTTAGCGCCTGCTTCCGCACGAGGCTGCCCGAGTTCAGGGGCCTGGGTGCAGGGGCTTGGTCAAGCCCCGTCGGCGGGGAGACAGCCAGGCCGCGGAGAGCTCTCCCTCATAATCACGCTCGTAAAATCTCAACTCGCCGGGAGGTCTGTGCGAGTGTTCGGAATTAATGAGCTAAAGAGCAAAATGCTTTCCCTAAGGCTGTCGTGTGATATTCTACGTGGAAATCCAGGACATTTTTCTTACTGTTGAAACTACTGCTCGTGACTTCAGCCTCCGCATCTGCGGGGAAGGGTTGCTTCTCTTAGTTTTTACAAATAGATTCTGGTGGCACCTGGTGAGTGGCAACACGAGCGGATCAGTGTTGAACCCATTCATTCATTCATCATTCATTCATTCATTCATTCATTCAGAATTAAAGGCTCATGTTTTCAAGCGTGTCCCACAGCGGGCCAGGTGTGGGGCACACCGAGAGAACTAGAGCTTGCTCTAGGCAGCCTGGCAGGAGGAGGCACGGCTACAGCAGACAAGAGCCGACAGTATTTAAGTCCACTCCCAAGTGGACTGGGAGGCGAAGGAGAGAAGGCATCTCTCGGCTCCCTGAGCCAGGACACTAAGACAGAGCTAAAGTCGATCAAAGGCCTGAGGTCCTGGAAGAATGGAATGTTCCAGAACTGCAGACACGTGGATGTGTTTGGCACCGGTCTCTGGAGACCTTCAGTGCTCTGCGAGGAGCTGGGCGTTTGGAATAGGGGAGAGAAGGAGTATTGGTTTCGCCCCAATGTGTTCAGTTGTAGGTGAGCCCTCTAGACGACTATGATTCTTCACAGTCTCGACGTGGACGTCGCCGCCCCCTGACCTTGCCCAGGACAGTGATTGAAGGCTCCTCCTGGTTCTCCGAAAGCAGTGGCAACATGCCAGCAAGAATATGAAGGCAGAAACTAGTCTTTACTGTCTCATTCCCTACTTGCGATCTGTTCTCTCACATGAATGTCAGAGTAAGTGTGGGAGGGAAACGGATTGAAAACACACATGAAAAACTTTTAACCTAGTAGGTTTTCCCATATCGGGGAGAGGCAGGCAGATGGTGGATCCTGGCACGCACAACGACGTAATTGTCTCCTGGCTTTGTAGTCACTCCCCTCACTGTCTTGCTCCAAACGATACTCCTTCGTAGACCAGCTCTCTTCAAACCTAAATGTCGAGCGAGAATTAATGGCAGAACATGAAATCTGTGCCTTCTAACTCTGCACACTCTCGAGTTTTATGTATTTATTTTTTTAATGTTTTTTATTTTTGAGAGAGAGAGAGAGACGGAACGTGAGTGGGGGAGGGGCAGAGAGAGAGAGGGGAGACACAGAATCAGAAGCAGGCTCCAGGCTCCGAGCTGTCAGCACAGAGCTCAACGTGGAGCTCAGACTCACAAACCGTGAGATCATGACCTGAGCTGAAGCCGGACACCACTGACTGAGCCACCAGGCGCCTCCTCAAGTTTTGACTCCATGGAAAAAAAAGGCAGACATGTTTTGAGTCCTGAATTAATAACTGCAGCTAAGGTCTCTGATCCTTCAACTTTCAGGTAGTGTTGCTGCCGCTGGTGTAAACCAAGAGAGTTTTCTGATCATCTGTGCTCAGAACTGCCTCTGAAAAAGAAAGAAAAAAGGACATGTAATTTTTGTAAGAAAAAGGCACAATCTGTCAGAGGCCGGGACTGCACCAGTGCAGCCACGGAACAATCTGTAGATTGCATTTGCCTTTGACAGTGCAGCTGCCGCAGTCCAAAGGAAGAATGTTCTACAGGAGGAACGTGCATTTGCCATTTATGAGACCAGACGAGTCATTCCGTGCACGCAGGGATGGACAGGCGGAAGAGACCGTCAGGGATTGTCTGAGGGTTTTCCACACCCCGCCGTTTCTGGGCATTGACGTTTATTTATTTTTATGTTTTTTTTTTTTAATTTTTTCAATGCTTATTTATTTTTGAGAGAGAGAGAGAGAGAGAGAGAGAGAGAGAGAGACCATGAGTGGGGGAGGGGCAGAGAGAGAAGGAGACACAGACTCCGAAGCAGGCTCCAGGCTCCGAGCTGTCAGCACAGAGCCCGACACGGGGCTTGAGCCGCGAACCACAAGATCACGACCTGAGCCGAAGTGGGGACACTCAATCGACTGAGCTGCCCAGACGGCCCGGAAATCGAAATTTATCCGGGCTGTTTTTTAAAGCAGCCTCTCGGCCCCACCGCCAGACTCGCCCGCTGGACCCCTCTGTCTGGGCTTCCCAAGACCGCCGTTCTTCCAGCTGCCCGTCACCGTCCACCGCGCAGAGTCATTCCGTGGAGGAAAAGCGCTTCATATCGGCGTGGAAAGGAAAGAACTGCAGACTCAGCCGAACCCCCTCCTCTTCGTTCTGCTGATCCCTTCACGGCCAGAACTCCTCACAAGAGCTCCGTCCCCACCGTCTCCGATTTCTCTCGGCTGTCGTTTCTGTGAAAACACCGCGGCCGCGATTTCTCCCAGCCCTCGGCGGTGGCCTCGGTGCCAGCTGGGACATGTTTCCCAGTCCCCTTCATAGTCAGCTGGACGCTGCATCCTCAGGGTGGCATCGTGGGTCGTGTGTCCTGCTCAGCTGGCTTCCGGACCTGTTCTCTCCCCGACTCCCTGTGGGCCTCGCTGGTCTCTGCTTCTCTGTCTTGTGGGCAGGTACTCTCAGCCTTCAAACTTTGAACTTCAGAGCTCTCTTCTGTCCGCCCTCTGCCCGCTAGGAAATGACATTCCAGGCCGTGGGTGCTGTGAATCCCACTCTTTATTCCCGGCTGAGACCGCTTCCTGGAGGTCAGACTTCCCACCTGCCCATGGCACACTCTGGGTCCCCCGCCCCCCCCGCCGACAGCGGGTGCTTGGTCCTTCCCACTCCGTGAATTCTCCCTGCTACCGGGTGCTCATGTCAAACATCTTAGAGGCTTTCTTGACTCCCCCCTCTCTCCCTCCCTCGCACTGTCTGATCCAGGCACACATTCTGTTCCCTCTGTCTCTGGAAGGATTCCAAATCTGACCACTTCCAACCGCTTCTGTGGCCGCTGTCCTGTACGCCGTCACCACACCTAGCCTGGATTGTGGCGACGGCCTCCTACAGCACCCCGTCTGTGCTGACACATCCTCGGTGGCTTCCAGGCTCACCGAGACTGCCACCTGAGTCCTTGCGGGGGGCAGGAAGACCCCACAGCATCCGCCCTCTGTCCTGCCTCGCTCCGGCCAATTTCCTGATCTCCTCTCCACGCACACTCTTCCTGAGCCACTCTGGCCTTCTCATGTCTCCTCGCAAATGCCGCACGTGCTCCTGCCTCAGGACCCTTGCACACTTGGCTCTAGAGCCTACAGGGGTCATAGATTCACCTCCTCGAGCTCTCTGCCGGAATGTCGCCTGATCAGAGAGGCTTTCTCTGCCTCCTGGGTGAGTCAGCTTCTCCCAGCCCTCCCTCCCTCTCCACCGACCCTGGTTTCCTGGTTTCATTGCACTTCTCACTGTGCAGCTGATACCCTTGTTCCTCTGTGTGTGTGTGTGTGTGTGTGTGTGTGTGTGTGTGTGTGTGTGAGAGAGAGAGAGAGAGAGAGAGATCTCCCAGGAGAATGCAGGTCTACAAGAGCAGCGACTTTGTTTCATTCGCTGCTGTCTCTTCACAGCTAGAACAATGCCTAGAAGCAGGGAGTCCTAACGTTTGTGTTGTGAACGCTGAAATGAACGCCGTCTCTTCTTAAGCATCTTGTGAATGTGGAGCAGGATCCTCGCACAGTATGACCCCGAGGCTTTTCTCTCCAGGAAGCAACTTCCTTCCCTGCCGGCCCTGCACAGTTGGGTTTGTGCCCGAAGAACCGAGCCCCGAACGCCACGTGGCGTAGTTTTTGATACATTCTCTACTTCTCTGTCTCTCCTAGATGGTAACACACAAACCTGCAGTCTGATTAAGTGGTCTCATGTTACAAGGTCGTGAGGGGTGTCATGTACACAGGTAGCCGGGTTGACTTGAGTTTTATTTTTGTTTCTTTCCTTAGGGAAAGAAAAAATTTCCTACCACAAATGCACCACCTTGCGAGTCCCCACTGCCATTACCTGTTGTGGCCACTGTCACCTCCACTTAGGGACAAGTGCCCTTGTCCTTGCACCGATCCCCTGCCTTCGGTTTTGTCTCCCCCTCGTTCGTTGTTTACACGCCAAACATTACAGTCTTTCCAAAACACAAATAGAAACTTCGTGTCCTCTGTTCAGAACTCTTACTAATAATGATGTTAGTTTCCAGACTCCTTTCCCAGCCCTCGATCGTGTCGCTCTTTCCAGAGTGATTCCTTGACACACGACCCTCCTCCACGCCTCCTCACACGCAGCCTGTCTCCTCATCCTGTGTCCCCAGCATCCCGTACTGTCTCGTCCCTGGAACTGGGCACCCCGGTCCACACCCCCAGCCCTTTCCACCCGCTGGTTCCCACTCACTCTTAGGTCTCCGTCTATCTTGAAACTCTGAGTCTGGAGCAGCTCTGCACAGAGGCCGGTCCTGTGTCCCCAGGTCAGCTCCCAGGGTGCCCCGAGATGTCCCTGTATGTGCAGTGCAGGTCACCGTATGTATAAGGACATGGCTCATTTGCTTCTCTGCGTCTGGGCCTCCACGGTGGGCTCCAGGGGAGCAGGGCCCGGATGGCATCTCTGCCCCCGGGACCCCGGCACCTGACATGGTGTAGGTGCTCAGCCATGCGTGTGATGTTTTGTGTCTTCATTTTGCAAGTTAACGTAAAACATCTCCACGGAGCCCTACATCGTTCCCACAACAGACCGAGTCCCACAGCTCTTCTCGCCTAATTGGACGTGTCCTCTGTCTAGTGTTTACCCAACCACCCAAGGTCAATGCGTGGTCTCTGGGTCAGCCTTGCCAGCCCACTGGAATGCAGCCTCTGTCTAGACTTGCTGCTTTCTTTGTTTGTTTTCTCATGGAAGCGGGGAGAAAGCCAAGCTGCCGCTACGAGTGTGATCACAGCCGCCACTGTTGTCCTGACCTCGAAGCACTTCTGAGGCAGCTCTCGTGTTTCCAGCAGTTACGGCCTCGTCGGCACCGGACTTTCCTGAGGCGACCTGGGAGGGGGAGGCGGAGCTTTGGAAAGACCCCCAACGCTCTCACTACACACCCCCGCCCACCGCCGTGGACTGGACCCTCCACATGCAGCGAGTGGGTTCTCGCCTCCACGTGGTGACCTGGCTGACTGCAGGGGGGACGCTCACGCTTCATCCGGGTCCCAGGTTACATGTGGATGATGGCGTAGTCGCTTATGTCATACGTTTGTTTAGGGATTTCATGTGGCATTCCGTGGTGCCAGTGATCTTATTAAATCTGCATGGTCTTGGGGCGCCCGGGGGGGCTCAGGCAGTTAAGCGTCCGACTTCGGCTCAGGTCATGATTCGTGGTCTGTGAGTTCGGGCCCCGCGTCGGGCTCTGTGCTGACACCTCAGAGCCTGGAGCCTGCTTCAGATTCTGTGTCTCCCTCTCTCTGTGCCCCTCCCCTACTCACTCCATGTCCATCTCTTTGTGTCTCTCCAAAATAAATAAACATAAAAAAATTAAAAAAAAATCTCCGCAGTCTTATATGAAGAACAGTCCTCAGTATGATTTTTGAGTCGAAAATGTCAAATGTATTTCTCACGGCCTTGGTCTCTTATATGGGGTAGTTTCTAAATTTGATTTTCCAAAGTCCGGGCATTACTCTAATTTTTCCTTTTGTATTTTTCATCGAAAACCACACAGCCATCCGAAACTATGCCTCAAGTGACTCTGTTTCCTGTACCCCCGCTCCCCTTTCTTTACAGAAATGTCCTTTCCTCCCGCATGCTTGTTTGCCAGTATAGGGTGATTTTCCCCCCCCAGAAACTCGAGTTTGAAACCTGGTAGTTAATTTGATATTATATATATATATCAAAATCTATCTATCTATCTATCTATTTTCTTTTTTTTTGTCTGAACCAGTCGTGGGCCTTGAACACCTACCTTGCAGATCCCACTGGTGAGTCTGGGTCACGGACCCGACCCCCGCCCTGCATTTTGCTCACTGTTGCCTGAAAGGCATTTGGAAGCTTCTATATTGCTTGCCCTTTGTCTTGTTACATGTCCGCTTCTGATGTTTTACCAGCTCTCATTCATCCATTCATCTTGCACTCCCCCAGTGTACCTTTTCAGTGCATACTTGTGCTTGGGGGTGCTATACGCTAGGGAGGGTGATCGCGGGCACGAGCAGGCACGGTCCTTAGCTGACGTGCGTTACAGTCCAGAGTGAGAAGCCTGCCCCCTTGGTCTGGTTTTCTGATCTTTCTCCATCCTCTCTCTCTCTCTCTCTCTCATCAGGGGGGTGAACACGAGCTCCCCGTTCTTGCTCAGCTGGCAGATGGGACACTGCTCCACAGAGATGAGAGATAAACGTATGTCTTGTTTTCTCATAGGACGATTTCTGAAATCACAGAGCTGCTTTCTGGTCTCTCTCTTTAAGACTCGAGCGGAATAGCAGGAATGTAGGGAGGCGTTTGTCTGCAGAGACGCTTTCTCCCCGTAATCTACTTGCTGTTCTGGACTTCCATTCCAGTGTCTCTGTTTTGTGCACCGGACGGACACCACCCCAAGGGCCAGGGTCACCGTCACCAGGGGAGCTTGTCAGAAAGGCAGATTCACGGGCCCCATCCCACACCTGCTGAGTCAGATACTGGGAATGCGGCAGGGTCTGTGTTCTGACCCTCCTCCAGGGGATTCGGAAGTTCTAGTTCCGTTCTGGAGGTTCTCAACCAGGCGGGTTGGTCGTACCGACTCTCGGCATCTACCGAAATTCTCTGCCCAGGGCACAGAGATGCTGAATGTTGTGTGACCTATAGGACAGTGACAAACAGAAATGATTGTCCTGGCTCCAGTGACCCAGCCATCCCTCGGGACGACACGAGGAGCCCGGTCGAAGAGAAACGTCTCGGTGCTCGGAGCGCGACGGCTGATCTAATACGATTTCCCCCTTCCGTTTTTTACCCTGATATCTACCTCAGGATGTCTCTGTCGTCTTCATCTTCCAAGGCCTGAATTAAATGGTCCCTGCTTCAGGAACCTTTCCGATTTCCTCAGCCGAAAGACGAAAGCTTCTCTGTATGCCCACAGGCATCTTATCCTTGGATCTAGCGTGTGCTTATTTGTATTTGCCTTCTAATAGAGTTCTTGATAGTTCGTGACAGAAATGTCCCCTCTTCCCTACTCTGCGTGGCTCAGGGCAGGATGGATTCTTTCTGTCCCCAGCAGAGCGGCCGGCCCGTGAGAGGCTCGTAGCAGAAACTTCTTTTCCCTCCCCTCCCCCTTGCACTGTAGCTAGAAACACAGAGCACTACCGATCGACTTCGCGGTGGGTGGAGATAGGACAAAAATAAAAAAGGAAATACCTCCCGTTACAGTCCACGATCCAGCGCTCGCAGGACGCGTCTCCGAGCAAGAAGCCTGCGTCTGATAAATGAGCCATCTCGTGCGGAAGTGGTGCATGATGGAAGAAGCCGTAATCCGGGCTCGCTCCAGCTGTGTGATTCTAGAAGCCGTTTGCGAATACCCTGGGGCAACGTGGGTTTGACAGCGGCCGTCATTCACAATTGAAACGGGCTCCGTAACTGAACAAGATTACCTTCTCGTTCTAATAAAATGAAGATGGCAAACACAATGTCACGTCCAATTGAGTTTTCGGAAGAGAAGGCTTGAAGTTAAAGTGGAGGACCCAGGCCGCAGTGTCCATCGTTTCCACTCCCTTCGCACGTGGGACACACGTGCGGGAGTGGCCTGCCCCCGTCCCGGAAGCCCAGGGCCGTCAGCGTGGACCGCGCTCTTGAGGAACACAGGGAGGGGGGTGTGACTGGGCCGCTGCTGGCGCGACTCATGGGGGACCCTTTTCCACCCGTGGGATTGACTTAGGCAGGAGAGGTGTTGTATTTGTCTGTCTGGACGGCCATGAAAATAGTGCCACAGACTACGCGGCTTGAACACCGGGAATTCTTTTCCTCACTGTTCTAAAGGCCAGAAGGTTCCGATCAAGGTCCTGGCAAACCCGGGTTCTGGTGAGAGCTCCTCTCCTGGCCTTTCAGTGTCTGACTTGCCGTGCCCTCCCACGGCCTTTCCTTGCCGGGAGCAGAGAGGGTGAAGTCTCTGGTGTCTCTTCTTACGAGGACACCAGTCCTGTTGGACCAGGGCACTGACCGTTATGGCCGCCCCTCGCCTTCGTTGCCACCTGAAAGGCCCCATCTCCAAGTATAGCCACACTGGGTGTTCAGCGTCAGCATGGAGTTTTTGAGGGCACGGGTCAGTCCATAACAGGTGTCCTTTGGTTGGTCGCTCATTTCGGGAAGACTGTGTTAGTTTGGGTCCATTGAAATGCGGACACTGAGATGAGATGAAATAGCCTGTGCAAGAGTTTGGGGAGAAACACCAGCAGGGAGCAGAGGGGTGGGGCCCAGAGGCGGCTGGGAGAGACCTCCAAACGAGATGCTGGCAGGACCCCAGTTGTGTTAGGCCCGCCATTGCCAAGTCCCACAGGCCTGATGATCTAAACACACACACGGACTTTCTTCCAGTCCTGACAGCTGGGGGTCCAAGATTAAGGCATCAGCAGATAAGGTTTGATTTTTTTAAATTGTTTATATATTGTTTAAAATATTTATTTGATTTGATTGTTTGATTTTTTAAAATTTTTTATTGTTTAAAATACATTATTTATTTATTTGTTAATTAAAAATTTTAATGTATTTATTTATTTATTTAGTTTGAGAGAGAGAAAGAGAGACAGAGTGCAAGCAGGGGATGGGCAGAGAGGGAGGGAGACACGGAATCTGAAGCAGGTTCCAAGCTCTGAGCTGTCAGCACAGAGCCCCATGTGGGGCTTGAGCTCATAGACTATGAGATTATAACCTGAGCCGAAGGTTTAGGTCCAAATATTAACAGGGTCTGAATCAGAAGGTCTCAGATTCAGACCCTATCTGACTGAGCCACCCAGGGGCCCCTAATGTTTATTTATTTTTAAGAGAGAGAGAGAGAGAGAGTATGAGTGGCATTGGGCCAGAGATAGAGGGAGACACAGAATCTGAAGCAGGCTCCAGGCTCTGAGCTGTCAGCACAGAGTCCGATGTGGAGCTTGAACTCACAGACCAGGAAATCATGACCTGAGCCAAAGTCAGAGGCTTAACTGACTGAGCCACCCAGGCGCCCCAGCAGATTGGGTTTCTTCTGAGGTCTGTCTCCTTGGCTTGTAGACGGCCACCTCACCATGTCTTCACATGATCTTCCCTTGGTCCGTGTGTGTCTGTGACCTGTTCTACTCTTCTTTTAAGGACACCAGTAAGGTTAGATGAGAGCTCACCGTAATGACCCCATTTAACCTTAAGTACCTCTTTAAAGACCCTATCTTCAAATATAATCCCACTCTGTGGTACCGGGGCGTTAGCACTTCAGCATATGGATTTCGGAAGACACCATTCGGCCCATAATACCAATGAAGAAGAGAAGGAAGCCGAGGAAAAGGCAGCGCAGTCCGGAGAATTCTCTACTGGGCTGAAGAGTAGTCCCCTAGAGTAGTCTGTCAGAGAGCCCCGCATCTCTCAGGAAAGGACCTGCCTCGGTGTGCTTGCCACGTTCTGTCATTTTGGCTGGGGCTAGCTCATGAAAAGCTTGACCTTGATGTGATTTGGGCACAGTTTGTGGGGCCATCAGTCTGCCATGTTTTTTCCTACCTGAGTTATGAGCAGACATTTGAAGGGCACTTACTGCAAAGCCTTTTTTGTCACATGGTAAGGAGAAATAACAGAGATTTTAAAGGTATAGCCTGTAAAACTGGTATCAAGAATAGAGATTCAGATAGGAATGTAAAGGTAGAAACGACGATCGCTATCTAAAGCAAAGCAAAGTGAGATAGTATATACTCTCTCCAAATATTAACAGGGTCTGAATCAGAAAGTCTCAGATTCTAAATACTATAATCTGGAGTCAGAAAGGAAGGAGAGCAGCTATTACTAAAATTAGTGGACGGTCTAAACCAGAGAGCCAAAATGTAGACGCCATGACACCTTTGCATCAAAATGCTTTAAGTTTTTATTTTCCCTCATGTAAAACTTCTTGATATATTACCAATCCAGAAGTTTTCCAGAAGGCAATGAACAATTCATCTTGGCTGATTTGGTAATTTTTGTACCTAGCAACAATGGTATTGGAGAGGTATGGTCATAACTAGAGGCTGGAATTGCCTCCAAGACTAGGGTTAATCTGATTGGACGGAAATGGAGCCATGTACAGTGTGTAAAACAGACAGCGGCATCCAGGGGCACATGATGTCATGTGGAAATGGCTACTACTTGCCGCGTCTGCCCACCCCAGTCCCCTTGATCTTCCTTATGGGTCTCACGGCCAGCCACTGCTAGAGGTTGATGCTATGACATTCTAATACTCAACCATTTAGGGCCAAGAATAGTCACCAAGTTTATATGATTCAATTTTGGTTTAGTTGCTTATTCTCAAATTTTATTTTATTATATTTTTCTGAGAGTTACTTTTTCAAAATGTTTATTTTGAGAGAGAGAGAGAACGAGGATGAGTAGGGGAGGGGCAGAGAGAGAGGGAGAAAGAGAATCCCAACTGGCCTCTGAGATGTCAGCACAGAGCCTGACGTAGGGCTTGAACTTACAAACCTTGAGATCAAGGCCGGTTTCTGAGCTGAAACCAAGAGTTGGACACTTAAGCGATTAGAGCCACCCAGACACCCCCATTTTATTAAATTTTTCTAATATTTTATTTGAATATAGTTGGCACACAATGTTTTCTTAGTTTCAGGTGTACATCATAGTGATTCAACATCTCTATATGATTTTTTCTTAAATTTTTAAATGTTTATTTATTTTTAAGACAGAGAGAGACAGAGCACAAGTGGCAGAGGGGCAGAGAGAGAGGGATACAGAGAATCCAAAGCAGGCTCCAGGCTCTGAAGTGTCAGCACGGGGCTCAAGCTCATGAACCGTAAGATCATGACCTGAGCCTAAGTCGGATGCTCAACCAGCTGAGCCTCCCAGGCGCCCCTATAATGACTGATTCTATGCTATGGAAGAATACTAGGCGGCTAACTAAGGAGTTATTTTAAGTATAAGGTAATATACACAACCAGGTATAACTAGAACATAAAACCACCTCATCTGGTAATTAGTAGACTAACTGCAGTGTTTCAGGTCACAGTTATGGCAAAGGTGGTTACGGGCAAGTCCCTGACCTGGCTTGGGGGTCAAGTTTCTGATGCTCTAGAGAGTTATAATCGCAGACTCTTCTATTTATTCCACGAGGATGTTTTCTTCACATTGAACCACACTAGGCTGGTCAGAGCCCATCTTCCAAACGCAGAAAACATCAGCCTCAGGTTCAGAGTTCCTGCCGCCTCTGGGATTTCGCTTATTGTCCATTCGAAACCTATTATTTGTGGCCGGCATGCATTTCCTAAATTTGTAGCCGGGATGAGTTGAAAATACAATGAATGTAGAAAGAAAATTTAAAAAGAACTTTATGGATTCGAACAGAGTACTTGATCCACCAAAAGGACAGTTAGTAGGGGCAAATGTAAATTTGAAAATAACAATGACTTACTCCAAGATGTGATTTGCTGCGATATTAGTGTTCATTCTTCCCCAATTAATAAAATCAAAGGCTGCCTTGATAGAAGTACAGTTTCTAAACCAAGAGAGGCAGAAGTGCAGGGGGTAATGGGGGGGCCTTGGTTCATAAAAATAGAGAAGCTCGTAAGGACCTTGAGAACAGTGAGGGGCCTGAAACCATCTTAGGGAGGAAGAGACTAAGAGAGAAGTGTGCTTGGAGGGAGTAGAAGGCTCAACAGGGCAGAGTGGCTATCAGCATTTGACGTATCGCCGTGTAGACCTTATTCCTGTAGCTTATTTGTTTATTTTTTCTTGTGACTTAGACTTGTTCTCAGTGGGATCCAACGGGTAGAGAAAGCCAGGGGGTTGCCGTTGCGTGGAAGCACAATTTGTTTAGCTTTACGTAAGGAAGCGACTTCATGTATTCAGAACGGTCTGCCTTGGGAGGCGGTGTACCAGTTAGGCAAGTAAACGAAACTTTTAGTGTCTGGTTCACTCATCTAAAATACTAGCACCTCCTCTGTAAACACATGAATATGAATTTGCAGTTTTGTAAGTGTGGGTTACGAGTCCCACTATTATTAATTTATTATTATTTTGTACATACTTGGATTGCTTGATTTTTAGAATTTCCCCCAATATTATCATGGTGTGATTCTCCAAAGTCTTTAGACCAAAATAATTACGTGCTTGAATCACAACCGAAGGCTGCCGCAGAATTGCTTAGAACTCTTGCAAATCTCAGGATCCAATATCTCACGAGATGTAACTTCAAGTCTAAGTTATGTTCAGGGCAAAAGTAGAAAAGGACATAGGCAGATAACAGCCTCCTAACAGTTTCCTCTCCCATCTCCTGGATGTTCTGTGCAGGTTGGCACTTGATGGGCCATGGGGCAGGGGACATAAAATCACTTAAATTTATTAAAGGGCTTCATGAAAATAAATTTTAGCAAAGACGGTAAGTTTTAGAATCATTGGCACGTGAATTGGTAATGTGATTTTTTAAATTTTACGTTATGCCACAATTTTTACCACGAAGAACCTTTAAAAATATATTGTGGATAATTGTAAGTTTAGTTGTCTTAATGTATATATACTTGCTCCTAAATGTCACGATCAGACATTTAAAAATATCATAGTAGCTAATTGAATTAAAATTTTAAAGAGCTCAAAATTTTATCATGAGACTGTATTACAGTAGTTAAAATGAATCATTTTACTTGAATGACCCAAAAAGTTCTCTGTGTGAGTAATAGACATTTTTGATTATCTTTGCAATCTGTCTGTCTATCTGTCTATCTATCTGTCTGTCTGTCTATCTTTGCCATGGTCATGTTTGGTAAGAATCAACCAAACTTTTATTGTCAAAATTTATCCTACTTGAACCCAGACAAATCGTTTATTTTCTTGTCTGTTCTGTTTGTATTAACTGCTATTTCTTAACAAAGTGAATGCATGAATAAGTACAGAGAGTTATTTTTTTATTTTTTTAGTATTTAAAATAATATTTTAGTATTCATTTTTGAGAGTGAGAGAGAGGCAGAGCACTAGTGGGGGAGGGGCAGAGAGAGAGGGAGACACAGAATCCGAAGCAGGCTCTAGGCTCTGAGCTGTCAGCACAGAGCCCGTCGCGGGGGCTCGAACTCAGGAACCGTGAGACCATGACCCGAGCCAAGGTCAGATGCTCCAACAACTGAGCCCCCCAAGCTCTCCAAGAGAGTCTTCTAAATGCAAAAGATAAAAACCTAATAGCAGCAAAGAAGGCAAAGCAGAAAAACTCATCCAATACCAAACTGGACTGCGAAACCACATCGGCCAACATGTTTCTAGTTACTTCATTTCTAGCGGAAAAGAACCAACGAGCCGAGGAACAGAGAGAATAGTATAATACAGAAACAGTCTTCAAAATGATATTCTACATCTAACACCTCACAGTGGGGGCTGAAAATGGCACCTGTGTTTTCACAGAAAGTAATGAATGATATACGTGCCTCTGTCGCTTACCCGGTCTGTCTATGAACCAGCTCTCGGCTCACCCTCCACTGCTTTCTCCATGTGGTGTTTAAAAGCCCCACTCTTCAGACAGGAAGTCAAGTGTCTTCTACAAGATACACACAAATCCTTTTAATATAACAGTGAAGCTTGGGGCCCCTAAGTAGGATGATACAGCACAGAAGGAAAATACCGTGGAACCTTCCGTGAATGCCTCTGGCTCCGGGGAAGGCTTGGGACACGGGGTGTGTCAGTTTCTCAGCTGTCCTCTGTGTCTGTCTCTCCCTCACCTTTTCCTTCCTTTCTCTGGTTTCTGCTCTTTTGCAAATGATTAAAACCCCTGCTGTTTTAGTTTCCAAGGGAGTCATAAAGGAACCTGAACACCAAAAACGGAAGATTCTGGGAACGGCCCTAGCGCATGCCCACTGACCACTCTGCCCTGTGTTTTTCATGATTACAACTTGGTAATAAATACTTATGTTCAGACGTCTCTGTTTGCGTCTCTCCATTTCTGTCTCTCTCCATTTCTCTCCGGAAATGCACACACATTAATGCACACTGACCTCTGTTAATCATTTGAATTCTCCATCTTTAAAAAGAGTAATTAATTCAAAATTTATTTCATTAATCAAAACTTTCTGTTTAATGCGAAGTTTTAAAAATTTGTCTGGTAATGAATGGGGTTAACCATGAAATAGTTGTAAAGGCCTTTGCGGAATTAAATGAATTAAATATAATTCCGAGCACTTAAAACTCTTTTTATAAAATGTTTACAGTGTCAACCTTGAGGGAAAGTTCTCGTGCTGATGTATGCCACCCCCAAAGTGCAAAATCATCCTCCTCACTGCATAAGTTATTTTAGTAGTGTGTGTAATTTGAAACATATAAAATAAGACAACTCAGGGTGCCTGGGTGGCTCAGTCAGTTAAGCATCCGACTCTTGATTGCAGCTTGGGTCATGATCTCACAGTTCGTGAGTTCGAGCCCCACATTGGGCTCTGTGTTTATGGCGAGGAACCTCTTTGGAATTCTCTCTCTACCCTGTCTCTCTGCCCCTCCCCTGCTTTTTTCTCTCTCTCAAAATAAATAATGTTAAAAAAATAAAAATAAATCAGCTCATGACAAAGGATTTACAAATATGCTTTTTAAAATTTTTTAAGCATTTATTTATTTTTGAGAGACAGAGAGAGATAGAGTGTGAGCAGGGGAGGGGCAGAGAGAGAGGGAGACACAGAATCCAAAGCAGATTGGACAGCTCTAAGCTGTCAGCACAGAGCCCGATGTGGGGCTCGAACTCAGGAATGGTGAGATCATGACCTGAGCTGAAGTCAGACCTGAACCGACTGAGCTACCCAGGTGTCCCAAAATATACTTTAATCCACACTTTGAGTTATATTCATATTTCTCAGATAACTAGTTCTTTCAGTGTTGATTTTAAATCACCTTTTTACTTTTTTAGATCTTTATTACAAAACCAGAACAAAACGTCTGTTGCAAGTAACAACTAGATTGTTTGTGTGATCAAATTAGATTAAACAAAAACTCCTTTGAAGGAAAAAGAAAAATTAAAAAATATATTTTAAAGAGTAGGCAAGTTAGACAAGACTAGAATAGTACACGTTTATGCCAAGTATCACCTTACATGAAAGCTACTGAACCAAATACTAGATCTGTATAAGAGAAGACAGTCATGTTTTGTCTACTAAATTTTTTCCTACTTATCTTTTATAAACTTTGTTCTACATAATTACACCGATGTTTTAATTAAACTGCTTGAACTGATTGCTCTGACAGTCAGGAGTGATTGTAATCAGTGAAATTAAGCTGATCACGTTAGCACAAAAGACTGGATTTCACGTGCACACACACACACACACACACACACACACACAGTCACACACACGAAACCATGCTGTACAATAACCATGCACTTTGGACTTTTGGGCACGGGAGGCTTTATTTCTAGAGTGTTCTTTCATTCCTGCCTTTGGCCGCCTGTGTTTGGACTTGCCAATGGCACATCCATTACTTCAACTTCTCCTCTGCCTAAACTGGCGGTTCTGTGCTCGGCTCCGTGCTGTAGCATTTGGCATTCCCTCCCTCTCTGTATCTCACTGCTTCCCTGACGTTGTCTCGGCCATTTCCTTCTGTAGGGATGTGACTTGTCTGTTCTCTTTCAACTCTCTCTTTAATCCCTTAATCCTCTGGCTAGCTGCCTATCTTCACTGTCAGCTCTCCTCTGGACTATAGCTTCCAGTGTATTCCAGAGGCTTCAAAGGGGCTAATCTTTTGATCCAATGAAAATAAAAACCTATCTTTTTCTTAGTTTGGAACTTCAGTGTTTTTTATTACACACGTAGAAACCCTAGAGAAACATTCGTTATGAATCCTTTTTTCATAACCTCGGGTATGTGATAATGATCTGAATTTTGTTTTGAGGATTAGAAAATACAAGATTGTAGCCTAGAACAAAAATGAAACTTCTTAAAACTTCAGAAGCCAGAGTCTGAAGGCGCCAGACCAAAATTTGATGCGATGAGGAGCCCTACGTGGGCCAGGCTGAAAGTCGGAAGGTTGTGTAAATAATTATAAAATGGTGTTGTTAGAACTGACTATGATAGAGACCTGATGTCTAAGGAAAATGGGACAGGATTGTGGGGTTTTGTGTCGTATGAGGCATGCCACCAGTGACACGGGTGCTCTGGGCAGGGAGAACGTGGAGTCCACAGGGACTTTCATTTCATGCCATGGGCTCACTCAAGTGGCTGCTGGATTCATAAGCTTAAAAAATACATTCGAGGGGCACTTGGGTGGCTCAGTCGGTTGAGTGTCTGACTCTTGATTTTGACTCAGGTCATGATTTCATGGTTTATGGATTCAAACCCCATGTTGGACTCTGCGCTGACAGTGTGGAGCCTGCTTAGGATTCTCTCTTTCTCTTTCTCTCTCTCTCTCTGCCCCTCCTCCACTCCCTGTCTCTCTCAGAATAAATAAACTTAAAAAATACATTTGACTGTAGTTAGGTGTTCAACTAATTTCCAGAAGGGCAAAGTCTTTCTAAACTAGATTAAATGCAATATATTTATTTTATTTAAGTTCCTGTCTTAAAAGTTGGCCATGAACCTTAGAGTTGTGTACCTGTTTGCCTTCAGTACTGTGTTGGGGAACACAACATCGGTGTGACCAGATGTCAACTCGTGGGACTTTTGTTGTTAATAACAAATTAATGTTAGTAATATAAAACATTTCTGGAAATATGTAAAACTTGGAATTATTTTTTTAAAGAAACACTATAGAACACATCATACAGCCCCCAGAGACACAGCCTCAGAAAGGTGGGAGAGTGGGGAGGTGAGGGGAACTTCAGTTCTAGAACTCGCTCTTCACTTTGCTAAGATCGAAGCCCTAGTCACTGCTGTCCTCCACTGTAACTGAACATTTTTCTGCGTCCTCGGTCCCCATTCTCTCATCTGTAAAGTAATGATTCTTATTGTAATTGTAGGTTTTTATTAGTTTTCACATGCTGAGGTGTTAAGAGATTATTATTTATATAGACTTTTCAATTTTTTTTTTTTACATGTCGGAATCAGAGTCAAGCTCTAGTGTTGACACATGTGGACTTGAGAAATGTTGGGATAATTCTGTGTCCAACATGGTTTCAGGTAACGGCTGAGCAGCTGGGTGTATGTGTCACCTAAGTAAGTGTGAGGCTCAGGGGAGTGTGTGACGCTACTTCCTTTCTTCCTTCCATAAAGGATCCACTTTTCGTATGTGGTCCATCCATGGTTTGCCTATTAGGTTATTATAACTTGACTAACAGAAGGAAAACCAGAGAACAAGCATGGTCTGGTTGGGCTGTGCAGAAAAGGAAATGGGAGGCAGAGAGAAAGAGAGAGAGAGAGGAAGAAGAAGAGAGATCAGTTGGGTTTTGCTGTTTGTTTTTACAAAGATTTATTTCGTCTTCAGTCCAGACTGATGGCAGATGTGCTTATCAGTAATCTCTGTCATTTCCTTATCGTTCCAGTTTCTAGCTGAACCAGTGTTCTGTTGTGGCTGTTTTAGGGAGTTTTGGGTTGAAAAGCATTGACTTTTATGGTTCACGACACTAGTTGGTTTTGAATTTGATGACTATAAATAAGCTGGAAGACAGCCAAGACTAACCCCATGGTCGCGTGTGTGAGCTTTCAGGAAAGCAGGAAACAGGACGTTGGTGTAGAGGGTGGCCAGGTGACACCTCAGAACCAAAGCCCGTTTATCTTTAGTGTCTACATTAGAGCTACCACTTCCAGTGACAACATTTTGAAATATCCCTCAAGCTTAACTCATTTCTACCCTGCCCGCTGACTTTTTTGACCTTCTCTTCACATTTAATAATGAATTTTTAAACAAAGAACATCGAGAATCAAATGTACATGCTCAATATGGGATTCAGCTCAGTCAGTCAGACGTGGACACAGGGAGAAGGCTGCGACTTCAAGAACGATTTCTTGGAGGCTGCGATTATGCCTTATATTTCCTTGGTTTTTCATGAAGCAGAAGTGTCCTGGATACCTTGGAGACTAACTGAGGTACCTGCTATTCATCAATGTAACTTCATCGGTGTGCATAATATTGGATTTCCAAAGATGTTTACGACATGCATTGAAAATCGGTTCATCACAAGTAAAGTATTCCACATGCAGGGCCATTAAGGACTGTCGATTTCATGTTCGTAAGGCGGTCCTTCCATGGGAAGACCTAACACCAATAGATAGTCTGTCTGGCGGCTTCTGCGGTCATGAGCATCCCGGGAAGGGGCAGGCTCATTCAGTTTTGTTGAATGCTGAAGCCTCTGGCAAGTACTGAAATTGGAATTGATAATTTCCTAAGGGGTAGCATTAATCTCTCTGCCTTAATGTGTCACGGGGTACATATTTTTCTACATGAGCCTCTCTGGGGACAACAGTTATAAATGCTTAATGGGGCATATGTCTGAGTATAAAAAAGAAAAATGTAATGATTAATGAGACTCCAAAAGGAAGTAAGTGGTTGAAATAGGAACCTGGGAAGTAAATAGCGGAGTGGGGCAAGGAGCAGCTAAGAGCCTGTGGTTACTTTGAGGCTGAGTTGAAATTTGTAAAAGCTGGTGTCCATTGTGCTGACCGGACTAGCTCTGTGTGACCAGAAACTATACCTATGAATTCAAAACTGTTCTGCCGAGATTGTTACGGGGGCTAAAATATGCATACGTTTAGCTCATTGGAGAAAAAAAATTCTAAATGCATATTATGCAGATAAGAAGATTTAATTATCTCCCAAAGTTATTCCCTATCTACCTCAGAATTCTTGAAAAACACAAATGGGATTTACATAAATAAAGTGACCTGACCTTAGATTCTCTGTAAATATAGCTTTGTAAAACGTAAGTGTAACGAAAAGAAGGTTATGAAGTTCAAGACATTACAATGAGGGGATGATGGCTTTTTAATTGTGGTCAAATATGTCTAAAATAAAACCTCTCATTTTAACTATTTAAAAAAAATTTAATGCTTAATCACTTTTGAGAGACAGAACATGAGCGGGGGAGGGGCAGAGAGAGAGAGGAGACACAGAATCCAAAGTAGGCTCCAGGCTCTGAGCTGTCAGCGGGGCTCGAACTCACGGACTGCGAGATCATGACCAGAACTGAAGTCGGACAAATAACTGACTGACTGTCTTAAAGTGTACAGTTTAGCGGCAGTGAGCACCTTCGCAATGTTGTACACCCGTTAGTGCCATCTAGTTCCTGGACGTGTTCACCCCCCAAACGGACACCGTACCCATTAGGCAGTCACCCTCCATTCGCCCCTCCCCCCACCCTAACAGCCGCTAATCTGCTCCCCGTCTC
Source organism: Paguma larvata (assembly GCA_030068075.1). Lineage (NCBI taxonomy): Eukaryota > Metazoa > Chordata > Mammalia > Carnivora > Viverridae > Paguma > Paguma larvata. The sequence goes on along the minus strand of CM057839.1, from coordinate 3,884,843 downwards.
CCTTTGGTTTCCCTATTCCTGCTATTTCAAGTAAGTGAAATTACGCAATACGTGGCCTGTGGTCTGGTTGTTTTCACTTAGCATAATGTTTTTAAGGTTAGCTTGTGTTGGACGTGTAGCACTTCATTCCTTTTTACGGCCGAATACTGTTCCGTGGTATAGATATCACCCCTTGGTTTATCCATCAGTCATTTGAGGGACATTTGAGTTATTTCCCCCTTTTGGTTGTTGTGAATAGCCCTGCTGTGAACGTTCGTGAACAAGTAGTTGTTCAAGTACCTGTTTTCGGTTCTTTCGGGTTTGGACCTCGGAGTAGGAACGGTAGCGTGGTAATCCGCATTTATCATCTTGAAGAGCCATCAACATGTTTTCCACATCCACTGCCCCATTTCACCTTGCCACTTGCAGTGCAGGTGGGTTCCAGTTTCTCCACACCCTGGCCAACACTCAATGTTTTTATTTTTAAAATTTACTGTAGTCCTATTAGTAAGTGTGACGTGGCACCAGTGTGGTTTCCTTTGATTTGTATTTCCCTGATGATTAATGAGGTTGAGCATTTTTCTGTGCTTCGTGGTCGTTTGTACATCTGCTTGGGAGAAGTGGCTACTTAAATCTTTTAAAGTTTGTTCTCTGTATGTATGGGTCTGCTGGATTAATTTTTGTTTATAAGTTGTGAAGCAAGGGTTGAACTTCATGCTTTTGTATGTGGCTATCCAGTTGTCCCAGCAAACACATTTGTGGAAGAGACTGTTCCTTCCCCCACTGAATGGTGTGGAACAGTCATTGAAAGTCTGTTAAACATGTATGTATGGGTTTAGATTCTCAATTCTATTTCACTGGTCTGTACATCTCTCCTATGCCAGTACCGCACTGTTTCGACTGCTGTAGCTTTTCATAAGGTTTGAAATCAGAAAATGTGAGACATCCGACTTTCTCTTTCTTTCCTCTTGTTCTTGTCGTTGTGGCTATTCAGGATCCCCTGTAATTCCGTATAAATTTTAGGATCAGCTTTTCATTTTTGCAAATAAAGGGCATTGGGGTCCTGACAGGGATGTCCCGTGGCTCCTTTGATATGAAAAATGTCCTAGGAGTGAAAGAGAAGTTTACCATCTCGTGGCACACAAAAGTTTTTGTTTTTGGAGAACATTTTTGTTCTCACTGATACTACATGCAGTAGGTGGATTTACCAAAGAATAGTTATTATCTAGTAACCAGGATTTTTAAATGTCAGCACTCATTATTTTAACGGTACTATAGCACATTTTTTTCGTTTTATAGTATTTTAATATGAAATAGAACTCACAGGAAAATTTGGCAACAAAGGTGCACCTGTGATTTATCAAAAGTGAACTTCGTGAAATCACCACTGAGCAAACAAAGTAGACCATTGTCTAATCCCCTGAATGCAAGGCTAATTTATCATTTGGAGAGTACTGTGATTCCTACATTAAGCAAATAAAGGAGCAACAACGGTATGCAATAGGTACAGAACTTCTGTAAACCAATAGACAACATGCTAAAACACACTATAAAATATTGGGAAGGAGCTTGGAGTTGGCAGCACAGAAAAGGATATCCCAATGACCTTTAAATCTGCATAAGGATCCTCAACATTAAAACTCATCAGGAGGCTGCTAATGAAAACCACATGGAGATAGGTCGTCTTCCCCGTAAGTGTGGTTCCGTTAAACAGCCAACGTCCAGCATTGATGAGAACGTGGAACGACTTGAACACGGTGTGTTGCTGGGGGGAGTGTAAAATGGTATAACCCACTTTCGAAAACTCTGACAGTTTCTAACACTCAAATCCATGCATATTTGGTATTCTAGCAACCCCACTTCCAGGTATGTGCCTTGTGAAAATGAATGCAGTATTTTACAAAAAGACCTGAGCGAGAATGTTGGGAACAGCCGTATTCACAACTGACAAAACCTGGAAACAGTCCAGGGGTAGACATTTTATTCTTTCATGAATTGTCTATTCTTGGACCAATTCTCGAGTGTTTTAATTGTGATGGCTTTAAGGGATCTGCAGCTCTCCATGTGATACTTCATGCTATGTTTAGCTCATTGAAGAAGTAAAGCATTGAAAAACAATTGTTCAGTCTTTCCAGTTGTCTTCAGGGAGTCAGTTGCCCCAAATTGTCTAGGCTGGCAGAGAAAATTCTGCTTGTATGAAATTTCGCTTTTCAAATGAGTTTAAAAATAATGAATATCTGTGATCCAGTTGGAATTCACAAAATATCCTGCACTCAGTGTTATGTCTGTCAATTACCTGGCGAGGAAGACTCGAGGGGAAATAAGACAGAATAAAAGACTACGTCTTACACGGCCAGCAATAAATCAAGGAGTATCCTCGAATGCTTCTACCTCTGTCTTCTGCGTTTATCTTTAGGTAGTTAGTGGTCAGTGACATAAGCACTCAGATGTTTCTCTCCCCTTTGCCTTCCTTTTTTTTCTTTTTAAGATAAAGGTTTTTGAAATTGGCTTGTAATGATTTATTTTTATTTAAGTAAAATTAACATACATTGTTATATTAGTCTCAGGTATACAGGGTGATGATGAAGCAATTCTGTGTGTCACTCCAGGGCTTACCAGGGGAAAGTAGTCTTTTTTTTTTTAATCATTTTTTTTCTTTTTTTTTTTTATGTTTATTTACTTTTGACAGAGAGACAGAGTGTGAGCAGGGGAGGGGCAGAGAGAGAGAGAGAGAGAGACAGAATCCGAAGCAGACTCCAGGCTCTGAGCTGTCAGCACAGAGCCCGACTCGGGGCTTGAAATCACAAATCGTGAGATCGTGACCTGAGCCGAGGTCGGTGCTTAACTGACCGAGCTACCCAGGCACCCCAGGGGAAAGTAGTCTTTTTTTAAAAAATTTTTTAACGTTTTATTTATTTTTGAGAGACAGAGAGACAGATCGTGAGCAGGGGAAGGGCAGAGAGAGAGAGGGAGACACAGAATCCGAAGCAGCCTCCAGGTTCTGAGCTGTCAGCACAGAGCCCGACTCGGAGCTCGAACCCACAGACCGTGAGATCATGACCTGAGCCGAAGTCAGAGGCTCAACCGACTGAGCCCCCCAGGCGCCCCCAGGGAAAAGTAGTCTTAATGCCCTTCCCCAATTTCGCTCACACCCCATCCCCCTTTGCCTTACTTTTAAAAGAGGGTAAACATTTGTTTTACTTTTCATTTTAAGTAAATCACATTTTAGCAACTTTGAAGGATGTGTATGTTATTCTTGTCTGTTTTTCTTTTCAACTGCCCCAAGAGGAACAGAATTCTAGATTAGTGGCAATGTCAGTTGTGTACCTCATGGTTTTTTTTTTTACCATTTTTGGAAAACAAATTTTTGTTTGTTTGTTTTTGAAGCTAAGGCTACTTCTAAAATTTGAAATATAAAGCACATTTTGAAGTCACGTAATGTAGATTGACGGAGGATTATAGAGAGAGGAAATAAAAAGCGAAGCATGTATTTATATTGTGTGCATTCTGGTTTTACTATGCCTCCATTGCTGTCTCAACAAATAGGATGCGGTTAACTGTGTTGTTATAAAACTATCACTTTGAGTCTGTTCTGGAATATTTAGAGAGTTAATGATTTAGGATTGGTTTAGGTACAGAGTCCACTCCGCATTCCTGCCGGGTATATAAACACAGTAATACATGTTGAAATTCTATAGACCAGGTGAGTTTGATAGAAACCTTTTTTTTTTTTTAATATCTTTTCAGCTCCTTGCCAATGATGGTCTTGAAGAGAGGGAAGGGAGGAAAGGGGTTACAAGCAACATTTCAGGAGAGAAATGGCAAATAATTTTCCGAAAAGATTCGCCATATCCAGCCAGCGATTCGAGAACGACAAATCCCTCTACTATACAATAATTGCTTGTTTGTCTTCAGTCTTCACGTATGGTTGCTCACAACATTATAAACTGTATGAAGCCAGGATTGTTTCCATTTTTTTCTCTGCTGTACTGCCAACTCCTGAAACAGTGCTGAGTGCATAAAAGACAAGCACTGGATGTTTGTGGCATCAGTCACAGCGGCACACGTGGGTGGGTGCGGCTTCGAGTCAGCCTGGCCTTGGCGGCCTTGGACCTCAGTCTCACAACTTCCAGATTTTAGTCCCATCCAATTTTGACCGAGTTGAGTAGGAAAGCAGAACTGTTTAAATTAATGGCAGGGGCCCCTGGGTGGCTCAGTCGGTTAAGCGGCTGACTTCAGCTCAGGTCATGATCTCACGGTCTGTGAGTTCGGGCCCTGCGTCAGGCTCTGTGCTGATGGCTCAGAGCCTGGAGCCTGCTTCGGACTCTGTACTTCCCTCTCTCTCTGACCTTCCCCCGCTTACGCTCTGTCTCTATGTCTCTCAAAAATAAATAAATGTCAAAAAAAAATAAAAAATAAAATAAAAAAATAAATTAATTGCAAAGTAGAAAAACAAAAACCAAAAAACCAAAAAACTCATTGCAAAGTAATACGAAATTAGGCTTAACTATCTGAAGCCTGGTAGGTCAGTGTGACTAAGGTGGTCCCCAGCACATGACTGATTCGTCTGTAGTTCCCTTGCTAAGCCTAGAACCATAACGTGGCCCCGACCCTATAGGTCTCCTTGTCCAGGAGAGTGGCTGGTGGCATTCTTGAATGTCCTGTCGATGCGGGTATTGTTCAGGGATATTTCACCACCATGCCCGGGTTCATTGTTTCGCCGCTTCCAAGAATGAAGAGGTGGACACAAGAGGAGCAGCAGACAGAAGTTAGAGTCTAAGATTAGAAAGGAAGAATAGTAGGAAAGCTCTCTTAACAGAGAGAGGGGACATTAGAAAGTGAATGCCAGAGGACTATAGGGCAAGGTCCTGTTTTCTAAGGTTCTGGTCAGCCCTCCCCCTCCCCTTCCCCCTTGTTCCTCCTCAGGTCCTACCCTTGTTGGCTGGAAGGCTGTCGGAGCTGGTGGTCCACTCCTGATGGGCTCGTTTCCATCGTATGAGGGGAGGTCTAAGGCCATACTTAGGTCTTTCCTCAAATTCCCCAAGAAAACCTGGGTAGGTGGGGTGCGTTACATTCATAAGAGGAACCTTAGCCTGAGGGGGTTTGCTGTGGTGGCCCCCAGCACTGTTCCAAAAGAGGGGTTTTCCCCAGCCGGCGACCTCAGGCCCTAATCTTTCCCTCTCCGCCTACCGAATCCTGTCTTCTCCTCTCATAGGTAGACCTGATCCAAGTCAGAAGCAACCATTTAATGTGTGACTCCCCTGAATACAGAACCCAAGCAGGTCCTTACGGCGAGCGTCAGAACCTACTAGACCCTCTTCCGATAGTTCTGGGCAGGGGTGGGAGTGAGCTAGCCACAGCCCTTTGGGTGCTGACTTCCACTGCTTCCTGCCCTTCCTAATATCATGAGCCTCGAGGTACTTCGACCTTAGAGACATATGGATAGTTGGGCACATCCCGCTTTTAAGACCGGGCATTTATTTATTTTTAAGTTCGGGAGATGTTCTAAGCGTAATGAGGGCTGAGCATCCTTGCCCCAGACTTGGCCTCTGGCCCCATCTGATGCCCCCTTGTCCACTGGGACCTTGACCTCTCAGATTATGCCCTAAACCAAGATTCAGCTCAGATAGGTTCGGCTAACTCTGTATTTATGAGAATAAATAGTGTGTTCCGAGGGCTCCCGGGGTTCATGCAGGGCCGGAGCTACGCTCTCAACGGCCAATGAACGGGCAGGACCTGCCGTGAATTCTTAACTTTGCCGCGAATTCTCTTGTTCCAAGTCAGGTGTTGGGAGGTAATTTTCTGAGATTATAAAATCCGAGCACTTTTTCTCAAAGTGAATTTAGTCTGCCCCAGAATCTCCCGGAGCGTTTGTTTAAAATGCGGATTGTGAGATCCCATCCCCGAACGCCTGAATCAGTATCTGGAGGTGGGACTAGGGCCCGATTCTGAAGGGGGGAGAAATGGCCCCAAGTCTTTCTTGGGGGAGAGAAGTGTCGGCTTTATCATTGGGCCGTTGCCCTACAGAGGCCACGGCACCTGAGCAGATGGACAGAGCTCCTGTGGTATTACAGTTTCATGGTCGAGGTCGACGGGGAAGAAGTGATGATGAAAAGTAGGTTGAGGATCACTGAACTAGAAAAATGGATTAAAAAAAAATCTCAAGTCATTGTTAGACATCCTAAAATTTGAGTTCTCCCTAGGGCAGGAAGTCGTCTGTTCAACAGCACTGGCGTGCAAATAGACGTGCCCGTGGGGTTAATACCAGAATCCCTCCCTTCCTGCTTTCTGCCTCCCTGCCTTATTGACTTATTGATAAGATAAACCTTCTAAAGCTTTTCTTAGAAGACTACCGTTGTTTTGGAAATTCTCACATCTATCTTTTTAGAAGTCTTTGCATTGATGTTTCTCTCATCCTTTCAGGGGCAAAAGGACCCCACTTTGTTTTTTTGTTGTTATTCATTGTAACTTTCATTTAGAAATGAAATCAAACTTGCAGCAGAGTTGAGCAAACAAACCAAAAACTCCCATACACCCCCCCAACCAGGCTTGCCATGTGCTGGCATTTTATCGCCTAGGAGTTGTCTTTTCCTCTCTCTAGAAAATGCCTTCACCGGGCTTAAAACTAGAATCCCGGGTTATGTTGTGTTTCATTTGTCCTTCCTTCTGTTAAAAAAAAAAAAATTAATGTTTGTTTAGTTTTGAGAAACAGAGCAAGAGCAGAGGAGGGGCAGAGAGAGAGGGAAACACAGGATCCGAAGCAGGCTCCACGCTCTGAGCTGTCAGCACAGAGCCTGATGCCGGGCTTGACCCCATGAACTGTGAGATCATGACCTGAGCAGAAGTCAGGCGCTTAGTTGACTCAGCCACCCAGGTGTTGATTTTAAACGTAAAATCTTTGTGAATATAGACGATCACGTGAGCATCAGTGATCATTGTGCAGTGAGATATCACACCAGCTCACAGGATCCCCGAAGCAGTTACTGTCCCCAAGTTGCTGTCCAGTCACAGTCCTAAGTGTGCTCTGTGGCATCCACGCAGCAGATAAATCCCGGTAACAGTAGACTCAGAGTAAGTGCTGATTACCACCTGGACTCTTGGGCTAGGTTATTGCCGGTGATGGTGGGGACCTCGAGTGGCGGGGACAGCCGCATATTCAATTAAAGCTCCTTAGCAACCTTTTATGATGTCTTTTCATCCATTTTTTACCCCTGTGCCTGAAGATTTAAAGACTGAACGTTTCTTTTGAAATATCAAATCCTGCCCCGCACACAGCCGTCTCGGCGGAGCTGTGTGGCAGCTTGACGACGAAGCCACAAATATACAATAAATGCTGAGTCAGTTCCAAGCGGCGACACTATAAAAGGGAGTCTCAGCTTCATTATTCTGTTGGGTCCCCAGATGGTGGTTTTTCCTCAGGCTGTTTTCCTGCGGATTTTATTGTCACAGAAAGACACTGCCATTTCACTTGACTGGCGATTTGAATCTTGTTATTACGAAGTGGCCATGAACCTGTACCTTTTTGGAGAAAGCATTTTAACCTACATTTGGGCAGGTTTACACAAAAGGAGTATGCGGAGGGCATTACAATGGATCTTGATATGCGTCGTGATTTTAGAATTTCTCTCTCCTGCTGTTCTTGTTTAAGAATCCTTGGCCTGTCGGACCCCAAGTGCTTAGAAAAGTGCTCTGTGTATATTTGCATCGGAGAAATGTACTCTCTTTGTTTTTGAAATTCTTCGTAATGAAATACCTATTATACAAGTGACATTTTCTTCATTATATCTTTGTATCTAGGGTCTTTACAATGTCTGGTTTTAACCCTTGGTAGAGAGCTAGAATTTAGCTCAGTCTACAATTTGTGTGTGTGTGTGTGTGTTTGTAAGAAAAACATGTTTATTTTGTCAGTAGCTGAGTCCGCACTGTGATCTCCACGGGCAACCCACTTAGCGTGCTGTCGGTGGTTTCAATTCAGTCCTACCTGATAATGTAAACGGCTCTTTGGGACAATAGCTCAAATTCTATGTAGGGAAAAAAAAAACTATGCTCAAATGGTCCCCACATCTTTTCTCCGTAGGCTCATGCATGGCTGAATCCAGGAGGGCGGGACTTCCTTGTCTGTCACTATGGCACAAAGTTCTGGAGTTCTTGGGTGTCGTGTCCGCCTCATTCCTGGGCGTTCTTGGCCCCATTCCTTATCGACCTCGGGCTGCCCCCCATGGTGTGCTGAGGTTGCCTCCCATCCCCTGAGAGCACACTGTTAACTTTTCAGGAAGTTGCCAGTTTGTTGTACACCCGTGAAACAAAGCCTATAGTAAAAATGAAAGTATATAAACTTACAGTTGGGTAGATGGTAATAAAACCAAGGGTAATACTCAACACTCATCACTTCGTTTTTTTAATGAATATAATTTATTGTTAAATTGGCTTATAGACAACACCCAGTGCTCATCCCAACAAGTGACCTCCTCAGTGCCCACCACCCACTTTCTCTCTTCACCCCCACAGTCCACCCTCAGTTTGTTCTCCGTATTTAAGAGTGTCTGGTGGATTGCCTCCCTCCCTCCTGCTCGTGTTTGTTTTCCCCTCCCGCTCCCCATGGGCTTCTGCTAAGTTTCTCAAGATCCACATATGAAGACTCATCACTTCCTAACTAGTTCACTGCATGTTTCTCTCACGTAGGCCCTTGAGGTCACATTCGTGTCTTGGGCCGAGCGGTGGAAATGCCGCCTAATCCTGTGCTGTGTCACGTGTCACATCATTTTCCAACCCTGGGTTCGGTGACCTCACGTTGGGAGCTCGAGATGGGAGAATTAAGCCACGAAACTGGGCTTCATTCACTGTCTTACTGCTTGTCTAGAATTAAGAAGTTTTGGACGATGTGTTTGTTCAGGGCTGTACTTACAAATATGTTATGTTAGGGGCGCCTGGGCGGCTCACTTGGTTGAGTGTCCGACTTCAGCTCAGGTCATGAACTCATGGTTTGTGAGTTCGAGCCCCGCGTCAGGCTGTGTGCTGACAGCTCAGAACTTGGAGCCTGCTTCAGAGTCTGTGCCTCCCCCTCTCTCTCTGCCCCGCCCCCACTCATGTTCTGTCTCTGTATCTCTCAAAAATAAATAAACATTAAAAAAACTAAAAATACATGTGTTATGTCAGCACCAAAAATGTGTTGAATATGATACTTCATCCAAAAACTCTGTTCTTTCTTCCACAGATGTCAGTCAGGTGCTTGATACGTGAGTGACCTTTGACGCACTCAGGGGAGCCAGTGAACTTTCTGTAACTGGCCAGATGGAAAATATGTGAAACTTTACAGGCCACATAAAGTATGTGTTGCTCTTTCTTCTTGGAGTTTTTGGTTGTTTTTCATTTTTTATTTTTTTTCTGACAGACCCCTTTGAAAATGTAAAAATCATTCTTAATTCAAAACCTTACAAAATCCACAGTGAGATCCGGCCTGCCAGCCATGGTGTTACTCCCCCTTGGCTCTACTTGTCAGTGTCAGTGAAAATATCCACCAAAATGTCAAGGTCACATGCGCTAATTATAACCACAGACTGGCTGTGGGTACAAGAGTTCAACAAAAATCATCAAAATTATTCTGTGAGATCAATTGGCTATTCGGCATTTACAACAGTGACTACTGTATAGTTAATTGTTTCTCAGTTGGCGGTTACACAGCCTTTGTATCAGTACAATGTGTAGTGAACACATAAATGCATATCTGTCTGTGTGGCCCTCCATACCTCTGTCCATCCATCCATCTATCCATCCATCCATCCATCCATCCATCCATCTATCATCCATCTATCCATCCATCCATCCATCCGTCCATCTGTCTATCATCCATCCATCCATCCATCTATCATCCATCTATCCATCCATCCATCCATCCATCTCTCCATCCATCATCTGTCTATCATCCATCCATCCATCCATCTATCATCCATCTATCCATCCATCCATCCATCCATCCATCCATCCATCGAGATCTCCATCCCCATCCACCCCAGCACGCCACTGTGGCTCCCCCTGCTCCTGTGATTACTCACCCATGTTCTGCACCCTACAAACTGCTCTCCCTGGACGTGGTGTCAGTGCTCCACAGACCCCCCTCTTTGCTGTGTGGCTCCGATTCCCGGCGGCCTAGTGTGTTCTCTACCCTCAACAACAGAGCTGTGCACGCTCACTGCTGTGGCTTCCCCCCACTGCCTGCTCCTGAATCTGCTCTCAGAATTTATTTGTTTATTATTTTAAATGTTTATTTTTGAGATGACGGAGCAGGAGAGAAAGCACTAGTGGAGGGGGGGGGGCAGGCAGAGGATCTGAAGTTGGCTCCGCACTGACAGCAGAGAGCCCGATGTGGGGCTCGAACTCATGAACTATGAGATCATGACCCGAGCCGAAGGCCACCCAGGCACCCTGCGTTCAGAATTTACACAGAGGGTGAGAGCAAGAGACCCCTTCATGCCTTTGTGTTGCCTGCCCCCCACCCCCCAGTCTTAGCGCAGCCTCTATAACAGGTGTATTGTAGATGAGGGGCTTAAACAACGGACATTTATTTCTAAGTCCTGGAGGCTGGGGCGTCTAAGATCAAGGTGCCAGCAGATGTGGCCACTGCTGAGGCCGGTGTCCTCGTCCTCGTTTACAGATGGCATCCTTCTCCCTGTGTCCCCACAGGACAGAGGGTCTGAGCTGTGGTCTCTCTATCCCCGAATAAGGGCACTAATCCCTCCAGAAGGCCCCTGCCCTCATCACCTCCCTCATTTCCATCTAATCGCCCCCCTGGAAGCCCCACTCCTGATGTGGTCACCTTGGGGGTGAGGCTTCAACACAGGAATTCCGGAAGGACGTACACATTCAGCCCATATTACACTTAGCTCGTGAATCTTTTCATTGTTTGCTTGAAACCCCACGATCTACTTTGTTGCCCACGAACTGGTGTCCGAATCCTGTAGCGTGAAATACAGCGTCCTCCGTGGCACGGTCCCCCGAGCTGTCCACTCCCCGGCTCACGGTCCTCACTGCCTCCTTGTCTTCTTCACCCCTTTCCTTGCTTGACACGTGGCACACTCATCCTCCACGTGAATACTGCAAAATTGGGAGTCTTTATATCCTACACTTACATTTGACAATTAAATAAGAAGTTTTTGAGAAAATTGAGATAAACCTCAAGTTATGGATTCTAGGGTATGTTGTGATGGGGTTTTGTGACTGAGAATAATTATACTAATAGAAATCACTTGGAGTTGCCCAGTGAATACCCAGTGCCCGGGGGCATGACGGACACACTGTTCTGTCACCCCCTTCCATTCTCTCAGGGCCCCCATGACCCGAGTCCGAGGACTGTCCATTATTTTGATCTGACACTGAGGCACGGAGGATTCAGTCACTCTCCCATTGGGCCAGGCCTCATCGCCAAGGCTGTGGAACCCCAAGGCCAGGGTATCACCGGCTCCGATGATGTGTACTCACTGCACGTGCACATGGTGGATTCGACTCAGAAATCTGATAGCGTTTTACCCCTGTTGGAACTAATATAATCTGCCTCACGCTGTATTCGTAGTGAAAGAGCTTGGCTCTAAAACCCGTAAAAGCACTCTGTAGGTATTAGTTAATTCAAGATGAATAATTTCATTTGCTAAAAAGATAAATATTCGGGTAAAATTGCTGTTCATCTTCTGAGCAAAGCATCGGTGCACATATTTAAGTCACTTTCTGTTGTTGGCAATGGACTTTTCAAAACCACGGGTAAGAAGGGGCTCCTGGGCGGCTCAGCTGGGTAAGTGTCCGACCCTTGATTTCGGCCCAGGTCATGATCTCGTGGCTCCTGAGTTCAAGCCCCGCACCGGGCTCTGCACTGATGGCGCGGAACGGAGCCTGCTTAGGATTCTCTCTCCCTTTCTCTCTCCCTCTCTGCCCCTCCCATGTTTGTTCTCTCCCCCTCTCTCCCAGTCTCTCAAAAATAAATAAATATACTTTTTTTTAAATGTTTTATTTATTTTTGAGAGCAGGAGAGACAAAGCATGAGTGGGGGAGGGGCAGAGAGAGAGGGAGACACAGAATCAGAAGCAGGCTCCAGGCTCTGAGCTGTCAGCACAGAGCCTGACGTGGGGCTCGAACTCACAGACCATGAAATCATGACCTGAGCCGAAGTTGGACACTCAACCGACTGAGCCACCCAGGCGCCCCATAAATGCACTTTAAAAAAGTACTTAAAAATTAAAGGTAGGAAGATGCGGGGGAGCAGAGAGCATGTCCGTGTATGATTCGCGTGCATGGAGAGAGCCAGGACCGGGGGACAGAGGGCATCTGGGTGCCACGCGGCAGGGCCGCTCCTGGAAATACAGTGAGGACAGGAACGGCAAAGGGCTCGCCTTCCTAGATGCCCTCCTGATGGCCGAGGGGAGGATGCCCTGGCAAGCAAATGGATGCACCACACGACGTCAGGTTACACTCGATCCCCTAGGACGACGGTCTCGGGCGAGTTTCGTTGTAACAAACTACCCACAGGTGGAGAATTTGTGTTAGGAGAAGAATTAAACTCTTCACTGGAGAAAGAGCATCATCAAGGGGAAGCCACTTGGAAGATGAGCAGGTGTGGACAGTCTCCTCCTCAGGGTGCTCCCAGGGTGAGACAGGCATGAACGGACGCAGGTCCAAGAAACCACGTGTGGCCGCTGGGAGCCAGCACAGGAATGTGTGACTTCCCTGGGAAGAGACATTTGGACAAAGGCACTCTGATTTCAGGAGGGGCGGTCTGGAGGGCACTCGGGGCTGGGTGTGGGTGGTCTCTGCAGTCACCGCATTACCCTTGTTTTGAAAGGGTCCTGCCTCCCTCTTCACCTCCGCTGCACCTGCCGTCCAAGAGGCGACCTTCTGGGAGAGGGGACTGCTGCCAGGACCCGTGGCGCCCCTTCTGACCTGCAGTCAGCTTTGGGGAAGATGGTGACACACTAGAAAGAGTTGGGGTGCCATAGAAAAGGAGGTACAATCAGGTTAACACTCCAGACTGCAGAGAAAGACAGTGTGTTCAGTGAGGTATGAGTTTGAATCTGAGCCATTTCCCACAGTGCTGTGTTACGATGGAAAAAAGAGTCACTGTGGCTTTAATTATAGTTTTCATGGAAAATGCAGTAATGGCTTTTTACTGAGACTGGGATACTGCTATTAAGTGTGGAAACCACGATTGTGCTTTGGGGAGCGACGAGTCTTTCTATGAGGCGGGTCCTGGAGCCGGCGTCAGAAGCTGGGGACGGAACAGTCTCCTTATGCCTGGGGCGGTCCCCGTACTAATGATTTCACCTTTGCTGTTAACTAGAAACACGGTCACCTTCCAGCTGTGCATTTCGTGTGATAATCGGCGTGTATTTTGACCTATTTGGCATTATTCTTTTCTAATTTTTTTAATGTTTTATTTATTTCTGAGAGAGAACCAGAGAGAGACAAAGTGTGAGCAGGGGAGGGCCAGAGAGAGAGGGAGACACAGAATCAGAATCAGAGGCTGGAGTCTGAGCTGTCAGCACAGAACCTGACACAGGGCTCGAACCCACGGACCAGGGGATCATGACCGGAGCCTAAGTCAGATGCTTAACTGACTGAGCCCCCCAGGAGCCCCAACGTTATTACCTTAGTCAGAAATGGCCTTGTCCCATAGTGCTTCTCGAGAATGACGGACACACTACCAAGACACTGTCACTTGAAGGGAAGATTAACATGCAAGGCATAAACTTTGTTTTAAGCCAATGGGTCCTAATGAGATTAAAAAATAAAGTTAACTGATCCAGTGCCTCCATGCGCCTAGTGAAGTCATTTCTTTTTATTATTTTGCCCTACAGAGGGTATACAGACTAGACACTTTGAAACAATTAACTGTAAAAGTGTGTTCCTTTTCTGGAAAACAGTCTGGAGGTTCCTCAAAAAATTAGAAATAGAACTATCATATGACCCAGTCATTGCACTAGTAGGTACTTATCCAAAGGATACAGAAATGTTGATTCAGAGGGGCACATGCACCCCAGTGTTTACAGCAGCACTGCCAACAACAGCCACATTATGGAAAGGGCCCAAGTGTCCGTTGACCGATGAATAGATAAAGAAGGCACAAGATACACACACGCGCACACACACGCACACACACACAATGGAGTATTATTTGGTGATCAAAAAGAATGAAATCTTGCCATTTGCAACAACGTGGATGGAACTAGAATGTATTGTATGAAATAAAAAGAGTCATTTAGAGAAAGATAAGTATATGATTTCACTCATGTGGAATTTAAGAAACGCGACAGATGGACATAGGGGACGGGCAGGGAAAGTAAGATAAAAACAGAGAGGGAAGAAACCACAAGAGACTCTTAATTACAGAGAACAAACTGAGGGTTGCTGGAGGGGAGCTGGGGGGTGGGCTAGATGGGGGATGGGCACTAAGGAGGGCACCCGCTGGAATGAGCCCTGGGTGTCATGTGTAAGTGACGAATCACTGGGTTCTCCTGAAACCAATACTACACTGTGTGTTAACTAACATGAATTTAAGTAAATAAATTAAAAAAAAATGCGTTCCTCCTTTGGCATCATTTGCACAGCGGTAGTAGGAAATTAGGGACAAATAGAGGAATAAGTTTGAATGTTCAGGGAGACGCCGCCAGTCCTACTTACCCAAAGTGAAGGTCAAACGATGAGCTATGTCTCCCCTGGCTTCTGTGGCCGGTTGCATTTTAGCTATGAGTGAACCGCTACAGGTTTTGTATTCACAGTGTGGATAACAGACGTGCTGTAACCGCCTTCTCCTCTTTCTGTCCTGCAGCGCTCCGGCTCCTGAAGGAGGGCGCAGATCCGCACACCTCCGTGTCCTCAGGAGGGTCCCTGCTCCACCTGGTGAGAACCGAATGGCCTGGGCAGGCCTGGGGCGGGGGCGGGGGGGGGATGCCGGGCGGAGCTTCAGATGTGGGGTCAAACTCAGCTGACACATGTACATCTACCAGATGATGGGCAAAACATGATGTTTGCAAATGATCGGGCTTGGATATTGACCTGCAGTGTTTACTTATTACTACGCTGAAGTTGGTAATTAATCTTTGATGCATGGAGTCAGGACTTCCACCCTAAAGAAGAGGCTGTCGACAAAGAAGTAGATGGTATTGTATCCGTTGTGGACTACTCGGCAATCGTTCTTTTGCGTCTACGAGTTGTCTTTATTGCTGCAGTGAACTTTTTCGATACTCTGCTCGTGACCAGGTTCATATAAAAGCGAATAAAGCTTACCTACATTCTTTTGGAGACCAAGCAGTGAATAAGTCAATCAACAAACAAATAATTACATAAAGAAAAAAATATATTAGGTAACTGTGCAAGAAATTTGTACTGATTTAGTTATAAATTAAGTAAAAGGATTTAGTTTAGGGGTCTTTAGAACTCATTTAATGGTTAAGACTTCATTTAGAAAAATATCAAAATTACCATAACACGAAAAACCCAAATTGGGATCCTCTACCAAGGTCGGAGATCAGCTGTGTCTCTTCACGGTACAGTGAACTATGTTCAAGGAGGCGAGGCATCAAACGGCCAGAAGCTTCCGGACTCGGCATGGGTTCTCAGCCTTCACTGCACGTTGGAATCACCCGGGAGCTGCCTCCCAACCCTAGCCCCGTGTCTGGAGATGCCGACTGAATTTTTCTGGGACGTAGCGATTCCGAGCTCCGCCAGCTGATTCTCATTTACAGCCTAGGCTGAGAACCAGTGCGTACGAGAGACACTCATACCTACCGAAGCCTCAAGATACCCGGGGTACAGACAACCCTCGTCCGCACTCAGCAGAACAGAGCAACAACTCAGAATATTGAGAGGAGACAGTCTGTAGGAGAAATGTAAGCTGTTTCTCTCCAGCGCTGATTGAGACAGAGAGATTTCTAGATTGCTCTTTCCTCCGCTGGAGTGTTGTGGTTTTGAAGTCTCTCCGTTTTACACTCAGATCGTTACGTGGCTTGTGCGATGCTTCTGCGGAGCCCTGCCTCATTCGTCTCTGGGTCCCAGAGCTGACGATGACGCGTGATCCCAGACTAGGGACGTGCTGCCGACAGCTTTCCGTAGACAAACATCCTCCCCCCGGCCCGTATGATCATCTGTCTCCCAGGAGGTGCAGGGATCGGCGTGTTCAGAAGAGACCAGACCGGGCTCTGCTTTCTCTCCTCGGGACTGTCTGCTCCTGCCTCTGTGTCCCCCATTGAAAGGTGATCAGGAGAGACTTAGATCACATGCCAGCTCCTTTTGGTCTTTTCCTCTCATGTGTAACTTCACGTACACTTACTCCTGTCATTACATTTGAGGAGATGCTTAAACTCACGGAGGCTCGTTTTTCCCGTCTGTGAAATGGGCATATTCTCTGGGCTCTGGTACTCAGAGTATCGTGGTGTATATGCATCACCGTATGCGTTGCAATGATCAAATAGATGTGAAAATCACTTTTAAGCCGCAAAGCGCCTTTGCTATGTTGATAGTGATCAACCCATACATTCTATTGTATTATTTACGATGCATTTTCATATAAATTGATTTCTCGTGCTCAGCGTGATTGGGAATACACCTGTGTGACCTTCCTGGCTGGAAACCGAGCAACAGAAGAATGAAACACTTTGGCCAGGTTCACATGGTGGCAGCTAGGACAGGGCGTTGCCTCTGGCCTCTGAGACCAACAAAATGTTCTTGCCACGTGGGTTCCCTTGATCCCCACGAGGTGCTCATGTGAGGTGTCAGAGAACACGCCGTGATTCTAATTCAGCTGCTGGGAGACCCTTCCTGGAGACAAATCATGTCAGTTCACTGTTAACACTGCCGCGAAGGCATTATTACTGAGTGTGCGTCTTTGCGAGAGAGGAACGGAAGCAGCCACTTCTTCATGCGTGTCCTACATTCGCACATAATGAGCGCAGCCTAGCAATCGGCACATCAGCGGCGGCTTTCTGGACATTGGACACACAGCCAGATGCCACTGTCTCCCTTCATCCGACCACCGCCACCCTCTCCTAAGCTGTCATCCCTCCCCTGGGTAAGCAGCATCGTCTCTCGTCCCCCTGACCCTCCTCCCCTTCCCCGCCATCTGTTCCCACGGAGAAACCCAATCGGCGTCCCTCCTCCATCAGAATATCTCAGATGCTTTCCTTCCCGCTCCGAGAAAAACCCATAGTCCTATGCAGAGCCATCCCGTGGCCCGCCCTCACTGTGGCCGCGGCTCCTCCCCTCTTGTTCTCGAGGCTCCTTGCTGTGCCTGCCGTGTTCCTGCCGGGTGCTCCCCGCCCCAGTCCTTTCCACCCGGAGCATCGCTCTGCGGGTGTCCACGCAGCCCATGCCTTCGATTTGCTTTGGGTCGCTACTCAAAAGTCTCCTAACAAAACAGCCTTCCCCGGCTGGCCCCAGGGGACGTAGCAGCCTGCCGCAGCTCCAGGACCAACTTGACTTTCATCTGGCTGCTGGTTTCTTTCTGGGGCCACCAAACAGATTACAGACCGGCACGATTCGGTTCTACTTATTAGACCGCGTGCTCCCTGAGAGCAGCAGTGGGCATAGTCTCCTCAGCCTCCTCAGGGCCTGGGGCGCCGGGTGCCCAGCACTCGGAAGGTCCTCACCAGGTTTGTGAGCAGGAAGGTTAATGCATTCACTACTTAATTCATATCTGGTGCCGTGATAGATTTAGGGGTGCGAGGGTTCAGAACACATTCTGTGCCCATATGGAGTTTAGTTTTCTGAGGGAGAGAGAAAAAAAACACCGATTAGAGAGACCCAGAAGAGGGGTAACCAGAGGACAGTGAAAGAGGAAGATAAGGAGGCCATGCCCCCTTGGGAGAACATTCTGACACCTTTGTCGACCCTCCTGATCAGGCTTAATTACTCTTTTATCCAAGGTCTCCTAGCACACAGTCCTGGCTTCTCCCGATCATGTCATGATGGGTTCTAATTAATGGATGGTGTGCCTTTTCTCTCTGCTAGGCTGAATTTTTAAAACCCGTGACTGTCTCAGATACTTTGATGTCCTTGGCGTGTGATGTACAGGAAACACTCGATCGGTTATCCCTGAACCAGTGAATGAGTGCACGGTCTCCGAGGACACGAGGGTCCCTTTGGCTAACGTGAACTTGGGTATTTGAGGCCCAGGTCACAGAGTATAAAGATTCAGAAATGGCGGATTCAGAAGGAAAAAGAAATGAGAAGATTCAAGCGATAAGGTAGAGGGAACCTCTGTGTCACTTCCCACTCCGTGCACGTGCGCTGTGCTTCTATACCGTTCGGCAGGGCCGAGAGCCTCCGACAAAGGGCAGGTGGAGGAGGAGTGCGCGTGAGAAAGCCCGGTGACAGACGAAAGGACCACGGGCTCAGTGCCGAGTCCCCTTTTCCCGGGGTTCCTGAGTAAATAAAAGCAAATGAAAAATTGCGGGTTGCCAGAGAGAGAAAATTACAGGGTTTCAACATGCCGTAGGTACTGAAAAAAGGCAATTTCGGCATCCGAAATGTCAAGTGAGCATCTCTGCCGTTCGCCCCGCCTTGGGGCGTGCTGCGTTAGGAAGCCTGGTGTGTTATCAGCACCGAAACTCTAATTAGAGATGCTCGGATCAGCGTCTCTGGGAAGAAGGGCATATGTGTGTGTAGGCCACCGCGAATGAGCTGTGGAGATCTGCAGAGTCTCGTTTGTTTGACTCCGTTACTCTTCAGTGACTTCCTGATTCCAAGTGCGGAGTTCGGTACATTTCTCTTAGACATGCCAGGAGAACTTCGATGCTGGGGATGAACAAATCCCATCGTATTACAGGTAAATACTTGAGAAACAGGTTTTAGTATATTTTATCATATAAAATCTTTAGTTTTGTCTCCTTTTAACATTTCCAGCCAATACCCCCGATTAGCTTGCTTACCTCCCCATCGTGAAATAATTCATGTATCGAACATACTGCAGATGCCAAGTCCTATGATAGACAGAAGGGAAATAATGACAGCAGGTAACCGTATCTGCTCCCTAGGAATTTAATCGCAGGAGCGCAATATAGATGAGAACACAGATTTAACTCTCTGGAAGAAATAATGGGGGCACCTGGGTGGCTCAGTCACTTAAACATTGGACTTTTGATTTCGGCTCAGGTCATGAGCTCAGGGTTTGTGAATTCGAGTCCCACGTCGATCTCTGTGCTGAGGGTTCAGAGGCTGCTTGGGATTCTCTCTCTCTCTCTCTCTCTCTCTCTCTTTTTCTCTGCTCCTCCCCTGCTTATGCTCTCTCTCTCTCTCTCTCACTCAAAATAAATAAACTTAACAAAAAGAAATTATGATAGTTATAGATTTAGAAACAGAATCACATAGGTTTTGCTAAAATACTGCCCAGGGTCTTGTGTTCTGACCTCTTGTAAGTGAGCTCTTGAGAAGGAGCTCCTGATGGTGACAGAACCCTCTTGAATGGGGCGTGAAATCCAAATTCTTTTAATGTTGTACTATGACAGCAGCAGACCCCAGTGAAACTTAAGTGAAATATCTTAGAAATAGGAAGTACTCTTCCTTCAACCTGGTGAATTCTAGTTTCACATAAAAACAGGCCTTCGCACAGGGGGCATCAGGTAGCTATCAAAAATATTGAGCCACAGCAGATACGGAAATATGTTCACGCCATACTGGTAAATACCAAAAGTAGGTCGGAGTGTAGTATATTTAGGACAGTCAAATAGATGAGACAAGAGAGAAAGGGAGAATCTTTTTTGAAGGCAGAGAAAACTTGACGGCCAGAGAAAAATTTTTAACAGTGACTCAGGTTGGGGCAGGAGACAAAGTCTTTTCATTTTTACTCTTTTCTATGTATTGCTCCATCGTTTAAAATAATTAGCATGTCCGTTTCATATAATAAAAGAAATTAATCAAAATGGTAATGGCTGCATTTTTATTAGAAGCTTGAATTTTAATCACTTCCTGCTCTTACGAGAAAGCCTAGTGTCTGAACTGGCTGTTGACTGGACGTCGCTATACGGATCTTTCGTGTTTCGGGAGCTGGAAGAAGCAGTAGTAATTAGAAAATAACTACAGTAGCAGCCATTCACCATCTTAGTATCTTTTAAATTGAGGAGAAAGTGGTATATTTTGAAAAGAGTCAGAATATTCGGACTGTGGAGGAAAGGTCTAAAGAAAGATTTGATTTGATTTTAAAATCTAGTTACTTATTTCGAGAGAGTGGTGCCGAGAAAGAGGGAGAGAGAGAATGTCAGGCAGGCTCGGCACTGTCGGCACAGAGCCCGGTTGCAGGGTTCAATCTCACGAATCATGTGATCATGATCTGAGCCGAAATCCAGAGTCAGACGCTTAACCGACTGAACCACCCAGGGACCCCAAGAAAGATTTGGTTTTAAAACCGAATTAGGGATTTAAGAGCAGACATGGTGGATGGATATGTGGAAGTTGTCTAGGCTCTGCCCTGCCCACCCGCTCCGGGGCGTCTGGGCGCCGACCATGTAATTCCACACTCTTTTGCTTTTCTGGAAGGTAAAGGGGAAAGGCGGGAAGGCTAAATGCTGGCGAGACAATGAACCACAGCAGAAGACAATGCGCCCTCTCCAGGGGCTGATCCTGGGAGTCTCCTGGGGGGTGAGAAGGAGGGGATACAGGATGGTACAACAGGAAGCAGAGGCCAATGAAGGAGCAAGATGGATGCAAGAGGGTGATGTCATTGAGCAGGAGAGCCCAACCCTTCTGCTCTGAGGACGATGCTAGAAAGTGCCGGAAAGCAAGAAGGAGAGTTTCTGTTGCCTGGAAACCGTGACTCCTTTAAATTTTTCCAAGGATGTGATTAAGATTCAATTTTCTTCTTTTTTTTTTTAATGTTTTACCTACCTTTTTAACATTTTAATTTATTATTGAGAGACAGAGAGACAGAACATGAGCAGGGGAGGGGCAGAGAGATGGGGAGACACAGAATCTGAAGGAGGCTCCAGGCTCCGAGCTGTCAGCACAGAGCCAGACACGGGGCTTGAACTCACAAACTGCAAGATCATGACCTGAGCCGAAGTCGGACACCCAACCGACTGAGCCACCCAGGTGCCCCTGTTTTACTTATTTTTGAGAGACACAGAGACTGAGTGTGAGTGGGGGAGGGGCAGAGAGAGAGGGAGTCACAGAATCCGAAGCAGGCTCCAGGCTCCGAGCTGTCAGCATGGAGCCCGATGTGCGGCTCACCTCAAACTCATGAGCAGTGAGATCATGACCTGAGCCGAAGTCAGATGCTTCACCGACTGAGCCCCCCAGGCACCCCGAGACTCAAATTTCTGACCCAACTTTGCTTTGTAAAATCCAACATCTCTTTGTCCATGAGAATCATGGCAACCATAACTGGAAAGCATGAGTCGAGGGTTTTTGATCATTAATAGAGTATCCATCAGAATCTTGAATGAAAATCATAACCTTTATCTGCATTGCAGGTGTGTTTTTATTTGGGCCGCCTGCACGTACGACTTAGGGGGAAAAGTGCACACGTGGCGTTTCTCAGAAGGCCACCGGAAATGGAGGGGAGCGAGTTTTCCATTTTTGAGCAAATATACCACACGGGACTGGTTCATTCAACCGCAAACTCTAAAACATTCGCTAGTAAAGTTACCAGTGAGATTTTTGTTTTGTTTTGGTTTATCTCTGCAACAAGAGAACCCAATTTATAATGCATCAGAATCTTCCACGACAGGGTGAAGGCAGATGGGTGAAGAATTCTTTACAGATGTCTTTGGTCTGTGAATCCCTCTGGAAAATTCCCAGGGAGCAGCGCTGAGAGCTGGTACAGAACCTCTCCCCCTGGAATTTGGATGGTGCACCCAGCAAGGTTTTCCCAGAGGTCTCGGCCTGAAACTCGCCTGCTCAGAAAGGCCTTCTGTGCCAAATGACATGTAATTCCCCGAAGAGCTACTTTTGTTCCTCCTCCAGATTGTTCGTGCTGTTTCCTACTTTGGGGTGCTTCTCTGAGATGGCCCCAAAGCTCACTGAACTTCCCCATCATACTTCTCTTTTGACCTGATTACCCTCTTGAATTTGGCTCTTGACTGGGGACAATACCTCGCTCCTGATACCAACTCCGGCTTGGCACAGCACTGGGCACATCACAGATCTTCAGTAAATAACTAATGGATTATGAATGTCTCAACTTCTACCTCCCCCCACAATTCTTCAAGACTCACATCCTGTGCTGAGCATCCCATATTGGAGTGTCCAATTCTATTCAGGCTGTTGGGTACCCCCCCGCCCCCGCATGACTCCACGGAATACTCTGAACACCCTCAATCTCATCTAAGTGGGTTGTCTGCTTCCCAAGTGTAGTTGCTGTGTCATTAAACTTGACACATGCATTTCCAAGCACAGCGCCTGGAATAGAGTGTTGCCTAATAAAGTCTTGGTGATTCAAAGTGAAGCAAACCAATATTACAGCCAAAGGGGCAGAGTTTACATTCCCTTAAAAGGATAAAAGTCTTACTAGGATTTAAAAATTTCTGGGAAATGCACCAGTGGTGCGTCTGAATCTCTTTAGTAATAGCCAGTTTTATAATTAGAGTTTGGATTCAATTGGCTGGAAGATATGTGTGTTTGGAAGGCAGGTGGCATTAATAACCTTAATTCAATTCCGAGTGTTCTGGGTAGTTTCTGTATGGCAAGGTTATCTATAGTACAAGTATTTACTGGAGAGAAGATACGGATCTTCTTTGATTTACGATGGGAATACGTCTGAATAAACCATGGAAGTTGAAGATACAATTTTAAGTCAAAAATGCATTTAATGCGTCTAACCTACTGAACATGATAGCTGAGCTAGCCTGCTGCCTCAAATGTGCTCAGAACATGGACATTAGCCCACATTTGGGCAAAAAGGATTGAACACAAAGCTCATTTCCTAATAAAATGTTGACTCTCTCCTGTGATTTATTGAATTCTCTACTGAAAGCGATACACGGAGAATGGTTACATGGGTACAGAATGGTTGTCAGTGTCAGTTGTCTTTGCTCACGATGGTGCGGCTGCGTCTCCAAGTGCGGCCCAGCATCACAAGAGGGTGAACCGTACCCACCAGCCCCGGACGTGATCCAAATTCAAAAGTCTTTCACATCTTCGTAATGTCAAAAAATCATTAAGTTGAACCATGGAAAGTCAGAGGCCATCTGTACATGAAAAGCAAAAGTGATGAGAAGTATGTAGAAGACCGTGCAACGATTCCGTCCTTCAGTGTGAGGCAGTGACAGAGAAGTGGAAGTAATTTTGTGCAGATCCAGGCACTGGCTGGAAGGGCTGGCCGGCGGGATACATATACAGTACAAAGGGCCATATGGAAGTTCTAGAGAGACTTCAAAAATTTTAAAAATTGCAACAAATTCAAATTCATTTTGCTACTGATAGAGATCTCTATGCATGTGTGTCTGTCTCTGTGTGTCCCTGTCTCTGTCTCTGTCCATCTGTGTCTGGTTGTAGAGATGTTTTGAACCACCGGGAACCCATAAACATAAGACAGGAAAATGGACAATGATGAAAACGAATTGACTGTAGAAATCATATCCCCTCCCCCACAGCTTCCCGAGAGCCCAGACTTAATTTTTTGTTTAATAGTAGACCCTTGCTTAGGACATCATATCCACTCGATAACTGATGTCTGGAGCAAATTGGATGTTGTCACGGTAACTTTTTGCTGGTCTCCTCCACCCCAGTGGCCTCGAAATCAACACAGAGAAGTAAAAAGGGAAGTGGGCACTGAAACCGTATAGACATCGAGAAAGCCCAGATCACAGTATATCCAACTTAAGAAAAAAAACTTGCAAAAGATAACTTTCACGTATGAGCCATAAATATGTGAATTCAAGGTTTGCAGAAATCTTTTGATTTTTCTGAGTGATAGATTTCAGGGTTGTTCAGGACGTACTCATTAGCCAGCCGAAAGGACTAAAATACATAAATTATCTCTTACGGCAAGATGTAGGGAGAAGACAGAACATTTTAAGTTTAGTATTGTCTGTTATTTGGTTTCTATGGTTCCTTGGGTCTTTTCAGCTGAATCAATAATACATATTGTGTTGGGTTTGAACATCACAAAACGTTACTTTTGTTTAGAAACAATTCCTCGGACTGCTGACTTAGTGGGAGAGTGTTCCTTGTCACCAATCCTGGGCAAGTCAATAAACAGTCCTGGAGGAAGGAGCTGGTCGGCCTGTCGCTCTCTAAGTATGCGTTAGGAGGCAGAACGTGATGTTTTCGTCGTCACAGGCTGTGATATTCGGACTTAGTACTTAGCGAGGAGCCGGTCTTGGAGGCGGTAAGCCGGGCGGCGGTTACTCAAGTAAAATGTGGTGGAGGTTTGGAGGGTCCTGGAGTCGAGACACTCCACGCTTTCAGAGAGGGTGGCTACCCCTGTGTTGCTGATGTTCTCAGACTGTGGGAATGATTGCGATCCTAGTCCCTAACTTTGAGGAAAGAGGAGAGCGACCTGGTTGGGAGAAGAGGGGTAAGATGTAAGGATAGAGTGAATCTTAGAAAGAAGCACCTTCAGGTGAGCAGACAATGATTCTAAAAGAATCGACAAGCTAAGGGGCGCCGGGCTGGTTTAGTCGGTGGAGCACGCGATTGTTGATGTAGAAGTCACGAGTTCAAGCCCCGTGTTAGGCATAAAGCTAAAAAAAAAAAAAAAAAAAGGAATCAATAAGCTCAGAAAGTGGCCAAGCTTTTTCAGAGCCCTATACACTGAAGAAGGCTGCAGGAGAGATGGTGTTTCCTGAGAGATTTCCATTGAGGTTCTGTGGACATTTTCAGGTGAGGAGAGTTTATTTGGAAGGGACCAGGTTCCAGAGGTTGGCTGGAAGGAAGGGCGGTGTGTGGACCTTGGCGACCTGGTTGGGGGCAGGCTGGTTGAGAGGTTCGGCAGTTCAGGGGTTGCCCGTTCCACTGTCACCATCTTGAAATTCTCAGCCATTTTTGGATATGGGACCTCACTGTTTCCTTTTGTGCTGGGTCCCACCGTGATGCAGCCAGTCCTGCCTAGACCTTAGAGAGGAGCTGGAGACTTGACTCCAGACAGCCAACCGGGAGGACTGGTGGTGTCAGAGCTCTCTGAAGGTGACAGAGTGGCAGTTCAGCCACCTGCTTGGTGCTGTGAGCTGTTGGGGAAACTGGCTGACGTGGTGAACAGGGACCTGAACTGGGAGGAAGATTTGCTGGCTTGAAGAAAATTCTTTCTAGCAAGAATTAGGTTTACTATCCAGCAATAATGTTGTAAGAACATTGTTAACGGGAATGTTCAACCGTCATAATCTTTTCAGACAAGTGTGATTAGAAGGTATTTATTGCTGTCAAATTATTATTCATGATCCGCGGGAATGTGAATCTAAAAATTACCTCACTTGAGAGAGGCCGATATCATTTTCAGCACTGCATCTAATTAAGTCTTTTTTGGTAAAAGCCACCGAAAAGCCAAGCTGTAGGTGCCTCCGAGTCGTAAATGCGGATTCCCGAGGTGCAGGTCGAGGATGTCTTGACAGACACGCGGAGGGAGGAGGTCGCATCACTGTTGATTATGCAGCGAGTTATCAAAATGATGAAGAGAACAGAATAGGAATTACCTGCGTGTGAATTTCCTAAAATAAATTGGATCCAGGCCCCCATTCTAAAACCTATTTAATGAGCCTTTATACTCCAGTCCTCACCTGATTAGTCATCGTGTCCGAACCCGCAGCCACTGTCGATGGGGCCATGGTTCACACCGTCTTCGTTGCTGTTGCACACGACACGTACGTCACAGATGCAGAGGTCTTGGTTCAGGGCTGGAGCTAATCCCTCAGAGTTCACGTCCGCCTTTGCCCCGCATGCTTCACGCATCCCAGTACTGACACGGGCTCGTATCTTCCTTTCTACGGGACGTGCGCATGACTCCTCATTGCCCTGCCTACGTTCCTGAGGCCACCGGGTACTGGAGGAAGATATGAATGTTTTTCCATGACTGTGAACCACAGTTCAAACATTTCTTTCTTCCTTCCTTCCTTCCTTTCTTTCTTTCTTTCTTTCTTTCTTTCTTTCTTTCTTTCTTCCTTCCTTCCTTCCTTCCTTCCTTCCTTCCTTCCTTCCTTCCTTCCTTTCTTTCTTTTCTTTTTTGTTTCCTT
Organism: Paguma larvata; assembly: GCA_030068075.1. Lineage (NCBI taxonomy): Eukaryota > Metazoa > Chordata > Mammalia > Carnivora > Viverridae > Paguma > Paguma larvata. The sequence continues at coordinate 3,858,729 of CM057839.1, read as the reverse complement.
CCTTCTTTCCTTCCTTTCCCTTCCCTTCCCCTCCCTTCCCTTTTCTTCCCTTCCCTTTCCTTCCTTTCCCTCCCTCCCTCCCTCCCTCCTTTCTTCCTTTTCTTTCTTTCTTTCTTTCTTTTTCTTTTCTTTCTTTCTTTCTTTCTTTCTTTCTCTCTTTCTTTTCTTTTCTTTTTTGTTTCCTTCCTTCCTTCCTTCCTTCCTTCCTTCCTTCCTTCCTTCCTTCCTTCCTTCCTTCCCTTCCCTTCCCTTCCCTTCCTTCCCTTCCCTTCCTTCCCCTCCCTCCCTCCCTCCTTTCTTTCCTCCTTCCTTCCTTCCTTCCTTCCTTCCTTCCTTCCTTCCTTCCTTCCTTCCTTCCTTTTTCTTTCTTTCTTTCTTTCTTTCTTTCTTTCTTTCTTTCTTTCTTTCTTTCTTTCTTTCTTTCTTTCTTTCTTTTGAAACATCAGTTAACATTTGACCTATCTTCTAATTACTAATTTTAATAAAAATTAAATAATAAGGAGAAAACATAACTCAGTCCACGTAGTCCCATCGCAGTCCGTGTGGTTACTGTCTGGAAATTTCCCACGGCTCACCAATGCTCCGTTCACTTATTTAAAGTCATTTTTTGCTCCCCACTCTCTTTGTGTAATCTACGTTACTGGGTCACCAGTCTCGTCTTCCGCAATATCCTGTCCGTGGTCGACTCCATTCATTGGTACAGTTTTCATCTCAGCCCTGGTAGTGCTCATCTCTAGGAGGAAAATTTGAGTCTTATTGGTATATTCCACGTCTTTACTTACGGTGTTCAAAGGTTCCTCAGTTTTTTGAACGTATGGAATGTAGTCATCGTAACAGCTTAACACACAAATTTGCTCCTTTGTTCCGTGTATCGCTTCTGAGCTCGTTCCCCATTGTTCATTCTTTCTCCTCCTCGTGGGTCCTACTTTCTCCTTGCCTGCCTTCTTATGTTTCTGGTCATTTCTTCTTGGATGTTAGACATAGTGAATTTTGCCTTATTGGGTACTGAATATTTTTGTATTTCTGTAAATTATCTTGAGCTCTGTTTGGGGGACACTGAAGTTATTTGGAAACAGTGTGATCCTTTCAGAACTTGAATTTAATACTTCTAGATGGGAATAGGGTCGCATTCAGCCCAGGGCTCCTGTCTCCCCTTCTACCCCTGCACTGAAGCAAGCCATGTCCGGCGCTCCACCCAAGGCCACTTTCAGTTGGGTTTCCATTCTGGCTGCTGAATCAGACACTATGCAATTGATGAGCTCTGACTCCTCTTCCTTTTCAGAGGGTTCTGTCCCTGACCTTGGTCGTTTCCTGGGGTGCATGCACTGATCACGACTCCTCTGTGTACTTGAGGGAGTTTTCTGTGGATCTCTGAAGTTCTCCCTGCAGCTCTGTCCTCTCTGTGACAGTCCTGTGCACTCTGGCCAGCTCAGTCTCCGGACTTTTGGTTCAGTCTCCTCTTGAGTGGCCCTGGGTGATACAGATTCTCCCTGTGCTGCAGCTTGGGAACTCCCTCAAGGCGTTAGCTGGAGCGACAGGAACAGTGTGGCGCCTCCTTTTCTTCCCAGCTCTCAGAAGTCATATTTTGGGGGCGCCTGGGTGGCTCAGTTGGTTGGGCGGTCGACTTCGGCTCAGGTCATGATCTCGCGGTCTGTGAGTTCGAGCCCCCGCATCGGGCTCTGTGCTGATGGCTCAGAGCCTGGAGCCTGCTTCCGATTCTGTGTCTCCCTCTCTCTCTGCCCTTCCCCTGTTCACGCTGTGCCTCTATGTCTCTCAAAAATAAAAAAAATAAAAAAAAAAAAAGAAGTCATATTTTGTCTGAGTGGTTTTGTTTTCATTTCAGTTGATTCAAGCAGGAATGTAAACCCAGTCCCTGTTACTCAAAAGGGAAGCCCTCCATTGATTTTTAAAAATTCTCCTGTCCAATGAATAGGCTGGTAAGTTAACATGACAGGACTTCTAGAGGTGGCATTGATTATCATTTCTTTTGGGAGGGAAACTTGTTATATGTATCCGAATCTTATAAAAAGCATATATATTTCAACCTGTAAATTTCACTAATAGATATTTAGCTGATTTACTGGCTCAGGTCCCTTTTAAAACCAATTAATTAATATGCATTTGATATTAATGTAGCCTTATAGATAAAAATATAAAAAAGTCAGACTTCTATAGACCAGGTAATTTACAAGATCCAGGGCAAGAGGACTCCTCAAAAATCACTGGAAATTCACGATGACGATAGAGCGTTCAGTTCTAGGACCCGTTCAGGACCGTCTAAGCATGACTGCCGAGATCCCACACCCGCGAAGCCACTACTGCCTTCCAATATTTTTGTGAGTTTTACCTGTGAATAGTAAATAAAAAGAGCAAACCAGTTTCCTGCAGAGTTTCATTTAGTAGACTATGAAATTTCTATAAAATACAGTATTATACAGTGATTACAACTTATGGTAGAAGATTTCGAAATTGCGACAGTTTGCTGTTAAAAGATGGCATTGCGGAGTTTTAGTTGTCTTGTGCCACTGGTGTGAAGGCCTCATTTGAGGAGGATGGGGGATGAATTGGGAAGGACCGTGAAGGGTCATGTCTGCCTTGGATGCCATATGGTAGTGAAGCCTTACTCGTTTGTCGATGACAAACTCCGCACATGTCAAACCAGAAGCATCATATGATGAAATCTGTATTTCAGAAAGAGAATTCTGGCAAATTGTCCAAGATTTTCTGGTAAGCTTATCCACAAATGAAGAGCACCTAAATAGTGAAAAATTTCCCCCTCCCTAATGTCTGTCCTTGTTTTCTTATTTTTCTCTCTACCGTGTATGGATGTAGTTTCCTCTTGAGTCCTTCGTATGCCCCTTAGGTCAGCTGGAGAACGTGACTACATCCTTTCCCCATTTTGCCCCATCTCTCAACCCTCGATTGCCAGCAGAGTGTTTATTCATGGACATTTACAGTAAATCTTACCATAGTTTGAAATATATTTCTTTTTTCTTCTTCTTTCTTTCAGTGTGCTCGGTATGATAATGCCTTCATTGCAGAGATCCTGATTGACAGAGGGGTCAATGTCAACCACCAGGATGAAGACTTTTGGACACCAATGCACATCGCCTGTGCTTGCGATAACCCTGACATTGTCCTGCTGCTCGTATTAGTAAGTAGAGCAATGTAGTCTATTACCGCTCGAAGATTCAGTGGCGTCTAAAAGGCTATGTGTTTAACTAGTAACATTTCACAATATGTGATACTTTGGTTGATTAAAAAACGTGTGCATATGTCATCCTTTGTTTCCCTGGAATTACGAGATAATTAGAGACTAAGGTTGTGGGTCACATAGTTCATGAAACAAATCGTGTAGATGTCATGCAAAGCTATGCTCCTGCCTTTTCCTGGAAAATTATATGCTTTGATCCTTTGCAAGGCAGGTCCTAACTAAAATGTTTGAGAAGCATTGTTTCTTTCGGTCCACAGTCCATTGTCTTCGTAATTTTTAGCCTACTAGGCATACAAGCATGAGGAGATAAGGAATCTATTGAGTCTTATTCTCTTGGTTGCATCTAATAAAGGAGTGTCTACAACATTTCTTTATGAGAAAATGACAACGTTAAGTATAAAAATGACTGGAGTTATTCATTGCCTTTGTTTTCGGTTAGAGCTTAGATCCTGACATTGACTCTGGCACCATCCTTTAATTATTTTGGAACTGGAATTGGGGATTTTTTTTTTTTCTGGTGAGTTTAGCTCTAACCAAGATATTGCGAAGTTGTGCAGGATTTTTAGAAAACATGCACATGTTGCTGTCTGATGACATTGCTTTTCTTCAACAGACAGAACTGAGAATAGAAGTGGGTTTTATTTCATGTATGATCATGAGGTTCAATCTGTAGTTTTCAAATTAACATTTGCATGGTTCTTCAGTTCCCCTTTTCTTACTTCATACACATAATTATATTTCTGATAGTTATCTTAGTCAATGACCTTCATTTACTGATCCTGCATTTAATTAATATTTATTGATAATTATTTTTAACACAGTTCTGCCCTTGAGGAAATTACAGTGTATTCATTCATTCAGCAAATGATTGTTGAATAACCACTATGTTCTAGATGCTACACAGTGGACAAAAAGAAATTTGACATTATAGACCATGGCAAAAACAAACAAAAGCAAGCAAAGTATGTCTGAGAAATTTGATTAGTGGATCAAGCAAGTCTGAATAGTCTCCTAGCCACCATGTAGTAACCAGCCCAGCCATCCATCCACAGAAATAATTTGCTTTTAAATAAATATGGATGAAACACATTGTCCTAAAAATCTTAACTTCTATAGAAATGTGTTTCCATCAACAACCTCAAATGAGAGATTTATGTTACTTCCAGAATTAAAGGCCGTTGTACTTGGCTTAGCACTGCATGTCCAATATTCTCTCCATTTTCCAAAGATTATTGACGCAAGAGACTGCGTAAATATTTGAGTGCCTTCTGTTCTATACCAAGAGGGTCAGCAGTGAACAAAAGTAGGAAAAAGCCCTGCCTCTTGGGGCCTACATTCTACTGGGGAGAAGCAGGAAAGAACAGATATGCAAATGAGGCAAATACACAGGATGTCGACTATGGGGAACTGGGTGGAAGGACAGGAGAGAAGGAGAGAGTATTAAGGGGTGACCTCATGGGGAAGGTGACACAGGAGCTGTGAGCCACCTGGAAGTGTAGTCACGAGGTGAGCAAGGGGGAGGGGACAGCAAGGGCAAAACTCTGTGGTGGGTCTCGTGTTCGTGGGACGGCAAGGAAACCAGGTGGGGTGCAGGGGGGGAGGGCAGGGCCGGCCGGTGTCGGGGTGGCAGGCAGTGGATCTAATGGCAGCTGTGGGCGGGGCGTTAGAATCCCCTTTCACCCCAGTTGACTCGGAGATCCTTTAGAGAGTTTTGGGTGGAGAAATGGTGCCATCTGACTCACGTCTGAAAGGTCACTGGCTGCTCTGTTGAGAGCAGATAAGTGGAGGGGAAGGATGGGGAACGCGTAGCACTCTGTTGTCACTCCCCAGGCCACCCGTGGCGGAGGTGCTGGGAAGCGACTGGCTTCTGGATGTGCGGAAGGTCAAGTTCTCCATGGTTGCTGTGGGACCGGATTTAGGGCTCGAGAGAAAGGACCCGAGTCACAGATGACTGCCCCTCTCGGCGTGAGGGCTAGAGGCTTGGGATTTGTGTTCAAAGCATTCGAATCATCTTTTTCAAGTTTCTCAGGAAATATTATTAATGAAAACAATTTCATCTCTCTCTGTGGGTCTTGCGAAAATAAATAAATAAAAAATTTTAAAAAAGGGGTGGTCACCTGGGCGGCTCAGTCAGTTAAGCGTCTGACTCTTGGTTCCGGCTCAGGTTATGATCTCAAGTTTGTGGGTTCGAGCCCTCTGTTGACAGCAGAGAACCTACTTGGGATTCTCTCATTCCCTCTCTCTCTGCCCTCTCCTCCCCCCAAAGAAAATAAATAAATAAATAAGCATTACAATAAACAACTTCAGTGAGTTGAGAGCTAATTATGTGTTGTGGGTGTTCGTTATGTAGAGATGTGTGAACCTGTGTGTCGCCCTCATATCTGTAACAGCATCACAACTTTCCTATGTTGATTGGATCATGAATGATTTGTGTGTATGGAGTAGGCTTAGGTACTGTGAATATTGTCAGTGTTCTTGCCAAATGATATGCAAAATTCTAGAAGATACTAATACTTGACTTTTATACAGCCCTTCATATGTGTCTGATATTTTTCTACAGGCTTTATAGGGACTAGTTCACGTAGCCCTCACGAAACCCTGCTACATCTGTGCTAACTTTCTCTGCCTTTTGTAAGTGAGGGACGGGTACCCAGAGAGGGCAGTGTATATGTGAAGGCCAGAGCGTAGTGTCAGAGACCAGGTTTCGTGTCCCAACCTGAACCCCAGTCCCTCTGATCTGCTGTCGTATTGCTAATGCTAGAATTCACACAGAACCGGAAGTCCCCAGAGTGGACTACTAAGACCACGATGGCCATTGTTGTTTTAAACTTTTTAAATATTTATTTAATTTTGAGAGAGAGACAGAGCACGAGTGGGAGAGGGGCAGAGAGAGAGGGAGACCCAGAATCCTAAGCAGGCTCCAAGCTCTGAGCTGTCAGCATAGAGCCCAATGCTGGGCTTGAACCCATGAAACTGTGAGAATATGACCTGAGCCTAAACCAAGACTCAGACACTTAACCTACTGAGCCACCCAGGCACCCTTGTACAAACCTTGTTTTAGATGTCCTTCTCTTTAAAGACACCTTTTTATTTTATTTTAATTTTAGAGGAGAGTGAGGGAGAGTGTGAGCGGGGGAGATGGGTAGAGGGGGAGAGAGAGAGAGAGAGAGAGAGAGAGAGAGAGAGAGAGAGAGAGAGAGAATCATAAGCAGGCTCCACACTCAGCGCAGAGCCCGATGCAGGGCTCCATCCCCAGACCCTGGGATCTTGACCTGAGCCGAAATCAAGGGCCGGGCATTCAACCAGCTGAGCCACCCAGGTGCACCATAGAGACACGTTTTTAAATATCGTTAATTCGTAAGGTCGAACTCACGGCCAGGAACACTAGAACTCATGCCTGAGGGAGGCTTACGCACCCACGTTTTTTCTCCGTAAGGCTCATCGTAGCCTCCTTGCACTTAGAACGAGTTGATCGCACTTCAGCACCGTGCTTGGGGCTCATTTTAAACAGCAAAATCGCCGACAAAAGGACAAAAATGTGAAAAACACGGCACCAAATAGACCACAGTAAGACTTTGTTTTCACGATGTCGCTGAGTCAAGAAGGCACAGCATTGTCCTGTAGGAGCTGTGTCCCAGCGTGTGCACTGGGTGACCAGAATGTTCACACATGTGTGTGAAGGACCATGAGCGCGTACCCCAAGTACCGATTTTGGTATTACAAAAAAATTCAGCCAATAGAAAGAATGAAGAGTAATTGCTTCATTACTAAGCAAAACAATGGACACATTTTGGAATTTTAAGTCTGAAATGGAAATCATCTAAACCCAGTATATTTTCGGAATCGGGTGGGTCAAAAAAATGATGAGTGTCTGCAATGACATTTCGAAATTTAGACCAAAGAAAGTATGATTTTTGCAATTTCCAGCACATAGTTAAATAGGGCTTTGGAGTTTCCTCGGAATTTTACAAATACCTCCCGGGGAATATAGAGCCATTTCTGTGATGTGAGCCACATTCTTATTATATAATCTCTACTTTTATGCAAAGAAATCCAGTATCAGAGAGGTTATATAATAGAATGAAATCTGAAATCTAAATGTTTCAGGTTCCAAAAAAGAATTTAATGTGTTATAATTGTTCATATTTATAAATATATATATATTTATAGGTTATATAAATAAATGCATTCAATTCTAAATAACATAATATATATCATAATAGTTTGTCCACTGAGAATTTTCTTTGACTTACCTTATTTTAGTGATCACTGACCATCTCCCATATATAAATTTTTTTCATCTTCCATTATCTAATTTGCTCCATATTTGAACACTAATATTCTGTAACTCAAAAATTTTACCTAGTTTTTTTTTTTTTAATAATTTCAAGGTGATTTGCTGTTTCCCAGATTTATGAAGCTTTTCTGTTAGGAATAAATCACAAAAGCTGGTAACTGATGAGCTCAAGCCTTGTCAGGTTTTATCCTCTTGAAAATCTCGATTTCACATTTATCCCAACGTGTTTATACACGTATGTGTCTAGTGCGTTGTGTCTGCAAATACACCTTGAGTGAGTGCTGGTAAGATACTCTCAGAATCTGCCCGGGTACTTACTTGCCCACACCGGCCACCCGGTGCCACGGGACTGCGCGTGGAATGGTCTCGGGGTACACTTGCTCGGTTCTCCCCTCTTTCCTCATGTGACTTTAGATAAAAGATTTGCCTGGATCACAGTTTTCTGAGTTTTCACATCTGATCGCACAGCGAGGCCCCATTTGCTACATCACTCTGTCCTGCTACCAGTTCCAAAGACCGGGCAAATCCAAACAGTGTAACAGCCCGTGGCATTTGGAACCATATGAAACAAAATCCCTTTCATTTGGCGTTCGTTATTTTGAAAGGAAAATAATTTAATTGAGTCCAGCACCGTGGGGTGCTTATCCTTGAGAAAATGATTGATGACAGATCATCTCGGGCTTTTTCTCTTTCCTAGTGAAAGACTTAGGAGGCTCTAATTTGATATTGCACATGTCCTGGAATTATTTGATAAATCGTACTCCATAAAGGGTATCTGTGATATGTAATTACAAGAAATGAGTAATAGACAATTGAGAGATACAATGTCATTTTAATTAGTTTCAATTTTTATTTTTTTAAAATTTTTCTTAAATTAATTTATTTATTTTGCGAGAGAGACAGAGCCCATGAGCGGGGGCCAAGCAGAGAGGGAAAGAGAGAGAAAATTTCAAGCAGGCTCTGCACTGTCAGCACAGAGCCCGATGCGGGGCTAGAACCCGCAAACTGTGAGATCATGACCTGAGCTGAAGTCAAGAGAGACAGTTAACCAACTGAGCCACCCAGCCGCCCCAGTTTTATTTCTTAAAACGGTGATTTTTTTTCTGTTACCTACTCTCAGGAGATGTTTCAAGGTATTGTTTGTCACTCCTTGAAATCAGGTGGAGGGAAAATACTAGCGGATGGATAATCATTTAGTAAGGGGGCTCAGCTGTGTCTTTATCACCGGTTCACGTCAGTAACAACACGCTGAAGGTTTTCTCGATCCTTGGCTTTTTGTGTTTGAACATCTGATGCTTGCAGTTTTTTTGCCTGTTGGGTAGTGTGTCACGGACTGTGTCTGATGGGCCGCGTGGAGCCAGATCTTTTTAAGGGGTGCTGCTGGTGCCTAGCGGAAACCCACAATTCTGTCATAGCTGAAATAGTAAATGAAATTTCAAAAACACAGCGCTTACTTTGTGTTAGGTGGCTTCAACTGATAGGTCAAAATTAACTCATTCCCAAACTTGACTCCTTGGTCACTTGGACCATGCTATACTAGTATAAAAATTTTATATTGCTTCGTTTCAGTTTATTCTTCCCATCACTTTGATTTTTATTTTCTTATTATTATTTTTTAAATAATTTATTGTATAATTGGTTTCCATACAACAGCCAGTGCTCACCCCAACAAGTGCCCTCCTCTGTGCCTGCCACCCACTCTCCCCCCTCCCACACTCCTCTCACCCCTCAGGTTGTTCTTAGTCTTCGAGAGTCTCTTATGTTTTGTCTCCCTCCCTCTCTGTGTCTTTTTTCTTTTCCCCTCTTCCCCTCCCCCCTGGTTTTCTGCTAAGTCTCTCAGAGGAATCTACCCAAGAGACACAGGAGTGCTGATTTTTAAATATTAGGACGTGGGGCGCCCTGCTCTTTAAGATATATCCCTCCCTAGAGAATGAGCTGTAACTCCAGATGGTTCAGAGCAAGTCTGATTCTCCAAGAAGAGCTGTGGTAGATCTGATGTCATTATGAACTTTAAAAAAATATTTAATGTTTATTCATTTTTTGAGACACAGAGTGTGAGTGGGGGAGGGGACAGAGAAAGAGGGAGACCCAGAATCTGAAGCGGGCTCAAAGCTCTGAGCTGTCAACACAGAGCCCGATGCGGGGCTTGAACTCACGAACCATGAGGTCATGACTTGAGCCGAAGCCAGACGCCTAACCCACTGAGCTGCCCAGGCGCCTCATCTTTTTATGTAAATGTCCCCACACAGGATATTCAACCTCTTTCTTAACAGTTTATCTTGCCTTAAGCTCCGCTGACAAAATAAGTTTTCAGCCTTGAACGTCTTCAACTCCACCCAACAAACTAACTGTTGATTCCCATTTATTCACAGCCTTTGTTCCCTGCTGAAAAGGTGTGTGTCCGTCTCTCTACACTATGTGCTCATCCATCCTCTCTGGATTCTACTAATTTCCACCCTTCTGAGGATTTCTTCCTCACTCTTTCATCTCTCATTTTCATGGTCTTTCTCTTGGACTCTTCTTTTAAATTCATAGGTAGGTCCCAGGATCTTCCATTAATTCAAAACAATAAGGAAAACCCCGATCAAATGCACTTCCTGTAGTTGTCACCTCAGTGTCCCTCTCATTTTCAGAGCTGAGCTTCTCTGAAGAGCAGCGTGCCCTTGCTGACCCACTTACCACCTCCCGGCCACGCTTCAGTGTGGCCAGGCTAGCTGCCGTCCCGAAAGGCCAGCGTGGCCCTTGCCAAGAACACGGTTGACATCGCTGTGATGGACTCGGGGGGCACGTTTCGTTGTTTATCCTGCTTAATTTATCTCACTAGATCCGAAGGCAAGTGGGTCAAAGCAGGAAATTGGGCCGACATCCAGTTTTTACTCAAGGTTATATTTTTGGGGCTACTCAGAGGAAGAATTTCAAAGAAACTACTGTGGCTTCCATGCCCTGTTTGTGGTCATTAAACCTAAGAGCCTCCGTGCTTTATTGAGGTGTACTTGGCAAATATGATTGTGCGTATATATATTTAATTTTTTTAATGTTTATCTATTTTTGAGAGAGAGAAAGAGAGAGCATGAGTAGGGGAGAGACAGAGAGAGAGGGAGACACAGAATCTGAAGCAGGCTCCAGGCTCTGAGCTGTCAGCACAGAGCCCGACACGGGGCTGGAACCCAAAGACCATGAGATCATGACCTGAGCCAAAGTCAGACGCTTAACTGACTGGCCCCCCAGGCGCCCCATGATTGTATATTTTTCAAGTGAACAATGAGATGATCTGATGTAAGCATACTTTGTGAAATGACGTCCACGGTCAGATTAGTAATACATCCACCAACTCACATAGTGGCCGGTAATTCTTTTCCTGTTTTGATAAGAATGCGTAAGGTCTACTGTCTTAGCAAAACTCAAGTGTACGAAACAACGTCACTGCTCACAGTCACCGTGCTGTCTGTTAGACCCTCGGAGCACATCCGTCCATCTGTAACTGGACGCTGGTGACCACCCTCTACTCTCTCTTTCTACGAGTTTGACTTCTGTTTGTCATATGTCCTACCACAGCCTAAGCCTTCCCATCACTAAAATCTATGGTGAAAATTCATCTTGACTTTGTGGTGAAAATTCTCACTCAATATTCACAGTGATTAAGACCATGAACGTGATTTTAGAAAACAGGCAATCGTGTGTGCTTCCTGATATTTCTATGACTTGACATAAACTTCTTTGAAGAACAGAGAAATACACTTTCATAGGCATCCGACAGAAGCATGAGCACTTTGGTTTTTCCCATGCTTGGGAGGTTTGAGCAACACACGTTTCCATGTCCGAGGCATAAGGACTTCCCGGTTCATTTATATAAGCTCTCATTTTTGGTAAATTATACTTCCTCTTCAAAAGTGCTTCTCATGATAACTTTTTTTCATCTATATTTAAGACAATTTAAAAAAATTAATAATTTACATTAATATTGTAAAGCATTTAGATTTAATTTCTGAAAGTCCTTTTAATAAGGCATGTTATTTTTCTTTTTTTAATTTTTTAACATTTATTTTTGAGAGAGAGACAGAGAGAGAGACAGAGCGTGAATAGGGGAGGAGCAGAGGGAGAGGAAGACACGGAATCCGAAGCAGGCTCCAGGCTCTGAGCTGTCAGCACAGAGCCCGACGCGGGGCTCGAACCACAGAACCATGAGATCATGACCTGAGCCGAAGTCGGACAATTAACCGACTGAGCGCCCCAGGCGCCCTGCCATGTTATTTTTTCTAATCACAGAAGCAATTCACATTTATTTCAGAAGCATTGAAAACTACAGAAAAACCAAAAGAATGTAAAAGTCCCCACAATCCTACAGCTCAGAGAAAGTCAATGTTACCATGTTTTTTTTTCTTTTTTTTTAACGTTTATTTATTTTTGAGAGACATAGAGGCAGAGCGTGAGCAGGGGAGGGGCAGAGAGAGAGGGAGACACAGAATCCGAAGCAGGCTCCAGGCTCTGAGCTGTCAGCACAGAGCCCAACGCGGGGCTCGAACCCACAGGCCGTGAGATCATGACCTGAGCTAAAGTCGGCCTCCCAACCAACTGAGCCACCCAGGCGCCCCCAACGTTACCATGTTAATGCATGACTTCCTGGTTCTTTCTGGGGGCGAGCGTACACACACCTAGTACATACCATTTCTTTGCAATGTCACAAAATTATTCCATGTTTCTAAATATTTTGTGGAAACCTATATTTAGTGGCTGCACAGGGTTTAGATGCTGTAATACTTTTGGGGAACTTCAGCTGTTTCCAGTTTCTCACACTTAAAAATGATGAGTAGTTTGTAAAATTTAAGAGAGTTGCTATTTACGGTGGAACGTAATTACCCCTTTTATTTCCTCCATGACCGAAGTGGAAGAAGTTCAGCTCAGGAGAGCTCTGCGGACAGATATGGATGTCTAGGCATCTGGCTCTTCCTCAACTAGAAGCGCATTAACTGAGTTTTTCCTAGTTGTTGCCAACTGGATTTCAGCACAAGAATTATGCTGTGACACTCTGTTCTAAGACACTCCTCCTGTGAAACACTGGCTTGCACCTCTGGAGTGAGTCTAATAATTTGGTCCTTAGAAGACTGACAGAGTAGTCAAGTTCAGAGCCCTGATTCAGAAAGGCTGTGCCGTCGTGCCCACAACAAGTTCATGTAGGATCCGGGCTATCGTAGGGTCAGAGACGCCCGGAAATACTTACTTAGCGAGAAGCTCCAGGTGGCATTTCTGCTCTGCTTTGTTCCCCACTCCACTCCCCCCACCTTGCGTTCAAGGTTACATCTCAAGAATGGCTTTAGGATGATGAGATATCGCTCCTTTGTGGGTGTCACAGCCCGGGAGTCATTATACAACAGGAGGGACTTTCGATTCGCAATGTGCCTTCCGTGTAGATGGCACTGGACCGGGCATAGAGCAGTGAGAGAAAATACCCTGCTATCCGACACCTTGACTGTTGGTTCAAATTGTATTTTTCTCATTTTCATTCCCTGTAGGTGGATGACCAGTGTCCCATGCAGATCTGTCCCTACCGTGTGCCCTCTATGCAGCGTTCCTTGGGAGTTTGCGGCTCCTTGCAATGACTTGCGTTGAACCACTTCTCTAAGAGATCACTGTTTCAACGCCCACATAGTTCTGACCTCGTTAGATTTTCATATAGTCTTTTCAGCTAAAGAGAAGAAAAAAGGGCCACGTCAGTCCCATGAGCGTGAGCAGGTGGAGAAACGGTGGTCTTTTGACCTAGGTCATTACAGCTCCCTCTTTGACTCCATTGGAGGAGCAGACTTGACTGCCATGCTGGCTGCTAGCCATGGGTGACGGAGTGTTTTTTACTTAATTCACAGTTCACCCCAGGGACTCAGATGCAATGTTTATTAATAAATTCAGCGCTACAAGATCAGAAATTCCTTTCCGGTCAGATTTAAAGAAACATTCAGTCCCTCAACCCCATTTGAAAGCACATTATTGTACCAGGACAGTGCAGGCTGCTCGCTCCCATTGGGGGGACTCATAAACACAGAGCTAGAACCTTGCATATTTCTGACGATGCTTTCATGGGACACCATTGTTGTCATTCGTGGTTCTCGACACCCTCATTTCTTCTTCAATATTATATCTGTTACAACAACCAGATCTGGGTATTTTAATCTTTCTAGAAATATGATGTTAGGTAATTTATTCTTTAGATTTTTTTTTCATTTTCAATGAAGATATTATGAGATATATATAATTTAATTCAGAAAGCTCGAGCCTGGACTTGGCAAATGAGATCACTCTTCGAAGGACAAGGTAGGCTGTGTTCTCTTAATGATGGTAGTCTGTGTTTTAAAAAAATCGTCTCACCTAAGAAGATGTTAACTTTAAGAATTGTGTAACTTGCAGATAATATAACAGAATTTCAGGATTCTGTGTTAAAACTTGAATAGCTACTAGCTGGTTTTGTGGAGATGGGGCAGGAGTAACTGTTGCACAAAACACACATGATCCCCCGGTTTCTGCTACGTTCACGTACTTTTGATATTTTGTCTGGTGGGCACATGTCATTTCATGCTGTTTATTAAATCCTCGGCCAGTGGAAACTTAGGAGAAATGCAGCAATCTGTGTTACCTGGAAACTGAGAAGGAAACCGAGGAGATGTGACATGGAAAAAAAGGTAGTAAAACTAAGGCACGTTCGAATTTCACCCTGTCTGACGGCCCGGGGCACGCAGAGCAAGCCAGAAAACATAGCATGGGAACCATTGGACAGACAAAAGTGCTTGCACTCTTTTTTGTAATAATTGAAGACTTTTAGTAAAAACTTTGGATTAAAACCTGGCCGACCACGAGGCAGGTGGGAGTGTGTAGAGGAATAAAGAATATAATAAAAGATAAGCTAACGTGTCTGGCTTCAGAAAGTAAATTAAAAAAGAAAAAAAACAGAAGAGAGCCAGGCCAAAATGAAGCCATAGAAAATCTAGTTACCATTCAGTCTTTTCTGTCAGCCCGGAGGAAGTAGAAGGAGAATGAAGCTGCAAGCTTAATTTCTGAGTCTTAACGGAAACAAGAGAAGTGTTTGATGGCGGTGTCCGCATGACTATAAGGCTGGGGGCAGAAATAACGTGGTCAGGAAGTACAGGGCAACACCGCTGTGACGGCTGTGAGCTCGTGCCGCGTGGGGCCCTCCCCTTAGGGGCTGCGAGGAGTGCCGCCTTCCCCACCCACTGGTTCTCGGGATTGGCAAACGTCGGTTCTAGAATTTCATCGTTGGCTCTGCCACTCACCTGTCCTGCTGCCCCTATCCATGGGGACCCAGTCACCACCTGCCTCCGTGCTTAAATAAGGAAACTGATAAATAAAAGAGTTACCAAGGAGAAAAAAAAAGGTTTGGTCATCCCCAGTCCAGGTGCATCCTGATGAGGTCTTTACAGACTGCGCCTGGAACTCGGTCGAGCTCAGTAGTGCCCCAGGCGCTCGGACCGGGGGTCCCCGTCTCGCTGTGACCTGTCCAGCAGATGCAGGCTTCACAGTGCTCCAGGGCGGTGTGGAGTTCCAAGATAGAGAGTCTGCAGGGACCCGGAACACATTCGACCGCGACGCCGTGGAGAGACTCTCTTATAACCAGGCTGTGCCATGAAATGCAGGTAAAAGCGGAGGAAGCTTTTCCAGGAGGCTTCCGTGACCTCCTCTGAGTAGTTTAGCAGGTGGTGAAAACGTGCAGGGACAGAACTTTGAGAGCATCAGTCGAAAGCGGGGAGAGTTCATTGGAAGGTCACTGATAATGAGAAATTCTCAACAATGAAATACTTTAAGAGACTTCCCTTCCGTCTCCTCTCCGAGTGAGATGACACTCAGTCTTAGTGATATTATTGCTCGGGGTTTACGCAGCCAGCGACGCAGCCAGGTGGGGATTCGCCTGGGGTTTGTCTGTTTCCAAAATTCACATCCGTCCCCACTTCTGCCCTTCTGTATCTACCACCTTTCTTGCGCTTTGATGAGGATTGGGATTATTTTGTGAATTTAATGGGACCCTTTAAATACACTGTAAATACCTTGAAGGTAGCTTCTTTGGCTTGTAATTTTTATACCACTTCTGCCCCTCATCTGAGAACCGTGGATGCTAAGATGTGACGGAGACCTCCATCCATGGAATAGGATTATGGGAGCTCGGAGTTTGGCAGGGACCTTGTCCCATCATCTCATCAAAAGACATACTTGGGGGCGCCTGGGTGGCTCAAGTCGGTTAAGCGGCCAGCTTCGGCTCAGGTCATGATCTCGCGGTTCATGAGTTCGAGCCCTGCGTCGGGCTCTGTGCTGACAGCTTAGAGCGTGGAGCCTGCTTCACATTTTGTGTCTCCCTCTCTCTCTGCCTCTCCCCCACTCATGCTCTGTCTCTCTCTGTCTCAAAAATAAGTAAACGTTAAAAAATTAAAAAAAAAAAAAAACATACTTGAAGTGTCCCAGGGTAACAGTGGTCTGGGGCAGGGTTCGGAGAGGAAACCACATCTCCACCTTGCAGAATGCCTTCGATGGATCTGCCCAGCGACCCTTGAATCCTGACGGGTTTAACCTTTGCCTCTGGCAGTCAGATTCACCTGCAGCTTCTTGCAAGTACTATTCTCTCAATTAGTACAAATTCTAATGACCGTTTTAGAACAAGAAAGCCATTCTCAATAAGCTGTGAGTGAGTCTTCCTCTCAAACTCAGGATGAAAATGGAAACACTATTTTCTAAAATATCTCTGGTGAATTATGATGTTCATTCGTTCATCATTCACTCATTCATTCATCAAATACGTTCTTTATTGAGCGTCCGCTGTGTGCTGGGTGCTATGCTTGCTCCTAAGGATACATGAGCAACTGGAGAAACATGGTCTTTTGCCTCAAACACTGGTGCTACTCTGTAGTAGAGAAAGTAAAAGCGAGCGTAAACACTAATTTGTTTCTTAGTGTATATGCATGAATATATTTCCATCAATATTTTTGTGCATGCGTTGTCTCAAATCTCGGCTTCAGGTGAGGGTTGTGATGGGGTAAGTCGGCTCTGTGTGGACCTCACCCACATGGCCCTGGCTGGGCTCACGTGGACTAAGACAGAAGAGGGCCCTCGGTGGAGGCAATGCCTTTGCAAGAATATGGCCGGAAACGCTGCTAAGTCCCTGTTGGCTTAGGATGTGATGATGAGAGTGAAGGAAATATTGATGACTTATTTTGAGGGTGAAATCAATAGTAATGTGGGTTTTTTAACGTTAAAGAAGGAGAGAGAACTTAAAAATGACTCCAAGCCATCTGTATTTGGGAAATTGGAAGGGATGGTACAAACACCTCCGTGTGAGGGCTCTGTGTTCCTTTTTGAACATGCAAGGTCAAGATCCTTGGGGGATCCATGTGGGGAAGTTCAAGAGGCAGTGTGTCCTGTCACTCAAGAGAGAGAGTCTCCTGTGCACACACATGGGAACAGAAGCCCTCAAGGAAATCAGGTCACCCTGTCAAAACGTGACGTCCGAAAAAAGAAAGAACATTGAAAGAGGGTCCAAAGTATACCAATGAAAAGACAAAGAAACAGGAGGCTGCAGAGGAGACTGGAAAAGAGAAGCCCAATTTAGAAGGCAAACCAGAATCCGGTGCTGTTGTGAGTGTCCAGGGGAAACGTGGCTTGAGAGTTTCCTTGTGGACAGGGGAGCTGGAACTAACAGGAGAAGCTAGTCCTTCAAACATAGGGAAGGAGACGCTAAGAAAGTTGCAAATGGCGTCCCAAGCTCAAATGCAAGGACATATACACACTCTGTGGTTTCCCTTTCATATGTGTATAAATATTGCAGTGTGGAACATTAAAACTGTAATAGAATATGCTAGACTAAAGAAAGAAAAAGAAAGAGAGGAACTGGTACCATAAGGCACCGGAGACAAATCACACATGAAGGCCATTAACACAAAGTATTTAGGAACAGAAAATCTCAACTGTCCATATTCACACTTTGCTGATAAACAAAACCGGAAAAGGCTGTATTTTCTCCAAGCAAAGTCTGAAGTGTTCGGATGAACAAAATATCCCTTTTAAAAAGCAGAGAACACTGATGGGTTTTGGAGAATAATTGAATGAAAATCAGTGAGGTAGGAAGACTCTGGCTCATTTCATGCAAGGTCTTTGTCGATAAATATCGAGAGGTTCACACAAAACCATAATATGAAGGGACATAAATGATCGGTTTAGTAGGACACATCATCTAAGTGACTTGCACAATGCCTTCAAATTATGTTCAATTTACCCTAACCGTAGGGGGCTCTTTACTAACGTGGCACCCATGATTTCTTGTCTTAGCTTTTTCTCGGAAACTCTTACTCGCTTAGGTTGCTTACGAAATTGTATCTTTTAATTGGATGGTTGGCCTTTAATTATATTGTGGCCATCATCGATTCAAACGTTACTCGGGCTCGCTTGCTAGGTAGTCATTGACTTGTCTAAAGTCTTACACTTCACCTTTGACTCTGGTAGACTTGAAACTTGTCAAGGACCCAAGAGAACGGTCCTGTGTTTTCATCTTGTTTCAGAGTGTTGCTCCTTGTTTATTTCGAAGGACATTTTTCTCAATATAAATATCACACATTTATTGTGGAAAACTGAAGGAAACTCATACATGTAAAGATGAAAATTAAAAATGACTAATAATTCCATCCCACCGATGCTAATCACCGAATATGTGTTGATGTGTTTCATACTCCGTCTCTCCCTTCCCCACATGTCAGAACATGTCAGAATTTATATAGATTTTACCTGATACGATGTGTACATATTGGTAGCCTTTCTTTTTATACACACTTTCTGCATATCCCCAGGTCCTAAAATTTTCTTCTACATCATGGTTTAGTGATATGCAGTTGTGTCCTATAAATGTCCTTATTTAAGTATACCCCTCTTTTATTTTCTCTTTTCTTTACTTTTTTTTTTTTAATGTTGACTTATTTTTGAGAGAGAGAGAGACAACAAGCCTGGGAGGGACAGAGAGAGAGGGAGAGAGAGAATCCCAAGTAGGCTCTGCACTTCCAGCCCAGAGCCCAATGTGGGGTTTGATCCCGTGAACCATACGATCATGACGTGAGCTGAAATCGGATGCTTAACCACCTGAGCCACCCAGGCACCCCATGTATTCTCCTCTTTTAGAGAGTTTATCCAAGTTTTTATTACTTTTTCTATTGTTACAACACCGTTGTTTGTGATCATGGCAATATCTATTTTGTGTTAAATAACTATGTTTATATCGCTACGCGTTGATTTTTCGTCTTTAGTCTGGAAGACGGGGATTCAGTTCATGGTGCCACAGATCCAGGAGCTAACAGGTCCGTCCACTGCCGCGTTCCCGTCCTCTCCTGTGTTCCTACAAACTTCTGTCGCATGTAGAACTGTGGACAGACTTCTCTAGTGTGACTATATATGCTGTCCACACGCATTCACTTGGAATTCTACAATTACCCTTCCTTTCTTACATATTTTGTTTTCTTGACACGGTTGGTTACTTAGCATGGCAGCAGGGCCGTGATAAATATTTACATGCTCCGGAAGTAATAATTATTGACCTCAGGATGTTTACAGAGGGAGCTGTAAAAATGTGCTCTAATATCATTTCACCTGTTATAAAAATTTAAATGGTTGAAATAGAGGCTTTAAGATTTTTATTACCATAAAAATTTACCATCATTAAAATCTCAAAGTACATTTTAATTATAATGAGGGCTTAATACATCGTTCCTAATGAGTGAATGGATTCCCCATCGTTTCGCCTCCTACGTTATCTGCCAACATTCTAGCATCTGGAGGAACATTAAATGCGTTTAGTTTTCTCTCTCTGCTTAAACAGTGGGAACCCAGGGGAAAGTCTCTGCTTGAGACCAGAGATGCATGAATCTTCTGATTCAGTTCTCTAAGTTTTCATGATGGTGGGCAGACAGAAGCCCCACAGTGTCTTGGTTGGTCTGACTCAAGTACCAGAGGGGCGGCCTGTGGCAAGACAATGAGTTCTTCCTTCTTGGCCTTGTTCACTGGCGGTCATCTGGGGTAATTTGCTCTGTTACAGGTTTCTGCTGGTGCACACCCCACCTGATGTCCTCCTTCCTGGCTGCCACCAGGCTTTCAACTATGATGTCTCAGCTGAGCTTTGGGGAAAGAGATGGCGATTGAATGTGTGAAAGTTTTGAGGTTTAACAGTTTCTTCACCTGTTTCCTTCGGCGGCATGAACATGTCAGAATGAGACGGGTTGCTTGCTGAACTTATATCATAAAATAGCATCTCTGCAAATTTCCTCATTCAACAACGATGATAAATGTGAAACAATGCAGGGCGTAGAGAGTAGGTGTTTCATGGGAACACGTGCCTCCGTTATTCCCGATTGCGTTTGGCTGCCCTTTGGATCAGTATCTATTATTCTCTTGGTTCAGCGATTTTAGGTTTCATTTGGGGGGGAGTCTTGACAGATTTGCTTATCTTTTTATAAAAACAGTTTGGTATCTTTGTTCTGACTCGTTTGAAGTCTTAGCAGTTCTTTTGAGTTTGTCCTTGAAGACAGGGCAGAACTGCAAGGGACTTTTCTTTTCATTTTCAAATAATTGCTCGTAAGCAAGAGCGGAGGGTCTGTTATGCTTTCGTGGGTCACTGGCTGGAAGACAGACTTTCAAAGAAACAAAGTGGAAGTTACCTGGAAATAAGCGAATTGGACAAGTTTTTTGGAGATCTCGTTCAGAAGTACCTGTAAGCTTCTACTTACTCTTTCATTAGAAGTATTTTGTTACGTGTGGGTTCTCTTTAAAGAACAGACTTACAAAGAGTTCCCATATACATCTACATATACATATACAGGACATATACATATACATATACAGGACACATTGCCTGTTTTCAATAACAGTCGTCAGAGAGGGCATTCTGGTATTTTTTTCTGGCTTACCGTAGATGCTGTACTTGAAGCTGGGCCTGTGTATTCTGGGCATGGCACTTTAGAACTATTTCTTGCCTTTGACTGAAATTGTTTCGCTTCCTCATTGCTGGTTTTGTCAAATATATTGTATGGTAAGAGTGAGGGGAAGAAAGGACAGAATCAAACCAAATATACCATCCTCAGCATTTCAAGGAGCTCAGGCTGAACTGCCTTTCCTTCTCTCCTCCAACTACTTCATTCTGCCCGTGCTGTTTCCATCTTGCATTCAGGGCCCAGCTAAAACCCACGCGCAGAAAGGGGTGGGTGAGGTACGAGACTCTAGTTCATGGTTGTCTTTACAAATACTGTATTTTTAATTTCTTTTAATGTTTATTATTTATTTTTGAGATAGAGACAGAGCATGAGTGGGGGAGGGACAGAAGTGTCTTGTCCTTGGTCCTGAAATGGGTGAGTGGTAACCCGGCACTCAGAGCAAGGCTTCTGTGATACCAGGAGAGCTTCCCTCCCAACTTTTCCTGTTTGTTACTACCTCTCACTGAAACCCCCCATGACAAACCATGTCCCTGTTTTGCAGCTGTTCTGAAGACTAATATTCCACTTTACATTAAAAAATTTTTTTTAACATTTATTTATTTTTGAGAGACAGAGAGAGACAGGGCATGAGCAGGAGGGGGAGTAGAGAGAGAGGGAGACACACAATCTGAAGCAGGCTCCAGGCTCCGAGCTGTCAGCCCAGAGCCCGACGTGGGGCTCGAACCCACAACTGTGAGATCATGACCTGAGCCAAAGTTGACGCTTAAACAACGAGCCAGCCAGACGCCCCACCACTTTCCATTTTTGAATAGTGTCACCAAATTTACCATTTCAATGAATGCGAGATAGTGGAAACGTGTAATTAAATTTTTATAGACTTCTTCTATTTCAGAAGCACCATTTAGACCTCTTGTTCTTATCTAAATCTGTTTCTTTCGAATGTGCATTTTTTGTTGGATAGCAATTCTTATTGTTCAGTTAATATGAGACTCCGTGAATAGTTCAGCAGTGAATATTGTTGCACTTCCCAAATACAGCATTTTTGGTCAAGTGAATTCAAAAGATTTGGAGAATGTTTAACTGGTTGGGGTCCGGGTGACAGACCCTTGAAGTCTTGAGAAAGAATTGAGGTGATCTGCGATCTCACAGAACAATTCTCAGGATCCTTATACGAAACGTTCGCCAACTGCTAATGGCATGTGCTGTGACCTAAAATAATTGCTTGTGTATTACACATTCATCCGGGACAGCCTTCGTGTTATCCTGCTAGCACATGATGTAGAATTTTCTATAGAAAGAAGAGAGACCATCTGCAATTCAAAAGCACAAAACATCCACTCACAGAATTTTCTATTTTTCCTCTCAGGTTAGATGCCAACATTTTTATATGTAAGTGGAATATTTCGTGGCAGGATATTTGAAGACTCTGTAAATATTCTATTCCTCATCAAAGTTTTCGTTCAAACTTCCTCCTTTCCAGCACCCAGGAACATAGCGTTAGCATCCCTTGCAGACTCTCCTTTAAGTCAGTTAGGACTATAACGAATGTCAGATTCTAACCTTGTCGGGCCTCCTGCCTGTATGAGTTGGTGTTCTCATGTAAGGAAGACCCGTATTCATGTGTTCATGTATCTGTTATATCGGCGTGCACGCATGGGTTCCTGGTTTCTGTTCTGCCATACGAAAACCTGGCAAACCTCACCTCTGCCAGGGACCAAGGTTAACGTCATCACTGATGGGACCAGGGACGTTATGTGGTGTCTGATCGGGTATGATGGGAAAACATGCCATCCGCTGTCTGGTTGGCCTGCCAGAAACCTTCTTGTAACCACGGATGAGAGAAGGTCTTGAAAAGACTGAGGATGTGTCTCTGGATGGAGCTGAAGAGGAAGGTCCAGTACATGAGCTGGGCCATTGCTGATTACCTCCCAGGTTGGGGAAACAGCGCCGCTGGAAAAAGGAGCGTCAACTTGGCTCTGCAGGCTGGTGTAGATAACGGAATTTACTCATGCTAGATTTTCTGATTTTGATATTTTATGGATGAGAATTATCCTTATTCTTATGAAATACACACTAAAATATTAGGGGTAATGGATGTGGTGCCTGTCGACTCACTTTTAAGAGATTTGGGAAAAACAGTGCAAAAATAGAAGGAAAGTATACATTGGTGAATTTGGGTGAAGGGCAGAGAATTAGTTTCCTGGGGTTGCCATAATAAACTACCACAGACTGGGGGAGGGGGGTGGGGCTTAAAACAACGGAAATTGGTCATCTCACAGTTCTGGAGGCCAGAACCAAGGGCAGCCAAACCACGTCCCCTCTGAAACCTGCAGGAGAGGCTCCTTCCTCATCTGGTCCAGCTCCCAGGACGCCTGATGGTCTTTGGCTCGTGGCGGCATCGCCCCCAAATCTGCCTCCGTCTTCACCTGGCCACCTTCCTCTGTGTGCGTGCGTCCCCGGGGCCCCTCTTCCCTGTAAGAGTACCTGTCCTGCTGGTTACTCCAGCGTGGCCTCATCTTAACTCGCCTGATTATGCCTGTCACTCACCAGATTACACCCGCACCCGCCCTGTTTCCGGATGAGTCCACGTTCACAGGTGCTAGGCATTTCTTGTTAGGGGGACGCAGTTCAACTCCTAGCAGGTACGCGGGGTTTCTCGGGGTTACTCTTGCAGTTTTAATTGAATTGGAAATTATATCAAAATAAGAAGTTGGCAGAAAGTGTTGGCATATAAAAAGTGGTAATTGCTCAAGCAAATTAAGCAAATATTCAGATGCCATCAGTTTCAGTGTTCATGTGTCAGAGAGTCACTCCTCAATGACATAATTGGCAAGTACGTTCACTGACCTTAAATTGTTACAGAAAGCACACCAGTAAAATGTTACTTACAAGAAAGGTGCACCTATGTGTTCATAGGTTATCTGGTAGGCAGGAAGTAAGATTCCTGTCGGGGCGGGGAGGGGCGATGTATTAGAGTTCCATTCCCAATACTCTAGGAACATAGGTTAGGACAGATGGGAGGCTGGGTTCCTTATAGAAAATGTGCCCAGGTCTCCCTGTGGGAACTGTTCAGTCCTCAACTGCAGAAAGTATTTGAGGAGTGGGTTTTGCATAGATAACATTGACTACTTTCATTTCCCCGATGAAAACCAATCACGGTATGATTGATGGTCCTGAAGCCAAATTGAAGGACTTGACTCACAGACTATATTGTACGAAGACAACATCTTGGTTGAGCTGTTCTCACTAATGCACATTTTTCTTAATTTGGAATGTCTTCTGTCATTAAGACAAAGGATGATAACTAGCGTCAGTATAAGAAATCTCACATCTGGTGATTAGGCATAGGAATGTAAAGCTAGGAAGATGTTTTACACACACACGCGCACACGTGCACACACGTCTCGGAACTTAGGGTATTCATGGGCACCGAATAGAAACGAGAAAGTGTGTATCTCTTCCATCCAGTCTCACCCTCACTAGCCTTTTAACACAGCCATCTCCTACTCCATATGTTTTAATAAAGTACAGCATTCAGTTATTTCAAAATATTGTTTAAGCTTTAGAAAATGTGTAGGGATGGCTAAGACTGTTGTTCTTGTCTCATAGAATGAGTGCAATCTTGGGCATTCTTCGTATTTGAAAATCTAGTCTAAAGCCCTCCCCTCGTCCCGCTTCTCATGCCCTGAAATAAAACAGTGGTGCGTGCAGTGAATACACACACCGACACAGGGGGCAGTTAACGTTTGCTCTTGGACCCGCATCCCGTACTGAAAACAGTGAACCCCGTCTCCACGGAAACGCTGTAGTTAGTGTGTGTACCAGTTCCGCGTACTCTTCCCCGGCTTTTATACT
This sequence comes from Paguma larvata, assembly GCA_030068075.1. Classification (NCBI taxonomy): domain Eukaryota; kingdom Metazoa; phylum Chordata; class Mammalia; order Carnivora; family Viverridae; genus Paguma; species Paguma larvata. The sequence goes on along the minus strand of CM057839.1, from coordinate 3,834,407 downwards.
CCTAGCCGAAAAGCCACTCGGTGGACTCTTAGCGTCCGCCCAATGAGATTCAAAATGTAAAAGGAACATTTTTAAAAAGTTTTGAAGAATATCACGTCTGGAAGAGAAAACGTATATTTTAGAATACATATCTTTTTTAAATTTCCATCTTAAAAATGGACAATGTCAGAGTGATATTTTTATTGAATTATTTAATGGCTCTCACTTTGCAGAATTGAGAAAAATTCATTTTTTTAATGTTTGTTTATTTTGAGAGACAGAGAGAGAGAGAGCAGGGGAGGGGCAGAGAGAGAGAGAGGGAGACATAGAATCTGAAGCAGGCTTCAGGCTCTGAGCTGTCAGCCTGACGTGGGGTTTGAACCCAAGAACCACGAGTTCACGACCTGAGCCGAAGTCGGACGCTCAACCGACTGAACCACCCAGGCGCCCTGAGAAAAACTCATTTTATATTACTGAGTGGCTCAAAATATTTTTTTTAAATAAGTACTAACAGAATACCTTATAAATGTTGCTAATTCCCAGCCCCATTTCCCTTTCTATTTGCTGGAAATTAGACCATCCTGATGGTACTGAGGCAGGCCTCTGACATTTTGAGGAGAAGTCCTACTTTGCAAGTCCTCACCCTTCACTTCCAGTGGGATCCATTAACAACCAGAATTGCACGTTAACACTGGAGCTAGTCACACTAAGGGTAATAACCCATCACGAATCTTCTCAACGGTGTTTTTTTCTGTTTTTGTTTTTTTAATAGATGTATGATTTCAGAAGTATAATTCCAGATATACGGCTTCTCAGGAGATCCTTTAGGGCCGATGCTTTTATTGAGTGTGGCTCGGCCTGTCTAGGGACCTCTCCGCAAACCGGATGGTTGGGGCGGTGGGGGCCCAGTATCAGGGCTCCTGATGCAGGCAGGGCACTCACCCTGCCCAGCAGTGGAATGAAGAGAAGAGGGAAGAATGAGAGGGAAGGGGAGAAGGAGAGCGTGAAGGAGAGGGAGAGAAAGAGGGAGAAGGAGAGAGAGGAAGGAAGGAAGGAAGGAAGGAAGGAAGGAAGGAAGGAAGGAAGGAAGGAAGGAAGGAAGGAAGGGAGTCACAAATGTCCATCTAAAAGAGTGAAGGTAGGAAATGTAAGTATGCATAGAGTGATTTTGTAATTTTATTCGTGCACCCTTGAAAATAATGGTCAGGTAATTTAGTTAAAAAGAATTCAGTTAAAAATTATAGTTCTCTGCCTTAATTTTTAATAATTAGCTTAACTTCCATTTTTGGCTCCTAATGTTTCAGTTCGTTTCACTAAATCTTTTTAGTGCCTCAGTATGTGTCGGGCACTGAGGCAGGTGTGGGGGCGGGGGAGCAGATAACAGGGACTGAGCTCCGATCTTTGATGAGGGAAGCCCCCGACCCCCAGGAAAGACGGACTTCAGGGAACCGCTGGTAGCTCAGCACTGCAGACTGCTGAGTGACGAACGGGTTGGAATTGCAGCGAAGGACTTGTTTTGAAAGAGCCTCATTACTTCTCATAGAGTAGAACGTGTTCTCTCGAAGTGCACGGTCTCCTCAGCGCCCAGTTGCTCTCCGGTTTATTTCTGTTGTTACTGACAACACATGATGATGCAGAAATTCCCTGTTGCCTTGTGTCCGGATGTTTGGCATAGATCAGATTCTATCTGAAACATTCATGCCTTGGGGAAAAGAGAATAACTCGATTTACTTCTTTTTTTTTTTTTAACTTGATTCACTCCTACCTATCAGTGTCGAAATCGGCAATGAGACCGTGTAGTTCTCTCTTAATTGGCCCTCTAACAATTGATCTTTGGGTGGGCGTGCAAAATCGTATTCTCCTGGCCGGATGCTCTAAAGAAAAGGAATCATTAGCAAAGTCTACTTACCAGTATTGCCTCGAGGAATGCCTTTTCCAGCTCTGGAGAACTAGAGATATTAAATGCACCAAGAAGACTTAGTTTGAAGTTTTCAGGAACTTAAAAGCACAGGCTTCCTTATCAAAACGAAAAATCTGAAATATATACCTTAATTTGTCCAAATAGAGGCACGTCTTTATATGGCTATAGAAAATATATCTTGACATTCTCAAGAGGGTGAGGTGAGCGGCATAGTTTATATCCAGGGCGGATATTAAGATCTACACTGTTCTGCCACTTGGACCTAATTTTACTTTTGTCTTTACAATATATCTAGAGCAGCCCTTTGGAACACCTGTGCAGACTTGGTAAGGTATAGGGAAGTTGTTTATTTAATATACAGCAGGCAAAATCCCACATTTTAGTATATAAGATTATGAATGTTATATACGTCTTTACGTAGTGTTGTGAATTTGGACAGTATATGAACTTTATTAATATTAGGTCACAGACTTGTACTCAGTAAAAGGAATAGGGGAAGACCTTCATTTGTCTGGCCTGAGTTCAGTGACTCATCCCTGGGAGGTGAAAGGGGAGTCTTGGTCAATGCCTCCGTGTTCATGCCACGCCCTTGGAGAAAAGGGAAAGCAAAAGCATCCTTGTATCTAAGCTGGGATGGGCTGGAGGGGAACACGCATCCTCAGAGGTGCTTGATGAAGGCCGTTTTGAAGCTAAAAGCCATATAATGGCCATATTTAATATACTGCAGTAATATCTACAGATGATGCTTTTTTTTTCAAAAATAGTTTCTGGAAAGAGAAAAAAACAATGGATGCCATTAGCCCAGGCCTTTATTAAAACACAGTCCTGTGAGAACAGCGCTTAGGGGACCTTCTGTGGAGGGCAAGGTGCTTGAAGATCTTGTAGGATAGTTTGGGGGAGATCCAAGTTCACAGAAGAGTTCTCTGTGGAGACCCCTCCAAAGACACGGGGACCTGCTGCTGTGTTAGAGTCAAGGCAGCCGACGCAGAGGTGGGGTTGGTTCCGCAGCCATGGGTTGGAGATCTTGGGTTTGGCAAGAAGGGTGGGGAGAAGCAGCCGGGGCTAAGTCTTTGCCAAGGCCAGTTGAACATTCTTCGCCCATTGGAGTTTCTCACAAAGCATTTCTTATATTTGTCTTAAAAAGTAATTACAGTGTCTCGCATGATTCTACAGGGTTTTATCGAAGACAGACTTTCCTGGATCTGTTTCCCAACTAACGTAGAAGTGAAAGTTCCAGCCCGCTCTCTTTGTTACCAGCATGCATAATGCTATGTTTGTTCTTTTTCGCTTACAGGCTGGAGCCAACGTCCTCCTCCAGGACGTTAATGGAAACATCCCTTTGGATTATGCTGTGGAAGGGACGGAATCGAGTTCTATCCTGTTGACCTACCTGGATGAAAACGGTAAGCAGATACTTTGAAAAACTGTCGGGAGATAGATTTAAAGACCGCGTGGTAGAATTACAAACGTATATTTATTTTTGAGGCATGCTCACACAGTTTCAGACTGACGTGGTTTCCCTAGATTGTGTAAACCGAAGTATTTTTTTTTTTCTAGATAGCATTTCATTGTTCCCACCGCGACGCCTTGTTGGTTTTGTAGGGCAGTTTTGCAAGGCAGCAGAAATCTAGAGGCTAACGATGAAGGAACATTTTAACAAGCATCCCAAGTCCATGATTAGCGGGACCGGGTTTGTAATTAGAGTCTCTTCTCCCCCGGGAGGGCAAGGGACATTAACCAGCACAACCGAATTTGGAGTTCACGAGAGCCAGGTCATCTGAAGTGTGTTCTCTCCGGGGCGGGTGGTCCTCGAAAGAAGTACGGGCCAGCGAGGGAGGACTCAAGCTGAGGGCAGCTCACACAGCATTTCGGCATCCACAGTGGCGACGCTTAGAACACAGATGTCCGAAGAAAGCGCCCTTGTCCTGTGGCTCTCCGAGCAGAGCGCCCGCATAGACTCCCCCACCAAGAATGTGTAATCGCACAGACTAAACGCATAATTTCATGGGCAAGTTCGGCGTGGGCCCAGTGGGAGGTGTTTGAAACCCTGAGCCAGATACGCGAGGCAACTGAACCAGTCTGCCACTTTGTATTTGTTTTTCCTTTTCGTGTAGGTATAAATAACAGCAAAGAAACCCCAGCCCCTTCCAGTATGAGCTTTTGTCAGAGAAAAAGTTGAGAAGTTTCTCACTCCGTCCTCCTTGATTCTAAGAAAAGCCCTCGCACCCGTCTCTTTGTTCCCTGTGCTGACTGCCTCCTCCTCCAGATCTCACGTGTCAAAAGGTCTATTCTGAGGCTGGCTTAGAATAATAATAATAATTAGCACTCAGCAGCCCTGGCTTCTTGAAAAGATTATCTCATTAATTCTGAGAGTGGGGTAAGGACCATTATCTTCATTAGGGACAATGTGAGCCTTGAGCCGAGCTGTCCTACAGAAGGTCACCGAGTCCCGGCTGGGTTGACGGAGGCAGCGTGGGGGGCAGGGTGTGGCTCCCTGCTCGTCCCCCTCCCTCCTTGTATCTGCTCCTTAGGTGAGGGTCACAGTCAGATCTCAGAACGTCTGGTCAGCGGTGACTTGCTGGGGTCAGGTTCCATCGCTCCGAAAGGGATTGAAACTTGAAGTTACATTCACACCCCCCACCGCTGGGAGGCTTACTGTTTGGGCCCTTGCGAAACTTGGGCTTCCCTGTGCACGAGTCCGGATTTGCACAAACAGCTCGGTTGTGTACTATTAGCCGAGCCCCTTTATTTAACCGATCTCTGCCTTCCTTGCTCTGAATTTCTAGCAGCCACAGGAGTAAATAGTTCCCCGAAAACAAAAATTAAGCTCCTTTTATTTGCAGAAGAGCTAACTTGACTTATAAACCTTTCCTACTCATTCAAGGATTTCGTTCGACCAGAAAACGTAATACTTTCAAAGGCGGTATGATGTATCTTATTGAAAGAAAAATAGGTGTATTCCTTTAAGAGGTTGATTTTGAACGTGATTAAGGGGAAAGAAAGAGAGGGAGGCACAGATTCTCGATGGTTAGGAGAGAATCTGTCATGACGACGGCTGTCACAATCCGTTTGTGAAATACGTGTTTGCTGGAACAGATTCAACTTAATAGCTTCTAAATTTTTAATTCTGTTTTCCGTTTGCCACTGCTGGTGCGCCGGCCTGGGCCCCGCTCCTGTTTCTGCCGGGCTCCCTCCTACGTGTCGGTGTCGGCTGCCGCACTCCTCGATTCATTCCCCGGCCTCCTTGCTGGCGTGCTTTCAGGGTTATCTGCTACGACAGCGTGGGCCGGCATCCTTAGAATTTGCTAAGATTCCCTGACGAGATGCCCGTTCCCGTTTGGGGCTCGGTGCTTCCGAACCGCATCCTCCGAACCTCATGGCTGCAACCCTCGACGATTCTCTGTGCCTCCTGCGGGTTCCAGGCGGAGTGCTTGTCACGCTGTCCCGTCAGGATGCATCTGGCCGGAGCCAGGCGGGGTCGTGAGCAAGTTGATCACATGGAAGGTCGCGGGTTCTAATTGTACTGTCACCCCCAACATGCACCGCTCACCCGGGCACAGCCATTAACCTCGGCTCACCGCCCGGGCTCCCTGGGCTGGAAAACGAGACAGCCACGCAGGGCCGACTGAGTACTCGGTGCGCGTTGGATCTGCAGAGCGAGGCCAGCCAGTTGGCTTTCACAGAAGGCGATTGATTATTAAATAGTGGAGCGAGGGAAGAAAGCACTGCAGGGAGCCCGAGGTGGCGCTGGACAGACGCACGGCGTGGGGAAAGATGTCACATGTGGACTTTCACTTCGTGCACTCGCCCTTCCTCCTTCCTTAGAAATCCATCCTGTTCGCAAAGGAAGCTCACGGTTCTTCTCCTGAGCTCCTAATCGCCTCTGCTTAGCCTCTAGTTAGAGGCGCAGCCTCTGCTCCTGCTGGAAATGTCCTTCCGAAGATGGCCATTCCCGCCTTGCCTCTCTGTTTGCTGATCACACTTCTGTTCTCGCGGGCTCCCTCATCCCTCCGTGGTGCTCCTTTGACCTCCCTCACCTGCAGTGATGTCTCCGTACCGTCCTCCATTCTCTTTGAACTTCCACTTAGTTTCCTTTGGACGCGTGACCGCACGTGCAGACGCCAGAATGTTCTTCTGGCTCATCGCCCCCTGTTCCTCGTGTTGTGACCACCCGCCCGGTCCCAAGAATACTCCCGCGGCTCAGATAGCTCAGAAGTACTTCTGCCCCGCCGTGTGGAATCTTCTTAAGCATCTCGCCTTGGGGATATGGCGGTTTGGAGTAACATGCCCGAGATGGAAGTTTCATGGCCTGACAAGGTTCCGTTTTACCCGTGCAGCCAGGAGCCCAAATATCTGAATGTCATTTCTCTTTTCCTAAATCCCCCACAGCGAATTGTCACCAAATTTTATAGATTCTCCTTCCTTGGCATCCCTCTAATATGTCCACAGCCCTCACCCTTGTGCCGTCGCTGCCTTTGTTAAAACCCAGGGTTTTCTGTTTTGGAAACAGCCTCAGAAATAGGCTTAGCCTTCCCTGGTTATTCTTTTTTTTTTTTTTTTTTTAATTTAAATTCAAGTTAGTCGAAATATAGTGTAGTCTTGGCTTCAGTAGAACCCAGTGATTCATCACTTACATACAACACCCAGGGCTCATCCCAACGAGTGCCTTCTCTAGTGCCCGTCACCCATCTAGCCCATCCCCCCCACCTCCCCTCCGGCAACCCTCAGTTTGTTCTCAGTGTTTAAGAGTCTCTTGTGGTTTGCCTCCCTCTCTGTTTTTATCTTATTTTTCCTTCCCTTCCCCTTTCTCCATCTGTTGTGTTTCGTAAATTCCACAGATGAGTGAGATCACATATTTCTCTCTCTCTGACTGACTTACTTCGATTATCATAACACCCTCCAGTCCTATCCGCGTTGTTGCAAATGGCAGGAGTTCATTCTCTTTCATCGGCGAGTAGGGTTCCTGATCATTCTTCAGAAGACTCCCAGGTTCATCAGTCCCTAGCGACCTTGGTATTTCTTCTGCTTAGTAAAGTTCATTTGAAACGCTGACCCTGCAACCCCGTGGATCACCGTCGTTAGGGTTGGAGGGCACTCCAGTGTGCCCGGGGCGGTCCCACGTTGTGCCTCTGGTAGGACTGATGGAAGGGATGGCGTCGAGGGTTATAACAGCCTTTTGGCTCAAGCATATTTATTTCTCTTTTCTAGAATCGGCTTCCTTTATTTGCCTGCTCAGAGCGTCCCGTAACTCTTGGGCTTCCTAGGAAGCTTACTATGGAGACAAAAATTAGGGTTGGATGCAATTCTAGGAACTAAGAGAATGCTATGCTACCATCACAGGGCGGGTCATGTCATAGCGGAATGGTACAATTATCTGTATTAGCAGCACAGACTACCCCCAATACAAAATGGATAATGGAGAAAAAGAAGAGCTGAATTGTCACAAAAAACAATGTCATATTAAGAGAGACGGTTAAGGAGAGTTAAGACAGGGTTTAGACTGACTCGAGGTGTTAATGTGATTTCAGCTTTGCACATCTCCTGATGTCATCAGATGCACCCAGGCCATAGCGATTCATATCACATGTAAAACCTTGTGAATTTCAGGCAAATGATTTTTTTCTTATTTCCTAAGTGAAAAAAAAAATAACAAATTCCTGTCAAAATAATAACTCTAATCAGGATCTATATTAATGTGTTTTCAGAGAACAGGATGAAAATAAAACTTAATTTCTTTTAAAAAAGAGAGACGTGGCCAATTATTCATTACAAAATAGACTTACGGACTTTTGGTTGTATTTTTACTGGAACATTTTAAGAAATTTGGCCAAGAAGAGAGAGAATTTCTGTTCCATTGTCTTGCTGAAAATAGACTTCTGCTTTTTTCCTGAACATATAACAAAAATCTAAAATCCCATCTTACTTGGTATCATATTTGATTCAAAATGAAGTTTTGAAATAATAAGATACAATGTCACAATATTCCCCTCTGATGCCTTCACAACAGTGGCTGAAATAGATTGTTTTCTCGTGACATGTGGTGAGTAGGCTGAAATGAGTGGTCTCTAATCTGCTTTAATGTGTCTTTTATCATCAGAGACCTATTCCTTTACGGTTCAGTTTTAATGATGTGTGTAAAAGATACACACCACTCCAGGAAACACTGCAACGTTATAAAACTTAGAATAATGTCGCCATCAGATTCTTTGACTTCAGTGTGCAAAATTGAACACTGACATTTGAGAAATAGTATTTTCCAAAATTAACTCACACGTCAAATTCCATAATCCTAAAAATAAGAATAGAGCAAGAAGAGAGTTTTAGTTGGTTCTTAACAAACCCCAAAGCTGCTCTTAGGGAAATCTGTTAGTTCTTCTTAAATGGCATGTGGAGATTTCAAAGCTGGTAATTGGTTCTCCTTCCTGTCCCCCTACTAAAATGGGTTTGCTTTGGACAGAGTATTTGGAATAAGCCACATTATTCAAATAGTGCATTTTGCTTTATTTTGTTTGCTTCTTGCCCGCCTCCTTATTGCGAAGAAAACCCGTGAATGAATGGCATATAGCTCGTGTAGCAGAATGGTGAATACAAATGGCGTCTCACGTCCAGCGAGTGCTTGCTCGATCCAGCAAGCTGTGTACTGTGTTAGGCGCTTGATGTGTTGTAATTTGTCCTCATGACAACTAGTGAAGCAAAAACTATCAGCCCCATTTTGCAGATGGGGAAACTGAAGCAGAAGATGAGTTAGCTGCTCCCATGGGCACTGGTAGAAGGCACGGAACTAAAACCCAGGCAGCCCAACCCCTGATGTTTGTCCAGGATCTGAGAGAGAGCTGGACCAGGGGGCAGAGGGGAGAATGAAGGCAGGCGTGCATAGGCTGAAGGGTCCCCTGTGCCCCAAATACCCTCCCTGTTTGCAGCAAGGACTGAGTCATGAGAGAGCGAGTACTCAGAAGAGTGGCTGATTCCTAGTAACCACTGGCTGAGAGGTAGATGTTAATCATCATCATCATCACCATCATCACCACCACCATCACCACCATCATCACCACCATCATCACCACCATCACCACCACCACCACCACCACCACCATCACCACCATCACCTCCAACATCATCATCACCATCCTCATCACCACCATCATCATTATCACCATCATCGTCACCACCATCACCATCACCACCACCACCATCATCATCATCATCACCTCCATCATCATCACCATCATCACCACCATCACCATCACCACCACCACCATCATCATCATGACCATCACCATCATCGTCACCATCACCATCATCATCATTACCTTGACTGAGAATAAGGTGGATTATTTCCCCTTAGTAAACACCTGTTAGGCCCAGGACCGGTCCCGGGAACGGGATGCATCGATGTGAAGGCCTGGGCTCAGGGTAAGATAAATGCTGACGACAGGTACACACAGGAGGGGAGCAGCCCTGACCCTCCCACGGCCGCACCCCTGCCTCAGCAAGTCTGACTGCAGGCTTCACTTGGCTTTAGTTTATTTCTCTTTACTGACGTGAACAGTCATGAAATGCCTGATTGGAGAATCTTTTTCCATTTAATTTGAAAACATTTGAGATCTGCAGGAAAGTTGTGAAAACATCCAGAGAGTTCCCGTATGCCCTTCTCCCAGCTCCCCCACGTCAACACCCTACAGGGCTGTAGTACGTTTATCCAGACTACGGAGCTAGCTGTAGTGCAGTGCCATTCACTAAACCACAGACTTTGTTCCGATACTTCCAGGTTTCCCGCCAAAGGTGGGTTTCTAGTCTGGGATACCACATTGCTTTTAGGAGCAACTATTTTGGCCAGAAAATTATAGAGAGCAAAAACTATGTTTTAGAACTCATTTCAGGGGCACCTGCATGGCTCAGTTGGTTAAGCGACTGACCTGGGCTCTGGTCATTATCTCGAGGTTCATGGGTTCGAGCCCCGCATCGGACTCTGTGCGGACAGCTCGGAGCCTGGAGCCTGCTTCAGATTCTGTGTCTTCCTCTCTCTCTCTGCCCCTTCCTTGCTGATGCTCCGTCTCTCTCTGTCTCTTAATAATAAATAAACTTTAAAAAAATTTTTAGAACTCATTGCAGTTCCATTCAAATGGCTTAAAATCCTTTGGGCAGTGCACACTGGTGATCCAGGCCAAAGGAGATGAAGACTGAGCGCCCTCCTCCTGTAAGGCGTCATGTCGTATCTTCGGGATATAATAAGAGGAGACTTATTTCGAGACTGTTTTCTAGCTGTAAATAGAAGACGTGCAGAGAGAAACAATCACGCGATTTTGAGTGAGAATTCAAAGTAGAAGAGGGGCTTCAAAGAGGAACGCGTTGAAAGAGCAGTAAGATAAAAGTGAGGTTGGACCCTCGGCGGCTGGGAAGCATCTCTGGCTTCTGTTTCAAAGGCTGTTTTCCCCACAGGTGTGGACCTGACCTCCCTGCGCCAGCTGAAGCTGCAGAGACCAGTGAGCATGCTAACGGACGTCAAACACTTCTTGTCCGGCGGCGGAAACGTCAACGAGAAGAATGATGACGGGGTGACACTGGTAAGTTAATAGAACTGACTCAGAAATATTGCTGACATAGAGAATTTAGGTTAATTTCTGAAGCCTGGAATTGGATACGATGAACTTCTAAGAATATCCTTTTTTTCTGATCACAAAAGTTCTACATATTTATTGTAAAAATCATGAAAACATGTTGAGTACGAAAGAGGGAAATAGAAATCACTTATGTCACCACTCAGAGAAAACCAGTGTTTACAGATCGGTATATTTTCTTCAAGTCTCCCTTCCATGTGTATTTAAAAATTTACAGTAATTTTTTTAAGTTTACTTATTTATTGTGAGAGAGGAGGAGAGGGGCAGAGAGAGACGGAGAGGCAGAGAATCCCAAGAGGCTCATCACTGTCACCCTGGAACCTCACCTTGAACTCATGAACCTGTGAGATTCTGACCGGAGCCAAAATCAAGAATCGGTCGCTTAACCAACTGAGCCACCCAGGTGCCCCCAGAAGGATTTTTATGCGTTACTTTGTCAATGTGATTTTTGAAATGGAACTTATAGGAGAATGTTTTCATTTTTAATTTTAAATAAAACAAATTATGGGTCCTTCTGGGGAATGACTTTCTAAATCCAAGTTAAATCATGTCATTCCTTTTTTTCATAGCTTCAGGCACTGTTGCAGTAAGGTAAAACCAGCATCATTAAATTTGGATTAATTCTCATATAAGCATAACGTCTAATCATGAAAATAAGAGGCATTTGGCACCATTGACCCTAAACATTTCCTCAGACTGAGCATGCCTGTGCTCAAGTTCATTGTGGAGGAAGTGAACGTACCGTGACTCAGGGAGAAACATTGAGAGAAAGCAAATGAGCAGAAGGGAGTCTGCTGCCGGAAGTGTGGGATGCGTAGAAGTGTCCGGAATCAGCGACTCCGCTCTGCATTTTTCCGCAGGCGGGAGGTCGAACACAGTGATGGGAGAAATGATGTGTCTACATGGATACAAGTTGTGTGAGACCGGATACAGTTTTGGGTTTATTAAATGCAAATCGGACATCTAGAGACCTCTAAGTAGGATAATCCTCCTAGATACTGATTTTGGACTTTGGGCCGTAGATTTCTAAAGACTATCAGAAATGCGACTCCGAGGTATAAGCAAAAAAAAAAAAACAAAGCACGTTTAGAGTTTATTGAAAACTCACATATCCGAATGGAAAAATATTCTAATTAATCTATTGGGGAAGTATTTATTAACCCCATCCTGTGAACAAAATAATAATGAACAAAGCCACAGAAGCCCTTTTGTCGTGGGCTTATGTTTCTTTAGGGAAGATACAAAATATGCAACATAAATGAGCTAAATGTGGAGCCTATCACTAAGGACCGATGCTAAGGAGAAAATAATAAGACAAGACAAGGACGTGCTGGGTGTGTCCTTGACATTTTGGAGGTACACAGGCAAGATCTCACTGCCAAGGAAGTGTGGATAATGACCTGAGAGAAGTCTGCACACACTGTAGGGGTGCCTAGGAACATTCCAGGCTGGACAGTGGTACGTGCAAAGGCCCTGAGGCAGGAGTGGCTGTATTATGATTCAGAAGGAGCACGGAGGCCCGTGAAGCTAAGCAGAGTGAAGGAAAGGAGTGAGGTGGCCGGGCCAGCTCACACGTGCTGAAGAGAGCAGGTCACAGCCCTACTTCAGTTCTAAAAGCATCAGTCACTCTTACTGCTGTGTTAAGGATGGGCTGCCAAAGGGCAGGGCTGAAGCTGAGAGTTCAGGTGAGAGCCCGGGTTGGTGGTGCGGCTCAAAGCTGCGGGAAGCGGAGCGGTGGGAAGTGGCTAACTTCTGTCGCGTGAAAAGAAGACCCGTGGGGTTTTCCTGACGGCCAGGTGGTGTGAGAGGAAGGATGGTTGCAGATTGACTCCGTGTACTTTTAGCTTCAGTCACTGGAGTGATGGAGTCGGCAGCCAGGGAGGCAGAGGAGGCTGAGGACAAAACGAACTTGGGGCAGAAAGGACAAGGACAGCTTCGGAACAGAGCCGGGAGCGCCTCTGAGCCGACTTCACGGAGCTGTGGAGTTTGGGGTTGGATGTTGGAGTCTGGAATTCGGGAGATGCTTGGACGGCAGAATCGTTTGGGGGAACGCCAACATACACATGACATTGAGGGCCCTGACCTGTATAAAGTCACAGATTTGATACAGAAGAAGAGAGAACTTGGGGCCAGCCATGATGTTTAGGAAGAAGAGGAAGACCCAGAAATAAGACTGAAAGGGGAAACTCCCAAGGTAGGCGAAAAACCGAGAGAATGAGTTTTCCCAAGGAGCCAAGGGGAGGAGGTGTGACGACAAGGAGGAGGAGGAGGAGGAGGAAGAGAAAGAGGAGGAAGAGGAAGTGGAAGAGGAGGAGGAGGAGAGGAAGGAGGAGGAGGGGGAAGAAACGATTGACTATCAGACAACCACTGAGAGGTCAAGTGACCAGAGGTGGTCTCCTCACCAAAGGAAGTTCAGTGCGGCGGTGGGCTCAAAATCCGAACCAGAGTGGGTAATGGCGCTTTTAACTCACGTGAAGCACTAATGCCACACACAGAGCAGAGGTCAGGTAGACCTTTGTGTCTTCGTTTGGCATACGCGATTGCAGATTTATACGTCTTAAAAAAATATCACTACTAAATAAAAATAGCACAAGTGTTTCAAATACTGGTAAATAAAAGGACCCACGTACTTTGGCGCTGAAGCTCTTGAAAGAATCAATACAGAGCAATAAATTGCCCTTGGGTTCTACCATCTTCAATGTTGACATTCGCTGTGACTTTTTCCTATTGAGCAGAGAGCGTAAACACTGCAAATAACTGTTGTGTTATAACTAAATGATCATCTTCGATCTTAGAGTTTTTCACAAGGAAATTAACGGTGCTCAGAAGGCTAGGGAGTTGTCCCTTGAAGATCGTAGCATTTAGCGAGTGGTCGCGTAGTTTGATTTTTATGTCGGAATCGATCCGTCTGTCATGTGAATGACTGCCTCCCCAGAGCTCTCCTCTGGACTGTGTGTTCCTGTCTCTTGTCGATGGGAACAGTGAGAAGACAGCCGTCTGCAGACTTCTGCGTCCTGAGTTGGAATGTCGCTCGTGGTTCAAAATCATTTCCCACACTGTCCAGTTGTGCCAAAAAGACGAAGCTATCGACGAAAAGCTCCGTACCTTTTTCTCCTTTGTTAGGACATGCAAGAGAATTACCAAACTTAATGTAGCTCTTTTAAAAAGACCTCTTGGTGTATATCATAACCTTCTTAAAAGAAAGCAAAACTTCAGAAAAGGTTACAATTCCCTCACCCGGCCCCCGCACCCCCAAATCCTCGTTACAGAGCATATGGAAATGCATTCCTGAGTCTGAGTGCATCCACGCTCTTTAAAACTACCGTAATGACTTTCAGACACACTATGAAGATGCCGGTTCTTTAGTCTTTTGTCACAGACTTTGATATATAACATCTGGCCTTGGGACATATTTACTTGGTTTGTCGGAGGAGAATTATTCATGAGATGCAAACATCAAACAATTGTATTTTTGTCTCCCTTTGTCATGTCGGTAGTGCTGGTTCATCCCGTACTTCTGGGTGAAGACTGAGCTAATGCCATCACCTTTATGGCCACAGTTTGTATCGCCAGGCGTAGCTTCGATTTAGAGATTAGAATGTCTGGTCCTTTATGACAACGAGAACTCCCAGCCGGCATGATGTCAGGATTCATTGGTCTTTGTACGTCCTATTACCTTCTAACCCCCTGGTGTAGCTGAGGTTTCCTTCTCAGGATTGTGTTTTTGATGTAATAAGAATGGTGTCCAAACTTACAAGGAAAGCCAGTTATACTGAAACATCATAATCATAATATTAAAATTAAATTTGTGATAGGTAATGCATCTGCTTCATTATTAATGCACCGAGTAACAGATTTGACGATTACCGTGAGTTTAGAGTAGATTTGAACCTGGATGATATTTGGAGATTTCTGCTCGGACAGCAATGTGGTAGGAAAGTATTTCTTGTGATGAGAGCGAGCATCACGGCTGTGTACCCTGTGTTCACCATTGAAGAATTTGCTACATTTCCGTCAGGGTTAGAAAAAGGTGAAACTAACAAATCGCTCCCCTTAAGTTTGCACCCCTCCCCCGAATCTGTGCACAGATCCTGCAGGGCCGGTGGGCTCAGGCCTTACGGACCTCGAGTTCAGCTACGACTTGAACCTGTCCCCGGTGTAGCTTCTACCGAAGGGAGGGTGGGTGTGATCACCTGTTTCCGCCTCTGCCACTGCCTTCTCCTCAGTGTCGCTGAAGCTGGGGGAGAGGGAGGAAACAGATGGGCAGGAGGAGACCCAGTGGGGGCCGGAGGGCTTTGACTTGAACTTCCTTGAGAAGGTGTCCTGCCCTCTAGGCTAGAAGCTGACCCTTCCCTTGTGAGGATGTGGGGGTTCTTCAGATACCACGTCCTCACCCCCATCACTGGGAATCCCCCGATGGTCCTTTACACCTGCTCGGCTCTCGGGAATCAGGGGTGCTCCAGCCTGTCTCTCTCACTCCCTCGGGCACCCCCCTGACACAGAACCGAAAACAAAGACAGCTGGTCCCCGGAAGACTCTCCCTGCATTTGTTTTTGCCTCCGTGGACTCGGGAGGGCAGGTGGATGTCAGGGCGTCAACGACCTCCCACCGCTGCCCACGAAGCAGAGAGCCAGCCCATCGCTTGCCCTGTACTTTGTCTAGGAATCAAAACCTAAGTGACCGCGTCTCCGCCATGCTGCCGAGGACACATGGCTTCTGGGCGTGGTCGCCGGAGCCAGGCTCTCCTGACTTGCAGTAGGGAAGGCGCCCAGGACCCCCGGCACACGTCCTCCGTGTGTGCAAAAACTGCCCCACGTGGATGCTGTCCCTTTATCTCTCATTTTCACCTGTCATGCCCTCAGTCTTCAGGTCAAGGTCAAAAGTAATTTAGGGAGTTTTTGGACAACTGTTTTCAACATGTATATATATACATGATCTCACTTTGAGATAGGATAGATATTATCTTCACACTCAGTCACAACTACAGTAGGAAAATCCTGTTCCTGTTGTGACATGAAAGTGGAATGGGAGAAGATGTGAAATTATCGGTCAAACCCGGACTCCTCCCTGTAGGAGTTTGAACAGCTGCTCCTCAAGACTGATTTTCATTTACTGCCAGCCTCATGTTCATCAAACTTTGGCATTAACCTTAGACTGACCTTCCCGATTGAGGGCGGCAGAGGTCACCGACCTTAAATTAGACCTCATTCAATGGGCATATATTTCATATTTCGCACACAGATTCTTTTTAAAAGTTAGACGCACAAATACAAGACTGAGTGACAACGGTGACACCCATTTTCCACGTTACACAATAAAAAGGACTTAATTCTGAGTGGTGAAAGCCCTTCCAGGGTACAAATCGGGGGAGAACACATAAGGGGAAATACTGATATCGCTGATTCCGACAAAAATTAAAGTGAACATTTATGCATCGAACAAGAGGAAAATTAAGAGGCAGATAATAAGCCAGGAATAATACTTGTAGAAGCTCTTTCCAACTGGGGATATTTTTAAAATATGCAGTGTTCATAGAAATGAATGAAAAGATGACCCTGTGTCAGGAGTGAAACAAACAATAGTGAGAGTCACTTCACTAAAGAAAATACGATTATCCTGTAAATGTATTAAAAGAGACCCATTGTTAGGAATTGAGTACACTGGAATTATTTATAGTCGTTTTAGAAATTAATAGTGAAGCCCAGGAAGCTAAGGGTCTGTGCACACACAGGTCTATACATACAGGGTCTGTGCACATGCAGCTCTGTGCACACACAGGTCTCTGCACACAGGGTCTGTGCACATGCAGGTCTGTGCACACACAGGTCTGTGCACACACAGGTCTATGGACACAGGGTCTGTGCACATGCAGGTCTGTGCACACAGGGTCTGTGCACACACAGGTCTATACATACAGGGTCTGTGCACACACATGTCTGTGCACACACAGGTCTATGCACACACAGGTCTGTGCACACACAGGTCTATGCACACAGGGTCTGTGCACACACAGGTCTGTGCACATATAGGTCCATGCAGAAGGCTGAGTCCCTGCACATGGCCCTGGATGGGGTGTGAGTTGGCACCAACATTCTGGAACTCAGTGCAGCAGGGTACATAAATAACTTGAAAAAACGTTCATTATTTTAGAATCCCAATTCTATTTCTGGGACCGTGTCAGACGGAAATGATCAGAGCGGCAAACATAGCGATTATCTACAGGACAATCTCATAGAAAATCAGAACTATGGCAAATGCACAAACGCCCCCGCTAACTAGGAATTGGGCAGGTGGATTACATGCTCCAGGGAGGCGGCCCTGTGCTTTCCCCAGGAACAGTCCCTTAGAAGAATAACACTGGGGCAAGGGGGCGGGGCAGTCCTCATCCTGGGCTCTGTCCCCTCATGGATGTGGCTTTTGCGCCTTGTCGTTCTCTCCGTCTCCGCCCCAGCCTCTCGCCCCACCCGCGTGACGGGAAGGCAGTTTCAGAGCGGGTCGCGCTGCGGTGGTCGCTGACGTCTCCCCGGGCTCTGAGACTCCTGCGTGCGTTCATATCTGAAAAGCGCCAGGATCTGGAGATGGTTTTGCAAAGTAGGAGCGGGCTACAAGCCATGCTTAGTAACCAACGCGGCTGGTTTTCTGCGGGCTACGTGCCAAGGGAAACTGAGGCAAGTGTGTAAACGGGGAGTGTCGTCCAGAGACAAACGTTTTAATGCAAGATAAGGACGTTGGTGAGGGGCTTTGTTTACAGGCAGAAGAAAAATACCGTATTTAAACCAACAAATGATGGGACAAACGCCAGGTTGGTCAGGGGTGCTACTAGGGTGGTGTTACTCTTGTGGCCTGGCCAACCCGGTGTCCACTCTCCTTTGCTACTTCAGAGCGCTGCTGCTGGAGAATGCACAAGAATGTGGCTTTTCCCACAGGGGCCACGCTGCCCCAGGCCAGCCGCCTACCCGATCCCATCCCCAGCTCCTGCAGCCGCGACCCCAGGGCAGTGGTAACCGCATCACGGGCTGTCCAGACGAGAAGGGATAATTGATAACTTTCATGTGCGGTGCCTGTGAACCCACTGGGAAGCCTCGTCCTGCACCGTAACTACATAGGTGATTCCGACTTGCCGTAATTTTCCAAGATTGTGCTTTTCCATTTGTCCTGCCAAGAGGCTGCTACCAGTTGTCAACAGAAACAACCACCACTTCCGTGTCTCTTGTAAGACCTCGTATAATAGCAGGAGAGGAGTATTCTGAGACGCCATGGCGGTAAACACGTTCACATTTTGGCACCTGACATCTTCCAGCAATAGTGACAAGGTAGGGGTATAACTTCCGTTTCAGAAAGTAGACATTTGTAAACTCTACCTTAGTGATGAGAGTGTCCCCTGTGGGGTCTGTAGGTTTCAGAAGTTGATAGCCAGGAGAATCATGGGAAAGGCTCTAAGCTCTTGATATTTTACTATGATGAAGTTTTAAAACTCTGTTCTCTCTCGTGATGGTGTGGAAGTATTCAACGTGAGAGCTCTTTACATCCATTTTGAGATTGCCTAGGATTAAATTTGCCCGCCTCCAGAGAGGTCACAGGTAGCTCATGTCTTGGATCGTGTTTCTGCCGAGTGAGCCAAGACCTTCCTTCTAGTCTTTTCCTAGAGAGCAGTGCCTGACGTGACAGGCTGAGAGCTGGGCTGAGTTTGAAATGAGAGAGCCCAATTTTGCTGAGTGGGAAGCAAATCTGCTCTTAAGGAGTTCGTCCTGCGAACTTGACTTCCTTAGTAACAGGTGTTAACCCACAAATGGACCGTTCTTGATGCATTTTTTATTATTTGATTATTCAAATAATGTAGAATAAATTTAGGGGCAAGCGAAAGATTTTTTTTTTTAGGAGAACAAGTATGTAAAATTGTGTTTCTCTAAAATACTTGTGGATATTGGGGCGCCTGGGTGGCTCAGTCATTTAAGGGACCAACTTCAGCTCAGGTCATGATCTCGCGGTCTGTGAGTTCAAGCCCCGGGTGTCAGGCTCTGTGCTGACAGCTCAGAGCCTGGAGCCTGCTTTGGATTCTATGTCTCCCTCTCTCTCTGCCCGTACCCCGTTCACACTCTGTCTCTCTCTCACTCAAAAATAAATAAACATTAAAAAAAATAGTTGTGGATATTTTATTCTTGGTACTGTTTGCTAGGATATTAATGAGGTAAATTCTATATATAACACAAAGTATGGGATGATTCATGTGAAATGTAATCTTTTAATATTCATGCCTTAAGTTGGATGGACATAAATATGTCTTTTGGTACAGTTAAGTATAAGAAATAAGCATATAAGCATATACTGTACATTAAAGAGCATAACTAAGACCAGAGGTGGAAAAGCAAATGTTTTTACTGGATTTTATTAATATGTATGTATGTGTATTTAATAAGTCACCTTGACTTCATTGTAGTTTTGTCTTTGTAATGAAAGGAGACCTACAAAATCCCATGCTACAAAACCAGGAAGAACTCATTGTTTTTACTACTCTTATGTTACTTTATTTTTCTTTTCCTCATAATTCCTTATTATTATTATGTTCACGAAATCAATCATGTGGTTACTTAATAACCTCATTTACAGTGAGAACCAGTTTAAGACAGTCGAGCGTCCGACTTTGACTCAGGTCATGATCTCGCAGTTCGTTGAGTTTGAGCCCCGCGCCGGGCTCTGTGCTGACCGCTCAGGGCCTGCTTCTGATCCTCTGTCCCCCTCTCCCTGCACCTCCCCTACTCATGCTCTCTCTCTCTCAAAAATAAATAAATAAATAAACATTAAAAAAAAAGATAAATTGGGCGTGATGAGAGTTGGCTTACACGTAGAGCCTGAAGCGTTGGAAACGGAACTTCCCGCACCTGAAAATTTGAATCCTTCTGCAAACCCTCATCTTCTCATTGTAGCTCCTAAGGCTTGATTTCTAAACTTCAGGGGAGCACATTCCAATGAGAGCTGCGTAATCATTTTAAGGTCTGTCAGGATGAACTCATCCTGCCCCTTTTACCTGTTCGCAAACATCAAAACAATCACTTTTCCTATTGTCATTTCTATCTTCGAATCTCCTCTGGTCGCACCCCAAGCACAGGGCCCGAATTTCAGAGCCAGTCACTGCGTGTAAGACTTCTGGGCAGGAGGTGTTACAGTGTTCAACGATTGTATTTTATACTTAAAAGTGTTCAGATTAGAGTAGAAAAGGGCGCTAGAAAGGGAAGCAGGAATTATATGAAAAGGCGCACACTGTCCGGATCAGAAGGAAAAGAATAAATAATTTACCCGTAAGTAAGCCTTTTTGCAAAGAAGGGTGATGTCGGCTGATATCAAGTGAGTAGAACTGCATGTTCTTTTTTAAAAGGTGTTTTAGATTTAATATTTTATTAGCTCTCTTCAAATCGCTGAATAAATTGTTTTGAAGTCATTGCTATTTTTCCAAAATGCTGTAACAAAACATTTCTTCACTGCAGTTACATATGGCGTGCGCCAGTGGCTACAAGGAGGTGGTCTCTCTTCTTCTCGAACATGGCGGGGACCTCAACATAGTAGACAATCAGTACTGGACCCCGCTCCATTTGGCAGCAAAGTATGGCCAGGTGAAGTGATTTCCTAAATTTCTTTGAAAAATTCTACAATTAATGTATCATTTCATATCTAATTTTGTCACTTCAAATGGTGTACTAAGTATTTTGACTTTTAATGGCATCATATTAGTAAACAAATATTTTTATGGTTCAACAAAACTCTTGTCTTTTGGAAGGATACATAAAACATACGTTCTCAGATTCTGCATGTTGTAGTTGAAACTGTTGGATAAATAATACAAAACTGTAAACAGTTTTCATGGAGTGGACTTATTATTTTCTTAACATTACATAGTCCTTTTAATAGCTTATAGTTTCGTGAATCGTTGATAATTCTATTTGTTCTCTACAGTTAGAAGTACGTCAAAATTATATTTTATTTTTTATTTTTCACTATAAATTTTATTTCATTGTAATGAATGAAGAATGAATATCAGATGCTTTTTCTTTGAATTGATTTTTGGCTTCAGCTAATACAACCTGAGTCACTATCACACACATTACTTTCTCATCAGGTACCATTATATCATGAAGCAATCTGACTTTCAGATGACTTATGTGGGTGAATATGACAGCAGTGTTCATAATAACCGATTAATATTAAAATCTGTTTATAAAATACACAACAATATTTGATGTTAGAGAAAACCTGAGTACTGCTGTTTTGAAAGATAATTCAATTTTACATAAATATGGAGGTCGAGGTTAAACTTGCTGAGTCTCAGCCATTGGTCTGGGGTGACAGTCACACCCCTCAAGGTAAGTTCCTACTTAGATCCTAACTGGTATGCAAAATAGCGATCTTAAAATTTGAGTCCTGCAGTTATTAAAAAATGGAAAACATTTGCATTTCAATCATTTTAGAAAAAGCACATTGCTTAGGGAAAGTCTTTCAAATTAATGAAAACATCATTTGCTTTGGCGACATTTCCTGTCTGAAAATATTCATTCATTCAGTAAATATTTCTAACAGGCTTATTAAGTACCCCAAACTGAGCTTTTAGCAAGTGAATGGTTGTGTAAATAAATGGATGGGTTAAGGAGATGAGACTGCAGGTAGTGAAGCCATTGGGCCCAGGGGCCCAGGTCCCTCCAGTAGGTCATAGGAGTCCTGGGGGTTCAATAACCTCAGTACACCATGAATACATCGGTGCTCCATTTCCGGTACCTCAGCACACTGGAATACGCTGGGTGAGAGGTCTCGTCTTTAGTCAAAAGTAGAGAAGCAAACATAAGCAAATGCTGTTTCCTAGACCACAACCTGTTGCTCTGTGCTGAAGACATGGTGATCAGTCAATGATCAAAAAACTCGTCATAGTTGGGGATCCCCCTCAAAGAGCCAAGCCTGGAAGTGAGGGATATCTTGGTAAAATGCAACAGTGCCACTATAACTTAATTAATTAAGGCTTTCATTTTACCCAATTTTTCAATTTTTCTGATTGGACTTTTAGATTTTAAATCAGGTATCATTTCAAGAATAATACATTGATTCCCTGTAACTACTTTTGTCAGATAACGTACTCTGGGGGAATAGGACTAGATTGAACAAGTTTATTTTATGTATTTATTTTTTTGTTTATTTATAGTTTATTTATTTTGAGAGAGAGCGAGTGGAGGAAGGGCAGAGAGCAGAGAGATAAAATGAATCTCAACCAGGCTCCCTGCTGTCAGCACAGAGCCTGACACAGGACTCAATAGGAAACCTGGGCTGAAATCAAGAGTCAGATGCTTCACTGACTGAGCCACTCAGGCGCCCAGTTAACAAGGTTTTTTCAAAGACATGTCTTGGACTAAATACATCACTACTTTGTTATTAGACATTTAAATTCTTTTTATCACAACATGGTGTGTGATTTTTGTTTTACTTCCTTGTGGGTCAAATGAAATATTTGGTTTGAGTTGGTGTATTTTATTTGTTATTGTATTTCTTGGTTCTGTTATTTCCATTTGACTTTTTTTTTAATGTAACTTCCATGTCTTTGATGGACTCCGTTTGTTTCAGGAGGATTGGTAGTTGCCTGTTGAAGCATTCTTATGAGAGCCGCCTTACCATCGTCATCAGACGGTTCCCACATGACCCGTCTTGCTCTTGGTGTCAGTTCATCATCTTGCTCATTCAAGTTGTGATGTTCTGATCTTGGCATGACAGAGGGTTTTTAATTGCATTTTGGACACTTCAGCTATGACATTAGAAGAATATTGGTCCTACATAAATCTTCTGTTTTTGTTAGCTTGTTTAAGTTCAGCATGCAGGGCCTGGTCTGCTGGTTGTGGTTCCAATGACAGTTTCATTTTCAGACCCCTCGAGACCCAGTATTGTTGGTTTTTTTTTTATGTTTATTTATTTTGAGAGAGAGAGAGAATGAGGTGGGGAGGGGCAGAGAAAGGGGGAGAGAGAGAATCCCAAGCAGGCTCCACACTGTCAACACAGAGCCCCTATGAATGTGAGATCAGGACCTCAGACAAAATCAAGAGTTGGATGCTCAACTGACTGAGCCACCCAGGTGCCCCTCCAGGGGGTATTGTAATTGGCAGGGACTATGAGGAAGAAAACAGTCTAAGTTGGTATGTTTTTTTTTAATATTTTTTTAATTCTTTTTTTAAAGTTTATTTATTTTGAGAGAGACAGTGGGAGGGGCATTGAGATGGAGAAAGAGGGAGAGAATCCCAAGCAGGCTCCACACTGTCATCAGGAAGCCTGATGCGGGGCTTGAATTCATGGAACTCTGAGGTCATGGCCTGAGCTGAAACCAGGAGTTAAATGCTTAACCAACCGAGCTACCCAGGTGCCCCTAAGTTGGTATGTTTTAAAACTGCTTCTGTTCCTAAAGAATTACTTATTTCTACAAGCCCTGTAAAGCTTAATCAAGAGTGATGAAGAAGTTAATTTATGATAATTTTCACATGAAACCCATCTGTAGGCAGACGGGAAATGAAGGTGTATTTGCATAGCTTCCATTGTAAGGTTTCTATTGGGATCTTTGGTTGTACATGTTGCATATGTCTCAGTGTGACCAGTTTTTCCTGACTCCTATTTTGAAAGAACATCTAGACATTTTTGTTCCACTTCCTAGAAGCTATATGATTAAAGCAGAAAGAATTCGTGGCTTTCAGAAATTATACCCCTCGGGCAATCAGATGCAGCTCCTGATCCTTTTCTCAGTTATGTGCCTGCAATTTCAAGAGTTCTGTATGAAAAAAAGGAACTGGCCTTTCGGAGGTCCGTGGGAAACCCTCCTCTGCAGAAAGGGGAAGTTCTACCCAAGACACTACATTTTTAAAGGCCTACAATTGAGCTTTATTCAATGAGAAGGTGTTAAAAAACAAGATGAGAGTCAGATAAAATTTGTATCGTGGAAAGAGATGTGTTTTCTCTAACCATGATACAAGACAAGTGAATATATTAAACTAATAAAACAGGTTGGCTGTATGGTAAAAAGATTGGCATTTGGTTTTAGTAATGAAAGTAGGTTCTTTTAAATGTTAATTTGCACAGTTACATTAAACAAAAAAAGAAATGACTGACATATATACCACTTGGTATATATTAACATATATACAAAATAATGATTAACGCATATACATATGTATGATATAGTGGACATACGTCTTAGTGATGTAAGAACGTGAGCCCCATACAATTACCGCTGCCTTCATTAAGCTTGCTGGCGACTCCTGTCACACGTGAGCCCTAAGATACGGGATGGCTGATGAATAAGGCAAGGAGAATTCAGAGATATTAGTGCTCTCACCCCATTACCTGCCATATTTGAATAATTTTTCAAACTTTGGGTTTTCTGAATCTTTGTTTTACCTTTCCCTTACCATGGGAAATATGATTCAAAGCTACATTTGCTTTTCAAGATGCAGAGTAATTAAGATTGATGTTTTTATTACTTCTTCGGTGTACCAGTTATCTTCCTAATACTCATCATTTATTAATGATAACTGAATTAAGAAACACTTTCCAATTGCTTCATTCATTCTTTCAAAACCAGCTGAAAAATATTTGACCTCGACTTTTAAAAAATGATATGTATATTTTTTATTCTTGTGTGTATTTCCCAGACACATCCCATCCCCACACAAACGCCTATATTTCATTCTGCCCAACCAAGTGATTAAGCCAGTTTTGTTCTGAGGCCTCCCATGGCCTCCTCACTGGCTCTGAATAGCTCAGTCACTCACTGGCTGCGTGAACCTAACAAGCCTCCCTAATTCTTCCATAGAGTCTGGCCCCAGGGTCTTCAATCGATGAGAACCATCAACCTCAGTTAAAAGGGGGATTTTTACTTAGCTCAAGAGATTCTGGGGAATGACAGAGGCGAATGCACGAGACGTGTGTTGAACATCAATTGGGGTGTGTCCTAGTCAATTGATTCAGTTGCTAGAGTTGTGCAGACAGATATCCCACACAGAGGTTTCCAGAAATGCCCAATTATAGTGTTCAGATGAGGCAGATTTAAAAAATAACGTCGCCTTTATCCTCAGCTTCTCTAGAAAATGACTAGCCATTAATTCAGTATTTTCTAAAGCCTCACACATTTCAGTACCAAGGATAGATCCAAAGGTCATAGATGTCTTTTCCCTTTTGCTCCTTAAACCTATTCAGGTGGGGCCTCCACCAGAAAGTAGGCTCCAAGCAGTGAAGACTGTTTGCTTGCCCTCGACGCTGTCTCAGTGTCCAGCAGAGTAACCCAAGGAATTGAAAAGACAGATTCATCAACCAAGAACTCAATGTTCAGAGGCATGTGGGGTGCTTTTCTGTTAGAATATATGACATCAAAGCCAAAATATTGTGCCTTGATTCAGACTAGAAAAAAAAACTAAGAGATTTCTATTAATAGATTTTGAATAAATCGTAACTCCATTATTTTGTCAAGAAAATACCATATGATATATAGAATTATATTGAAAAATTTATCATCTATAAAAATACCACTTAATATTCATTTTGGAAATAATATTTTAGAAATAGGATTTATTTGAATATCAGGTTATGTGCACGGGAGATTTAGAACTCTAAAGAAATTTACTGTAAGTATATCTCCATTCAGGAAAAAAAAAGCTTTAGAAATGCTTACATTTTAAAAGCTTAATGGCATTTTTGGAGACATTCATAGTAATTTCACTTTCTTATAAATACCTTACAAATAAAAATACCTTTAAGGAGAAGGTAGTTCATAATTTGTAACAATTTTTCTTTTTGGCATTTATACTGGATGGCATATATATTTTAAAACGTCCCTTTGTATTACCTTTCCAATGAGGAAAAAAGAGATGCTTGTTCTTGTCCGAAAGTGGGAACTGAATCATTTATGTGACCGATGTCTTTTGGTTTTATAGTTCTTTTACGACTGGTACATAAAGTAAAATTTGATTCTAGCCTTGATGTAATTTTAGTGTTTATAATAGGGTTGGTGATCCTACAACAAATGATAGGAAAGTTACTGACTGCACAGATGCTACAGCCTCAACGTGCTTCCCTTCCGAAGTGTCCGTGTCACACAGCCCACACATACTGATGTTCAGAGGTGTCATTTGTATTCTCAAAAACATTTTCCCCAAGTTCATAAGAATTAAGATATTCTCAGAGATTTTAGTTTTTGTTTTTGTTTGGTCTGTTTGTTTGTTTTCCAGATATTTCTTCTTTGCTTTGGGAAAACATAAAGACAGCCCCTGGTTTTCCTCCCCTCTGAGCTCTCAGTACTGACAGGCTCAGTGCTGCATGCAGGTTCTATGAAGACGTGTTTATACGCCTTTAGGGAATCTCCTTCTTGAAGCTCCCAGTGCCCTACCTGCCCATGGGTCCCAAAGCTGCCTCGTTTCCCTCTCACTGTGCAGACCCCTGAGGGCCGCTCCACTGGGTAATCTCTACCAACCTGCCCTCCAACTCCACTCGTGAAGGAAGGGAGTCGTCAGGTCCTTTCTCCAACCCCGATGAGTCGCCCTCTTTGTGGGTCATCATTTATTGACCACAAAACTGGGCATCACCCTTCTTCCCACCTCCTTCCCTCTCTGGTGCCTGATAAACCCTTGAGTCCATGAGCTCCCGCCTGGGAATGGCGCGGGGCCATGTGAGGTGTAACCACTGCCCCCGCCCTGTCCAGGGCAGCAATATCCTTACATGGGGACTGACCCACTAACCCACGTGCGCCGTCCCCTCCCCTTCTGCACATGTAAGCTCTGTCAATCCAGGTGTCATCCGGCGTTACCACATAGCACGCTTTGCTGTGCCTCAGACAGGAAACACCACTCCATACCACACTTCGCAAGTCCCTGTGCCGGGGAGTCCACTTTGTTCTCCAGCTTCATTCTCCAGCCTCCCCCACCAGGTTGGAACACGCGGTCATACCCAGCCACTTCCAGTTTCTGGAATATGCCACCATGTGTGTCCTCTCGTGCTCTTTGCTTTCCCCGAGATTGTTAAGTGGTTGGTTCGATCTTACTTCCACGGAGGACCAGGCGGAGAGCCACGTCAGTGACTGCCTCTCCCGATTTCCCCATTCCAGTGAGGAGGCTCCCTCATGCACCAGCTGTGGCGCCTGTGTCTCTGCACCATGTCACTTATCACGGCGGGTTGCATCTGTGCCCACTGCCCTCCAGTGCACAGTGTGTGCCAACTAAGTGGGAAGACAGTGGCGTTTCTTATCATCACAGGGCCTGACCCTAGTTGTGCCCATGAATGAGGGGGCCCGCGATAGTGCTCCGGCACAGGTGTCTGTCCTGCCAGCCCTCTGCAGTGTACCTGCGCAGTGGCTCCCCCCGCCCCTCACACCAGGCAGGTGCTGGCTGATCCATGATGGCCGGGGGGGCAGCAGGCACTGGGCGCACATGTCTGTGATGGGCACCCCAGGAAAATGGCGGGCGCATGGGCAAAAGGAGTCCAGCCTGGGGCTGATGGCACGGGCAACACCTGTGGAGTAGCACAGGAGTTTATCAAAGAGCAGGACCAGTAAGGGTCTCAGGAGAAGGTCTGGCTCTGGAAGGACGCACAGATCCAGGCACGACTGAAGGGCTTGTGTTCTGAAGGACGGAGGCAGGACTCTGTTTCATGTGACACATTAGCTGGACCCAAGTGGGGGTGGGTGGGAACAATTTATTACACGGTTTTGTACCTTGGATCTGACATCCTCCAGGGGGTTCTGAGTGGGAGGCAATTGCCACGTAGAGCAGGTACCTGTGAGGCAGGAGGCACGCACTGTGAGTTCGGGACCTGTAACGCTTCAGCGTCTTCTTGTTAGGTTGTGAAACAATTCCTTTTAGCCTCTCAGCCAGAAACCTGCTATCACCACTCACTGCTACTGTTTGACTCTTCAAAGAGGGAATTTAAATGACCATCGAGGAATTGATTTTGCTAAATTCGTCCAATCTGAAGGACAACTCTCCAATGAATGGATAAAGTCCGTATCCAATGAAACTTGGGTGGATATAAATTTCAGCTTAAATGTATATTTTCTGTTGGCCATTTACAGTCTCCTTTTACACACTCCCCCCTCCCCCCCCCCGCCCAACACAGGTGCCATCTCCTTATCCTCCAGTGCCTCTGGTGATTGTGATGTTCCTGTACTAGTGCAGACGAGTTCTTACTGGGTTTCACGCTCGACCTGTTCACATTTGAAGCAATTTACCTAAAGATCCTTTGTGAGGATAAAACCAATGTTTCAGAGGAGAGTAATTGAAATTAGCACTGGCCTGTTTAATTTAGTTCTGCGACGTGCCTGCCTGACTTCTAATTGGAAGCGCATGGGAAATACCAACTCTGAAAAAAGAAAGGAATTCCCCAAATGAGAGGAGCTTCCTCCTCCACACATGAATGCTTATTTTTATGGGCCTGAAATAAAATGGAGTTACTTTTATTGTTGAGGATTTTCATGTAGGAAACATTTTGCTTTTATTACTGAAATGCTTCCTGCAGTTCTAGTTGACACTGTGGATGAGCAGTGGTTTGCTGAGAGGTTGCACAAGTTTCTCTCTGGAGGGCTGGAAACCGTGAATTGAATTTGGAAATGCGAAGTTAATTGTTAGACTCTGTGATGGTCTGATATTTTTGCAGAGATATGAAAGCTTTTAGGTTTATTACTATTCTTTCAAATTCGTGGAAACCAAAGGCAATCTTAGCTAATTTTTGGCTTGTTTTCCCCCTTTTCTTCTTCCTTTTCTCTTTCCTTTTCTTCCTTTGTTCTTCTCTCACTCCTGATCGCCATCTTTCTTTTCCTTCTTCCCTTCCATATGGTTTAAATGCAAGCAAATCTCTCTGATCTTTAATGTAGTCAAAACTCCTTTCTGTACATGTTTTCACGTCCCGGGCATCTGCTCGGTATATTTTATCTTTCATATTTCAAGAGATTCTTTCTTTAGTAAACTATGTACTTGGAAATAAAAATAAACTTCTAAATATAATCTTTCTACTGTAATGTAATTTAAATGTTATTGATATAATTTGTGTCCTGGAAAACCAAACACGGATTTTGAATTGGCTTTGGGAAAGCAAACAATGATCAGACTATTTAAAATCTAATTAATTTTTTTAATGAGAATACAAAGAGAGATCGTTGGTGGGTGGGGAGATGCCTCCGTGTGCCTGGATGCGAAGCTCCCCATGTGGGGAGAACGTTACAGCACATGTTACAAAGCA
The DNA here is from genome assembly GCA_030068075.1 of Paguma larvata. NCBI lineage: Eukaryota > Metazoa > Chordata > Mammalia > Carnivora > Viverridae > Paguma > Paguma larvata. Next base: position 3,805,655 of record CM057839.1, on the reverse strand, counting down.
AAACCCAAGATCGGAAAAGCCAGCCTCGCTTTAATCAGTATAATAGAGCAAGAAATGGAAACAAAAGACAAAGACGGGGAAGGAGAAAAGAAGATAGAAATGCCAAAGGAATCAGTAAAACATGGAAAAACTCGAACCGTTACGTGCATTTATCAAGTTGTTTACAATAGCATTAAAAACATAAAATGTATAATAATATATTTAATAAAATAGCTTCACAAAGGATTTTCTACAACTGACAACGATGAAACACTGCAGTGGGAAATGAAAGAAGAGCCAAATAAATGAAGAGCAAACCACATTCATGTGTAGTGACAGCGAATGTTTTTGTGCTATCCGTGGAAGGTTGGCTCTTACCCCCCAAAGAGGTCCACACCCTAAGAACCCAGAACCTGTCAATACGTTTGTTACCTGGCAAGGCAGAACTTTGCAGTTGTGGTTGTTCAAAGATTTTGAGATGGAAAGGTTTTCGGGGGTTACCCAGATGGGTCCTTAAAAACAGAGAAGCATTCCTTCCTGGCAGAGGGTCTGTGAGAGGTGTGGCTATGCAAAGTGGTCTGCGAACGATGCAGCATTATTGGTTCAAAGGTGAGAGAAGGGCCTTAAGCCAAGGAATGAGTTGCCCCTAGAAGCTGTACAAGTCAAGAAACAGATTTTCCCTGAGAGCCAGGACGGCACATACTGTTGCCAATACCCAGATTTCAACCTAGTGAGGCGTGTGTCAGACTGAATTGTAAGATAATCATTTCTTTTTTGTTTAAAGCACTGCATTTGTGATATTTGTAAAAGCCATAGAAAATTAATGCAGTTATTTGTTTAAAGAAATTCCAATCAGAATCCTAAACCCTTTCTTTTAGAAATTGAAAAGTTCATTCTAAAATGTATATGGTGACGTGAAGTACTACACAGACAAACTTATCTTAAAAAGTAAGAAAATTACAGATTTTTTTCAAGACTTACTACTTTCACTTACATGATTTCAATACTAGCTATGAAGCTGCACTAACCCAGGTGGTTAGGGAATGAGGTACAGACAGACAAATAGATCAATGAAACGCAGACTAGAGTCCCGAAGTGGGCAGGGACAGATGTAGTCCGTTAATTTTCTACAAAGGTAGCAAAGCAATTCAGTAAGAGAGAAAAAAGTGTTTTCAAGAAATATGCCTGAAAAACACACTGGTGCAGCACCGGAATAAATTTGAGCTTTTATATGCCATTTGTGAAAACTCACCTGAGGTGGTCCATAAGTATAAACATGAAAACTATAAAGTCTTTTGAAGAAAATATAGTTTGCTCCTGCCATGACCTTTGAGTAGACAAAGAGTTATTTGAACATAAAGAGTGCTAATCTCTAGAGAAAAAAGTACAGATTTCTGTTGCACTTTAACCAAAGCAAAACAAAGGGGAAATAACCTTCGGTTCTTAAAAACACACTTTCAAGAATATGAGTAGGCAAGCCATAGAGTGGGAGGAAATATTTGGAATACACGTATCTGACAAGCGTATTTAGAACATACAAAGGACAAAGATCGCTAATAAAAAGACAGACACTCCAGTAATAAATGAGCAAAGAAGTCCTGAACAGACACTTCACAAAAGAAAATCTAAGATCGGCCACTAAAGACATGAAAAGGTGTTCAGTGGCTTTGCTGTCACGGAAACCACTAAAACTAGACTGAAATGTGACTTCATTGCCAGTACGATAGCTAAATTAAAAAAAATGACAATAGCAAGTGTTCAGGAGAATATGAATCTAGCAATATGTAATGTACAATAACAAAATCATTAAATAGAATATGGAACAACAGGAACTCTTGTTGGAGACGGGGTGTAAATTTGAGTTTTTTGGGAAAAAAAAAAATGGGAGCTCTTTAACCACTTTGATGATGTCCAGATCTTCACCTTGCAATTTTTGTCCCCTATGTGTTGTATCCTGAAGAGACCCTTGCACGTGGGTCCCGAGAGAAATACACGAGAGTATTTGTAGCAATGTTATTTGTGAAAGTAAGTGACTGCAAATGATTTGAACGTCCACTGAGGAGGGCAGACAAATTGTGATACATCGGTACAGTGCAGCCCCATACAGCCAAGAAAATGAATCAGTCTTGCTCACATCCATCGCCTCTGGTGATTCTCAAAAATGCAGTGTTAAGTCACCACGGCAAGCCATCCATGGATACAGACAGTAGGATTTCACTTCTCTAAATGTCACCAGCAGATACAATGGGCACTATGTTGTTTGTACGTACTTCTGTACGTAAGGGTTAAACCTGTAAAGAAAACAGCAGTAACCCAAAATTCACAGCAGTGGTCAGCTGCAAGAGGCTGGGATAATTTGGGGAAGAAACACAGAAACACAGAAAGATACCGTGAATGGCCCCTTTTAAAAAGTTGGACACGCTGGGAATTATTTCCTTACTGTTCTTTCAGGGGCACAGGGACATTATATGTATTCTTTGAATTTCTATTTTAGAATGAGATTTAAAACGTAGGTTAATCTTTCATCAAGTTGCTTTCTTCTTGAAGCTTGAGAGTAAATTTCCCTAACTTCCCACGTGACTTTAGTTCATGTTATCTTTGGGGCTGTTGTGATTAGACAGTACCAGTGAGACTTTAATTTAGAGTTACTAAATTAAAACAAAACATGTAGAATATGTAATTCCTCCCAAAAGATGCCTTAAAAGAAACCTTAAAGGTGTTAAGTGAAACTTTTCAAATCCTCAGCCATTTATTCCCCCTTTGATAGGTAATTTCTTTTTTTTTTTTTTTTTTTTTTTTTTTTTTTTTTTTTTTTTTTTTAAAAGTATTTTTAATGTTTATTTATTTTTGAGACAGAGAGAGACAGAGCATGAGTGGGGGAGGGGCAGAGAGAGAGGGAGACACGGAATGTGAAGCAGGCTCCAGGCTCTGAGCCATCAGCACAGAGCCCGACGTGGGGCTCGAACTCACAGACCGAGAGATCATGACCTGAGCCGAAGTCGGACGCTCAACCAACTGAGCCGCCCAGGCGCCCCTGATAGGTAATTTCTTGTTGGAGTGACTGTCATTTTCTTTTTATATATATAAAAAACAGAAAAAAGTGGCAGTGGAGAGAGTAAGAAACATTTAACGTAGGATATGTTTCTACCTTCTCACCCCTCCTGACCCTATGTGTCCTGGAGGCCAAGACTGTGTAGCGGCTACTCACCAACCCTCAGTACCCAGCACACTGTTTCTTATTTCTGTGATCTTTAATGTTTCAGACAAACCTGGTGAAACTTCTTCTGATGCATCAGGCAAATCCAAACCTTCTGAACTGCAACGAAGAGAAGGCGTCAGGTGGGTGACGAGCATCCTGGGACCACCGGGCAGGCACTGTCTCCTTCCCGTCCTACCGAAGTTGTTCACCTATCACCACCAGCGTCCACGTCTCCTCGCGAGCTCTGTGCACACACTCTGGTCCAAGCACTCCTGTGCCCCGCCCCCCTGCGCCTTTACAAGAGACATTCCAGAGGGGCTCCGTTTATCGGGTGCCCTTGGACTTTGGTGCGATTCGCTTTTGGGGCTTTAATTTCCTGGGCAGCGATTTCTTCCATGTCAATTACTTTAAAATTATTTTTGCTGTTATTTAACTAGTTTCTTATTTCAAATACAAACTTGTTTGCTAGAGTAAATATTTGAAAAATGTTTGTTTATTTTGAGGTAGAGAGAGAGAGACAGCAGGGGAGAAGCAGAGAGGGAGGGGGGATAGAGAATACCAAGCAGGCTCCCTTTGGTCAGTGCAGAGTCTGATGCCGGGATCAAACTCAGGAACTATGAGATCATGACCTGAGCCAAGATCAAGAGTCGAGATGCTTAACCGACTGAGCCACCCAGGTACCCCCTCCCTAGAGTAATTTCAAACATAATCATGTTTTCTTCTGCACAGATAGGTATACTCAAAGAAATCAAGACTGACTTTCTCAAGCTAATTTAAAACTTTGAAAATCTTAAATTATGTGACTATTTTTAATAAGTGTCTTTTTGAAAATTTCTAGCATTCTTTTTACCACTGTTCTTGCATATATGTGTATGCTAATTTAAAAAATAGATACTGTATTCATTTTCTAGCTTTTAAAATTTGACAGATATACTTCTCAGTTATTTGTTTATTAAAAATAAAAATCTAAATAACAAAGAAAAGTATAGGATAAGAAAATGACATAAAAATTTTGAAGGTAGTAATTGATCGAAATAACTTAATTCTATATATTCTTATTGCTATACCTTTAATAATCTAAAAGCAATTTATGCGTATCTCAGTGTATGTACTCATAGGAGTACGATGACATGACTAACCTCTAGCTGAAGACAAAATGAGAGCTTTTCTCTATTTCTTATTTTTTGGGAGTTATATTTAACTGTTTATGTTTATCCATCTTTTTTTAATGTTTGTTTATTTTGAGAGAGAAAGAGAGGCCATGAGCAGGAGAGTGGCAGAGAGAGAGGGAGAGAGAGAATCCTAAGCAGGCTCCCCACTGTTAGCTTGGAGCCCAACATGGGGCTCGATCCCACGAACTGTGAGATCATTACCTGAGCCGAAATCAAGGGTCAGATGCTTAACCAATTGAGCCACCCAGGTGCCCCTAATCCACCTTATCTGTTCAAATAAACTGAAGATTTAACAAACAAAACTCTTAAGATAGCTTTATAGTTTCAAACTTTAGAATCGGGCTATTATTAATGATAGTGTAGTAATCTTAGCATTAACTACAAAAGCATGTGTTTAAAAAAATTAGGGCGCCTGGGTGGCTCAGTTGGTTAAGCATCTGACTTCAACTCATGGCATGATGTTGCAGTTTATGAGTTCAAGCCCCATGGGAGCTCTGTGCTGACAGGCTCGGAACCTGGAACCTGCTTCAGATTCTGTGTCTCCCTCCCTCTCTGCCCTTCTCTCCTCATGTTCTATGTCTCTCTCTCAAAAAATAAACATAAAAAATTCAAAATGGTAAATATTTAAAGAGCAAATAGAAATTTATAGTTCTTTTCTATTCTTTAAAATATGTATTGTGAAATATGTCACATCCTCTGTTTAGTGTAGTTCCAACAGATCATATATTTCCAGTTTATACTCCTGCCTTCTTTCCCAGAGAAGAGAATATATGATTGAGTGCCTGGACTCCCATCTGTCACACTTCTACTTTTTAGGTCTAGTGTCACCCTCAACCCTGACCACCTCGGGATATGATGACTATAAGAAAAAACACAGTTTTGCCCATGTTGGCCATGCTGAGTCTACCATCAATATAATCCCTTTTGCATACCTGACTGGTCACAAGTGACACCGTGATGGGCTCTCAGTAATCGTTTGTTGATTGAATGAAAATACTTCTTTCTTGGGTATCTGGGTGGCTCAGTTGGTTGAGCATCCAACTCTTGATTTCAACTCAGGTCATGATCCCAGAGTCGAAGGATCAAGCCTCACATCTGACTCTGCACTGAGCTTTGAACTTGCTTGGGATTCTCTCTTTCTCTCTCTCTCTCTCCCTCTGCCTCTCTCCCCCACCTTCAAATAAAAAAAAAAAAAAAAAGAAAAAGAAATGACTTCAATTCACATTAAAAAAAGAGAGAGAGAGAATACTTTTTTCACACCAAGGGACAAAGAGCTATAATGAGGTGAGAGTTTCAAGTAAATGCAGGAGTACCAATGTCTAATCCAACAGCAAGAAGAATGAACCCAGGTAAAATAATGGTACAGAGAACAGTAAAGTAGACACCCATTTTATAATTGGGCAGATGAAAATCATCATCAGTATTATACAATATTCTCACCATTTTATGTTCCTTGAATTTGGAATGGACATATAAAAATTATCTTGGGGCTAAAAGTAGTTTGAGGTGGGGTCGTTAGATGGGACAGAAATAATCACCCAAGGTGAGGAAGCCTCTACTGACTACGTGGATAGGATTTAACCTACAGCAAGTGGTCTTACAATCCTAGCATAAATTTGTCCCTGTGGTGGCCGCATTAACCCCTCCTGCCCACAAAGCCACAGATCTCAATATGTAGACTTAGGTAGTCACGCAGTTCGGTTATAAAGATTGAAAAGGAAGAGTCATGTCCATTAGATTCCCGATTGTTATGAATGCAAATTTTTCTTCCGGATTGATTGACTTCCAGTTTCGATTGTTAGTAAGTGTGAATTTGACTAATGCACATCTATGTTTCCTCCTAAATACATTCAGATGTCACTGTCAACCTGTAATTCAAAAGGAAATATAATTCTATTTCCTGATTGAAAAACACAGATCACAGAGAAAGGCCAGACTTACTGTTTTCATAACACAACTATATACTTGTCCATCTACCCAGTTAGTAGGATGTTTGTAGAATGCCTACTACAAGTTTTATCCTAGCCCAGTCTTTGGGAAGTTGTAACTCTTTTCATCTTTTTGATTCATCAAGATGAAGGAAGAATTACAGAGAATAAAATGACATTAAGTTCTTTCGAGCTTGGCCTTTCCATGATTTTTGATTTTACACATCACCACTTGGTGAATATTATTTTTGTATTTTTCATTTCATTTGTGATTAAATATGTCACTGCTATAAAACAAGATAGTCTTTTAAAATGGCTGTACTGCAATTTGATTCCTACCATAAACTTTAAATGCTTTCCATTTTAGACTGTGTATTGATAAATTGTAGCATTTTAAGCACATCCTGAATTATTCAAAGTGAATCGTTTTCTGTGCTCTCACCACCCACTTCTTCTACTCCTCCTGTGGTTTTCTGTAGATATTGCTGCCTCTGAGTTTATTGAGGAGATGCTGCTGAAAGCCGAAGTAGCCTGGGAAGAAAGGGTCAAAGAACGTTTATCTGTTCCTGCCTTGACCTCCGAGGAGCCATATGAGGAGATTCTCCATGACCTTCCAGCACTTTCCAGCAAGCTGTAAGTGCCTTCAGTGTAGAATGCTGCTGTCCTAGACCTCGCTTGTTGAAGACTGATAATTTTATTTCCCAACCCTGGTAACCACCATCTTACAGTCCGGATCGAGACGGACTTTTAATGAAAAGAATTAGAAAATGGAAGCTATCTGTCAATGAAAAGAATTAGAAAATGGAAGCTATCTCTCAACATACTTACCAAAAAATACTTGCGGACAATCATGAGTTTAGCATAATTTTCAGAAAACTCTTTGATTCTTTTAAACAGTATTATTTTAGTTATCGGACCAATTTGTCACCATGAGACCAAAGGTAAGGTTTTAAACACACTCCATGTTTTTAGCTAAACCGATTTGTAAGATTTCAAATCTGTGAGTGTTAAGATGGCTAAATTCCTAAAGTAGGAAATACAGATATTCTTTTCCTAAAGTAGGAAATACAGATATTTTTTTCTCTCTAAAGTACAAAACATAATGATTTCTTGTTGTCTAAAATATCTCCTAAATACCGAAACATACTACAGCAAGGATGGACCTCAAAAACGTTATGCTAAGTGAACAAAGCCAGACACAGAAAGCCATGTATTGTATGATCCCATTTAGACGAGATGTCCAGAACTGGCTAATCCATAGAAACAGAAAGGGAATTAGTGGTTTCCAGGAGTGGCGATAGGGGGTAAAGGGGAATGGCTCTTAATAGATATGAGGTTTCTTTTTGGGGGATGGCGGAAATGTTCTAGAAGTACATGCGATGGTTACACAAATTTGCAAATAGGCTAAAAAAAAAAAACACTGAATCGTACACTTCCAAAGTATGAATTTTTTGCTATGTGAATCCTATCTCAACAAAAGAAGAAAATACATAAGGAAAAAGTATTTCACTTTGAAAAACTAAATCTGCTGTGTACAAGCAGCGGGACCGTGGGCAAGTTCTTTCTACGAAATAGTTTCTTTCCTGGCAGTAGAGGGTCTGTCCAATACTGGAATATTTGAGGGCGCCCTGGATAAATAACACAGCGGGATCAGACAGTCTGAAAAGTAATCCATCAGGAATGTTGGAGGCCAGATTCCACCTGCTCACTGATCGGGGCTGCTTTGGAGGATGTAGCTGAGTGTGGTGGCTGTAAGCGTTTACAAAGGTATCCCATGATTATTTTCTTTCAAGAGAGAGAGTATGTGAGTCAGGGAGAGGGACACGGGGGAGAGAGAGAATCTTAACCAGGCTCCACGCTCAGCGTGGAGCGTGGCGGGGGGGCTCAGTCTCACAATCCTGGGATCATGACCTGACTGAAAATCAAGAGGCGCACGCTCAACCGACTGAGTCACCCGGACTGCCCCTAAATCTATCCATTATTAGGCAGGTTTACCAACTAGGTCCAAGGCACCTGTGAACCAGATCAGGTGGCCCGAAAGAGGAGCCTCCAGAGCTTCCAGACAAAGCTCCCGGCAGGAGGGGACAAGCTCTAAGAATAAGGACAGGGAGCTAAGGAGATGCTCTTCCAGATTCCTGCAGCAGAGATGCGGGTGCCCAGAAAGAGCGCGACCGGATTTCCTTTCCGGGGGAGAAGAAGAGATGCTTCCAGTGGACCGCTTGCAAGGGGGGTGCACTGAATAGGCCAACTCAGAGGGGAACCAGTATTTTTTTTTTTAACGTTTATTTATTTCTGAGACATAGAGACAGAGTGCGAGCAGGAGAAGGGCAGAGAGAGAGGGAGACACAGAATGCGAAGCAGGCTCCAGGCTCTGAGCTGGCAGCACAGAGCCCGACACGGGGCTCGAACTCACAGACTGCGAGATCATGACCTGAGCCGAAGTTGGACGCCTAACTGACTGAGCGGCCCAGGCGCCCCAAACGGTATTTCAGCACCGATGCTGTCACTGTCATTCAATAAAACCTTTAATTTCAAGTTACTCTTGATCATTCAAGAGGCTAACGTTGTGCAAATGTGTACATTTACTCTACTTAATTCTCCACCCGACACTGACACGTGCTCATTACTGGATGGGACTTTTTAACTGTATTGGAAAGGAGCTTGATTTTATGTCAGACACTCTGCTAAGAATTTCATGGAGTATCTTGTTCCGTCTTCAAAGCCCAGTTAAGCTTCTCTTCTTTTCCCAAGATCGCAGAGCTGGGACATGACACGTCAAGGTTTATAGCCCAGGACTCCTACCCCAGACATCTGCACCCTGTTTTCACACGCGGAAGAAAAATATTACCACATTGATGTGGGAGAAAAAGGAAAAAAACAAAAACAAAAAAACATAGAACTAGAAGTTAGACTCCGGTCAGGAATGGTTAATCACATAAATACCAACTGACCCCAAAGAATGGTTAGAATAGTTTGACATTGTGTTTTCATGATTATATTACTGATAGCCCTGGACTGAGAGGAGGAGTACAAACATTCGCTATGGAAGGATTTTTCTTTTCATTTGTTGAAAGTAAAATCAATACCCAATATGTTGCATTTTACTCTCAGAATTATGTATGGACTCTCCGGTTAAAGACTTGTTAAACTGCAAACAGGCTCCAAGTTTGAGTTAAAATCAAATTCTTTCATAAGAAGTTATTTGGGATAAATATTAACCTATCCACGCATCTATAGCTTTGTTTGTGTCTTCTCCGTTTAAAAACATAAAAGAAAATGAAAACAGCCAATTTGCCCCAAAAGATACTTCTATGTATTTTTTATATTGTCGAGTCAGCAACAGGTTTTGAACAGATTAATAAGCGGCCTATTTATTCTACCCGATTCGGTATAATTGTTTTGATTACATTTTCTCTTATTGGCTTGGAGCTTGGAAGCTTTGCCGTAAGTTTATATTGAATTTTGGCCTGTTTTTTCACTGCAGGCCACCGTTCTCATTGTTCAGAGAGAGAACTGAAAATTAAATCAAAGAACAAATCAATCATGATTTTAAGTTTTTTTTAACTCTGGAAAAAAAAATTCCAAATGGACTTGACTAGTTTACAGATAACAATTAAGCACGTTTGTAAATTGTCTTTTATAATTCATGATTGTGATACATTTTGTCTGTTTTTCTTTGTCGTTATGGTGTTATTAGAAAATGCGAACCAGCAGCAAATAGGCGAGATGGCATGCCAACTAGGTACAGTTATATTTTAGTGCAGGAATTTTGCTTTCTTTTATTTTAATTTTTTAAATGCTTATTTTTGAGAAAGAGAGACAGAGCATGAGTGCAGGAGGGGCAGAGAGAGAGGGAGACACAGGATCTGAAGCAGGCTTCAGGTTCTGAGCTGTCAGCACAGAGCCTGACTCGGGGCTCGAGCTCACAGACCGCGACCTGTGCTGAAGTCGGACACTTAACCGACCGAGCCACCCAGGCGCCCCGAAATTTCACTTTCTATAACTGCTCCTCTGGGCTGTGCTTTTGTATGAGCAGGACAAATATGGACGCTCGAGTTTCTTCCGTCAACAAACTCACAGGCATTGTAACGTCAGAACTTTTTCTAAAGTGATAAATGTGTGTGCATTGTTGAGAAAAACACAAAAAGAGCGTTTGTTGCTTCGAGTGTATTTGTGAGCACAATGGCGATTGATTTGGACAAGAAACTTCCCGAAATGTTAGGATATTTTTAACATGCTTCTCTTTCGACAGAAGACGTACATGAAACGGATCAGAGCATTGGTGTGAGTAACAGAAAAATGAGTGTATTTCTTTTGGAGGTCCCTTACGTGTCACTTAGAAGGCAGCGTTTGTTCACACACCAGTTGTTGGAGCGTCCGCGGGTCAGCCTTGGTGTTCGGGAGGGTTCGATCTTGTGTGTCTCTCCCCTGCCTGCGCGCTGCCGAGTTTTCTGCAAACGCTTTCTAGCTGTTCCCTCCACTAAAACGAACAAATGCCATTGTTCCGTGATAATCCATGTGCCCCTCATATGAACCAAGTGCATCTTTGAGTGGTTGGATAACCTGAATTTTAAACGCGAAGCCTGGTCTTCAGCTCTTTCCAGAAGTCCCTCAGCTTTAGGGAGGCAAAGAAGGAATTGGAACAAAATGAAAATCCAGGAAGAAGGGGAAAGAGAAGTGGGGGTGGGTGCTGCCCTCGTGGTCAGGGTTCCTCTCTCCAGGCAGGAACCAGCATTCCAATGAAACTCACCGCTCCTTTCATTTCCTTATTTTTCCCAAGAATGAATAGTGTGGCAGCATCAGTATGAGAAGCATACAACTAGAAAGAACCTAAAACAGCCTTCTTCTCTCCCCCTGTAATCTGTGGTTTTTCTTCAGAAACCCTCTTCACCCACCTCTATCAGCAGCTCTCATTCTGAGAACCTACGACGCGTTGCCTCTTCTGAATTATATTTGCCCATCTTTCAGTTTTAAATCCAGCTTTCTATCCCTTTGCATTCTTTTTTTTTTAAATTTTGTTAACGTTTATTTATTTTTGAGACAGAGAGATAGAGCGTGAGCAGGGGAAGGGCAGAGAGAGAGGGAGACACGAATCTGACGCAGGCTCCAGGCTCTGATGAGCCATCAGCACAGAACCCGATGCAGGGCTCAAACTCACAGACCGTGAGATCGTGACCCGAGCTGAAGTCAGCGGCTTAACCGACTGAGCCACCCAGGCGCCCCGGTCTCTCCCTTTGCATTCTACAGTTGACTGGCTCCTTTTACATTTTCCTAGGATACATTTGGCTTAAAATTTTAAGAAAATAATTGAGTTTTAAGTAAAATTTTAAGTAAATAATTGGTTTAATCTGATACCTCAGCATATAAGTCAAATTCCCTTTCCAAATGTCAACTCCTGGTGATGGTCCTGTGAGGATTTGTGTGCTCACCCATGATTTAGCCAGGATGAGAATGTCACTTCCGCTGTGGTTCACTGTTAGCAGGACCCCTGTCTTTGGTAAAACATTTAATCAATAGGAAATTCCTATCCTATTGAACTGCTCCACATTCAACGTTTTTAAGATCTCTCCTGTTAAGTGCGCATTGTGAAGTGTCTGTTTGTTGACTGACTTTCAAGTTCCTGTCTCAAAAGGAGCATGTTAGAGTTAACTCCGAAGCTGCAATGTTCCTTATCTGTTTAACTTTCAGGCTTCCTCTCTCTGCTTTAAATGCGCAACCTCTCTCTGCTTGAATTCGCAATTCAACTCTTGTCATACTTGACTGCTATTCCCCGCTCTGTTCTTTCTCGTCTTCTGACTGGGTGCCTCCTCCCTGTGTTGTCTTTCCTGTCCTGAGATGGATCCCAGGGTCTCATGTGCAGGTATTGTGCTCTCCTAGGGTATTTAAGAAATTTTTTAATGTTTATTTATTTTTGAGAGAGAGAAGGATAGAGCGCGAGCAGAGAAGGGATAGGGAGAGAGGAAGACTCAGAATCTGAAGCAGGTTCCAGGCTCTGAGATGTCAGCACAGAGCCCAATGCTAGGCTTGAACCCACCACTCGTGAGATCATGACCTGAGCTGAGGTCGGACACTCAACCGCCTGAGCCACCCAGGCGCCCCTCTCTGAGGGTCTTTAATCACTGAAAAGTTTGATACATGCCAATATTTGCTTCTAATATTCTATTTCATGGGTTCCTTGAATTGGAATTCATGCAACTCAAGTTGCCACTAGTACTTAGTGGGGTGGAGTGGCTCACCTACCAGTTGTGGGTTTTCACTGAGCAATAACAACAGTGACAACAGCTGACAGTTCGTGTGCAGTCGCCAGGCATCAGGACTTGTGCAGAGTGGTTTACGTGGGTCACCACATTTGATCCTCAGAGCAACACAAGTACTGTCCTTTTGTTGTTGTTAAGTTTTATTTATTTATTTTTATTTATTTTTTTAGAGGTTTATTTATATATTTTGAGAGAGAGAGAGAGAGAGAGAAAACACAGGAGGGACAGAGAGGAGAGAGACTCCCAAGCAGGCTTCGCGGTCAGCACAGAGCCCAACATGGGGCTCCCTCTCATGGCTGTGAGGTGATGAGCTGAGTCGAATCCAGGAGTCAGACACTTAACTGACTGAGCCGCCCAGGCACCCCTTTTGTTGTTAATTTTTAAATTTGAGTATCGTTGACACACAATGTTCCATGAGTCTCAGGTGGACAACGTAGCGATTCAGCGTCACTCTATGCTCTGCTCGCCCCAAGTGTAGCTACTGTGTGTCACTGTACGACGTTCTCACGGTATCATTGACTACATTCCCTATTCCGTATCATCTATTCCCATGATTTTTATCGATTGAAAAATGTTTTTAGTTTGAATATAGTGACCCACACAACACGGATACTTCCTACTTTACCCCCATGTGACAAATCCCTGTCTGAGACTCAGAACTTAAGTAAGTTGACTCCTGTCATACACATGTATTGTCATGTTTCGGTGACAAGGTCATTTTTATTTGCAACGCTAAAACTTCTGATTTGGCTGGAAAGAGGAAATTGCTGCTGCGAATTTTCCTGTTGTGGTCAGTCGACTTTAGCTGTGGACCATTGTCAGTTTAGCTCGAGTGTTTCATACGACTGCTTAAGAAGACAGTATGTAGTTGGGAAGACCTTTCCCTTCCGCAGAAACAGTAAGCGTGAAGGCCACTTGGAATACTGTCTGTCACTGATCTGCTTTTAAGCTAAAGCTGCCAGTGAAATGGAACGACATGGGACCATTACCTCTGTCTGCCATGTCATTTATCACACCCTTGGTCTTGCTTGCTCTGAGTGTCTACGCTGACCCCCCTAGGTGACCTGTGAGCCCTGTGCTGCGTGGCCATTATGGACAGAGATCCCAGAGCCATGCGTTCCGGTTCCGATGCTGGCTTGGCACCTGCTGGCTCGGTGACTCTGGCAATTTAGCCCAAGTCTTTGCCACATTTCTCCTCAAGTGTAAAATGTGGGTGTTGTAGAGCTAAGAATTTGTCCAGGCCTTTCTCCGTGCTTCCTGGGGGGAGAGAGGCTAAACTCTCGAAATTCCCAAGCCGTAGACTGACTGTCTCTGATGTCCGAGATCCCGGGGGATCCCGCTTGAATTTATGCCACCAAGGTGCCTCAGGGTGGGGGCTGGTCACGCTGGAGGACCCAGCAATGTGAGTAAGTGACTGAGCAGTGAGCCAGCCTGGCCTGCGTCCAGCGATGAGTCCATCATGCCTACGTGACGAAACCTCAAGGAACACTCAGCGGAGCTTGCTGGTTGGGGAGCACCTCTGGAAGCTTGGAGGGTGATGTGCCCTGATTCCACGGGGAGGGCCCTCCGGGTGTCTGTGTGCATGGCTGGTCCTGCTTTGTGTCCTCCAGAATAAAGCCGCAACGGTAAATACGGGGCATCCCTGAGCTCTGTGAGTTGCTCCAGTGAGTCCTCAAACCCCAGGCAGTTGTACACTGGTGGGCGCTTGCTCAGAAGCGTGGGTGGCCATGGAGACTCCCGAACTCGTGGCTGTGTCCGAGGTAGGGGCGGCAGCCTTGATGGGAACGGTGCCCTCCATCTGCGCCCTTCTGTGCTGTAGATAGTCAGTGTCAGAACTGCAGGGCGCCACACGGTGATGACGGTGGCGGTGATGCATGTCTCTTGAAGGTGCTCTATTGACTCAGTGACAATCTTTCCAAAACACTCAGCGCCGCATCTGGCTCCCCGTGATACTGCATCCGTGCTCGAGAAATGACAAAAGGAGAAACAGATGTTCTTCCTCCATCTGTGATTTGTTAGCGTGATTGTCTAAAGAATCAAGGTCTTCTAGCTATGAGCCAAGACAATAGAATTTAGCTTTCAGTTCGGTGCTTTCAAACTGAATATGACCATATAGAGAAAAACTTACTTTCTAAGCAGCTGGAAAGAAAAATCCAATCTCAGAGAAGACCGGCTTCGGGTGGGCGCATCCTTTGATCAGGTTGCTGGGGGCTGTGTCTGCAGGGTTTCCGAGATGTGTAGCACGTGGGATGGAGAGAAGATGTGATGGGGAAAAGTCTACAAAGAGGCAGACCTGAGCAGGGCCAAGGACACAAGGACAAGGGGCTGGGGGTGTGTGGGTCCCAGGACAGGTCAGCCAAGTGGCCATTGATAAGAAGAAATGCCCTGTGGTGATTTTTAAGAGGCAGAGTACGGGTTATGCAATGTGTCTTTGACCTCCGTAAAACCTGAGACTCACGATAGTCTTACAGTAGATGTTACGGGAAGCCTTGAAGAGGCCACATTTTCCGAAAGAGGCCCGCCGTGCATCCATTCAACAGCAAGCCAACTGTGGCTACGCATTTCTTCTACAGCCTCTGTTGCTCATTGACAATAAATATGATTTGCATACCAAAGCAATTTCAATAATCATGTCCATTGATCTTCACTCGAACCCCATGACTCAGGGTGGCTAGATATTATTATCTACATTTTGTTTATGGAGAAACAGAAACCCAGAGGTGCGACAGACTCACGGAGACAGCTAGTCAGTAGCAGCTTCAACTAGAACCAGAGTGTCTGGACTCTTTGTTCATGCTCTCTGGCCTAACTGGGAGCGGGCTGGGGAAAATTGTGTGTCTCCTTAGGCTCATGGTGTGCAGTGTCTCGTCATGCAAGTCTATAAAAAAAATTATGTTGTAAGTAAAGAACATAGCCTTTGACCCATGTCTCAACACCACACATGGGGCGTTCTTTACAGAAACGTGTCCCGGGAATTCAGGACGCTTGGATAAGCGATACTGAAAAGTGCAGTTTTGGTCTTAGACTCTTAGACCCATTGCACTACAGCCATTAGTCGCCTTGCTCCTGACGGTGGACTACCACAACTCTGGCTTCTCCTGTGAGGCAGCGGCTGTTGGGCATTTACTACTGACCCGGAATGACCTGAACATTCGCAAAACTAGCGCCGCTTCTGTGACCGCTTTGCAGTAAAATAAATTCACCGAGATAAAGTTGGACCAGACTCCTAGCCCTGGGTTCTTCAGAGGCTTTCAAAGCCTTGTGTTACAAAGTCTTGATAACGCTGTCGGTGAGTTCCACGTGAACTTACAAGTAGGAATGAATTCCATGGTCCAGTGGGGGACACAGAAAATGTCACACAATCCAGGGACATCATGGGACCTGGAGAATTATTTAATCTGATTTCCAATTTTAAACCATTTACACCATCCCCCAAACATGGTTGGATAACTAGTCAGGCTTCCAAAGTTGCTCGCGAACCGGACTGTTGTGAGTCTCTGGTTTTACCGAGGTCTGGAAGACACACCGCCTACCTCATGAAGGTAGAGGGAGGGGGTAGGCCTTTCTGTTTCTCGTCGGTTCTTCCCCTGCACTTGAAACTGCCCCAGAGATGGGGCCCACTGCCTTTCAGAGCAGTTTATCCATCTTCCAGCTCATACACACATCTTTCTCCTCCCTTTTTATAATATACGCCATGTGTACGCACATACGCTTGGCACACACACACACATTCTATCAAGTCTGCTTGCTAAAAATAACTGAAAAATGCAGATTAGTAAGCGTTTCCTTGATTCAAGTGAAGGAAAATCATATAGTTTCATATAAATATCATTCATTAAATACCTATTCAGAAAAACAAACACATGCTAGACAGTGACTTCTAACAGTGTAATCTCTTATTCAGAAACCCCTTCATATATTCCCAGAGCTGATGCATTCGACTTATTTTATTTCAGATTTTAAAATTTATTTGCAGGTATCAGTTGAGAACTATGGGATGAATATAAAATATCTTAAAAACTGTGTCATTTCCTAGTCAACCATGAGACACCTTGCACATTTTTGTTTTATAAACACAAGGAATATTTTACCAAAGTGTTTTTTTTAATTGTATTTTTTTTATTATTACACAAACTAAAGTCATTTGGGGAGTGCTGGGCAAAGATAGCAATTAATTCAAAGCTGTCCAGGAACTGTTGCATTCAAAATTAACCTTTGGATGATGATTTTGTAGATGCAGAAAAACCCAAACTCCGTATAGTAAATAATTTGTGTAGCTATGTTCTTAGGATTAAAATTGAGAATTATCTATTCAGTACATTATAACCACAATACCTTAGTCACATATGCCATTTCTTTCTCTTTTTTTTTAATGTTTACTTATTTTTGAGAGAGACAGAGACAGAGAGAGACAGAGCGTGAGCAGGGGAGGGGCAGACAGGGAGGGAGACACGGAATCCGAAGCAGACTCCAGGCTCTGAGCTGTCCACACAGAATCCAATGCGGGGCTCAAACTCACAAACTCATGACCTGAGCTGAAGTAGGATGCTTAACCAGCTGAGCCACCCAGGTGCCCCACATATGCCATTTCTTTACATTTGTTTTGATTAGATTTTTCTTTGTTGGCCTACTATGTCTCAATATAGCCAATTTTGCTTGTTTTCTATAGTTTTCTAAAATTGCTTGTGTCAGAATGGGCAATGATTGTTGCTTTTGTTAGTTTTGTTTTATTACCTTCCCGTTTCTATTTTCAGAAATAAAATCCCAGTTTCTACAGGCACATTTGCTCTGCATGAAGTGCCTTTTATGTTTATAGAAATAAGTAAGCCTTGAATAAGTCCAGTGGAGTTCAGAAATTGCTTGTCTGCTGGTATAGCCCCATGCAGTTTTTTCCACAGTCAGGTTAAAGCGATCTCTCGCCCCGTTAATCTAAACTCCTCTTGGATGGTAGCTGTTTCATTTTCTTTATGTTTGTGGAATCTGCCTTACCTAAGCCTTCTTTCACTATTTTCCATCCTATTTTTTTCTGCTTTTCACTGATAGCTTCTGTCCCTGACACCTTTTTCATATAATTAAATTTATCTCATTGAGAAAAAATTGGAAAGTACAGGACAACATACAGAGGCATGAAAAAACTCACTCATTAATGTTAAAAGAAAAATTATACCAGAGAAGTTAAAGATGAAGACTTTATTCAAGACTATTGAAGTAGAGGGAGAGAGACCGAACTTGACTCTTGATACAAAAGGTCAGAGAGCTTTTAGGTGCCGGGATGAGCTTGTGGGAAAGCCTGGAAGATGTTAGCAGGAAGGCTGGTCCATGTGAGGCGGCCGTCCACAGTTCGCTAGTTGGTGCTTATGAAGTGAGGCTCCTGCTGTCCCACAGAGACCAGGGGCCTGGGGCTCCTTCCCTCAACCCTCATGCTTACTTCTCTGCAGAATAGCTCCCGGCCCTCGGGAAGGACCTTGCCAGGTCAGAATCTTTACCTCTCAGAAGGACAAAGGAACAATTTACAGTGGACAGTTCTCTAAGAACTCTAAGAAAAGGGAAGGCAACTATCTAGAGGTGGGGAGAAGCCTGTCTAAAGGTTAGCTGAGAAGAGGGGACGATGAAGTCCTTCTTCATCAGTAGTCCACCTTTTTTTTTTCTTTGTTGACAGCAAGAGAGAGAGAGTGCCTGTACAAACTAGGGAGTGGCAGAGAGAGAGATAGAGAACCCACGCAGGCCCCAGGCCCAGCGTGGAGCCTCACGCGGGGCTCCATCTCACCACAGTGAGATCATGACGCGAGCCGAAATCAAGAGTCAGACACTTACCCAGCTGAGCCACTCAGGTGCCCCCACAGTAGTCCACCTTTTTAATGAAGCTACTATTAATTTAGTCTATTCTTATCCTTTATGTGTTTCTTTGCCTTTATTGAGTTCTTGAGTTCTCTCTATATAATTACATCTTATGTTTTAAAAAATCAAACTCATATCATAAATATTTTGTCATGATTGATAAACATTTAATGAGTACTGAAATAAATAGCAATGATTACCTAAACATTATTCATTTTTCTAGAAAACCAGCACATTCATACATTTTCATTGTGTACAAATGGATAATCCGTGAAAATTTAAATATATAGAAATTAACTTAGATGAATGCTGTAGTTAATCACAATGATTATGGATATATGCTTCATTTTACAAGTGAAATAGAAATTTAAAGAAGAGTCGCTCCATAGATATTTAAAACATTATCCATTATCACGTGCTGTCAACCAAGATATATCCTTTGCATTTTTTAAATGTTTATTTATTTTGAGAGAGAGAGAGAGCAAACAAGCAAGGAGCAGAGAGAGAGTAGGGAGAGAATCCCGAGCAGGCTCTGAGTTGTCAGCTCAGAGTCCGACACGGGGCTGGAACCCACGAACCATGAGACCATGACCTAAGTGAAAACCAAGAGTCAGACACTTAACTGACTGAGCCCCCCAGGTGCCCCATGTTTTGCATTGTCTTGTAGAAAATATACGTATGACAAATAAGTTACCATGTGATCCAATTGTATTTTTTAGAATCATTTTTTTTCTTCTATGAATAAGAGTATTTTTAACCAGTTACTTACAATTTTTGTTAGCAGTGGACCTATGATACTAAGTTGTGAGTGTGTATGTGAGTTGTAAAGATGAGTATGTGTTAGCATCATGGAACCGTAGGGCTTGGCGTACACTTAGATACCGTCTCATCTGACTCCTGCATTTGCAAAGGCGCAGCTGTGACCCAGAGATTGTGAAGGCTTAGAAGGTCAGGTGATTGCCAACCTGAGTTAGAAACCGACTTAGAATGAGGTCACTGCGTTCCTGGATCAATCTTCTTTCCAAGTATACCTCTCAGCTGGAAATACAATAGAGCCTGCTGGTAACACTGTGATTAGATTTGAGATAGGAAAGGAGTTTTTGGCTATTTTACTAAACCTACTGTTTCTCCCTTGTAGAAATCCTTCGTGGGGAGCTTGGGTGGCTTAGCTAGTTAACTGGCTCACTTCGGCTCAGGTCTTGATCTCACGGTTCCTGAGTTGGGCTCTGCACTGACAGCCTGGAGCCTGTCTGGGATTCTCTCTTTCTGCCCCTCCCCTGCTCTCTCTCTCTCTCTCTCTTTCTCTCTCTCTCAAAATAAACAAATAAATACATTTTAAAAAAAGAACATAGAAATCCTTTCTAACTGGTGTGTTTCCATGGTTTCTACCTGACTAGTCAAACCACTGCTTTAGTCATCGCTTTATACTCAGAACACTTGGGACAGTTTTGGCAAAACCTCTCTTTAGTTATTTTTTTTTCTTTTAAAACTTCCTGACAAAGCAGAAGAAAAGAAATGGCTGATACACAAGTCTAGATAAGTAAGGCCATATTTTGATGGGTGCGAGGGTGGATTTTAGATGTGGCCAGTGTGACCGATGGCTCAGAACGCACGCTCTGGACCTCAGCTTCCGGCTCAGCTGCTGCCTCGCTGTGTGTCCACAGCCAGTCTGGCTGCCTGTGCCTCAGTGTATTCATCTCTAAAATAGGCAGAGAAGAAGACGTGCCTTATAATGTCGTTGTCCAATAAAGAGTTAATATGGATGGGGTACTTAGAATGGAGATGACCATGCCTTAAATGTCATGTAATTATTAAAATGTTTTGTAGGTGGTCCACTCAGATTAGAGAAAATACAGAGAGGCTGCAATGGTTTTCAAATACCTGAAGGGCTCTCAAGTCAGAGAAGCTTGGGGCACGCTTCGGAAGCTCCAGGAACGATGAATACCAGTTAGGGGCCGCGGGCATTGTCGCACAGTTGCTCATGGAAAAAATAAGGCCCCTCTGGAGTTAGGAATACCTTATCACTCGACTGTATTCGAGCAGATCTGGATAAGAAGTTTTTGTAAGCAATAAAAGCATTCCCATTGTATAGTGAATTTAATTTTTTTTAACGTTTATTCATTTTTGAGAGTGTGCAAGCAGCGGTGGGGCAGAGAGAGAGGGAGACACAGAATCCGAAGCAGGCTCCAGGCTCTGAGGTGTCAGCACAGAGCCCAACGCGGGGCCCAAACCCACAAACCACGAGATCGTGACCTGAGCCAAAGTCGGACGCTTAACCGACTGAGCCCCCCAGGCGCCCTGAGAAATTTTTGTATTAGTCACTATACTCTTGGGAGGGACGGTATGCCTAGGCTTTGAGTTCCCTGCACACTGTTGATCAGTTTTTCAGACTGCAAGGCCTGTGTGGTGAGAAATACAGGCCGTCAGGTAGCTCAAGGAGACCACAGAACACACGCCAGGGGAGGGGCACTGGCTTACCTGCTGCTTTGCGCAGTGTTCACCGCTGGCTCAAAAAATACTTGACTCTTGACCGGATCGTGTCCTACTTCAGGACACACTGCGGGTACAGACGTCCGTGGAGGTCCACCTGTGTGGGCCCCTTCTGCCCACCTTGGGACATGGTGCAAACATGAAACTCTATGTGTACTGTGAGTAATGATGTCCTCCGTCTCAGATCCGGGAATCTCTGGTCTCCTGTGCTTATCTGGGAAATAGTAACAAGCAGACTTGTAAGTTTGTCAGCAGAGCAAACTCCCAGAAACTTCACAGCGCTGGGCACGTGCCCGTAACAGTAGCTAATTTCACTGCCGGCTTATTCCTGTAGTCATTGTGCTAAGCCCTTCGTGTACATTATGCTAGAAATCCACTCCGGGTCTTTTTTTACAGGTCAGTTTTAGAGAATGCTTATATAACTTGCCCAGGATGGCAGGGCGAGCTTCAAGCTTTGTGCTTTTCTGACGTAGACACGTACTCTTGTTGCCACTGTTCTTCACCACGCTGCCTCGTTGCTGTGGTCCCCTGTCGCCTCACCTACTTAAACATGTCTTCATTGAGACTTCATCATCCAGAGCTCAAGGGAAGCATAACCGACCTCACATTTCTGTAAAAGTGTTCCTTAGGCCTTACCTTACCTGCACTAATGCAGCACATTTGCTGTTGTTGTTGTTGTCGTCGCTGTTGCTTTCCCGCACTTCACGGGACTCTGTTGTACACTTGGAAGACAGGGCACAGAGATGGGCTGTAAACAGTGAGGCGTTCTGGTTACTAAAAGAAGCCC
Organism: Paguma larvata; assembly: GCA_030068075.1. Taxonomy (NCBI): domain Eukaryota; kingdom Metazoa; phylum Chordata; class Mammalia; order Carnivora; family Viverridae; genus Paguma; species Paguma larvata. The sequence continues at coordinate 3,784,005 of CM057839.1, read as the reverse complement.
TTCGGAGTGCCTTCCTCCACCCCTAGCAATGTCAGTCTACAAAATAATTTGCATTTTTCAATACAGCAAGAGGAGGTTGAAATAAAAATTCATTTGTAATGGCATAAAAACATACCATGCAACAGAAGGAATCTAACAGGTATTTGCAAGATTTTAATGCCAAAAGTTACAAAAATACTCAGGGAAATTAGTGATTAACATAAATAAAGATACTGTGCTTATGGATGACGGGATTCAACACGGCTAATGTGTAAACCCTCCCCCAAATTGATTTATCAGTCGAGGACACCGCTAATTGAAGTCCCAACGGGCATGTTCATGGAAATTGACAAATAGATTGTAAAATCTATATGAAGATGCTAATGATCTTGAATAGTCAGAACAAAGGACCAAAGTTGGATGAGTCGTAATACTTGATTTCGAGTCTTAACCGTGCAGGTGCATTGAAGCAAGATGACGTCATATTGGTGTGAGAATAGCTGGTGATATTGGCGAACACAAGGGAGCACCCCAGAGAGACCCACGCGTATGTGGCCAGCTGAATCTTAAGGAAGCTATCCAGATAATTGGCTGGGACATTTGGACAGCCAGCCTTATGAAAAAAATAATGAACCTCGACGCCTATACAGCGCCATATACAAAAACCACCCACAATGGGTCATAGACTCAAATGTAAAGCACAAAACTAGAACGTTTCTAGGATATAACCTGGGAGAAATCCTCCTTGACCTTGGGTTAAGAAAAGAATTCTTAGGGGCGCCTGGGTGGCTCAGTCGGTTGAGTGGCTGACTTCAGCTCAGGTCATGATCTTACGGTCTGTGAGTTCGAGCCCCGTGTCGGGCTCTGTGCTGATGGCTCAGAGCCTGGAGCCTGCTTCAGATTCTGTATCTCCCTCTCTCTCTGCCCTTCCCCTGCTCACACTCTGTCTCTATGTCTCTCAAAAAATAAAATAAAAACGTAAAATAAAAAGAAAAGAATTCTTAGATAAGACACAAGAAGCCCAAGCCACAAGAGGGAAAACAAAAACAAAAACAAACAACAACAACAACAACCAACATTGTTTGAAACACACTGTAAAAACAATGAAAAGATAAGACCCATACTGGGAGAAAATATTTGCCATGGGTGTGTCCGATACAGGAGTTGAAACCAGACTATACGAAGCCAGCACTCTGGCAACCAAGATTTGAACTCCCACTTTACCAGAGAAGAGCTTTTTATATTGAATAAGCACACAAAATGCAGAGTGCAGATTAAAACCACAGCGAAAACCACTAACATACGTACGAGAGGGGATTCTAAAAAGAGAGAGAAGTATTCGCAAGAACGTGAGGCAAGTGAAACGCCAAGGCATTGGTGGGGGGAGCACCTTGCCAGCCACCGTTTGTGGAGTTTCTTCGAGGTTTTTAACCAAGATAAGGGAAAGCGCGTGTCTGCCCAAACACCCGTACACAGATGCGGAGAGAAGCTTCGTTGACACTTGACGACAGTTGGATGAGCCCAAACGTTTGGTGAATGGATAGCCCGGGTATAGCACATTCTGCAGTGGACTACGGATCAGCACTAAAAAACAAGCCGCCGAATGATCTCAAAACATTACGTTAGGTGAGCGAAGGCAGACACCAACAGCTATGAACGCTGTCATCCCTTTCACATGACATTTTAGAAAAAGCAAAACTATGGTGAAAGAAATAATTATCAGTGGTTGCAAGAGGCAGGAGGCCTCCAAAGAGCAAGCAGAAATATGGGCACCTGGCCGGCCCAGTCAGAGGAGCACGTGACTCTTGATCTGAGAGTTGTGAGTTCGAGTCCCAGTGGGGTGTAGAGATTACTTAAAGAAATTAAAAAACGAACAAAGAAAGAGCAAGCACAAAGATATGGTTGGGAATGATAAAAATCCTATATAGCACTGGTTATGTGGGCTACACAAATAACTATATTTAACCATTTATATATATATTCAATGCATACATCTACAATTACATAAACATCTACAAAAAGTGAATTTTACTCTGTGTAAATAATACCTCAATAAACCTGAATTTTTTGCAAACCACAAAAGTGCATTCAAGCATTAATTAGAATCACAAGTGTTATTACAGAATGCATGAAATAATTTTGTTTATATATATATATATCACACTTGATCAAATATGTATGTATTTTTGCTTGTATGGTAACATTTAGGGAAATGCATTTTTAAATCTTACTATCATAAAGTGTTACGATACAGATTAAACATTTAGATCATATTTATTTTTAATGAACATTAGACAATAACGACTTTCTTTTGGCAATGCTGTCTTTGGAACAAAAAAAAATGAAATAGCTTTTATTTTCTTTGTTTGCCTAGTTTGAGCTGTATCGAAGTCATGGCACCTCTTGTTTGTAATATTGCAACCTTTGAGCAAGTCACGCCTCTCTGATTCCCCGATTATTTCGCTACAAACTCTAAATATCGCCCATGATTGTATAACATATTTTTTCAACGTTTATTTATTTTTGAGAGACATAGAGACAGAGCATGAGCGGGGGAGGGGCAGAGAGAGAGAGAGAGAGACACACAGAATATGACGCAGACTCTAGACTGCGAGCTGTCAGCACAGAGCCCGACGCAGGGCTCGAAATCATGGACCATGAAATCATGATATGAAATCATGACATGAGCCGAAGTTGGACACTCAACCGACTGAGCCACCCGGGCGCCTCTCTATAACATTTTTTAAATTATATATGAGCAGTATTTTAATTAATTGTATAATTTTGGCCTTCACATGTTTGCAATTCACTTTCCCATTTAAATCTCTTGCTTAGGTCAGCCATGTATTCGACCTTAGTTTATAATTTGTTTAGACATTGCTTATTGATTTGTCTTTTACAGTCATATATACATTTGTGAGCATTTTCTTCTCAAGTTGAATATATTTTTTCTTTTAAGGTTGAAACTGAGTGAAATTTAGAATAGAAAAGTTTACATATTTCCCGTTGATTTTTTTTTTTTTCCCTCTCCAAGTGGAGAAACGGTTTCCTATCTGAGTAAAACAACTTTCCGTAACGGCACAGTTTTGTTGTGGTCTTTTTTGGTTAAGGCGGCAGTGTTTGGAGAAGACTCATTGCAGTATCGGTTATTTTCTCTAGCAGCCCCCTGGTGTTGCCAATCGCCAAGCAAGACAGTATGTTGGAAAAAGACATCATGTTCAAAGATGCAAGAAAAGGTCTCTGCAAGCGACAGTCCCAGGACAGCGTGCCTGACGATGTCACCGCATGCAGCGCCACCAAACCCGAGCAGGTAAGACACACCTTTACTGCGTGTCCGCCTAGTGCGTCGTGCCTTAAAATCCAACGTTTCAAAACGAAACACCCGCAGATTTCCATTCAAAGAAAATTTCATGAATATAAAGCTTCACATTGGCTTTAAAATTCCCATATGGAAATCGTCATGGCGTTCTACGGACTGCTAAACTTAGTTGCTATCGTGTTGTAGAAGGATTTGATTTTCTCCTCTTGACTAATATCGGGAATGGGAGCTCCTCCAGTGCTGCTGATTCCTGAGCAGGTCCAGTTATCTCTTTGGTCATCATTTTGATTATTGCATCAAGTATGCTTTTTGTTTCCTTCAAAGATCCAAATATTTCATATAACAAGAAGACAAGAAAATCAACTGCTAAGAGTCATTTGTGGAAAGTAACCGTGGGGTGTGTGTCTGTGTGTCTGGGTGTGTGTCTGTGTCCCAGTGCCTAGGTTAAGGGTCATCACTTTGATGACCTGGGAGTTACAGAAATTAGTATTTTCTGTTACCATTCCTACAGACATCAATGATTTTTATATGCTATATATTTTATAAATGGCAGAGCAATTTTATAAATGGCAGAGGAATCCTGAAAATGTTTTATTTCACTCTAATTTCAGATAATTTAAAGACATTTTAGCTAGGTTTTCAAAAGACCGTCTTTTCAAAATTTAATTTTAGTTTCATGAATTTTTGTTATTTCAAAATAACCAATAAACACTTTTTGTAATTTTGAGATACTTCGAAAAAATTTATTGTTTATTTGCTCTTGAGAGAGAGAGAGAGAGAGACAGGGTGTGAGTGCGGGAGGGACAGAGAGAGAGGGAGACACAGAATCCGAAGCAGGCTCCAGGCTCTGAGCTGTCAGCACAGAGCCTGACGTAGGGGTTAAACTCATGAGATCATGACTTGCGCTGAAGTCAGATGCTTCACCAACTGAACCAGCCAGGCACCGCAATACTTTTAAATTTTAGTCAGTGTACTTGTCAGCTTAGGCTGCCATGACAAAATGCCATTTTGTCAATTCTGTTAAGCAACAGAAATTTATTTTCCACAGTCCCGAGACTTGAAGTACAAGATCAAGGTACCAACTGATGAGGTATCTGATAAAGGTCCTTTTCTTCCTGTATACTTTCTCCCTGTGTCCTCACCAGGAGATGGGCGGGGGGAAAAGACAGAGACAGAGAGAAGGAACAAGCTGTCTGGTGTCTCCTACAAGGACACTAATCCTACAAGATCAGGGCCCCATCCCTGTGACGTCATTTAACTTTCCTTACCTCCATAAGGCTCCCTCGCCAAATACTCACATCGAGAGCCTCAACATCTGAATTTGGAGGAATACGATTCAGTCCATAGCAGTAGACAAACTGAATGTTAGGTAAGATTTAAGGCAAAGCTTTTTCTTAATTTTCGTAGGTGTCTTATGAACTTCCTATAATCTCAAATGCATATTACTGAGTAAAGGAAGCCATTCTGAAAAGGATACACGCAGTACGATGCTAGTATTTGGCATTCTCGCAAAGGCGGAACCATGGAGACAGTAACAGGATCACCGGTGGCCAGGGGTCAGTGGGGGAGGGATGAGTAGGTGGGGCACAGAGGATTTTTAGTGCAGGGACGCCACTCTGTGCGATTTTACAGTGATGGACGCATGTCGTTGTACGTTTCTCTAAACCCATAGAACGTCCAGTACCCAAGGTGCGCCCTGATGTGCACTATGGATTTGGGGCGATGGTGGTGTGTCAACACAGGCTCAGCTGTAACCAGCGCAGTCGGCCTGGTGGGGGACATTACTACTGGGGACGGGGAGGGGTACATGGGAAATCGCTGTGACTGCCTCTCAATTTTGCTGCGAATCTAAAACTGCTCCAAAAAATGAAATTAAAAAAAAAAGAGAGAGACGACATTCACAACACCATGTCAAATACAATTCCTATAGAGTAGCTTTTCTGATTTTTAAAGTTTATTTATTTTGAGAGAGAGAGAGAGAGAGAGAGAGAGAGAGAGAGAGAGAGAGAGAACAAGAGTAAGGGAGAAGCAGAGAGAGAGAGGGAGAGAATCCCAAGCAGGCTCCACGCTGTCAGTGCCGAGCCTGACTCGGAGCCCACTCTCAGGGACCGTGAGGTCATGACTTAAGCCGACAGCAAGCGACGGTTGCTCAACAGGCTGAGCCGCCCAGGTACCCCGAGCTTTTCTGATTTTAGTGTAAGCTCTTTATAATTATGTCATTTACAGCTGTATCCTAGCCATCAAACGCGGTTGTAACAATGTTCTATTTGTTCTGCACTGAGAGGGAGCGGCTCTTTCAGATTTTGTCTCCCGTGTTATTGATATGACACTTCCTCGTCCCCCGCACTGTGTGCACCGCTGCCATCCCTCCTTGACCGTGACTCTCTCCCGAGGAACACCGACATCGTCCACTGTCTGGATTACACTTTCCCATTTCATAAGACAGCTTCAGAAAAGGCTTGTCAAAGCAAGAACCTTCTGATTAACGTTGGAAAGAGAAATGTGTGATGTAGAAAATCTCTTTAAAAATCAAAACAAAAACCACTGTATCCTTCCTTCCAGATTTTTAGGAAATGTGGGTTTTATCAAATGGTAACTGTGTGAATGAATATTCAAGGTTTGATTGAAACTTTTTCGGCTCTGATAATCACCAAGATGAACACATATTATCTCTGAGAATAGAGAGAGAATTCCTCTTGAGTTGCTTAGAAGTATGTAAGATTTTCTTCTGTTTCTTTCCTTTTCATTCTGCCTTTCCCTGCCTTTCTCCTCTCCCTGCCCGCTTCCTTCCTTCTCTCTCTAATTTCCTGACTTCCTCACTTTCCCCTCTCTCCCTGCCTCTGCTTCCTTCCTTTCTGAATATATTTATTTAAATTTAGTTCACACGTGAAATTCGGGTCCAATTGTAATTCCACTTAGTGAAGGCGCGGTAGCCTGGGAGTGCAGAGAAAAGCTGACGCTCTGGCTCAGGTCTGCTGCTGAGACTCTCGGACTTGGAGGTTCCTCGACCTCATCAGCCCCATCTATAAAATGGGTAATGGTATAGGTCTCACAGGGTTTTACAGAGCTGACAAAAGATGAGGACTATAAGGTTATAACACAATTGCCAAGAACAAAGTAAAAGTGCAGTCAGATGGGGGTCCCTGGGCGGCTCAGTCAGTCTGCTGAGCATCCAGTTCTTGATTTTGGCTCAGTTTGTGGTCTCACAGTTCTGGGATCGAGCCCCGAGTTGGGCTCTGTACTGACTGCACGGAGCCTGCTGGGGATCCTCTCTCTCCCTCTTTCTCTCTCTCTCGGCCCCTCCCCTGCTTGCATGCTCTCTCTCTCTCTCAAAATAAATAAATAAACATTAAATTTTAAAAAATGCAATAAGATGTATTTATATTTTTATTGTTATTATTTGTATAGATTCACCATATGTTAGGTTTGGCCAGAATGGCTGAGTTCTCTATTCCCTAAATGTATCTATCTGCTTTTAACTGATGTAATTCCAGTCAACACATCCACTGTGCTTTTTTTAATTATTATTATTTTTTCCGCATTCATTTATTTTGAGAGACAGAGTGAGACAGAGCATGAGTGGAGCAGGGGCAGAGAGAGAGAGGGAGACACAGAATCGAGGCAGGCTCCAGGCTCTGAGAAAAAGTTCAGCACAGAGCCCGGTGCGGGGCTGGAACCCACAATCCGTGAGCCACCCAGGCTCCCCTACCATTCATTTTTTTTCAGTGCAAATATAGATTACTTTAGATGATAATAATACAAAATTATACTTTATATTAACATTTCGGGGGCACCTGGGTGGCTTAGTCAGTTAAGCGTCCCACTTTGGCTCTGGTGGTGATCTCACAGTTCATGGGTTCAAGCCCCGCGTCGGGCTCTGTGCTGACAGCTCAGAGCCTGGAGCCTGCTTCGGATTCTGTGTCTCCCTCTCTCTCTGCCCCTGCACTGCTCGCACCCTGTCTCGCTCTCAAAAATATATTAACATTTCGGTACTTACCCATGCACTCACCTGCATTATCTTAATCCTCAAAATCCCACTGTGGACAAGTTATTAGCCCTTTTTATTACTTAACTTACACTCAAGTTACAAGGTCAGTTTTAAAATGACCAAATTCCAGAACCTGAAGCAAATTGCTGAGTCACAAGTGCTTCTTTTCTCTGGATCCGGGTCCTTCTCGGGGACATCCCAAGGGGATCCCCATTCTCCCTCCAGAGCCCTGTTGACTTATGGTGGCTCCATCCATAGGCTAGGGGGTTGGCATTCCATGGCTGCCTGTGCCCTGCAGGGCTTTCGAAGATTGGCGAGGATTCTCGTTCTGAGGTCCAAGAGACACCCAGATCCCCGTCCTCAACCAGGCGAAGCCGCAGGAGGTGAAAGAACCTGATACATTTTACCCTCTTAGAAACATCTAACAGGGGCGCGTGGGGGGCTCAGTGGGGCGCCCAGGGGGCTCAGCTGGTTTAGTGTCTGACTTCAGCGCAGGTCTTGGTCTCGCAGTTTGTTAATTCGAGCCCGTGTCGGGCTCTGTGCTGACAGCTCAGAGCTGGGAGCCTGCTTCGGATTCTGTGTCTCCCCCTCTCTCTCTCTCTGTCCCTCCCCTGCTCACGCTCTGTCTCAATCTCTCTCAAAAAATGAATAAAAATATTTTTTTTAATTTTTTTTAATGTTTATTTATTTTTGAGAGACATAGAGGCACAGCGTGAACAGGGGAAGGGCAGAGAGAGAGGGAGGCACAGAATCAGAAGCAGGCTCCAGGCTCTGAGCCATCAGCACAGAGCCCGACGCGGGGCTGTAACTCACAGACCGCAAGATCATGACCTGAGCTGAAGTCGGCCACTGAGCCACCCAGGCGCCCCTGAATAAAAATATTTTTAAAAAATTAAACAAAAAGAAAAATCTAACGGAACAGTAACAACATATAATAAAATGCTATCTGGGCACGGGGATGGGCTTAAGCTTTGGAAAACTTAGTATTTTGTCACATTTTCACTCTTTTCTCTGTTATGACCATCTTGGCCACCTCGTTTTTTTCTCCCCTAATTTCCCCTAATTTGATTTGTCTCCTTTTTACGATGCTTTGCGAGTTAAATCTGTCAGAGACTTTTGTCTTATTTTTGCAGCGTTCAAAGTTATCGCAATCCATTCCTGGCTTGTATCGTATGTATGTGCATAAGTATGCGTATATGTGCATATTAATGTGTGTGTGTAGAGTGCGTCTGTATACACACGCACATACGTACCCGTTTTGGTATGCGTGAATATCTGTGTGTACACATGTGTGTACATTATTGGAGTTTCAGGAAATGCTCCCGAAGACATTGGGACATATATTTACATCCATCCCTAAGTTGATAATTAAAGTTTCCTTTTATGCTTCTCTCTGTATAAAGACTTTCACCGGTAGTCTTTTTATGTCTTGGAAAGACATACTTGCCCCTTTGTAGTTATTTTCTGAGTTTTGTCATGTCTAAGGGCAAACTTGAGCCGGCGATCCTGGAACCCAGTGCAGGTGTCTATCAGTATAAGTAAACCTTCAATCTCTTGAAAAATTTTTTAGTGTTTATTTATTTTTGAGACGGAGAAAGAGCATGAGCAAGGGAGGGGCAGAGAGAGAGGGAGACACAGAATCCGAAGCAGGCTCCAGGGCTCTGAGCCGCCAGCACAGAGCCTGACGCGGGGCTCGACCTCACAAACCGCGAGATCACGACCTGAGCCGAAGTCGGACACTCAAGCTACTGAGCCCCCGAGGCGCCCCTAAACCTTTGATCTTTTGTACACTGGTCCCGAGTGATCAACTCAGGGCAGTTCTGGGGCCCCCCTCCTCTGCCACCCGTCTCCGTGCCGTGCCCCCCTCCTGCACCAGCGCCTACCCTGTTTGCTCCCACCCTGCAGCCCACAGGCACCTTCCAGGGTCTTTCTGACCTTACAGCCCTCACCCCGTCCTCGTCTCTCCCTGCCTCTCTTCTCCCACACCCCACGGGACAGCCTCCACAATTATGTCCAGTTTCAGCTTTGCTGTGATTTCCTCAGAGAGGACTTCCTAGACCAGCCGAGCGAAAGTGCACTCGGTCACTCTTCAGAGCACCCGTCGTTCTCCCTCGTGGTGCCTCTTATAACCATGATTTCTTCCCATTGTTAAATCACCGTGACGTAATAGTTACTGTCTCGGCTTCCACTCTGCCCTCTCAGCTGTGTGACCCCAGGGAAACCGTGCAGCTTCTCTGAGCCTTCAGTTCTACATCTACTGATTAAGGACCGTATCATTGAATTTCAAACTTTTTAAAATTATTATTTCACAGCAGATCCTTCCCCATAAAGGGATGCATGAAAGAGAACTCCAGTTTTTAAAGCCGACGAAACCTGAGTGTCTTTGCTGAGAGCCACAGAGGTTGGCCCAGAGCTTTCTACAAACGCCCGCCCCCTCCTCCCTCCAAAGGGGGTCCTCAGGGAAGTTGGCAGAAAGTTTATCTTCGGTGCTACGGCCCTCTCTAGATGTCTTACTCACTATATAACAATACGCCCCCCACACTTATCTACAGAGCGGGCCCCCTTGCTGGGCCTCCGTGCAAACAGATTCTCACAGCCTCTGATGACGGATGAGGCGTTGTCTTCACAGGACCGAAGAGGATTGGAAGTGACTTAGTAGCGGCAGGGAAGAACAGTGTTCAAGTTCCCACAACCAGGTAGATACACCACGGAGATTTAAACACATTCACTGCACTGAGTACAAAAGTAATCGATGCAAGGGCACTTGTGCGACTCAGTTGGTTAAGCGTCCAACTCTTGGTTGCAGCTCAGGTCACGATCTCAGGGTTTGAGAATCAGAGCCGTGCACCGGGCTCTGCACTGACAGCAGGGTGCCGGCGTGGGATCCTCTCTCTCTTCTTCTCTCTCTGCCCCTCCCCAGCTTGTGCGCTCTCTCTCTCTCAAAATAAATAAAAACTTAAAACACACAAAAAACAAAATTAATCGATGTCTTAGCGTGCCTCAGTTTCCCACATTTAAGGTGGGCAAGCTCAAATCAGTGTGTAAGATTTTTACCCACATGAGCATGACTGATACAAAACACAGACTCAAACACCGCCTACGACAAGCAGGCTGCTAGTTACTTACCTGGTAGCATTTTCAGGTTATGAGACTCTTCAAAGTAGAACTAAGTGTATCATGTTAGAAACAGAAAACAGCGCACAATCCCAAAGTTGATTTTGACAACCCAGAAAATACTGGGGGTGGTGGAATGTTATGACTTCTATTTTTATCAGCAGCAATTACCAGCTTTTGGATTCCACCCGACTATCTAAGTAAACATTTGTGACAGTATCAGAGGCTTAAAGCTACGCCTCTACCTAATTAAAATGAACTAGTCAACTAAGTTTAGTAAGACTATGTTATATGCTCCTCACAGGTTAATTCTGAGAGATAGTTTGAGGCGTATTTCTTTTCAACGCTAGAAAAACCAAGAAAATAAACCCAAGGTGTTGGCTGTGTGTGGGCATCTTGGGGGCAGGGAGAGGCTTGTTCTTGACATTCACGAGGTCTCGAATATTTTATAAATTAATTTTTAATACATAAACATCGTTCTATTGGAATATGGTGTTTGCCATTTACCCAGATGGTGGTGGTGTCTCTAATACCAGAGCCCACGCCATGACACCCTCCTAACTGGAAGGACCAACAAACCACTCTTCTGACCATTTGGGATTCCCAGTAAAGAATTCAAGTTTCCATTAATACATTAGGATTATAACCAGTCTGGGAGAGCGATGGCTTCGACCTATGAACTCAGATGGATTGTATTGCGAACTTGTCGCTCATATCAGGGAAGTAATCCCACATTTAGATATTTTTTAATGCGTAATGTTTGTCAATGCCATAGACATTTAGCTGATGAACAGTGATATTTATGTTCAAATTATTTAACGGTGATGCATGTAATAATAATATATGTAATGCAAATGTGAATACGAAGGGCAAAGGCAAATAGAGACTATAAACACGGATACAAGTAACGGAAGTGAACTTGCTGTTGTTAAAAATTCAGTACGGGCCCCCAGGAGCTCACAGAGGCGTTGATAAGAATACTCTGGTTCTTTGGCGGTCCTGTGTTTGACATAAGAAAACCAAAGCTGTCATAATAGATCAAATGTCTAGTTTGTATAACATTATCTTATGGATGCAAAATTAAATATTGCCCATTCCCGGGGCGCCTGGGCGGCTCAATTAGTTGAGCGTCTGACCCTTGATCTCACAGTCCTGAGATCCAGCCCCGTGCTGGGCTTCGCGCCGAGTGTGGAGCCTGCTTGAGATTCTCTCTCTCTGCCTCTCCCCTGTTCACACACACCCCCTCTCCCTCTCTCTCTCTAAGTAAATAGAAAAACATTACAAAAAAATTGTCCATTCTTAACTTGAAAATGGTAGATTTTCACTTAATCCAAATTCATTTCTTTTTTAATTGAAAGATTCCCAGGTGTTTTTTTTTTCTGTTTGTTTGTTTGTTTGTTTGTTTTGAACTCTGTCACTTTCCATGAAATTGAATAGGGAGGCATTTTTTCTTGATGACAGAATTATCTTAATCTCGCACTACTTTCATTGAAGTGCGATGTAGAAAACAATAAAGATCCCAAGCCAAGATTCTAGAGTCTTCTTTCAAAATCTGGCCTCCTCCTACACGCATGCAGAGACTAAGTTCCCGGCACACTGCTTCTTCCTTCCCCACGCCAACAACGGTGACAGGAGAATTTGTGCTTTCGCTTTGGAAAGGCTGCAAAGACGTGAGCTTCTCAGCTGCTTGTCTTACAGAGGACTCAGGTGTCTACGTTTAAAATCAACGTGCTGACATGATTTTGACAGACTGATGCCTTTGTGGGAAGTAAGGTAATATTGGGGGTGCGCGCTCGCGGGCGCAGGACCGCAGTTCTCATCTGGGTAGATTTCTCCGTGGCTGTTGAATTTTTTTGTTCCTTGTAAGTGAACCATTTCATCTTTTAATAGCAGTTTCAAACTCACGCGGCCTTTAAACCTTTGACATGTAATTGAAAATGGGACACCCAGCTGTGAAGAGAGTTGATTGGAAAGCAATTAGAATTGATCTTTCTTAATGTTTTTCCCCAGGTCAAGCTGATGCCTCCCGCTCCCAGCGATGACCTGGCGACGCTCAGTGAGCTGAACGATGGCAGCCTGCTTTATGAAATTCAGAAGCGCTTTGGGAACAATCAGATATATGTAAGTGCCCCTGAAATTGCCTTTTGCCCTGCCTTTGTCTTGCCGCCAGTGTCCCCCCTTCAGTGCTGCAGATACTACAAGTAAAGGGCTTATTGTTGTTTCTGGTGGTGCTGATGGCGTGAGGTGGACTTCTCGGAGTTCAGGTTCATTCTGATGGGGTTCCCAGGCGCGTTCAGCAGAGATCCAAATTTCAGAATTAAGTGAAAGGTAATGTCCTGTGGGTGGACAGCTTTCCTGTAGTCGAGTTTGCTGCGGTAGAAGGTCTTGCTAGAAACAGAAGGATCTCCAAGTCGCTTATCAAAATGCTGTTTGTTTCCTGTAGTTTACCTAGCCTCCCAGATCTGGAAAAGGAAGCTAAGGCGGTAAAGTAGACTCCTCACGTCAGCGTGCAGGAAAAGAGAAACTCTTGTCCCTCGCAGTTATCAGGAAATGCTTTGTAAATAATTCACGCGCCCATCTCTGATAATAAGATATGAATAGATGACACGAGGAAAAGCGGCACGGAGAATTAATTCGCTGTGGTTCTGCCCTGGTTTATGCGTGTTATTTCTTCCAACACCCAGAACAATTTACACCCCGTGTAATCCCCGTCTCCGTCTCTGTCCGTCTCTCTCTGTCCTTGAATTTGTTCTGTTCAACTCAGAGCAATTCAATCCGAACGTCTGCAGGGAAATCTGATTATGCCCGTATCTGCTCTCCCTTTTTGATAATGCCCTTTTTCTCCTGGGCTACCGAGAAATTGATTAAGTAATTTTCATATAAATGTGAAATCTGAGATTTCCTTACCGGTCGTAAATCGCCAGGTGCTGACTAGCCTGTGAAAATTCAGCGCGGCATCTTCTTGCTTGGGTAAGTTGCCTGCCTCTGTCAATACACGTCAAAGTAAGCACTTCTATCAGAATGAGCGGAATCGAGTCATTGGCCTGAAGTGGGAAAGCTTGATGACTTTGGGCTCTGTCACTCCTTTTATTTGTGTATTGTCATTACTCCGTTTTCTCAGCTTTTCCAGCTTTGTGCTGACGCTTCTCCTCTCTCACCCCTTCCTCCTTCTTGACTCCTTGCTGCGTTGCCAGAAGACCGTTGTTTGACTTGTTCTGGCTTTCTTTGTTTCCTTCATGCTTCTCAAGTGCCTCCATCTCCCTGCCATCCGCCTAGTCTACGTCTTCATCTCGGCGGTCACCATTCTCATCAAAGCCACTGTCCTCTCTTCCCCAGCTGCCTCCCATCCGTGCAGAGACCACCTCGTGCCCTCTCCATCCGATCTCACGAGGAACTCGAGGAATTTTTGTAATGAACAAATGTCATCTTGAGACTCCTGGTCTTGGACGTCTCTGTGGCTTATCGTTTTTCACGGGAGGACAGCCACAATCTTGGCTCATGATCCGGCCTGTGGATACTAAGCGTTGATGCTCTCGGCCTCCTGAGACTGCCCTCCTGTCTACACCAGGATTTTCCGTGGCCTGTTTTTCTTTCCCCTAAGTTTCTCTTTCTACCCCATGAAATAAACACTTAGCTTCATAAACTGCCATCAGAAGGTCTTCAGTCTTCAAGTGAACTTTGCAGATTAAGTCATGATGGATCTTTCTTCTGACTGCTTGTGATTTTATCCCTTCCTCGTGACTTGATCGGTCCCCGGGTGCTGTGCTGGGCTCTGGCTCAGTGAGAATACACCCATGCCGGTTTTCCTCACTGGGAGGCCTGGTCAAGCACTTTCCAACGGCAAATGGCAAGTACTTCCTGCTGCTTATCACGGTCATGGCTCTAGCTCCTCCCGACACGGGACCGTCTTCTCAGACTCTGTCTGCTCCCTGGGTTTCTTGTTCTCTCTGGACCCTCAGAATTAGTATTCCCTGCTTTGCTCGAGCTCACATCAAATATAAATGTGCCACTGTGTGAGACATGATTTTCTTCTTTTCCATACCTGGAATATCGAAGAGCTAAATCGTCCGGGATCAATTTTGTGATGAGTGCTCTAAGTTATGTTATTCGAACTCGCCTTTAATGGATAGACAAGCAATTTAAACAATATTGATTGAATGATAATAAGCACTTCTCAGAGTATCCTGTGAACCATTGGGTATATGAGCTTTTCATTACTGTTCTGCAGGGAGAGCCAGCGTTTAAAACCTCTTATAACCATTTGATGGTTTCATTTCCGTCTGTTGAATCTAAAAAGAATCCAGGCTTGCGTTTTCTATGTCTTTGTCTTTTCCAATGCCGTGTTTACAGGAATTCATTTTTAATCCATTTTACAAAAGTAGCAGTCCATGATGAACTGGAAATCAAAGTGTTCCTTCCCACTAATACAAAAACACTGGTTTCAGGGGATGTTGTGTTCAGAGTTGGTCATGTGACCCACCTTCCCACAGTCCCTACATGCCCCCCACCCCTTTAACTCTTCTTGCAGCTTCAGCCCAAAGTGCCTGGTTCGGGTGTTGCTACTAGTCTTTCTTCCATGTCCCAAATCGGATTTTCATGCAAATCTCAGCAGCCTTCCTTTCAAAATATATGCAGAATGGACCCCCACTGCTACCACCGGCCCATCAGAGCCAATATAACACGGATCAGTAGAAATAATTGTTCAACCAGGAATTTCATCTCTTTTCGCTGTAGTCTGACTGGTTATACAAGGTGATCTTTCAAAACAATCTGTAGGTTTCTCTTTCTTTTCTTTCTCTCTTTTTTCTTTTCTCTTCTTTTTTTTTTTTTTTTTTTTTGGTGCCAAAACCCAGGAGCAAACGTAAGTGACTCTTTTAACTAAGTGTGTAGCATTCTATTTGGATATCAGATTGGGAAGGTTCCATATAGCTTGTAGCAGAAGGACATGCCCAAACCACCAAACAAAATTAGTTGCAAGAGATGAGGCGTTTGCTTGCTAGGAAAGGCAGAGAATAAAGGCCTTTCATTCTCTGAATAATTACTGTCACCTGGAACAGAGAGAATAGAATATGCAATCAGATTTCTTTATGGATAGCAGATAAACATGGAAGCAATATTCTCTTTATTCTCTTTACAAACACTGGTAGGACTCAAGACTCATAATGAAAGGACCCCACAAAATAAACACAGGCTCCTGTAATATCTGGTTAGCCAGGTAGGCGGCCCGGCTCACCTGAGCCACCGACTGAACATTCCCCTCCAGCTGACCCTGTGGGACGTAGCAGGTCTTCTTTGTAAGAGCAGTTCAAGAGGCTGGCTTGTGTCAGAAGTTGAAGTCTCTCTCTCAGAGGACGTTTGAAATTCCATAGACAGACTCATCTTCCCCAAGCTTACACTGCCCCCTAGCTTGTATCCGAAGCCTCACTGCCATATGCAATACCTACCATGTCGTTCTGTGTCTTCCATTCAATCGATTATGGACGCTTGTGAACACTGAACAGAAGTGAGCTATTTTTTTTAATGTTTTTAATGTTTAATTTATTTTTGAGACAGAGAGAGACAGAGCATGAGCGGAGGAGGGGCAGAGGGAGAGGGAGACACAGAATCTGAAGCAGACTCCAGATTCTGAGCCATCAGCACAGAGCCCGAAGCGGGGCTCGAACCCACGAACCTTAGGTCATGACCTGAGCCGAAATTGACGCTTAACCGACTAAGCCACCCATGCGCCCCAGAAGTGAGCTACTCAAAAAAAAAAGTGAGGGGCACCTGGGTGGCTCAGTAGAATGAACATCTGACTCTTGATTTCAGCTCAGGTCATGATCCCAAAGTCATGGGATAGAGCCCCTGTTGGGCTCCGTGCTGAGCCTGGAGCCTGCTTGAGATTCTCTCTTCTCTTCTCCCTCTGCCCCTCTCCCCTACTTGTACTCTCTCTCTTTAAAAAAAAAAAAGTGATACTTTACGAAGATGAGGTAAAGGAAATCTGTAGGTTTCTAAATTAAAAAAAATATTTTTCTCTGAAAAACATTTAGAACATTCCCTTTCGTCAACATAGCCTCTTGAGAATATGGCATAAATTTATACGCGTTCATACTCTAGGACTCTGTCATTAGCATTCAGATCACATTTTTCTGAACAATCTTTTTGTTCATCACAAAATATATTTGCAAAGACAGTCTCAACTTCCTCCAATAATCAGACCAAAGTAAAAATTATATCTCAATAGAAAAACGCAATTTAGAAGTGGTTTGATTTTATTTTAGTTCTTCATTTTTCCTTCCCTAGCAAATTTCCCAAGTCTCCCTCCATCTCTTTCTCTTCATTTTTCTGAGCAATTTTCAGAAACTTCACTACGAATGTGCCCCTTTGGGTCAATCATTTCCCTTTTCTTTTCTTCTGTATGTGGCTGTAACATAGTGGCCAGGTCTTGTTTTAAGTCAGTGTTGGATTGGATCACAGCATATAAAGAGAATAGTGCACGACTCGTGATGATTTAGGCTCAGGTCATGACCTCATGGTTCATGAGTTTGAGCCTGCTTTAGGCTCTGTGCTGATAGCTCAGAGCCTGGAGTCTACTTTGGATTCTGTGCTCCCTCTCTCTCTGTCCCTCCCCCACTCATGCTCCATATCTCTCTCTCTCTCTCTCTCTCTCTCTCTCTCTCTCTCTCTCTTTTAAGAATAAACAAATGTTAAAATTAAAAACAAAGAGGTTTTGGCATATATAGCTACAGATTCATTTTCTACTTTTTTCTCTACTTTCTCCAAAGAGAATCATCCAGTGTGTTCTCTTCTGCCTCTGTCAACTTTCATTCATTATTATATTTCTGGTAATCGTCTATCTTGTTGCCAGCAGCGACAGCTACCCATTTTTCTGGAAAATAAGCTGCTGTATGAATATATCCTAATTTATTTATTTACTCTACAGTTGAGGAACCCTTGAGTTGTCTCCACTCTTTGACTGTTGAATTATAGTGTTACAAGTATGTGACTTAGATGGATCATACTGTTAGAAGCCATCTTAATACTTATTTTGGCAGCACGCGAATATGAGTAGTATTTCTGTGGGGGCCACACAGAATTTTGTTCGTGGGACGTTAACCCAGCACTGGAATGGCAGCATTACACAGATGTTTAGCCTTGTAGACATACCCAAACACTTTGAGAGTGCTTACCCACCACACAGTTCAGGATTCCACCCCCGACACACACAGCATAATTAGTCTTCTATGTTATACTGTTAGTTTTTATAGATTTCAGCCGTCTTGGCAGGTGTGTGCTATCTCATTGTGGTTTGAGATCACATCTTCCCGCTCCCTGAGGCTGGTGACCCATCAGTGTGTGTTGCTCATTTGGCCATTTTGGCTCAGGACGTGGCTGTTCAGTTATATCAACATTTAAAAAGAAATGGGTTGTGTTCCTTTTTCTAATCGATACATAGGGATTTGTATATACTCAGGATATTCTTTCTTTGTTAGATGTACATGTTTCCAGCATTTTCTCCCAGTTGGTGGCTTCCATTTTTGTCTTCGAATAGGTCTGTAGAATAGGCGTGTAGAATAGAAGCTTTCAATTTTTATAAAATTCTTTACATTTAGTGTTTTTTTGTGTCCCATTTAAGAAAATTTGGCCTTGGTCGTAAAATTTGTCTAGGTTTTCCCTGTGTTTCTTCTTTTGGTTTGATTGTTTTAACTTTATAACATATAAGGTATATTACTAGGGTGGAAGTGATTTCGCAACGGTACAAGAGGAGGGTCCAGATTAATGTTTCCTCACTGTCATAACAAGATGACCGTGGGGAGAGGGTCTGTCTTGAGAATCCATCTTCTATTGTATGGATGGATCCTTTTGTGTCTAAACCAGTACCGGAGAATCTTAATCACTATAGCAGTGTAATAAATTTTAAAACATGGGAGCCTTCTTTATGTCGTGGAACGTTAATATCCCTCCTTTGGTTGTGTTTAATTTCTCTGGAACATTTTTAAATTTTTGATATAGAAGTGTTGACCCTTTGTATTTTATCTGTTTCTGGGCATTTTTCAAGTTTCGATACTATAATAAATGTTATTTTCCTATTGAAAATATCAAGAGAATTTCATTTTCTCATTGTTTATGACAAATATGGAGATATAATTCAATTGTAAAATTCACGTTTTATCGGCCAATCTTGCTAAATTCATATGTAAACATGGATTTATATGGAGATTCTTTGGGATTTTTGGCACATACTATCATAGAGTATGAAGATAATGGCTTTTATTTTTCTCTTCTAAATCTTGATAGCTTCCTTACTTTCTTTTCTTGTTTTATTTCATGAGATGGCACTCTTAATAGAAAGATGACTGGAAGTGACAGTCATAGGTATCCCTACCTCTTTTTATATCCCAGGGAAAAGCTTTCGATGTTTTCTCATTAAGCATGTTGTTGGCAGTAGCCCTGCCATAGATCTAGTTAAATGTTATTAGATTAAGTTCCTTATATTCAGACTTTTCCAAGTTATTATTATTTTTAGTCAGGAGTGTGCATCGAGTGCTATTAAATGTTTTTCGACATTTATTGAGATGATCATACAGCTTTTATTCTTTACTCTTTATTATTATAATTTTTTTAATGTTTATTAGTTTTGAGAGAGAGAAAGAGACAGAGTGCAAGCAGGGGAGGGGCAGAGAGAGAGGGAGACACAGAATTTGAAGCAGGCTCCAGGCTCTGAGCTGTCAGCACAGAGCCCGATGCGGGGCTCAAACTCACAGACTGCGACATCAAGACCTGAGCCGAAATCAGATGCTTAAGCAACTGAGCCACCCAGGACCCCTCCTCTTTAGTATTATAAATTGTAAGAGTTGATTTTCTAATATGAAGCCAACCTTGCGTTACTAGAATAATGCCTATTTGGTTGAAACAGATTATCTGTTGAATGTATTACTGGAATTAATTTGTCAACATTTTGTTCAGGATTTTTGCATGTACTTAATGAAAGCGAGCAGCCTGTAAATTTCCTTCCTTTCAATATACTAGTTAGGTGTGGAATATCAAGTTTATGCAGGCCTCTTAAAATGTGATGGCGTTCCCTCTTCTGCTATTTTCTGGAATAATTTGTGTAACACCTGTTTGTCTTGTTCATTGATGTTGGGAAGAATTCACCAGTGAAGTTTAAGCTTTCTTGGTGGAAAAGTTTTTTTTAGACGGAGATTCAGATTTCTTTTTCAGAAAAATAAAGGCGTGAGATGTTTTATATCTTATTGTGTTTGTTTTGGTAAGATGGTGAGTTGTTCTCCACATTATCTAAATATCCAGACACAGTGGCTAAAGTATGATTCCTAATACCTCTACATCTGTTGTCGTGTCTGTACTGTCTGTAGTAATGTCATATTTCAGATACTAGTAGTTCATGCATTTTCTTTTGTTTCTTTAGTCCTGTTAGGGTACTCACCATTTTATTACATAGTTCAAAAGGCCACCTTCTGAGTTTTGTTTTCTATTCTTTTAATTCCTGTGGTTATACTGATTATTTATTTCTGTATAATTTGATGTAGTCTGATGAGCTCCTTGAAAATGATATTTAGATCATTAATTACCAGCTTTTTTCTTTTTACCATTATAAATTTATAATAACATCCATACTAAATATACTTTTAATTGCATCTCACAAATTGTGCTATAATCAAAATATTTTCTCATTTGCAGTGTAGCTCCTTTTTAGGCTCATGGTTCATTTGCAGATGCATTGTACAATTCTCGGACATTTCATGATTTTCTAGATAACAATTGTTAACTTCTGTCTTACTTCTACCATGATCAGAGTGCATACTGTGTGTGATTCAAGTCATTTAAATATAATGTAACTGGTCTGTGTTCAATTTCAGAGAATGTATATTCTGTGATTGTTTGCTAACAGTGTTGTATATAAGTCAGTTAGACCCCTTAGTAATTATTTCAACATTTTCTCTGCTTATTCCATGAGTTACTAAGAAAAAATTGCTAAAAATCCCCACTACTGTGGTGAATTTTTCTCCTTACAGCTGTTTTTGCTTCCTACATTTTGCGCTAGATTTTAGTCTCATCGAAGTTTTAAATTGCTGTATCTTCCTGATCGATTTAACATTTTATCATTGTGAAATGTCCCTTTTCATCACTTGTATTTATTTTTTCATGAATTGAGTATTGCTAAATCACATTTTTGTTATTATTATTGTTTGTGGGTGTATCTTCTTTTATCTTTTTACTCTCTGATTTTCTTAATCTATATATTTAAAGTACTTTAATCCAGTTCATAATCTTTGTTGTTTAATTAGAGTATTTAGTTGCTTTACATTTAATGAAATAACTGATGTGTTGGGGTTTAAATCTATCATTTTATTATTTGATTTCTATTTATTCCATCTGTTCTTTGTGCCTTTATATCTCATTACTTGTCCTTTTTTAATCACAAGAGTATATATATTTGCCTTTTTGTACTTTAGCTTTGCATTATGCATCTTATTATTATTCTGTAGCAGGATAGAACTCGTTACTGTATTACCCTCAGCATATTTTGCCATGTGTTTTAATTTTGTACATTTTATTCAGTCTGATTCTCACAAAACCCCTTGAAGAAAAGAAATTCTTAGAGTCTAGTCATTTGACTTGTTATGTGTTTAGTGGAACAAGCCTATCAGTTTAATTTTATTTGAATTCTATTTTTCCATTTCTGTATTTACAAACCCTTCATACAATTCACGAAATGTTAATATATGGCTTTTATTTCTTCTCTGTATTTTGCACGATTTTAAAATTCTGTAATTTTTAATTTTAAGTGTTCTGTTCATATAATCCACCGACTACTTGTCTCCTTTTCTTTTAACAGACTTTTATTGGAGACATCCTCTTGCTCGTTAACCCATTCAAAGAGCTTCCAATTTATTCCACCATGGTGAGTATAAAATTTAAAATATCACCTAATAATGTAGAGTAACACCCACCAGATGTACCTGTCCATATCAAATGATTGATTAAGAAGAAATCAGAAACAGTAAGTGAAGTCAGAAACTTCTCAGAAAATTCTAAATTGTATATTTGCATAATAGCGACTTTAATTTGTTCTGAGGCAAAAATAGAAAGGAATGTTATTTTTACCAAAAGATTCCTTTGCACTTATAATGTGTAATCTTCCTCTCATTGTAGTCAGTAGACAGACTTCTAAAATTAAATAATGAATTACTGTGTTTTCCATTCCTTCCTGACTAATTCAAGTTCAGTTAGTGTAAAGTATTTATTTTAACATCATGACCTCTTTCAGAAAAGTTCTATGATGTTAAAACAATGAGAATAAGGAAGGATAATATTACATTTATACATTTTTCCAAATGACTTTCCACTTTTAATTATGAAACTTTCAAAATTAAAAGAGCAATTGCTTTTGGAAAATTATTCCAGGCAACTGAAAACACAGTATGATTTTTGAGTAGTAAGAGATCAAAAATATCATCGTGCAAGCTCTCTTTCTCTCTTTTGTGTGTGTGTGTGTGTGTGTGTGTGTGCACGTGTGCACAAGGCTGGTTTCAGTTAAAGCAGAATACCTCATAGGGAGCAGGTACATGACAAACAGGAGAGGGGAGTAGACACACGTTCTTGAAACGGGGACATGCTCAGAGATGTTGGAGGGGGAGGTGGCAGGAGGGAGGTTGGAGAAAAGGGAGAGGGAGAGGGGAAGGGAGAGAGACATCACCTTCTTGAAACTCCCAAGGAATCACTGAAGAATTCTTACAGAAATACCTCCTGAGAAAAAGAGTGCACCCTTACTACCCCAACCTCCACCCTTCTTACCAAAATCCCTTCCTTCCACTGTTGCTTTGAAACCACTTTACCTTGCCTACTGTCCTTATTCCGCTCAGTCCAAGCCCAGCCTTAGCCCTGGGCAATCTGAGTATAAGGACACATGATAGACCAGGGCAAGAGGAATCAGGACCTCTGCCAGAGAAGTAAGGTTAACCTGATCTGTGATTATTAGATAGACATATGGACTACTCGTATTTTTATTTCTTTTGATGTCAGTTTTTTAATCATTGTGTTTCTCAAGGATTCTGTTCATTGTATTTAATCTTCACAGGTTTTTGGCATATAATTATTCATGATCCTATTTTTTTAATGTGTGTAAAAGTTGAGTGATTTATTTTAATTCTATATGTTGGTAATTTCAGTCTTCTCTGACTTTTTAAAATCAATTTTCTAGGAATTTATAGATTGTATTAACCTTTTCAATGAAAAGCATCTCTTGACTTTTAGGTTTTTTTCTATTGCATATTTATTGTCTATACAATTGATTTCTGTTTTTTTTTATTTTTGTTGTTTCCTTCTTTCTAAGTTCTTGGAGTTTAATTTGATAGTCATTTTAAGTTATAACATTGTATTTTTGAATTTTGTGCCTCTTATAAATATTTGGGGCTTTTTATTTTGCTTTATTTTTTTTTAATATTTATTATTTTTTTTTTTTTTGAGAGAGAGATTGAGAGAGAGAGACAGAGTACAAGCAGGGAGGGGCAGAGAGAGAGGGAGACACAGAATCCGAAGCAGGCTCCAGGCTCCAAGCTGTCAGCATGGATCCCGATACGGGACTTGAACTCATGAGTGTTAGATCATGACCTGAGCCAAAGTTGAACACTTAACCAACTGAGTCACGCAGAGGACCCTTGCTTTAAACACAGCTTTACAGAATTTTGCATCTTTGATATTTCACAAGTTCATTATTATTCAATTTAAGAGAGAGAGAGAAAGAACTCATGCTATTTAAATCTGGTTCTTAGCATGTTGTACCTGGCTTATATTTATGGTTTTATATTTGATCTTAGACTCAGTAAGAATCTTTTGGTGAGAGAAAAGCTAGTTTTAAAAACTAAATAAAATATATACATATATATTTTTTATTTAAATGCTTCTATAGACCTAGAGGTCAAATTCTAAGTATTAGGGAAAATTTAACATCATAAATTATTTTAGTATGGCTTATCATGTTGTAAGTATAACTTATCATGTTATAATATATATTGTATCTCAAATGAAACAAACCTGTGACTTTGTTGTTTGTTTGTTTTTAGGGGGTTAACAGTATGTCAGTTTTATGACTTCAAATATCATGTTGTATTTTCAGTTATTTCAGAAATACACATTAATAGAGAAAGGAGAGACACATTAGAAACATATTTCTTCTGTATTATTGTAGGAACAAGATATGACATATTGAGATTTTTGCATGAACAGTTCATTAAAACTTATAATGGTGAATGCAACATATAACTTATATGCATTATCCTTTATACCCATCATTTTCAACAGACCCTGGCATAGAAAGTAAGAGAAAAATAAATATATTTAGGTAAAATATGCACTGATAAAAAGCTTGAGGAACAAATAAAGAGAAGAGTGTCTGTTGAAGACACAGGCTTTTAATTTCTGAGTCTAGGAGAATGTGTAACAAAAAAGAAAATGAAAGAAAAGAAAAATTTATGAGGAAAAATCAGATTCAGGTAAATATGGGAAGTTTTTGGAGGTTAAATTGAAATAATGTTGAGATTCTACATTCGATGTAAGATTAGGAATAATTAGCATAAGCATTTCATTTTGCAAGATTTCTAAGATTCATACCACACTTAAGAATGAGGTACAGGGGCACCTGGGTGGTTCTGCTGGTTAAGCATCCAACTCTTGATTTTGGCTCAGGTTACAATCTCATGGTTTATGAGTTTGAGCCCCGTGGCAAGCTCTGTGATGGCGCGGAACCTGCTTGGGACTCTCTCTCTCTCTCTCTCTCTCTCTGCCCCTCCCCTGCTCGTGCCCTCTCTCTCTCTCTCTCTCTCTCTCTCAAAAAGATAAACATTTTTTAAAAAAGAATGAGGTAGAAAAATAATAGAAAGCAATGAAGAAGGAGGAGAGTTAAAGGGGGAGGAGGGAGGGGAGGGTAGTGGGGTGGGGAGACAATGGTGACAAGACAGATAGCGGCCACTAAAGAACCAGATCTAACGCATTGTTGGAAGTGATCAGAAAGCATGAACATCTTGGCGTTTGTGTCATTGTGGAAACCAGGGGCCAAGTGAGCGTCCTGAGAGTGAACACATCAGCAATAGATACGCAATCGTCCCCTCGAACATCAGTATCAGACTTTTCTCGGTATTTCTCACCATTACCTTTACCGTGGACTTCATAAACCAACAATCTGTCACCTGGAAATCTCCATGTACAAAATGCTGACACCATTTCAGATAAAATACCTGGAGATAACTTCTCAAGATTATGTTTTTGCAAACACGAGGATACAAAAATGATCGGTACCCATTTTCTTTTCAGCTACTGTTGGCAGTGAGATTAAGCTGTCCCGCTGTGTAAAGTGGCATTAGTGTGGGATGCCCGGCTCAGCACTTCATTAGTTTCGGATTCTGATTATCGTTGGTCTCCTAATATTCCCAGTGCATGTTCGAGTTTGGCAAGTAGCTGGAGGGATTGAGCAGAGCTCGTTGCCTCTGGATGAGTGGGACTGGCATTGTCTAGTGTTCATCACATGGCAGGCCTGCTGCAAAAGTCTTTACATATGTTACCACACTGAATCACAAAAGGCAATGCAGTCAGTATAAGAATTATTGTTTCCACTTGGGAGGTGAAAAAAACAAGGCTTAAGTAGATTTAGCAAATTTTCTAAAGCCATCTATGATGATATGGACGGAATTTAAATCCAGGTCACATATCCCCTGAGCAAATGCATGACAGACTCTTTTGGTACAAATGTCAAGTGGAGGCAATTTTGGTTATTATTATATGTGCTCCTTTGTAAAACCCACACATTGTTTTCAGAATATGTCATCTATATATGGTTATATAGGTAATGAGTAGGTAACCCACTCAGGCAGGTGGAGTGACATATTCATGCTATAATATGAGGCCAACAGCCCATGTGAGTCATGCTGTTGACATCAGGGGGGTCCCACGGGTTGTGGGATCCGGACACTTGGGGGGCCTGTGCCTGGCCCTCTCATCAGCTGTGGAACTGTACGGTTGGCTTCAGAAATCCGAGCGGGGCAGGATTCTGCAGTCTTCCAGAGGTTTACTGAAAGGGGCCATGCATGGTGGAAAGTGGGAGGGAGGTGACTTGTTAAAAATGAAAGACCTTATTCTTTGCAACCAGAGACTCTGGCACATTGAGGTACCCATGAATTAGGCTGACATGATGCCATCTCACCCATAAGCTACAACAGAGCACTTAAAATTTCCTCTGGCCAGAATCCTCTGGTTCCCAGAAGATGCAGATGGGGAGAGAATGAGGCGAAGTGGAGTGAGAAGGTAGGCGGGAAAGAGAGTGGCTCACCCTGATGGTATTTGCTGGACCACATAAGAACACGCAATAATAGTAATAATGAAAATAATAAAGACAGTGATAGCCAATCCAAAGGTTACATGGCGTGTCAGAAAACTTGAACTGTAATAGTGAAAATCTTCAAGCTTCGATAGGAATAATTAAATAGAATTAATTAATTAATTAAATATGCTATTATGCTATCTGTGCTATTATATGCTATATTATGCTATTATATGCTATAATGTGCTATTATGTTAGCATTATTATTTTTGTATTGACATTACATACAAAGCATAGAATCAGCATCAAGCTAAGTATTACCAGGTGGTAGCAGTGGGATATTCTACAATATAAACTCCAACACTGCATGAAAAGATGGCTTATAAGAGATCTGAGAAAAGTTATTAGTTTGTTCATCATGAAAAAACTTAGACACCCAAGATCCATTATGCAGCGAATGTCTAGTAAAACTTAGCCTAAATAGAAGACATACCCCTAAGTGGTTTGAAGAAATGGCGTAGGAGTCACATATGCTCCTGCCTGTCCTCTGTCTTGCCTTGTTTGTAACATTTAATGAAGTTCTCAGCACGATTTTACAGATTGAATTTAAAAGCATTCTGTTAAAGTTTGATGAGGCCCACGTTGGACTTGGAATGTAAAATAGTGTTAGTGCAAGTGTTCAAAAAGAACAGATATTTGTCCTACAAGAAAATAAAGCTAGGCTAAAACTCCCTGGTCGGCTTATGAGTTTTAGTGTATACATCACTATCATTAATCATTTTGATATCCATTTTAAATTCTGGAATAATTAAAAATACAAAAATTTGAAAACTATTTCAAATAAAGAAGTTGTATTTGTTCAAATGCTCTCCTCCGATTAGGATGCAGCTATAAAGTCGTGGTCAGAAGACATTGTGCCTTGGTTTAACTGTAATGTTTATTTTCTGTGTATTACAGAAATTATATGGTGTCTTAGATTAGATGGTGTAGTGTGCTGTCAACAGGGGCAAAGACAGCCACTTTCCTGAAACTATCATCCTTTCATCTAGTCTTTATACATACACACATATAATCACCCCCTCTTATCTGAGCTTTCGCTTTCCATGGTCTCAGTTACGCGCAGTCAGCCAGGGACTGATCTTTCTTCTAATGCAGCATCCGAAAGTCAGTGGTGGCTACCTCACCTGCCTGGGGTCCTCACTGCACTTCATCTCATTACATGGGCATTTGATTATTTCTCATCATCACAAGAAGATAAGTGAGTGTAAGACAAGAAATTATTTTGAGAGAGAGAGGGACCATACTCATACAACTTCTATTTATTTATTTATTTATTTATTTTATTTTATTTTTTAAATGTTTATTTATTTTGAGAGAGAGAGAGAGAGAGAGCAGGAGTGGGAGAGGGGCAGAGAGGGAGACACAGAATCCAAAGCAGGCTCCAGGCTCTGAGCTATCAGCACAGAGCCCGATGTGGGGCTCGAACCCCCAAGCTGCAAGATCATGACCTGAGCTGAAGTTAGAAGCTTAACTGACTGAGCCACCCAGGCACCCTCCAACTTTTATTATAGTATATTGTTATGTGTTCCATTTCATTCTTAGTTATTGTTGGTAATCTTTTACTGTATCTAATTTATAAATTAACTTCATCAGAGTCCTGTAAGTACAGGAAAAAATATAGAGAAAGGATTCGGTATTCTGTGTGGTTTTAGGCGTTCCCTGGGGGTCCTGAAATATTACTGGTGAATAAGGGGCGAGGAGGGGGACTACTGTACATATGGAATAAAAAACTACATACACCGTAATTTTCTATTTTAATTCACTCAGAGGGCATATTAACCATATCCATTTACAAAAATAAAAATCTTCATTATCCACTGTGCTTCCAAAAATATTTTATATTGATAGTTTTAGATCTAGATAATTTATCTAAATGCCTTATATTTTATCATATTAAAACAATCAATTCTATTCATCCATTAAACTCTATACCAATTTTAATTATTGCCTTGTTTTCTACTCTTACAAAGAGTGCTAAGAACTGTTGTGTGTGCTCTTTTTGCTAATGTTCGAGAGTTTCTTCAGAGAGATTCGTGGTCAAGCCTACCTTCTTAAGTTTAGAAGTTGTTGCTAAATCACTGTTCCAGTTTGTGAGAACAGCTCTCAGTATTACAGATGCATTTTTCTAGTGCTGGAGAAAACTTGCTTTTGAAACCAAGCTCCACCACTAATTAGCCATGTGACCTTGGACCAGTCAGTAACTTCTTTGCTTCAATTTCCTTACCATAAAAAGGGAGAACATTCTCATACCCCAGTTATAGATTTCTACGAGAATTAGATGAGTAAGTATGAAGCGCTTAGAACTGCAGCAAGCACATAGCAAGTGTAAGCCATTATTACTATTATTATTACTTATTTTAATTATTAATAATTTTTATTACAAAAAATTATGTAATAATTTACTTAATTTAATTATTTATAATTTACTTAATTTACTTAATATACTTATTAAAAATTTACTTAATTTAATTATTAATAGTTATTATTACATAATAATTATTACTATTATTATGATGATTATTGTTTTTAATGTTTATTTATTTTTTGGGGGGTGAGAGTGTGTACTCACAAACAAGGGAGGGGCAGAGAGAAGAGAGAGGGAGAGGGAGTTCCAAGCAGTCTCCGCTAGGTGTCAGCACAGAGCCTGATGCGGGCTCGAATTCGCAACTGAGAGATAATGACCTGAGCCAAAATCAAGAGTTGGTTGCTTAACTGACTGAAGCACTTAGACACCCCCATTATTATTATTAGTAGTAGTAGTAATATGCCATTGATAAAGTTACCAGTATTTTATATCTATTATCCTACTGTTTGATATGGGATTTCCCTGGTTACCAGAGTTTCTGACCTTTTCTCATATTTATTATTCTCTTCTGTTTATATTCTTTGTCCAATTTTCTATTTTATTTCCAGTTTTTCTTTGTAGGTATTTATTTTTAGGAGTCATTTATAAGACGTGGATAATGTATGGATCATATGCACAGCTTAATTTCCTCTCTGTCTTTGACTTTTATCGTCATTACTGTATGTTTGATATTTGTGGTAGAAAAGCAATTGTCAAATGTACTGTTGTAATATTAAGTCATCCTTCCCATTATAATTTGTATTTGGGAACCGTATTTACTTATTCCAAAATCATGACAGTATTATTCTCTTTCCTTGTGTAAATGTTTTATGCTTTGCTGTTTATATTTGAGACTTAAATGCACCTGGAATTCATGTTTACATATGGCGTGAGCTAGAGATCAGTGTTTGTTTCCCTTACTAATACTCAGTCTTGTGAACACCGTCCTTTATGACTGATGCATGAAACAGTTGGTTTTGTGTCCCAAATGCCCACCCATGTGTGGACTTGGATTGAGTTCTTTAATCTGTTCCACTGATCTCTTTTTCTGGTCTCTGCACCAGAACCAGAGTGTTTGTGGATTTATTTTTTGGAGTTTTTATTGAGATACAGTACTCATGGATTTGTAACTTTTTGTGAACCCTCAGATCCAGAACATTTCTGGCACTCCAGAAACCCCCCTCTCGCTCCTCTGCAATCACTAGTAGCTTGCTAAGGGCACGTGACTTCTTAACAGTGTAGATTAGTTTTACCTGTTTTTATACTTTATCTTCTAGAGTGTTCTCTCTGTGTCTGATAGATTCCATTCAACGTCATGTTTGTGAGATTCATCCAATTATTTCTTACAGCTGTAGATCATTTATTCTATTTTAAAAAATTATTTCCCTTATGATTTTAAATAACTTCAAACATATGAAAAGTTTGCAGCTAAATAGCACAAACAACATTTTTTCCCAACCATTTTTACATGATTAGCTGGCATGGTGTCTTATTAACCTTGAACACCTGCCTTGTGTATTTCCTACAAACCAAGGCATTCACCTGTGCAACTCCCATACCACTATTGGAATCAGGAAATTGCTCCATCAAGTTGTGACCATCATATCAGAGTGCCTCATTCAGGTCTTTCCTGTCACCAAGTAATGCCCTTAGAGCCCAAGACCCAGGCCACCATCACAAGATGGACACACTGAGCCTCCAGGTCCTTTCATCTTATCTGGACTTGTTCCTCCATCTTCTCCTGAACTCCCAACCTTGACATCCTTGAGGCTGCAGACCAGTTTCTTTGTTAAAAAAAAAAAATTAAGTTTGTCTGAAATTTCTTCATGGCTCAGACACCTCCCTGTCTTTTAATGATTTATTCTAATGTAGCAGAATTTACTAGAGACTCAAAAGGACTACAAATACTGGAACCATGGCAATCCTCATAAATCACTATGTCACTGAAATTAAGCTGATTTTTGTTTTCCTGAGAAATTTGTAGATTCTTCTGTTTTCATCTACAACTGCTTTCTATTCAGATTAAAAACCGTTTCTATCTTATTTTACAGAAATGAAATGTTGCCAAGAGATATTGCATTTGACGTAAATTAGCCCAGGTTCAGCTTACTCTGTGTGTGTGTCTGTTAAACTGGATTTGTGGGGGCGCCTGGGTGGCTCAGTCGGTTGAGCGTCCGACTTCGGCTCAGGTCATGATCTCGCAGTCTGTGAGTTCGAGCCCCGCGTCGGGCTCTGTGCTGACAGCTCAGAGCCTGGAGCCTGCTTCACATTCTGTGTCTCCCTCTCTCTCTGACCCTCCCCCACTCATGCTCTGTCTTTCTCTGTCTCAAAAATAAATAAAAACATTTAAAAAAATTAAAAAACTAAACTGGATTTGTGTCAGTTGCTCTGCGTAAGAACAGCAGAATAATTTCAAGCCCGTGAACCAAGTAATGAAGGATCGAGTATATGCCCCTGTTTTATCATGCTGAGCCCTTAAAACGTGCTGAAAGGGGCGTAATTTCCCAAACGTTTTGTAGTTACAAATGAGATTCAAAAATAGAGACTCTGTCACGTTTGTTATTAGAAAGAAGTCAACTGTGTCCCGAGGTAGAGGAGCTGGAGCCCTTCTCACAGACGTCTGTGTCCCGCACATTTTGCAGGTCTCACAGCTTTACCTCAGCAGCTCGGGGCAGCCCTGCTCTTCCCTGCCACCTCACATCTTCTCCTGTGCAGAGAGGGCCTTCCACCAGCTTTTCCAGGAGCAGCGATCCCAGTGCTTCATTCTCAGGTGAGTGCACTTGGCGCCTGGACAGATGGGTGCTCGGCGGCACGCTGGAGGCTTGGCGCTCAAGCTGTCCTCATTTCTTGTGGTTTCTGTTTATTTACTTCCTCAGCACCCGGCAGTCCAGTATGTCTTGGCAATAAGTACATTTGACTCGTTACAAAGGAGAGACATCGTTGTTGTTAGAAATAGCCCCAAGTGTGGTTGAATCAATACCAACAAACTTAACCTGAAACTCAATTCATTTGAAAGATTTACCACTTAGAACCAGAGTGTTTTTGCTTTCAGACCTTAGAAACGGTGGGGAAAGAAAGGCACTGGCTGTTAGTGAACCACGGTTCACAGAATGTGGTGCTGCCCAAATCCAAGATACAATTTATTGCCTTGCAAATGTGGGTTTTCCCACCCACTCCTAGGTATTTATGTTTGCTTGTATGTTACCCAAAGTATACCCCAAGAAGTACTTTACACTGAAACATAATGGTAACATTAGCTCATAAATTACAAGATGCTCATGACAGTGATTTACATCAGAGCAAAAATTCTTCACGCACGCACACACGCATGCACACAAGTATCACAAGAAGTAGAGAGTTGAGGTGAAATGTGATTATGTACCGATAAATAATGAAAAAATTATTTAGGCATTAAGATATAAAGAGATCTGCATTGAGAATTACATTTCATATTAGGAGAAACTTCTACCAGAGGGGCCTTCTGTAAACCCTCACAGCTTTGCCTGAGCTATAATCAGTAGTGTTGGCTGGAAACAGAACGTGTGAAGAAAGCTTTCCACAACTCCGCAAAGTGAAATGAAAGAGAGTAAGATGGACACCTGCATAGAACCCAGAAGACATCTAAATATTTAAATAAGCACTTATTTATATGCTGTTACATTATCACTTTGGTCAAAAGTTCCATGGAGGGTCTGATTGACGGTTGCAGACTTCAATGTTCTGGTTTTCAAAATAGCATACAAGTAGTTTTTTTCACGCTTGTGCTGAAGTGTCCCCAGGATGGGAGAGACACTGACAGCAGGGGAGGCCTCAGCCATTCCCAAATTGAGCAACTCTATTTTTATCTGCTCTGTTGGGTTTTCTAGTGTAACTTTGACCAAAAAAAGGGAAGACTTTTAAAAATTCATGAGATTACGGGGAGCATATATAGTATGGGAAATAACATAACAACTAATACTTATTGAGAACTTAGCACCAGAGCCTCCATTGGGGACTTTCCATTTATTCCCTTGTCCTTTGCTTTAGTATCCGGATTTTACATGTCAGGTGACTGTGTTTTAGAAGGAGTAACTAGTCTAGGGCCTCACGATCAGTAAATAGTGAATCTGGGATCTAAGCCCAATAGAGTAAATTAGGAAATGGCGATTAATTAGTCTAGGGTCCAGTGGATGCTGTATGTGGGATGTGAGCCCATAGTCTGGCTTCTGGGCCTGAAGGAAGCTTACCCACTCTCCCAGCCAGATACCAGTGCATGGCTAGCCCTCTGCGGCCAGCCCAAGGAGGCTTCTGGCAGCCCACCCCAGCCTTCCCTAAAATGCTGGCCTTAAATCCATGGATTTTCCTCAGTTCTTATTGAATCTGCTTAATTCTTTTGAAAGACATAGGTCCTCAGCAAAATTCTGAGGAGCCAAAGAATCATATCCTTTGGGAATCTGCCTGTTACAGAGTTCACAATATCTAACAAGATCTTTTAGTAAGAAACCTGTTTATCTTTAACGCAGTGCTTTCTACATGAATTTGCTCATGGAATTGTTTTTCTAGTAGGACTTGCTAATCTGCAGAACTACTATTTCTTCTGGATAAGGCTAATAATGCCATGTGTCAATGAGTCTTTTTGAAAAAGATTTTTTCCTCATTCAGATGTTGTTTTGTTTTGTTTTTTAATGTTTGCTTGTTTGTTTATTTTTTCAGACAGAGAGCAGGTGAGGGGCAGACAGGGAGGGAGAGAGAGAATCCCAAGCAGAGTCCACCATGGTCAATGCAGAGCCCAATGCAGGGCTTGAACTCACAAACCATGAGATTATGACCTGAGCCAAAATCAGAAGTTGAACACTCAACCAACGGAGCCACTCAGATGCCCCTGTTCACGTTTTAAGAAATGAAGAACAAATTTGTGATCACAAGGATTTATTATTTTAGTCATCCTCTTCTTTTAGGATTGATGTTTTTATATGGCTTCTTTACTTCCTTCATTGTCTTGACTAAGATAAAGGCTTTCTGCATTTATCATACTAATTCATTAAAATTAGTAAGTTTAGAACTCAGCTAAGTACATTGTTTAAAAGATCATAGCAGCACTATCAACAATAGCCAAATTATGGAAAGAGCTCAAATGTCCATCAACTGATGAATGGATATAGAATATGTGGTATATATGTGTGTGTGTGTGTGTGTGTATTGTGCATATACACACCACCCACAGGCGTGCACACGCGAACACACACACACACACACACACACACACACACACACACACACAATGGAATACTCTTCTCTTCTTGAGAAGACCATAGGGGAAGGGAAGGAAAAATAAGATACAAACTTAGAGGGAGGCAAACCATAAGAGACCCTTAATACAGAGAACACACAGGGTTGATGGAGATGAAGGGGTTGACAGGGTAGAGAAAATAGTTGGTGGGCATTGGGGAGGGCACTTGTTGGTATGAGCACTGGGTGTTGTATGTAAATGATGAATCATGAGAATGTACTCCTAAAGCCAAGACTACACTGTATGTTAGCTACCTTGATAGTAAATTAAAAAAAGAAAAGATCACAGTCAAAAGTCTATTGTGTCTTATAACCAACATGTACAAAGGGTAATTTAAGATTTGGAGATTAAAATGCAAATATTCATGGAATACAGAACCTGTAACTTAGGACTAGGGCAGGAATCTCTAAATTTTATTTTCAAATTTAAATTTTATTTTTCACTTTGTTGATAATTATAAGCCTTGCTAGCACATTATGCTTCATCTTGAGGAATAGCTTTTAATAATTTTCAGATCTTTGTCATGAGTTATAACTGAGAGTCTGGTGTTCACCATAATCGATCTTATCTCTAATTTTCTGAAGGCCTTGATAGATGGTCTTAATTAATTGTTAGAGCACGTGTAACAAAAATCCATTATCCTAACAGTGTGTTGAGCAAATCCAAATTAATGTTGTAAGCTGAACATACAAGTAACTTGTGAAATTAGCAGAGTAAGGTCTGCCTCTGGCATGTGCAGGTTTAGCAGACAAGGCTGTTCAAACAACCTTTCACATTCCTATGGGTCCACGATTGGCATCGCCCAAAATCCTTCATCAATCTCTAGTTTTTTTCTTTTTTTAAAAATTTTTTAATGTTTTTATATTTTATTGAGAGACAGAGAGAGACATAGCATGAACATGGGAGGGGCAGAGAGAGAGGCAGACACAGAATCTGAAGCAGGTTCCAGGCTCTGAGCTGTCAGCACAGAGCCTGATGTGTGGCTCAAACCCACTAATTGTGAGATCATGACCTGAGCTGAAGTCGGACACTAAACCAACTGAGCCGCCCAGGCGCCCCTATCAATTTCTAGTTTAATCATAGACTGGGTTTTCAGGTCAAGGAATGTTCCTTGAACACATCATGTTAGGGTTTTTAGTTTGAGTGTGATATCGTATCCCATCCTGTGCCATATCATTGGTTTTAATTTCCATGTATTTTACTCAGAATTTCAATAAAATACGCCCATTTTGAGATTTTATGAGAAGGTTAAAATTGCAAGTGATTTTGGCTAGGTAAGAGAATTGATCATTCTTTCTACCCCTACGTGGAGTGACAGAGTATGCCCAGTGGTGGGGTTGGGGGGAGGGAGGCATTCACGTGACCTCCAGCACAGCCGCACACCCTCACAGCTGTGCAGACTGCTGGCCTAGTTCACCCTTGTACATGCACCGCCTGTTTTGGGTTTCAGAGTAGACACTCCTGAAGAGTTAGTTGAGTGTTTCATGTTGGATAAAGGTGGCCTTCCACAGTACCCCTTCTCCAAGAATCTGCCTACTCCCAAAAGTCTTCCCTGGTTTCCTCCAGCTGTGGGCACATTGTTTGCTGTGCTCCTGCATTTTAAGCATGTATTCATGATGTGCTTAGTGTCCATTTGAGAGCGTCCAGATGATGGGCAATGGCCCACAGAGCAGTATCGTGCACCTCTTCAGCTCTGCAGCCTAGCATAGGCTCTGGCACATAGTAGGCCCTCAGTAAATTTCATCTGAAAGAAGGAGCGCCATTTTTAAAAGGAAAATGGTGTTTTCACAATCCATCCCTGAGTGAATGTGAGCAGAATCTCTACAAATTAGAGATTGGTTTATGAACCATCTAATTATTTTACTAACTGATAGAATATAACAGCGAATCCAAGTGTAGAAATGAAATTTCCATCACGAGTGATCTAAATTGCTTCTGCTCTGAAATTAGAAGGTTAAAGACAATGTCTTTGAACCCAGAAAAGCAGCGCCTTTTCTTGTGCGGGTCTGTGGCACCTGCTCCCCTCAGGCTGCCAGAGTGGTGGTTCTGAAAGTTGTTAAAATATTTATGGCCAGCGTGGATGAGGGAAATGGAAGCATTTTGTTAACAGCAGGAGACTTGAATAAAAGAAGTACACTTTAGCTTCTTCTTTTCTGGCAAACACCCTTTCATCCAATTCATTAGTAGCAACCAGGGGAGAAGCCTGAGAAAACACTAGTAAAGCTATATATACATATATATAATTTATATATACTATTATTAATATATATATTATATATTAATATTATATATTATATTTTAATAATATACATATTATTATATGTATTATATATAATATGCAATATATTATAATATGTAATATATATAAGATGTATATTATACATCTTATTAATATATATTTAATATGTATAATATATATTATATTTAATTTATATATATTTATATATATATTTAATTTTTAAGCTATCAGATGAGTAAAGACTGTTTTCCTGAGCATTTTATCTGGAAGCACTAACCACTTTATCTTCTATCAGACCGCTCTAGTATTTAGTAAGTAATAACTGTATTGGAATTTTATGTTAATCATCTATCCTCTCATGTCAGGAATATAATACAATTATTATTTATAGAAATCGGGTGAGTTAGGAAGGATGCCTGAGAAACATCAAAAATGTCGTCACTACGGATCACAAGGTTGGTTACTGTTTCTTCCTGGACCGGAAGAAAATGGAGAACATGGAACATTAGGCTAACAGCAGCCTCGGGAGGCAACTGGCCATTTTAGGACCTGCTGTGTGCCTGGCACCTTACTCACCTGGTCACATCTGGCTGAGGAAGATGTATTCTCTTTCCTTAAAAGCTCAGGAAGCTTTAGCAAGGCCGTGTGGTGCCAGGACACATGCATCCTTGCTGTAGAGGTCGTCCCCTGGGGTCCCCCTCACTTAACTTCATTTATGAAGCTGAGGACAAGGCACTGGATGGCAGGCGTTCATCAAATTCACGTGCGGTCTCGGCATCCAGAACACCTTCGGGCACACGACCTAGTGCATCTGTACTAAATAGTTGGGATGAGCAAATCAAAGGGAAGGTGAGATGATGGCATACACTCAGTAAAGGTTCTTCCGTCCTTCCCTCTCCAGCTTTGTATCAGGATTCTCGCTGCTCATTGAATTGTTGACTACATTCTCCGAAACACTAAACTTGAGTTTTCTCTCCGTTTTCTTTCAGTGGAGAAAGAGGATCGGGCAAGTCTGAAGCCAGCAAACAAATAATGAGACACCTAACGTGCAGATCCGGCTTCAGCAGGCCTATGTTTGATTCCAAATTTAAACACGTAAGTTTCTCGTTTGGGTCGGAGACTATGTTGAGCCGAGAAACCTGTAGTTTACGAATAAAAGGGGACATCATAATAGACCATAAGTTTGACCATTAATTGGTCAAAGTTTGTGGAAATAAAGGAAAGAAAAAAGACCGAGGCCTGGTGCAAATTAATGCTGTTCAAGATTTATTTTAAAATATTTCGAGCATACTCTTTTTTTATATTTGCTCAGAGTAGTTGGATTGAAAACATGTAACATACCTAGAGATTATTGTTGTTCACGGAGAAAGTGCCACTTTGGTGTGTATGTACTTTTGGGGGTTTGGCCCAATTAGCATGTTTTGTAGGGAATTATTGAGAGCTGATAGTGAAGTTTCAATGCATATAAATTAAAAACAAGGGGGCGCCTGGGTGGCTCAGTCGGTTAAGTGTCTGACTTCGGCTCAGGTCATGGTCTCATGGCTCCTGTTCGAGCCCTACATCAGGCTCCATGCTGATGGCTCGGACCCTGGAGCCTGCTTTGCATTCTATGTCTCCTTCTTCTCTCTGCCCCTCCCTGGCTCACATTCTCCCTCTCTCCCTCTCTCTCTCAAGAATAAATAAACATTAAAAAAATTGATAACAAGAAACCTTAATGCTATTGAGGAGCAGGTAATAAACCTTCATCCCCAATATTGACTTAGTTGATGTACACTGTGGTAGTTTTAGGTATTCAGCATAGCGATTTGATATGTGTATGTATTGCAAAACGATCTATCTATCTATCTATTATTTACTTATTTATTTATTTTTGAGTAAGCTCCACATCCAGCACAGAGCCCGGTGTGGGGCTTGAACACACAACCCTGAGATCAAGACCTGAGCTGACCGAGCTCAAGAGTCGGACACTTAGACAACTGAGCCACCCAGGTGCCCCGATATTCTGGAAATTTTAGTATCTGAGTCATTCCTCATTTAGAAACGATAACTTGTGGTGCCAGGGTAGCTCAGTTGGTTAAGCATCCAACTCTTGATCTTGGCTCAGGTCATGATCTCACGGTTCCTGAGATCAAGCCCCACAACAGGCTGACAGCACAGAGCCTGCTTCGGATTCTCTCTCTCCCTCTCTCTCTGCCTCTCCCTTGCTTGTTCTCTCTCTCTATCTCAACACAAATAAATTTTAAAAAATAGTTTTAAAGGAAATGAGAGGAACTTATATTTAAGTGATAGGTCAATGTAATTTTTTTCATAATTTCTATTTTTGAAAAAGACGACCTTAAAAAATTAAATCTGCTCTTATGGATTCTCAAACCTACACCTGATTCTGGTGTACATTCTCTTTATGAAGAATGTACCATAAGTCAGTTCTGCAGCGTATCTATGGCGACACAAGTGTTCATTAATGACTCTAGTTCATAACCATTTATTAAGTTCACACCATATACTGAGAACCTGCATAATTCTACAGCACAGCTCAAAATAATTTAACATTTTGGGTTGACTTGGGTAGAATACCATAATTATCTTTGTTCACAGATTGTAATATACTGAGTACTGACACAAGAATTGGAGAGTTTATAAACAACACAGTTATCAGATAGACTTCGGTTAACTACCAGAATAACGGGAGCTATTGGCTTAATCCTAATGGCAAGGAACAGTAGTCTCCAATGTAAATTAGAGACTAAAGCAATCATTTATTAAAATAATTCTTTGCGAGAGAGCAGGCTGTGCAATTTCTAAAGTGCATTGTAGATTACATCTTTGTGTAAATTGACTTTGTGTTTCAGCTTAAGTAAATGCATTCTAAGTTGCATGTCTTTACATAGATATAACTCTTCGAAACCAGTTAGCATCTGGGAATCAATATTATGATATCCGTGCAAATTTCAAGGAAAACCATTTCTAATTCACTTGTTTTATTCATTTTTCATGCAAATTAAGGATGTCATAAATAAGTGATTTCTAGCCCCATGAAATAACATTGCCCAGGATTAAGCATGACTTAAACTTCATATCAATTATGCTGGGCTTTTTTTTTTTTTTTGCCTTCCCTTTAAATTACAGTCCAGATGAATATGATTTGATGTCCAAAGCATTCTCAAAAATTACCCACAGTTCTTGCACAGCGTCCCAGTGTCCATGTGGGAATTAAATTTAAGTATTTAATAAATGTATATGAATCGATTGTAAATCTTTATAACATCACAGGGGTTCAGTGACATTTTGTCCATTTCAGAGATGGGCCAGTACTTCCTGTGGGAAAGGAAAGTCTGATTAAGGAGATGAGTAGAAAAGAGCCTCCTTGATTGTGGAGCTGAGATTCGGTAGAAGGCTTCAAGTTCAGTGCAAGGCGGGGTGGAAGGAAACTTCCTTCGGTGGCCCGAAAGGAGGGAGGTGGGAAGGTTGAATAGGAAAGCGGTTCAGCCAGATGGGGTGGGGTGACATCGCCGTGGGTTTCCACGCCAGCAGCCACGGTGCAGGATGCGGCCACGTGGGGCTGCGTGCGCGACAGACACACACAGGGCGCCCCCCCTGGGGAGTCCGGCCCACTCGGTTTTGCCCTTGATCGCAGTCTACTGCGACAGAAAAGCAGTCCCTAGAGGTTATTCGGATCAGCAGTTACTGAAAAACCGTGAACACGGGGACAGAAAAGGAAGGGCGCAGTGGGGTGGCATCGGCAGAGAGTCGTGTAAAGCTGAAGAGTGGAGAGCACTTTCCTTGTGGTTTCCGTCCATAGCACAGTTGAAGATTAGTACTTGGAGTCTGGGGAGCAGGAGAGCAGGGCGGAGGGGTCTGAGAGGAGGTTGGCTGTGATCTGGTCCCTGCTGACCCATGAGCGACACTCCCCATGAGGGGACAGAAGGGAAGGGCCAGGTGTGGGTGGTGTCTGGAGAGAGCCTGGCACTGAGCTCCAGAGATGACTTGATACTTTCCTGCAGGCCATACATGTATTTTTAAGGGACTCGCAGTTGTCATGTTTCTGAATTTTAGTCTTCTACTTCACTTGTCCTGCCCAAAAAGTCGGCACAGGTGTACATTCTGCCCTGACATTGCGCTTTGGACTGTGTTTTACACAATGGGTTCGAACCCTACAACCCTGGAGATTGTGCTGGTTCCCCCGGACAGCTTCAAAACAGTTATGAGGGGCTAGGAAGACTGTTGTTTTTAATGTATTTGAATTTCAAACGGTACCAGCAGGAGATTTTTCCATGGCGATCTGTTTTTAGGAGGTAAAAATCATGTTTTGGGGAAAAAAACAACAGCCTGGGACTTTTCATTAATGCTGGCCCAAGTGACTTTCAGCTTTAAGGAATATTCAATTCCATTTACATTGTTTAAATACCGATTTATTGAATAAGTGCTTTTTACAGAGCGCGGTGGTGCGGTACACGTGATTAAGCCATTGTTTTTTATTGCGGAAGTCACAGGTTTTTACTCTTAGAAAATACAATAGGTTAACTCCCTCCACAATAATGGCGCATAAGTTTTGGTGGCAAAGCTATTAAAATCTTAGAAAAACACACACACACACACACACAGTTAACAGAAAAAAAATCATACTAATAAAGTTTGAATCAATGCCTGTATTTGTGTTTAAAGTTTTGTTATTGTACCGCATTCTCATTATTTTCTTTCCAAGTTATGGTGAGCTGCGGAACAATAATCCGTTTGGCAATTTTTTTTTTTTTTTTTTTTTTTTTTGGTATTTCTCTTAACACGTTTGCTTAGTGCCACCTATTGGCCAAGTGGATAATTAAAGATAAAAAGTGTTATTTACTACTCAGCGATGAAAAAAGAATGGAATCTTGCCACTTCCAACAACGTGGATGGAACTGGAGGGTATTATGGTAAGCGAAATAAGTCAGTCGGAGGAAGACAGATAATCACGTTTTCACTCATATGTGGAATCTGAGAACCTTAACAGATAAGCAGAGCAGAAGTGAAGGAAAAATAAGATAAAAACAGAGAGGGAGGCAAATCATAGGAGACTCTTAATTACAGAGAACAAACTGGGGGTTCCTGGAGGGCAGGTGGGTGGGGGATGGGCTAGATGGGTGACGGGCACTAAGGAGGGCACTTGCTGGGATGAGCACTGAGTGTTGTACGTAAGCGATGACTCACTGGATTCTACTCCTGAAGTCAAGACCACACTCTAGGTTACCTGACTTGAGAATTAAAAAAAAAAAAGCGTTATTTCAGTGTAACCAATATCTTAAGCTTGAATTATGGACCAACGGTGCACAATGAATGATTGCTTTTGCATTTTGTTCAATAGTTTTAGATTTATGTAATGTTATGCCTTATAGGCCCTTATTGTTATTCTAGCACTCATAGCCTAGTGAGGCGCTGATGAAGCCTGCTGATTTCGCAGAGAGATAGCCTGGGTACAAATTCCAGCTCCACTATTTACAAGCGCTGAACCTTGGGGAAGTTGCTTCTCAAGGTCCTTTTCTATAAAATGGAGACACTATTAAAAATTTTTTTTTTAAGTTTTCTGTATTTTTGAGAGCAAGAGAGACAGAGCACAAGCAGGGGAGGGGCAGAGAGAGAGGGAGTCACAGAATCTGAAACAGTGTCCAAGCTCTGAGCTGTTAGCATGGAGCCAGACGCAGGGCTTGAACTCAGACCACGAGATCATGACCTGAGCCGAAGTCAGATGCTCAACCGACTGAGCCACCCAGGGGTCCCGAGACACTAGTTGTGAGCATTAAAAGAAATATCTGTATAAACGTACATACATATGTGTCCATGTATGTGTGCATGTGTATGGCATGCATATGTTTAATATAACTTTATAGTATATATTACATGTTATATATATAAAATTTTGGATAAAAGTTTTGGCACAAAACTTGGCACAAAATGGATGTTTTCTACTACTACCAACAAA
The DNA here is from genome assembly GCA_030068075.1 of Paguma larvata. Lineage (NCBI taxonomy): Eukaryota > Metazoa > Chordata > Mammalia > Carnivora > Viverridae > Paguma > Paguma larvata. The sequence goes on along the minus strand of CM057839.1, from coordinate 3,742,427 downwards.
ACTAAAATTAATCTTTGTTATTTGTTGAACGATGAGAGTTTTGTATATCCAACATCGATAAGCACTCAAAGAGTTATTCCCATGTTAGAATAAAGGGAAATGCAGTTTCTGGGAGTTTGTGAAACTTCCTTAATGTTGTTTATTTTATCATTAGCAGAGGTGGAGCGTGGACCTAGCCACTTCTCACTATGAAGGTTCTTGTACTGAACCATTACCCTCTATTTCGTGTTCAGGCAAATTTTATTATCTTTTTTTGTCTCCATAAGAATAACAACAAAGTGGTTTATTTTCAGATATAGCACCAAAATAACTAGAAGCCAGAATACTTAAAAAAAATCATTCTAACCCTTTTTATGAATTTTTAAATAATTATTTGATGTAAAAGGCAAAAGATTTATTTAATCTGAAGAGAAACCAGATATAGCATACGTGTTGAAAAATGTGATTTACTTACACTATTAATTCCACAATATGCTTATTTAATATTGAATTGCTGGAAAAGCAGCAAAATACAGGTCCTTTATTAATATAATTTCAGATTATTTTTCAGAAGACATATAAGAATACCGTTTTGATCTTTAAAACTACATTATTACAAAGAGACCTAAACCAACATGTTTCCTTTGAAAGTTCGAAAACAGATCTTTTGGTAGATTTTACTATGACCACAACTTTAAGCACTGGGGATTTGTGATTATGATCAAAGTCTCGTTTTGTCATCTTTCAAAATATAAAATACTTCCAGGTGAACCGAAAGCTTTAGTAGATCAGCATTCAGAAAGTTAAAAAAAATAGCAGCAAAGTTTTTTTTTTTTTACTTAGAGTACAATTCTCAAAAAACACAATCACCAGAAATTATAAAGAACGCCTGTATCAATAAGGTAAAGAATCCATGTGCGCCCTCGTGTGGCTGACGCAGGAACTGCTTTAACATCCATGACTTGGAAGATACAGAAAAATACCTTTGAACCTTCCCCATTTTCATCCTTTTTAGAGAATTAGTTGGTCATCATCATTATCATAGACAATCAACCGTGAGAAGAAATGGTGTGTTTTTTTTCCTGTAGTCAAAGTTTAAGGAAACATGTCAAGAAAGAATTTCAGTTGCTAGGGTTGATCTGAATATCTTTGTTAACAGCCTTAAATTTTTTTTAAGTTTATTCATTTTTGAGAGAGAGAGAGAGAGAGAGAGAGAGAGAGCGAGCGCAGGGGAGGGGTGGAGAGAGAGGTAGACACAGAATCCAAAGCAGGCTCCAGGCTCTGCGCTGTCAGCACAGAGCCCAATGCGGGGCTCGAACTCACAGACCGTGAGATCATGACCTGAGCCAAAGTTGGACACTTAACCGACTGAGCCACCCAGGGGCCCCTAATTTGTTGGTTTTAAAAGAAATTCTCACTATTGCTTATATTAAATGGAATTCCTTCCCTCCAAAACCACAAAAGCATTTCTATGGTTTTATTAGGTCTCAAAGCTCAAGTAACCTGTGTTGAGTTGATTATGCTTGTGTGAAGAGATCACAGAGCCAAGCGAAGCCCTCCGTGTATCATTATCTTATTAACATTGGCTGCATTCTGAGACCGAAGATGGTCGTAGTTTGCAGTTGAAGAAAGAGTGACTTTAAAAATTCAACACAGTATCCTTTCAACAGCAGAGAACCTCCTAGATGATGGAATATCCCCCGATCTTTGCTACTGTTCCTCAGTTTTATTTTTAAAAATAAGTCGCTCAATCAATGTTTTCATTTTGCTACAGGTCATACACATCTTGGAAGCCTTTGGGCACGCCAAGACAACCCTGAATGATCTGTCCAGTTGTTTCATAAAGTATTTGGAACTACAGTTCTGCGAGAGGAAAAAGCACTTAACAGGAGGTAAGTAGAACGATAACAAAGGCTCTCGGGAGCTACCAGGAGGGGGCAGAGGAACTCTAGGCAGGGCGACAACGGCGTGCGTGCACGTGCACATGGGTGTGTGTGTGTGTGTGTGTGTGTGTGTGTGTGACTGCACACCTGAGAAGTCAGGTTATGAGTTCAAAAATTCTTGTGAATTGAAGGATATCAGAAATGTGAGGGGAACCTTTTCAAGATGATTCGCGTATAAACTAAAAAAATATGAAACCCAACTAAAAAGAGCTGAAATGATTCATAATTGTCGAACATAGAGATGACTCATATACCCCATTAAAATAAATTATAACCGGAGTACATATTCCTTCATACAACAGACATTGAAATCTATTTTAAATAAAAGTGAATGTATATTTTTAAATGAGTGAATTAAGTCAAAACATAAAAATAAGCACCCAGCTAAAGCCAAACAGAACTATTTATTTTTTGGCCTAAATATTTAATGTGTGCTTTATGAAAAGCCATTATTTAAAATGAAGCTAATTTAGAATTCACCTGGGATTTTACATTTTTCTTTTTCTTTTCTTTTTTTTAATTTATTTAATGTTTATTTAGTTTTGAAAGAGAGAGAGAGAGAGACAGAGACAGAGCATGAGCAGGGGAGGGGCAAAGAAGGAGACACAGAATCCGAAGCAGGCTCCAGGTTCCGAGCTGTCAGCACAGAGCATGACGCGGGGCTTGAATTTGCAAACCGTGAGATCATGACCTGAGCCGAAGTCGGATGCTCAACCGACTGAGCCCCCCAGGCGCCCCTACTTTTTTCTGATCGAACAGATTATCCATGCAAATTAATAGATTTGTAGGTGGAGAGCCCATGCACTTGGTGGAATCGAGTATTGTAAAAACCTTAATAACAGCCATGAGCACACGATTAATTGCTAAGTGTAATCAATCTAGAAAGAGAGCAATCCTATTTGGTGTTTTTCAAGTACCCTTCAGGAAACAGAAGTTGGTTTTGAACCGTAACTTAGAAACAAAAAGCTGGGGCACCTGGGTGGGTTAGTCAGTTGAGCATCTGACTTCAGCTCAGGTCACTATCTCACAGTTCATGATTCTGAGCCCTGTGTCGGGCTCTGTGCTGACAGCTCAGAGCCCGAAGCCTCCTTCGGATTCTGTGTCTCCCTCTCTTTCTTCCCCTCCCCTGCTTGTGTTCTCTTTCTCTCTCAAAAATAAATAAACATTTTTTTAAAGAAAGAAAAAGCCTGCATTTTGCAGTAAGCATCAAAATCCATTATTACTAAGTGAAATTTGGTAAGAAAAAACTGCATAAAAGGAGTGACAAAAGATAACTAGATGTTGAAGTTAGCAGCTTCGGTTCTGCAGTAGGAAAGTTACGTCATGAGAAATCTGTGACTACGAGCTCTATTTGAAAGTCCACCGATTTAGGAAGACCTCAGCCAAGAAATGTCTTGAGCCTCAAAGGCTGGTTTTCAGGTCTTGGTTTTACAACACCGCAGTGAGGGCGTCCCTCCCAGCCAGGAGCACAGCCCGACCTCTTCCATTATAAGCGTAAACCCTGAGGTTTCAGGGACCAGCAGTTGGAGCCGTAGACGCCGGGAGTGGAGGAAGGTCCCGTTGCCGTGGGCTCCATTCTGTGTGTGACTCCAGGGTACATCTGGGACCTTGTCGTAAACACAGGCCTGCCGACTGGGGCTCTGCATTTAACAAGATTCCCAGTGACGCGTATGCCACGCTTGTATGCACACGGCGCTCGGAGGAGAAACCACCGGTCCAGACATCGCTCCCATGACTTGGTGTTTCTGGATTCCGTATTCCCGTTAGCAAGGCGGAGAGGCACTCAGTGGCTTCTGCAGGGGTTGTCCGTCACTCGTTTTGTTGACTTTTCTTTCTTTTTTTTTTCTGGCTAGAATCTAATACGTCCTTTTCAGGAGGTTAGTTTAGAAAGTCATTCTATATATATATATATGTGCACATGCGGAGGGGAATTGGAACCCAGTGCAGTGCACGCTTCCTTCTGTTAACCGGCCACCTGTTAGCGGGGTCCCAGGACGCCCCGACATCCTCACATCCATGGGGACCCCTCTTGTGGCTTCTGCAGGCAGCAGTGACGTGGCCAGAGTGTGGGTTCCCCGGGGGAACTGGGCCTTCCCGGACCCCAAAGCCTTCTGCAGGTGCAGGACTGTGCGTGCAAACCTTCGGCAGGGTAGCGCCGGATGCGGTCCCCTGGGAAAGCAGCAGGCCGGGCTTCTGCGGATGGAGGTGCACCCCCACCTCTCTGCACCCCCGTTTTGTTCTCCCACTCATCCGCTTCACATGAGCATCCTTGATTTGCACCCCCCCCCCGTCGCCCTAGCTTGTTAGTGTGCCAGCTTCCTGCTGTGTTCCTTTAAAATTCTGGCAAAATGATTTTTCTGGTGGTTCTACGTTCTTTCTTGGTTAATTTTAAGAACACAACATGCACTGCTAAACACGCAGTGCTGAACATGCAGAGCCGGTGCTGGGTGAGACTGCATTACCAGGAGCCGGGAGGCTTGGAGTGGGTGGACAGGGGCGTGACTCTTCGTCCCCGGGTGGAAGGGTAACAGCGAGCCGTGTGTGTAGAGGATGTGCACGGGGAGACGGAAAGCCCAAGCCTTTGGGGCTCGGGTGAAGAAACGCAGGACTGAGAGGGCGAAGTCTTGGGGGACACGTGGCCAAGTGCCGTCAGATCTGGGCTACCGCGCTGGGAGGGTCTGGAGAACAAAGATCTGCAGGTGAGCTCCGCAGGGTCGGTGGCTGTTCCGGGGAGGAAGCGTCAGTCCTGAGCACGAGGCCCTCCCACCGCCTTCCTCGCGGTGCACCCCGCCTTCTCGCCCCACGCCGGGGGGTGCTCCGACAGGGGACGGCGCACACCCCTCCAGAGCTCGCGCCGGTCCGTCTCGAGGGGGCCTGGGCCGCGTTGTTCTGGAGACACTGCCTGATTCCGCACATATTAGAGCCCGCCCAGAGGCACCTGCTGACGGTGAGCCAGGCTCCGGCACCCCGGGGAGTGACCTGGTGGCGCGTGGAAGGACTCCACGCGGGAATTCTGCAGGGTGCCTGACCGGGCAGGGCCCTCTCTAAGAAACATTACAGGCGCGGTGGCTCAGAACAGACGTCTGGGATCGGCAGGACGGCGCTGGGAGAGAGTCCTTCCCCGCCTTCGCCGGCCGCTGGTGGTCCCTGGCGGATCCTGGCGGCAGCACTCGGGCCTCTGCCTGGCTGGCCACAGGCTCTCTCCCCGCATCTCTCTCCTCCTCTTCCCCTTACAAACAGCGGTCGTCCTGGAGTGAGACTCTCCTGCTCCAGCGCGGTTTCAGCTTCTCCAAAACATCTGGCTGATGTTTTATTGGACACGTAGGTGCCGAACCGCTGTGTCATTAGTTCAGAAGTAAATTCCCCCGGGTCCTGCCCCTGAGGCCTTGCCGGGTCGTCCAGGACCTGTGTGTCTGCCTCTCTTCCCCACCGGCGTGCAGACCCGGGTCCACGGCTGCGTCTCCAGGCTCCAGCACGTCTGGCAGAGTCAGCATTCAGTCAACACCGGGCAATAAAGGAACGAAGGGCTGGCGGATTCCACGGAGTAACTCAGTCTCTAACTAACTCCATGGGGGGGGGGTGGTTAAGACGTAGTAAGAACTGTAAAGGGCAGCAGACCCCAGAGCCCACGCAGCCAGTGTCTCCACCCTGAGCCCAGACCCCAGAAGTCCCGGGTCCCGGGTCCAGCCCTACCACGGCACTACGGCCTTGATGGAATCACGGAGACTCTCTAAGGCTTATTTGTAAAATGGAAAGCATAGAGCACGGAGACCAGCAGAACATGCACCCGAATGAAGGACCGTGTGCAAGAAAGACAGTGGGCTGTGCCGTCCGGAAGCACGTCCCTCCAGCAGGACCTCACCCCAGCTTGCAAAACAGGGGCAAGTACCCTGCTTTCAGGCAAGGCCGCGTCCCCAGAGCCTGGGGTTAGGACACAGGCATACCGTCCGTGGGGCACAACCAGCCCACCTTAGAGGGGCTCTCTTGTGCTGTCTTTACCTCTAAAGCTAATTTCCAGTTTAAGAACCTCATGGCTGGAGCGCCAGGGCGGCTCAGGCAGTGAAGCTCCTGACTCTTGATTTAGGCTCAGGTCATGATCTCACGGTCTGTGAGATCGGGCCCCGCATCAGGCTCTGTGCTGACAGCACGGAACCTGCTTGGGATTCTCTCTCTGTCTCTCTCTGCCCCTCCCCTGCTCACGCTCTCTCTCAAGATAAAGAAATAAATTAAAAAAAAAAAAAGAACCTCACGGTTACCCCCAAACGGGAGGCCCCGAGCACTTGAAGAAGCTAGAAGCCAGCGCGATACCTTTGAACACTCCCTTCTGTTTATCCAGACGCCTTTTCTGAAAGGAAAATAAAAGACATATTAATTGAAACCACTTTACATAAATTTTAAAGAGAGCTGAACGATTCAAGTGGGTGCCCTGGAAAAGCCTTCTGCATTTAAGTGTTCACTAAAGTAGTCAATCAAACTTGAGTAAGGTTATTACACCTCAAACTAGGTCACATAAACGTAGGTTACAGGTTGATTTTGTACTTCATGGCAGTCTGGGTTCCCTTAAACATAGTCAACATTTCTAAAATGGTTTTATTGGACAGAGAGTGTTATCTTGCAAATTTTAAGGTTGAGCGGACTTTGTTTCCCTCATTGATACTGTTGCTTACACTTTTGTACTTTAATTTTTAAAATTTTTTTTTAATGTTTATTTGTTTTTGAGAGAGAGAGAGATAGAGTGTGAGCAGGGGAGGGACAGAGAGAGACGGAGACAGAATCTGAAGCAGGCTCCAGGCTCTGAGCTCGACTCGGGGCTCGAACCCACAAACCATGAGATCATGACCTGAGCCAAAAACAAGAGTCAGATGCTTAACGGACTGAGCCCCCCAGGTGCCCCAGCATTGATTCACTTAATTGGAGAGAAACTACTTTTGAAGCTGAACGTTTCTAGGCTTACATTGGAGACTACGAGCAGTTTGCTGTCGCAGCCTGTCGCCGTGGAAAGAGCAGGCAGAGGGGAGATGGCAGTGGGGACCTGGGTGAGCGTGCGCCCCCACACGCCCCTGCGCTCAGCTCGCCAGCGGGGGTGTGCCAAGTCCCTGCTGCAGTGTTGCACCGGGGCCAGCTCACAGGCTCCGACCTCATTCTGCCCTGTGATGTTCAAAGCCAACCGGGTCCACCTGCCCCGGGCAAACCGCACCACCCACCAGACACTTTCTCAGGTGATGGATGGTCTCTTCCGCTTGGGACATTCGTGATTGAGGAGGGTGCAGGCGGAAAGACTTCTAGAAGTTCACACATCCCAGGAAACAACGGGGTTTTAGTGCATCTCCTAACTGCTTCCTTGTGGAATTGCACACCCATAGCAGTAACGAAACAAGCCGTGGTTTGGAAAGTATCAGACTGTCTCATAAGAGGACCGTTCGCTTACACCTCAAAATTTTGGAGACTGCTGAAGTCTGCTTCTTTCTTTTTTTTTTTTTAATTTTTAATCCTTATTATATCGAAATTCAGTCAAATTATTTTTCCGTTGTGATTTCTTTTGAAAGAAGCTTTCAGTATTTCTAACGCTTGCTTCTGCACGCTTCGTATAAATTAATGCTATCTTTACAGTACGTTGTCTGACTTCACTTGGATGAGCTTTAGCTCCCCTTGAAGTCTGCCGCTCCCCGTTTTGCCAGTAGTTTCCGCCCGCCTCACCTGTCCTGTCATGCGGTCATCTATGTCCCGGCACAGACTGATAGGACCGTTTGCACGTTGGGATGTATTCAGGGTCTCTCAGGACTCCGCAGTCCGTGGGCTCGGGTGAGTCACTGTCCTAGAAGTGGGATATGCTGGCTCATTCCTGCCTCGCCCCATTTCTGACACCCACCTGGGTATCCCTGGCTGCCTCCCCCGGCCCACGCTGCTGCCTAGTTGGTCTCGCGTCCTGGAGGCCTTTGGTGGCTCCACAGTGGTAACTTCCTCCTTGTCAGGGAGCAGAGAACCTTTCCGCTCTGGCTTCTACGGCCTACATGCCCCCAACTGAGATTCTTCGTTCCCACGTTTTCTGAATTTAGCCTTGTTTAGAACACCCTTCCCTCCAAAAGACACAAGCCCAGCCCCCTCTGTGGTTTTCAGACTCGTTCAGACGCGAATGGAGAAGATCGCACACTTTGTAGCTCGGTCGAAATCGAAATCAGCCATCACCGTCAGGCTATGAGGGTGCGTCAGCCAGTTCCCTCTGAGTCCCGTTAGCTCCGTATCTGTCATTTTCCTTCCATTATTTCATTGTCACTTCAGACCCAGCAAAAAGGCTGGAATTTTCTCCATTTGAAAGAATATGAGAGTTTCAAAGAAATTAGAATTCTTGGTGGTTTTGTGTTTTCTTCTAGCGAAGAGCCTCTTTTAAGATATTTTTTTCCAAAATCCTACTGATGAGAATCCTGCAAATCCACGGCAATTTTATTCTCTGCGGGAGACGAGCTCACTGGGATGATTACTAATTACGCTGTTTTTGAATGTAGATTAAAGGCACTGAAGTCACTCTATGATGTGGAATTTGATTAGCTTTGAATGCTGCTCTAAGTGAAGCTTGTACGTTGGCCGTTGGCCGGGACAAGTGGGTGGAGGGGCAGCCCTCTCTCTGAAGACAGAAGCGTGATGGTCAGTGCTCCCTGCCCTCCCGGTACTTCTGCAGTTGCTGACCAAAAAGTAACGGAAAGGGACACCTACGGAAGCTGATTTCCTACAGGCACAGATTTGTAAAAACACCCTCTTGAGCAGGGTTAATATTGTGAATATTAATATTGTGAAAACGTTCTCAGCAAATAATTTGCCTAAGAGAGGAAAAAAGAGAGGAGAGTGTAGTAATGAAGACCTCTTCTTGAAATTATCACCTGATGAAATACTCAAGGAGAAATGGAAAAGAAATTACACCACCCTGTTCTCATTTTGACACCTTTCGGCAACTGATTAGAGGGATGTTTTGAAAGAGCCTTTATGCACTCACAACAACTTTTCTAAAAGGTTTCTAATAAGACAACTTTTCGTAATAAGAAGTACTAATTTTGAGGGTTTTTTTTTTCTTTTTGCACCGATAACCATTATGACAGGCTGAACTGGGCACTTAACTGAACTTTACCAGAGGGGAAACAGGTAGCAATGGTCGCATGGGTTCAGGTAGATTTGCTACATGAAACCAACGTGAGGAGACCTCACACTGTTTTTTGCTCTTAGAGGCTGGACTCTAAATATCTGCAGACTCCTTATGCAAGATGATGTTTCTGGTTCAAACAGAGGAAATAATTACACCCATTTGACTCCCTAACAATTGTCACCTTTTGACCCAAAACAATTATTAACAGTGACTCTTTACTTCAAAGTGGAAAACTACAGTAATTCATGGCTGCATTTGAAATGAGAATGCTTAATTGTTTACTGACCACTCAGAATGTTAAGAATAAACCTAAACTCCAATAAAGAGAATAGTTCAGAAAAAACTAGAATTTTCAGCCTGCCAAACATACACTCGTAATTTTTTTTTAAAGTTTTTTAATGTTATTTTTTATTTTATGCTTGAAAGAGGAGAGACAGAGACAGAGCATGAGCAGAGGAGGGTAGGGAGAAGGAGACACAGAATCTGAAGCAGGCTCCAGGCTCCAAGCTGTCAGCAAGTGCCCGATAAGGGTTATCGAACTTGCAAACCACAAGAGCATGACCTAAGCCGAAGTTGGACGCTTAGCCGACTGAGCCACCCAGGCGCCCCAGCCATAAATGTTGATTGACAGTAGCTCCCATACTGCCAGTCCTGTCTCTGAAGCAAAATCAGGATTGGGATCTCCACGCTGTATTCTGTCGCCATTGTTCAACAACATGTTTTTATGACGTGGGTTATTTTCATTTGTGTTTTTGTAATCTTCAGCAGCAGAAGCCCCACATAATGAATGTTAGGTATTTTGCTACTGCACATGTGAGGTCACAACAAACTAGAAAAATGGCCAGACACTATTCAAACTGGACATGTGCTTTAATAGACACAACACCTGTCTTCCTCCTTAACTGGGATGTAAACTTTATTATTGAGGCATCTGTTTCTTTATCTACACCAGGCTATAAACCATGGTTTGGCTCCTTTTTATAATTTTGTTATAGATCTCAAAACTTGCCCAATATACTTTCTATATATCAAATTGTATCTGCATACATTCAAGTCATGTTTGCGTTTGCGGCGGTGGGTTTCTCTCCAAGGTCGTCACAGTGAGAGACTATTGTCTATATCTCTAGTCTTTGTATAGTGTGGCCACATACACTTCTGATCTGGTTGATAGTAATACTTTCTAAGATCTATAGCAGAACTTTTTATAATCAATATCTGTTTATATATACCATAGCAATACGACTTGTGCTTTCAAATTGTAAGACATTAATGAAGAAAATTCTTTTTTTTTTTGGTGCCTTTGTTATACCCAGGGACATGTCTTGTTTAAGATTATATTTGTGCATGAAAGTTCTCTGTTGGGTCAGAATGTCCCCTCTTATTACTTGCTTTCAACTTGTCCTGGAAGCCCTAGCTAACGCAATGAGACAAGAAAAAATATACACAGATTGGAAAGAAAGAAATCAAACTGTCTTTGTTCACAGATGACATGATTATCTCTGTAGAAAATTGGGAAGAATTGACAACAGAAATCTCCTGGAACTAGTAAGCCATTATAGCAATGTCGTAGGACACATGGTTAATATACAAGAGTCAATTGCTTTCCTATATATCACCAAAGAACAATTGGAATTTGACATTAAAACAATATTATTTCCACCACTACCAAAAAATAAAACAGGTATAAATCTAACAAAATATTTACAGGATCTTTATGAGGAAAACTACAAAAATCCTGATGAAAAAACATCAAAGATATAAATAGATGGAGAGATATTCAGTGTTCGCAGATAGGAAGGCTCAATATTGTTAAGGTGTCAGTTTTTCCCAATCTGATCTATAGATTCAACACAATCCTAATAGAAACCCCAGCAACTTACTTTGTGGATATTGATATAAAGTTCATATGGAAAGTTAAAAGATTCAGAAAAGCCAATACAGCATTTAAAAAGAAGAACAAAGTTGGAGGATTGGTGCTACCCAACTTCAAGACTTACCCTAAGGTAGCAGGAACCGAGCCAGTGTGGTACTGGTGAAACAACAGACCAGTAGATCAATGGAACAGAATAGAGAGCCCAGATAGACCCAGGTAGATATAGCGAACTGATCTTTGACAAAGAACAAAGGCAGTTTGATAGAGAAATAATAGTCCTTTCAACAAATTATACTAAAACAGCAGGACAACAACATGCAATACATGCAACATATATGTGTATTCATATGTATATATGACTTGAAATGGATCAGAAATCTAAATGTAAAAACAACAAAACTATAGGGACTCCTGACTGGCTCAGTCGGTTAAGCGTCCGACTTTGGCTCAGGTCATGATCTCACGGTTCGTTGAGTTCTAGCCCCGCATCAGGCTCTGCACTGGTGGTGCAGAGCTTGCTTGGGGTTCTCTCCCTTTCTCTCTGCTCCTCCCCTACTTGCTCTCTCTCTTTCCCTCAAAATAAATTAATAAACTTAAAAAGAAACTATAAAACTTTTGAAAAAAAATAATATAAGAGAAATTGCAGGTGACGTTGTGTTTGGCAATGACTTTTTAATATTACACTAAAAACAGCAATCCATGAAATAAATAATCGATATGCTGGACTTCATTAAAATTAAAAATGACTGTCCTGTGAAAGGCACCATTAAGAGAATGAAATGAGGCGCCACAGATAGGGGCAAATATTTTCAAAAAACAAAAACACATTTGATAACAGACTGCTACCTAAAACATGCAACAGACACTTAACACTCAGCAATAGGAAAACAAACAACCCAGCTTAAAAAATGGACGCAATATCTGGACACTCATGAAAGAAGCTACACCAATGGAAAATACAAAAATGGAAAGATGCTCCACATTATAGGTTATGCAGGAAAATGAGAATTAAGGCAAAAATGAAATACCACTGCAAACATATTAGAATGTCTGAAATTCAAAGCACCGACGACGCCAAACGCTGGCAAGGACGTGGAGCAACAGGAACTCTGATTAATTGCTGGTGGGAATGCAAAATGGCGCAGCCCCTTTGGAGGACAGTTTGGTGACATTTTACAAAGCTAAACGTAGTCTTACCGTACGATCCAGGAATCACGCTCCTCGGTATTTACCCAACTGAGCCGAAAACTTCTGTCCACACATCGTGTGGATACAAATGTTTATAGCAGCTTTATTCATAATTGCAAAAACTGTAAGCAACTAAGATGTCCTTTAATAGGTGACTGGATGAGTAAACTTGTCTATTCCTGTGATGGACTATTATTATCCGCCAATTTAGGAAATGACCTGTCGAGCCATGAAAACACAAAGAACCTAAATATATATTTTTGAATCAAAGAAACTGAAGTGATTACAACCTGAAAAGCTTCCATCCCGTATGACTCCAACTCTATGACATTCTGGGCACGGTGAATCCAGAGAGACAGTAACAAGTGCCGTGGGCGTCAGGGGTGAGGGAGGGAGGGAGGGAGGGAGGGATAGTGAAGCACCGAATTTTTAGGGCAGCGAAACTACTCTCTATGTTACTGCGCTGGCAGATACATGATATTGTGAATTTCCTAAAACCCAGAGAGTGTACAAAGAGTGAATGCCAACATAAACTTATATACTTAATAATAAAGTATCAATATTGGTGCATCAATTTTAACGAATTTACCACACTAACACGAGATGTTAATAATAGGCGAAATGGCAAGTTGGGGAGGAGAGAGAAGGTGGGATGGAGTTCTCAGTATTTTCTGCTTAATTTTCCTGGAAACCTAAAAACTGCTCTAGAGAACAAAGCCTACGATAGTTTTCAAAAGGTCTGTATTTGAAAACGGCTGATTATTGTTTCTCACGATTCATTAGTATATGCACCTTTATGGAAACGACACTAGGAATGCCATTTAACAGAATCCCTTTTTTTTCCCTTAACCAGCCAGAATTTATACGTACATGCTCGAGAAATCCAGACTCGTTTCGCAGCCTCTCGGCCAGAGCAATTTTCTCATTTTCTACTTGCTGATGGATGGGTTATCTGCTGAGGAAAAATATGGGCTTCACCTTAATAATTTATGCGCGCACCGGTAAGTGACTGCCTCTTTCCTTCGTAGCAATCCCGTCCTCCAGTTGTGGTGGCGTTTAAGCGGTCTTAAATTGTCTTCTGACTTTTCAGAGAAGCAGTGGTGAGTCAAAGAGAAAAATCAGGTACTGTTAGGTTACAGCCGTCTGTGACCGGTTCTTTGAGTGTTTAGGTGTGTGTGTGTATTAACTTATGTTTCTATTTTCCTGGTTTTCAGATCAGAATTAATAAGGTAGTGTATATATAAACTTTCTGTTCCTTTGGGTGTTTTGGATATAACATGAGTTATGCTTCCCTAATCCTTGGTTGTCTTCCGAAATCATGGGAAATCCTATTTGGCAATCAGTACTCATTAGGTACCGATGAGATTGCGTAAGGGGGTGAGACAACACACAAACCGAGGAGCTCGTTCTCTCCACTGGAGGCAGAAAGCCTTTGTTCAAATGCAGAGGCACCGGTCAGCGGATGGGCTGGAGGTGGCGGAGGCATAAAGAGAGTGAGCTGAGGAATGTCCTCATGTTGCTTCATTTCTGCCACCTGCCGGATCCGACGTGTCTCCCGGTGAGGGTTGGTCCAGACTTGGATTAGGATGAGAAGAGGAAGCCCCGTTCGGGAGAGGAGAGCAGGTGGAATAAGCGAGCAGAGGGTGCGGGGCGTGCCGACCCACGCTCCCTAGTAAGTCCGCAGCAGGGGAGAGGCCCCAGACTCTGAAAGAGATACGGATTTATTTCAGCTGCCTGCTCACATCTGACTGGGAGTTACTGGGTGCCTGTTACTGGATTGAAGAAGTCTGGTGTGTGTTTTCAGAATCTTTGAGAAGTCTTGCGAGGAAAGTTAAAGAATGGTTGAGGGGGAGGGGTGTGGCCTGAGGACCCGGCTTGCTGATTGAGGCATGGAGGCAGAGAAGCCGATGGGGCTGCAGGGTGGAGGCGCCAAGTGTAAGAGATGGAGGCTTTTCCGGGGCGATGCGGTCTCAAGGGCCCTGACCTCCTGGAATGGGTCAGAGGGACCACGGGGTAGCCTCGGTCATGGCCACTGCTGTGGGGTCTTACTGACAGTGGCACACAGGGGGATGAATCGGCCGTATCCTAACTTACCGCGACGTTACTAACCACTCTCATTCAATCTCTTTGAAAATATTACATCCAGGAGTATAGGCACGATGCGTGGGGCAGAGCGGGAGAAAAGTAGTCAAGAAGTGACGACGGCCTTATCAAAATCGTGTTTTATTTACTGAAGGACTCTGGGAGTTTACTGTGCCCCCAAACGACAGAAATTCAGAACAAAAAGAAAAAAAAACCACTCCCATTGGAGCAGAGAAGCCCAGATAAAAGTGATTAAAAAAGAAAGAAACAAAGAAAAATGGAAATTTTAAGCTCCTAGGGCACTGAAAATGTCTTTATCAGATCTCCTCGTTTCAAAAAGGGGTAAATCAAATCCAGGATCATAAAGATGCTTGCGCCAAAGGGAATATGCCATTTATCAGCAGCAGCGCGAGACCCGTTCCCTGGAATGAGTCTCTGTTTTGCTACAGCGAGCGTCTCTAATGGGAGAGCTCGTCCCCGGGAGGAAAGGCATCAGAGGGGAACCCGCGGGTCAGGTGTTCAGGAGCGGGCGTGAGGGGGCACAGTCTTACGGATTTCCGTGTTCTGAGTCTTGCTTACGACTAAAAAGTCAACATTTGCAGCAGAGAGCTGGTTTAGGGGGTGTGTCTGTATCTCTTTGCACGCGTGCGCCTGGCATCTCGGACCTAGAGCTGCAGGAGGGTAAAGGACCCGAATCTTTTCTACCATTCAAAGAAACAATTTAACTTCTGGGTCTGGGGTTTGGACCCGTCTTTGCAAGTACGTGAGCGCGGGGGAGAGAACAAGATCCCTTTTATGGGGGAGCCAGCCTCAGCATTCATCCCTCTTTGCAAAAGAGAGTTTGGAATCACTCAGGCTATTTAGAAAGTCAAACAGTCAGGGGTTGCTTTGTGAGAAGCTCCAACAGGAAAGAACTCAGCAAAATCATGAATCATTCAATTCCCCCGAACAAAGAGGTTATTTTATTTAAATGTATGATAAATATCTAATGGGAACAAAACAACATTCCTCAATAAAAATACACACCGCCACACCAGATTCATAAAAATACCAGCTGGGACATTTGTACAATGAGAATAACATAGACATAATGTTCTTTAGTAATAAAACAAGCTGTTTTGCAAGTTACAATGCATTATAGATCGCCTTGTTTCTGCGGTTTGTGTGGCGTGGGTCTTCTCATTTTTACGGGGCTGGGAAGGCTTGAGAGTTCATATTTGTCTGACATTTGAATTGGGGTTGGGGTCTCCTCTGTATTCTGTAACGATGTATCTCAAGGACCATAATTTTTGAAACCGTCTGGCTCGTTTGCAGGCGGCAGTGAGTGTAAATCTCAACTTGCTGACTTTCTGACCTTTTGCAAAGCAGTGGCCCTTCTGAGTTTCCCCCTTAAAGCCAGCACCTCACAGGTAGGGGAAAAACCACTACGTATAAATAGACTCTTACGAAGAGTGCCGTTGTTAGCGTCACATCTACTGATCTGATTTTCTTTATAGAGGTGTCGCGGTATCTGTTAAATGGACCCTCCAGAGGCGCCTGGGGGGGCTCATGGTTAAGGGTCCAACTTCGGCTCAGGTCAGGATCTCACGATTCATGGATTCGAGCCCCGTGTCGGGCTCTGTGCTGACCCGCTCAGAGCCTGGAGCCTGCTTCAGAGGCCGTGTCTCCCTCTCTCCTGCCCCTCCCCTGCTCCAGCTCTGTCTCTTTCTCTCTCAAAAATAAACATTAATTTTTTTAAAAATAAATAGACTGTCCAGATATGCCTTTGCTTATTCAGTGCTCATTCCACAGCGCAGCTTGGACTGAAATACTGATGACGTGTGTTGAGTCTTAAGGCAAAGACTACAAAGAATTGCAGGCCTGCTTCCTGCAAATGTACCTCTCCCCTTCTGCATTAATACCAACTCACTACCTGCGTGGAACATAAAACAGGCATGGAACAGCACCTGGGGGCTGCAGGCATGCTCGGCATCCATCATGTGTTCTTATGTAATTGAACTCCAAAGAGAAGGAAGCCTTGCTGAAACCAATGCTTTATAATTAAAGCGACATACGTGATTTTTGTTTTAAACTTTGACTCTGTTTTTGGAACTAAAAGTTTTCAGAGCCTCACATGAAAATGAATGGAGGTTTATTTCAGTGTTAAATGCATCTAAAAATACTCCCCTGCCTGTAAATGTGGAACAATACCTAAAACAAGCAGATAGCACTCTTGCTTAGCTAGGAAATAAAAATGGTACAGCCGTGAGTTCCTATAGCCGAACCGCAGGGGGGCACTATTTATAACACTTTGCATAAGGATTTTTCTGTGCAGATTGTTAAAACAACAACAATGATGTCAAGGAAAACAAGCCTCTAGGTCTCTAACGTTTTAAGCAGGGGAAATCAGCTTGCCTTTATCAAGAATTCCCACTAGATGGCGCCCTCTCCACAAAGTCGGGAGCTACCACCAAAAAAAAAAAAAAAAAAAAAAAAAAAAAAAAAAAAAAAAAAAAAAAGCTCATCCCTAAAGGTTTCTTGTTTATTCACGGTTCTTCCTATGATTTACTTCTTCTTTTTCCTGGCTGTTTGTTTTTCAAGTTCTATTTCAGATTCCTTTGTACGTAACATTAACATGGCATCTCGGAATAAATATAGTCTGTGTTCGTGGGGGGTTGAGCTTTCACGAAAGTTAGACACGGTCGTGGATTGCTTGTCTTCGGGGTCCTCTAAACGGCTCTTCTGGGTTTGAGTCCCAGCACAGTGGGGCTCCGAAGTGCCAAGACGTCATTCCTAATCTCCCTTCATACTGACGAGCGATGGAAACGATCGGGCCCTGCGTAGTAACATTTTCAGAAAAGGTCAGATTGTGAATTACAAGCTGAGAGCAAGCCACCGTTGACTCAGAGCGTGTGACCTGTTTCTAACCTTGCGCGTTAGGAAACTCTGACTCATCCAGTATTTGAACTTGTGATTGCTGCCTGGGAGTACATCTGTCACCAAGGACGCCTTGGCAGTTAGCGCTCACTGAGAGCTCAATTTTTTGCTAAGGGTTTATTATGCACGTGGAACTTAAGCTGAGAAAGTCTAACATAATTGAAAAATAGGCAAAGGCGACCTTAAATTATTATTTGAGGATGACTCTTCATTTGGCTCCGTATTTTAGGCAAGCAAATCTCGACGGTGCTCGCAAGACAAAGTTCCGAGATAGGAGAAATCAAAATATGTCTCTACCGGACTCTGTTATTAGTTACCTAAGTGGTAATCACAATTGTAACACATAGGACGGAAGGAGCAGCACCCATCACGTCTCAGACCTTGTCCCACTGTCGTCTTCCCTGTCTCTGGGAATCCTCGTCTGGACCTGGGCAGAGGACCACACCTGCGCTGGATAGACCAGGGCGTAAAGAGGGACAGGCCACCCAGCAGCCAGGCTGGAGTCCAGGTCCTAGGGGATCCTAGCCTTCACCCTCTGTATGGTGCCCACAGCAATGTTGCCTGTAAATTTGCAACCATTGCCGTTGCCACTTTGTGTCAAGGACGTTTTTAAGGAAAATGAAAGTGAAAGCACAAGGTCAAGGTTTGTGTACATGTTTTTATGTAAAATTAGTTGAGCAAAACTAACTCCCGGGCATCGTGGCGTCTGTCACCTCGACTGTGAAAAGCAATTCTGGGTTACTTCTGTATCAGGTAGCATAATTAAAATGTTAAGCCTTAAGACGTTGCATGATACTCGCTGAAGGTTAGAATATTGAAAATATAGAAGGGGTCGGGTCGCCTCTGTAAATGGCCAGGGAAATTTCACTTCCGAAAAGCCAATAGCGAGAGTCGAAGAACCGGAGTCAGGGGTTCCTTCCTTCTTTCTGTTTGTGAGTCACGTGTACGCAGAAGAGGAGAGAGAGAGGAAACAAACAAAACTAAACAAAACAAAACAAAACAACAAACGCATGGGTGTCAGGTGCCATGTTCTTCCTCTCGAGTTAGTCTGCAGAACCCTACGGGAGAGTTGTGAGCATTCTAAATTGTTTGTACTTTTTTATTAGAAAAAAAATTTTTTAATGTTTCTGTTTTTATTTTTGAGACAGAGAGAAAGACAGAGCCTGAGTAGGGGAGGGGCAGACACACACACACACACACACACACACACACACAGAGTCCGAAGCAGGCTCCAGGCTCTGAGGTGTCAGCACAGAGCCCGACGCCAGGCTCGAACTCATGAACCGTGAGATCATGACTGAGCCAAAGTCGGATACTCAACTGACCGGGCCACCCAGGCGCCCCTCAACTGTTTTTATAATAAGGCTGAAGCACAGATATGTCACGTAATCCAAGCCATTTAGCTAGTAAGGTTAGTAAATGCAAAAGCCAGATTCCCAACCAAGGTATGTGTGGCTTCAAGTTTTATGTCCATTAGACCTCTCTGGTTGCTGGTGTCAGATACCCAATGTGAAAACAGTTAGGAAAAAAAGAAAAGAAAAGAAAAAGGTGGGGAGGGGGGAGTTCAGAGAATCACATAATCAATTGGAGAAGAAAGAAGTCGTGCATAAACTAGATCCTGAAACTAGACACTACCCCCCTCCTCTCACACACACACACACACACACACACACACACACACACCTGTTTGCTTGTGTTTGCCAGCATGGAGAGGAACATGACACCCCTAACCTTCCACCTCCTAGGAACCCTGGAGAGGAAGCCGAAGTTCCCCTTTTCTCCCTCTGAGAGGCCACCTTGGCAGCCCTGCGTAGGTCTCAGGCACGCCCTGGTCCCCGAGTCACTCGGAAGGGTAGAGGACAGGGGCCGTCTAACCGGAGAGGAGGACGGGGGGGGGGGGGAGGTGTGCTGGGCACAAAGGAACGGACACGGGAAGCCCATTCCTTCCGCTCTGTTCTGCTCCCACAGCCAGGCCGATCCGAGGCCACCCGGAAGGCTGCCAGCCCCAGGGCGAGGACGCGGCTGTCGGGAGACCCGGGCGGCAGGCCCGGCCGTGTCCCTGTGGAGTGACTGTGGCCGGGCCACCCTGAAGACTTCCCAGCTAGCCGGGCCACAGAGCCGCCGTGTGCAGGGCTGTTAACCGTGCAGATGCATCTCAGGAGAACCGCAAATACAAATGGTAGCAGGTTTCCATGAAATTTCTGTTCTATGTCTGTTTTCCCCCAAATAATTTTGGGGGTGAAAGGTTAAAGCAACTCTATGCTCCATCCCATCCTCAGCATTATTTTTTCTCTTTAAAAAAATTTTTTTAACGTTTAGTTATTTGGAGAGAGACAGACAGACAGAGCATGAGGAGGGGAGGGGCAGAGAGAGAGGGAGACACAGGATCTGAAGCAGGCTCCAGGCTCTGAGCCGTCAGCACAGAGCCCGACACGGGGCTCGAACTCACAGACCGTGAGATCATGACCTGAGCTGAAGTCAGACGCTTAACCGACTGAACCACCCAGGCGCCCCATCATTTAATTCCTTGAGCATCTCTGATAGATCTTAACACTGCTCCTGGTTTACAGATGAGGGCACTGAGACCCACCGGTATGTAACTTGCCCGGGGCTGTGCAGGAAGGACATTGGGACACCATGATTTCAAACCCGGCGGTCTGTCCCCAGGACCCAAGTACTTAGTTGCTTGCCACTGATTGCCGTTTCTCCCCTTGGGAAGAGTGATGGGCAGCCTTAGAACTTGGAAGCCGACACTCTGTCCTGACATAGAGACATTAATTCCGCGGTCTGCACCCTCGTGATTTGGAGAAAACAGATGAAAATGTACCTTTTCTCAGCATCACCAGACTATCAGGCTCACTATCACTCTTTTCAGAGTTCTGTTTCTGTTCCTTGAAATTCCAGGTTGGTTGTCCTCACTTTCCCAGGCACCGGTACAAAAAGAAGATGCCGTGATCCCAAATTTTCTCACCTCTTTGGTCTTTAAATGCGTCACCAAGTGCTGATTGGATATCCTCCCTCCTGCCTGGCCAGGCCCGGCCTCCCCCCTCCCCGTCCCGTCTACACAGATTATTATTTCCGCCTCTTCGATCTTGCTCTTTATAGTCCTATTGGATTAATATTTGGTAAATTCCAATTTAACGGTGAAACCCCTAGCTCCGAAACATCTAATAAATATTTCTTTTCTGTCATATCGAATATGGTCTTCTCGATGACACAAGGAACAGAGCTGGTGAGGCTCGAAGGAATTGGAAGGAAGGGATCGTTAACATGCACTTTGAGATTCTCCTACCCTTGTGTCAGAGTGCCTCAGAGTGCAGCTGAGTCTCCGGCAAGGGGAAACTTAGTTTTATGCAGAGTGAGGAAATAACCTCAGGTGACATTAGACGCTTAGTCACCATGTCTACCTTTCAGTTATGAGAAAAGAAGTCCACTCATATTAGGAGAGCTCAGTGTTCTGAGTCTTGCTTTCCTAGTCAGCAAATGCGATCTAACACTTCGTGATACAGATCTCCAATTGATTCTTCAAATCCCCAAATACAAAACTGTTCTGAAAACCGAGAATTTCTTTCTGACTCACGTGCTGGTAAAAAGACGAACACGACCTGAACTCATCTGAAGGAAAATCTAAACCCGAATCGATACATGTCTCTCGCTCATTAAGAATATTCATATGGTTTTCCCCAGGTTAAAGCCTACTGCCAACCTTCCTGGGAATATAGACACCACATAACTTACAAAAATAAAGAAGAATCATCTGAATAACAGGCGTATTTGTGTCCAAAAGTTTAGGATAAAGAGTGGCGGCTGGTGTCCTCTAGTTTGTGGAGGTGTGAACCATGGCAGGAATTGTTTCTCACCAGAGTGAAGACTCGCCTTACCTACCTCAGGCGGACACTCCTGAAAATGGCCTCCATCTCTGCCTTGGCGTCTCACAGTGGGGTGCCTTCCATTCCCAAGAGCCTCCTTCCCTCTCAATCTCTCTTGTCTCTCTCATCTCTGTCTCTCTCCATTGGAATTATTTCCCCCTCACGAAAAAATATTATCTCATTGCATTCGAAATCATGAAGAACTCTATCAAGATGGCGGGCGGGGATGGGTCTGGAGGAGCCCCTCCACCGGTGGTGGTAATATCATCTGTAAACAGACGTGAGGCTCAGGTAGACTCATGAAGCTTGTTGAGAAGAACCGCAGAGCACGCTCAAGGGGTTGCTTGGTGACTCCCTGTTACTTTAGAAAGACTCACAGTTCCATGTGTGAGAGAGAGAGAAAGGGAGGAGTATTTGTCTCCTTTTCAAAACCTAGCCATGCAGCCGTAGCAAACAGCATCCCGCACTCCTGCGAGTGCCACCCGCCATGTATGCCAGGCTACTGCAGTGGGTGCCATTTCTCTCTCTCCCAGCCCTACTTGCCAGTGTCACCCACTGCTGTCCCTTACTTTCCTTCCTCTGGAGCAGGGGTAGAGTGACTGTCCTCCTGTGACAGTGAGCCTGGGTCAGCCGTCCCCAGCATCCCAGCCCACGCGTGCTCCAGCCGCGTTTCATCCCCTTGCTGAGTCAGTGACCGTGACGCATACGAACATTTCTTCCCTTTGTTTTCCACGTGCCCTTTCCCCGCTGGTGTTCAGTTTCCCTTCGTAGTCGCAGGAGCCATCGGACGGACACAGGACAGGGGAAGATACGATACTGTTCCTTGTCCCGAAATCAATGGCCATTAATAACTGCTAGAAAATCACACGTCTACATGGCTGGTCAAGTCCACTTCTGCTCTTGCTGACATGGAGGGGGATTTTGTCCTCAGAATGGGCTGACTGCGTTGTACCTTGTCGTGTTCATTGATAAAGGCAGGTGAGCTGCTGAGGGCAGTGAGCTTCTTAGCGGAAAACTCACAGCTTCCATGGGACCCGCCTCTCCTTGCCTAGGTCATTTGGGAAAATCGCACAACCGCTCTGTGCCTCCCCGTGGTCTTCTGTGAGGTGGGGCCGCCCTCGCGCTGTCACGCATGTAGTCGGGTGGGCGGCTGGCTGCTTAGAGAAGAGTCCGTTCTGTCGTGACTGTTACTAGAGAAGGCTCTTTTCCATCGAAGCCGGATGTGAATAGCTAATCACCAGGATGCAGATCTCGAGTTCTCCGTAGAGCTTTGGCTCATGTAGAAGAATTGGAATCTTGGAAAGACTTCTCCCTGGTAGGTGTGACCTCGGGGCAGCTCCACACAGGACCATGTCACTGTGACATCTTTCCCCGGTGGAGATTTAGTTGGATCTTTGGATGACAATCAGCACAGCCTTTTGAAGAAGTGACGAGAGCAGGTGCGGAGAGGAGGGCGGCCGGGTGGCTCTCGGGGCCCCACGCTGGCTTCTCCACGCCCCCCGCCCCATGGCAGGCAAACAAAGCATGTCGTATTACCACCTAAGGCAGAACCTGTACGCTTCTGGAAAACTTCCTGTTTCATGTGTTTTCCGGGCAAAAAGTCCATTTGAATGCTTCAATTGCTTTGTCATTCTGTATCCGCCAGAGAGGAAAAAAAAAATAAAGAACAAAGAACAAGATTTTCTTTAAATCTAAACCTGCATCCCTCTAATCACAAGAGACCGTGACCGCAGTAGGGTTTTGGAATGCGCGATTTGTTACGGATCGTGTGTCCCCTCAAGTGGATTGTGTGAGGTCCAGACCCGACACGCGTTGTGTAGGTTACGGGGTGGGTTCTGAAGCCGATGACGTGACACGGCTGTTTCCGTAGACCCCCGTGATGGCAGCGTGTTCCTGCGTGTGCACGCAGCCCTAAAGTGACATTGCCTGGGCTCTTTGAAGCGAAGGCTGTTTGTCCCTGTAAATCCGCAGCCGAGTCAGTACAGTTAAAACCGTAACAACCAACATTCGTTTGTGCTAAGAACTCGACCTCTGTCACCTCTCCTCATTCACGGCTCAGCCTGACACAAGCCAGGGTTGACTGAATTACCCAATGTCACGTGCTCGGGGCTCAGGAGCCACAGCCTTGGCCAGGCCCCTCTTAGATGCGTCCCATCTCTGCCTCCAAACCCTGATTCCAAAGCACAGGCGAGAGAGGTCAGGGAGTGCTTGAGAGAGAGCCGCACGGTGCCCGCGGCTCGCAGGGAACTGTCCTGTCCCACGAGGCTGGAGCCCCGAAGGCATCCATTCCAGCCGTCGGTCTCCTGTCCCGGTACTAGCGACTTACGGGGAGGGTGGAGAGGAGACGGCCTGATGGACAGACGTCCCTCTCCACGCCCCCGCCCCGTTCCACCCACCCCTGCCCCCCTCCACCCCTGCCCCACCCTGCCCTGCTCCCCTCCCTCTCCACCACCCACTTCTCTCTCCTGCCCCCCACCTCTCTCCACCCCCCCACCTCACCCCTTCCCCCCTCTTCACCCTCCACCTCACCCCTTCCTCACCACCTTTCTCCACCCCCCACTTCATCCCTCTCTGCCCCCCGCCTCCCTTCACCCCCCACTCCACCCACCCCTGCCCTCCCACCTCTATCCACCCCCTTACTTGACCCCTCCCCACCCCTGCCTCTTTACCCCTCACCTTTCTCCACCCTCCCGCTTCACCCCACCCCTCTCATCCCCTGCTCCAACCACCCCTGTCCCCCACCTCTCTCCAACCCCCCCGACTCTATCCACCTCCACCCCCTACTTGGCCCCTCTCCCCACACTCCACCCACCCCTCTCACTCCTTTCCATCCCCCATTCCACCGCCCCGCCCCCCACCTGGCCTCTGTCCACCCCCCACCCCACATCCCCCACCCCCACCTGGCCCCTCTCCACCCCCTTCACCTTGCTCCACGCCCCCCACCACCTGGCCCCTCTGCCCACATCGCGGCCCCAAACCACCCCACTTTCACTTCCCCTTCTGGCTGCAAGCCTTCTGCTTACACACTTCCCTTCACCCCTGCCCTCTTCACCCCTGCTTTCTTGCAGATTCAGAATTTTCAGAATTCGGGCCAGGCGCTCTGGGCTTCTTTGTGTCTCGCTTGTGCGGGGACTCCCCGTTCGCCTCACCGTGAGTGGACACGCAGAGCCCTGGTGTTTTCACAGGGATTGCTCCTTGGCCGGGTCTCTCCCGGCCTGCATTTGTCCTACGATGTGGGGACCTGGGTGTGGGCGCTGCCCCGTGAGCTGCTCCGTGTCATGTGGTCGGTGTCGTTTATGAGTGAGCGCTCCTGGCCGCCGGAGGGCCCCCCACGGGCTGGCGGGGGGGGAGTACGGTGACTCCCCCTTCTTTCTTCTGCCTCGTCGGTGGCCTTGAGAGGAATTCGCTTGTTAACACACGTGCACGCTGGGGCTGGTGCTTAAAGCAAACGCTTCCGTGAAGACACCTTTGTGTGGCCCCCGAGACATCTGGCCATCTAGCAGGACCCTCTCCCTGCTCGGCCCACCCAACCCACACCTGCCCCGTCCTCCCCGGCCCCCGCCGCCCCGACCAGAGCGCCCCGAGCCTCCCGGACGCCCTTCTTCCCCGGTCCCTGGTGACCCGTCACCCTCTGCACTGCCGCCACCCCGGGGTGATCACCCGCGTGTCCCTTCGTCCCTACGAGTAACCAGTCCTCAAGGCGACAGTCAGAACCCTCTTGAAAGCACTCTTCTTCAGACACTGCACTGTTTCCTCATTTCCCTGAGGGCAGCAACCCACTGGCAGCCTCCGTGGCTCTGTCTGATCACGGTGCTGACCTCCCTCCTAGTCCTCCGTGGCTCCCCGCTCAACCGCTGAGGGCTCCATGTGACTCCAGGAGCGCCCGGTAGATTCCCAACCTAGTTTGCTCTGGCTCTTCCCTCCTCCTCGAATGTTCTTCCTCCGACTCCACCTTGGCTAACCTCCTTACCTCTTTAAGAGTTTGTTCCCGTGTGCCCTTCTCCGGGAGCCCCCCTGGTAGGACCCCCACCGGAACCCCAAACGCTGCATTCCCTGTCACTCTTCGCAGTCTCTGCTTGCTTCTTTCCAGAGCACGTGGCACCTTAACGGGCTCTAGAATTCACTGGCCGATGACCCCCGCTGTGCCTTGTGTGTCCCTGCTGTGGGACTTGAGGCTCCGCGAGGGCAGGGGGATCACTGGGAACTGGAAAATGACTGGAATCGTTCTCGGCACAGAATAGTTTCTGAGTAAATACGTGTTGACTATGGGCAGTGTTTACTCTTCCCCCAAAGCTTTGCTTGTGCCGAAGAGAAAAACAAAACAAAACAAAAATAACTTCACGACTTTCCTTCTTTGAGTTCTTTGCCATGACCCGGGGCTTTCCAGCGTTGCTCTGGGGGTGTTTATCTTCAGACTTGGCTGTTTTTATCTGTTCCGACACTGAGGTCTCTGTTATTGAACTCTGTCAACCATGTGAAACTTCTTACGGAATCCCAGAGGAAGCGAGAGTTTCTGCTGCCCTCCACTGTTAGATGAGGCCCATCGAGTCAAAACACATGTTAAAATATGCCCAGTAACCTCTGCGTGTATATATATAAACTCTTTGTCTGGGGCTCCTGGGTGGTGCAGTTGGTTGAGCGCCCGACTTCGGCTCAGGTCATGATCTCAGGTTCATGAGTTCAAGCCCTGTATCGGGAGCCCGCTTCAGATTCTGTATCTCCCTCTTTCTCTGCCCCTCCCCTGCTCGCACTATATCTGTCTCTCTGTATCTCTCTCTCCCTCAAAAATAAATAAAAACATAAAAAAAAAAATACTTGGTCTGCATGGGGTGCTGGCTGCATTAGCCTGCCCAGAGGTGATTTGTGAAGAGTCACGGGAACTCATGGTCGGGTCAATAGACCTCAGATGCTGTGAGCTGTGTCCCCTCCATGGTGTGGCGCCTTCCAGCAACACCGATCTAAAGAGAGCTCCAGCCACACGGCAGAGCTCAGCCCGTGCTTTTCCTGAGGCCTGGGGAAGGCCATTCATCCGGCTCTCACCCCCTGCTCGACCGATGTCTCCCTCTTTGCAAATACAGACCGCCCAGTGACGCTTCCTAACCACCTGCCTCACAGACTCACTCACCCCTTTGTCTGAGGGTCGATGGTGTTGAACTTTCTAGGACGAGATTCTCCTCGTTGGAGTCCGCCGTGTCTTAGCGGAAGCCCGTGGAGTCACGGGTCATGGAGGGACATTCCAAACTGTCCTCGCTTCCTGGTTTACAGCTGCCGCCTTTCTCCCTTGTTCTAGTGTTCTGCATCGCAGAGCTCGGATGTTTCCTCGTCACGCAGAAGAAGTCAGTGGGTGCCCCAGGGGTGCGTGTCAGCAGGTCGTCTCCGGCAACGCGGCGCGTCGTGCGAGCGTGCTTCTGGTCTCACGCCGTCCGCGGCGCATGAAGGCTCCTGGGCTCTTGCTGGCCCCTCGAGTCTGTTTTAATCTAGCTGTCATACCCCAAGGTATTCAGCTTAACTTTGCACGTTCACTCTTACTAGCAAAGAAACAGTTCCTGAGTTCTGTTGCACCGAATGCGACGTCTCTTCTCTTGACTCTCGGCGTCTAAGAAAGCTCACGTGTTTCCAGCAAGGGGGGCTGAGTTCCTGTGTTCTCCCCACATCGTGCTGTTCGGAATGCAGTGCACGGTGTCCCTTGCGAGAGTGAGCTGAGCATCTACCAGAGCACAAGGAGGTTTAACGTGTGACGGGCGGGGCGCCCTGGGTTCTGTGACGGCAGTGCTCTCACCATACCAGAGTTCCTGTGGTGTCTTCCAAGCGTTTGACCCATCTTTGAAACAATGAAGTAGCAGTGCGGTAAAGAGAGAGTGTGGTGGGCAGATGCACCGGAGTTCAGCCGTTCAGCTGGCGCTGGGACACTCCGCAGACGGTACGGCCTCTCTCCACACCCTGCCTTTTGCTTCCATGCAGAGGTGCCGTTAATCATTTTGAACGGTGGTTGGTGGGGACAGGGGTTGGGCGTACATCAGGTGACTTACACACAATTATAATTGGAATCGTGAGTTTCTAATAGCTTTCGGGGGTCATCATTTTGCGTCTCTCCCTAGCACATCTAGCTCCCCGTAAGTCTCCCCACCCATATCGCCACCTGAAACATTGTCCTTAACTTCCCACGCTCGTCTGTGGACACGTCCCGGCCATGGCTGCTACCTACACAGTAGATCCGGCCCCCTCTCCCCGTCTTCCTGCTACAGCCCTGGGCTGGGCGCCTGTCCTCGCCCACCTGAAATTCTGCAAGCCTTCTTTCTGGGTCTCCTAAGGCTGACTGGCCCCGCCGCAACCCACACCCTGCTCTGCCGTCAGGCACTCTTTCTAAAGTAGGTGTCAGAGCCTCACCGTCCACCCTACGTCGACCCGCCAGCATGCAGAGCAGACTCTGATCTCTCGGCTTCGCCCATGGGACGTCTAGTCCAGTGCCTGCCGCTGTGGCCGGGCCGCTCCGGGAGCCGTGCTCAGAAGGCTCTTCCCTCGGTCCTTCTTGTCCTCCCGGACCTCAGCTGTGGCAGCGCGTGGCCTGGCTCCTGCAAACTGAAATGGGCCACGGGGTCCGACAGCCCCGTGGGCAGAGAAGACCCCGGGAGACCTGCTGTCCAGAGGCCGTGGGCAGCCAGGAGACTCGAGTCCTCGAGTCCCCCCTTGTCCTTTCCTCACTCGAAAGGAGGCATTGTCTCCTATACCCCAGACACAGTGCTCTTTTGCGAGGATGTAGAAAAAGAGACAGTTGCGACTTGGAGGCCACTCAAAACATTCAAACTCTGGGAAGCTGGCAGGTTGCCTTCTCGGTCACAATGTGAGAAGTGTCCCAAGCGTCTGACTAGGGGCTCCAGGGACAGGTGGGAAGGCTTCGCGTAGCCGCGGGGGAGGGGAGAAGCAGGAGCAGTGAGCAGACAGACGGATGCCCTAATGGCGAAGGCATCAGGATAGACAAGCAGAGACACCGGCTGAGCGTAAGCGTCCGTGGGGACAGGGGGCGCACAGGCAGCGAGTACCCAGAGACCACCAGCCACACCGAAGAGAGACAGGAGTTGTGTTTTCTAATGTGTTTTCTGGAGAGAAATAGGAGCCAGCCCATAAGCGAACGCACGCTGGTGGCGGGCTCCTGCCTTCCCCGAAGAAGACACGCTTCGCGGCGACGGATGCCAACCAGCTGTACCCAGCGCATCGTCAGTGAACCTGTCGAACCCGCTGGTGCTGAGTCAGATGAACACACGGCGCACCGCGGAAATGGATTGTTCCAGATGGCAGTTGTGTCTAGGCGAAGGGCGCCGTGTCGCCCGCAATGAACACCAAGGTGCGAAATAACCTGGGCTGAGTATCCAGAGTCCTGCCGTGAGAAATGCTGGGGTGGGGGAGGGGGGGCGCCTGGAGGGGCTCAGCCTGTGAAGCGTCCAACTCCTGATTTGGGCTCAGGTCATGACCTCGCGGTTCGTGGGATCGAGTCCCATGTTGGACTCTGCTCTGACAGTGAGGAGCCTGCTTGGGATTCTCTCTCTCTGCCCCTCCCCGGCTCATGCTCTCTCTCTCTCTGTCTCAAAATAAATAAACATTAAAAAAAAAAAAAAGAAATACTCATAAAGAGGCGAGAACTCTGAGCACAGGACATGAGAGGAGAGGGACCTGGGGACCCCACTCACAAGCCGCGACAGGCAGGATGCTGCCCCGTGACTGCAGGAGAAGTGTTCACCAAGCACGGGAACGTCCCAGATGGAGAGGGGACACGGCAACAGGATACTTGGAGAAAGTGAGCGTCGCATCCAAATGCCCTCGGTATTCCTGGCTGCAGAGGCGGCTATAATGAGTTATATTTGCATGTTGGCATCTTCTCTGTCTTCGGCCTTCCTCCTGAGAGCAGCAAGAGACCTCTATCCGAGTTAGTGATTTCCAGCATCCCTCGGGGGCCATGAAGCCCATGGGCGCCTCCTGCTGTACAGAGATTCTGGTGTAATGGAATGAGGGCGCAACCTGGGCATCGGGACTCACCTCCTCGGGATTCTGACATGCTCTGATGACAACCACTCTCTCCGGCAAACCGTGTGCTGTGGTCCTGCCAGCCCTGCCCTTCAGAGGTTCCCAGAGACCCCTAAACAGAACTCCAGCTTGTTGGATTGATTCTCAGATAAGACCTTTGGACCCGAAAATGTATTTATACTTTACAAGACTTTGGAAAGTTTGCAGATTTTCCTCTGAGACCAGGAAAAGTCAGGCAGGGCGAACGTTCGCTGCGGAAACAGAGCTGAGGGAGGGACAGGACATTCCCCTGGAGCCATGATGGCAAAGTGTTGAGCACATGCCGGAAATTCAAACCAACCTGAGTCCCCACAGCTGCCCCACAAGGTGGCCTTGCCTGCCCGCTCCACCGATAAGGAAATAAACAGAATGCAGAGAGAACTGAGTTCTGGAATGTCCGAAGGCAAGAAAGACATCAGCGGGGCTCGGAACCCGGCAAGCTCTCGATGCTATGCCATCTTTCCATGCCGAGTTGCTTTCCACCAGACCCATTTTTGGTCCAGTGGCCAGGACTTGCTCAGAAGGGGCTCTGCCTGCAACATCTCTGTGAGATTTCTAGAACTTTCTATCCTCCCACCTGTGGTGTTTGAGGAATCCCCACTCCGGTCCTCCAGTCTGTCTCTTCTCAGCTGTGTTCAGTCGCAGCGCTTCCCAACAGACCTCATGAACTGGCCCTCCAGGCTTTCTCGTCTCCCTGGTCTTGGAGGGCAGAGGAAGAGGACAGAGAGCTTGCAAAGGAGAGGAAACGAGGATGAATTCCTGAGGCTTTCAGGAAAACAAGTGACAACATCATGGGACCAACTTGGAGGAGAGGAAAGACTCTGAGGCCAAAGGCAGAAGGATAAGAGCCAGATGCTTCCTCGTATGGTACCTTGTATGTCACATCGATAAATACAGTCCTCTTGGGGCTCCTGGGGGGCTCAGTCGGTTGACTGTCCAACTTCAGCTCAGGTCGTGATCTCACGTTCGTGGGTTCCAGCCCTGCTTCGGGCTCTGCACTGTTGGGTCAGAACCTGGAGCCTGCCTCAGATTCTGTGGCTCCCTCTCTCTCTGCCCCTCCCCCACTCATACTCTGTCTCTCTCTGCCTCTCTCTCAAAAATAAATAAACATTAAAATAAAAGAATCCTTTGTACAAATATGAAATTGACTCTGGAAGAAATAAAATACCAAATGAGATAAATAATCATAGAAGAACCAAGACTGTTCCAGACACCAGAGGAGCCACACCCAAGAAACTCCTAAGCCTCTGCTTTCAAAAAAAGAACATAAAATTGTTTAAATCATTACAAAAATTAAAGAATGAAGAAAATCCTCTGTTCCTTTCGCAGAAGGCAGCAGATGCAGAGGAGAACCCCCAGATTCCCAGTCAGTGTGCGAAAAGTTGCACGTTCTCAAAATAATCCAGGAAGTGCAAATCGAAGAATAGTTAGGTACCATTTCCTAAGGAAAACATTTGCAACGACAAGAAAAATCAGACGACATGAAGAGCCAGCCACTCACACCCTCCCGATGAGAGCTGAAACTAGCACGACCAATTCGAAGAACGATTTGGTGACAGATGGTAAAATTGCACGTGTGTATGGCATATCCTCAGAGGTCGTCGAAACTACGGGGGCTTTTGACAATATTTGGACACGTTTTTGGTTGTCACACCTTGGGGGGGGGTTGCTAATGACATCTACTGAGCAGAGGAAGACTGTTCTGCCGAACACCCTACATTCCACGGGATGGCCTCACAAGAAAGAACGAGCAGACCCGAAACGTCAGCAGTCCTGAGGTCAAGAAACTGTGGCCTAGGGAAACTCATACGTATGTGCATTGAAAAACCAAACCAAACAAAACATGGTCTTCATTGACGTAGTTCCGAAACAGGCAAGTGGATAGAAAAGAAAAGAACAATAAATGACTGCATTGAGGGAAAGGAATAAATTAACCAGATTGTGGTCATGGTCAAGTCATTTAAAATAATTTAGCAAAATGAACCTAAACTATATGTAAGAATAGTCTGAGGGGCTCCTGAGTGACTCAGTCAGTTGAGCATCTGACTCTTGATTTTGGCTCAGGTCGTGATCCCAGGGTTGTGGGATCAAGCCCCGCATCAGGCTCTGCACTGAGTGTGGAGTCTGCTCAAGATTCTCTCTCTCTCCTCCCTCCTGCCGCTCTCCCCAACTTGCTCTCTCTCTCGCTCTCTCTCTCTCTCTAAAATAACAAAGAAGAAAAGAATAGATCTTATTAATCTAAAGTTCAGTTAAAAAGGCAATTTTCTGGATGACACATACGACGTAACTAATATTTATATAATTTTAAATACACACTAATATTACATATTTTATAGGTACATACATTTATAATTAAAAAATTAAAGTAGAATGAAAAGATAAACACAAAGTTGATCATACTTATTCCATCCGATGAAAAGTAAAATAATGTATAAATGTGGGGATGCTACTTTATCTGTGAAATTTATTTCTTAAGAACAGCGGTCTGAAATAAATATGCCAAAACATTGCTTTTTCACATTGTTAGGAGAATGATGTATTGGCTATCTCTATGTTCTTTTTTAAGATTTTCTAATTGTCAAAAACTTACAGAAAAATTAAAAATCCAGCATATCTATGGTAGTAACACGTCCAAAGATATACCAATACAAGAAAAACAAATAGACCATTATCTGACTTGTAGCTATAGAGGCATAAGTGAAACATTAGCAAATAGAAGTTAGCAGTCCATTAAAAGACACTCAATGATCAAGATTGGGAGCTTTTTCCAAAGAAAAATCAATGAACTATTTTAGAAGGTGCCAAAGCCAGTAATGGTCAGCTCAGAAATCTGTTTCAATTAGAACTGAAAGGAGTCTTTTACACACACACACACACATACACACACACACACACACACACTATGATAAGTCCTAAGTGGACATCATATTTAGTTGTGAAATGGACTCAGGCTTTTTTAGCATTGATCCTAAAGCCGGAGGGATTGTGATAAGGGAAGAAAATTAAAAGGGATACACGGTACCAAGAAGGATTAGACAAAATCACTATTATTGATAGATAATGACTATCCACCTAGAAAATCTGATACATCAGCAGCAAAGTATTTTCTGTAATATGACATTTCAGTAAAGTTTTGAATTGGAAAACAAACGTGCAAAAATAGAAAGAAGACACGTGCCCCAGCCATAACCACTTAGACTAGACAAACGGAGACGCTAGTTCTTTGGACAACGCTGCTACAGTAGGAAATACCTGTGGGGGGGACGGACCTAACAAAGACATTCACAAACGACTCGCAGTCAGGAGAGGACTCGTGACTCACAGGCCTCCAGCCGTGAGCGCACACACACTTGCACACACGGACATGTTCACAAACACATCTCTTCCATCTGAGCGTCTCTGTTTTGCCTGTTTTATGTACTGGAATTACGGAAGGCTCAGACTCAAAGTTTTCATGATGGAAAAAGTTCTAAAACCCTTGCTCTCGGGCATTCCAGCCTGCCTGAAAGTTACTTATCCACAGGTCTGGCTTCTCTTGTCCAAGCTAACCTCCTCCCAAATCCCTCCCTAGTCCTCTGTCCTCCAGTAAGAACACATGTCACGAATGAGGTTAAACATGTTCAATGAATGGACGCATGAATGAATGCATGCATGCCTTCACGCTCTTCCTCTTTCGTGGATTCTCCTTCACCTAAAAAACATTTTCATTCTAAAAGTTCGTCTTAGGGTACCTCTGTCCTTTGAAGCTTTCCCGACTCCTTCCTCTGTCTTTTGTAGTCACCGGTAGGGTGTCACATGTCCCTGAGTGCTCTGTGCACGTCGCTACCATGGAATTCATCATGGCCTATGTACCGTTTATTTACATTGCCGTCTGCATTCAGAAAGCAAGTATCCTAAGATTTGAGACCATGACTCAATGACTCGTTCAACTTAATGCCCTAGGTCCTGGCATCATCACTGGCACACAGGAGTGATGGGAAAACATGGAGCAATAAATAAACCTTGTTCTATGTGTGAGCACACCTGTGCATGTGTGCAGTTTTGTAGTTTTGCTACAGCGATTCTACATATGAATTTTATGTTATTTATTCTGCTTGAGACTTCCATGTGCAAATCATCGGAGGCATTTATCCTACCAAACCTGAAAGTTCACTGAAATTTGAAATTTGAAAAATGATAGGCCGTCATCCCCGCGAATGTTCCCTCTTCCTCCTTTTTGCCCCTTTTCTTTTCTTCTAGAACTCTTTTGGGTGCCTGCTGTTCCTTCTGTTTCCTCTCCTAGCTTCTCTTTTATGTTTTCCATCTCTGTCTCCCTGTGGTTCATTCTGGGCACTTTCTCCACTGCTTTCTTATAATTTACTAACCAGATTTTGAGCAGTGATTAATGCGATATTTAACGCACGCGTTGCATTTGAATTTCAATGACCTTTTTTTTTTCCATGTCTAAGGGTTCTTTGGTCTGTTTCACATCTGCTTTTTCTTAAATACTGTTTCTTGTTATTTTCTCCTATTATATTTCCCGTTCTTTCTGTTGTTTTAAACACGCTCCTTATACCGTACCTAACCAATCATTGCATGATCCGAAGCTCTCGAGGCTCTGCTAATGCTGTTTATTATGTCTGCCCGGAGATGGTGATTTCTCTGTGTCTTTGTCCCTTGGGGTGTGATTTGGTGTCCTATGGCGGCCAGGCTGGGAGACTCCTGAGTGAACAGAATGGAGGGTTAGTCCTGTGGAGACCTTTGTTGTCTTTCTGCTTTGGTGAAAAGCTCTAGGAGTATTACCAGCCTGGGACCATTTTTATGTTAATTCTTTAGTTAAAATATCCTATGGGCACATCATACAGAGTCTAAGTTTAAACCACTAAAACCAAGAGAAGACTGGCTACGACTATGATTTCTCTGAGGGGGGACACTTGCCCACCCAGAGTCTACCCAGATGAGTTTCCCTGTGGCCCATCTGCCTATAGGCATAGATTTTAGGGCGTACCTCCCACCACGGTGGTAGCCTTGTGATTGTCTGGCTTTATGTAATTTCCAGGGCCAACAGGACGTTCTCCTTCCCTGTGGACCTTAGCGCCTTGGTTAGTAGAGTAAGTCAAAGTGCCCACTACCTGAGATTTAGTTCAGTGTCCCTCTGGATGGCGCAGAGACTGAGACTGTTCCTTACTCAGTGAGCTCCGGCTCTCCCTTTGGAAGGCACAGTCTACACGGTCCACGGAAGTTTACTGATCAGCCAGGTGTTCTTCACAAATGCTGCGTTTCCTGTTCAAAGAAATGAAGGCGTTGTGTGTCCTCACTGTGAATCCAGAGTAAACAGTGGTCTCAGCCTATTTTAGCAGATACCAGCTATCTATGTATGTAGGATAGATCGTGTCGGGGTGTGTGTGCACGCACGTGTGTGTGATTGTGTGTGTGAGCACGTGGGTGTGATTAGGCATCTTTACACCCACCCAGGAAATGGATGTTACTAAATTTGATTATAGCTTGATATTTTGACCAATTCTAAACATTTCTAAAAAAAAAAAAAAATTCTAAACAGTTCTGTACTTACTTTGGGAATAGTATTAGAGAGAGCTAATCTAGAGCCTTAGCTGTTAGATCCTTAAATGAATCCCACCCTTTTATCTGAAATAATATACTCAAAATGTCAGTATCAATGGATGACCTACTGGGTCATGCATAGTATAGCGTGTGTGTGTGTGGGGGGGGGCAATGGGGGGAGAACAGGATATCCGGGTCCAAAATGGTTTGTCCTAGGCATGCTGCGGTATCTCACCTGATTTTTTAATTTTTATTTTATTCTTTTATGTGATTTATTGTCAAGTTGGCTAACATACAGTGTATACAGTGTGCTCTTGGCTTTGGGGGTAGAGTCCCATGGTTCATCACTTACATACAACACCCAGTGCTCATGCCAACAAGTGCCCTCCTCAGTGCCCATCACCCATTTTCCCCTCTCCCCTGCCCCCCCGCCATCAACCCTCAGTTTGTTCTCTGTATTCAAGAGACTCATATGGTTTGCTTCCCTGCCTGTTTGTAACTATTTTTTCCCCTTCCCATCCCTCATGGTCTTCTGTTAAGTTTCTCAAGTTCTACATATGAGCGAAAACGATGATGTCTTTCTCTGACTGACTTATTTCACTTAACATAATACCCTCCAGTTCCATCTAAGTATCTCACCTGTTTACATAGTTCATGGTCAACAGCGCATCATGCAGTGATGACTGACTTTATTTCTCAGTTGTCTTTTACACCAAATGCATGAGCTTGGTACAGTAGTCGCATGTTGTACCTAAAAACCCTCCCCATGAAATTCCTGCTGACCGATAATCTCTGCAAAACAAATTAATCAAAAAAGACCATAAACAGCAGGTGACACCTGCAAGGGAGTGAGGAGTTAAGGTGACTAGGTTCCGATACCACACTGAGTAGTCCTTCACAGAGAATCCCGGAAGAATAAGATGTTTTGCCCTGTGTTGCTCAGTGTACCGATTCTACTTCTGTTGCATCAGAAGGAGTACTTGTAGTATGCTTTGCTAGGCTTGGGCCACCTGCCTGTCACGTTTCTGTGATGGGGACGGTGGGCTGGAAGCGCTCAGCTTTCCAGGAAGCGAGCTCTGGACGAGCCTGCGGACGGTGGGATCTTCAGGATGGAGCCCAGGAAGGAGGGGTCGCTGGGCATCAGCGCGGGGCTCGGACTGCCTCCTCTTGAGTGCGGGCTCCCTGTCCCTCCCTGTTTCATAGAGTCTCGGGGAGAAGGGTCCTACTGATGTGACGGCATCACCTTGAAAAGATGAGCTATGAAAATGCACGAAGGAGCCAGAAAATAGACCTCCATGACCACTCGTTCCTTCGTTTTCTTGGAAGATGTGTGTCCAGACATTGATTAATTGAGAGAAATGTCCTGTCCTCTTGGTACCCGGAGGAAAATCGCACCGCAGCGAGGGAAGCTCATTGTCATGTGTTACGGGGTCAGGTACTACAAACACATTCCCCTCCTGGTTGCAAAGAAGATTAATTTTGTTTAATTAACTTTGAATTTTTTAAAGTATCTAGAAGTCAGTTTCATTATGCATACATATAACAATCTATTTTATGGTTCGATTGGCATAAATGGACCACATTTTGAGTTTGTAACATACCCAATTCTGCACCTCCAGAGAAGACCAGAGAGGCCAGTAGATCTGCATTTCATGGAAGGTACTTTATTTCACCTCTCGTTTGATTAGAGATCGAGTTTGCAAATTCGAATTCATTGATTCAAATAATAACTCTGTTATTTGATTATTGCTTCTCTGTCTTGCATAGTATAGTTACTGTTACAGACGTATCTCCTCTACGTATCTGCATCACTTCTAAGTTCGCCTCCCTTAGACAAGGGAGTTTGTGTGATGTTTGAAGAATCCTCAAGATCACAAAGCCTCTTAGATAGTATGCTGATGGGAGAGAGTGCATTTATGGGATTGGTAACATTTCATTTTGTTATATGCACATTGAAATGCACATCTAGGGTTTCTGATCAAGCCAGTTGTTGATTGAAATAGGCACCAGAATTTTAGTATTTACAAGTAAATGAAGACATAGGTAGATAGATAGATAGATGGATAGATAGATTATAAGGCCTGCGTTATTCAGGCTCAGTTGGTTGAGCATCTGGCTTTTGATTTCGACTAAATTCATGATCCCAGGGTCTTGGGATTGAGCCCCTTGTTGGGCTCTGCACCAACCATGGAGCCTGCTTAAGATTCTCTTCTCTCTCTCCCTCTGCCTTTCCCCTTTGCTCACTCTCTCTCTCTCAAATGTATGTTAAGTGGTGAATCATGGAAATTCACTCCCGAAGCCAAGAGCACACTGTATACACTGCATGTTAGCTAACTTGACAATAAATTGTATTAAAAAAATAATAAAATAAAATAATAAAAAATAAGTTTAAAGGAAACTCAAAATTGACCTTTTAAAAATATCAGTTTGCTTTCTCAGAATTAGTAAGTACTCATTGCTATAATATATATTAGTATGATTTGCAATACAGCAGCGTGTTGTCATAGTAGTATAATTCTGTCTTCCCGCATCCGTCTCCTGTGCTGACCTGTGTGATGTCTCTGGACAAATACCGTGTCTTGTTCATCTTTGAACCCTTAGTAATCACAACTCTAGGCACATGTAGAAATCCAGCATTTAATTTATTTGACTGAAGTCTCACTATCTTGGCAGTTTATAATAACAAAAACGTGGCAGGCCATCTATCACCGGCACCCAGTTTGCCCAGATCTGTCTTTAGAAGCTTCTCTGTTTCACTCAAGCAGCACGGACCTAGTGTGACACAGTCACTTCTATTGGAACAACTCTCATGCTTTGTATTTTTGTTTACAATCTTCCCTACTAGTGAGTAATGAGAGTGTGGGAGCCTGCTTCGTTCGGCACTGAGGCCTGTGTGCAGAAGCATGGTTCATATTAAATTAATCGTTTTAAGATACGTGAACAAATTGGTCCATGAGTGGAACTTGGTTTATCGCTGTGAGGATAACATTGATCATACAATGGGGCGCCCGGTGGCTCGTTGGTGGCGTGTCCGACACTTGGTTTTGGCTCAGGTCATGATCTCACAGTTCATGGGATTGAGCCCCGTATTGGGCCCTGGGCTGACAGCTTGGAGCCTGCTTGGGATTCTCTCTCTCTGCCCACCTTCCCCCATCTCTCAAAATAAATAAACATTTTTAATTAAAAAAAAAATAATGTTAGGGGCGCCTGGGTGACTCAGTTGGTTAAGTGATCGACTTCGGCTCAGGTCATGATCTCGCGGTTTGTGAGTTCGAGCCCTATGTTGGGCTCTTGGCTGACAGCTCAGAGCCTAGAGACAGCTTCAGATTCTGTTTCTCCTCTCTCTCTGCCCCTCCTCTGCTTGTACTCTCTCTCTCTCTCTCTCTCTCTCACAAAAATAAATAATCATTAAAAAATTTTTAAAAAAATAATGGTAATCCAATGAAAGAAATTAATATTCTGCCCCAAAGAGGAAAAATATAAAAGCATTTTATGAGTACCCATTGTTCAAACCCGACGCTGGAAAAACCAAATGATGGTTGCTAATGTGTTTCCTTCCGGTATCTGCTTTATCTACAAGAATACTGTTTACCGAGATCACATCGTCATACGTAGCAGGTGCTGACGTGCAAAGTAACTTACTAACATATTAAACCCTACAGCCGTTCCCTGATCGAGATGGAGATCCTTATACAGACGTAGTAGGGTTGTTTAAGTGTCCTACACCGACCTTCTCAACGTCCTGCGTTATCGGACATTTAAAAATGGTTCTCGTTTTCTCTTTGGCTACAATGTGTGATTGACTCCATTTAGTCGATATTTTCAGTTTCACCAGGAAGAGATTTCCTGTGTGAAAATGTACATTAGAGGAGATCGAAAAGGGCATCTGGACAGGCTGGTGTTCGCGGATGAGCTGCGCGCGGTTCCGAGCCTGGGTAATAAAGACACGACACAGCCAGGGATGCGATGTGGCGCCAGCCGCTCTTTGTCGTGCACCTGCCGTGGCTCCCCCCTCGCTCTCCGGCGACCGCACGGGACCGCCCGCGTGCGTCAGTGCTCCTGGTGCCGCCCCCTTCCCGGGGAGGGCGCAGACACAGAGGGCGCGAGGGGCCCGACCCCAACCCCGCACTCGTAAACAGTAACTTTCCGGAGACCCTCATCTGTTCGAGCCGGGCAGGAAAAGGAAGTGAGGCGTGAGCCGTCCTTCATAACGACGGTCTGCGGTTTTTAACTGCATCAGTTTACATGTGTAATTTAGTTCTAAGCTTCAGATTCCCTAACAAATCAGACGTAAATATTGACTGATTTTACCCTTTCTAATTTTAGGAGCCTTGATTTTCATCAAAGCTGAGATTCAGGGTTAACTCTTGGACGCGTGCAGTACCTTAAGTCTAAATACCGCAGTTATTAGAAGCGGCAGATTGGGCAAAACGAAGCTACCAGAGGGATTTCTATAAAGTTTAAAGAATCCACAGCACCCCCCCGCTAAAATCCATTTAAATATATTTGGTTTCTTGACTGTGAAGATGCTTCTGAGCTTCATTGTACTTATCCTTATAATTTTATTTATAAACATTTCTAATGAGTGTAACTGGCTTAGAGACACTAGGAAGTTATTTCTGTACCGAATAATCTTGTGATAATAATAGTAGTATTAGTAAAAGTGTGACCTCAGGGTCCGAAGGGAAATTAAGGCAGAGTGCTAATTATTCCTCCGGATTGACAAACATTTTAAGCCTAGAATAGCTATGTCTATTGGTCTTGAAGGCTCCAGAACCCATCTTTGGAAGAGCTAGTCTTTTATTGATTTAGTACCTTTCTAGCTAAGAGATTACTTTATAATATTCTTTGTAATTTACCTGCATTTCTCTTCCAAATATCGGAAAGTTAAAGATCACATCTGGAGTGAAAGCATGTCATTGGGATAATAATAAGTTTTCAGATTTTTTTGCCTTTCAGTTAAGTTTTAAAGGTCTAGCTATAATGACTTTTAGGCAACTTGCGTGAGTCTTTTCTGCAAACATTCTTTCATATATTACGGTTTTTCTTATTTTATTTTAGAATGCGCAAATAGAGGAGGGGGCAGAGGGAGAGAGAGAGAGAGAGCTCGGTGTGGAGCCCAACGTGGGGCTCGATCCCATGACCGGGGGATCGAGACTTGAGCCGAGATGAAGAGCCGGAGGCTTCACTGACCGAGCCACCCAGGCTTCCCTGTGTGGAAGGATTTTGACCTAAACGCACAGTACGACCTAATTTTTATTTCATGAAAAGTGTTTTCTTGTTATTAGCAAGCACCCTAAATTGGGCACTGAGGTGTGAATACTGTACTATTTCAAATTTCAGAACAAAACCAGTAAGAAGTAGAGCTTACTCCTTCTACCATTTCTCTTTTAGATTACCTCGGCTCTATCTTTAAATATTCTATATTGTAATATCATCAGTGGACGATATTTTTGTATAATCGTATTGAACATATGTAGCATATCTATAGTGTTAACGATAAGCCCACAGCCTTTCCTTACTAGAAATTATTTAAAATAAGAGCAAGGGGCTTTGGGGTGGCTCAGTTGGTTAAGCGACCAACTCTTGATTTGGGCTCAGGTCGTGGTCTCATGGTTCGTGAGATCAAGCCCCACATTGGGTTCTGTGCTGACAGCGCAGAGCCGTCTTGGATTCTGTGTCTCCTTTCTCTCTGCCCCAACCCCTCCACCCCCTAAATAAATAAATAAACCTAAAAAAAATAGGAACACAAAAGGGGACAGCAGATAGAAGCTCTCAGAATGTTCCATCCTTTTCTTCTTGATTCTATTAGGATCGGTTATGGGCAACGAGTGTTTTTGTCTGTGCTAACATAATCCTTTTCACGCAGGTTTTAAATGAGAACTGGTATTTAGCTGTGGCTCCCGGGTGGCTCAGTCGGCTAAGCACCCGACTTCAGCTCAGGTCATGATCTCATGGGTCATGAGTTTGAGCCCACATTGGGTTTTCTGATGTCACACAGAGCCCACTTCTCTCTCTCTCAACCTCTCTCTCTCTCTCTCTCTCTCTCTCTCTCTGCTCCCCCTCACTTTCTCTCTCGAAAATAAAATAAACTTTAAAAATATATTATTTAAAAAATAACTGATATTTAGCAAAAAAGAGAAATAAAGCACTTAGTTTACTTTATGAACCTATCCTGAAACAACCAGTTCTTATATTCCGTGTCTGACATACACCATCCTGTTAGATACTTGGCCTACATTGCTTTACTAGGGACAATCCACATTTTTTTAAACTTTATTTATTTTTTCTGAGAGAGAGTTAGAGTGAGAGGGGAGAACACGCAAGAGAAGGGAGAAAGAGAAGGAGAGAGAGAATCTCAAGCAGGCTCTGTGCTGTCAGCTCAGAGCCAGATGCGGGCTCAAACCCACAAATCGTGACATCATGACCTGAGCTGAAACAGAGGCAGACGCTCAACTGACTGAGCCGCCCAGGCGCCCCAGGGACAGCCTACATTTTAATAAGCTCTTGTGCTCCAGGAGGTTTTCCTAAATTTAATTTTAAAACCTTTTTAAAATTATGTAGTACCTTTTTATTTTAATCATCTTAACTTCTCTGTAAAAATCCCCATTTGTTAAAACGGAGGAGCCGATGTTTCTTATTCGCACGACAAACATTTTAGCATAACGGCAGGTGCTCTCACGAAGCCAGGACTTCAGGTTTTCTCTGTGGGGTGCATGTCTTTGCCCAAGTGTGTGGACTTGCAGTTTTCTGCTGAAGGGTAAGGCTGCTGTTTGTCTAATTATCTTATCAGGAAAGGCCGTTAAATTAGCTGAGCGAACTATTTTTATTTCTTTTTAAATCTTGTTTACGATTTCCCCATCCCCCGCCTCCGTATTGTCCTACTTCTCCCCTAGTCCTTCTAACAGGACTTGGGCAGGTCTCCACCTCCGATGATGGAGGGCACGCTTGTTTCTTATACTAACCTGTCTTCACTAAAACAGTTTGCAAATTAATTCATGTAGCATTTATGGGCTTTTGTTTGCTTTGGCAAAAGGATGATTGATTTCTATGACATTGAATTTTCATTTACTTTTGCCGGTCTTTGGCCGAAGGAGAAGGGTAGAGCTTGTGTTCACTCTTTATATATCGACCAGCAACATAGAGCAACTTCCAGGCATGAGACACCCCACCAGGTATAAATGGAGCTGAGCAGGTGTGTATGGAAACTTCGAGATACGGAAGCTTTCAGGTGTTTAGGAAACCTACTATTTCATCAGTTATGACTTCGGTTTTATGAAATCCATGATAAACTTTAAGACATGATCTCTGAAAAGAATAACATTGGTGACATTTAATTTCTATATATTAAAAAAGAACTAGTAAATATTTAAAGATATGAATAAATAAAGTGGAGAAAGGAGAGTGTGTTAGGATTCTCTAGAGAAAACCAAGAGGAGAAATATAGATCCAGATATATGCATATGCAAATATGTGTCCATACATATGCATACATATACACACATATACATGTATATCAACACATACAGACATATATACACATATGCACACATATCCATGTATGTAAACACATACATATACATACATACAGTACACATACACATATGCGTGCACACACATACACACATATGCTTATATATACATACATGCACACATATGCATGCACGTATGTGTGCATGCACACACGAACATGTATACGCATATGTGCACACACCTACAGGAACATACATGTACATATGCATACACAGACACATACACATGCATTTAGATACACTGTATATACACGCACACATATACACACACACACATGTACTTGTGCACACACACACGCATATACGCACGTGCCCATCTCCATGCATGCGCACACATACATGCACATGCGTGCACACATACAGACACACATGTATATGCACGTGCACATGCATGTACATGCCCATGCATGTGCACACACGTGATGCACACTCAGACGCGTACATGCACACGCATACATGTGTATACCTGTGTGTGCATGTACACAGTGCACACATATACATACATATACACATACATACGCACACACGTGTGCATTTACAGAATTGGCTCCCACAGTGGCGGCGGCCGAGAGCTCCCGAGAGCTGCCTCCACAAGCCGGAGGCCCCGGAGAGCTGGCTCTGGTCTGGAGCCAGGTCTGGCCCGCCGGGAAGAGAATCCTGGTGAGAAAGTCACGAAGGGCAGGGGCAGTATGAAGTCACACGGCGGCCCGTCTGAAAAGCGAACTTTGCCGTCAGCGAGGAGCCTAGCTTGGGGGTGAGCACAGTGGGTTCCAGGAGACCAGGCCCCTGCAGCGTCTGGGGGGATTTGAGCAGATGGAGACAGAGAATGCTACCGTCCCTGGGTGTCCCCGGGGAGGCTGGCGGCCGCGGGGAGTGGGGAGTGTGGAGGCCCTTCTCTTGGATCGCAGCGCATGAGGCACAGCCCGGCTGAGGGAAGTCCTGTGCAGCACAGGGGGAGGGGGACGTTTGAGTGCTGCACGCATTCTCGTCCGTCAGCCTGGGGGAGTGAATGAGCGTGGGTATAGAAGTACGACAGGGGCGCCTGGGTGGCTCCGTCGGTTAAGTGTCCAACTTCGGCTCAGGTCGTGATCTGATGGTCCATGAGCACATGAGCTGTGCTGACGGCTCGGAGCCTGGAGCCTGCTTTGAATTCTATGTCTCCCTCTCTCTCTGCCCCTCCCCCATCCATGCTCTGTCTCTGTCTCTGTCTCTGTCTCTCTCTCTCTCTCTCTCAAAGATAAACGAATAGTAAAAAAAATTTTAAATAAGAGAAGTACAGTAAAACCTTGGTTTGGGAGCATAATTTGTTCTGGAAACATGCTTGACAGGAAGCACAGAGAGCCCCTCCTCCACCCCCACAGGTACAGCCCCTCTGGCTGTTCCTGGAGGCCAGGCCAAGCCCATGTTCTGAGCAGCAATTTCCGTCTCTCCCCATCTCACACTTTAAAAAAAAATTTTTTTTAATGTTTATTTACTTTTGAGAGAGAGAGAGAGAGAGTATGGGAGGGGCAGAGAGAGGGAGACGCAGAATCCGAAGCAGGCTCCAGGCTCCTAGCTGTCAGCACAGAGCCCGACACGGGGCTCGAACTCACGAATCATGAGATCATGACCTGAGCCGAAGCCTGATGCTTAACAGACTGAGTCCCCCAGGCGCCCTCCCATCTCACCCTTTTTAATATTGACAGTTCTCTGTGAGTGCCTCCAGGCACGGGAAAGATGCCCCTTCCTCTGCTAGAAGGACCCGTGCTGGACACAGGGCTGGGGGGTTGGCTACAGACTGCGCCCCTCCCCCCACCCCCCCCACCCCCCCGCCCCAGACACTTGCCCTAACTCTTTGTGCAAGAGATGGGGCCGCTCTGCTGTAGGGTCTCCACCCCCAGATCTTTGAGTTGGATGGTTTCAAGAAACCAGTGAGATGACCTGTAAGCGTTCACTATTTGCAAGATGGTAGGAGTTTAGAATTCGTTTCACCAGATGTTTTGAAGAAATACTCTGTCTGATGCGAAAAATATGGACAAACTATTCTGGGAATGTCACAAGACCCAAAGTCTTTCTGAATGCATAATTTACTAAATGGATTCTGTTATTTTCCTGAAGACCACTGGCCAGGGTTTCCTCTTTCCAAACAAAATAGTTTGAGGCTAATATATTAATATTTTCATTGGTGGAGATTTATGTATCCGAACCTGCGGTTAATAAAAACTTCATTCATATCCTGCTGGGGGGAGATTTAAAATTCGTTAATATTTTCCAGATAGTTTAGAAACAATAAAGAAAAGAATTTCCTTTATAGGAGCAAGGTGGGGGTGGGTGGGCGAGAAGATGA
Source organism: Paguma larvata (assembly GCA_030068075.1). Lineage (NCBI taxonomy): Eukaryota > Metazoa > Chordata > Mammalia > Carnivora > Viverridae > Paguma > Paguma larvata. The sequence goes on along the minus strand of CM057839.1, from coordinate 3,697,985 downwards.
TGTTTAGCGTCTTCGTTAGAAAACCAGTAAATGGGCACCCGGGGGGTTCAGTCAGTTGAGTGTCCGACTTCAGCTCAGGTCATGATCTCACTGTTGGTGGGATCGAGCCCCGCGTCAGGCTCTGTGCTGACAGCTCAGAGCCTGGAGCCTGCTTAAGAGGCTGTGTCTGCCTCTCTGTCTGCCCCTCCCCTGTTCAGGTGTGCTCGCTCGCTCTCTCTCTCTCTCTCTCTCTCTCTCTCTCTCAATGAATAAATAAACATTTTAAATTTTTTTCAAAAGAAAAAGAAAACTAGTAAACAGTGTTGTCCCTGTTCATGCCAACTATTTGCTTTTGCCTTATCTGGTTTCTGTTTACTTATTAAACCTCCCCAAGGAAAAAGCAGCTTTGCCCACAATAGAGAAGACGGTGTTCTTTTGTATTCAAGGGGCAGATAAAACCCTGAGCAGAACGTCATGTTTGTAGTCTGTGAGCTTCCGACTTGGTGATGGGCCATGCACGCGGCTTTAAGTAGTAAGACCTTTCATTTGTATTCGAGTCTTCTTCGCTCCCAGTGTATCCTGGGGACACGTGCAGCCACAGAGTCATTTTGTGTCTGGTGAATGGTGGAGCCTGGTGAGCACAGGCAAGGCGGCTGTGTTTTGTATGTTGGTTAGTTTGTTAATTTTATGTTGAGATATAATTGACATATAACATTGTGTAAGTTCAAGGTATACAAAGTGTTGGTTTGATACATATATACGTGTGTGTATGTGTGTGTGTGCGCGTGTGTGTATGTATATGCATGTATATATATAGTAATACCTGTGTCTTAGTCATCTCGTTATTATTTCTTTTTTGCTGGGAAAACAATTAACATCTAGTCTCTTAGCAACCATGAAGTTTTTAAGCTGCGTTGCCTGCAATCGCTACGCCGGGCATCGCATCTCCAGAATGTCTTCATTTATGAGTTGCACGTTTGCTCTTTTATTTTATTTATTTTTTTTTATTTTAATTTTATTTTGGAGAGCGAGAGAGACCAAGCATGAGCAGGGGAGGACAGAGAGAGAGGGAGACATAGAATCCGAAGCGGGCTTCAGGCTCCCAGCTGTCAGCACAGAGCCCGACGCGGGGCTTGAACTCACAAACCTCGAGACCATGACCCGAGCTGAAGTCGGACACTCAACGGACTGAGCCAGCCAGACGCCCCATCACATAATCACATATGCTGTTGTAACGTGCCTGGGAGACGGGAGGTACCCAGAGGAGGGGTACAGGCCCTTGAAATTCCATGCTGGGGTTGTTTGCAAACAGTCACTGTTTGTATTTGATCCTCAGATGAGATCACCACCACCTTGAATTTGCAGTCTCCGTGCCAGTGATGCCATTGACAGTTTTATATAAATGTAAAGACAAAACCACCGTATGACTGAGCTCTTGCACTCTCCTTGGCGATTAGCCTAGAAAAACAAAGACTTAACATTTACCCCCAGACCTGTATGTGAACGTTCAGAGCAGCTTTCTTCCTGATGGTTCCAAACTAGAAGCAACCTGGGTTTTCCTCGAATGACCAACTGACAGACTATGGTGCATTCCTACCGTGCAAGACTGCTCATCAGTAAAATGAGGCGAATCAGCGATATACCCAACAAACTGGGGGAATCCCCACAGAATTAATGCTCCCATTTTTGTTTTCAAAATTCATGGTTTTATAGAGATTTTTTTCCCCTAGTTTCACATAACAGTTATTGATTCTTGGAAAACCAGAGACTATGAAACAGAAAAGGAAAAGAGAGAAAAATATACCTCCAATCTCCCATCTACCCCTCTGTCTTTCCACTTCGTTTTCTGGAGACTGCTTAACTCATGAGGAGACAGAAGAAATACCACAGCTTCACGATTTAAAGTTATCGAAGGGAAGGAGAATTGTGCATCAGTCGCAGAAGTTACGGAACACGCGGTGGCATCGGGGTGGGATGCTGAGCTTTGTGAAGACAGGAACAGGAGCTTGGTTGATTCTCTGTGCTGACCTGTTTCTAAATTCCTGTCTAATAGGAACATTAGTAAGTAACACATTTGACACCAATTAGGACATTTGTGTGATTCATCATTGAGGAACCCAGAAAGTTATTTTTCCTAGAATTTACCTTGAGAAGGGTTGGCCATGCTTACTAGCTATTAAAATTTGGAGAGAAGGGGGGAGGGGGCGCCTGAGGGGCTCAGTCGGTTAAGCGTCCAGCTTTTGATTTTGTCTCAGGTCATGATCTCACTGTTTGTGGAATCGAGCCCCCCCTTGGGCTCTGGGCTGATAGCTCAGAACCTGCTTGAGATTCTCTTTCTCCCTCTTTCTGTCTTTCCTCTCACTTGAGTTCTCTCTCTCTCTCTCTCTCTCTCAAAATAAACATTTAAAAGAAATTCAGAGGGAAGAAATGAATAGGAACAGTTGGAAAGTCAAGGTCGGCTGAGAAGCAGTATTTAACAAGTCTCTGTGTGGTTACCAATTCAGCCCACACTTATGATCAAGGATCTTCAGTTATTTAAAATATAACTTATATAGTTGATAACAGTGTTTTCGACATTTCTAAAAAATGGGACTGCCTAATTTCCGTGGTGTTTTTGCCCCTTTTTGGTTCATGAAACCTACGAGCGTTTAGTAAAGACTGACTTTTCTCGGTGGAAGAAAGCACACTCTTCAGTGCGTCCTCAGAAAAACGTAGTGCCTGGATCGGCTCATGGGTAGACTGTTTCTCCTGCTCGTGTCCTGTTTCCATCCCTCTTCCTCGCTTAACATCTCCCTTCCCTTCTTCCCTCCACCACTAAACAGAGGAGCTAGCATACAGTGCTACGCAAGATTCGTAATCTCTAACTTTGCCTCATTTAATTACTCGCTTCTCGATGGGACTCTAAGGGGAATTATCTGGAGTCCTATTGAGAGCTAAATGTATTCTTATGATTACAGAGCTTTCCCATGTATTAGTGGCGTTTCCTAAATTAAAGTTAAATATGGCTTAGGCGTGTGCACATGCGTGTCAAACAGACGTGTGTGTCTGCCCATACCCATCATGCCTGGAGTCCAAGCGTAAAGAGTTGAATGTTGAATGAGACACTTTCGTGGCGGTGGCGTGAAGGGACACACTGAAGTAAGGTAGCCGAGAGCACGGATATCCCATCCAGCAGCAGGAGAGGTCGTCTCATTTCTCATCCTGGAATCTCTTCTTCAGCAAACCTGTTTAGGTGGCTGTGTAGCCTCAGCTTACCTACTAGTGACAGGGAGCTCACTATCTGAAAATCAGTGCTTGGCTGTCCAGAAAGTTGCTTCATGAGAAAACATTTTCCTCTGCTGCATCGAAACCTACCTCCTTCTAGATCCTTAAGGTATATTTGGATTCATGCAAAAACTCTATTATATAGAAGATTCTCGATAAAAAGTAGTATTTACAATGATGATGGTGATGACGGTCGCTGTAGGGTTACCATCAGTGTAGCCTGGATTGACATACTGCCTTCGGGCAGACTAATGTGTGAAAGAACTAAATGCTGAGGATTTTGCTCGCTCGTGGCAAACCCGTCTTAGTAGGTGTGCAGTGAATTTTGGGTTAGGATGTATGTTCGTGTCTCTTCGTTCTAGATGGCTGAATTCTTTACTGTGCCTCACAGTGAAGTGGATTTCTCTTTCGTCTTAACTACCACCGAACCCACTATAATGTCCGAGGTGCCCAGACTTGTCTGGACGTGGCCCTGGAGGCCCCCCACAGGCGCGGAGACCCCTGTGCAGAGGCAGCTCACATTCTGCAGTACTTCCCGATGCTTCTCTGAGCTGGGAGGTACCCCGCTTCTGGCCCCCAGTGTAAGCACAGGGCTTTCCCCGCAGGAAACTTGGAATTGAGCTTGGGAGGCCTTGGAGGCTCCAGACCGGATGCGTGCGGGTCACCACTTACCGCTGGGAGGCATTCCGGAAGCTTCAGCTCCCTTAGACCTTAAATGGGTCCAATAGTAGGTCCTGTCTTCAAAGTCAATGTGAAGACTAACTGAAGCAGCGGTGCTTCTAAAACATCCAGTCGAGAACGGTTAGTTCCCACCGCCTTTCCCCTTGAGTAGAATGAGCCAAACGGTGTGAATCCATCTACGGTTTTCACATCTTACGGCCCACATGTTACTCTTCCAACCGCCATTATAGAAGCGCCAGCTGGAGCAATGCCTTGACCTGCCGAGCTTGTCAAAACAAACTCACGAAGACTCTTGGTTCAATAGATGAGGATCTCTGATGCTTCTGACACTGGACTCTGAGATACCTATATGGTGCCAAACAATACTGCTCCAAGTTAGGTAAGGGTTAGAAAGAGACAAATTGAAAAAGATGACTAGTAGCGAGGGTCGTGCATTGAGTGGTAAGGCTTCAGGACTGGTGGCCGTGGGACCCTTAGAAGTTGGAAATTACTAGGCGAGAAGTTGGAAATACGCCTGCAGATTCGTCTAGAGTCGTTTTCGAACCCCTGTTTTGAGGTTATGGGAAAACATCCGTGGAGACTCGCTTCCGTAGGAGAGTCCATGACCCATAACCCACTCTCATTGTTACCCGTTCCCGCGTGTTAAAACCATCTGGAAATACCATGGTAGTGTTGCACGCGTGGTGTTAAGTTGGCATTCTTTTCATTTATCAGGAAAAAAAAGTCAGGAGGTGAAAGCTATGATTCTTTCCTTTTATCTGTTTATTTTGTGTGTAAAGAGCAGAAAAGCATATTTTGCAGTTTAAAATATTCTGCATTGTTAATAGCATTTGTTGAAATTTTTCAAAATGGACTTTTCTTGAGTTAGTTGTTTATTTGGTTAAAAGCTTCATTAACGACAGAGCACACGGACTAAAAGCAGCCCACATGTACAAGGCGTATTATTTCTGGGACATGCTCGCATTCTACACGTGCCTTACAAGCTGAGTGTAACAACCATGCCACACACACTAGCTTATTTGATTCTTATAAAATCCCCATAAACTAGAAGTGGAGAATTCTTTAGTTTAAAATGTCATCAGAGGGGCGCCTGTGTGGCTCAGTTGGTTAAGCATCTGACTCTTGATTCCAGCTCAGGTCATGGTCTTGTGGTTCGTGAGATCAAGCCCCATGTCGTGTTCTGTGTTGACGGTGTGAAGGAGCCTACTTGGGATTTTCTCTCTCCCTCTCTTTTTGCCCCTCCCCGCCTCCTCTCTCTCTGTCTCTAAAATGAATAAATAAAAACCTAAAAAAAAATAATATGTTATCAGAAAGAGTCAAATAGGACTTGATTCTAAACCTCCAGCTGCTTGGTTATAATACTTTCCTGGACATATTTTTCAAGTATTTCTCTGTCCTTGTGTGTGGTTTCATTAACAAAGGATGTCAGAGGGAAAGTGAGTACTTTTAATCTTCGAAAGCTAAACTTTATTTTTTTTTTTCTGAGAGTAACATTTCATTTAATTTAAATTTTTTTTTTTAAAGATTAGTTATTTATTTTGAGGGGCACCTCGGTGGCTCAGTCAGTTGAGTGTCCAACTCTTGATTTCGGCTCAGGTCATGATCTCGTGGTTTGTGGGTTTGAGTCCCTTGTCGGACGCTATGCTGACAGCGATTCTCTCTCTCCCCCTCTCTCTGCCCCTCCCCCACTCATGCTTGAACTTTCTCTCAAAATAAATAAACTTAATTTTTTTAAGAGAGAGAGAGAGAGCACCCATGGGAGAAGGGCAGGGAGTGAAGGATAGAGAGACTCCCAAGCAGGCTCAGTCCCACGAACTGTGAGATCATGACCTAAGCCTCAATCAAGAGTTGGATGTTCAACCAACTGAACCACCTGGGCACCCCATACCTTTCCATTTTAGGGCACAGCTTTAAAAGCAGACAGCTAGGAACTGTACCTCTGGTGACATGATTTTGGACATTATCAAGTAGTGGGAGACATTTTAAATTTGTATAGAAGACATTGAGTTCTATTTTTCTTTTGGTCGTTTTCATGCCATCGAGTTTTCAGGCCACAGAGGAAAATACAACCAAGCTTAAAGCATTGTTCCTCCATCAGGCAGACTGTCCTCTACGGTCCGATTTTGATCGACTTTCTCCTGGACCACTGCATTCCTAACAGCCCAGTCTGCAGCTACTAGGACTGATTTCACCCGCTTCCTCCACCCAGAATTTATCAGGAGTGACAATGCTGGGTCTTCTCACCGCTTCACGGAGCGGGCCATGGCCACTGTAAATTCTCTGCCATAATGTCACAGGAAATGGGGGATGGGGCGGCCTAAAGAAATATTTGAAACGGCCACGGGAGGGCTTATTGATGAATTACATTTTAAGAATTTTACAAGAAAAGGTGGTATTTCGCACATTTGACTCTGTGAAGTCAACAGGGGCCCCTCGTTCTTCGCAGGAGGTGCAGGGGCCTCTGTTGGCGGAACCCCTGCGGCCTCTGTGATGATCGGCAAGTAGGTGGGAAAGAAAAGAGGGCTTCTGGGAGATGGACGGAAAACCGCAGTGGGAGCCAGAAAAATCGACAGCGGCTTCATTTTCCTATCTTTAATGAAGCCTCTTTAGTCAGTAAAGTTTTGCACATTTTAGGCATAATGACTGACCGTCCTAACCCAGTTTCTCACTAATATTGATGACCTTGACCTTGACCTTTTGTTCTACTGCCCCAACCCGCAACCCAGCCATCCCACAGCAGACAGCGGAGGAGACCTCTGGAGAAAGAGCAAGCACCACGTGAGCTGGGCTCCAGCTCCCCCCGGGCTCACAGTGTCCCCTCCGCTTCTGATGCCTCCCTGCTCGGCCGTCATGCCCTTCTCCACAGCAGATACCGTACAGCGTCCGCAAGCCAACTTCGCCTAGTCATCAGACCCAGCCTCTTCCTTTCTTCGAAACACCTCAGCCTCAGATCGGTGGCTTCTCTGCTGCTCTGAGACGCCAGCAGCTTTTGGACCCATGTTTATCCGTTTAGCTGGCATGTCGAGAGGCCTTTTGTATGTATTTATGTTGAGAGAGAGAGAAAGAGAGGCAGACATAGAGGGAGAGAGAGAGAATCCCAAGCTGTCTCTGTCAACCTAGAGCCCAATTCGAGGTTGGATCTCATGACCCTGAGATCATGACCTGAGCCAAAACCCAAAGTCGGGTACTCAACGGACTGAGCCACCCAGGCACCCCTCTTCTAGCAACGTTCTGCTCTTCAGACCCCCTACACCTCCCTTTCTGTCAGCTTTCTGTCCAGGACCTTCTGTGGGCCTCCAAGTCAGCATGGAAATATTCCAAAGGCTCTCCCAGTCCCCACCCCAGAGGCTAGACTGCCTCACTTGTGTGCTTCAGAGCCAGGACTGAGGGAAGAGAAGTCCTCAAAGCCCCACCGTCAACTGCAGCCTGCATCCCTCCACCCCACACACCACCACCCATTTCCTTGTGTCTGCGGTCCCTTTTCTGTCACCATCGATCATTCTTGAAAACATTATCCTTTTGTTTGGATGGCTCTGGCTTATTTCAATTTTCCTGCTCCCTTCCTGAACATTCAGTTCTTTCTTTCTTCATCCGGAAAGTGTTAGCGTCTTCTTTGGGGTGAGCTCACCCAGTCACAGGGCTTCGGCCATCCGCATGTGGATGACTTCCAGGTCTGACTTTCTGGTCTCTTCCGAATGTCGGGTCCTTACAGCCAATTATTGTTTGGAATTCTACTGGAATTTCCACAAGGTGTTCAAAGTCAACACGACTAATGTAAAATATAAGACTTCCTCAAAAACATACCTTTCCTTCTGAGAGTACTCTGGTTGAATGAGCTGACTCTTTCCTGCTTCCTGAGACATAATCTTGAAAAGCATCATTAATGCCTCTCTCTCCTCTGTCTCCAGTCTGTCCCTTCATCCTGCCAGTTCTGCCTATAGGACACTCTCTGTCCCCTCCTCTTCACCATGGCTGGTCTCCCTGGATCACCCAGCTCCCTGAGCTGCTTTGCCCTTACCTTTCCAGGTAATCTTTCTCTGGGCCATTAGAATATTCTTTACAAACCCCTCTCGGATCACACCATTTCTTCCTTTTAAGACCTTAACGACTGGCCATCATTTCCAAGACATGATGGAAGGCCTTTTTCAAGAGAGACAAAACTCTGACTACTTCTCCAACCTCGTCAATCCCTGCTTCTCTCACCCGAGGCTACCATTTTGCCAACACACCTGAGTTCCTGTACACATCGCACATGGCCAACGCTGTGTGCCTTTGTGCATGCTGCTAAGTATTCCAGGGATACCCTTAAGTCCCGGTTTGCTTGGAACAGCCTTATTCAGGTATTGGCTCTTGGAAAGGAAGCCTCTTCCTGTCTTGTAGACTTGTCTTATCATCCACTCTGGGTTGGGTCCCTTTCCTGAACACTTGCAAACACCTCTTGCTCATCTCCATTATTCTACTCCCATCCCGTATATCGTATATTAGATTCTCTCTTTCCTGAGCTCAGTAATACTTTGCTTTTGTTGCTGCCGAGTGTCCAGAGATGAGCCCTCTATCTTTATATGCTCAGCAGCTGTATATTTGGAAAGTGATTCCTATGTGTTGCATGAGAGCAATAAATCAACAAATTACTCAACCACTGCATAATTAAAGACTATTGACAAGAAAAAAAATAAATTACTCTAAATTAAAAATCATTAATAAAGGTATTAATTACAAAGCATATGAGAGGACCCACCAAATTTTTATATCAAATGCATAAAACACCTGTGACCTTCTCCTCTCAGTAGGAAGGGTGCAACTAAGGTGAGAACCAAGTAAAACAGTGTAAATAGATTCTGGTACACCGAGAACTTTTTTTTTCCTTCCTGAAACATCATGTGCTATTATGTATCAAAGCCTTGTAAACACAGGGCACACAATGTCCAGGTGACTTCTATTATTCTGGAGACCAAATATGGCGGAAGTGACTTTTAACCACTGGAGTTTGACCACAAGCCAAGCTTTTTTCTCCTAACAGGTATTTGAACCAGCCCCTGCCAGAAGATGTACCAACAGCAGAGCAGTCTGTGAACAGGGAGAAATTCGCTCTTTTGAAACAAGCCCTGAATGTAGTTGGCTTCAGTAACATGGTGAGTCGTGTCATAAAATATTTCCCTGAGAAAACCAACCTTGTCCTGATTTACACAAGTTTTTCATTCAAGAACATTTCCTGGGTCCCTATTATATTCCGGATGTTGTTGGAAATACTCATGATTCAGCAGAGAGTAGACCTCAATCAGTGCCTCATGGAATATACATTCTCGTGGGGGAGATAGACGTAGAAGACAGAAAGAGAAAGGGCATCTATTTTCGAGAAGTGGCCAAGGAGACCTTTGACCAGGGGAACTCTGTGAGCAAAATAGATCAAAGAACTTCACGCTGAGCAACTAGAGAAAACAAAGGGAAAGAACCGTTTGCTACTAAGAAGCACTTTGAAAAGTGACCTAATCCTTGTGAAAGTTTTATTTCTGTGCAGTGTAAAGCTTTTTCTTGTTCTTAAAGAATGAACACCTGCAAGCATTATGAAGCTGAAAAATACAATTTAAAATGTTCAAACCACCGCTCTGTGGTAGAAATTTCTGTAATCATAGAAATGTTATGGATGTGTGCTTCGCCATGTATGGTGGGCGCATGTGTGGCTAGCGGGCGTTTGAAATATAGCTAGTGGGAACGAGGAAACGGGGTTTTTAATTTTTCTTGGTTTTAATTCATTTAAACTTAAGCAGCCTGTGTGGTCAGTGGTTCCGGAATCGGACAGCACAGGTCTCCCGGACAAGAGAGCTGAAATGAGCTAAGCCTGGAGTCCCCTCAGAACGCCCTCAAATTTCTCTTTCCCTTACATCTTGCCTGTTCCCTCCTCATTCAGTTTGGTACAATTTTGAATTATGGGAAGTTCCTCACTAGCAATAAGTGCTAGGTCGCATGGGTAACTTCGGCGCAACTAAACCCAGGGTTAGTCATAGATTTAAATATGTTCTTTTTCTTAGGGCAGTAAGTTGATGGATTTGGGTCTTTGTTTTTCCCCCCAGTCCACATGATACAGCTCACCGGGCAGTGAGATGTAGGAAGGGGTGGGGAGGGAGGGTAAGGAGATGGGGACTCGCCCTAAATGAAAGAGCTCTGGGCACTTCACCCTTGCCCCGTTCAGAGATGGGAATTCTAGGAACATCAATCACATGGTGTCTTGCTGTTGTTGTTGTTTTCTCTCTAATTATCCAACCCATATACTTCTGTCTTTCTGTAACTCCTACCTATTTGCATGTTTCTGCCCTTGGACTTGCTACTGTTGTACTTTTTGGGTTTTTTCCCCTTCTCCTGTGCCCAAAATGTCTGCTTCCTTACAGGAAACTGTCACAGACAGGTGGGTAAGGAACCGTTCTACCAAAGCGCCCGTTGCTTGGAAACAGGGCTTTAAAAATCCGTGATTGATTCTCAAAGGCAGGGCAACCCAAATGTGCTTTCCACCTGAGGTAGCTAAGACGGAATTAACAGCCTCTTTGGTAGGAGAAATGTGTGCGTTTCAACAAAGACATGAAAGTAATTGTTCCACTGTGATCCTTTCGGGCGGCCGGTATGGTGACATTTTCGTGCACTTACGAGGGCGGATCATGTTCAGTAAGACTAGAAGAAAGGTATTTCTGGCCCTCGAATCCAGACTTGTCCTTAAAGGTGCCTCCACCTGTGACCCCTGTCATCACCTGCCGTCGCTGGCCAGCGGGACGTCGGGGGATTGTTGCTGGGTCCAGGCAGACACGGGGTGACAGCCCTGTCCTCTGCTCACAGGGCAGAGTATACAGCACGCGGTAATCCGTGGTGTGGCTAACTGCCACACGGCATCTCCACCGCTGAACCGTGAGACCCTTGAGGTCAGGACAGAGCCTTCCTGTCCGGTCTCCAGAGTGCCTGCCTCCCAGGGCACTGGAAGAGCCCCTGAGAAGTCACTGGATGCATTAGAAAAGGGGGAAAGCCGTTGTCAGGCAGCATAAGAAGTAAAATGTTACTGTTACGAGCACGATTGAATAAAATTTGAAACCGTCATCTGTAATCTGTGGGTTACCAAACCCGTTTTTAAGTAATGCCACAATCCTAGAGTATCATACCTGAAAATTACCTGGAGACCGTCCCTGTCAGTGTCTCGTTTTAAAGATGACAGAATTCTACTTTGTGGTGCAGACCAGGAGTTCTGGAGGAAATTTGTGCGAGTCCCGAGGGCTGCGTGGTTTCACCTGCGTGCTTAGAAAGTGAACAGGACCTGTTCTTAGGAACTTTACACAGGGAGCAGCTTTTTCTTTCGTAATTACAGATTAGGAAAATGAGCATCTAAAAAATTATGTCACATGCCTGGTGTGGAACTTAACCGCTTTTGCTATTGATACCATTCTCCGAAATATTCGTTCTTCTGGAGAAGTGTCTTTTTGAGCCAACAGCATTCCCTTGGTCGTTCCTTCTTGCCACAAAATGGCCGTCGCGTCCACATTTAAGGTCTGATTGCTTTATGCAGAGTTCCAGATTCGCACATACTCTCCTTCAGCAAATGTTCTCTTTCTTCCTTCCACCTTCTGCTCAAAGGTACCTCTTGCCAAACATCCATTTCTTTCTGTTTTCCTTAAAATACCTTAAAAACACAATTAGCATTTTTTTTAAATCTAGGCGTAGGTATTTGTACTGTGCCTTCCTGAATTTGCCAGCACAAGTGGAAAGTTCTATGATCACAGCATCGGTTCATCTCAGAAGGGAGGTGGCTGGAAGATACGCACCGTATAGCACACGTCCTGGGAGGAAGCAGCCTCCGTGGCCAGCCCCGGGTTGGCCCGGGAAGGACACGGGCAATCTGACCGCACCAGGGATGTCCAGCCAGTCAGACTCAGGACACAGTGATCCATTTTTCATTACGAGATTTATCTAGAAGCTGTTACTATCAGAACGTCACTTCCTCCCCCCCTCTCCTTTTTTTGTTCGTTTAAGGAACAGAGACGTTGATATAGACGAAATATGCACTGCAGTGTGAGATTTTGGTTCCGAGCTGGAGGCTGGGAGTTCTCGTACCAGACACTCAGTATCTGAAAACTCCCAAGTCCACTAACAGAGCCCATGGCATTGGTTGTTGTAGTTGTTGTTTTTTTTTAACCTGTTTGGTTTTTCAAGGATTTGTCTTGTCTTTTCTTCTAAGCAGTTCTCTCCTTTTTCTGTGTTTCTATAACGCGTAGGAGGTGGAGAACCTGTTTGTGATCCTGGCAGCGATATTACACATTGGAGACATCCGATTCACGGCCCTGACCGAGGCCAACTCCGCGTTTGTCTCTGACCTCCAGCTTCTGGAGCAAGGTCAGTGGACAGATCCCTCCCTACCCTCGCGGGTGTGCAGTTTTGCAGAGCAGCCAGTAGATGGAGACACAGGACAGAAAAGCAGATGCCGAAGCTTTTCTTCTGGATAGAATAGAGCAGGAAAAAAAATATTAATAATAAAAAAAAATCATAAAAGCTGTATCACTTTGTTCCTCTTTCTTTTAAATGGTTTTGGGAACGAAGAGCAGCATGCGTGTGATGTTCTCACCACACTTACAGAGTTGACTTTTAGGCACATACTTGGGTTTATGCATGTTGTTCTATATACTCTCCGCCCCCACCCTGCCGCCCCGTGTATTTTGGGGGCATGTTATCAGCCACACATTTTAAACAATATAATGACTTCCCTTGAGAGGTCTTGCCAAAAAACCTCTCTCTCCCCTTTGAAGTAGCCTTGTTAGTCACTCCCAGATTTTTTCAAAATACCTTAAAACCACAGATTGTCAGTGAACATCATAGCTTCACCTCATATCAAAGTAATTTGACCAGAGACTGGGGAAACACCCAGGGCCGTCTGCTGAGGGCGGGGAGGGGACAAAACCTGTTGTGACTTAATGCCAGAGCCCTACCAGCTCAGTAATGTTTGAATTACTCAAAGCGATTTCTCTAGTTTGCTTCAGTAACTAAAGCTGGAGTTTGGTTTTCTTTAACACACACACTTCCTAATATGTAAAACTTATAAATTATGATCCCGAAGGACTATGTTCTTGCCATCAAAAAATATACGCGCTAACTTTATTTTTTCGGTGCTGCTTTAACTTTAGTGGCTGGTCTGTTACAAGTGTCCACTGACGAGTTGGTGTCCGCTTTGACAACCGACATCCAGTACTTTAAAGGTGAGTTTTCCCATGCTCCGATCTTGACTTCTGTTCGATTTGTGGTCGTCTTTGAGGTATAGGAAGTGAAGGCTGCCTTGCCTTTCCCCACGCCGCGAAACTAACGGCTCCTACGGACTGAATGCCAAACGCGAAAAGTAGTATGAACCCATTTGTTCACTTGGTGTGATTCTGCGTCGTAAGCTGGCTAAATGCTTGAGAGACCATTCTGATGAACCGATCACCTTTTCTAGCCAGTCAGTCATTTTAGGCAAATCCCCCGGTCATCGACCCAAGAGGATCTCTTCAGTTAAATCCTCGGAACCCTCTGGATGTGGTGCCGTGGTACCTTCTACGTCCTAAGTCCTAATAATCGCCGCCGTGTCCAGTTACAAACTGACGGGAGAGGTGCCCTGTGCTGTAAATGCTGGACTTTTAAGATTCTCACAGATCGCTGTGAAGGGGGCCTAGCTACTTCCTTTTTAACAGATGAGAAAACTAAGATCCAAAGAGGATAAATGACTTTGCACACGAATCACAAGTAAGCGGCCTCTGGGAATCGGCATCCAGGGCTGTCGCGCCTACGTGTCCCGTGTGGACGCGCTGAGTCTCCGTGCTGCACGCCTCTCTGTGCAGCGGGCGAAGACGGTGGTTTTCCTACGTGCCCTTCGGTCATTCCTTGTAAATCAGCACCTTCCCAGCCTTCCTCTTATCGAGAGTTTGAGGAGTCACCATCCAGCGGGACTTTTTTCTCTGATCCCCGCTGTCTTTACCTGCCTGTCCTCTTGGACCTAACTTGCAGATCCCTAGACGTGTGGCTGAGCATCGTGCCTCCTCTTCCGCGAGCTCCCTTCGGCCTTCCGGACCGTACGGCTCTACCCGTCCTCCACTCAGTCGGGGGCAAGTCATTTTGATACCTCTTCCTCCTCCTCCTCCACAGAGTAGACCAGACGCGAGCCAGCTCTACTCCACAGATATCGCTGATTCTCATTGCCTTCTCTTTATTTCTGTCCCCACTGGCATCCCTCTGAATCTTTTACCTGGTCTTAGCTCGTTTAGTCTGCCTTCCATGCCGCTGCTGCAGGAATAGTCTTTCTGAATCGTGTTCCGCAAGTAGGATTTTCATCCATGGACAACAGCCCTCCGAAGGTGCTCCCAGCTCTTCCGGAGAGAACCTCTCATCTCCTTGGGATGGCCCAGCAGCCCTTTATGATTCCGGCCCACCTGTCTTTTGCTGTGTGCTGAGCCATTTCACACCAGCTCTTGCATCCAATTATGTTAAGTTTCTTTCTTTCTTTTTTTTTTTTTAATTTTTTTTAACGTTTATTTATTTTGAGAGACAGAGAGACAGCGTGTGAGCAGGGAAAGGGCAGAGAGAGAGGGAGACACAGAATCCGAAGCAGGCTCCAGGCTCCAAGCCATCAGCACAGAGCCCGACATGGGGCTGGAACTCACAGACCGTGAGATCATGACCTGAGCCGAAGTCGGCCGCTTAACCGACTGAGCCACCCAGGCGCCCCTCTTGCTTTTTTTTTAAATTTTTTTATTGTTTATTTATTTTTGAGAGAGACAGAGTGCAAACAGGGGAGAGGCAGAGAGAGAGGGAGACACAGAATCCGAAGCAGGCTCCAGGCTCCAAGCTGTCAGCACAGAGCCCGACTCGGGGCTCGAAACCATGAACTGCAAGCTCATGACCTGAGCCGAAGTCGGACGCCCACCTGCCTGAGCCCCCCCGGCGTCCCTAAGTTTCTTGAACTTCTCCAAATTCATCATTTCTCGTGATGTTTTAAAGAAAACTTGAACTCAGCAGTAATATCTAGAAATCACCATAGGCAGGTTTTTCTGTGTACACTGCCCTCCTGTCCTCCAGCGCCCTCGATCATGTTGACTCTAGAGACCTCACTTCTCTAATATGACAAAGGACACACCTGCTTTCATAGCCACTTGGTTTGTGGATCTCGGTGGCCTTGAACTTGTAGGTCCGTGAGTCTTCCTTACCTGCTGTTTTTTTTTTTTCTTTTTTTCTTTATTTTGTAAATTTTTAAAAAGATTTTCTTTTATTTATTTTTGAGAGAGAGAGCGTGAGTGGGGCAGGGGCAGAGAGAAGGGGAGAGAGAGAAGCACCAGTAAGCTCTGTGCTGAACGCGAGCCTGACGCAGGGCTTGAACTCACCAACTGGGAGATCTGAGCTGAGCCGAAGTCAGACGGTCAACCAGCTCAGCCACCTAGATGCCCCCTTTTTTCCCTTTTATCTCAGCCCGTCTCAGAAGTCCTCCTCCTGAATCTGCACCTCACTGACCAAACACCGTTATTTCACACAACCATCATCGTATTACTGAATCCCCGATCAGCCTAGTGCACAGGTGAGCCGGGCTGGCCCTGGCCACACAGCAGGAACGCTAGACTCCCTTCTCTGCGCTCTAGCATAGAAGCTATCCTAGGCTCAGCTCCAAATCATCCTCACTAATTTTTTTTTTCTTGGTTTCTTCTCCAGTCTACTCTCTTCTAAAAGCCTGGCCTCTCAATATTTCGATCACCATGCTTAGAGAATGACATACAAATTTCTACCCGAAGGCCCAGACTTGTTCCCAAACTCCACACTCGCGTTTTGGTTAGCTGGACCATGTCTTTGAAAATATTTAAAATATGACTAATTTTCCAGATGGCCAGGTTTCATATTCAAACCAGTGAGCTGTTATCAGAAAGCTCGTTAAGAGGGGCCCTGCCAGCCGTCGGTTCCCTAACAGAAAGGAAATTACACAGCCGGCACAGAGGCCAGACGCTGTGCTCAGTGTTTGTAGCAAATAAGATTGCAACGTACGTGACCCTCGTTTGGGGAAACCTTCTAGGTCATAGACCTCATTTATTAGAGTCGTTGTGTATTTTGAACATCGTTTGTCGTGTGAAGCTGTGACACCATGATGTGCATGGTCTTGTCTGCTTCTAAATGACGGGAGCCTTGTTCTTCTCTCTCCTCTCCTGTCTGCTGTCCTAGGAGACACCATCATCCGACGACACACAGTACAGATGGCTGAATTTTACCGAGATCTCTTGGCCAAATCTCTGTTCGGTCGTTTGTTCAGCTTTTTGGTGAACACCATCAACTGTTGCCTCCAGAGCCAAGACGAGGATAGCAGGTAGGACGGATGGACGCTGGTCTGCAGTCTTATTCCCGAGCCGGCCTAAAAGGCTCACCTCTTACAGAGGCTTTGTAACCCCACGTGGCATGTAAGTTACACTATCATGAAAACATTTCGTGTGAACGAGTGATTTTACCTAAAGGGTTTTATTGACTCTTTCTTAGAGATTTAAACCCTCTCCCCCGACTGGCATGCATTGATGAATTAATCAAATCATATCTCATGCATGGAAATGCAAATGCATTCTCTCTGGACTGAAGGTATATTATGGCCTTTCGAGCACCAAGAAATGTAAAAAAATGATAAATCTGGGAAGAACACTGTTAAAGAATATGTAAAGCACTTACATTTGTTGAGGAGTTCGTGTCCGTCTTAGGACCAACTGGATGATGTGTTTCCGATTAGTGTCTCTTCCTATTTTCTTCACTTACTTTGTGGATTATTTGACGAAAGGTCTCCCTGATTATCATTTTGACTCATAGCTTTACTTGCCCTCCAGCAGTAGCTTGTCCGAACTATTTGATGAGCTAAAAATCATAGACCCCCATGGCATACTTTGTTAATATTCTTGGCACTAACGATGACCTGGACTGGCCCGTCGAAAACAGCATTGGGTCCAGAAGCCTCCACACGTGTACTCGTCTTTGAATGAAACCTTTTGAGAATGTCTTTGTTGTCCACATCGAGTTTGCCACCAAATTCCTGAAAATTGCTGCCTTTAGAGGTTTCTCGGAAAATGCTAGAACCGACATGTATTAATGGACGCTTCTTAAAGAAGTGGGGACGTCTCAGTAGATGTCAAGGACAAAGGGACAGTCCAGTCCCCGTTAAAATGTACACTTAGAAATCCCACAGTGCATTGATCCACACGTGTGCGGGACAGTCTGGGAGCCGGGCGGGGGTTCTGATGATCTGTCTTTTAGCAGCTCTCCCTTAGAATTTGGTACGGTGAGGATTCTTGGTTTTGTAATCATTTATTAGCAGTTAATTTGTAATTTTCCTTTAAATATGAAGATTATTCTCAGCATGCTACTAATATGTGAAGTCTTGCAGATTAATCTGGTATCAAATTATTGGCAGCGCTGCTGAAATTGACATTGAAAAAATTAATATGATAAATCCGGCCGCACAAAGAAACTTTTAGAAAATTTCCATTTGACATTTAAATCTTACAGAGCCTTAAATTTATAGAATTGGAAAAACTTATACATAGTCTTGGTATTTGACTACATACACACACACGGAAAAATACATACACACGAACCTCGGAAGGCGTATCATTTCCCTTCCGGGGGGAATATTGCCACTGTGTCAATATCTAAAAATATGGTGTTGGTGCTACCTTTTAAAATTCTTTACTAAGCAAATGAATGAAGACAGGGATTAGTGGGAAATTAGACGCGATTTAATGTATTCTAAGTTTAACTTCGAAGACATACTATTCTCAGATGAGTCAGAATTCCCATTTTCTCCCTCTCATTTCTCCCTTGGGTCACCCAAACCTAAAATTAAATCTTAAAATACTGCAAAGAAAGGTTCTGTTTGCGATATTTCTCACTCATTGAAATTCATGGAAAGCCTAAGGATTCGTAGCCTGAGAGACCCATTGCCTAAGTTTCGGAGAGGTGTCCACACCAGGATAAACTTAGGTTTCATTTATTTATGGATCCCCCACTCTCTGGAGATGTGTGGTCATGTCAGAAACATCATATAAGAAATGTGTACCCCGTGGTTACAGTCGCCGGGCACCTTCATGCCAAAGGGCAGTACCTTTCATTCCACATTTTTTTTTTCCGGTGAATTCTGCAGGAGAGAATAGCTATGAACAAGGTGAACTCTAACAAGTTACTATGAGAAATCAAGTGAAATCGAAGCAGATACATGTTTAATTGTTCTTGGAATGCTGGACCCGTTTTCTGGATTACAGCAAAACAGGGACAACATTTAGAAGATTATACATTTTAAAAGACTTTACTTTCTCTATCCAGATTCAAAATAGCACCGCCGCCTCTAAGTTGAAATCCCGGAGTAGGATGGGAGAGATGCTGACGATTAGTTAATTATGACGAACGGGGGCCGTTGCCGTACTTGTGTGGCCAGAATTGCACCAGGAGAGTTCAGTGCAGACGCCTCCCCCGGTGGTGCGCTGTGGTCTCCACGTCCATGTGGGCCACCCGCCCTGGGCGCCGCCGGTGGGAGACCTACCCAGCTGGGGCAGCTTTCAATCGGGGGTCACACTTTGTGGTCAGGGCACTCCAGAAACGGAAACACACTAAAACTTTATTTACTGGGCTTAGTTGAAAATGATTTGGTCGAAGAAGGCAAAAAGGAAGAATGATAAAAATAGCAACAAAGACAATTTATAGAATGTTATAATATATATGTTATATATGATATATTATATATTATTATATATGGCATATATATTATGTATCATGTATCATATGACATATGATGTAATAATATAATACTTCTATCAGTTTAAAACTTTAGTGTTCGCAAAGTGCCTACGTATTAGTCACCTTCAGAAGAAACGGCATTGGGGCGCCTGGGTGGCTCAGTCGGTTAAGCGCCTGACTTTGGCGCAGGTCGTGATCATGCGGTTCATGAGTTCGAGCCCCACGTCGGGCTCTCTGCTGTCAACTCGGAGCCTGCTTTGGATCCTCTTTCCCCCACCTCCGCCCCTCCCCTGCTCTCGTGGTCGCTCTCGCAAAACTAAATAAACATTTGAAACAAGGAAGAAGAAGCAATGCTGTGAAACAGGCCCGAAAAGCACGGTATTGTGGAAGCAGTGGCCGCTCTGGAACACGGTGACGCGTAGACGGCCTGCTTCTGCAGCCGCCCTTCCGACGCACCTGCCTTTGAGAATGCCCACACAGATGAGATGCGGTGTTTAGTCCACTTTCTGAGCCATTTCTTTTTCTAAACTCTAACTTTGACCTCTAAAGTATCATGTAGCCTTTCAATCTGGGAGAATGTCAGCTCTGTAAAGCCTGTTTCTGCGGTCTCCGGTGAGGCCAGCACGCTCCCGTTCCTTCCGGCCTGGTCTCGATGTGCAGCTCATGGACAGAGCTCGGTGACTCTCCTGGTGTGTCTGCTCACCAAGTCCTCACCGGGCTTGCTGCCGCCTCCAGGACTGTCATGACCAAGTTCACTCAGTGCTTTCATGGTCTTGGGGGTCGGGGGGGAGGGCATTACTATGTAATGGCACTCACCTTCATGTCTGGTTCTCAACTGAGAAGTAAGACAACGAGGTAAGGCATTAAAGGCCAACACACGGAATCTGTGAAGGAGACGGCAGACCTGAGACATGTCCGCTGAGGGCGAGCAAGCCGCTTCTGACCTCTGCCCTCACGAGGCCTGGCTGGCCTCTGCCCTCTGGGGGCAGTGCTGGGAGCAGACCTGTAAGGCCACCCAGGAGGAGAGCCAGGGCCTCCTCCTGCATGTCCTGGTGGAGGAAGGCGCTCCTGTGGAGCCCCAGAGACTTATACCCAGTGGAGCTTCTCCCCATGAGAGGAAACCCCAGGACCAGGAGGAAGTGTCTCCACTTAACAAGATGTAAGCGTTCATTGAGGGGCTGATCAGCTCGAAACACCAAAGGCCGGTCTGATGCCGGAAGGCGCTGAGTGATCTGGGGCTTTGTTCCCAGGATTTCCCAAAGGATGGAGCTGAACCCGTCGGTCCTAGGGCGTGACGGGCCTCCGCTCCTGCGGTCCTCAGGATGCGGTCACTAGATACAAAGGAGACCCTGGTAGTTTACTATAACTTGCTGCTCGTTCTCATTGAGTCGACGATCTTCGACAAGGAAAGTGAGATTTTAAAATAAATGGAATAGTTTCTAAAGAAACACTGGTAATAGGGTAGTTACATTTTATCTGACTTTTCTAGTGTTAGTTGGCCTCAACTCTACTGCAGCTCGTCAGCTGACACCTAATGATCGATGGAGGCGTAAACAAATCCCATGTTCACACCACACGGAGATCCATATGTAGATTCTGAAACTTCGTATGTAGACAATTGGCAACCATCAAGAATACTGGAAACACTGGCTTCTATTCCATTCTTCACTGGCTGGGGTTTTCTCAGCGTATCCAAAGCTGTATTGTCCAGTTCCTTCCTGGGGACGCAGCCCTGCTCCCCGAGGAGAAGTCTTCCCTCGGGCGCTTCATTCACTGCGGCGGGACCAGCGTTGAGGTCTGCTTACTCCCCTCAGGAGTCTTGAAGATGATTTCGGGGGGTGTCTTTTCCCCCACGGGGGTGGCTGACCTGCTCAGGAAACAGCAGTACCCAACAGCTTTAAGATTCCCCCACTTCCCAAGTGGACTCGATCACTTGTCTGCCCTGCGATAGCAGGTGCTATGTGCGAACACTTGGGGACCCTCACCTCCTATGTTTGTCTCCATGAGTCTTCTGTAGCTCTAAGTAAGTTCCTCTCGAGGCCCCATCGGCCGCGTCCCAGAACATCATCTTGTGAACAAAGTTTGTGACATAGAGAGGATTCTGGACAAATTTCCTTAATACCTCCCTACTTCCATGGTTTATTTTTTCTCATCATCATAGAAATCCTTCCCCGTTTTGTGATACCGGTTGGCTGTTTCTAGTGTAACGTTCAAAATCGAAAGTCTAGCTCTTAAGTATTTGTTGTTCTTTTACTTAATAAAATTACAAACCGTTTGAAAAAGATAGTAGGGAGACATTAAACTCATCTGTGGTCTGAAAAGGCAGCACGATGGATGACACTATGTTGGCCACGAGAAAGTGTTTCTTCCATTGTGTCAACATAAGTAGACTTGTCCGCAGCTCTTCAAGTCTGTGGCATTACTGCGTACCTTGGTGTGACGACTCCAGTAAATAAGTATTATGAAAACACCTGTTCTTATGCCTAAGCTTCCCGTAAAGAGTGTGGTATGAGGGCAATGTTTATGACTCTGGGGAGCACGGAGGTAGATCCTAAGGCTTCTCTGCTCACAAATCGCTATTCTGTGAACTCTTTACGCCCCCTAATATCCATTATTGGGACAGAAATTAAAAGTATCTCAAGTGGAGAGGACTCCAGGATGAGAGAGAAAGCATGAGCTAGAGCAGGGCAGAGAGGGAGAGGGAGACGCAGAATCCAATGCAGGCTCCAGGCCCTGAGCCGTCAGCACAGAGCCCGACACGGGGCTCGAACTCACAAACCATGAGATCATGAGCTGAGCGGAAGTCGGACGCTCAACCCACTGAGCCCCCCAGGCGCCCCACTTTTTATAACTTTTAAACAAAATACGTGCTCAGAACTGCAATTCACTTTTATAAAGGATATCATCCGTGTGATTCTAAAAGGAGCTAAATCTTGGAGATTGTGACAAGAGTATCAGGAATAACAAATACCATAATTTAAAAAATGAGAAAACCATTTTTGCTGCTCCTGAACCTGGACCTGTCTCATAACACAGCACTTCCATCCCGGCAATTGAATTGGCAATGTCACATTTGAAATGATCGCTTTTTCCTAAAGAGATGTTTTCGTTAGAGTTTTGGTGCAGACTTGGCCCCTGCAGGGACGCCCCCCCCCACCCCGGGCCAGGAGGTCCTTGAGCAGCAGAGGGGTTGTGGGAACCTTGGGGGAGTCCCCCAAATGTTCCCCAGGTTTCATTCACGCGCTTCTTCTGTTCTGAATACAATGGTTTACATTCCTGAGGACAGGACACCTGAGAAGTGGAACCCATGGGACCTTTTCCGTTTCACCATTACACACACCCTAAGAATACACAGATTGAGGGTTACAGAAGGTTAGCAGTTGGAGGTTAAGAGACCAGCAAGGTAGAGTGGTGTTGACGATATGCTGTATTTATTTGCGTCCTTATTTATTTATCCATCCCTTCATTCACTTGTACATTCATTCATTTCTGTCTGCTTGCTCTGAAATCCACACTTTTGGGCAGTGCGATTCGGCATGCAAATATATGCAGTAAATAAACTGAGTTTCAAGCATACATATGGAGATTTGGGGGTTTGTACTGAGTCTTGAGTTTCTTAAATATGCTTACACTGTATTACGTTCTTACAATATTTTAGTTGAGCTAAACATCAACATTTAAAAACTTTATGATTAATTTCGTTCGGCTTAAGTGACTTCTAGAAACTTTGGGCGCGTTCCCCGAAAATGCCTTCAGACACCAAAACCGACGGTTCATCTTCCTCGTTTTCATCCTGAGTCCTCATGTACCAAGCCGGTTCCCCCTGGTTCCTCCGAGAACTTCGGTTGGTGTCCAGGGTTATCTGAGGATAATGAGACCACACTCACAAAGTTGTCCGAGTGGCACCGGACACAGCAGGAATGACCACTACTGTAAAATCACGGGGGTATGGCTGGAAAGAAGGCATCCCGGTTTATGGCAGTCTGTCTGTGGAGAGGGACGTTTCTGAGGAAATACAGACGGATGACGTGTTGAAAACCCGAGATGTGGTCCAGTCCCTTCCCTCGAATTTTGATTCGATGATCTCGTTTGTTTTGGGGAGTGACAAATAGAGGAAATCTGTTGTTCTTTAGAAACAGGGATGTCGCCGTTCACGTACACGCGCGCGGGCCGGAGGGATGTTTTCTGTTATGCTCTGTCGTCTTTGCAGTCGGCAGTGACAATGGATTCTCGTCGATCCGTCTCCGTATTCTGTCCTTTCTGTTCGGACACGCCCATGACTCCCTCGCCCGACTGGTCCAGGGTGCAGAGTGTAGTCCTGGACTGTTGCAAAGATGAGGTCCACATGGGTTAGAAACCATGGTATTCCCCAGTCAGTAGGGGTTCCTTGAGGAGAAACTCACATGGTCACGAGGCAGGACGCCAGCTGCTACCTGTGGACAGGTGCGTAGGCGGCGCCGGGACTACGTTCTGGCTGCGAGGTGAGCAGAGGGCTGGCTGCTCTCAGTGGTTGGGGGCCCTCTGAGCGCCTGGGGACAGGCGGGAGGATGAGGTCAAATTGGAACGAAGGCTCCAGGTTTTCAATATGAAAGCGGTGCTGTCTTTCTCAGGCGGTAGGGGGTCACCACCCCAGCAAGTGTCTAGAGTCTCTGTCCTTCGATCTACAGACTGAGACTGATTGTGGAAAGAGGAAAGAAGGCTGTCGGAAAGAAACCACTTGTGAAATGTCTCACACTGTTCGGTGCCCCCTCTCCTACTCAGGAAAGCTGGAGTGTGGGTTTAAATAACAAACAGAAGGGGTGCCTGGGCGGCTCAGTCGGTTGAACGTCCAACTTCACCTCAGGTCATGATCTCATGGTTTGTGAGTTCGAGCCCCTCCCTTGGGCTCTGTGCTGACAGCTTAGAGCCTGGAGCCTGCTTCGGATTCTGTCTCCCTCTCTCGCTCTCGCTCTCGCTCTTCCTCTCTGCCCCTCTGCAACTCACTGTCTGTCTCTCAAAAATAAATAAATGTTTAAATTTTTTAAAAAATAAATAACAGACAAAAGTGTTAAACAGATACACCAGTGAGGACGAGAGCCAGACTGTTTTAGAAAGGAGTTGAAGTTTCCTTCAGTTCTCCGTTTTTTTTCTCTGAATTCACGTATCGATTGGGTGAATCGGTTCCTGAAATCCTCAGTCAAATGTTTTCCGTGCATTATCCTGCTTCTCAATGCATCTACTCTGACAATAAGGAAAAAATCATTTTGGAAGTTAGCAAGGAATGTCCTAGATGTCCAGAAAGATGTCCCTCGGCCCCGTCACCGACGACAGCCAGCAGTCCGGCTGGGGTCGTGGCAGAGGACGGCGGTGTCAGCCGGTGTGCCACAGCCCGTGACTCGCTCCGTGAAATGAGAAAAAGGAAGCTCGTCGGGGGGGGGGACGTAATTTCTGGGTGCTGTCGCCGTAGCAGGTGCGCCCGCCCCTGCCCAGCGTGGACACCGCCGGAGAGGCCGTGAGCCTCTAAACGAGCTTAGAGAACCTGCACGAGGAGCGTAACAACAAGTTCACCTTCGCCTTCAGAAAAATTGCCCTCCTTCCCGAGGGGAGACTCGCTCTTCCTTCTTAATTAGAGAGAACAAATCGTTCATGGAGGGAAAATGCAAGTACAGCTTTGGAGAGCTCTGCGGGCTGGTTTACAGAAGAAACCCGTGTCGGCATGTTGGATAACGCGTATGTGGCCTGAGGACTGGCTCGCTGAACGGTGGAGGGGGCCCGTCTCTGCCTTGGTGCTCCAAAATGAAGACGCAGCAGATTAACCAGGTCCGCCGGGTGCGTGGCTTACGCGGATTTGGGAAGTCTCCTTGGTTTTAGTCAGCAGTGAATTCAGTTCATATGCTATTCATTTTGAATATTTCCTTGTGTATATGCACGTGTTTGTTGGATTTCCAAGGATTTTAAGTAGAAAACAATACTTCTCCCCTCTATGTTGAATTCTCCCCTCTATGTTGAATTCGTAGGCCGTATTAACGGCCAGTGTGGTTGATCGTCTCCTGACAGTTCTTGAGGATTTTTAAGTCCAAGTATTATTGGTCATGATTTTGTGGTCGAGATTTTTTTTTTTTTTGAATTAAAAAATGATCTTCAACAACTTTAGGTAACTGCTATGATCTGTTTGATGAATCATTTCATTCAATGACAACATTCATTCATCAACATTCATTCATTCATTCATCAACATTTGATGAATGTCTGAGAGACGCTAATAAGACAGTAAGCGTGTTAACCTGGTCTGTAAGATTGTATTTGGGAGATTAGATCTGTAGCTGTAACTGAGTGTTGGGCAAGGGTCTCGCCCATCAGCGACAGGAAGTCAGCATCCTGGTTTATGATGCGCTCGGGGGCCTGACGGTGCTGGCGAGAAGCGTCTTTGTGCTGCACAGCAGGAAAGCCGTTATAAACATCTCTTGGGTGACGGTTCATACCTGCACTGTGCGCAGATCACTCCTACTTTACCTACCGCCTCATGACTGTGTCGCTTCCCGTCTCCAGGCTGTTTGTTTGCCTTCTGTGAGGGGACTTGGTCATGGTCATTACTGAGACACCTGCGACTTGGGTTCCACAGGGTGCATAGACCTTAATGCAGATCAGAGTGGGGCGTGTGATTATAGTGTTTTTAAATTATTGAAACAACGTTCTCCTTTTTTCTTTGAAATGTCAGGTGCAACCTCTGACTTTTTAAAAGGACTTTTAAAAGGCTGTGGAGTGTGGCCCGAACATGTCCAAATGGTTGTTAAGAAAGTGGAGTTGGTTTTATCTTTTGCAAGGAAACAAGGCCGGTTTGGGCAGGTTCGCTCTTTGAGCGACAAGTTTGAAGGTGCATCTTCTTCAGAGGCGCGGCCATTGGGAGCATCCCGGGGGATGAGAATAGTTCATCGCGGGGACTCGAAAATCTCAAAAAGCCCAACGGCATCATGACTGCGCCCAGTGCTGCCCATAGCCGGGTTACCTCCGCTTTAGCCGAGGGCTTGCCATCACTCCCTCCCGCTGGAGGCTTTATGTAAGCTGTGTTTTACTTCTTCCCGAGTCAGACGAGTAGGAAAGATTTTATTGAAAAGGAGGGACGTGACTTTTCAGAATTTCTGTACTCCGTCATCCCTCCAAGTATGGGGGACACCATTACAATTATCACCGGACTCCAGATTTAAGTGTCCTCTGCTCCTTAGAACTAGCCACGTCATTGACTGGACAATTTGTAATGATTCTCAACAGTGTGGGATGGGGCAGGGCTTAGTGACCATTGCGAAGTAAAGAGACATTAAAAATAATTTAAAACTTTTTGCCAGGGGGGCGCCTGGGTGGCTCAGTCGGTTAAGCGTCTGACTCTTGGTTTTGGCTCGGGTCATGATGTCATGGTTCATGAGTTTGAACCCCGTGTGGGGCTCTGGGCTGACAGTTTGGAGCCTGCTTGGGATTCTCTCCTCTCTCTGCCCCTCCCCTGCTTGTGTGCTTGCTCTCTCAAAATAAGGAAATAAACTCAAAAAAATCTTTTTTGCCAAATCACACACATCTTCCCCGTAACACTTCAGACTCCTTGAGAGAGTTTGAAATGCCCCCCTGTATTTTCGAGGATGAAATAAGTGAAGCAGCAATCTAAATGGTAAGCTAGGCAATAGGCAAGTGGAAGTGAGAAGAAAATGTCTAGATATTAAATGCTTTTTCGCTGTCATTTTGATAAATCGGTAATTAATTTCCCCAAGAAAACATCTGAGCGTATGATGTATTGAACTTTACTTGAAAATCCTACATAAAATCCCATCCTCTTCTCTCTCGCTCTCTCTCATTTGATATGTATTTTATGCATTCCTGTTGAAAGTTCAAAAAAGGTCAGAGACATGCTCTGTCCTCATTCAGAGACACAAAGCTGGGATTGAAGAGCAACTTGCTTCTAAAGTAAGGATTGGACGTGTCAATGAATCCGATTAAAAACCAAATATTTACTGATTAGTTTTAATTTTCCTCCTTAACAATTTATTAAAATGAGAATCAAGATTTAAACTCTTCGGTGGCTATTACACATCCAAAACATATCTGCAGGAAAGATCAGCCGAAAATCCATCGGTTCCTTAGTAACCAAGAACTGGCAAAATGACATTTTGTACATGATTTATCAAGCATAACGTACTTAATTCTTAATAAATGAATTTATATTGTTAATTCCCAAATACCTCAAATACCTGCTGTGCGTTTGTGGGAAAAGGAAAATAGACCTACCCGGTTTTTTCCTTTTTCTGTTTAACATATGATATCTCTCTTCATAAACCGTCTTTTTGGGGAGGTGGGGGGGGAGGTGTACTAATCGAGACAAGGACAGAGGGGTGGAGCCAGCTCACTCCCTTACCTCCTCTCTAGAACGAACTCTGCTCACATTCACCGCTTCTGCTGCAGAGTTTTCACACAGAAGAAAAGAAATTACAACGCAAAGCTCGAGTTCCTTTTGTTTGCCGGCATAGGTTCGTTCCTCCCCTTCCACCCCAGAGACAACATTATCATCAATCCTGTGTCAATTTCCTGCAGTTTGTTTTTTATTTGTTTAGATGTTGTTGTTGTTGCAAATCTATAACACCGTGAGCCATCAAGGCTTGAAGAAATCTATCAGGAGTTCACGTCTGCTGCACTTCCCTTTAGAAATCCACGTGGTTTTTGAGAGTCATCAGTGTTGAGACGTAAAGAGCTAATTCAGTCTTTGTAACTGCTGCATTAATTCCCTCGGATGGAAAAAGCACAGTATTCCCATCTATTTCCCTTTCAAGAGACACTTCAGTATCTCATTTTTTTTCTCCTTGATGAACAGTGTTGCATCCTTGCACACATCTTCTGTGATATATGTCTAGAACGTTCCCCGGGGTGTGCGTTCAGTGGCAGGATTGTAGGAAGAGCATTAATCTGCATTTCCCTGAATACGAGCGAGGCTGAACAGGGCCCTGCAGGGTCGATACCGTTCCCTGGTGGTGTGCCTGGAGAGATGTGTTGTGATCCGACTTTAGGGCCTTACCATAGACAGCCTTTTCCTACCTCAGAGTTATCTTTTCTTTCTTCCCACACCCCTTAGATTTTCAAGACATCAGGAATTTACTTCTGTTTATATGAAGGATTGATATGATTTTATATTTTTGGTCAAATATTCCATAAGCCCTACCCCAGTTATCCCTAATTATTAGAAATGCTTTTTCACCCCTCCTGATTTTTTAATCTGTTTGACTAAAACTGTATCGATAATATATTGTTTTAATAAGTAAGTCCTCCTAATGACTTTTTATTTTCCTCTCTGGTTTGGTTTTCCCTGGATCTCGCCTTTTGCAAGTGAATTTTATAATCACTTTGACTCAGTCCATAAAAACATTCTTTGGGGATTTCGACTAGAAATACGCTTATAGATTAATATGGGGAGAATTGGTTCATTTAGACTCTTCTCGTCCATAAATATGATCTTTATTTCTAATTATTCATGTGTTTTTTCTTAAGTGGTCTTTGTATTTTTATCAATTTCTAGCACATTTTGATTTTTTCCCACATACTTCGTACTTTCTGTGGCTATTTTTCTATTACATCGTAATTTGTTTATTGGGAGCTCTCAGTCTTGCATTTCATATGTTGATCTTGTATCTGGAAACCCTGCTGACTTTGCTTATTAGTTCTAATAATTTTCCTGTGGAATATCATACTATTTTCTAATGTAAATGATCATAATTACCTTTTTTCTCTTCTTTGTCTCTTATGTCTCTTATTTCTTCTTCCTCCTTTATTGCATTGGCTACCACTGCCAGTATAATATTGATAATTTGTGGTCATAGTGAATCTTCTTCTCTTGTTTCCAAATTAACGTAATATCTCTAACTATATGCCACTAAGTAATCTGCTGAGTTGGGGTTTCAGAGACAGTCTTTCATAAGTGTTTTCAATCAAGGATGCTAAGTTTTATGGAATGCTTTTTTCATGTACATAGTGAGAGTACTGTACCTCTCTTTGCTTTGCTCATGTAGCAAGTTATATTGATGTATATATTTTTTATGTTGAATTATTCTTCATTTAGAGTGTGAACTCTGTTTGGTCATGGTGTCCCAGATTCACTTTTCTAGTCTCTATTAAAGACACTTACGTGTATTTTCACTAGTGAGAAGAGATTCTATTTTTTTTTTTCTTCTTATACAATCCTTTGCTATCAGGTTTATGTGAAGTAAAGTGAGTACTTCCTCTGTTCCTCGCCTCTCTAAAACGATCTGTGCTAAATGAAGATGCTATGTGCTCTGAATGCCTGTTGACAGTCTTTCTAAACTCTCTTGGGGTGGTGGAGGGTAGACTGCCTTTGAGTACTATTTTATGATTTTATTTAACTTATATTTTTAAACAGGCGTCAGCACAGAGCCCGACGCAGGGCTCGAACTCACAGACCGTGAGATCATGACCTGAGCCGAAGTCGGCCACTTAACCGACTGAGCCACCCAGGTGCCCCTTAACTTATATTTTAAACACTTGTTTATTTTTGAGAGACAAAGAAAGAGAGGAAGCAGGGGAGGGGCAGGGAGAGAGGGAGCTATAGAATCCAAATCCAAAGCAGGCTCCAGGCTCTGAGCTGTCAGCACAGATCCCGACATGGGGCTCGACCCCACGAACGGTGAGCTCATGACCTGAGCCGAAGTCAGACGCTCAACTGACTGAGCCACCCAGGCGCCCCAAGTACTAATTATTTTGAAGTTTATAGATCTAATCAGATTGCTTTGTTTCTTTTTTGAGTCGTTTATATTTTGTGGAAAACTGTCCACTTTAATATCTTAAGTGTATTTGCCAACTAAATCAGAGCTTTGTTTTACAACCGTCCAATCTCTCCTGGAGCTATAGTTTGACAACATCGACATTCCTGGTTCTGTATGTATTCCTTTACCCCAGTATCACTGAGGAATCTTGCCTGAAGCTTGCCTATAAAAATTATCTATCTGAATTAAAAAATCATTTTTTCCATTTCTCACGTTAATGTTACTCGTGTTACTAGGTCCTACAGTGTCATTATATCCTTGTTTAACTTCCTTTGAATTTTGCTTTTTTTTTTTTTTTCCTGACTTCCTAAGTGAAATGTTTGTCCCCTATGTTTCGATGAGTTCATCGACCCTAAGTCTGTGAAGTGTCTCCCAAGGACCTAGCGCCTTCCAGACGCTCACCATGGAGAGCGCCCTTTGTTGTTTAGTTCTAAATATTTTGTCTTTATGCTGTTGCAGAGATAAAATAACAAACAGTTTGAAAAGTAAATTTGACACACCATGTTTTTCCCTCCCTCATCCAAACTGGGAAGTTTTTCCCCCATTAAATAATGAGATTTCTTTGATTCTTATGAATATAGTATGAGTGACTTCTATTTCTGTATGGACTTATTTAAATCATGGTGCTATCGCCATGACAACCAGAACTCCACAATTTAGCAAACTATCGGAGACAAACCTGCTTTCTAAATAATTCTCCTTCTGCTCCATTTCCTTACCAAAACACCCATCTGTATAATGATTTCCTGAAGAGCGAAGAACTTTTTCTCTGTAATTGTACATTTGTTTTTCATTATTTGGGGAGATCCATTTTTTTTTCCAACAGAAGGATCGAGAGGAAAGAAAAATATTAGAGTTTTACCAAAGCATCGTTTGTATTATAATGCTCAGACATCATTTTAAATCACCGTATAATAAATACAAAATAATGGTTAAAATTTTACCACCCTTGTTATAAAAAATCACCGTATACTATGGATACAATAACGGGTACATTTAAATATTAATCATGATAATGTGATAAACTGAAGAACAGTGTGGCTTATTGAACCAATAAATAACCATGCACGTTTCCCTTAAGTACATGTTTCCAGGAGATGGAAGGAAACAGAGATTTGTCATAACTATAAGAATACGACATTTTTCGTATCAAACAGGAATTGCTTTTCATTTTCGATAATGACTATCCTATGATCTGCAAATATTATTGGAGACTCAAACAGATTCAACAAAATGCGTAAGAAATTCGCTGATTTTTGCTAATGGAAAACCTCCTCGCATCCTTCTTCTCCAGCTCTTTTCTGAGCCCAGATTGCAGAGGCAAGAGCTTGCGTCTTTTATCCGAAGGATAAAATTCTTTGCACCGCTGGCCGCGCTGCTGCCTTGTCTCATGTCTAACTGGGGAAATGCATTTGGCCTCTTTCCAACCCTCTGATAACCTGTCCTGCTCAATAGAGTTAACCAAATCTGTATTTATTATGCTCCTCCGTGCCTGTCATTTGAGCACAGTGGCCGTTCTGCCAGAATAAATAATGCCGCAGTGTCGTTCAGAAACGAGAGCACGATGTCCCATTCTGGCTCTTGGTGACCCTGCCTCTCCCTGAAGAAAACACCAGGGAGGAAATGTCAGTACGGCAATTGTAAATATTGTTTGCCTTTTTCTGTTATAATTTTCTAATTGAGGAGGATGTGCTTTTCAACATTTTTGGGTTTTGTCAGCTCAGGTTTTTTTTTTTTTTAACTTTTTTTGCTCACATACCATCTTATTAAAAATACATTTCCAAGCCTGGCTCCTGTGCAGATGTAATACACGATAAAGGAGTACATATATATAAAGACGCAATTATCGTGGTTATCATTTATTGGATATTACCTAAAAATGAGCTGGGCTTTGAACAGAGGATTATTGCATTTAATATTGACATTAGCCATGAGGTAGGTATTGTGCGCTCCCTGTTTTAAATAAAGAAACTGGAATTCAGAGAGGTTTAGTAAGTGGCCTGAGTCACACAGCCTGACAACAATGGACTTCATGTGCGAACCCCAAGTATGTTGGGATTGAAACCTCAGTTTTCCCCCAAACACGGCCCAAATTGACAACTGTCAGAAGAACAGCAAGAAAGCATAGTTTTAAAACTATAGTTTTAAATTAACCTTTTGAAATACAGATGGTTTCTTTATTTCCCATAAAATCATTATGTAAAATCTCAAATACCTGTACGTGAACGTGACCCTGAGAGCAAGGTTGTTCTCTGCGTTTTCTGTAGGCGGGCTTCTAACATCCTGAGCAGGGCTTTGCAAAACTAGGTGTTCCGTATCTATTCATTGACAAGGCGAATGAACTAACAGATGGGTTAGCTAGAAGCCCCTCTCAAGAGAAGAGGCTTTGGTAGATTGAGTGACCCCACTTCTTTATTCCTCTCTGCATCTGTGCGGGGAATATAGTAGGACTTTCAACACTTCTCTTATCGAGAGTTAAGTCTGTTTCCCCTCCCTTTGAACTCGAGTTGCCCTCGTGACTTGCTCCAGCCAGGAGAAGACGGCAAAGACAATAACGTGCCAATTCTGAGCCCTTATGTGGATCTGTTTTCTCAGATCCCTGGCACCGTCATGTGCCTAAGTCCGGGCTCGCTTGTGGACACTGAGAACAGTCTGCTAGGCGGCCAGTCGCCAGCCAACCCCAGGCCCCCGGGTGAGGTCATCTTCAACCTGATGGCAGGGCGGAGGGGTCATAATAAATACTTATTGCTTTTAGTCGCTGAGTTTGGGGACAGGGGGTTATCCAGCAACCTCTGCTTGCTACAAATCACTGTCTACTCTATTTAATTTTCACAGTGTCTACTGGGAACCACAGATTGTATTTAATTCAAAGACAGCTGTCCATCTTACAATGATTCGACAGATGCTGAGATACCTACCTACTTCCCCGTGTTCCCAAATGCTTGGTTCCCTTACTTCTGGACACCCAAATCCCAAACCCTGGGGCGAGGAAGACGTTGGTCTCTCAAAACTTCCTATTAAATTTTCCAAAATATCCTGATATGTTCTTTAAAACCTTAAGTAGCCAAGACTTCATAAAAAGGAGGGCATGGGTACAAAGAGAATCACTCTTAAGGGAGAAAAAGAACTGTCCTAAAAGAGCACGATCATTTTGCTGTATGTGCATGTATCAGATCAGCACATGGGACCCGTTAAACGCACGATGCTGGGCGTCAGTTCCATCTCGGTGAAACTGGGGAAAATGGACAAGTGTGGAAAGGAGAAACTGGAACATGGCTCTTTCCCGTGGTCTGCAGCCAGTGGATGGAAGTGTTCCATTGACTACAGGAATTTTCTCTTTTATCTGGGTTCTAATTTTTTCTTTAAGTGTTAATAGGAAGCAAGAGACCAGGATTCCTATTCCAAGTCTGACGCTAACTTTAAAGAAATCTCTAGTAAGACAGTTATGCCTTGTGACAGTCTCTGAAATTGTTATGATCATATTGCCTTGCCCGTAGAAGGAGGCTTGGCCTTTGCGAGTCTCTGGCTTGTTTTTGGTTTCGAGACCTCTGAGTCTGTGATTCCCAGGAAGGGTGAGTTGGAAAACAACAGTTACAGCCAAATATTTGGTAGCTCTTACAATATATTTTGCTGGAGAGAGTGGAGCCATCTGTAAGTTGCAGGACCTCAGGACACACAATTTCCTGGTCGGGGTGGCTAAAGTCAAAATGATTTTATGTCGCACATTATTTGATTTATGTTTTGAATTTGAAAAAAAAAACACTTTTCCATTGATACTCTTCTATAGATGGCCCGTAATAGTTGCATTTTTATTAAACATATGTGTCTCTCAAGACCAAAGAGTGAATCAGAACGATTATAATTACCTAATTTGTAATGATCTAAGCCGGGTCGAAGCATGGAAACAGACATCGAATACACCGCTGACTTGTTCTCTTCCTTCTCCCCCTCTCTTCCTCCTCCTCACTTCATCTTCTGTCTCCACCTGAGCCTTCCTTAGATCAGAAGCACAGAAAGAATCAGGAAATTCACGCTAGGACGGTGTGTTCCAGAGAATGTTCTGTGGGGTATTAGTCCAAGAAGCTCAAAGCAAATAAACAGTTTTCATGAAAGGGTTTTTTGGTTTTGGTTTTGGTGTTTTTTGTTGTTGTTTTGTTTGTGGTTTTATTTTGTTTTTTGTTTTGTTTTGTTTTGTTTTGTTGTTTTTTTTTTTTGTCAAGAAAGAGTTATATATCCTCTTGAAGAGGCAGAGAGCGCAGTGTTCTGAAGACCCCCAGACTCGAGCTAAGAGCATGCACGTTTAGATGGCCGAGCGACAGAGGACACCCTTGAGAATCTCAACAATAGCTCATTTAGGAAACCGCGGGAGCCCTAGAGCCCAAAGCTGCCTGCCTTCACAGACCCCCATCTGCCGCAGGTAGAGGAGAAGTCGCCATTAACTAAAACTGAGGCTGACCTCTCCCGACTCCCTGTTCCGCAGAGTCGCTGCCAGCTGCTTGGGGACTGGCACCGCGTCTTACATTCCGAGCTGTTGATGGGCTGAGGCACGTGGCGAGGCCTCTCCGTACTTGTCAATTACAGATGGCAATCGTGACGAACTGTCCATAGACTTCTCCCTTCGTCTGCAAAGCGGTCATTGCGAGTCCTTCCTTGCCTTTGCTAGTGTCAGTGCTTTTCAGCTGTGAGTCGTCGCTTTCGCTGAGAGGTAGGGATTCAGTGATCTTTTAGTATTTCTGCTCCCCTCGCAATTAGGGAGGGTTCCTTTCCTCGCTCCCGTAGGCCAGAATCAGACTCGGTTTATCGGACAGCAGCTGGCCATAGGTTTCTGCGATAGTTCACAGGGCTTGCGTCGCGGGGCTAGTCTTAGCCTAGGTTCCAGTCCTGGGTCCATCTAATTCTGATGGGGACCCTCGGGCGTCTCAAACCTTCCCTATCCTCTGTCTCAGCATTCTTTTCTGTAGAATGGAGGTGATCACTGTCCTTCCCTCATAGGGTAGTCGCTAAGGCCAAATGAAATAAGGCATTTTAAATGTTTTAACAGTGTTGGAGAAACACGACTCCACAAAATCGTAGCTCGGATTGTTACTCTCGCCCCAAGACTTTCTTCTACATCGAAGCTCATTAGGTGCAATTTTCACCTCAAGAGGTCTCAGCTTTTTCCTTCCTAACTGCTCTTTCTAGCGGGAAGGAGTGCAAAGAAGGACTGTGTTTTGGAACCATGTAGGCGTGTGTGATATCCGTGGGCTAGGAGGAGGCAGACAGCTGCTTTGGTAACACCATCCCCACCCATCACCCGGCTCCCAGTTCAGCTCGTCAGCAACTTCAGACTCTTTCCCTAATTTCTGACATGTTTTCAGAAAATGATAAGCCTCACATACTTTTTTTTAAAGAATAAAAGGGAGGGACTCCCCAGAGTAAGCACCCCAGGTCCCCTCCTTGCCTCCTGGCACAGACTAGAGAGCACCTGGGGAGATTCAGATAGGCCATAGGACTGGCGACCCGGCCTCCGCAACCAGGCGCCTTGCGGGTTATGTTAACTAAATTCTCCAGCACGCGGGGGTAGAGTTGGGGAAGGCCAGAGCCCAACATCTTCAGGGACTTGGCACCCATAACCCCCGCGCAAGTGCATCCGATCCCAAGGCAGGATGTCGAGAGGCCGACTGCTCCAGTCCGCAGTGATTTTAGATTTCAGGCTCCCCCCCCCCCAACGCTCCGTCTGGGGTCCTGCGGGTCCATGATCAGACGAAGAGGCCGATTCAACTCTGGCTCCATCTGGCAGGATGGAGCTATTTCCTAAAATGGCTAAATACTTAAGGTAACTCTCTAGTTAACCTTGCAAGGGGTGGCGGAGGCCAACCCCTGACTTACGCGACCCCCCGGACCCCGCCGCCCAAATACAGTTCGTGCCTCCGTGTTTCCCGACAGACGTTTTCTTTAATCCGGCCTTCCTCCCTTCCCATTCTCGCACACATGGAAGGCAAAAACAAAACCAGACAATTGCCTTGGCATTTCATATCATGTCCGCTATAAAAGGGGTTGCGTTTTACTCCTAAGTTAATGCGAGCGAGGCAGTTTTGTTAACCAGAGGGAAAGCCTTCAGAAGAATTCGAAGGCTGAGTGTGAAGAGGCCGTCTCATTACTGTGTTA
Organism: Paguma larvata; assembly: GCA_030068075.1. Taxonomy (NCBI): domain Eukaryota; kingdom Metazoa; phylum Chordata; class Mammalia; order Carnivora; family Viverridae; genus Paguma; species Paguma larvata. The sequence continues at coordinate 3,662,382 of CM057839.1, read as the reverse complement.
ATTTCGCCTGTGGGAGCGAATCCCAGAGGATCAGATGACCTCTGTCCGCCCCTCCTTGCTAGAAATCGGATGTTGGGTTAAACGCCTGTGTAATGCGAGTCAAGATATCAATGAGAGAAATGACAGGAACGCTGACGGCCACGCGGCGTGGGCATCTTGCTGGCTACGAGTTCTTGTGACCTTTCTGCCAGTGTTGCTGGTGCAGTAACAGACACATTTCATTCAATCATAAAGGACGAAATAGGTTTTTGAGAAAAAATGAGCACATTAGGTCTCTCAGTAGTTGTGAAATTAATCCTTAAGATGCGTTCCTTTCTCCCCCGGCATTGGTTTCTCCTTCCTTCCCATCTTTGTCTTTAATAACATTTTTATTTCGTAACCAAATTGAGTTTGGAATCCAGTATCTATGGAGTGTGGGGAAATTCCTTTAAAGGAGTGCTCTTTCAACCACATCTATGCGACTCTAAATTGCAGATCAATCTTCCACCTGCCCCAAGCTGAACTGGAAATTTTAACACGTTCGCTCACCCAGACACGCCTGGGTGGCCTCCGCCTCCTTCCTCTGCTTGCCCACTTGAAGTCACCGTCCCCACGAGAAAGGGAAGGACATAGGTGGTGACATCGTGACATCGATAGCTCTCGCCCTTGTCCCCAGCCTCCCTCAATGCGACGTGCTATATATAAGTGTGGTCCCGCTGTTGCCAGGGCCAGCTGGGAGCCGGGCAAGGAGTCAAGGCCTGAGCGTGAGATCCTGGAATAAGCTGGCAGGAAATAGCCATACTGGAGACCAACACGTGGCCTTCAGAGCACAGCCCTGCTCTCTCTCCCGGACCGCAGGGTCCCTGCTGCTTCTCCCGGTCCTGGAAGCCAGATGCCCTTCGCTGCCCTCCCTGTTGGGCTCCACCCCCTCCCCACTGTGCCCTGAAGTCAATGCTGTTCTTTCCTCCACCAACTCAGAAAAGGCCCCGCATGGGTTCCATCAGATATTTTATTTTAATAAACGTTAATGTATTCTAATATCCAGCATAGAACATTCTATTTATTTATTTATTTACTTATTTTAGTTTATTTATTTTGAGAGAGAGAGTGGAGGAGGGGCAGAGAGAGAGAGAGAGCGGAAAAAGAGAGAATCTCAAGCAGGCTCTGTGCTGTTCCCACAGAGTCCAACATGGGGCTTGAACTCATGAACCCTGAGATCATGACCCGAGCCGAAATCAAAAAACGGGATGCTTAGCCAGCTGAGCCCCCCGGCGCCCCCAGGATACCCCATTTTAAAATGAAGAAGTCGCCTGTGGGCCTGCCGTGGGAGGCGTCGGCTGCTACCTCGTGCTTTCCTTTCTTTGTGCCACAAATTTATTTTTTAATAGGGGTGAAATTATACTACGATGCTCTATGTATACAAATGGTATAAATTCTGTTCCCAGCTTAGTTTTATTTTTTAGTTTTTTAGCGTAAGAACATTTCCCGTGTTTTCGCCGTGTCTTTGTAAACATCAACTAAGTATTAGCTGATCACAAAAATGATAGTATTTCCGTACAGAAACCTGAGAAAACGCAGAACGGTAAAGATAAGCGAACAGAAGCATCTCCATTCTTCTTCTCGGGCTGAAGAGGGCAGAGGTCTTCTGGTTGTATACTTGGGGTTGTTCTTTAGATGGAACTTACATATCGCTTCCCATTAACTTGGTAGATTCACTAAATTAACCCTTCCTAGGTGCATGCTGTTTGAGCAATCACATCTTCATGTGGGGTGTTTGTGACTTCTTCACCTGGGGTTGTTGTTACTATGATTAAGATCGCGATGGACACTCTCGTTTCTGATTCTTTAGTTGCATTTCTGACGATCTCCTGAGCATTAGGTTCCCGTCTACGGAAATCCCGGTTCAGATGACAGGAAGGTTTAGAAGCTTTATGCCACATCAGCAAATTGCTTTTTAAGAGGACTCTACCAATTTAAACTCCCAGCAAAAGCGTATGGGAAGATCTTTCTCATCCTAGTTTTGAAAATGTTATTTCTTTTGTAATTGTAATGAGATTGACATTTGTAACCTACCTGTTTGCCCTTTGTACTTCTTCTATGAGCCCTCCTCTTTATTTTTATGAAGGTGGAAATGGTTTTTGTGTTTTTAACATTATTTATTTTAAGAGAGAGAGCACAAGCAGGGAAGGGGCAGAGAGAGAGGGAGAGAGAGAATTCCAGAAAGACTCAGGGGCGTCAGAGCAGAGCCCCAACGCGGGGCTCAAACTCATGAACTGTGAGATCATGACCTGAGCTGAAAACAAGAGTCGGACACTCATCCGTCTGAGCCACCCAGGCGCCCTGAAATGTATTTTTTAAAGCTATTCTCAGTGATTAGAGACACACTGTCTACCAACTCTTGTCCTAGAACTTTATTGACAATCGTAACAACCGTCGGGGTGGACACATATTACTCTATTACTTGCTGCCTTAGTTTCAGAGATGATGAGTCTGCAGCATAGAAAATTCCAGCAACTTGCCAAAAGTTGTCCAACTAAGAAGTGTCTGAACCAGGATTCCTACCCAAGACTGAACATCTCCAAAACTGACAAGCTTTGTCCCCTCGTCACCCAGCTCCTACAAGGGAAACAGTGCAGTTCATTACGTGAAATGCACACACACACACACACACACACACACACATCTCACACAGCAGCTCATCTAACACCTCCGCACGGCCACCACTGAGTGACCATCGTCTCCGGTGTCCCCCTGTGCACACCGTAAAGTCAATGGGGTGTAGGACACGAACAGGGACGCAAGACTGTCCGTCGTATGACTGGACACGTGGGTCAACCTATCAGAAAAACATCTATGAAGATGAATGAGGAAACACGTCTTGAAATAACACTTGCCATAATTTTATTTCTACAAATACAAAAGAATCTGGTCTTTGCGTAATTGTACTTTTAACCATTTTCTTTTGATTCTTCTCAGAACTGAAAGCTGAAAAAGTGATCACCTTTGTTTTCTTGCACATTTTCACAGATTCTTGCTCTAACATTTATCTCTCTAACCCGGGTAGAGTTTATTTGGGCACACAGGGCGAGGTACAAAGCCAACTCTTTTTTCCTTCTGAAAAGTTAAGTCACTTCCCTGGTTACATCCACGCAACGACTGCCCCTTTCCCTCATTGCTTTATGTTTGCCTTATGTTCTCTGCCATGTGAACTTTCTATTAAGGGCTTTTAATTTTTTTTCTAACATGTATTTACTTTTGAGAGACAGAGCGTGAGCAGGGGAAGGGCAGAGAGAGAGAGGCAGTTACAGAATCTGAAGCAGGCTCCAGGCTCTGAGCCATCAGCACAGAGCCCGACGCGGGGCTTGAACTCACAGACCATGAGATCATGACCTGTGCCAAAGTCGGCTGCTTAACCGACTGAGCCACTCAGGCACCCCTATTAAGGGCTTTTAAAATACTGTCTCTCCTGCTTGTGAAGCTCATTTTTGTACCATCTACAAGAAGTAATCTTAGAGACAGGATATCATAGGATCATTGCTCTGCCTTTTTAGAAGAAAATGGCCATGGAGGTGACATACGACAGACCCTAAGGTATGGTGGTTGTGCACTGACTGTGCAAACAAAATACAGGCACGAAAAGAGAGTTAGCTGCCAGTCGTGTGGTTCGGACCAGTCGAGTGGAGAGAAAACAACGCACGCGTGTGCGCCAAGCAGGGAGGTGGGATGGGCACGATCCGTGACGTCGGTGGAGTGTCACGGTCGCTGGCAGGGAATCAGGACGGCCGGCCCCCTGATGACCCTCTAGAGCAGGGAAGTGGGACAGCTGGGCGTGTGCCCTCCTGCAGACCAGCGTTCCAGAATCATCCGCGGCTTTCTTGGTAAGAAGCCACCTCGTGCCCTCTCCCGTGGTGCCCCCGCTCCCCGCCGAGTCCAGGCCGTTGGGGCGGCCGCCACCACCCCTAAGTTCTCTCCCCCCTCTCCTCACCCACCATGAGCTTCCCCATCCGTGGCCGGACCTTCCAAGATGCTAGCGGACGCCAGGAGAGAGAGTAGAAGCATCACCAGGTGCTCTCATCACTTGCTTCCAGTTGCTCACCCAAGCACCATCTCCTTCGTTCCTCTTTATTCATAAGAATTTCCTCAGGAAGATCACTACATGATTTTGGACGTGGCACAGTGGGTCTGTCAGAGAACATGCCCGCAGCTTCGTCGTCACTTGCCTTGTCCTGCGCTTCCGCGGGATGAAGAAATTGCTGGAGGAACTGCTTGTGTGGTCTGACAAGACACAAGTAGGAGCGGGTGAGGGCGCCTGGGCAGGCCGGCTTTCCTTAGCAGGGACAGCCAGTGCGTCGAAGTAGAGACACAAAGACCGTTTCAGAGAAGCCAATATTGGACCACCCAGATACTGTTACGTTTTAAACTTAGAAATCAGTGTGTTTTATTCACGTATCTGTGTTTGAATTAAAGCATTAAAAGGACACTTTAAAAAAATTTTTTAGAGGTTTTGTAGGAGACTCTGAGATAATTCTTGGCTGTGTTTAGTTCCAATTGAAGGCGACGTGCAAAGTGTCCCGATTTCTCGGACCCGGAGAAGCAACGGGTCGGGGGTCACGTCAGGGCACTGGGCGCGCTGGGTCACCGTTCCTTGTTTCCCTTTCAGCACGCAGACGTTGGATATCGGAATATTGGACATCTTTGGTTTTGAAGAATTTCAAAAGAATGAATTCGAACAAGTAAGTGCATTTCTTTTGAAACTTTATCAACTTTTATGTGTTTTTTTTTTTCGACTCATAAATTGACTCCTTTATTCAGTAGAGGCTCTTTGCATAATTACTTGCAAATACAGAATTAAAATAGGTCCTTTGCCATCCTGTTTTAAAATGTATATCCCTAGTTCAGGGACATAGCCGTCCTCTTTCTGCGCTCTGTAAACAACTGGCATGATTTTTTTTTAAAACAGCAAATTTTTGTTTTAAAAGACAGCATTGACCTGAGTTATGCTGGCAGAGATGATATTTCGATGAGGTTTGAGAGACGGAGGAGGGTGTGGCTTCGTGGAAGCAAGACAAAGGTCTTCAAAAACCTTGGCCGAACATCAGAATGGAAAAACTCCATTATGCTAAATACTGTTATTTGTAGGTTCAGCTCTATGTGACATTCATACATTTGATGGTTGGAAATTCATAAAAAAAAAAACCGATTAAAGAGGCACAGGTTGTTTTTAATCCATTTACAATTTAGGGCACTTTGAAAAGTGCGTGTGTGTGTGTGTTTGAAGTATCTCCGTAGTCATGTATGCTTCATTTAATCAAAGGAAATATAGCTAAACATTAGGTGTTGAAGAAGAGAGTGGAAAGAGACCTTGTCGTGGGGGGCGGGGAAGGAGAGATGAACCAGTCACGGGGTATCGGTGGAGAGAGAGAAAACCAGGCTGGGCTGCCTCCTGGGAAGAATCACAATCTTTTAATAATTACATCAGTTGTTTAGGTTTATTTTTTTTTAAGTTTATTTATGTATTTAGAGAGAGCGCATGAGTCGGGGAGGGACCGAGAGAGGGAGGGAGAGAGAAAATCCCGAGATTTTCAAACTCCCGAACTGCGAGATCAGCGGCTCAAACTCCCGAACTGCGAGATCAGGACCCGAGCCGAAACCGAGAGTCAGATGCTGAACTGACCGAGCCGCCCAGGTGCCCTCGGGGTTATTTTCTCAAGGCGGATGGTGTGGTGGTTAAGGACACCAGATGCGAATCTGAAACCTGATTCTGCGAGCTGTCGTGGTCGAGATGAAAAATCTATAAGGAGCCTCGTCTCCTTTTCTGTGAAACCGGGACCGTAAGAGGCTTGCAGAGCTGCGGGCTTTAACCAGCGTGCTGCCGTAGAGGTTCTGGCGTCGTTTTTCTGGTTCAGGTCCATGCGTAAGAATAGCAGAGCTGCACCGTCACTGTCATAAATGGGAACGCTTGGAAACCTTTTAAAATTCAGCCTTTTTTTTTTTTTTTCCCTAAAACACTGGGGCAGCATCTTGTGAAAAGAGCCTAAATCACGTTGACTCACCTAATCCAGGGTGAGTCACCATGAATCATGTCCTTTACAGAACTTTACAGAAGCCTGCTCTGCAGTGAGACTAGGAAGACTGTAGGTTACTTCTCTTTCCGGACTCCCGCATCCGTGGCTAAGCAGGGAGAGGAGGACTGGGGTTTGACTCATTCATCACCTGCTCTAAGGAAACCGGTGGCCGCAGGGGAACAGGCCAGTTAAAAGACTGACCAGTAGGAGGGTACAACCCCGCACGTAGGGCTGCGGGCCGGGACTCCGACGCGTCTCCGGACACGGGCAGCGGAAAGCAGCCCGGCAGTGGTCTTGATTCTTGACATTTTTGCCTTAGAAAACGTACGGGCTTTCGCATCCCTGATGAGACTCCCTGGTTTCTCCGCCTCCTGGTAAGCGACCCGCAGAAACCCCAGGTGGAGCTGTGTCCTGTCACGGTCCCTGTGGGGCCGCACTCCCAACCCCCTTCTCTATACCCCACGAGTCATCCATCCAGTCCGTGCTGACGATGAGATGTGCAAAGCATTTGTTTCCTTATTAAAACTTATCTGTTTTACTACAATTACATGGATCCCTTATGCTTTCTTTCTGCTAACTATTTTAATTACATATTTTAGAACGTATTCATCGCCTGAGATCTTCATACCACAAGACATGGCGTGTTTTCCAATCTAAAGAATGAGTCTCTATGACATACCAAAAGGTAGTTTTCGACACGTCTGGTTAAAAACCTCAAGACCAATTCTTAAATTTAAGTTAGGAAAAAATTTTTTTTTCCTGTGAAAAATAAATGTACCCTTTTTCCCAGGTTTGTTGGGCTGTGGTATACAATCGTCACTAGGAACCAGTTCGAAGAACAAAATTATTTTCTTTGTGACGATTCCAAACCTCATCTTGCAGTGGATTTAGCAGATTTCTAAATCTGCGTGTGAACTTATATTAAAAGCTTTGGTTTGAATGCTACATTCGAGATTCTTGAGTTGCTAAGACGACGTGAACTTCCTGATTTTATATTCCCTTGCGAACTTTCCACAAAATGCTCAGCAAATCAATATTGTGTTCGGAATCAAACCCAGAAGAGCGTTAGCGCCTTTCTAAGTACGTATTTTATTCTCTTTTGAGCTTTTTGACCCGTCTATCAGCTAGTCGCTAGAATGTCACCTCCTGCGGCATTGAAATGGTGTCTGGTACAGCGTTTTGTATATAACAGACACTTAGCAGACATGCTTCCAGTTGAAATCTTAGGAATAAACTCGAAAGGAAACATCTTCAGAGCGGCTCTCCTAGCAGTTTTCTTGCTCAGGAATAAAGGCACGCACGTCAGCTTCTCCTCCATAAGCAGCCTGACAAATGTTTGGAGCAGGGACAATTGGAGGAGACACTCAAATGCATCGCAAAACCTCAGCACCTCCAACCCCAGTGTCCCCAAGTAGCTCTAAAAGATGGGCCTTTGTGGTTCTTTCGAGAAGAATTTATTTCAGTGAAGAGGAAAGGCTAATCCTGTTTTCTTTGACTTTTAATGAGTCCTTTCTGTCAGAACTATTTTATATATTCTAATAAAGGCAATATATAGAGTAAAAAATATAATATTATAGATATTTATATATTATAGATATAAAATTTTACATCATACACGGTGATCCATTTATATATTTATGTATTATATATTATATATTATGCCATATATATGTACAAAATTCTGTGAACTTAGGATCAAACTTATGTGAACGATACGTACAAAATTATACATATGATACGATATATATAAAAACTCAGCAGTAGTTTGACGCTTCAGTAGAAGGGGGTCATACTAAAAAATTGGAGTCCCAAAGTATTTAATTCAGGAGGCTCTGAATCTAACACCTTCGTTATTTAAATAATTAAATTATTGCCAGCTCACTCTCTGTTGTGTAATCCCTGAATTTTATAAGCCCTCATCTCCTTTATCGTGTGAAATTTCTCTCTCGCTCTGTAAAAATAATCTCCTAACACACTGAGGAAGAAGCATCTCTAGCCGATTCTTAACATCACGCAGTCAGTCAGTCCATCCCAAGTGCGGAATGCTCGAGAAGCAGAAAGATAGCAAACAAGACAAGGGTACGCATCTCAGCGCCAGCGACATCAGAGAGGAGAAGGCAGTCTCCTCTCTGACTGTGGAAAGTGGAAGAGAAAAGCCACCATATTTATATGTTTGGAAGAGGGAGAAGAGAATGAAAACCTCAGCACAAACAATGAGAGAACTTGGTAGAGAAGCCAGTGGGCAACACGAACACACAAAACCAGTAACTCTTACGTGGTTTAAAAGTAGCTTGTCAGAGCATGATGGAAAGGAAGACAAACTGACTGTCAAAATGAAGTAGATGGCCTAACTGAGGGAATCCGTAGAGGGCTCCCGAAGTCACATAATTACACGTAAGCAAGGAGAGAGACAAACTGGACTCTTAGCCAGAGGGCTTGGCGTCCAGAGATGCCGGTCCTGCCTAAGGCGACCGACACACAGAGGCTAGTGTGGTCCCACTGCAAATAAGTGACAGGACAGAAGGCAAAATTAGAGCAGCTCCGTGGGGCAGCTCCCGACAGGGAGTGAATCAAGGCAGGGCGTATCAGCGCTGCTACCGCTGCAGAAAGAGACACAGGCAAGATGGCTGTCAAGTGTTCTTGTCAAGAAAGCAAAAAGGGTAAGGAGCGGGAGGGGAAGGAAGAGAGAAAACCTTAATGTAATGGAGTTTCCTGAGCCAGCTACTAATTAACAGGGACTGGGGACCGAGGAACACGATGAAACAGACCATGAGGATACGCACTGCAAAATCCAGCGTGCGGGAAACCACACGGAGCAAATGACCTGATTTATTCAACCGATAAAAATGCAAGGGTAAAAATATGAAAGAAGGCAGATAGCCTACAGATTCAAAGAGACGTAAGAGACACAGAAATCAGTTAAATATACGGGCATTCTGTGGATCCTTATTTGTTAAGTAAGTCTGAGATTTACCAGTTAACTAATATAATGTAAAATCCGGATAGTTGATGAAATGAGGGAACTATTGATAGAAATTATGTGTGATAAAGGTACTGTGGGTGTGTTTTTTAAGTTTTTATATCTTAGAGAATTATACTAAAATACTTGCCAATTAAATGGCATGGTGTCTGAGAATTACGTAATTATTTGTAATTATTTAATGTTTATTTATTTTTGAAAGAGAGAGAAAGACAGAGCGTGAGTGAGGGAAGGGCATAGAGAGAGGGAGACACGGAATCCAAAGCAGGCTCCAGGCTCTGAGCTGTCAGCACAGAGCTCGACGCGGGAGCTCGAACCCACGAACTGTGAGATCATGACCTGAGCCTAAGTCAGATGCCTGACCTACCGAGCCACCCAGGCACCCAAGAATTACTTTAAATGGGTCTAGTATTGAGGGTGATAGAAAAATGAATAGAGCAGAATTGGTCATGAGTTGGTAATTGTTGATAATTTTTCAGGCTTATTGATGGCAGATGGGAGTTCATTGTGGAGTTTACTTTTGAATGTGTTTAAAACTGTCCATAATATACTATTTTAATAAATGAGAATATTTTGTGATTATATAAATATTAGTTTAATAAACGCTAGACTATTTCCACACCTAACAAATGGTATTGCAAAGCTCTACATACTACAAATTTTTACCAAAGGTGCAAAGAACAAAGTCGTGGAAACTAACGATTTAACATTCAATAATTTTCCTAAATTTCCCACTACCCTCATAACATGCAGCTATATATAATGAAACACTTACAGCTATAGAGTCTAGTAAAATTGCATAGCAACAGCCTACTGTAAGAATATAGGGAATTCGAAGACAGAATACATTTGTTGAAACTTAAAGCTTCTGTTGCAGAAGATAAAATTATGATATATGACTTATCTTCGTGTCAGGCTCCATCTAAGCTGATTTCAGAAGGGCTGCCAAGGATTTGAAACGTTTCCCTGCTTACAAACTCTTTTCTAAAAGGTGAACTTTACTGGAAAGTCCAGATGAACGATCATTCAGTCAGGCTTGGGCTGCGTGTTTAAAGACTTGGGGAAATGCCAGATACCTTGACTTCTAAAATTTTATGAAGTTTGGCAACCTCAGCCTCAAAAAAAAAATCTATAAAATGTTTAGTTGGGAAATCACTGTCCTAGAAATGATACAAAGATAAAATCATCACCCTTCACGTGGAGTAGCCCATTTTACAGATGAGATCCCTGTGGGTGTTACAGGCTCTGCTCTGTGATGGAGTATTAGCAGTCCCTGCAAGGATCTGATTACTTGGCTGGTGTGCATCAGGGAAGTTAACGGTTCATTCATTCAACATCGCTGGCATGTGTATGAAGCTCTGGTCCTGTTCCGAACGCCAAGAAATGTGCGGGCAGTGTGGTGTGGTCAGTAGGATGCAAATGGAAGAAGGGACAGTTCTAATCGGACACCACGGGAGAAAGACTGGGAAGTCTTCATGAGCAACACATTGCTATTTTAGCTCCAAGTATGTCAGGACTCGTGTAATCGTCATCATATTGAATGTCCTGACAGCTCTTAGGTTTCAATATTGATCCACTTACCACTCAATGGATCTATAAAAACAAAAAGTATTTTATCGTTATGTCATATTTAGATTCCAAAATCATATGGACATTAAATATTGAATTCTATCTTAAACCATTTTCTGTAACTCACCAAGCTGTTGATATAACACAGTTTAAGAAAATTTAGTTTCTTTACATAGCAGAACTATAGGACAGTGCCTTTCAGTTTCTATAGAAAAACAAACAGGAATTAAATAATGAGATGCTATTTTAATGTACTTCTTGCAATAATAATGGGTTCTATTTTTAAAAACCAGTATGTTCAGAAGGCATTAGAGGGGCGCCCAGCTGGCTCAGTCAGTAGAGCATGCAACTCTTCATCTCAGAGTCATGAGTTCAAGCCCCATGTTGGATGTGGAGCCTCCTTAAAATAAATAAATAAATATAAATTAAAGCTTAAAAAATAAGTCTTCTTCAGATAACAGTTTTAGAAAAACTATTTTGAGGAAGCAAAATGAGGCAGGGAAAAGCAATTCTAATTGTGTGAACTGCAGTACATTTAATGGCATAGTCCCCTCCAAACCTATCACTTAAGTAATATCACCATTTTAGCATTAAGGGAAGCAAAGCTCAGGTAATTGAAGTCACTCATAGAAGGCCACAGCATGAGGCTCTGAATTCGGCCATCATGATCTGTGCTGTTTTAGCTCCAAATGTTCTTTGAGGCTCGACTGAACTGTGTAGTATTAGTATATATTTTCTAAACTACTGCATGCTCATGAGTGTATTTGTTTGTATTTCTCATAGGACACAACATTATTTATTCTATTAAATGTAGAAACAAGAAACTTTTGTGTGTTTTGTTTTGTTTTTGTTTTTTTGTTTTGTTTTGTTTTGTTTTGGTGGAGGTGCTAGGGGAATGAACCAAAACAAGAAATTTTTAAGAAATTTTATTTGCCATCATTTTTTTCCCATAGCAGAATATCTCTCCAAATCCTTTTAATATGCATACATAATTTAGAGACTGCAGGCATGTCTTCTTTATTGTAGAAAACCAGTGCGATTAAAAGAAATGTTGCAGGACATAGAAGAATGAATGGATTTGAAAATATACATTGGTCCCTCTAGACAAGGGTGAACTGAGGTTTTTTAGTGATGACTAACCAAGAAAATGCTTACATTTACAATAGTGTCTGTTTAGATATAATGGCCCAGGTGTGCTAACTGGCAATGTAGATTCATTTACTTTTCTGCTGGTAATCAGTAGCGGCTACAAGTTCTCGAGCCTCCACTGTGAGTCAGCCACTTGTGTGATCTCTAACTCTTGAGGAAGCTCTCTGGGAAAGAGCCCACAGAGAGAGAGAGAGAGAGAGAGAGAGAGAGAGAGAATCTCAAGCAGGCTCTGCACTGTCATCCCAGAGCCCAATGTGGGGCTCGAGCTCACAAATCATGAAGCTCACAGATCACAAAGACCTGAGCCGAAATCAAGAGTCAGACACTTAACTGACTGAGCCACCCAGGCACCCTGAAAAGAGAAGGTATATTGATTAAGCTGAGATTTGTTGCCAAACACACACGCACACATAGACACACACTTATGTTCTCTTGAAAAGTGGTAAAAAGTATTGTGCCTGAAGGTTTAAAATATGACAGTTTTTACTAGAAGTTATGTTTCCAGCACCTGGGCCTGGCTTCTATGTAAAGAGAAGGATATATTTTACAGACAAGGAATCATACAAAGTGTCTAAAAATATTGTTTTCCTTTCAGTTGCATTTTCCAATCATGATGTTAGAAGATTATTATGTAGAATATGACAGCTGATTTAGCCAGTGGGTTTATTGTTGGCTGACCCCTTCAGTCAATTGCTCAAATCCCTAAGTGGTAACTATTTCTATTAAAGGAGAATAGAAGTATGAATTAGGCCCATTAAAATATGAATTATGTGTGTGTATATTTATGTGTAAAAATTATATATATATATATATATATATATATATATATATATATAACACCAGTAAGAGAGTCACTAAAAGAAATGTTGGGAGAGAAAGTGTTTCTTGCCTGTATAAAAACTATTTTTTTATGCCTGTGAAGTAACTTCCATCTCCATTTGCTTAAAACCTAGTCTGCAGCGTTTGATTTTGAAATCTCAAAGGGAGGCCAGAGGAGGGAAGGAGGTTTGGTTTAAGAAAGAGTAATCCACCAGAGAGGGGTGGCCGGGGCATCTGGGAAGGGCGAAAACCAGTGAATTGAACCACTTCAATTCCAGCGAAGGCAGCTCGGCGGCAGGAGGCAGCTGGTGTGGGTGGGCGCCCAGCTCCTACTCGCCGCCTGAGGCTCCTGGGGAAAGGGGCCCAGCACGCCATGTCTACACGGAGCTTTACGCCCCTGGATTTACGTGACCTCGGTGTTGGCCCAGCCCCTGTCGTCTGTCTATCAAGTTGAGACAGATGGAGCCGAGAGAGAGTAAACAGCCTTCCCAGACAAGGACAGAGGGAAGAAAGGCCCTGCAATAAGAGGCCATTCAAAGAAGGCAAAACAAATTACAGAATTTAAAAGCCGAAAGAAACCAGAGACCTGCTATGCCCTCTCCAACCCCTGCACCTGCCGTTTTATAGATCATGCGCCAACATCAGAAATGGTCGACTCATTGGGGAAAGAACATACAGCAATCTGGAAAGCCCCGAGGCGTTCTTCCAAAAAGGAAGGTAGAGATTCACAGTGTGCTCGGCACAGGAAAGGCCCTGAGAAGTCCTGCAGAGAAGCCCATTAACTTAGCCTACCTCGAGGTTTCTCCAACGGGGTTCTGATTTAGTGTTTTTTAGATAGTATAAATTGACATTTCATTCAATTAGTGTTCTGCTAAGCATGTGCAGACAGTGCAGAATATCTGAAGTCTAATATCATTCCTGTACAATCCAACTACATTCCGTAAATGTATTATATATTCTCATCTATGCTAATTGATGAACAGATCCGTTAGTAGGCTGTGTGTGCTGTGTTATCCTCTCAGTGTGTTCACCACGTCTGCGTACTGAAATCACCTGGAGCGCTGTTAAAATATATCAGGCCTCACTCTGACTTGATTGCTTTGGGGTCGGGCCCAGACATCAGCATTTTATAAAAGCTCCTTGTCACTTCCAGTGTGCCGTACGGATGTGAATTGCTGTCTAATGCCTGGGGCTCTGCCTTCGACTGGAGTCGGCTTTAATTAACCTCCTACTTTAATTCTGTGGTGTAAATGTCACGCCGTATTATATTTTTGCTTCAGAGATATTTCACCGAGTAATAAAAATAAAGGGAGAACAGTTGGTGAAAATTTACTCAAGAAATTAAGTTTGTCATTAATACAAATGATAGGCCATCTGGAGAGCAATGAGGTTCTGTTACCAAAGAGCGTTTTCAAGGGGTGCGTAATTTTTATCATGGAACCAGTTAGCGGCGGCACTTAAAGTACAAAGGCTGTATTTTAATCAGAGGAGGGTGCGTGCTAATTAAGCAGTACTTAATAATTGCTCATTTTCATCTATGAATACTTACCTTCGCTCACATCTAGGCTACTCTCAGGAATATTCGGAAATTTAATGGGACCCAGTTACGATTCTGATGGAGGGAGTTAAAAAGTAAAAATGATTGCTTTGCATCGAAGACCCTCATAATCTCAATTTTTGACACAGACTGATACGTAAACGGATTTGCCTATAAAAATCTTTCCCCCGTATCTTTCTTTCGTTGTGTTTAACATGCACCCGCATACATACACACAACAGAGACAGTTTAATGAAGATAAATCTGGAATAAGCAGGTTCTGGCCACCATTTGGGTGGCAGGATATGTTTCTTTCGGTTTTCAACTAGGTATGTGACACAAGCCGATAGATGATATTAGCACTCTTAACTATGTTTGTTGGCAGTTTTGAAGTCCCTGCTACAGCCATTCTCTTATCTTTTAGCTTTGGCTCAAACAGTGAATGCTTTAAACAATATAGAACAGGGACAGGCAAACCGTTTTGATAAAAAACCCTAATGTCCACATGACTTCAAAGCGAGTTTGAAAACCGTCCTGCTTTGGGCTGAATATGCTCCCAGGGATACCCTTTCCTGCTGGGCCTTGCTCTCCTCTGTTCGAAATACAAATATATTCCAGTTCAGAAAGCACCACTGTAATCAAGACTACAAGTCAAAAATCACTCCCCAGCCTACTCAGTGTTACACACCAAGCAGGAATTTTCCCTCTGGGGTTCTAATAAATTACTTCTTTTTTTCCCCTTCCAAGTACAAAGAACGTGATGTACAATAAAAGGCTCAGATTTATCGTTGGGTCACAAGTGCCATCTGATGATGGAGCTTCAAGTTATCGAAGCTGGGTACAGAAGCTGTATGTTTTATGAATCGTCTTGACCAGGAGAGTGAGAAATTGAGTGGGATCCAAACGGACGGGCCAAATCCTTTTTCTGTCAGCTGAAGTTCGGCAGATTGCTTGAGGCCTTCCTGGGGGCAAAATAAGGAAGACAAGTTTGTGCTCCGAGCCCCTCCAGCTCTTTCCAATTTCACCGTGGCTTCGATCACGTTCCCACTTGGTATCACCATTTTGACTGGAATGGCAGGACCGATTCAGGGAAGCCAGTACTCAGTCCCAGAAAATATTAGTTACATGATAGCAAATGAAATATCCGTTTGTATTATAAAAAAGCTTAAGTCCATGAAAACAGCCAGGTATACAGAGAGAGGACCAGCCACGGGGCAGTCAAAGGCGAGAGGACTCAGTCAGATTGCCATCAAAAGTCATTTTCGCAACCGCAGACCTGCCGTCTGTTGTGATTGCAGAACCATAAGAGAGTTCTCTTCCGTTTGTCTGAGACATCCCCATCTGAGTATTTTCAATGAGAGAGTCTCAAAATGAGGGGAAAGGTAAACCTTGTAGACTTTGGGTATTTCTTGCACAAGAGAGAATCAGCCTGTGACGTTCTTATTTTGAAACCCTTTACCTGACTCCTTGGTACCCTTTCACACTGCTGGCAGACATCGTCTTATTTTTTACGGCTTCAATATTTGTTTCCCGATCAATCTATTTCCTAAAATATATCGCATTGAGGCACACTCTCCCCTTCTCAACCACTTCTTTGCCATGAGATCAGACTGACTGCTGAGATATAGAACCTACTCGTGTTTTCTTAAATGATTTAATGTCTGTTTTAATATCAAAACGTTTGAAACATGACAATTGTGTATGTCATATCATTCAAGAGAATATTTTCCAGTACTTTCATTCCATAATGGAGTTATTTATTTTCTGTTCATTTACCTGCAAATATTTCAAATTTTAATAATCTTTTATAGCATGTATTCATCTTCAGTAACAAAATTACTTCAGTATTATAGGAGTATAACACATTATTAGATTGAGAGAATATCTCCAAATATTATCTTTTAAACAAAGTGAAATCGTTTTTAGAATTTCCATTTTTCTTCTCTAACAACAGTTTTCGGAGATTTCTGTTTTTTGTTTATGGTAAAATGAGAGAGACGCATAAATGTATTACTTTCCTAGTGGGGCCACTACCGTGGACAGATGCGATATTAAGGAGTTTGCATTTCCAGAATCGCTTCTGGAGGTTCATGTACCGGAGGCTCAGAAAAGCACAGATCTTGGTTGGCCGGTCTCCGTTTTGATGGAAGACAGCGAGTGGAAAGATGTGCCAGGCTGTGTCAGGGACAAGGAAGGGAATATTTTTCATACACTATTTAAATAATGAGTTCTGTCTCTCCCTTTGCCATTGTAGGTCCGCGTCCATATTTGAGTTGTTTTTCCCTTAACAACCAAGCATGTAACCTGAAATGGCTCGTGTCGTATGTGGTCACCCGAAGTGACCGTGGTTGTAATTTTTTTTTTTTTTATTCAGAGAATTGATGGGTGACAGTGAGGGTTTATCTAAGATACTTGTACTTTAAATATAAAGAAATTCCAACCTCTCCTATATCTCATGGACTCTAGGGTCAAGGCACAGAGAGGAGAAATCCTAGCAACTACTGGCCAAATCAGATAGAAGGGAGAAAATTGAAGAAATCCCAGAGACCGAGGGTGGTGTGGCAGGAGGAAGATGATACAAAGGGCGGATCTAAGATTAAACAAATTGTTTCCGGTTCTTCAGGTTTTAAACTTATTCCCAACCCAGCAGCAGTGTGGCATGGTTATTTTATTTTTAACTTAGATCTTATTTTTATAATAGAATGCAATAAGAAAGCTTGTTCAGTGTAAAGACATTCATTTGATCGCCAAATTTACAAAAACGATTTTTGGTTTTTACTGTGAAGTCAGAGATGCAAGAACAGCTACTGGAAACCAGGGCAGGAGTCCCCAACCATCGTTTTCTGACCTGGAGCTAGTAGGAATTGCTTTTGTTATTCTTCGAGTGTCAGTGCATGGGATTTAGATCTTATCGTCAATATAATCATTATTAGTTAAACATTCTATTTGGTGTACTTCTGTATCGATTGTTCTCCACCTGTTACATTTATAACAAAATGTAGATGTACCTTCATCATTGAAATAGTTGGACTAGATTTGGCCTGAGCCTCCGCATTTCAGCTCTCCAAACATGCTTTGGTCCGCGTAGCCCTGTGTCTGCAATCCTGTCACCATGCACCTGTCCTTGAAGACATTTGAGCTGTGTCTACTCACAAAATTCTGGTGCTAGTAAGAAGTAAGAAATGGAACCTGGCAGCAAACCACTGGTCTCAGGACAAACTCTGCTCTGACCAATGCCCTGCTCTGACTGGTTTGTTTCTCCCCTGAAGCCTCTTCTTCTGAGATTTTGTGTCTATAGAATCCCATAAACTCTCAACCTCCCCAGTAGGTGGATTTGTGAGAAAATGGCTTTTTCTTTTCTATGTTCATTTTCTCCTCCTCCTCCTTCCTCCTCCTTCCTCCCCCTCTTCCTTCCTCCCCCTCCTCCTCCTCCTCCTCCTTCCTTCTCCTCCTCCTTCCTCCCCCTCCTCCTTCCACCCCTCCTTCCCCCTCCCTCCTCCTCCCCTCTCTCCTCCTCCTCCTCTCTCCTCCTCCTCCTCCTCTCCCTCCTCCTCCTCCTCCTTCTTCTCCTTCTTCTTCTTCTTCTTTCCTTTGAGAGAGAGAGAGAGCGAGAAAGCATGAGTTAGGGAGGGGTAGAGAGAGAGGGAGAGAGAGAATCTTAAGCAGGCTCCACACTCAGTGCGGAGCTCAACTCGGGACTCGGTCTCACGACCATGTGATCAGGACCTGAGCTGAAATCAAGAGTTGCGTGCTCAACCAACTTAGCCACCCAGGCGCCCCTATTCTCAGGTTATTCATAACTCATGAATATCCACACCTTTATGTGCAGGTATAGACACCCATATTGGAGAATTAAGGAGTTCCTGGTGTTGGTCATTTGCAAAGGTGGGTCGGCCTGCTGATCAGAAGCTGGAACATAAAGATTGTTCTTTTATGTCCAGGAGAGAAGCCATGAGCCCCCAGGAGAGGGACAGGAATGTTTAGGAGGGGTTCCCACTTAGTAGGTGTTATGATGATACCAGACTTGCAGAAGAATGTAGGTATGCTCAAAGAGGAATGTAGGGTGGTCTTTCTTTTCTCCAGTGACTATTTCAGTCTGTGTGGCTTACAAAATCTGTGGCATTTTCATTATATAACTACAGCACATTCATATTAAATACAATCCTAGGTATTACTTCCTTTGAAGATGAGATCGGATTTTCTTTTTTTTAATTAAAAAAATTTTTTAATGTTTATTTTCGAAAGAGAGAGAGTACGTGGGGGAGGGCAAAGAGAGAGAGAGGGAGACACAGAGTCTGAAACAGGCTCCAGGCTCTGAGCTGTCAGCACAGAGCCTGGGGCGGGACTCAAACTCATAAACCTCGAGACCATGACCTGAGCCAAAGTCAGAAGCTAAACCGACTGAGGCACCCAGGCTCCCCTGATTTCCTTTTAAAAGATTTTTTTCCCAGTTACTTTTATTTATGTAAATTGTTCATCTGTAATTATTTTCAATGACTTACCCAATTCTAAATATTTCTAAACCATTTCTGGATTTTTCTGATGTAATATAGTTGCTCGCATGCTCATGGTCTGTGGGACTGAATGAACTCATGAAGGACGTGAGTGTAGACAGAGGAAGACTGAGCCTGGGCCACTCCGGGTGGAGGTAGAAAAGGAAGTAGAGAAGCAGTAGCCCAGAGGGCAGGAGGCCGCGAGCCGTAGTGTCCCGGAAAACAGCGGAGGCAGAGGAATCCCCGTGAGATATCACTGGGAGGTCAAGAAAAATGAACACCAAGAATTGAATATTGGATTTCGGAGTGCACCCATCTCTGGCAACTCCACCAAAGTGATTCTGGTGGAACACTGGGGGCAAAAGCTTACTGAAGTAGCTTCAACAGTGGGGGGTGGGAGAAAAATTTGAGATCATGAGGAAAGACAACTCTTTGGAGGTTTTCTTGTTATAAAAGAAAGCAGAGCAGTGACAGGACAGCCTAAAGAGGAAGTAAGACTTCGTTCCTGTTATAGTTGGGTGTTTTATTTATTTTTAGTATTTTAAGATAATTTTTCAGATGAACAAGTAACATGCTTGTTTCCCGATGGACAGAAAAGTTGACAGTTGGAGGATTATAAAAATTTTCTGATAAAGAAGTTTCTGTAACAATGCTTAGAGAAGTTCTTCTTTCTGAAAGAGACCCACGTTCTCTTGGCCATCGTGGGTATGGAACAGAAATGAGAAAGAAGGAGATGTCGCTCTTCTCTCTGGGCTTTCGTGGTAGACCCAACTTTTATCCTCAGCTGTTGACTAGAGCCCAGATGTGATTTCCTTTTGGAATTTTTTTTAAACAAATGTATTTTAATGTTGTAACTTATACTTCTCATTGTTTTTAACATATTCAAAATGGAATAATCAGACCGCACAAAGTCGACAACATCAAGTGAAACTCTCTGCTTTGGATTCTCCAGCAATACTGTAATGCTTGATCTCAACAGACTGATTAGGGTGGAACGTTCTTGAGTCAATATGCCACCAATCCAAAACGGTCACAGAAGGAGTAGATCTGCACAGCCATAATTATCTTGTGAATTGTTTTCTTTTTCCCCACAATAGCTTTGTGTCAACATGACCAACGAGAAGATGCACCACTACGTCAATGAAGTGCTTTTTCTACAGGAGCAAACAGAATGTGTACAAGAGGGAGTTACCATGGAAACCGCTTATTCTCCTGGTAACCAGACTGGAGTTTTGGATTTTTTTTTCCAGGTATTCATATAATATAATTAGATACTTTACGGGATTTAAATATACTGGAGACAAAGAATTTTCTTTCAGCGGGCCTTATACTTGAGATCTCTTTGTAGATGAGACTTCATTGTATTTAGAATTTTTCAGTCGAATGAGGAGCACAGTGAGCTTTTTCCGAAGAGGCATTTGAAGGATACTCAATTCATTGAAAGGACTAGAAATACCAGATCATGTCGTTTAGAAGATATTCAACCTTGGTCGTGTCACCAAAATTCTCCTTGTGTCGGTTACAGATGCCCAACGTACAAAATTAGTATTTTATAAAACAATCCTAAGACTAACAAGATCATAGAACAAGTTCGATAGAATCTTTTTAGCTTATCTTCAAAGACGCTAAATTGAAATATGGAAAAACATTGTACGAAAAAATATATATCCATGTAATCTTAGGACATACGCAGATGTCGGTCTTTGCCTCAAGGTCTCTGTCATAAAAACAAAAATCTACCATATCCTACCTACTAACATAGGAAGATATTATATACATCTGTAAATAATACCTCCTAGACACTCAAACATTGTTTAAAACTGACACCATTCAGCTATTAGAGAGCATAAGATATAATTTTCTACTATTTTCTATGAAGGGAGACATAAATTTACACATCTACCTAATATGTAAAATATTCTCGTTTTTGTTACCAACTTGTCAACCTTCGTTTTGTTTTTTGTTTTTGTTTTTAATTATAGAAGAAACCCTCTTCCTCCAGAAAGCCCTCCCTCATCACAACACATGTAGTACATAACTTGCTCACGGAAGGTTAAAGAATGTCTTCAAACTGACAGTAACATATAGTGAGCTGTGTGTGGGAAGCTACAGATACCCGCCACCCTCATTCTCGCTGCTATAGCCTTGACTGTTAACCAGTGGTCAGCAGAATGACGTTCATTCTATCGCTTCAATGACCATCCTTGAGATATCACCTTGGAGTGATTATTTCAATACAACAGCCCTCGTCCATGTGAGCGGGAGATGGGAGTGGATGTTTCTGACTGCTACTTCTCTTTGATGCCCATAAAAATGAAACAATGTAGCAAGGATAGGGTGAAACGTGGGTGTTTACGTACAAATACGAGGTCTGTGTGGCAGACACGCGTACCCTACAATACCAAGGAAGCTTATGGTTTCCTTCCTAGTACCCATGGTCCTCCACTGCTCACTGGAATTTTTACATAGACCATATTCACATTTAAACAAACATATATTTGTCTTCTGTCCATGAAGCATGGGGGGTGGATCCAGAGTCTTACCCGACTCTCCACGTGTCGAGTGCCTTTTACCACACCGCAGTGCTCGACACTTTCTGTGGTTGAGGTGAAATGGCGCGTGCTTCAGGAGAACAGTTTGGTCTCTCCTGAACGCTCACATCTGAAGGAATTGAGGGTCATTTTTTGGCTCTTTCTCCATGTTGTGTTTCCTTTGTTAGACACTTCAGCAGGTTTCCTAGTCTCTGAGTTTGATCACCACCATTCCTTCATGGCTCTATATTAAACATTCAGAAAACAGAACACATACAAATTTTAAAATTTTTGGAGACAATACAAATGATCTTGGTATCCAACCATCTTATCCTTGGAAAGTATCATTGCTTTTGAAGCAAAGTGGTCCGGCTCTTTGGGAATTGGCCCCTTCCCTTATACTGCTTGGGGCCTTGACTTTGAGTTTCTGACACACCCATTAAAGCTTCAAATCCTAGCCTCCAAAGAGAAGGTCTGTCACCGCCTGCGGAATAAGAATGCACTTGCAACATCCTTAACTAGCCCATTCACCCGTCCACTGTGTGTCTCTCTGGCCTCGTCGTGGTCGGAAGTGTCACAGCACGTGGAGGGGCATCAGGGCATGACGCTCGAAAGTGTAAATAAAACAAGCAGCTTCTCATCTTCCATATCAATGTCTTATTCTTCGGCAAATCAATTGAAACGGAGAATCTCGGATTTCGTACGTCCCGGGCAGGACCAGTCCGCCGCCAACTCCACACTGACTTTTCTTGCAGGGAGTCTATCCATCTGTTTTGTGTACCTACATATCTTTGTCACCTCAGCGCTCTTTCTGGGGTCACTGGCTACCTGAGAATCTTGAGAGGTACCGCACAGTGGACTTCCTTCTCCAAATCTCCTTATCAGATACACTTTCCTGTCGGTAACAAAAGTCTCTCAAGATGTTAGTGACCTAGAAGGTTCGCTGAGGTCAGTGGACCTGCTTCTGGCGGGCCTTCCTAATTCCTTCCCAGGCCTCTTTCTTTCCGGATCAGTTCTTCCTCTCCTTCTTCCCCAGTGAGGCTATTCCTCTGCTCGTTCCAGAGATGGTTTTTTAGTTGCCAAAGGGTTCCCGAAGGGTTCCCCCTGGGGTGTGAGCCCTCACCGCACCTTCTCATGGCTGCCACTTTCAAACTTCCTTCTCTGGGTGGCCCTGGAAGGATCTCAAATTTGCAGCCCTCACATATCTATATATAGGCTTTGCAGTTCCTGTACCATGAACAGGCAACTCCAAGAGGCTGAGGACAACTAAAATACTTCAGCTGCACAGAAATGACTTTCTATTGGCCAAATAAATAACATCATGAAAGGCCCGCGATGCTACGGTTGGGTGACCTCAGGTAAAAATGCAAACCGAATCGCTAGAGCGGTCAATATTGATCTCCTCGCTTCCTGAGAAGAATTATTTTTATGGCGTTCACATTCCCAAAAGCACACTGAGTGGATGTGAAGAATTAAAATATATGCCAGTATCAGGTAAATATATACTATAAAGTACCTGAGTTTTAAAGGTAGAGTCGACGCATCCACAGAAAACTTTCCTAGGAAAGAAAAGATAAACAGCACAGCACTGGGTGGAAACTATTCACCTGATGTGTGAACCATGTGGGCACAACGGTGTTGTGTGCGGGGAGCAAACCGTCAGGGCTCGGAAGTTCTTTCAAGCAGCATTGTCCTTCACGTGAGATTAATTTTTTTTACAGTTTATTTATTTTTGAGACAGAGAGAGACAGAGCATGAGTGGGGGAGGGGCAGAGAGAGAGGGAGACACAGAATGTGAAGCAGGCTCCAGGCTCTGAGCTGTCAGCACAGAGCCCAACGCGGGGCTCGAACTCACAGACTGTGAGATCATGACCTGAGCCAGAGTCGGACGCTTAACCGACTGAGCCACCCGGGCGCCCCTAATTTTAAGTGGTTACTTACATATGACTTTAGCTTCCTTGTTTGATGGCTACGAACTATCAGACTTCTAGTTTGGATTTCACAAGTTAAAGCGTCCATCTTTATTTTTTCTAGGTCTTAATATTATAGTCGCTTCTAGTTCCTGCTGAATAGGAGTTTTCTACGATTTTTATGACTTCACAAGATCGTAGGTTCTGTTTCTGGATAGATTACCTGACTCACCCTCACTATGAAGTGGTAGATATGGGGTATAGGTCAAGACAAATACACCTCTCCTTTAGTTAGAAATTTTCTTTTTCTTTTTTTTTAATTTTTTTTATGTTTTATTTATTTTTGAGAGCAGGAGAGACAAAGCATGAGCGGGGGAGGGGCAGAGAGAGAGAAGGAGACACAGAATCCGAAGCAGGCTCCAGGCTCTGAGCTGTCAGCACAAATCCTGACGTGGGGCTCGAACTCACAGACTGTGAGAGCATGACCTGAGCTGAAGTCGGACACTTAACCGACTGAGCCACCCAGGCGCCCCCGAACTTTGATAAATCTTAAGGTTTAAGATTTTATTTTTCTTACTGAGATGAGAATATACTTTTTAATAACTCCAGTGTTTTAATGACATTAAAACACACTTTTTAATTTATGTATTATCCATTGGTTATTAATCCATCAATACTGTTTAGGGCCTACAATGAACATCAAGGGTTTTACGTGGCATCGGGGATACAATGGTGCACAAACATTGCTCGGTGTTAAAAGGAGGCGGATTCATTTTTTGAGTGCTTATACGAACGTAATGAAAATCCAAAAGCGTGTGCGTGAACAATAACAAAACCATCAAATTGAGTAATAGACGGAACAGACTATCTCTTCTTGATTTTCAGAAGCCGTCTGGATTTCTCTCTTTATTGGATGAAGAAAGTCAAATGATTTGGTCGATGGAACCAAACCTTCCCAAAAGGCTACAAAGTCTCCTGGAATCTTCAAACACAAATGCGGTCTATTCCCCCATGAAGGACGGGAACGGGAACGTGGCCCTCAAAGATCAGGGCACAGCGTTCACGGTCATGCACTACGCAGGAAGGGTAAGTCGAATGAAGGCGCGGTCCATCACATGCAGTCATGGGCCGAGCGTCTTGAGGACAAGCTTTAAAGTGGTAGATATTTTCGAGTTTGTTATTCCAACTGCTGGGAGTTGGGTGAACAGCCCACATGCTTTTACTCTTGTAAGCTATTTTATTTTAACCCGATGAGGACTTTGCGTCTTCAGACTGTGGGTGACAAAGCAGGCAGGCAGATCCTTCTGGAATGTTCTGCAGATTGTAACACAATGTGAGCAAAAGGGATTTAATACACAGAGGCCTGCTCTGAACTCTGGGATCCTTTCATTATCCAAAATATTGGTTTTCTGAGTCTACTAACATGCCATACAGTTTTTAGCGTTCCATTACTTTTCTTAGAGCACGCCTCACCCTGAGTAAAGAAAGCTACTCTCGGCACTCTTCTTTCTTAAACACCTCTTACCTGTCTAGAAGAATCTCACCCCTAGGCTGGGCTAATATCCCAGGCTTCTCTGAGCCGATGCCAGTCGTCTGAGCCACGACATATCCGTCTCAAACCTCCTGTGCAAAACCTCTGCTCCGGTGACTTTTTCCAGTCCACTCCCTGGTTCCTTCACTCCACACGACTCCCGGCTTGCACTGCTTCTGCTCAAGCTGAAATACCTTCCTTGTCTTCTTCACGAGGTCACGTCGTAGCCATCTTTGACCCTTAAATGCACTTCCCCTCACCTCCGCTCCAGCCCCCATCCCTGGTTACTGTCTTCTGCCTTTGTATTTGTAGCCCTGGGTTTTCCTCCATTTGATGCTTAGAGAATTGGTATATCGGAGGGTGAACCCCCCCCAAGCACCGCCTCACACTCAGAGTGCTTCAGATCACTTCGGCCAGTGTTTTTACTGAGACACTACTACGCACCAAACCCAGAGCATTAGAGAATCAAAGACGAATAAACCATATTCCTTTCCCCCAAACATCTCATTCTCCACAAATAAGGAGAAAGTAAATTAACCAAAAATTATGATAGAATTTGCTTATCATAACCCTGGTAATAGTGACAAAGTTCTGCATTACCCTGGAGGAGGAAGTAATGGTTGGACTCCCAAAGAAAGTGCAGAAATAGTTTCTGGAGGAGGGTGGATGCCACCCTTCCAGGATGAGTTAAGAGGTCGGGAAGGAAAAAAGCAAGGAGCATTCCAGTGGAGACATGAGGAAGAGAATGGTGGGTGCGTCCCTGTGGACGCAGGGGTGTCCCAGGTGGAAAACCACGTCGTGTAGGGAAACAATGATGGGGAGGCTCCGCCTTGGACCCTCAGGAATGACTGGAACCACAGCACAGGACAGGGCTCCCAGCACGGCTGCGGCCTCGTCTTGCGTCAGGAAGCTTCCAGCCCCACCGAGACCCTGCTGCTGCAGGAACCGCCTCTGGGTTGCCGCCACCGCCGACACCAGTCAAGGGCCCGACCCCTGGCACTTGAACGTGGAAGAAGCCGGTGACCCAGGGACAGGGCCCGGTGAGCTCGCGCTCAGTGACGTGCCTATCGGGCAGAACACAGTCTGCCTCCTGAACCTGGGGCGGGGCGGCTGCGGAGACCGGGAGCTGTCCAGCCGTCCAGCCGTCCAGCGCACGCGGACCAGCAGGCAGCCGTCGCCCAGGTGCGGGGCCGAGCGGGCACGCCCGCGCGGGGCTCGGGGAACGGTCCGAGAAGCCAGTTGGGTCCACAGAGATCGGCTGCTTTTACCCGAGTCAGGAGGAAGCATGCACGCGCTCCTCAGGACTCTGTCCTCACGCGCAATACCTCCCAGATACTTCCAGACGGCGTGGGGGTGACGGGAGGACAGCGGAGGACGCCGCGTGGGGCGGACTCGTGGGAGGAAGGGCGCTTTGGAACCGCTCAAGCGAGGACTGCGCTCGGACGAAAGCAGAGGCACTCACAGGTGGCGTCCCCTAGGGGAGGGCGGGCTGCTGACAAGGTGTCCAAAGCAGGGGGGAGCCATCGCTTGAAGTGACCGAGGTCTCTCCCCCGCGGACGCAGGGATGGTTCTAGTGCCCACCACGGCCACGAGAGGAAGCCCCTGAACACAAAGGGGCAGCCTGGAAGGAAAGATATTCGGCGTGATGTTTTGAATTGGAGGTCTTTAATAGCAATTTCGATAGGATGCGACAAATACAATAAAAAGGGTTGGTTGTTTTTAGAAACGTAGGCATATGTGTGTCTTGAAAATGTTACTCAGGAGGAGCATGGGAAAGAAGAAACATAGTAGGAAAAAGAATCCTAAAAACGGAGAGGAAAGGAGGAATGAGGTCAGCAGGAAATTCACGTGAATGGGACAGGGGGGCCAGGAGCACCCTGGGGAGACCTTGTAGTAGCGTGGCACACGTGCGTGCGCGCGCGCACACACACACAAACATCCCCAGAGTGTTATTAACGAATTCACTATCTTTTATAGTTGAGAGATCCTTTAAATTTTATTTTATTTTATTTTATTTTATTTTATTTTATTTTATTTTGTTTTTTTGGAGAAAGAGAGAGAATGTGTGCACACATGCACAAGCAAAGGAGGGGCAGATGGAGAGAGAGATACAGAGACAGAGAGAGAATCCCAAGCAGGCTCCACGCTCAGTGCGGAGCTCAACTCAGGGCTCAATCCCACACCCCTGGGATCATGACCTGAACCAAAATCAAAAGTCGGATACTCAACTGACTAAGCCACGCGACACCCCTAATTTTTTTATAACAATAGCAATCTTCTAGTCCCGTGTTTGAATTCTCTAATATATATTTTCTTCATATCTAGCACTTACTGAATTCATAAGTTTTAAAGGAAATACTACAATGAGATATAACTAGTGATTTTGGAAAACGATTTTCCTATTTTCTGCCAAGTGTCATAGAAGCTATCATAAGTTCATCTACACCTGCCCCGCTTCCTAAGTCTGTTTGTGTAGAATCTTGGAGACGTATTAGAGTATTTGAAAAACGCCAACTGTATGAAACTGAATGAGACCTAGCTTTGGAATATTATTTTGTTAATTACTTCGCTTCTAAAACTTACTCTACAAGCACTTAATAGAATTTCAGTTTCAATTGCGTTTGAAAAATTTGGGGAATAAACAATGAATCGTTGGAGCAAATACAAGCATCTCATCAAGCTCTGATAGCAGTAAGGCAAAGCAGAGCAAGTCAATTGATTAGCTGCCACAGGGCCGAACCCCATGGAATTGTGACTTTTTCTGTAAAAGGGCCTTTATGTTTTAAGCAGGATTTTCCATAATTGGAGTCAATTTTGTGGTTTTATAAAAATCTTTCATTTCACCGAGATCTCCTAATGAGTCTTAGCCCAAGGACTCCCTAAGGACTCGTTCACATGTTACAGTACAGATTATATGTAATTCGTGGCAGTGTGTCAAGCCATATGCCATTTGATCATCAGATGTAGCTACATATACTTAATTTTGAGCTATTGCATTTTCGAGAAAAGCAGCATATCCCGCATTTGATAAATCAAGAGATGTGGCAAAGAGTTAATTGGTTTAGAAACAGTATGCGAGGTTGATTTTAAACAGGAGTATCAGCGTGCCCGAAGAGCCCTGTGGTGATAAAGTTGATCCCAAAGAAGAGCTCCGTGGTTCTGGGGTTCTTGAATTTCTTTACGGCCTCTTCTCTGGCCAGATGGAGGGGCTCGAGCATCTCTCTGGTCACCACTCGCTCTTCCGTGACTGGTTTACCTGGCTTTGTTAGTGGAAACTTACGGCTCACAAGAAGGATGATCCTTAAGGCTGGTAATGATATCGACAACCAGCCCACCAGCATGGACTCGCCCATCCGACTGTTCCACTTTAACTACAAGATCCTGTCATGCTTCTGAATCTTGTTTAGAGAAGAGACTCATAGGTCCTTTTAGAAATGTTGAAGCAACATTATTTGAATTACAGCTGAAGATCTTTCCTAAACACATTTGAATTTTTCATTACTCATAGGAGCCTGCCGTATTTCCCAATCTCCATTACAGAAATATTTTAAAGTAAATGGGAAGAGGTTGTGCATGAAATATTAACAGGGTCTCATTAATGAGCATGAATCTGAATTAAAGAAGGCAGAGGGTTTTTGTTGTTGTTGTTGTTATTTGTTTTAGCAAATTTTAAATCATATATGGATTAGCCGTTTTAGGAATTGCTCTTAAATTTCCGCCGGTGATTTAAATGATGGATAAGCATTAAATCCAGAAGTGTGTCTAATTTTATTGGCTTTTAAAATTAAGAATCTTGAAAGAAAGGAGAATTATGATTTGGAAGAAGACATTGGCTCTCAGGAAATTTGAATTTCCATTAAGGCGATTCTGAACTAACTGTAATGGGAAATAGTATTTTGAAGGTCCTAAATTTTAATGTAAGAAAAGTGAATAGATTAGGAGATACTAAAGCAATCTGAAGTAATAAAAATTAAATTAATGAAAATACAGGTCAGAGTAATAGTTATATATGATACCTGCATATCTGACCTTTGTTGTCTGCTCATAAGGCCTTTGTCTATAAGTTGTTTATTGCGATAATTTATTGGAATGCAAAGCGATCGTCTTTGGATCCCAGATGGGACACAGACGTGAGTGGCCTGGTTTATCCAAATCAAGTTGATGATATTGTTCTTGCCTGAGATGGTGTGTCTGCGTTTCAGACTCCTTCTCTTCCTTAAATATTTCAGTGGGCTGAACGGCTGCCCCCAAAAACATACGGCCATGCGCCCATCCCTAGAATCTGTGAGCGGAACCTTATTTGGAAAAAAAGATCTTTGCTTATGTAATAAAATTCAGGATCTTGAGGTGAGGCGTTTAACCTGGATTATCTGGGGGAATTCTAAGTCCAAGGACAAGTATGCTTATGAGGCAGAGACTTGAGAGAGAAAAGGAGGCCACCCAAACCTGGAGGTAGGGAATGGAGAGATACCACCATGGGGCCAGGAGCTCCAGCTCCATTAGAAGCTAGAAAAGGCAGGAGGGAGTGTCCCCTAGACTCCCCGGGGGTGTAAAGATGCCCGATTTCAGAGTTTTGGCTCCAAAACTGTAAAAGACCAAATTTCTCTGGTTTTGAGTCGACCAGTTTGGGGTGATTTGTTACAGTGGCCCTAGAAGACTAATACATGTATCTATTGTCTCAACATTTACAGATTAGAAGAGGAGTGGTTTTAAGTCATAACATTGTGGAATTTCTTTACCACATTTGGTTCACTTGAAAGTGACCTCTACCTATCTCCACCTCTATTTTTGCTCCTGTGGTTTTCTTCACCTGAAATGCCCCTTTCCGATCTTTCCAAACCGTATCCGTCTTGGGAGCAAGTTCTTGGCCTAATTCAAATGCCATTGATCTCTCCCTTCCCTAATCAATGGCGATGTCTGATGCTTGCGTCGCATTTTCTGATTATAAAGTGCTCCTGAGACATTATCACCACAACCTCGAGTATAAACGTTGCTGTGTCAGTTTTCGAGGTAAATAAGCTTTGGTAAAGTTCAGAGATTCACCAAAGACTGAACGGCTCTGCATGGGTCTCCTGGGGGTTCCTTAGCAGCGTCCTACACGCCGGGTGGCCTGAAGCAGCAGAAATCGATCCCCGTGGTTCCAGAGGCCAGAGTCCAGAATGAAGTGTCAGCAAGGTTGGCTCCTGTGGTGAGGTCCGAGAGAAATTTGTTCCAGGCTTCTCTGGTGGCTTCCGGTGGTTGCCAGAAGTCAACAGGGCTTGGCTTGGAGACACGACTCCTGTCTTTGACTCTGGCTTCACACGGCCTCCTCTCCTCTTCTTTAAAGACACCAGGTGTTGGATTTAGGGCCCACCCTATCCCGTATGGCTTCGACTTATGTCATTAAACCTTTGAAAGACCTTATTTCCAAGTAAGGTCACACTCTGGGGCTCTGGGTGGACATGCATCTTGAGGGTACACTAGTCAACCCACTGTGGGGTGGCGGGTCACAATACCATATTTCGCTTTCCATTTCAAGTATCACGTTTCCCCATCTCCACCATGTTGTGTATGAAGTTCTTGAAGTGTTTGTTGTCTGTAGTCATAGAATCCATGCGGTATGGTAGAGAAGATACACAAGGCACACGGGGACTCCGTGGCCAAGACTTTGAGGAGGACCCTGACCCTCAGTTGCCACATTCATAAAGGCTGTAATTAAAGAGAATATGACCCTTAACCTCATAAACCTGTCCTGAAGGTTACGTGTTGGGCAAGAAGTCAATGCAGGTGTGATTACTTTGAGATGTTGCGTCAAATACGAGTAATGTTTCCCCAGCGATATCTGAAGGTCTCTCCATGAAAGAGTGCTACAGTATTTAGCAAAACTTTGAACTCCTCAATAACAGATATTGAAGAGAAAATATTTCCTGGATCATCTAATCAACTGACCGTATTTTCAGACGAGACTCTTAGGGGCCCAATTGACTTGCTCAAATTAAGTTAATGGTAAAATGTCTTTCATTGGTTAAGAGATACATTTGTTAATTTTTATCTTAGTAATATACTCGGCGCATAAAGCAATGTTTTGCAAGTCGTGTTAGATTATTTTTATTTATCAGAGCATAATTAATATCACTTTGGCAGATGAGAGGGAAAATGTAACCAAAGTTATATTCTGCTATTTTCTTGCTGTTCCTATCACACTTGAAAAACTTTAGTGGAGGGGCGCCTGGGTGGCTCAGTCGGTTAAGCGTCCGACTTCGGCTCAGGTCATGATCTCACGGTTCGTGAGTTCAAGCCCCACATCACACTCGCTGCTGCCAGTGCAGAGCCCACTTTGGATCCTCTGACCCCCTCTCTTTGTCTCTCCCCTGCTCACACTGTCTCAGAAATAAATAAAACATTTAAAAAAAAAAGAAAAAAAGAAAAACTTTAGTGGAATGTGAGTACAGAAATAGAGATATTTTCTCTTTGTGAAAATCGTAATAGATGAGAAGACTTTTAGACTTTTTAAATTTTTAATGTTTATTTTAATGTTTATTCTATTTTTGAGAGATAGAGACAGAGAATGAGCAGGAGAGGGGCAGAGAGAGAGAGGGAGACGCAGAATCGGAAGCAGGCTCCAGTCTCTGAGCTGTCAGCACAGGCCGATGTGGGCCTCGAACTCACGAACCATGAGATCATGACCTGAGCCAAGGTCGGATGCTTAACCGACCACCCAAGCACCTCTACAAAATGTTTCAACTTACATTAATGTGACCTCCTGTTTTTCACTGAATATACAGGTTGTTTTCATGATAAGTACCTCTACCTTATTTAAGAGAACTTTTGTAAATTATGTTCTTTACCATTTAGCTTTATGACTAATATTTTCATGGAGCAAAGAGGTGTGCAGAATTTTCCTGCAGATTTTAGAAGGTCCTTTCCATATCATCCGCCTTAAGGCAATTAAAGCATTCTCTGCAACTCGTATACTCCATAGTAGAGGAAGTAATTTTATGACAGATTGAAAATGCATCGCCTCCTTCTATAGCGCGCTGATGGACATGTCTTCCTGTGGGTGGATTGTGATTGTTTTCATCGGGATTCTTGTTCCATCCCCGAGACTGCGTCCCCGCAGGTGAAGCTGTGATCCCAGACACATAGGGCTTGATCGTTAGTGTTCGTGTCACAGATTTCAACAAGCATCCGTGAGAAGCTTTCCGAGAACCCTATTACTAAAACATCGCTGATAGAAGTGACGTGGGGGAGGGAGGATGTTACTGATTTGCGGCCAGTCTGTAAAGCCTCCGAGTTTGTTTTTCCTTCTCCTTGAATAAGACCTACCCCCGTCATTGGACAAACTTGAAACTTGTCAGGTGAATCGATGCTGTTCCTCGGATCTCGGAGAAGTCAAGATCTTCGTCTCCGGGATACTGCGGCAGACTCTCGGTGACGTACCCATGACAGCCAGCCTCTTGGCCCTTAGACATATTTACGTAACGTGTATGCAGGGCAAATCTTAGCCTGTTCGATTTCCCAATTCCACCAGGAAAACCCCTTCTGTAGCTCGTCAGCTGGCCCTCGCCCCAGAGATTTGTGGGAGGCACGCTGTGCCCAAGAAGGCTTGCAAGGTGAACCTTCAAGTCCAAAGAAAAAGGAGGTGTTTCCCTGTTGACTAGGGAGCCTTCCATTTATTTCCCTTGCTTTTCTCCAGGCAGAATCCCCGGATGGAACGATGGAATCTGTCTGGTCCAAGCCAAGCAGATGCTATTAAAGGATATTAGACAAAGATATCTTGACCGGCCCAGAATGAGCATAATTCACATCTGTATGTGTTTACCTCTTGGGCAGCCTTCTGGAAAAACAAAAATTAACTCCACCAGCCTCCTGGTACTCTGGTGCGCATATCAGGTTTGCCTGGGGCCTGCGTTTTTGTAGAAACATTTCCTTACCCAGAGTTTCATCCCGAAGAGAAAATTCAGGATCTCATTTAGGGAATCTTACTGTTTCTTCAAAGGTTTAATAGGGTTTGCTATCTTCACGGACTGACAGAAAGTTATAAAAAAGGAACTTTAGGTTTCTTAGGCTATTGATATCTTATCGTTAGTTGACTGGTTTGTTTTTGGTTTTTTTTTTTTGTCTTTTTTTTTTTTTCCCTTAAAAGGAACCACTGAGGCCTATTTCAGATACATAAATTCCAAGGCAATGTCTATATTCGGATTCCAGATAAGGACCCTTAACAATAATACTGTGCGCTCCTAACTTTTTTTGTTTATTAGTATTTCTGACTTAAAGTCAATCAGAATGTAAGCAAGCATTACTGTTAGAGAGAATCACTTAATGGAAAAGTAAAAAATAGAAGCCTCTGCCTATAAATATTGATGGCTACAGAGAGATCGACTTACCACTACACATGACATCGAGACTCTTTTTAGCAAACCTCAGATAGAAAGCTGAAACCACACACGGCAAATTATCAGCCTCGTTTGTCTTTGCCTGAAAGTGATCTTTCATTTCTTTTCCTAACATCCAATCCCTGTGTACGTTCCGATGTGATTTTTGGATTCAAGAGTATTGCACTGTTGTCACTTGGTAATCCCCACCACCTCTTCCTGGAAATCCTGTTTTGCAACATGTAAATAACATGGTAGAGAAAGGGACTGTCAAGTTGACTGAGAAGTGAATTTATGTCCATCCCGTAAATGCCGGTGTTTCCCAGGAGAGTCTTTTCCGTCTCCTCCTAGGACTTTTTATGCCCTCTCGATTCAGTGTCGTACAGGAGGTGCCTCCCGAAACTCCCGTCTCTTTGTCTGTGGGCTTCAGCCTGCGTTTGTGCTAGTTAAGACCTCTCCTTGGCTGACATCTTCAGTTTAGCAGATCCAGAAGCAAACCGCGCTCGGTTCCCTAGCCACTTCCCACACCCTTCCTCCCTCTCAACCCACGTCAAAAAAATAACACAGGAACACTGATTTTCCGTATTTGTCTCACTTTTCAACTTATGGTAAAATCAGAAGCCCATTTAATTGCCAAATACAAAGCACCCTCCGCCCAGCTCTCCCCTGCCCTCTCTTGAATCCAAACCTTGATCCAAATTTCTCCTTGCCCCAGGACCCTGGTTCACGGCCACATGCTCACGGCAGTAGTCCCTGGCCACCGACTGACAGAAGAAACTCTAGCTCGCCAATAAAGGAATGGATGAGTAGTTTTACTTAAAAACGTGTTCATGGCCACTGTTTCATTTATCTCTTTGTTTCTCTGGTAGCGGCTGCTCGCAGGTCAGTGTGATTAATGACAGACAGGCCCCTGGCAGTGACCGCCGCTCCCTTTATCAGCCGTTCCTAACCAGTATCGTAAGCGTTTTTTACCACCGGGCTTATGTCTCCGTGGTCGAAGAAGAAAAGTCTGCTTTCTCTTTAAAAAGACAGATCTTCCCGATCATTTTAACTCTCTCGCTCTTCGTGGACCTGGTAGTTGAACAAGCACGAGTCAGGGGCTGTCATCAGATCCCGGTTTATTTTTGGCTCACACGGCGTTTTAAAACACGTTCAGCAGGGAGCCCTCGCCTTGGAAGCGGATAAAAACCCAGGCAGCCCCAGTGACATTCCTGGTCTCTGTCCAGCGATAGGACGCCCTTCGTTTGCTTTCCCTGGCGCTCCCAGACCCAGTTCAGCAACGAAGGACTCGTAGTCCTTTTTCGTTATCGTGCTTAGAAACCGACCAGAATGGTGAGGGCCCTCCCACCTCGGCCACGGAGGAGGGTTTGCGCAGTGGTCGCAGGGGTGCTGCCTTGTCCCTCCTCTTGTGCTGCTTGGTCTCGTGCCAGCACCGCGCCTTTCAGGGTTCGGGGCTCACTCTGCCCCGGTGCCTTCACGCGTCTCCGAGACGCTCGGCCCCTGGGGACCTTCGATGCCCTCCCCAGGCACCAGGTGCTGCTGAGCCCCTGGCCCGGTTGTCCCCCCAGGGCCCTGCCTTCTGGTGTTCAGTCACACAGGCGCTCTGCCCTGGGCTCCGTTATTCCCAGCCCCAACTCACGTCCCCTCGGCCAGGCTGTCACATGACTTGGGCTGGTGGACGGTATGTCCTTTGTAGAGCGCCAACAATGTAAGGGGTGCCTGGGGAGGGGGAGCTCAGCCGGTTGAGCGTCCAACTTCGGCTCGGGTCATGACCTCACAGTCTGTGAGTTCAATTCCCACATCGGGCTCTGGGCTGACAGCTCAGAGCCTGGAGCCTGCTTCGGATCCTGTGTCTCCCAATCTCTCTCTGCCCCTCCCCCACGTGTGCTCTGTCTCTCTCTGTAAAACAAAAATCGTAAAAAGAAAAATTTGAAATATAACACGTCCTGTGTTCTCCACCTTCGAGAGCAGACAAGAGCTCATCTGTTCCTTCGCCCCCAACACCTGCCCGTTTCTGTCTCCGTGCTTCTCAGTGGAGTCCAGCTCCGGCTTGCAGTGTCTCCGTAACTGGTGGGAACATGTCCGCGTCTAAGAGGGTCTCCTGAAGCCTCCTCCCGCTTGGCTGAGGGGGCGGGGGGAAGATACTGTAAAAGCATTTAGGGGCATATTCGCATGGCGCTACAGTGACTGCTGTTGTCTATGAGAGCGAGAGACCTCAAACTAGGTGTGAGAGCGAGAGACTGATACATGCCTGGAGGTAGACCTAGATCTGTAAGCCAGTTACACTCGGTAGATGAGGGTAGACGGACACGTAGGTACGTACATGCACACATGGACAGACAAAGTAAACGCACGCGCACACGTAAATCAAATACCAGAGCTGCCAGAACCTCATGAGAGCTATCCCTGCTCTAATCCGGGATTTCCTAAAATGCCCGGATTGTCCCTGAAGGCGGCTCCCTTACAGAAACTCCAACTTACAACGCTTCGACTATGTGGAAATGCAGATTTCCACATTAGAAACATGTCATTTAAGGGCGCCCGGGTGGCTCAGTCGGGTAAGCGTCCGACTTCGGCTCAGGTCATGATCTTGCGGTTTGTGAGTTTGAGCCCCGCTCGGCTCTGTGCTGACAGCTCAGAGCCTGGAGGCTGCTTCAGATTCTGTGTCTCCCTCTCTGCCCCTCCCCTGCTCGCACTCTGTCTCTATGTCTCTCTGTCTCAAAAATAAATAAACATGAAAAAAATGAAAAGAAAAGAAATACATTATTATGTGATAATATAATTAAAATTTGGCGTGTCCTTAGTTCAGCGCCTTCCGAGGGAGAAGGTGCACACTGTTGAAAACGGCCCCATTCCACTGCCATGTGTCACACGCAGACTGTGGACAGTCTCTTGGCTAGGTAAGAGTGAGGGCGCAGGGAAATGAAGGCACCCGCAAGCTCACTAGTGAACCTCTGAGCGAGGCCTAAGAGGCCCCCCAGAACATTCCACGGCGGCGCGGCACTTAGATGCCTCTCTGCTCACTCCCTGATTCCGCCGCAGTGGAGCCTGGGAGCTGTCCGAGTTGTGTCTCCAGCCTGCAGTGTGGCGTCTGCTTGTTTTCCCTCCTCCTCCTCCTCTCATCTGGGAGTCTCTGCCTCCCCGCTTGTGTGCCGAGATCCAGGAATCATTTATGGGCAGAGACGAGTGCCCCTAGCACACTCGGTCTTTCTGGAATGGCTCGTTCTGTTTGCCTCGTCTGCTTCGGGACAGGAAAGCCCAGCGCGCACCTGGGAACGGTGGGGGTCAGTCGGGGTGCAGTCTGGAGAGGAAACGGCCCCACATTGGCAAGGAGAAGGAGCAGAGTACCCAGAACAGGTTCCATAGCAAACGTGGAGCAGACAGACAGGGGACACTGGGGTGAACCAGAGACTTGTCCCAGGGGAAGCGACTACCTCCTCCGAGGCTGGAGAAAGGAAAGGAAGAAGAGATACCCCTGGCTGCTACTGCTGAGGGCATCGTGCCCTAGGAGAACGGGGGCCGGGGAGAGAGGGCCCTGGGGGTGAGAATGGAACGAACGTGCTGGGGAGGAAAAGGGTCTCCGAGGGTTCTCCCCTCCCTGCTTCTGCCTGTGGCTCCTGCCGCCGCCTGGCCGGAGGGCTGGGTCTGAGCATCCCCGGGCAGACCAGGGCAGGCCCCCGGCCAGCAGACTGTGCAAGTAAACAGGACGGGGCCTCACCAAGCACAGTATAAGGCCGGGCCTTTTTTTTTTTTTTTTAAAGAGCGTGCATACACAAGAATCGATTTGCTAGATGACAGAGATTAATATTGGCTTTCTCTGAGAAAAGGGATTTTGTACTTTATTTTTACTTCATTATTTTTTATCATTTTCCCAGTTTTTTAAATACACACGTGTTGTGTTTTGGAAGGTGTTCGTAAAGTAGAGAAGACTATAAAACGACTTGCCCCTACCTGTTTTCCTTGATTTTTTCCCCCCAAATGTAGTCTTTGAACCCTGACAATGTCCTCAGTCTGATGAAGACTGCAGTCGGACACCTTGGCTATTAGCCACGTCAGAGGCAGTTTGGAAGTGTAAGTGGAGATTTCCACACGTGCCCAATTACTCTGTCCCCACTTCCTTAAAATAACTTTCTGTATGGTGGGCTCTGCTGGCAAAATCGCCAAACCTCAGTGCGAACCGGCCCCAGCGAACTTGAAATTGAAGGAGGAAGGCACCGATTGTCAGACAAGCTGCCGCGCCTACAGCGAAGGGTCACCGCGTCGCGTCACGTGCTTCAGGTCGGCGGGTGGGGACTAGGGTAAGGACTCTTCTCCGCAGCCCTGGGCCCGCTCCCCCTTCCACTTTTCTCAACCTCATTCCCCCGCACTGCCGGCCCTGACTGCGGCTTCTGTAGCGTCCCACGACCGTCGGGGCTGTGGAGAAGCACTGAGTTCTCTCGCTACTGTCTCAGATAAAAATAATTGAAAATCCTTTCTCTACAGCTCACAGCTTTTACAAAATGCTTTTTTTTATCCTAAGGGGGTAAAAAAAAAAAAAAAGGTTGGCATTGCATATAATTATAGTGTAGTCTCGTTTTAAACTGATCAATTTTAAACTGGTGATTTTAAAATATGCCAATATCTACTGTAATCACTGTTCCATATCTAGAATGCCCAGGACACACTTCTCTGCACGCCCCATCCCCGGGGCCCCTTGCCCCCTTGCTGGCCACCGGCATCGCATAAGTGCCCCCATAAGTGATGAGTACAGAGGCCTGGGGGGGCGTCTATGGTACGTGCGTGTGTACTAAGCCCCAGAGAATGTCTTCCTGTAGTTAATGTGCGAAGCCTGTTTGCAGAAACACTGGGGGTGTTAGCGCATGGTAGGTGCTGAGTTGAGCCCGCGTTCCACGACCTTGCATTGCCTCCCGCTACGTGCCAGGCACCGCGGGGGGACCACGCTGCAGGTGTAGAGAGGACAGTGAGCCCACCTCGGGCCGACCTCAGCTCCTCCCTCACCGACGGCCGAAAGCCAACCGCTCTTGCTCTCCATTCAGAGAGTTAAAGCTAGAGGTGACGGAGGGAGACCTCTCGCCTTTGGCCTCGGCTTCCTCGGTGCTTAACCAAGCGGTGAGCGTGACCGCCGCCAGTCAGGAAGAGAACGCATGTGATCGGCGTCTCCTAACTTTTCTCTGGACCCTGGAAACGAGGCAGCGGGATGAAGTGTGAGTCACAGCCGTGGTGAAAGCTTTCTTCCCCTTTTACATATAAAGCAAACATAATTTATCTTCTAATTGTGTGTATCGCAGAGCCGGAGTGTTACAGCTAGTACTTTCCAGAGAGCAGCACACCGCCCCTGCTCCCTGCTTCACACCGCACCCCTCCCTCGGCCCCCACACCGAAGCCTTTGCAGGAGGCTTGCTAAACTGCTGAAACAGAGGCACAATGCTAAGTCTCTTTCGCAGCCGTTTCATTGAGCAGACTCATTCCAAAGGAGATCTTTGGATACGTGACAGCTCCCTTAACGATTTGTATTGGGCCATATGCACATAAATGTCTCCATTACATGCATGGGAGACGCTGCCACCGAAAGCATGAATCCTATCTCCCAGTCCTTAAGAGGAAAGAGTACAGTCGGAGGTCCAGTGACGTAAAGACAGAGGGGAAAAAGGAAAAGAGTGTTTGAAGGGTAGACTGGCCTCGATCTTGTGCCGCTTTGATGCTTTCCTCTTTTCATACCCGAATAGTACACCAGCAAGGAAAGGCAAGGCGGGGCCGAGAGACAGCCACCCATCCCTAGGGACCTGGGATGGTCTCTGCCTCCCACCTGCTCCCGCAGCTCCCACCGTGCCCGTCCGTCGGTCCCCCCACCTCGGGGACACAGCCGAGAGGGCTCACCCGGACCTGTTCTTGTGACATCACAGACTCACAAAGCCACGTGTGATTTCCGGGATCGACTGAGTCTCTTCTTGGCTGTTTCCCTTCCATAGACGTCTCTCTGTGCGTTTAACCGGGCTTTGAGGCTCGCTTCCCTTTGGAATTCTGGGAACCAGGGGCATTTGGCTTACTGAGATTTTCCAGTTTCTTTGGTTTCTTTTCTGTGCACTCGTCACCCCTCTGCCTCCTAGAGGCCCGGATGCCGAGGCGTAGATGGCTAGTGAGAGGCGCGTGCTCACGCCTCCCCGGAGTCTTGCTTTGTTTGGAAGCAGTTCCTTTGTAAACTGATCCATGGGTCCTGGCCGATGAAACTGCTGCTCAGGATGGACAGCCCGCTGAGCAGGTGACACACAGGACTCGCCGGTTTTCCTCAGGTCGACACGGTAAAAAGTTCTGGAACGGGTCTGAGAAGAAGGTGCAGGTGATCATTAGAAGCAGGTATGGGGGTGTTGACTAGGAAGCCAGAGATATTGTGCAAAGCTAAGTGCTAACAACTTTTTTCATTTAGCCTCAAAATCACCTTGAGAGAGCCAGGCAGAGATGGAGAGGGATATGGAGAGAGGTTGACATCACCTTCCGTGTTCTGTAGATGGAAGGTCCAGAAGGCATGGCGGCTTGACCGGTTTACCCTCCAGGCAGCGTGACTCTTGGAAGCTGGAACTCAGGAGCTGTGCCGTCCTGGATGACTGTGGCTTTTTCCCCTGACCCCTGGGCTGGGCGTTGGCAGCTGGAAGAGCTGGAGAGTTTGCTGAAAGGAAAGGCAGGATCTGTGTCAAGGGAGGGGTTGGCAGCAGAGTGGCAGGAAGTGAGGAGGAAGGTACGATGCAAATGTGTCCCATGTGGAAGGGTCTTGCTGGATGAGGTGGACGGCTTCCGGTAGATGGTGAGCATTGATAGGATCCAACACGAGGGATCATGGTTTTTCTATTCCATTTTTTCTCGAAATTAACTGCACATTCTTGCATTAGGACAAAAAGTCAATGTGTGTTGTTTTAGTCTAGATTATATATTTTTAGCCATGGCCACCTTGTTTTCTGAAATTTCTTTAAAGCAAGATCAGACACGACCTTTTAGTTACATTTGGTAAAATACAGTTTCATTTTAGGGCATGCAATTTCAAGGTGGATACGCATAGTTCAGATGTTAGTATGGCGCTAAGTTTCTGAATTTGTGGGGTACCCCTTGTCAGAGGAGGCCTAGTAGGGGGCCAGGACTTTCGCCACCATTCCGAGATAACCTGGCCACAGCTTCTCTCTCCCAGACCCCCTGGATGGAGCCCGTGTAGGAAGCAGTGAAGGAGCACGCAGCCCCTTCCACCTGCTCACCCCCCAGCCTGGGAGAGAGGACGAGAGGCTCGGGAGACCAGAGCACCTCTCCGCCCAGCAGTGACACGAGTGCCCTCTTCTTCTGTGTTGGAGGCAGTTGAATGGGGAGCCTGACTTCTCCCACAGTGGCAGTGATGAGGCCGTCCCTCCCTTCCCCTGCTGAGTGGCATGAGAGGAAGCCAGCCAAACAGATGTTTAAGCTGGAGACTTTGACACCCTGCTCTGGACACGTGACCACATGACGGGGCATCTATATAGGACCTCCGCAGGGCAGAGAAGAACTCAGCAGCACGGCCAACCGCCAGGCCCAACTTGCTTACAGAACACGCCAGCCGATAAAAGCAGAATATGCAGGCTTTTTAAGTTCCAACGGGACATGTGTCAAGAAAGACCACATGCAGGGCTGTAAGTCAAAGCTAAAGAAGTTCAGAAAGAATGGAATTATGTGGAGTGGGTTTACCTCCCACAACGGAACCAAACTAAAAACCAATACCAGAAAGATACCACGAGAATTTCCAAATACGTAGAAACTCAATGGTGCCCTTCTATAAAATCCATGGATCAAAATGGAAATCTCCAGGTAATTAAACGAATGTGCTTAACTGGAAGAAAGTGAAAGCATGTACCATGTATCATCTCTGCGAGACACAGCGGAAACACTGCCAAGAGGAGAATTTATATCTCTAAGTGCACGTGTGAGTAAGAGGAAAGTCTCGGTGATCTAAGCTCCCACCTCAGGAACCTAGAAGAAGGAGAGCAAAGTAAAACCAGAGCAAGCAAAGAGAAGGCAGTAACAAGACCAGAAATCAATGAAATTGAAAAAAGTAAAGGAAATCAATGAAAGGAAGGAAGAGCTGGTCCCTGGAAGATAACCAAAAAATGACAGACCTGTAGAAAGAATGGCAAAAGAGAAAAGACACAGTTGCAATATATTGGGAATAAAGCAGGGAATGTCACCACAGGCCCTGCAGACATCAGAACGATCAGAAGGAATTCGGCACCCAACTGTCACAAACAACTTAGATGAAATGGACCAATTCGTCAAAAATCACAAACTACCTCTATTCACCCAATGCAATCGATCCCTGAATATCCCATAACCATCAAGGAAATGCATTTGTAATTTAAATCTCTCCAAAAGGGAAGTTCTAGTCCCTGGTGATTCCACTGGAGAATTCTACCAGATGTTTAAAGGAAAATTAACATGAACTTTATGTATCTAGAAAATAGAAGAGAGATCACTTCTCAACTCATTTTATGAAACTAGTAGTGCCCAGTACCAAAACCAAAGTACACACACACACACACACACACACACACCAGGAATCTGAAGACCAGCACCCCTCATGAACACAGATGCAAAAAGACTTTCAATATGAACAACTACAATTTTACAATATGTAAAACAAATGAGCTACCGTGAACAATTTGTTTCTTTTTCTGGAGATGCAAAGCCAGTTTAATATTTGAAATTAATCAAGATAACCTATAGTATTAATAGGCTAAGCAAGAAAAAGAGTCCCATGATTGTATCAATTGGATGCAGAAAAAGCATTTGATAATTCAGAATTCATTCATGATAAAAACACTCAGAAAAGTAGGATTAGAGGATACAACCTCACTTTGATATAAAGAGCATCTACGAAAATCCTACAGTTAACATAATATTCGATGGCGAAAGGCTGAGCGTTTTGCTCATAAGATCAGAAAGAAGGCAGGGATGACTGGTCTCCCCACTATTATTAAACACAATGCCGGAAGTTCTAGCAAGTGCAAGAAGGCAAGAAATGAAAGAAAAGGCAGACATATTGCCCTCTTCATAGATTATGTGATTGTCTACGTGTAAAATCCCAAAGAATCTACTAAAAAGGGAAAAAAGAAAGCCCCGTAGAATTAATAAGTGAGTTCAGCAAGGTCACAGGATACCACATAAACATCAAATAATCAATTGTACTTTTATACTCTAATAAAGAGCACTGAAATTAAAAATACAATAACATTTACAGTCGCTCATAAAAAATGCAAAGAGTTATAAATCTAGCAGAGCGTGCAGAGGGTCTGTTTGCTGAAACCCACAAAACACCTGGTGAAAGAAACCAGAGCTGCCCAGAAGGAGACACGTCATGTTCATGGGTTCGAAGACAGCACGGGCAGTCGTCTTACCGACAATCAACAGAGGAATGCTTCTCCCCAAATTGCAGCCCAGGTGCAATGCAGTGCCCATCAAAATCAGAGCAAAAATTTGCCTAGACGTAGAGACATAGATACACGATGTTATTCTAAGGCTTGTGTGGAATAGTGACTAAATTAGAATAGGCTAAACAATTTTTATAAAGAATAATTTGGGAAGAATTCATCCATTTAACTTAGTGTCTTATTATAAAGCTTCAGTAATCAAGACAAGTGGGAGAATTCACACGTAGGTCAGTGGAACAGTGTAAAGAGCCCGGAAGCAGACTCATACCAATATGTTCAACTGATTTGGGGGCAGTGAGTGCACCCCTAAACCGGCAGCTTGTGGGATCCGTGCACGGAGGTGCCTGTCCTGCATTAATGTCACCACTGGTGTCATTACCCTGGTCGTGATAGTTCTGCAGGACATCACCGTTGGAGGAAACCGGGGGAACGGTCTGCAGGATGTATGTGTTATTTCTTACAGCCGCATGGGAATCTACGATTGTCTCAAAATTAGAAGCTTCATTCAGAAATGTTTTAAGGGGATGGTAGCAGGCTGTATATGGATGGAACAAGCGGGCACGAGCGGAT
This sequence comes from Paguma larvata, assembly GCA_030068075.1. Classification (NCBI taxonomy): domain Eukaryota; kingdom Metazoa; phylum Chordata; class Mammalia; order Carnivora; family Viverridae; genus Paguma; species Paguma larvata. Next base: position 3,619,458 of record CM057839.1, on the reverse strand, counting down.
ATCATTTAGTTAGATTTTCAGATGGCCTTTGATGAGGCCAATACTAGACGTCACTGGCTTGAAAAAATTGTCATGACTGAGACCAAATTTGGAATCCGGTGGTATTTTATCTTTAAAATGAAAAAAAAAATTAAACCCTCACATATGTGTTTGTCGTGTGTGTATATTTCTTGACGCCACCCGCTGAAACCTGGAAACCTTGACTAGCCCACCAATGATGTGCTGCCACTCACCTCCAGGGCCCGGCAGGCGGTCTCTCATTCTGATATTCTCCGCAAGTGTGCAAGAGCTTCTTGAGGAAGTATTTCATTGCAGATTTGGGACCATGAAAAAAAATATTGTTTAGAACCGTGCATTCGTTAACATTCCACTCATGCCAGTTTTATGTTCCATGTTCTCAGTCATTTGCATTATCATATCGTGAAGATAAACAAATATGCCGTTGTGGGCAGTGTCTAATACTTGTGTTGAGCTACGAACTCAAATCCTGTCCCCGCGGTGGTCAGCCATACCCTAGGAGTAGTGTCGGAAGCTCTCAGACTTGGGGTGCCCTGCAGAATATGATTTTGTACACGAAGAAAGACTCAGAGAGCTAAATCGACACAAAATAATTATTGCAAAATAATTAAGCTTCGAGATGTGTTGATGTTCTACAAAGTAGAAACTTGAGCTCGACCCCGTGCTTCCTCCAGCATCAGACTGCCTCGTACTTGGACGTGTGTGCTAGGCATCGTTTTCCAGGGCACTTGACCAACGGGCGTCTCCCAACTGGAAGTTTTGAACTTTACTTTTAATGGGAGGCCTTTAGCTTGTTCTCCATATATCCACGTCCAGGTGCCGTTCGTGAGAACATTCCAAAGCACATGATCTTTCCATCAGTACAGCCTTTAATGAAATGGACAGAACAGTGTTTTGCTATATTTGGTCATAATATAACAAAACTTTTTTTGTTCATTTCACCAAATATTTATTAAATGTGTCCTCTGCTAGATCATAGGGTAGTTCTATTTTTAACTTAAAAATGTTTTTAATATTTATTTTTGAGGGGAGGGGGGACAGAGAGAGAGGGAGACCCAGAATCCCAAGCAGGCTCCAGTTTGCATTCCCACCAACGGTGCCAAAGGGTTCCCCTTTCTCTGCCTCCTTGCCAAAATCTGCTGTTCCTTGAGTTGTTAATTTTAGCCTAGATTCTAACAGGTGCGAGGTGGTATCTTATCATCATTTTGATTTGTGTTTCCCTGGTGGTCCGTGATGTTGAGCATCTTTTCATGTGCCTGTTAGCCATCTGGATGTCTTCTCTGGAAAAACGTCCATTCATTTCTCCTGCCCATTTCTTAACTGGATTGTTTGGTTTTTGGATGTTGGGTTTGAGAAGTTCTTTATAGATTTTGGATACCACCCCCTTATCTGATATGTCATTTGCAAATATCTTCTCAAATCTTGCCATTTGCAATGACACGGATGGAGCTAGAGTGTCTTATGCTGAGTGAAATAGATCAGTCAGAGAAAGACAGATATCCTATGATTTCACTCATATGTCGAATTTAAGAAACGAAACAGATGAACATAGGGGAAGGAAGAACCAAAAAAAAGGAGAGGGAGGCAAACCATAAGACACTCTTAAATACAGAGGACAAACTGAGGGTTGCTGGAGGGGAAGCGGGCGGGGGAGGGGCTAAATGGGTGATGGGCAGTAAGGAGGGCACCTGTTGGGATGAGCCCTGGGTGTCATACGTAAGTGAGGAAGCACTAAATCTACTCCTGAAACCCAGTATTACACTGTATGTTAACAAACTAGAATTTAAATAAAAACTTGAAACAAAAATAAATAAATGTGCCCAGTGGGCAGGGCATTTTGCTAATTGTTATGGGGGACAGAGACGGACAGTCTGTAGTCCCTCCCCTCAAGGTACGGCGTGAATTTTACTGCGGGATTTAGCATGGCCATTACAAAACGAGGCCGTGACAGGAGCAGAAACAGACGAGGAGTATTAGAGAAAATCAGGCAGTCTAGTTTGTGTGTGGTCTGCGTTTATGTGTTTCATTCAGAATCATTATATTTTCTTCATTTTTTTAAAGATTTTGTTAAAACAATGTCTACAGCCAACACGGGGCTCTAACTCACAACCCAGAGATCGAGAGTCTCTCGTGCTCTACTGACCTAGCCAGCCAGGTGCCCGTGTTCTCTTGATTTTAAAGACTTCGGATTATCTGTTATCCAAAAGGACCCATCGATAAAGAGACCATTGGATTTCTTAAATTGAAATCACTCCTTCTTCCCCAGGCAGGGTGGAGTCCTCCTTCCTGGTTTAGTGAGTTTTCTGAGCAGGGTGGGGTCCTCGAGAGTAAAGGGGGTGTTGCACGAACGGGAGCCACCACCATGTCCTCTTGAACTCACAGTCAGAGGGGGACTTGGCAAATTAGAGCAGGAGGGGCGTCCCTTTCTTCATGTGCAGAAAGAGAGCCCCTGGACGGGAGCTTTGAACTTGTGTGTAACATGAACTTGACGGACCTGACATGCCTCGCTAATGAATAATTGAAAACATCCTCCGAGTCAAGTTATTCTCTAAAGGAAATGATTTTCGTGGCCATGTATAAACATTAGTAACCATGCCATTTTCTTTTATTATAGGTAACGTATGAAATTGTCGGAGCGATTGAAAAAAATAAAGACTCCCTTTCGCAGAATCTTCTCTTTGTGATGAAGAGTAAGTCTTCCCCCTCTGGTTAAAATGTCACGCATTCTTTATTTCTCGTCTCTGAACATTGTCCTCTGTATTATGCCACCAGCTACGGGGTAATTGAAATATCTCTTACATTCCAAAGCCCAGAATAATAAAGAATGGTTCTTGCCACACTGTACATCGGCTACAATTTCATTTGGAGTCTAGTAGAAACCGTAATTTAACGAAGCTTTTAGCGGAGAGAAATATAAAATACCTTTACCACCGTAGTGTTACGAATATAAAAAAGCTGCTTTGTGAAGACTAATGAAGATGAATACAGCTTCCCAAATTATTTAGGCCCCAGCAGGGTGAATTTCATTACTTACGATGACTCTGGAGCACACCTAAGGGTGGTATTTTATTCTTATGTACTTTCAGTTATAAGGAATGAATGCCCACGGAGCAGAGGGAGAGTACAAATTTATATATGAACACACATACGTGCATGGACGCCCTATCGATGCAAATTTATAGGCTCATCTACGTAGTGAGTCTTAGCACTTGATGAACAGGTATCTGTTTCTATACGACATGTGAGTTACTATATACTACACTCATATACGGTGCGTTTGTAGGTGTCGATATGTACGCTCTGCCTCCTCCAGCAGCGATTTTCTTATTAGCACTTCCGCAGGGCTTCTTATTTTCCCAACAACCTTTTCAGTGAATTAAAACCTGTCATCTTTTGTGCTGTAAGTTGCTCTAAATGAACGGAGTCCTTGATCTTTCCTGGGGAAGGAAGTGTACGATGGCAATAGTCCTTGGGGAGCTAGGGGGGTGCCTCTGGGCTGGAAATATGACATCTGCATCACCGCTGGCTGGAGGCACGTATTTACGTCCAAGCAAGCAGAGCAGAAGCAGTATTTTTTCACGGGAATTCCTCTGCTCGTCTCTCAGAGCTCATGCTTACTGACCGCTCTTAAAACAGACACTGGTGGGGGCACCTGTGGGCCGTGGGTGGCTCAGTCAGTTAAGCATCCGACTTCAGCTTAGGTCATGGTCTCGACAGTTTGTGGGTTCGAGCCCCATGTCGGGCTCTGTGCTGACAGCTCAGAGCCTGGAGCCTGCTTCAGATTCTGTCTCCCTCTCTCTCTGTTCCTCCCCTGCTCACTCTCTGTCTCTTTAAAAAAACAAAACAAAACAAAACAAACAAACAAACAAAAAAAGAGACTGTGGGAAAAACACAGAATTGGAATAGTATCACGTAGAAAGAAAGAGTTGAAATAATCGATCCTATTGATTACCATGGCAAATATATTCCTTCTAGTTTTCAATTATTTCAACTTCCACTTAGAGCCATATAAATGACCTTTCAAGTCATTTATTTTCTGAAGATCTAATTTATTGCGTGTTTTTGAAGTTGGTGAAATGCCTTCTTTATTTTTGTATTTCGGGCAATAAAATATATATTTCGAAAGAGAATGTGGCGGTTAGTGACATTGTGATTCTTCTTATCGTAACAGAGTCCCTATATTTTATAGTCATTCTTTTGCGTACACTTGCTAATAAGTTCTAGGAGGAAAGAAGTGAGTCTTGTTTTATTCCAAATACTTTCAGCTGCAGATACATCTGAACAAGACAAATGCACAGCGCTTTATTATATGTTTATACAGAAAGTGGGAGATGTTTTCTATAAAGGACCAGAGAATGAACGCTTTGGGCTTTGCAAGCCGTAAGGTCTCTGTAATGAGAGAGCACGTGTAGACAGTACAATTGGACAGGTCTGTGTTCTGATAAAACTTTGTCTACAGAAACGAGCCATGAGCCGGATTTGGCCGTGGTGGCTCACCCATTCTATCCTACCAACAGAAGTTGCATGGTGATGATAGTACATTACTAATCTGTGGCATGTTTTGATGCCTCAAATGGTTGTTAAAAGCAAGTGTAGTTTATAGATATTGTTTGTTTGTTTGTTTTTTCCAGTACCTTGAAAGGTACTTGGTTTATAGTATCTAATTCAGTCTTCATATTATCAAAAAACTGCCAGGTGAGGAAGGTGGTAGGGTCTGTCGTAGGATCTGTACAGACATACCTTTGTCCGTGAGATACCCGGCCGAGTGGAGGCAGGTAGCCTGGAGACACGGCTCATGCGGAAATGCAGCAAGTGCTCTCGTCTGGGCCTGAGACGAGAAACAAAGCCTAGTCGACTCAGAAAGAGGCGAAAGAGTCAGAACCCAGACTACTGAATCCTCTTATAAAAATAAGAAAATTTAAGATGTACTGCCAATAACATCAAGAGTTATGCCTCTCTTGTCTCCGAGCGTCTCCGCAGCCCGCCCAGTAACTACACACCTAAGTTAGCTCGTCCCGACGTACCGGCAGGAAGACCCTCGATGAAGCCTGTAGACCCTCGTGGGGGACGATGCCCAGTGCCGCATCCACTGCTTATGTTGAAATGGCTTCGAGTTTAAAATCACAAAACCAGGACCAAGAACTCCCGAGAGTTCCCCTGTCTTCTCCCTCCCTCCCACCCTGTCCTCCACCCCGCACCTCCCTTCGCTCCGTGTGCCTGTGTGTGTGTGTACATGCGTGCGTGTGTGCATGTACGTGTATTTTCTGAACCATCTGAGAGTAAGCCACAGGCATCTTTCTGCCAAAACCACTTTGATGTACATCCTAAGATCAAGGACAGCATCTATCGGAGTACTGAGCCTGGACACGATGCTAATGTCTAATCCCAAGTTCCTGTCTCTTTGCCCCTTGCCCCCCGCCACGTCTTTCATAATGATGCCCTCCCGTTCAGGGCCAGTCACTGCACTGAGTGACATTTCCCTCCAGTCTTCTGTAATCTGGGACGTTTTCTCTGCTTTTCTTTTTCTTTCATGACTAACATTTAAAACCTAAAGGCCAGTTATTTTGAAGACTGTCCCCTCAATCTGGGTTTATTTGCAGTTTCCTCACACGGCTGTCGGTGCGTCCCTGCTGGGTGGGAACCCCACAGAGGTGCTGGCGGGTCCTCAGGCCGTCGCGTTTGGAGAACACAGTGACAGTCTGAGGGCCCACTGGTGACACGGCCTTGTTGAGGGGGGTCCTCCTTTCGGTTTCCGGAATTGAGAGCTGCTGTTTTACTCTGTAGTCGAGAAGTAGCTTGTGAGGGAGGTAAGGCAAGTCAATATTGTCTTCTGCGTGAGACCTTCACCCGCTGGCTGGCTGGGGTGCAGGAATACGCTAACCTAAGTCAACGGCTTCCCTCATGCCTGCACAATTGTGACTTCCTACTCCCCCCCCCGCCGATTTTCCCATCAACAGTGACATTCAACCGTATGAACTCCCCTCTCTCATTCATTAATGAATTAGGTTGCTGCTGGCATGGACTCGTGGATTCTTATTTTATTCAATGAATCACAGTCTCCGACTATCTTTATTTTGATGCTAAAATTGCTCAAGACATGGCCAGCGAGAATCCCCTCAAGCCAGCTCCTACGTTCCTTTTCAGGTTCTCATGAGCTTTTTTAGCACTTTCTTCTATTCCAGCCTTCCAAAATGTTCGGATCAACTTCCACGCCTTGAATCAATCAGCCATGGGCCCGAGAAGCTTAGGTTTATTTTAGAGAAGAACGGTATTAAGAAACACTGAGGCCCGGGGGCTTGGCGAACTCATTTCTACTGGATCGTCCTTGCTTCTAGGCCCCTTCAGGACGAGACGGTGAAAGATATTTAGGTTACAGAGCGGCATGCAGCTTTATATTAAAAATTGCGGATTTATCTTGAGAGCTCTGATTTTCATCCAAGGCCACAGGCTCCTTTTTGCCTTCCTGCATTGCATAGTTGCTTCTCCTTCCTCTGACACTTCTCCCTGGTCCCCTGTTTGTTTGTTAATGTAGAGACTTTGCTTCGCACGCATTGCTACTCAGTATGTGAGCCTGAGCAAGCAGAGTAATCTGGATGCGGGAGTGTTAGGAACACTTGCTTTGCTCCCAACCGTTGCTCAGTGGCTGACGGGTAAGCAGGATCCCAAGTGAGAAGCACCTTATTTCACACTGTAATCCTGTCTAATCCTCAAAGTGGGTATGCGATGGTCACTTTGTAGGGAAGGAAACTAAAGCATGAGGATTGTCCACGTACAAACATGGGGAACTTGAGAAACGCGCCTGCTAGATGCGTAACCGCCGCGCACGGTGTCCACTGCGCTATTCCAATTTGTAACCAAAACGTATGAGAATTTGTGGAACGTAACAGCTGAAATATATTGGCTTTTTACACATGCAGCTTAACTGGATCAGAAAAAGGGTGTTTCTCTCCCCTGACAGCCGGCACAACCAAATGAGACAGGGTCTCCTGCAGGTGTTTAAATGCCACCGGGAGACGGGTTAGGTCCTGGGGAAGGTGTTTCTGGGGGTGGGGCGCCGCTGGCAGGAACCACAGGTCTTCAGGACTTGGCCAACGGACGGCGCCGAAGGCCAGTAGACCCGAGACTCGGTTCCCAAGGCTACGAGACCAGCAAGTGCCACCCAGTTAGAGAAGTAAGAGCCTGGTGCTCAAGGGGAGACAGAAGACCCGGGATTGAGACTCCTGGCCAAGAGCAAGAGGAAGGTCGGAATTCATCAAGTCTTACAATGAACGGCGGGGAAAACAAAATAGGGGCAAAGGGAGAGACAGACCCCTCAGTGACATCTTGCGCTTAGAATGGTTGTAGTGGCCACGGCACTGGAAGGAGGAGTCTATTTAATGCTCACGGAAATACTGATTTTAATGCCACTCACGATATGCCTTTATTTATTTCCTAGCCAGTGAAAATGTCGTGATCAATCACTTGTTCCAGTCGAAACTGTCACAGACAGGATCCCTCGTATCGTCCTATCCTTCCTTTAAGTTCAGAGGACATAAATCCGCCCTGCTCAGTAAGAAAATGACGGCTTCTTCAGTTATCGGAGAAAACAGGAATTATCTAGAACTTAGTAAGGTAGGAGATCTTGTGATTCTTGTTTGCTCGTTTCGAAGCTTGCTTACTACATTTTGCTTCTTTTTAAAAAAATGCGACTGAAAATTGATGGAAAGAAATGGATATTTTGATTTTTTACAACAAAAGAGAGGCTGCCTGCCTGCAGTAGAACCATCAGAGAGAGGAAACAGGAAGGTAGAGTCCAGTAGGGGGAAGATTCGATAGCAGATAGAGCTTCAGTAATTGGAATGGTTGTCTCTGCAACATCCTATTTATGCCTCGTCTCCGTGACTGTCCTTTTGATGAATGGGGAGTGACTGCAGGGACAGTAACCTTCCGGGGAATAAACTTAGCGACTTTCTTCTGTTGACATGAATCACCTCGGAGGCTTTAGGTCTCTAAACAATAAATCGTACTTTCTCTTGCGGACCTCGTGGCTTTCTCAGGTGCTGGAATATCGGTACTGTGGATTTTGTAGGTTTCCAAGGCACTTTGAAATCATCCTTGTTTCCAGCGTGTCCTTGTCCTCCCCCCGTGCAGTTATACTTACAACATGAAGGTTCGGGCTGTTTGTAGAAGAGAACTAAAAACTCAGCAGAGGTGTTTCAAACGCATAGGAGAGAGGAAATGTGTTAACTCGAAGGACTCGGGATAGCCCTGGTTTGCTCTGCTTGCCTCCACCGAAACTCCAGAGAGGAGGAATCTGTTTGGGAAGGTGTCCGGGACAATCAGTTCTAGAAATTCAGTTGTGGTAGCCTGTTGGAATGCATTTTAGCTTACCAATTAGAAATAAAAGCATAAGTACAATCAGGTCTATTTTAGAAGACTGGCAAGATGTATATAACATATTAGAAACAAGGGAGTGTGTGAGCTTACGTGTGTGTGTGTGTGTGTGTGTGTTTAGCCAGTGGACCCTACAATTAGCGATCTCTGATGCAGTCATTCCTGCCCTGTCTGATCACAGGAATTCAATCTCACTGCATACAAAATGGCATTTTTTACATAAAAAAAGACAAAGGGTTACCCTTTGTAAGGAAGATCTCTACTCCTGAGGGTTTCGCGGAACCTTCTTGCCCTCCCTTCCTCAATCATGCTGGGAATCAAGAGCAAGAAATCACCACCCACCTCTAAACTGTAATTTTTAACCTTAATTATTAAACATTACCAGGCATGGATGTCATTAGTCTTTTCCCTAAAGGACTGCAAAAGGAAGATAATTCACAGTGGTTCCTCCACCCAGAAAGGGAAATTGAGTGTTCAATTTCAAGGGATGGAGATTTATTTATTACGATTATTCCTTAAGTGTTCATTCCTCGCTTCCCTTCAGACCGCCGGCATCTCTGCACCACCAGCCCCGTGACCGGCAGGGGAGGGCTCTACCGCTCTTTAACTGAGCATCGCGCTTGGCTCTGCCCTTGGAGAAAACTGGTTGATCTCGGACCAATTGCTTCTTTTAACATTCCCTTGTCAGTTACAAAGGGTCCTTCCAGCCTGACAGTTCATGTCAACGGAAGGAAATGAGCTGTTGGCTTGATGGTGATAGCACCATATTGATAAGAATCTTTCATCAGGTTCTTTTCTCCTATCAAGACCTCTTTATTGTAACATAAATGATTTCGGATCAGTTGCTACGTCGGTCTAAGTCTATGTGATTTCGCGCAATGCAATAGTCCATTAGTGGCTGAGGTGCCTTTTAACCCCTGCTGGAACTTAATTAATTACCTTCTGCCCTTTCTTTCTTTACCCACTGGCCCATTTCCACTGATTTCTTTTATCTCTATCATCTTTTAATCTTTGCTACCTATAATTTTTTTTCTTTTAAGTGCTGTATATAATTACTTATGGAAGAAAACACACACTGTTGCCATTTTTCAGACAGATAATTTACTAACTCCTTTTAGTAGTTAAAAAAAAAAAAGAGGAGGCATGAGAAGAAATGGATTGTGGTTAAACTTAAGGGAATAAACCAGTGAATGTTAGAACATCAAATCTTTGTAACATGAAATCCTATCCTTTGGCCTGGTGGTAAGCAGCCACTTCGCAATAAACTCGCGCAGTGGTGATACGACCAGGGCTCCTGCGAGTGTGGACTGTGCTACCTAGCAAGGGAGGGTCTATGTTTATTCTCAAAATTAAAATAGATACAGGATGGCGACTTCTGTGTACTTGGAAGGCTGGCAGGAATGGTGTTCTTTTCCATGTGATTCCCATTTCCCCAATTCATAGTACCGTCGCAGAAGAATCATTTGGTACTGATTTTTACAGTCTGAGTGAATTTACGTTGTCGGGAGAGTAAATTATTTCTTGTAAATGGAATTTAGTAAAATACTACTAAGATTGCTCACTGTGTTGTCCGCCTGAACTAATGTCAACTACACTTCAATTAAAAAATAAATCAATACATACTCACCTAAATAAATCTGCTCACCCTTTCTTTCTTTTTATTTTCATTACAGTTATTAAAAAAGAAAGGAACTTGCACGTTTCTTCAAAGACTAGAACGGGGAGGTCCCCTCACGATGGCATCACAACTCAGGGTTGGTGGATTCTTCCGTTTTCCAAAATTGAGATTTAGATTTTTGTCAACTGTAGCGGGTCTCTGTGTCATTTTTTTCCCCATGTTTTCGGCCACTTGGGTGCCTTCGGAAAACAGAAAGCACTCACGTGCACGCACCCACAGACACACACACCACAGAGAATTCGTAGTAAATAAAAGAGTTGTGGATTGAAGATAAACTATATTTTCAGGCAGTATCTTCCTTAGAGAATCAGTTGTGTTTTGCTTCCCTCCTTAGAAATCTCTAGCAGATATTATCGGAAAACTTCAGAAGCGTACGCCCCACTTTGTTCATTGCATCAAACCCAATAACTCAAGGCTGCCAGATACCTTCGATAATTTTTATGTGTCTGCCCAGCTACAATATATTGGAGTCCTGGACATGGTGAAGATTATCCGATACGGATACCCCGTTCGCCTTTCCTTCCAGATTTCCTGTCAAGGTAAGCGCGTCTCTTAAGACATTGTATTGACTGCTTGGTGCTGAATCTGACGAGACTGGAGCAAGGATCTTCTCGTGTCATTCTCTTTTTCGGGCGTTGGTGGTATTGTCTATACAGCTCACCCGTTGAACAACGGGAGATTGGGTTAGGAGCGCCCCTACCCAAGCACTTGGAAATCCACATGTGACTTTTTAATTCCTCCACAATTTAACTACTACAACAGCCTGCTGTCGACTGGTTTCTGATAACAGAAACAGTGGATTAACACATGTTTTGTTAGTTAGATGTATTATATACTATATTCTTCCAGTAAGGTGAGGTAGCGAAAAGAAAATGTTAAGAAAAATCATAAGGAAGGGAAAACATCTACATTTCTGTATTTATTTTTACTGCACATTAGATATTACTGCACATTGCTGTTTTTATCTAAAACAATCTGCATGTGAGTGGACCCGCACAGTTCAAACCTGTCTTGTTCAAGTTTCAAGTATATTCTCCTAGCTTGAGTAAACTAAACACTCTGGGAACCAGTGAGATACATTGACCAAGCTTTTGTAAAAGTTACTAAAATTGATTCCTTGGAAACCATTTTCATGTTACCTTAAGTTAGTGGATTTGCTTGACGTTAAAGACTTCTAATATTGTTGTGTATGATGTTTACATAACAATTTTTATTCAAAAGCACATGTGATTATTTTCTCCTTTATGTCTGTGAACAAAATATTATTTAGATCAGGGGTCGGCAAACTACACTCACGGGCCAACCCCAGCCCACCGTCTAGTTTTGTAAATAAAGTTGTATCGGAACACAGCCACTGGTGAAAATGACGACCACGTTTGTTTTTAGGCAGTTAAAAAATAATGGAGAGGTAGAAAGAAAGGAGAGAAGGAGGGAGGGAGAGAGGGAGAGCGAGGGAGCAAGAGAAAGAAAGAAAGAAAGAAAGAAAGAAAGAAAGAAAGAAAGAAAGAAAGAAAGAAAGAAAGAAAGAGGAAGGAAGGAAGGAAGGAAGGAAGGAAGGAAGGAGGGAAGGAAGGAAGGAGGGAAGGAAGGAAGGGAGAGAGAGAGAGAGAAAGAGAGAAAAAGAAATTGGTAATCCTTTATAAAAGAAGGCGAAATTTTTAAATGACATTGATATAAATATTATCCATATCACAAGACTAAAATCTAGCATTTGTGTTTAAAACCAACCATACAACTAGCATGGAAAATCTGCTTGACAAAACATTCACTTAAGAAAAGCGATTTATCACTTTGTTGTCCGGAAGATCCACTCGAGCCGCCAGGGTGAGGAGGCTGCTAGCCAAAACAAGCAGCTATCTGAATCGCCCCATCCCCCCAGAGGAGGGCGGTGAGCACGGCTCTGTGCGTGTGCGCGTGCGTGTGTGTACACTGTATTATATAACAGAATGATTGGAAAATGCTTTTTACCTTGGTCTTTGTATCCTTCCAAGTCTAGTTTACATATGGACTCGACTAGGACTTATGAAAATAGTAGAAAAGAACAGGAGACGAACATCTTTTAAAATTAAGTGCAGCATGTCACACGTCCCAGGACTTCTAGGTAGGGACCGTCTCTTATTCAGTGACAGTCCCTGGGCATTGTAAGTATTTAATCAGTGTTTTCGGAATGCACCTGGCATTGGAGATTAATTGTCATTCAATTTAAAGCCATATTTCTGTATAACAGAGGCCATAGCCATTCTTTGGTTAAAAGATTAGTGGGGTGGGGGGCGGGCACCTGAGTGGCTCAGTTGGTGGAACATTTGACTCTTGATTTTGGCTCAGGTCATGATCCCAGGTCGTGCGATTGAGCCCTGTGTCCGGCTCCACACTGAGTGTGGAACCAGCTTAAGATTCTGTCTCCCTCTACCCCTATCCCCCAACCCTCACATTAAAAAAATTTTTTGGGGGGCGCCTGGGTGGCTCAGTTGGTTGGGCGGCCGACTTCGGCTCAGGTTATGATCTCACGGTCTGTGGGTTCGAGCCCTGCGTCGGGTTCTGTGCTGACGGCTCAGAGCCTGGAGCCTGCTTCGGATTCTGTGTCTCCCTCTCTCTCTGCCCATCCCCTGCTCACGCTCTGTCTCTATGTCTCTCAAAAATAAATAAACGTTAAAAAAATTAAAAAAATTTTTTTTTAATTTAAAAAAGGGTACTGGGGATGGGAAATGATACTTTTTGGTCCAATCTTTGCATTTCTTTCACCAGCCCCTTACTTAGAAGGAGATGTGGTTTCTGGAGGGCTCGGGTGGCTCAGTCAGTTGGGAGATGGAGCCCCGTGTGGGGCGCTGCGCTGACAGTGTTGAGCTTGCGTGGGATTCTCTCTCTCTGTTTTCCACTTCCCCGATGGCTCCTGTGTACTCTCTCTCTCTCTCTCTCTCTCTCCCTCTCTGTAAGAAAAATAATCTTTAAAAAAGAGATATGATTTCTACTTCTGTGCCGTGGCGTATCAATAGAGATGGAATTATTAATTTCTTTCAGTGGAAATTTGCCACCCTCTTCGTAAATGAAGGATGCCACTCTGGATTATGGCCACAAAAAACACCAATCCGTAGAGAGATATGATAAGTTTCTATAGGACTTGAATAAAATGGAATTCATACACTGTCCCATCAGGAAATAACAGAATTGTTGTATTTGAGGGTAGTCGGCACACAGCATGGCATTGGTCTCAGGCACACGGTAGTGAGTCCGCTGGAGTTTAATATTTATTTAGGAAGCTCATCAGGACTCTGACGTTCCCCCAGGCGATCAAGCATCATGATGTAAACAAACTTAGAGGTGCCATTCAATAGAAAGTTTTGCTTGCCCAAATCAGATAACAGAATGTGTTGTTTCCGTGTAAAATATTAATTTCTCTTCCTATCGCCTTGTCCTAATTATTAGAGAATAAAACCCTTCCAGAACAAATTGCTTCGTTTAGTGGGCAGAGAGGACTATGCTTGCCGCAGAAATGGTGGACAGAGAAGAGAAAGATGTCCCGTTTTGCCGCAAGCATCTCCTTCTTTGAAGAGCATTTATCATTTCTGAAATCCAGCATGACACTAAACGTGGACTGTGGACATTCCCGGGGAATCTGTGGGTGGAGGTGATGATATTGCAAATTTGCTTTGTGCTACTTTGGCTTCCATAACCGTCCAGCATCCTGAGCCTCCCTTAACTGAAACTAGAGAATCGTATTCAACTAGAGGATCCAGTGTCGATTAAATGCAGAGGCGTTCTGGCTGAGCGTTCGCCTTCTGGTGTCAGTAGCTTCCCAGTGGGGTGGTAAAGATACAAGGTGGCATCTCCCGTGGCAGGAGACCCCACAAGTTTGGATGTATGAAGAGAAAGGGTAGGAGCAGCATATACCTAGCTGCATTTCCTATTGCTGTGAACTGAATTGTGTCCCCCCCAAAATTCATAGGTTGAAGCCCCACCCCCCACTGTGACCAGATTTGGAATGGGACCTTCAGGAGGTAATCGGTGTTACCTGAGGTCCTAAGGGCGGGGCCCTGATCCGATAGGATTAGTGTCCTTATGAGAAGGGTCGTTGGAAAGATGCCCCGTCTCTGTGCTCTATGCAGACGCAGGAAGAGGCCGGCTCTGTGTGAGCCCAGAGGAGACCTCAGTAGAAACTAAGCGGCTGACACCGCTTAGTTAGCGGTCAAACTTAGTGCTGACTCCTTAACTGTGAGAAAATAGACTTCTGTTGTTGCAGCCGTCCAGTCTGTGGCGTTCTGTGCTGGAAGTCGGGGCTGACTAGGGTCCCTGTGTTTGTAGGGTGTCTCTACAGTGTCGATACGTAGCAAAGGTGGACAAGTTACGCTGGGAAGTTTTGGGCACTTGTTCTTACTATAAAGACCTTTGTGTCAACGACAGGAAATACAGTTTATGTGCACATAACCTGTGGTTTCCAAAACTCATCCTTTCTACCTTTTTATACACTTACTCAGCAGTATTTCCTTGATGTTCAAGATCTACTCCGGCATCCTTTCCTTCAGAAAATGGTTCAAAAAGTCCCAAACTGGGGCGCCTGGGGGGCTCAGTCGGTTAAGCCTCGACTTCGGCTCAGGTCAGGATCTCACGTTCTGTGGGTCCAAGCCCCTGCGTGGGGCTCTGTGCTGACGGCTCAGAGCCTGGAGCCTGCTTCAGATGTTGTGTGTCTCCCTCTCCCTCTACCTCTCCCCTGCTTGCTCTCTGTCTCTCTGTCTCTCTCTGTCTCTCTCTCTCTTTGTCAAAAATAATAAATATTCAAAAAAAAAGTCCAAACTGCTTTGGGCGGGGCTCGTGGAATACACTTATTATACCGTCCTGGAAATAGGCCCTCGCATAGCCAATCTGAACCACCAGACCAGAGGTCAGCGAACCACAGCTCATGGGCCAGATCCTGCCCCCGGCTTCCCCATGGCCTGAGAGCTAAAAGTGTCATTTACATTTTGAAATCGTTACACTTGAAATGGTCACATGCATACCCAGGTAATATCTTCAGTCTAGTCTCTTGGCGCACAAAAGCCTAAAACACTTACTCTCTGACCCTTTCCAGAAAATACTTGCGAGCCCGAGCCCACACTGGGCCGCAGGCTCCTTGGATGAAGGAGCAGTGTTACCGCATGCCCGGCTCTAGCAGCATGCCCATCACCCTCTGAGAAACCGAAGGGGGAGGATCTCACGTGCTCTCCTATATCAGTGACTTTCCCTAATGCTGGTCTGGTTCTCCGGTTCGGGAGACCGTCTGGAGGGCATTATGAAGAGAGAACTCTCGGCGATAGATTCTATAGAAGACACACCCCCACACTGTGGCTTGCAACCGCAAAGTCTTGTTTCTCCATTGCACTTCCCTGACTATGATTTACAAGTAGCACACCTGAGCTCAGACCAGCTCAGACCGGGGCCTCTTTTCCATGATGGGCCCCAGGAAGCACCGAGACGTAGGACGTGCCCTTTCTGTGTCCGAGGAGGAAGAGAAAAGGCCTCAGTGCCTGTTACAGCTTCTGTCGAGCTGCGACATTTGTCACTTCTTTGTACTCCTTGGTTAAAGGCAATTGCTTGGCCAAAGCCAACGTGAGCAAGGTGGAGAATTGTCCCACTCATATAAAACCCACAACAAAGAGTGGGAATGTGTCCACTTTTTTTTTTTATTTAAAAAAATTTTTAACATTTATTTATTCTTGAGAGACAGAGCACGAGCAGGAGAGGGACAGAGAGAGAGGGACACAGAATCTGAGGCAGGCTCCAGGCTCTGATCTGTCAGCACAGAGCCCAACGTGGGGCTCGAACCCACGAACTGCGAGATCATGACCTGCGCCGAAGCTGGACGATCAACCGACTGAGCCCCCCAGGCGCCCCGAATGTGGGCACTTTTAGCTCGGTTTATCTGTTGCTGTGTATCAGACCACCCCAAAGCGTCATGGCATAAAACAACCACTTATGATTTCTCCTAGCTCTGTGGGTTACCTGGGCTCAGTTGGGCAGTTCTTGCTAGGGGTCTTTCTAGAAGCTACCGCCAGAGAGCAGAAGACGCTGGTGCTAGCTTGGTTGGATGTACAACATGACTTCTTCGCTCACATGTCTAGGGCCTCGGTGCTCCTCCAGCAGAACCATCCGGACCTTGCCAACAGCTCACACTTCCAGGGGCAAGAAAAGACGCTCAAAGTCCTCCTAGCAGCTGGGCCTGGAAACAGGGGAGCATCCCTACCCTTGCATTTTATTGATCAAACAGTTGTACACCAACCCAGATCTTCCCCCTAGAAGAAGCCGTGGATAGTAGCCAGTGCCCAAACAATGCCCATATCCTCTTAAAGGGAGAACGTGCAAGGAATTGCGAACACTAAAAACAAACGTGGGACCCCCGGGTGGCTCAGTTGGTTGAGTGTCCGATTTGGGCTCAGGTCATGCTCCCACAGTCTGTGGGTTCGAGCCCCGCGTCAGGCTCTGTGCTGACAGCTAGGAGCTTAGAGCCTGCTTTGGATTCTGTGTCTCCCTCTCTCTCCGCCCCTCCCCCTCTTGTTCTCTCTTTCTCTCTCTCTCCGTCTCTCTCTCTCTTTCTCTCAAAAATAAATAAGCAGCTAAAAATTAGTTTAAAAATTACAAAAAGAATCTTGCATAGCCATGCCTGTGCATATGAATTGCTATTATTTTGTCTCTCCCCAGTAAGTATATGTGAGTTCAGTCCATTGACTAATATAATGCCATCATGGTTTTTTTTCCCCCAAATTCTAGAATTGAGGGAAGAATACTATGAGGCAGTGTGAGGATATTGTTTGGAGGAGTCCTTAAAGCGATGGCACCTTGTACCTTATCAGGTGCCCTGCCATCACTCTCCAGAGCTTTCTTTAATGTCCTGTGTGCCCATGACGTCGAAACTAACACCGCTGCCCAGGAGAAATCCGGGCGTGTGCCAGACCTTAGGGGTGTGAATCTCTGCTCTCCGTGGAGCGCTAGCCTCTATGTTTTCGTCTTCTTCTAGTTCCAGCAGGGAAATCTGTCGGAATCTTGCTCTGGATGCGGGAGTGGCGAGCTGGGGGGGCTCATGCCCCTCATTCACCTGTGGACTCATTTGTGGCCGGCGGGGGACAGCGGGACAGCGTCACTCCAGGGTTGGCCGTTTGAAGAGGTGACCTTCTTTGGAAAAGACAGAAGGACCTGTCGGGGAGAAGCACGCCCTCGGATGGGTGTCCTGACCCTGGGGCTGGATGAGATCCCTCCTAGAAATAGTCTGAATCGCTTACTTGTTTAAACGACATGGCCGTTGCCCAACGGCCAGGCTGTGAAGGAACACGGCTGGGATATTAAATCGGGTGCGGGGAGAGGGACGAAAGGAGCCAGGCTCCAGCGTCTTGGATTAAATTCGCGGTGGCGGCTGCCCAGTGAACAGCCGCCGGAGCTGTAGGTCTGATCGGGAATCTTCTAAAAGTTTCCCTCGTTACACGACGGTGCTGCCAGTTGTCGTCGATGGTCTGTAATAGAAACGTGAATTAATACGTTCAGGAGCTATTCGGTGTTCCCAAAGCGTTAACTGGCAGGAGATGCATTTGCTTCAGGCTTAATTTTGCCAAGGCTCACTGTGTTCTTCCTGCTGAAACCCACCCGCGGGGCTGGCTTCGTGAGGTTTGGACGGAGAGGAGCTGTCGCTCTTCGATGAAATGTGGATCAGGAAAGGGAAGCGGAAGTCGTAGGTTCTAGAAGCGATTTCAGTTTATATCCTTGTCGGGAGTCTGTCGTGCTCCTCGGTGGATCGTGAATCATAACGTCTCCCATAATCTGCTCTGGGCACCTGAGGACGTTCTCTGTAAATGGGCAAATGGTGACTGCCATAGGCTTGCGGCCACACCATCACTGCTGTAACTGCTCAGCTCTGGGTGTGGGCCCACGCAGCCCCAGACCGCGTGGGGACCAACGGGTGAGGGGCTGTTCCAGACGAACTGTGCTGGCAGGAACGGGGGTGGGTGCTTGTGCCCAAGGGCAGCTAACCCTTCATCTAGTCCCATCCACCGCTTCCGGTGGAGTTGGGAGAAGTTTCTGTTGACAGGGAGCAGGTAAGGAGAGGTGACCGATGTTTGCTTTGCTGCTTTCGTAATCTGGCTCGGATCCGAAATTCTGCTCTGAGGCCTTGTGTGTTCTCCCGGGCAATTCACTCATTCATTTGTCTTCATCTCTCCCCTAGATACCGCCCGTTCTTATTTTATTCAAGCATCTTACTGCATCAGGTGCCATCAGGACGGGAAGGCGCTGCCAGCAGGGCAGCAGGGGCGTCCTCCCCGTGCGTCACCGGCGCCCGCGGCGGGTCAGCCCCAGACCTGC
Source organism: Paguma larvata (assembly GCA_030068075.1). Classification (NCBI taxonomy): domain Eukaryota; kingdom Metazoa; phylum Chordata; class Mammalia; order Carnivora; family Viverridae; genus Paguma; species Paguma larvata. The sequence continues at coordinate 3,601,070 of CM057839.1, read as the reverse complement.
ACTTCGCACTCACTATTCTGCTCCTCATCGTAACCTTTGAGACAACTACTCATCGTTACACAGATGTTCGTCAGTATGCCACTGCTAATTGCCGGCTCTGATGTCAGTGTCCGTCGGCACCGAGTAGGCACGGGCGCTGTGCGGATCTGCCCGTCGCAGCCTCACCACACCGCCTGACTCGCACTGCTGACCGCATCCTGATGTCTAGCTGGGAAAACTCAGGTCCCAAGAGTCAGGAGCGGGCTCACACCTCTCGTCCCCAACAGTGTTTTTAACCACTCCGTGACGCGGGACGTTGGCCCTGTTCCCACCCGCTCCTTCCCCTACAACGCGCTCTCCTCTTCATCCCGACTGTCGTCAGCAGCCACAGGCGGAAGCCCAGGAGAGCCAGAACAGCACCCGACCCCGGCAGGGAGAATAAATCCCCGGAGAGTTCTGAAAGACAGCCCTGAACCCTGCTCCCTGGATTTTTTTTTTTTTTTTTTTTTTTTTTTTTTTTTTTTGCTCTGTTTCCTGAAAAACGATCCAGTTAATTTCATGGAGTCCCCATCCTCACCACCGACCTCGCCTCTTCATGCAATAGCCACACACGGCCGGTGGGTGGAGCGTGGGCGGGGCAGTCGTGACCTCTGGAAGATGAGCTTCGAGAGAGCAGGAAAGTGATCCTTGGAAATGGAGAACTGCACAATTTCATTTGAAATGACAAAAAAGTGGGGCGTCTGGGTGGCACATTCGGCTAAGCGTCGGACTTTTGGTGTCTTCTCAGGTCATGGGCTCAAGCCCTGAGTCAGGCTCTGCGCTGAGCATGGAGCCTGCTTGGGGCTCTCTCTCTCTCTTTCTTCGCCCCCCTCCCCTGCTCGTGCTCTCTCTCTCTCTCAAATATAAATAAATAGATAGATAGATAAAATAAAAAAGTGAAAACAAAAACGTTTTACAACTTTCTAACAAGACGTTGGAAAAACAATACCCTCAACTGACCAGTCTAAAATAATCTACTAAACATTTCTGCTCGAGTAAGTATTCAGTAAGAACCTGTTGGGATCGGGGTGATTATTGCTGCTTCGGGAAAATAGACAGGAAGCTACATTCAGCATGAGTTCAATATTTTGACAATTCTGTTGTATTTCTAACACAATTTGGGGAGTGCATTAAAAACTTCAGTCCCGGAATTCTGAATCTTATTATTTAGGACTTGATTTATCTGGGCTTCCCCACTTCCCTCCGTGTGTCCTGACGTGTCCTGATGTTTTTAAGTTATGTCAGGCAGGACGCAATCACCAAGTAATCTTGCTTTCCAGGGCCAAACCAGCTTTAAATAATTACCTGCAAAGTGCTCGTTACATTACCAAATAAACTGTTTAATTCTGCTTATAGAACAACAGTGGTTTCTAATGTGACCGCTGGTATGTATAGTTTTCACTGATAATATCTGAGTGACCTCAACAAGTCAGGAATCTGCAGAGAACCTCGGGTCATAGTTGTGATCTTTGAGGGGACCCAATCAATAGCATCTTTTTCCTTCTCCAATTTTTGACCGAGAAGACAAAATGATCAAAGTATCGCTTTTCAAAGACACCACTGGAGGTGGGAGAAGTGCCTGCTAATAGGGCCGACCCCAGGATTCGGCAGCCTGACCCCTCAGTTAGAGACACCGTGGGCCCAGTTGGACTTTCCCGTGAGGGACGCTGTCGAGGAAGGCTTGCTGCTGGGAGAAACTGAGGAAAACCACTAATTGTCTTTACAAGCAGTTTGCTCACTAGCAGCTGAGGGGACTGTGTATTTTTCTCACCAAAATTGCCAGTCTGATTGGTCTGTCACTGCACCTCCCCTTAGGAAGTGTGCAGGATCACGTGGCCAGAGTGTCATCCCACCTCGATCTCTAGGAGAAGCTGGAAAGAAGAGAAGGCTCCCTCAGTGAATCTCTGTGGCGTTTTGAGTGTGGGACGTTGGAGTCCTCCAGGGAGCCTGTCGCCTACCTGGGGTGCGGCCGCTCCCCAGAGGGGACATTCAACCCTTCAGCCCGTCTTCTCTCCCATCATCGGAGAGATCGGGATGGTTCCGCTTCTGGGGCACCCGACAAGCAATATAGACTTTGCACCCAAAGATTCAGAGGTGGGCCAACAGTGCATTACTGTAACTGATGCCAAGGGCACTCTGTATTCATGGCTATAAGTGCATTTTATTTCCAGCCGCGAACCCTGTCTAGACACGGTGTCCAACTCAGTCTCCCAGAGATTCTGCAAGCAGAATAAATGAAAATATTAAAATAAAACAAAAAGAGCAACTCAGATAATAAAACCCCAGTAGCCTAGATATTCCCAAAATATGACTATAAATTTTCTTCCATTATTAAGTTCCCAGTGAGAAATAAAAGTTCAAAGATTAATATGTCTTGTAAATTAATGTCCAGAGATACTCAATTCCAAAGGAATTGAAATCCCAAATCTGATTATCTTGCCTTGCTGAGTTAAATGTCCAGAATTCGATATGCATAAGTTAAATCTCTACTTTCTCAATCATTCTTTCCATTTTCTTGCTTGGCTCAGACTAGCTAAAGAGATTCCAGATATCCCGGTTGAGCTGGGGAGCCTTCAGAGTAACAGTGCGAGCAATCAGTCACCGCGGTGGTCTGTGGGAGCTCCCATCACAGAACACCACAGCCTGGTGGCTTAAACAATGGATACTTACTTTCTCGCAGTTCTGGAGACCGGAAATCCAAGATCAGGATCCCAATGGGGTGGGTGTCTGGGGTGAGGCTCCCCCCTTAGGTCTCAGACAGCCGCCTTCTCGCCGTGAGCTCCCAATGCCTTTCCAGGAAGCATGCGCACAAGTAGAACGAGACAGTGAGAATCAGAGACAGAGAAACAGAAACAGAGGAAGAATGCTCTCTGGTGTCTCTACTTAGAAGGACACAAATCCTATTGAATTAAGGCTCTATCCTTATGGCCTCATCTAACCTTAATTCCCTCCTAAAGGCCTTATTGACAAATATAGTCACCAAATACTGGGTGTTAGGGCTTAAAAATACAAATTTTGGGAGATGGAGCAACACATTCAGTCCATAGTAGTCATCCTTCTGAATGTGAGTAATTTGACCTCAAATGTTGTGTGGACTCAGCCCCATGACTCTCCTCACCTTCACATTGAGGATCCGATGAGTACATAGTGAACTTATGGTTATTAGGGCACCAATGTCATCATACGTACTAAATGTAGAACCCTAAGGCTGGTCTCCAGAGCAGGACACTACAGGCAGAATTATTCTGAAATCTTGTCTTTGCTGTGGCCAATGACAAGGGTGACTGCATAGCATGTTTTCTATTAATAATTTTGACAGGAATACAGGTGTAAACTGGGACTGTCCCTGGCAAACCAGGACCCTGGCCACCCTAACAACCCCACACCTACCTTCTCATGAGTCTCCGCAATTGCCTGGATGCTTTAATCCCTGCCATCCCCAACAGACACGAGCTCTCTTAAGGAAAACCTTCCACTGGGTGCACAGAAGAGGTGGCCAGCCAGCCTTCGCTGAATGAACTAAGACATAATGAATGAATACCGTTTTAGTTTTCTGTATAGTTTTATACTTGACCTCTAAATTTTGCGTCCAAGTTGTAGGATTCAGTGGTATCCTACACAAGACTGATTAGTGGGCCAAAAGAGTTGTCAGTATCTAACCAGCTCAAAATGCGTGTTTTAATTATGCCCAGATATTTCCATTTTAGGGCAGCCCTTTAGACTTTAGTATGAGACGGTGATTCAGACTTGCCTTGGCCACAGCTTAATAATATTCTCTCTCACTCCCTCCAAAATACCATGAGTCATTCTCCAGAATTTCTAGGTATTTGATAAGTATACAACAGTGACTAGATTCGTACTCCAATATTGATTTAAGAAATAGCTTCATTTGATTTTTTTTCCCTCTGTTCTTTGAAGTGCTTTGTTAACTGAAGGCAATTTCTGCAATAGATCAATTTATGCTGTAGAAACGTATTTAGGAATAAAAATACCAAATCACAGTAGACTCTACAGATGATCTATGTTTAAGGGAGACGCTATTTTTAACGAAGTAATTTACAGTTAGAGCTGACCCACTTTGTGGTCTTTCCACAGTATACTCACTGGAATATACTATACCTATGTTATCGTAAGACCCAATTCCTAAACTTGAAAACTTACTTTTGTGGCATTTTAATAAGTAAATATTTATATTATATGAAATAAATATTTCCACATTTAGCAGAACGTATTCGACTTTAGAATAAAAGCAATTTGTTTTATGGTTCAGAAACCCATAGTTTTAAAAAAATTATAGTTTTCAAAATACGGTGATGATAACATATTTTTAAACTTCAGTATTCTTACAAGTCTCTCCATTTTATGACACAAAAGTCCCAACATACTTCTGTATAAGGCCTCAGCTACTCTCTCCACAGCTGGAGAAATAGGATAAGTTATATCAGGAAGGAACTAATAATATATTCAAAACAATGAAATCTGCAGAAAAATGAGCCCTAGAGAATGACCTGAAAATTATCGATGCACCTAGTGAGGAATTCAAGAGGAAAATACATTAATAGGAATAATTTGAACTCTCTCAGCAGACAGATGGTTAGAGATAAGGGCCGATGTGACTTTTTTTCCTACTCTGATCATCACAACAGTAAAAATCTGAGTCCCATTGGAGAAAGTAGGATACCAAATATGGCACTCATCAAATTCATGCCCTCCTTTTTTTCTCTACAAAGCTAAGAAATGGAAGCAATCATTTATACACTAGATTGAGTAAAGCAGTGATTACTTAACAAGACAGTGAAACAAGAAAGTTGTATCTGTACATTTTCCATGAGAGATGTCCTACACATCATTTCTAGATTGACTTTGATAGAATTATCAAGAAAGGACTTTTTAAAAGGAGTCATTACATGAGCCATTAAAAATTTGACTGGTCTTGTCCCAGTGAGAGGTGTATTTAGAGCAAGTGTAGATTCAGAATAATCTGTTCTCTGTGCCCACTACTGTCCAATGTCAAGATCAACATTGATGCCAAATCATCTTCCCACAGCAGAATTAAATAGCTCAGCACTGTTTCATTAGATACTTTTTTATGTTGACTCCTAGTTCTTTATTATGCTTTGGCCCTTGCTCCAAGCAAAGCGCACACATTCTGATACAGGACACGCATCATCCCCGGCCCCAGCCCAGTGCCTGTATCCATGGTGGTTGGCTGAAGATCTGTGTTCGAGTCATATTTCCTGCTTCATGGGTGCTCCAGCTTTACAGTACAGGTCGGACCTTCTTAATGAATACTCTCATGATGCATGTCCACCGAGAATGGTTAGTTTCTACATGCCATGCTGTCACGTACCTTAGAAATGCAGCGTTAAAGGCATTTTTCCCATTCTAGCTCTTTCTTATTGGAATAGAAGGATTTGGAATCAAGAAAAGTTTTCTCTTCCCATTATACCATAATATATTCTCACGGCCTTATTTAGATACAACCTTAGGGAGACATACCAGTCTCTTATTTAAATCATGTCCCCAACACCTAACAGGGGCCTGGTACAAGGCCTAATATTTATGTTACTATTTTTGAAATAATTAACAAACTATTCAGATTATCACCGGGAATTTTCCAAGGAATGATCTCACTCCTTACACCTCTGCTAATGTTTGTAAAGCCTGTTATTAAGTGCACACACACACCAAACATTTTTCAGACCAAATTATTTTTTTAAGGGGGTGGAGGGGTAAAGAGAGAAAGAGAGAGTCTCAAGCAGGCACCACACGCAGCAAGGAGCCCGACGTGGGGCTTGATCACAAGACCCTGAAGTCATGACCGGAGCCGAAATCAAGAGTCAGATGCTTAGCCATCTGAGCCACTCAGGTGTCCCTAGGCCAAATTCTTTAACTCAGTGCCTCTCAACCATGCTGGCTCAGTAGACTCACTAAGTTAAAAAAAAAGAGGGGCGCCTGGGTGGCTCAGTTGGTTAAGCGGCCGACTTCAGCTCAGGTCATGATCTCATGGTCTGTGAGTTCGAGCCCCATGTCGGGCTCTGTGATGATGACTCATCGGAGCCTGGAGCCTGCTTCAGATTCTGTGTCTCCCTCTCTCTCTGCCCCTCCCCTGCTCACGCTCTGTCTCTACGTCTCTCAAAAAAAAAAAAAAAAAAAAAAAAGAAAGAAAAATTACGAATGGCTGGGTTAGGGCCTGGGCAGTAGGGAAGGTTGCCAGGTAAGATCCAGGATACCCAGTTAAATTAGAATTTCAGATGAACAACAAATGTTGAAAATTGACAAGAATGATGACATCTCAAGGATGCCATCTTCCCAGGATCATAGTTTTAAACACTGCCCTCTCTCTTCCCTCTCCTTCCCTTCTCCCCATACTCTGACCTCCTTTCCTGTCATACATAGCTACAGATCAGCTCTTGTGTAGAAGAGATTTTTAGCTGCACTAGCTAATTAAAGGCTTTTGCAATTCTCATAGACTATGATATTCAAATCCATGGTTTTCATTTTGTATTTGTCTTACATTAATGATTGCTAAACATTGAGTAAGAGTGTCGAGTAAAAGAATGGGACATCTTTATATCATACTATGCAGTGTAAATTTGATGATCTCTGCTCAAATTATTCAAAAATACTAAGAAAAAAATATTTTATTTAGTGTACATTTGCAACTGGATCCTCTTCTTCTGAGATAAGGGTCAACATAAGCCTATAGAAAAATACAGAGAAACGTATTAACCTATACAGATACGTATTTCTGTATACTTGTAGCACAACTGCAGTTGCATACAGTGAACGTGGCCATGAGGACGTGGATAGTCCATTCACTCTCACTAACGGACAAAACCGTATTATGACCAAACTACTCTGAGAAACTTACAGGCACATGAAAAAATAACATGTTTTTTTTCTAGCCTTCAGCGTATCCCACTGAGAATAATCCTTATCCATTAAACACACTTATAGCACCAAAAATGCAGCACATCAAATGCCAGTGACTGACATTTAACGGTTTTGCTGTTGATCGCACGCCGTCGGAACATGTGTTATGTTCTCTAATCTTCCAGCAGTTGCGTAACCCACCTTCTCATCAATATCTCAGACCACTCACTTCCTCTGAATCCATTCTCCTTGCTTGCTTCTACGCAGGGGAGGTATTCTGGGGTTCACTTACATTCAAACTGAACACCAAAAGGAGCGAGTCCTTTGCTTCCCGTGGTAGACATCCAGGACAGAATTTGCGTCACATTCCTCTGAGTTCTTTCTGTGAATGTTCATTTATTTCTAAAAATATTAACAGTTTTAATGAAATATAATGGACATGCAATCAAATTCATCTTTTTTTTTTAAATCTTTATGTATTTTTGAGAGACAGAGAGACAGAGCGTGAGCAGGGGAGAGGCAGAGAGAGAGGGAGACACAGAATTGGAAGCAGGCTCCAGGTTCTAAGCGGTGAGCACAGAGCCCAAAGCAGGGCTCGAACTCACGGACTGTGGGAGCATGACCTGAACTGAAGTTGGGTGCTTAACTGGCTGAGCCACTCAGGCACCCCTGTTTTTCGGTTTTTAAAAAGTGACAAGTTTTGATGTAAACCTACATCCTGAAACCATTCCCCAAATCTGTCGTCCCACTAAAGATTTTTCGTAGTCCTTGGTATTCTGGCCTTCCCACCTACCCCTCCTTCTCCATCCCCGAACAAGCATTGGTATGCTTTTGTTTCCTATAAATTAGTCTCATTTTCTGAAATATCGTACAAATGCAATCATGAAGTATGACTTTTTGGGGTCTGGCTTCTCTCACTCAGCACAGTGGTGTTGATGCTCAGACGTAGAGTTGTGTGTATAGCAGTAGTCCACGGCGTAGTGTTCCTTTTGTACGTCACTCACCTGTTGACAGATGGTTAGGTCGTCCCCAGCATTTGGTGATTGCAAGTGGAGCGACTACGACGTTCTGTGTACAAGTCTCTGTACGGTCATGTTTTCATGGAGTGGAGGGCGCACATGCAAGAGTGGAATGGCTGAGACATGGTCCGTATGCATCTAACTTTTTAAGAAACTGCCAAACTGCTTCCCAAAGTGGGCGGAGGATCTTGCATTCCTGCTGGTAGGGTCTGGGAACCCGATTATCACCGTCTTTGGCACTCGGTTTGACCAGCCATTTCAGTTCGCGCATTCTACCGGATGCGTGCGGATACCTCATCACGATTTTACTTTCTTCTTTCTTTCTTTTCTTTTTTTTTTCTTTTCTTTTTTTGAGAGAGAGAGAGAGAGAGAGAGAGAGAGAGAGAGAAAGCATGCGCTCAGGAGAGATGGGGCAGAGGGAGAGAGAGGTAAGAATCCCAAGCAGGCTTCACGCTCGGTGTGAGGCCAGATGCAGTACTTGATTCCACAACGCTAGGATCATGACCTGAGCCGAAATCAAGAGTCGGACACTCAGCTGACTGAGCGCCCCCAGGGGCCACGTTTTGCTTTTTTCTAGTGACTAATGATGTCGAGCATCTTTCCATGGGCTTGTTTGCCATCCATATGTCTTTTTTACTGAAGTTCCTATTCAAATATCTCACCTAACATTTCATTGGGCTTAATTGTTTTTTTTAGAGTTCTTCATAGATTTTGAAGACACATATGAATTAAATATTTAATTGGCAAATATTTTTCCCAAGACTGTGGCCTATCCTCTATGTTGTGGAAAAGATTGTGTAGATTAGGCATGAATTTTTCTTTCAGTATTTGGTAGAATTTGCTTAGTGACACGATTTGGGTGTGGAGATTTCTTATTTGGAGAGATTTTAAGTCTGAATCCAATTTCTTTAATATTCTAGGGCTATTCAGGGTGACTGGGTAGCTCAGTCTGTTAAGCGTCCATCTTTGGCTCAGGTCATGATCTCATGGTTTGTGAGTTAGGGCCCTGCATCAGACTCTGTGACAGCTAAGAGCCTGGAGCCTGCTTCAGATTCTGTGTCTCCCTCTCTCTCTGCCCCTCCCCTACTTGCGCTCTGTTTCTCTCTCTCTCTCTGCCCCTCCCTCACACCACTTTTCTCTTTCTCTCTCCCACTCTCTCTCTCTGTCTCAAAAATAAACATTAAAATTTTTTAAAAATATTCTAGGGCTCTTCATTTTACCTATTTTATCTTCGTTGGATTTGAGCAATTTGTGGTTTTTGAGGACTAGCTCTATTTCATCCAAATTGACAAATTTGTCTATACGGAGTTGTTTATATATTCTCTTATATACTTTTAATATCTACAAGGTCTGTGACAACATCCTTTCTTTTGCTCCTGATAGTGATAATTGTGTCTTCTGGGTTTTTTGTGTTTTGTTTTCCTTACGAGTCTAGGGTCTTATCAATTTTGCCAGTTTTATCAATTTTGTTTATTTATTCAACGAACCAGTTTTTGATTCTGATTATATCTGTTGTTTTATGTTCAAATAATTTCATTGATTTCTGTCCTTTTTTGAGGTTCGCTTATTTATTTTGACAGAGAGAGAGTGTGCGGGGGAGGGGCAAAGAGAGAGTGAGAGAAAGAATCCTTAGCAGGATCCGTGCTATCCGTGCAGAGCCCAATGCAGGGCTTGATCTCACGATCGTGAAATTATGACCTCGGCTGAAATCAAGAGTCAGACATTTAATCGACTCAGACATCCAGGCACCCCTGATTTCAGTTCTTCTCTTTATTATGTCTTTCCTTCTGCCTGCTTTCGGTTTTAGATCTTCTTTATCCATTCTGGAGGTAGAACTTCTAGATTAGCAATACGAAACTTTTTTTCTTTTCTAATTACAAGCAGTTGATATAAACTTACCTTTATTTATTTAAACAGCACCTTCAAGCTGATGGTGAGTGTACCACTTTTTCCCAGTATCCCCTGGACTAGGATCCAGGCATCTCTAAACCATCTCTAAGCACTGGTATGAACAGAAACAGCTCCAGGAGAAGCCCTACGTCAGGCTCAAGGGACAGGATGTAAACTCATAAAGCTCCAAATGTGTGGGAATACAGTGTTTTTAATTCCCTCCCTTCTCTTGCGCCCCAGCCTGAGTAATCCTGTGGCAGGGGCCTCTGAGGGATGGAACCTTCTTCCCCAAGTGGTCCCAAGAAGCCGGGGTGAACCCCTGTTGATCTCTCCTCCCTGGCAGCCTGCTGCTCAGCCCCAGATGCAGACTCACTCATAGGAGTGCCCGGAGAAGAGGGGTAAAGCCTCAGACATCAGGCTAGAGAACAGGAAAGGGGGCATCCAGGCAATGCAAAAGCCCTAGTGAGGCTGGGGAAGAGGGGGAGTTCTGGAAAGCAACCCAATAAAGTTTTGTATGGCCCCATGGTGCCCCTCCAAGCTCTATGTAAATGCATCATATACAGATTTCACCTTCATTTTTTTTTTTACAGTTTAATTAATTTATTTTTATACACCATATTTTAGGACACTCTTAAGTTTACAGCAAAACTGATTAGAAAATAGAGTTTCCCCCCCACACCCCTGCCCCCCACACAGGCACAGCCTCCTCCACTATCAACAGCCCCCAGCACAGTTTTGTTAAGTTTCTCTGAATTCTTGAGTGTGACTATGATTTATTTACACCTTTCTTGTCACAGTCAATGAACCTGCATTGACACTTCATCCTTGTGCATAGTCTGTAGTTTGCGTGACAGTTCATTCTTAGTGTTGTCCATTCTGACCTTCATTTTGGAAAGGTATTTATATGAGGTAAAGTATTTTAGGTTGACACGTTTTTCTTCTAGTATTTTGAAGATATTACTTCTCTGTGTTGTACTCTTTCCAAGAAGAAATTGGCCGTCATTCATAACTATGCTCTTCTGTACAAGATTTGTCTTTATTCCTTTAGTGTGCTTTTAGGATTTTCTCTTTTTTACTACTTTTGAGTAATTTGGCTATGATGCACGTTGGCGTAGTTTTCTTCATGTTTTCTTGTGCTTAGGGTTCATCAAGCTGCTTGGATCTATGAGTATCTTGGATCTATGAGTTTACGGTTTTCATCAAATCTGGAAAATTTGTGTCCATAATTCTATCAAGTATTTTTTCTGTCTACTTTTTCTTTGCTCTAATTTAGGTACTACAATTATATTTGTATTAGATACATAATGTTGTCCCAAAGACTCTCATCACTGAGGAGCACAGATCACTGATGCTTATCATTTTTTAGCCTTGTTTCTCTGTTTCATTTTGGATAGTTTCACCGCTATGTCTTCAGGTTCACTAATCTTTTCTTCTGTGATGTCTAATCCACACCTAATCCAACCCAATGCATCTTTTGCTTCAGATACTATAGCTTTCATCTATAGAAGTTCAATTTGGATTTTTCAAAAATTCTTCAATCTTTGTCATATTTTACCTTTCTTTTAGTATCTATTTATCTACTAATTCTATCATCTGCCATTTCTGGGTCAATGTTGATTGATTAATTTTTCTCTTTATTATAGATCAGTTTGTTCTGCTTCTTTGCCAGCCTGGTAATTTTTTACTGAAGACCAGGCATTATGAATTTTACTCTTGCAGGGGGTACATATTTTTGTATTTCTACAAATGTTTTTGAATTTGGTCTAGAAAATAATTAAATCACTTGGAAACAGTTTATGGTTTTGAGGGTTTGCTCTCATTTTTTGCTGGGTGAAACCAGACCAGTACATAGTCTAGGGCTCATTATTTCCTGCTAATTATCCAAAATAATTGACTTCTCTTTTCAATGCCCCACACATTGTGGAATTTTTCACCCTGGCTGATGGGAACAGCCTTACTTCTTTCTTATCTTTGCCCTGGGGTGGCTCCCTCTCCTCCATTTGGGTAGTTCTTTTCTGGGACTTAGTTTATTTACATGCATGTGCTAATAGTATTCTGTTGGAGACTTGAGTGGGGCTCTGAAGGTCTCTGGAATCTTTCCTTGGTGCAGCTCTCACTTCTCAGACTATCTTCTCTATGAACTCGAGCTACCTTGGCATCCCTCATCTTCCGGGGCCATGTCCTCAACTCGGGGAGATCATCAGACTTCACTTTGGGTCACTCTTTAAGCCACAGTCTGGAATCTTCCCTCATGAAGTAAACTAGGAGGCCTTAGGGCTTACCTCCTTTGTTTCCGGTCTCTCAGGGATCACTCCCTTTGCTGTCTGATTCTCAGTGCCCTGAGAACCATTGCCTCACGTGTGTTATCAGGTTTTAAGTTGTTTGAGGATGGAGGGTAAGACCCCCCCAAGATGGTATTCTCCCATCTTGACTTAAGAACAGATATGTGTGAATTTATTTTTTTATATTGGATTCCTACTAGTTGGGCACTTTATTAAGTTATTCCTGGGTTCTCTTGTGAGCACCTATAATCTATCCTTAAAACAGAGGACTCCTTAAAATGACAGCATAATTTGAAAACTTGTATTTTTTAAAGGTAATTTTGATAGTTTAGATAATGGTACACTTTCCTCCCTTGATTATTCAGATTATGTATACTAATTTTTCCTAAACAGACTTGTATCTCTGTATAAAAATTAACATAGAGCAGCTGGTATTTTATGAAATGATGATGCTAGACAAGAGTTTTGGATAGGAAGTGGAGGCGAATACTATATTTGTTTGAACGTGCATGGGATTTTAATTAAGCTAAAATTAAGCATGGTAGAAATCGTCCAGGAAGCTGATGACTTTCATTCTTATTCTTAGGGAATTCACGGGGTGGACGTTCCTATGACCAAAATGGTCAGAAATGCATATTTATGTGTGGGATTCTGAACAGGCTTATGAACATTCTGCCCTCAATCCCATGCCAAAAAAAAAAAAAAAAATGCTTTGGCTCAAGAAAAAAGCGCCACCTGCTTTGCCCACAGAAGAATTTTAGGACTTAGCCGGAAATCTCCTGTTCTCTCATTGATGATCTACCAATGCTTTAACACACCGAAACCCCGAAACGTCAACCAATTCTTAAGACATTCCAAAATGTAATAAGTAATGAGAACTGGGAGATATGCTTTTTAAAAAGTACCTTTAGGGGCACCTGGGTGGCTCAGTCAGTTAAGCGTCTGACTTCAGCTCAGGTCACCCACAGTTCGTGGGTTTGAGCCCCGCGTTGGGCTCTGTGCGGACAGCTCAGAGCCTGGAGCCTGCTTCGGATTCTGTCTCGCTCTCTCTCTGCTCCTCCCCTACTCATGCTCTGTCTCTCAAAAATTAAATAAACATTAAAAAAATTTTAAAAAGTACCTTTATCTCAGACATCTTTACAGCAAGCATTACCTGCAAATATTGCTATAACCGTTTAATCAGACATTCGTAGGAATTGGGCTCAAAAATTTAACATTTAAGTAAATACCTCTGGCCTTTACTACATTTTTATTGTCATTCCATTTCAGTGGTCAGGGAAATTATAGATATAGTCAGAGTGTGGATACATAGACATGTTTCGATAATTAATCTGTTTCAAAGATACAAAAGTCCTGATTAAGACAGACCTTGAAAGGTATGAGCTATATATATATGTATACATACATGTACATATCAGCTATATGTATATATATATATATATACATGATTCTTATTTATTCTTATACATTCTCTTCTCCTCTCAAGGTTTTCACGTATTACTTATTTATTCAAGTATTTATTATTAAGAAAAGTTGCAATCATAAATAAAATCTAACAAAGTTAGATGTTATGTTATGCATGGTGTACTTTATTGCCATCCAAATGTTATTGTATCTCTTCCCCTAAATCTTGCTCAAGTGTTTCCAAAGCCTTGGAAGCTTGAGAGCTCAAAGACATTGCTTAGAAAAGTTACTCACTAAATTTAAGACTAAGTTCCGACAGACTGCCTGTGACCGATCCGATCCGAGTCTGGGGAAACAGAGATGAGTAGGTGTTGCCTGTGTCTAGAGTATCTCCCTGTTGAGTTGGGGGGATGGACTCCTCAGGGTACTGTCGTGCGTCCTCAGAGCCTTGAAGTAAAGCCCGTAATGTCACCGGTGGGAAGTGATCGTAAGGAATTTCTAGAAGAGTCTTGAGCAATGATGAGAAGTAAGTTCGTTGAAGGAGGTGATGGGCGGAAGCGTTAGGCCTGGAATGAGACCTCCGGATGAGATTGGGTAAAGTTAATATCAATAAGCGGAAGGGATGAGAAGCATCAGAAGGTGTGTGAGGAAGGGCATTCTTGCTGCAGTCCTTACGTTATAAGACAAGCAAAGAAAATGATAGCAGAAAGAAAGCCAGAACCTAGGTATTGTAGCATCCAAAATAGGGAATTTACCCTGTAGCTAATAAGCATTAAATGTTTAAAAGCAGTGAAATAGTTTTATTTTCCTTTAAGCAAGATCAGGGACAGCAGACTCTGGTTCAGAGACCAGCCTCCGTTAGCGACTTGTTTATTAAATACAGTGTCGCTGGCACAGAGCACATCTATTCGTTTGCACATTGTCCTTGGTCACTTTCATGTAACAAAGGCAGACTTGAGTAGTTGTGATGCAGAATTTAAGGCCAAGAAAGCCTAAAACATTTACTATCTGGCTTTTTATAGAAAAGGTTTGCTAATCCAAGGGTCAACCTTGACCCTTGACATTCTGGGCCAGATAATTTTTTGTTGTGGCTGGCTGTCCTCTGCCTTGCAGAATGTCGGCAGTGCACCTGGGGTCTACCCACCAGATTCTAGGAGCACTGCCCCCACCCCCACCGCCTACATGACGCCCCAAAATGTCTCCAGACATTGCCAGATGTTCCCCAGGAGGGAAAAATACTCCCCCCTACCCCCACTTCGAGCAGCTCTGTGAAGTGTGGTTTTAAGTGAACGTGATCACGGATGAAATAAGGCAGTGGAACCCCGAACGGACTGGAAAGACAGACGTAAGAAGCCAGATGAAAGTAGTATCCCTCAGCGACTGTGAGCACAGGGCTTCAGACGGATGAGGATTGGAGGTCTAGCTTCGGCTACAGCCTGGGTAACGATGCCCGGAACTGAAGTAAGGAACCGCAGAGGAGAAGCAGGTGTCAGAGGGAAGGAGTGGGGCTGGTTTGGATGCAGTGGGTTCAGGTACCGAGAGCTGATGGCTATTGAATATGTATATTTGGATGTCAGCTTCGTATAGCTGGGCTGTGGCTGCAAACCGAAGAACGCAGCGTCAGAAAATCCACCGGGATATGAAGTCAATGGAAACTGGGACCAAAAGAGAGAGCCGGACATAAAGAGTGCACAGTGTCCACTGTATCTCTAAATTAGGGACCGACTCACTGAGGGTGCCAGGGAGGAGAAAATCCGTGTAGATCATTAGCATGTTGCTAACGAAGAACTGTTGAAAGATATAATGAGAGGAGGGAAGAGAGGGAGAGAAGAGACCGTGGTCCAGAACTCCCTGACCTCTGAGGAATGCTGCAAGGTCACCACTTAATGCTGGCCCGAAGCATTTCCAAGAATAGCATAGGTAAGCAAGATACTTAGCTTAAAGTTTTCACAGGGGCGGGTTTCTTGTAAACCCGGTGCGTGTATGGACGCCGCGCCTGGGAGATGGTGATTAGGGCAGCGGGAGAGAGTTTCCAAGGGCGCCATCATTACAGCAAAACTTGGCACCGATCTGTGGAAGAAGCTCAGGGCCTGGGACTGAATTCATGAAGCTGTAGTTTCCATCGTTTCCTTTCTCTACCAGAGACCCCTGCTCACACGCAGGGTATATGATTCTGAGCTGCGCACGTGTCAACGTAGGCTTGAAGCTGTTCCGTTCTCTCACCTTCACTGAAGTTCACCTACTCAGCAGTGCTGGGTTTAGACGGTTTAAAATGTTTTTTTTTTAAATTTTTTTATGTTTATTAATTTTTGAGACAGAGAGAGACACAGCATGAACAGGGGAAGGGCAGAGAGAGAGGGAGACACAGAATCCAAGGCAGGTTCCAGGCTCCGAGCTGTCAGCACAGAGCCTGACGCGGGGCTCGAACCCACAAACCATGAGATCATGACCTGAGCCGAAGTCGGACGCTCCACTGACTGAGCCACCCAGGCGCCCCAAAATGTTTTTTAAAATAAATTGGCCCCAGACTTTTTTTTTTACTATCATTCGATCTGAACGTGTAGAAGAAGAAGCATCCGAAGAAAAAGGAATCTTTAAAAAACCGTTAAACAGTGAATAAGAGAAGAGAGGGCTGGTAGGGAAGAGCTGGCAGGCCCAGCGGCTGGGGGGGGGGGGAGGGGAGAGGGGAGGAAGGTCCGCATCGCAGATTCCTCCTCACGATCTCGACTGCGCCTGCTCCTTCGCTCCTGCTGCTGGGGCCAACACAGCCACGCCTCCTCACTGCCTCCCGGAAGGCCAGTGACAAACCCGACTGTCACCTCCAGCTGCAGAGGGTGACCAGGCGCCAGAAAGCAAAAATGGTCAAACCCCTTAATATGTTAGAAATAAAAGTAAGACATGGCCGGCTGTGGAAGTCTGGACTTTATCCTGGTGACTCATAAAGGACGCTCTGTGACAGGACGGCCACCAGTTTTGATATGTTGGTAGAAGGGGATGGTCACCAGAAAAACAACATCCATGAGTTACTATTAAAATAATAGTAAATATTTTAGAAAGTCTTTCATTATATTTGCCTTATAAATATACTTATTTATGCATGAATATTATAGTTTTAATTATATTCCTATATAAAATAATATTTAAATAATCATTAAATTCTACCTCATTTCTCTTTTCTTCTTCTTGTTCCTTTGACCACTCACTCAACAAGAGCTCGTTGAATGTTTTCAACATGCCAGACATTGAGGGTGCGTTAGGGGTGAAAATATGGACTCAGGGAACATTCTGGGTCAGAAGCCAGGGGCATAGAAAATGGCAATGTGGAGCCATGTGCTTGAAGGGGGTGCAGACAGTATGTAGACCAGGCCGTGTAGGTTTCCAGGGAAGGGGTTCATCTGGAGTAGATGGCACTGAGCTGGGGTTTGAAGACCATTTAGAATTAACCAGAAGAAAATCACAGGTCCGTTGTTCACATAAGCGTGTGTGGAAGCACCATGATGAGGAAGGAAGGCAAGTTCAGTACCTTCTAGTGTGGCTGGAGTGTGAGATCCCAAAGGCTGGGAGGGGTTTGACTAGAAAAGACAGAGTAAGGAAGGCATCACGAAGAACCCGTAGTGCGTATGCTGAAGACGGGGCGGTCCCTGAAGGATGTCGAGCAAAACAGTGTGAAAAATTGAGTAGACAGGGCAAGGCAGGTGTCTTCAGGGCACTGTTGATCACAGTGACTGAGAAGGAGGCAGTTGAGGCTTTATGGAGAGAATTTAAATGAGATGACAGGAAGGTGATAAAGGTCACAGATGTTCAGGATGTTACACACGCAAGGCGCTGATGAGCGAGTCTCGGAAGTCTCCCGGTTGCAGCGGGGAGGTGGACACACGGTGGACCCCGTGGAGGAGGGTCCGTGGCTGGGAGGAGTGGGGTGTGGACCGCGTAGGGCTCCAGGGGCGCTTGGGGATCCACACTGTGCCGTCTGGCGGGCAGTTCAGGAGAGTGACGATTGCGTTTTACAGACACACGTTTCAAATCATTCGTTCATAAGGGCTAGTTACAGCCTTGAGTGTGCTTGAGATTGCTCAGGCAAGACTTTCCAGGGGAGCCAGAAGCAAGTGCTGAAAAACAGACACACATGTCGTAGCAGGAGGGAGGAGTTGGCTGTAAAGGGAGACAGGGATGCGGCGGGACCGTGGGAGGGAAACTCCGGGGTGGCAGGACCACCGGGGAGGCCATTTCAAGGAGGGAGAAGTCAGCGGTGTCACGGGCTACCGAGCGATCAGGTTGTAATGAAAATAGAGAAGTGCCTGGGAGGAAAAAGCCCTGAAATAGTTATTGGATTTGACACAGAAAATGTTAACCATCCTGACACATGATGTTTCGGTAAAGATGTGTCTGGAAACGGAACGTGAACTGGAGACACTGGAGAGCACCCTGGGAGGAAGAACTGAATTGGACTTGACTGTTGCTGGAGCGCACACCCATCCCTGCCCATTCTGAACCCCCAAACGTAGTGTGGTTAAATACCATTTTCCCACAAGGCGAAATCATGACTATCAGACAAATACGAAGCATATCAAAGATTTTGTGGCACTCCTTATGAAAAGAGGAAACTAACAAGATGTTAGAACCGGTTTGAGCGAAAATCCGATTTACAGAGATCTATCTTCCCTACTGACCAAATGCATCTGCACTGGATGCAGATGGAATGTATTTGCGTTGCTCCTGACAGGAAGTATCTGCATTGTTATCAGCTTCTCGCAGCTTGCATTCCAGTCCTGCAGAGCTGTGAAATAGCTTAGTCGAAAGCATCGGAATATCACACCTCTGTAAAGTTAAGTAATTGCCAGGGGTCCACTGGACAGTGTCCAGTATCCTATTGAGCCGATACCCAAAGGCAAGACAATGTCTTATTCACCATTGTTTTCAGTCCCAAGCAGAGCGCTGGGCAATGGGTCGATTTTGTTTGTTTTTATTTTTGTATTTATTTACTTCTTTTTGAGTTTTTATTTATTTTTGAGTGTGTGTGTGTGTGTGTGTGCGTGTGTGTGCACGCTCATGAGCAGGGGAGGGGCAGAGAGAGAGGGAGGGAGAGTATCCCAAGCAGTCCCCAAGCCATGCATGAGTGTGGAACCCGATGCAGAGCTTGAATTTACCAACCGTGATACTGTGACCTGAGCCTAATGCAAGAGTCAGACACTTATCCGACTGAGCCACCCAGGCGCCCCTCCACCAGCACTTTTAAGTGTGTGCTGTTTCAAAGGTGTGTGATACGTTAATGGACTTGAAGAGACAGAGCATGTTGTGTGTTATCAAATTAGTGCCAATTTTAATTGTGTCTTTTTTTATTTAAAACCTTAACTAGCAATATTAGTACCTATCAGTGAATGGTAATAAGCGCTCGAGGCTAAGCTCTCTCAAGTATCATGCGTTTTTTATCACTTGGACCCACCAGTGAATAAGCACAAACTGACAATTGTGACAATAGGTAATTAAGATTTGATATGACAACTAGGTGCTCATGTAATTTTCCCTCGAAATGTAAGTGTCCTGGATACTAATTCTTAATGTTTTCTCCCTCACTCTTATCAAAGCATCTCTGTCAGTTTGTTCAAAAGTCACAGGTCAATTCAAAGTGTCTCGCTGAAAAGACACAAAAAGTCCATTCCTCATTTTAAATTTATCATTTTGATCATATGCTCTTAAAACGGTATGCTTCTTGCATTTCTTGGCTCAAAAGGACTGAATTCGGTCAATTGACGTTAGAATTTATTACTGCTCATTTTTGATGACTCACCACGGGAATATCTGTTTTGTCTTTTATAAGTACTGGTTGGCTCTATCTTAGAATTAATACTTTCCATGCGGTATCTGGATACACTGGAATATTATTCAGCCTTAAAAGTGAAGGACATTCCGCCATTTGTCATCTGGAAGTTCACAGAAATGCAAAAAGACAAATACTGGCTGAGCTTGCTTATATGTGGAATGCAAAATAAGTCGAATGCAAAGAAGCAGAGCGCAGAATTGTGGCTGCCTGGGGCTGGGGGAGGGGAAGTCAGGAGGCGAAGCTCAAAGGGTAGAAAGTTTCAATTCTGCAAGACGAATAGGTCCCAGAGATCTAATGTACATCAGGGTGCCTCCAACTGACAACACCGCACTGTATACTTAACGCTTTTCTAAGAGGATAGATCTTATATTATGTATTCTCATCATGAATAAATTAAAAAAAGAAAAGAAAACCAAAGAGGGTGGGAGGAACTTGCAGAGGTGATGGGTATGTTTATGGCCTTGATCGTGGTGATGAGGTCACAGACTTATCTGTATTTCCAAACTCAGCCAGTTAAATACATTAATACATACAGCTTTGGTCAACCATACCTCAGCAAAGTGGTTTTAAAAATATAACTATGGTTCACCCTTGAACATGCTCCATGTGGGGGTGAGGGGCCCTGAACTCCCCCTCCCCACAGTCGAAAATCGGAGTAGAACTTTTGACTCCCCAAAAACATAACCACTAAGACCCTTCTGTTGACTGGAAGCCTTGCCAATAACATGAACAGTTGATTAACACATATTTTGTATGTTGTATGTATTCTATACTGTATTCTTCAAATGAAATAAGCTAGAGAAAAGAAAATGTTATTGAAAAAACTGTAAGGAAGAGAAAAAACATTCACGTGGTGTGTTGTAAAAAAAATCCACATAGAAGTGGATCCACTCAGTTCAAACCCATGTTGTTCTGGGGTCACCGTGGTACTCTCCGAAATTAACAAACATCATTGCGTTCAGACACTGATCTCCAAGTCATCTCCAAGCCTGTCACACGCTTTCGAAGCAGGTGTTTGAAAGAAAGTCCCATTACTATTGAAACAGTCAGATCTAGTTGCAGGGCCGGGCCGTTCCTGTGACGATCACAGCAATTCTTCTTCTTCGCGATCTGCTAACCAGCCCTAATGACAATGACATTCTCACGAGTGGATTCATCTGGTAGTAAGCGCCCCAATTCGATGTCCAAAATAGACATAAACTTATTGAAATAATAAAACCGGCATCAGCTACCAATCTCCATGAAATGTTTCAGCCCTTTCCAAGGAAAAGAATTGCCTTCTATTTAGTAGAGAGTAGAGAGAAACCCAGCCCTGCCTTGGTTTCCTGGCCCTGCTCGGCAGATAGGTGGTCGGACTGACCCTGGCGAGTATTGGGTTAAGAAGCAAATTGCTTTGCAACTGGGATAATTTTACTTAAACCACGCAGCTTGAAGAGGTCGCCCGTTTACAGGCTCGAACAACCAATGAACATCTGTTCTTTTCAGTTGAACTAGACAAGCTGTTCTCGTACCTGATAAATACAAGCTCTGGCTGAGCCAGAAAATTCTGCAAAGCACAGAGGGGGAAAGAGGCCAGCACATCAGGTTCAGCGTAGACACTGCTGGCGCCCAGTGTCCTGGGCGTGTGTCCCAAGAGCAGAAGCAGCCGGATCGGGTGGTTTGCCTGTGACCGTATATTTCAGCCCCGTTGCAACCTCAGTCCACCAGAAGGCACCACAGTCTGCAGTGTCCCCTACGGTAGACGGTTCTGGGGTGCTGTGTGAGCACGGGTGGGGCTTGTGTGCAGGGAAAAGCCCGAGGGCTGCCCCCGAAGCGAGCGCACACCTGGCTAAGATAAATGTCACGGGCCGCGAGGGCTGAACGGGAAATGGAACATAGAGGATGATTCACACTGGGCCACTTCTAATTTAGCGTTTCCCTTTCCTCCATGTACTGAATACCCAGAACGTTGTGACATCCCACAATTAAAACGAAACAGTGAGACCGGCTTTAAGTCAGAGAACTCGAGAGGATTCTCATGGAAATTCTTAGCAGATGCTCTGAATTCAGTTTTTCATCTGTGTAGCCGCACTGGCGAATCCCAGAGCTGAGGTCGAGTTTAGCGTTCTTTTTTTCCACCCGCCTCCTGGACTGTCTGGAGCCGAGAACCGTGGGTGAGTGCCCCGGGATGAGGCCACGGCTCTGGGAGGGCGGTCTGCTTTGCCCCAGGCTCAGGCACGAGACGCTCTCCAGGACAAGGTTACAGTAGAAGGGGACGCATGGCGCCGTGGTCATTCATAGCCACCACCTTGGCCCCGCACACAGCAGCAGTGTAGCCAAAAACAACCAAACCAAAACAAAACAAAGACAAAAAACAACAACAACAAAAATCACTGCCTTCGGTAGAGCTCACAGCTTGGGAGCTGGAGTCAGCCTGGGGTCTTTGCGGTGGGGGGGGCTCCGCCGAGGCCTCTGGGCTGGTCCAGTAAGTACTCAGGAACTCCAGGACTCCCTCCCTCCTCCGTGCCTCCGCCTCTCTCTTCCCAGAGCCTCTACCAGCAGTGGCGTCGAAGCCAGGTGTCACGTGAGAATGTGTGGTGCCGTGTTTTAGACCCGCGACAGATACACGCCCCATCGTTAGGGCTGCGATGACCCGAAAGTAATAACATAATCGTGTTGTTAAAATAATAGTAACAGAAGCAACAGCCGCCATCGCCAGGAGATGAGAGAGAGAACTCCGATTTGGAATTGGAGGCACTGGCTTGGAGTCTGGCTTTTCCACATCGCGTCTTATTAAGCTTCTCATGTATACATTATCCTCTATGATGGTTACCTTTATCCTTCCAGCTCAGGGACAAAAGGGGCCAGTTTCGGGTTTTATCTCCTCTCCCACAGAAACTTCGCGGAAGCCAGATTAGCCCTTAGCGCTGCTGCAAGCGAACTCTGAAGGTGTCCCGCGGCCTTTTTAAATGTCACCCTGGGGTTGTTGTGAGAATTCAGTGTTGGCGTGCAGTCACCTGTCATCACTCCTGCAATTTATAGGCACTTTGGTAGTCTCCCAGCTTCCCTCCCTCCGTCTCTCCCTACCCCTTGCTCCATTTCCAATCCTGGAGAACTGGGCATGGGAAGGAGGCATGCCCCTAGCCCTGCCAGCCGCCCAGCCCCACCCCCAGAGCCCGGGTGGGCGTGGGGTGACGCTGGGGAGTAGTTCCTCCCATAGCCTCCCCACTCTTCCCCAGGACTTCATTCCTGGGGACTCTTGAGCCTGGAGGCACATGTGGGGGGGGGGTGAAATGCCACCATGCTTTTGAATGGTGTGTCCCTGTTTCTAAAGGTGACAGCAGCCTCTCCACTATCGGAAAGAAAAGGGCAGTCAGTCTTGACCAGCGGCATAAGCAGGAGGCCCGGGATTGTCGTAGTGTGTGTCGTTTTCTCTTAACCGAGTCATCGGCAGATCACGGTGCGCACTGAGAAACTCAATGTGGACCCGGCTAGATGTAAAAACAAACTCAAGTCCAACCCGCACAATCCACTAGACCCAAAAGCTGTTGCAAAGTACAGCTGATGCCTCCTTCCTGTCCTTCTGGGAAATATGCAGGAGGAGTCGCGGGTACTGGGCAGTGGAGACGGGTGACGCCCCCGGGGCGCGGATCGGGCCGACCAGCTCCAGGCAGAGGGCACGGCAGGTGCCGAGAAATGTGGGAAGACCGTTAGCGGTGTGATTAGCCTCGATGCGAAGGACCCGTGAGCAGCTGGGAGGAGACGAGGCCGAGTGACGGGCCGGCACACATGATAAAGGCTTCGTAATGGGTGCTGAGCAGCACCCTTGCTGTACCGTGTGGAAGCACAGGACGGAGACTTCAGGACAGGCAGGTCGGGGGCGGGGTGGTGAAGCCTGGACAAACCTGCAATGGGAGATGGGACCCTCACACCCCAAGTCATGGGAGGACGAGACAGAATGTGCGCCCGCAGGGAACGCGATGCATTTTTGTGTGAACGAGGATTTTTAACAACTTTATCTATTTGCTTTCACATCTTTAAAGGAAAAAAAAAAAAAAGTGCTCCTCTTCGGTCGAGAAGCATCTCTGCAAACCCAGTCCCTGTCTGTCTCTTTTCTCTCTGTTGTCCGCTCCCCCCACGCTGAGATAGATTTCCCTTCTCCCCGAAGCCCTCCTGTGCTCCTGGTTCCTCCTCTCCTCCTGTGTTCATGATGTATGTCGGTCCCGTTGCTAGGCAGCTGTTACACTCAACCCACCACTCAGCATTCTGAATGCTGGAAATCAGCCCGAATAGCCGGAAAATCGCCCCTCCGCACCTGCACCGTGTCTGCTGTGAGAGCCTGCATACGCGGAGCCACAAGAACGGTCCCCGCAAGTGCGTGCGCCCCGCGGAACGCATCCCGTTGTAACCACAGGCGGAGCCTCGCCTCTGGAGAGCGCCCTGCGGGAAAACGTCAAGGCAACGGTCCCGGAAGAAACCGCGACCTCGTCCTATGGGAGCTGAAAACGAAGGACAAAACGATCTGGAACCCAACGGCAGGACCCCAGAATAAGCACGAAGAGAATGTAGGCCTGGTGTGTTTCGGCGAATGTCGGCTCCGAGCTCTGTTGTTCTTCCTTGCCCCCCAGAAACAAAACGCCCAAAGAACTTGGCTTGGTTCAATTTCGCCCTCAGGTTACTGACCTTTTCTTCTCTTTTCACCGTGAGCCAGCACTCGCGTGCCCCCCGCCATCCGCTCATGTCTTGGTACCATCTCAGTCCCGCTCCGTGGCTCTGGCAGGGCCCTGGGTTCCCAGTCACCCAACCAACATGCTTTCTCCGTGTGGGCATGCTTTAACACTTCCGCTCTGACCGAGTTTCCAACTCTGCCTTCCCTCGGAGCCTCTGAAACTGATCGGCCCCAGCCTTGCTTCCTGCCCTTCCCCTCCTCCCTCTGCCCTTGCCAGCTGCCTCGCTCTACCAGCCTCCACTCTAGAGCTCCCGAAACATCCCGTTCCTCTCCCTGGGGATTATCCAGTCCGTTCCGGAGGGATGAGGTTAATGGTGCTCCCCCAACAGTATTTTGTTGTTCCTGATTAAGTTAGTGCAACATGTCCATTAGAAGAAAATTTCATGAGGTCTTGAAATAAGAAAACCACCTCTTTTTCTGAGATACAATTTTGGCCCCAAACCTCAGGCTTGATGTTGGGGTGTAGGCAGTAAGCCGAGAACTTTGCTCTGCCCGTCCTGCTCTAACCTATGCATTTCTTGGCAGAGTATCTCGCTCATGATAGGTGCTCAATAAATATTCGCTGAATAGAATTAAATATTTGGGGACCGAAACTTTCACAACAGACTCGTGTTTGACAGTGAAGAGATGAAGTCAGTGTTCAGCAGACAATCGAGTTCAGAGAAATTGCACCTGAGGGGGTTTTTTTAGTTTGTTTGTTTTTTAAGCATTAGCTTGATACACATGCTTTGTATTTTCCTCAGGAAATGATTCTAGTGTTTCATAGGACCCTTCCTGAAGCAGTCGGTTGAGACTCACTACTTGGTTTAACCTGACCTCTGTGGTCTCTCTAGAAGCCCTCTTTTATCCCCAGGCTCACAGGAAATGGGGTGTGAAAGTCCTCCCTAAAAGTGCGAGGAACGATCACTTTGGAAAAGACGAGTATTTGCCTCATTCCTGAGGGTTTACTGTGCACTCCTAATTAGTCTGCTCTTGTCTGTCTCTCTGACTTCAGGCTCTCCCGCTCAGAACAGAGACCCCCAGCTACCAGGGGGTTCTTCACCTACGATTTTGGCAGGCGTCGCAATGCCTGGTATGATTCCGGTGTCATCCTGTGCCCGATGGCACGAGCGTGTTCAGGAGCCTCTTGTACTGGAATCCTTGAAGTAGAGAAAGTACTCAATGAACAGTGTACAGGTTGGAGAATTTTTTAGCAGCCGTGATAGAACTGGCCCGTGAAACCTTACATTAAGTATTGACCATTTAGGCTATGGATTGGCTAGAAGAAGGGACATTGGACGTCAGCAGTCATGTTGCCGAGAGACACGAGGCAAACGGGGCCTCCAACACAGCTTTCAGCTTCAGCCTCAAGGGCAGGGGAGGACTCAGCACTGACACAGCCATCTCCTAGATGGCCGGCACCGTCCTCACCCGTCAGGCAGAGGGTAGTGACAGACGAAACCGACAACAGCTGAGCAACTGGCAGCGGGAGGCAGGAGGTGTGTTTTGGGGCGTTGCCTGAGGTTTGGTCCCCCCCATCCTTCGTCCCAGCAAAACGCACCCCCTCGGGCGCGCTCACTGCCTCCCTCCCTCCCTCCTGTTCGGGCTGCATCAGGCAAGCAGCTACTCTTGTCTTGGGTGTCAGTTTCCTCCTCCAGTCTGGGTGGTCCGCTCCTCCCCTGGCACCCATGTCCATCCATCAGGAGCCCCTCCCACGTTTCCCCCTCCCCATGCCGTAGACAGGGCTCACCTACTTTCTCCCATGGCTCCTGCTTCCCTCCCAGGCTGTGGGAAGAGCCTCTGGGTAGTCTCCCTGGCTCTCCACCCCCAGGCCAGCAGCTTCAACGACTCTTCTGGGGTCCGATGGCAGGACCCATCTGCCCAAACTGCCACTCGCCAGGGCTCTCAGGGTCAGGGTCAAAGCCAGAGTCACCTACATGGTCACGTCCTTGCCTCTGCAAGTCTGTCTCCGCCACCTTTCCTCTCTCTGCCCTGGTATTCCTCCAACGGACACAGGCACGACCCCACTCGGGGCGCCTGGCCTTGGCCTCTGCTCCCTCAGCTTGGGCTTCTCTTCCCCGGAGACCTCCCCAGCTCACCGTGAGATACCTGCTCTCCGCGAAACCTCGTCTGCCCCATTTTTCTCCATCTCTCTCGTTGTGTCTGACATCCTTCCTGGTGTGTGTTTCCATTCTCTCTGCTTGTCTCATGGCATGTTAAGAATTTTCATCTGATCTGTCCCCTGCTGCATTCCATGGACATATTTTGCATTCAGTCCGTATTGCTGTCAGTAAATGTTGATTGACTGAATGAGCCCGAACGAAGGCACCCTGGGACTCGGACTCCGGACATGGAATCAGATCGCAGTCATTCACCTCAACCGGAACCAGGAAGGATGAGACACGGGTTGTTTAGGAGACTTGACGGTTGGCATCTTAGAGTCGACCGACTTATCTCAGAGCCAGGACAGTTGCCAGCCTGAATACAGGGGTCTTCAGTGGGTCGAGGTGACCTTGTCTGGGACCGCAGAGGCAGAGGAGGGCTTAGGGAATGGAAGCCCCAGTCCCATTGCACCTGTGCTCAGGACTCATGCTCTGCCCCAGGCTCATCATCCCCACTCGGTCTCGGGTTGAAATTTCTGTGAGATCCTGCATTAGCTCGGTGACAGACCAGTGACACCGCCTATAGGTGACACTCAACATTCCGAAAGATGAGATGTTTTTAATTACACTAAAATGGAGCACCTCGCCGTGTCTGAGATGACGTTTCTGTCTTTGCAGTTGAAATGTCAGAATTAGACCATTTTAGGTGTCAAAAGAACAATATAAAATGAGGGGGAAAAAGCACCGAGTGTGAGATCTTTGTTCTGACTTGTTAATACTGTATTCAGATACTTGAATTATGTCAATTCAGTTCTCAGCGATAATTAGCAGGGCTCCAGAATGAGACAATTGTAAGAGAATAAAAAGATAATTTGAGTGATTTCATTTCATTGTGTAGCTCCGGCTAAATGGTAGGAACGTGCCGGCTTTCCGGAGTGCCTGAATGGGTCTGTATTTCATTATGAGCTCAAGTTTACCATCAAAGAGGCCCAGTCACCCAAAGGTCAGAGAAACCAGAGTTCTTATCTCTGGGCGTCCAGCGTGCTGCCGACGATAAGGCCGAGTTCCACCTTTTCTGTCTCTTGTGCCTCATTCTTCCTTTTCCACCCTAGAGCCTTCTGGGGCTGGGGGCTTGTAAGTTCCTGCCTCCACTTGGCAGTGGTAGCAGAGACTGCTCTGGAGTCGTACCGCCATGGGTTCAAATCCCCACTCAGCCACAGGTACCACCTCTGTCAGTGTCCTGGGGCCGTCATGACAAAGTTCCACAAACTGGGTGGCTTAAAACAACAGAAATGTATTCTCTCACAGTCCTCGAGGCCAAGAAGTCCCACATGAAGGTGTCAGCAGGGTAATGCCCTTCTGAGACTTTGAGCAGACTCCTTCCTGGCCTCTTTCCAGCTTCCGGTGTGCCGGGCGACCCTTGGCGCTCCTTTTCTTGTAGCCACGTCTCTTCAACCAACCCCCCGCCTTGTCACACGGCCTTCTCCCTGTGCCACGTGGAGACAGGGCATCCTCCTCTCCCTATAAGGAACCCGCCATATTGGATCCTGGCCCACTTTAATGACCTCATCCTAACCGCGTGACATCTACAAAGACTCTATTTTCTTTTTTTTCTGTTAATTTTTTTAATGTTTTTATATTTGAGAGAGAGAGAGAGAGAGAGAGAGAGAGAGAGAGAGGGGCAGAGTGCAAGTAGGAGAGTGGCAGAGAGAGAGGAAGACACAGAATCTGAAGCAGGCTCCAGGCTCTGAGCTGTCAGCACAGAGCCCGACGCGGGGCTTGATCCCACAAACCGTGAGATCATGAGCCGAGCCCACATTGGACACTTAACTGACTGAGCCACACTGGAGCCCCTAGACTGATGCTTTAACCACAGCACAGAATTTCTGCCCTATCCTGAAAACACATGCAAGCAGACCCAAGAGGGGGCATTACCTGTGAGCTGGCTGCCCAAGGCCCTCATAGCAGATCCCTGCGAAGTTAGAGCCCGAAGCTCTGTTTAGTCCCCCATCCAGGGTCTCTCCTGTTCAGACACACCGTGCGGGGACATCATCTGTCCCCTTTGAACCGTGCAGACGCTGTGTGACATAATCTGTGTTTGCTCGCTGATGTTAGGATGTCATACCCTGCATTTCGGAGGGTGCCCGTCCCTTTTAGAGCGTCCATCCCACCGCCTGCCTCGTGGCGAGCTGCCAATCCCAGCCCTCCCCACACATACCTCATTTACCCACTTTCTCTGTTCTGTTCTACCCTGGGGTACCCTTGTCTCTTCTGCAGCAACCACGCTATAACCAGTAAATAATAATAATAATAATAATAATAATAATAATAATAATAATAATAATGGAAACCAACTCCAGTGCCTACTGGGTAGGAAACCACATTCTTGCCTCCCTTAAAAAAAAAAAAAAAAAAAAAAGGCTGAATACTTCTCACAGACCATTCCGGTGCCTTCAATGTGTTCTAAATAATGAGCAAGAGTTTTCATATCCTTGCCTCTGGCACTACAATTTTATGTTCGGTGTCTGTGACCTGCTGTTTTCACCTTCTCCTGCGCCGTGAGTTTGATACATGAGCCAAAATCCGTGTATGAGAGGGAAGGGCTGTGGCCGAGGTCGATGTGTTTATTTTGTCCAACGCGTGGCAACCAAGACTGAGATCATCCTCAACCCAGGGCAACTGGTCTACCCCATTTTCAGTGAGAGCGCTCAGGATGAAGGAAAGAACTAAATGTCTGCTACGAAAAGTTCAAACTCGGTGCGTTTTCTCAGTGTGGGTTCTACACGAGCCCCACGGTGACTGCCGCATCACCCCCGTGATGCTGGGCGCCTCCCTTCTCCTAGAGCTGCAGGTGGCTCTGGCGCGGCTGTCCGGGGTTGGGGGCACGCCTCTCGGAGAGCTTGCTCCCGGGCGCCTGGGGAATAAAGGTGTAGAAGCGATGGGCTTCCTTCCTTCCTCCCTGGCTCTAAGGAAACAAAGACTTCATTTTAGAAGTTGCCAAATTCGCTGCGACAGACTTTGATGGAACGCTAAGACATTTTATAGGAAATAACAGGGGACTTCCGTGATTTACCTCTTGGCATTAAATTCCCAGAGCAGCTCAACATGGGAATCATATACCCGGCGCAATCAGATGCAGTGACGCAAATCCTTGCCCATTTCCTCCTCCTCTGCCTCCTTTTCCTTTTTCCCCCTTCCCCTCCTCTTCCTCCTTCCCTTCCTGTTCCTCCTTCTCCTCCTCTTCCTCCCCTTCCTCCTTCCTTGAATGCAGTTTTACTTCTACATCCGGTTAAATACCCTGCATGTGAGAGAAATTTCATATAGATTTTTTAAGTGGCTTATGTAATTTTGAAAGGCGTTTTAAAAAATCCATAGAAAAGCATTATATTGCCATGGATTTCAGCAGGGAATGGCAGTCAATTATTCAGAGGAAGTTGCAAATAAATAAATAAATATCCTGCTAGAAGATTGAAAGTACTCGATATGTAATATAGGGGGAAAGAGCCCTCTGCCTGTCCCTTAAATAAAACTTCCGGATGTTTGGCTACTCCTTTATTATAGATTCTAACTACAGCTAGATTCACTTTCAAATGGTAATAAAGAATTCCAAGATTTCTTAAAAGGTGTATTTTTAAGAGCATTCTAAATATTTCAGTGAAAACCATTTTCTCTCTCTCCGATTTTCTCTTGTGAAGCGGTTTTCATCCATCCTTGATCAGAGTGTTGGACACCCATTAAAGGATTGAAATACATATTTGAATCATTTTAAAAATCAGTCTCCCCATAACAGATGAGGGTTATTTCACGGTTGTACTATGCGAAGTGCCCGGCAGACAGAGAATTGGGGACTCGTGGGGTAAAGGAAGAACTGGGGAAAATTTAAGAAGCAGTGTGACAAAGACGATCCTGTTGAACAGAAGCATTCGCTTGACGGACTCAGTCACGGCTCTCCTGTCCCCGCTGTTTTTTCACAGGTACAAGCCATTGGCCGACACGCTCCTGGGTGAGAGGAAACAGCTGTCCGCCGAGGAGAAATGTCGCCTTGTTCTCAACAGTGTAAATTGCAAGGCTGGCAGGTTAGTGACCAGCAAACTGCTAATGTCCCGGTTCAGGAGTTTAAATAAGTGAGCTGGGTCACCGTGGGAGCCTGTGGTCCCACTGGCAGGAACTCTGATGTGGTTGGCAAGACGGGACACTAGGTGTCTTCTCTGGAAATGCATCAGTCTTTCTGAGTTACTGGTTTCAGCAGCGTGGCGGCAAACAGGAGGGAAACCAGCGGGCTCCTTTCTTTCACGGGGAGTTGGAGGGGGGGTGGCGGGCGTGGGGTTCCTGAAGCCTCTGGTTTGCCCGTGTTTCGGATGCAACTTTGTCATTCGGGCTTCCTAAGGGATCGGAAAGTGAGCAGAAGTCAGAGAAGGCAGTTCGAGGACCTTGATTTCTTGTTTCCTGGCGGGTGGGTCACCAGCGTTCTGGAGACCGACTTCCTGGTCCCTCGGGGACAGTCCAGGGTCTTCTTACAGCTTCTCTTTGCTGCTTCTCCTCTGCCACACCCTGAAAATGTCACTGTCCCTTCAACCTCGCTTCTTGGCTGCAGCTTCATACATAACCGGAAATGTGTGATTCTTTCCTGTGACCCTCTGGGATGGCAGAGTCCCTGGGGCACAGTGGGGACACAGCCCCTCCTTCCGGAAGGGGAAACATTGGTGAGACAGAAGAGCCCAGGAGGGGCTCCCCAGAAGCAGTGGGGCGTGGTGTAAGGTATGAAACATCAGAATGCCATCCGTGACCAGTGTTGAGAACAGGAGGTTTGAAACTTAAAAGAATCGAGAAGGTTGTTGTGATGCAGGAATAGGAGACAGAATGAAGCCCAAGACACCTGGAGTTCCTGGGCATTTCCAGCTGTAAACCAGCCAAAGGTGCGTGGGTGGCCAAGGTCACGGTGGCCGAAAGCTTTGGCAAAACCTAACGGTTACCAAAAAGCAGACATAAATCTCATTTTTAAAGAGTAGCGGGTCCGGGGCGCCTGGGTGGCTCAGTTGCTTAAGATTCCAACTCTTGGTTTTGGCTCAGGTCGTGATCTCACAGTTCGTGAATCTGAGCCCCACACAGGGCTCTGCGCTGAGCGCGTGGAGCCTGCTTGAGATTCTCTCTCCCTCTCTCTGTCCCTCGCCTGCTCATGCTCACTCCCTTCAAAGAATGAGTAGTGGAGCATTTCCAAGAGGCGGCGTAAGGTAATGGGTGAGGCCAAAGGGCAGGACCTTCCTTCGGATGGTTCGGAATTGCTGGATGTGTCTGGCGGTGCCTGCTATC
The DNA here is from genome assembly GCA_030068075.1 of Paguma larvata. NCBI lineage: Eukaryota > Metazoa > Chordata > Mammalia > Carnivora > Viverridae > Paguma > Paguma larvata. The sequence continues at coordinate 3,569,661 of CM057839.1, read as the reverse complement.
GGGGACACAGGTGGAGCCCTGCTGTGCCAAAGGATGGGGAACCTAGAATCGGAGCATTCGGGAGGGATGACTTAACTGTGCCACCCTATCTCTTCCTTCATCATCATCCTTTCTCTTTTCTTTATCTGAAACTAATAATGGAGACGAACCTTAAATAGAATCTGAAGGAGGCAGCACACACAGTCGGGAGTAGTCATGGACACACAGCTGTGCCCGGAAACCGGATTAGAAAGGGAGCAAGGAGGAACCGCTAACACGGAGGGTGTCCGCTCGCCACTGTGGCGCCGCTGACAGGAGAGGCGGCTGCGCGTGCAGAATTGTCCAACGAACTCACAGGTCACCGAGGTCATTGCTGCCAAATCATTGCCAGTGTCTTTAAGTTTAAGTCCCTGGGTAGTAGTGGTTCAGGAATACGTCCCTGAGATTTTCTTGTAGTCTTTTTCCTTTAGCAAACACTCGCAGGTAAGTGTAACGTGTTTTATTAGTGGTGAAAAGGAGCTCGGAGTTGTAGAGAAAAGGCGAGAATCAGAATCGTTCTTCCACCAGCAGGTGGCCACCACCGCGATGGGGGACGAGCGTTGGTCCCCTGATGGGAGCGCGTCGAGTGTGGGGTGGTGCATGGCGGCGGCTGGGAGACAGGTGGCCGCCTGGTGGCTCACCTGGCAGCCGCTGTTCCTTCTGCACTGGCGCAGGTGCCGGGGTACTTGAAATTGCAGCCGGGGGTGCTGTTGAATCAGAGCGCACGTCGGGACTTTGAAGAAGTGCGTCCGAAGACAAAACGGGAGCGAGCTCTCACCGCCACACACCGGGCTACACTCCTCAGTCTTTAGCTCCCCGGAGGAGGCTGAAAATACAGGGCAAAAATAAATAAATTAATAAATGAATTCATCTATTCGCTGCATGCTTGCTGGGCGTTCCATATTGAATAGTTAGCAAAGCCTGCTTTCTTCAGCTTCTCCACGATGCAACTTTTCCTATCCTTTATACTAGAAGACAGACCTTTAACTTCCTAGAAATAAAGCGTATTCAGAGAGCAAAAGGATTTTTAAACCACCATTTTTTCCTGACCTGGAAAGCCAGACTCCTCAGTCGCGAACGCAAAGCATTGGCTTGAAATGCGTTGGTAGTAGTTGCAGGAAGAGTTGGTATGTCTCTCATTTTCGGGTGGTTGATCGGGACAGATCGAACGAGGAGCTGTTGAAACAACAGCAAGTTCCTAATGGATGGCTGTTGTTTCTGTAGCACGGCTCCCATCGCTAAGAGTCGCAGCGTGTGTTTCGATTAAGCAGTCAGTGTTCATCGTTTGGCGGTGAACGGAGAGCAGGAAGTGATAGTCGTTCTTTTGATAGTTTTAAAAGCAATGCTAGAAGACAGCAGAGATCAGAGCCATCGTTTGCTGCGTGAAACTGCATAGAATATTAGCTAGAAATTCAATTCTCTTAACTAAAAATACGAGGATCCTCTTATTGTCGCTCTGATGCGTCTCGGAGACGTTGGGAGCTTGCTTCAGTCCTTTTCGTTAATCGGACTCTGTGCAAGCAGGCCTCGGAGGCGGGGTTTCTCGCTCCATCTTCTCCCATGAAACACCGTCCGCCACCCCTAGGACCGCCTCCGTGGCGGGGTGGACACCAGCATCTCCTGTCCAGGTGCGGTAGACACAGCTCCCCTTCGGAGCTGTTGCGTTTGTTCGCTGATCTACGCGTGCTGTTTATTCCGCACGTAGTTGTGGGCCTGGGGTCAGCGCGTCAGGCACGGAAATTTTCAGTATTTCACACGCAATGATTCCTCCCGTCGACGGACTGCGCTACAACTATTCAGAGCTGTGGCTTTATTTGATGGAAACCTAATCACGACTCCCCAGAGCAACCGTACGGGGAAAAAGGCAAGTCGGCAGGGTGAGTGGTAACGACCTCCTCTTAGATATGAGGAAACAGAGTCTTGCAGGTCAGCATACTGATCAAGGCATTAGGTGCGGTCCGTGCTTAGTTTCAGCGGCGAGGTTGCTTTGCGAACCCCGCATCTACGTCTTGCTCTGCTGTGTTCTTTCCACTGCATTTAACTCGATCTATATCTTTTAATGTAACCATCTGAAGCCCTTTTATTCAGATTAGAGAACTTGAAAGGCATAGATTATGCATCGTAGGGTGAGCTTTGATCAAAGGCACTTATAGATTCCTTTATTAGTCTGAGCAGATTGCTTCTTGCAGTTAGTGTCTTTTTTATGTCGATCGTTCACCTGGTAGATGAAGGAGAACCACACTGAGCGTGTCCGCTGCGGGCGATTCTGACCCCAGTCTTTCTTACCCAAGCCGTCAGCCAGTGACCCTTAAGCCCCAGGGCTTTTGGACTGTCATTCCTAACTGCATCTTGGACAGAAAAGGAGGAGAAGGAGCAAAGGGAGAGAAAGAAAAGAAGAGGAAGATGGGGAAAAACCAGAACCAAGTGAGGGCTCTCAGCAAGGCTGTGACTCTAATCAGTCCTGGCTCTGAGCTGAGAGCGGGCTGCTGCCCCAGCCATTCCCTGGGCAGTCCCAAGGTGGGAGACAATTGTGGGCGATGCTTCTGGAGACAGGCATCAGGGTAATGCTCGCTTCCAGTCACGACTTGAGCGAAGGCGGTCTGGGAACGGTCGTAATACGCCATTTTGGTAAATCCACCCAGTTTACAGCTGGCTGGGCCATATTCCAACTTTCCAGCTTTCCCCACCTCTCCGCAACACTCGCTTTCTCCTCGCTGCCTTATTTTTGTCCCTCAGGCCCCACACCTCCTATGGGGTTGCTGACTGCGTCTCCGTCAGAAGGGACGTGTGTGTGCCGGGTCTGCTCCCGCGTCCCCAGCACAGGGTGGAAGAGCAGGCATGGTGGATTTCCATGCCCTTGTGCGTGGCCAGTGGATGAGTCTTTGTGCATAAGAACCAGGCGAACCGTATTATACATGTTAGATGGATGCCACAGACGTGCAAGAGTCTTACAATCTGGAATAATTCACAACCAAAACCCGAGAATGGTCATATCTAGGGAATTGTTTTGAGACAATAGCCAAATAGAATTTTAGCTTGTATCTATGATTAGAAGATAAATATATTCATAAAGCACTTCTATAATTAAAAATTATTTTTTCGGGGCGCCCCAGTGGCTCAGTCACTTAAGCGTCTGACTTCGGCTCAGGTCATGATCTCACGGTTCATGGATTCAAGCCCCTGCATTGGGCAGTGCTAATAGCTCAGAGCTTGGAGCCTGCTACAGATTCCGTGTCTCTCTCTCTCTCTCTCTGCCCCTCCCCCGATCATCCTCTCTCTCTCCTCTCTCTCTTTCTCTTTCTCTCAAAAATAAACATTAAAAAAACTTTTTAATTATTTTTCAAATTGGTTACCACCCTATAAATACAATTTAGGTAGAATATTGCATAAGGTCAAATTAATGATTTTAAGCATTTATGAAAACATGTAACACACTGACCGTGCTTTGCTCTAAAGCATTTTGGCCTTGAAATAATAAGGAACCTATTGCGTATGCTGCGTCACTGGCCGGCACTTCGGCCTCCTTTGCCGTGATTCCAAGCTGTAGCCACAAGTTGTGGCCCACTCATTCACGATCCCGTTCCTTCCACATCGTCAATATGGCCGCTTTCACGTGAGGTGCTTTTACTTTGAACAAAAGCAAAGAAAAATCAGCATGTAGTGTTGGCCTTAAAGGAATCCTGCTTGCTCGCAGTTCCTTGGTCCTGTTTCCAACGAAATGATACGTGTGAAAAACACGGTGGACCAGTCAGAGCTTGGTCCTCACTTCGTGGCGGAATTTAAGTCAGTTGTTTCAGGAGGAATACGGAGCTCACCTGAGTAGACTCACTATGACCAACTTCCACTACTGTTCTCTGTGTCTCCCCAGGTGTATTTTTCCTTACGAAACAAATAGTCTTCAGATGCCTTCATTTGTGGGGAAGAAAATACAAATAATTTGAATTAAGTCATAGTTTGAAAACAAGTTAAATGAAGCCACTAGTTATTAACCTTCTGTTGTTTGTTTTTCAAAATTGCTCAGATATTTTCTTCTATCTAAATATATACATTTTTAGTTCAGTCCTACTTTCCGGTGCCTTTGAAAATAATCCGTCCAGAACTATGCGCGTTGAATCAACCACTTTCTGCCCTGATTTTCCGAAGCCACGCGGCAGCGACTGGCAGGCCGGCAGGCCCATGTGGAACATGCTTGTTTTGCTCTGTTATGTCATTTATGTAAAGTGAAAACTTTTGAAACTACTAATTCTAAGTGGAAAAATAAATGGTATAATCTGATTTTCACACATTTTATATGAATCAACTGGTTCTCGGCTGATTTTTTTTTTCCGTGCAGTTATTTGAATGCTATATTCATTTTACAGCCATCTGGTGGGATGACGGAGGGAGAAACAGATCTGTTAGAGTCAGACCACGCGGTGCCAGGGGCGCCGCCTCAGAACACAGAAGCTCGGAGCGCGGGGGAAGTCGGCGCCGGGGGACGGCGGGCCCCCACGCAGGGGAGCTTTCCCAGGGACGTGTCATTGTCCTTGCAAACAGATTTGCGAACTTTGGGGTGGGGCAAGCTTTGTGGACAGGTAAAGAAAAGAGTCCGGGAGGTGAGGCTCCCTTGAAGCAAGTGCTCGTGGTAACTGTTACTGGAAACAGTGGAAGGAGATATTGAGAGAGATTTCTGCGTGGCCTCAAACATATAAGGACGAGAAGTCAGACCCAGGAAGACTTCCAGTGACTTATTCAAGATCCTACAGACAGAAAGGGAGCCACAAAATGAGAGTGTGGTCTTCGTCCCAACTACACACATGATATGATACGAGCTGGTTCTTGCGTGTGGTGCGTGCATGCACACACGTGTACGTGTCTCTGTGTGTGTGAGAGAGAGAGAGAGAAAGAGGAAGAGGGACCGAGATTCCGAAAGAAATAGCAAAAGGCTGTCACAAAGGACAAACCCCAAATCTTAATGAAATGCACATTTCCTGGTTGTGTTTGCTCACTAACAAAAACATTGCCGTAATTTTCTTTATCATCATCTCCAATGTAATTTTCAAGGAACGGCCTAGATTTCGTGGTGTGTCTTTGGAAAAATCTATGATCTTTGAAGGAGCCACTCTTAACAGTGCTGAGAATCGCAAGATTAACATTTTACCATAACATTAAATAAAATCAGCTGGATGAAGGATTTATTATTTCATTAATCTAAAATAGTACAGTAGAGAAAAGATCATAAAAGTAAGAGCAAGAAACTGTTAAAGTTTTAAGCACCTTCCACGTTTTTTCTACATCTTCTAAGACAAGACAATGGTATCGGAGCCCTTGGCTCTTATTAGCACAATAAATTAATGGTTTATAACCTTTGTTTTATTACTCAAGGAGCACTTCATAAATCAACTGTAAGTACAAGCCAGAAAATAGCCCATAAAATTATTCTTTCTCTCTTATCCCTTCCCTTTGTCTAGAGTTATTAATGTTAAAAATAAGAAACGTTAGGGATCTTAGCGTATCTCTTGATACTATGTGCATTATAAACTGGGACTTACTATATATATGCACGTATATTTATTTCTCTTTTTCTCTGGTACTAAATACATGTGCATATACCTAAAGAGACACATTTTTATTATGAAAGTAGTATTTATTCCTGATAAGAACCTTGAAAAATAGAATTAACGAAGAAAGTACAGATCACCCACACTTGAACTACCTAGAGATAACTACTCCAAATGTTCGATGTGGATTCCCTGCCTCAGTTTTAAAAAATACTATTATAAAATCGGATTCTTGGTCAGTGTCTCTCTCTCCTGTTTCACTCTGAACTCCACTGAGGAAAAATATTATGTCTCACTTTCTTTTCTGTATATTCTCCTGCGTGTGCACGCGTGTGCGTGGTTCACTATTACATGCCCTACCAGGTCTGGCACCGTAGACACTGAACTGGTGTTTGTCGACCGAATGAATGAACCTACTCACTACATTTTCTCCGTGGGAACGAAGGGATCCACCATCAAGCCTTACGGACACGTGTGATGGTTTCTCCTTGGAAGTAGGTTGTTCCTCTCTGCTTTCCTTACACGAAAGACTAAGTACAATATCAGGCACTTAGTAATCACCAAGTGGGAACCGGCTGTGCCTACCCGGATCCAGCTTTCGCCTCCTGGAAACCAGCCTAATTTCCTCGAGCTCCAGGCTTACTGGTTGGTCCAGTCGACAAGCGTTTACGGAGCACCGCCGATGTCCCCGTAGTTGCACAAAGGCGATCGTCAAGGAAGGGGTGTGGTGTAAAGGAAGAATGCTATATCCCTCTTCCGCGGGCTTGCAGGCTACGGGGAAACAACAGCATAAGCGCAGACTGGGATCCACTCTGCAAGGGAACCCGCAAGGACCCTGTACAGACAGGCCAGGTGTCTCGAAGGGCGTCCGTAAGATGAACACGAGTGGGCTGCGATCCGAAGGCTGAGGAGCAGGAGGCAGGGCCGGGGGTGGGAACACAGCGTGCCGGCTGAGAGCCGCTGGGGCAGGTGGCCGGACCTCCGGGGACAAGGAGGCCAAGGGAGAGAACGTCACCACGGGGCAGCGTTTTCTCAACCTCTGTCGTTTCATTACTGCCGGGAGGAAAATTAATGAGTTACTAAGGAATTTCTTGCTGGGAAGGGTAGAAAATCATAGCGGTTGCAGTGGTTGGCGGCCCTCCGAATCTCAGTCCTCCTGGACGGGAATCGACCACTGCTCGACAGCTTCTAGAAAGCCACGGTTCCGTCCGTGCCTAATCCAGTTCCATGTCAGGCGTGTCGATCTCACCTTCCCCAGCTCCAGGTTTCGTTAGTCCTGCAGCAAGCCTTTATTAAGCACCTCTTACAGCTGCAAAGCATGGAACAGCAAAGGGTTTTTTGGCAGGTCAGGAAGCAGTTTCACCGTCTTGAGGACGGTGCTTAGCGGTGAGTGGTGGCCAAGCCCGTGGGACCTTGGTTGCATCAAAACTGCAGCATTCTGTTTTAGGTTCCCTTTGAAACCATCGATGAGTTTCAAAGAGGGTGGTAGCGTGACCTGATTTATGCTTTAAACATGAAAAAAAATGTGTCGTTGGACAACAAGAGCAGAGCCAGGAAGCCAGGTGACAAATGGACATGGTAGCCTGTGCAGATGGAGCAGTGGTAGGCAAGACAAAGGGCGGAGAAGGGGCGGGAGAGGACTCAGGTGACTTTCCACAGATACGCCCGTTAAATCACCTGAGGAGCGAAATCTCTTGTAAAAGCGACGTCTTGAACAAGTGTGAATTTGCTGCCCAAACTACGTGGAGCTTCGAACGATGGAAACCCCCAGCCCTCCAGGAGCTGAAGGCAGAAGATGGCTGACAAAAACACGTGCAGGTGAACCCCGAAGGAAACATGAACGCACCACGGGACAAATATTTGTAAAATTAGGAAAGCTATGTATTTTCTTTATTACATCTAAAAGCGTTCTTAAGGATGAACACTGTAAGAGCCGGTGTCCGGGATGAAGGCGCGTGAGTGTTCCTGTTTTTAGAAATAAAGCCAGCATCAGGAGGTGCAAAGGGCAGTGACTTGGTGGATGCAGGCGGCATGACAGGGCCGTGACTGGATTTGCTGCTCTTAATTGTGTAGAATGGGCACATTCCACGAGGCAGGTAGTTCCTAGTGACATGGAAGCCATCTCGTTAAAAAGAAAGCCTGGTGGTTCTCTCGAAATGAATACATTAACTTATCCGGTGCACTTTCCTCTCTGCTTTTGAAGCTGATCAGCTTTGTTTGGGTTTGGCTTTGGTTTGCTTTTTCACCATGTGTGGCTTTGAGATGAAGAGGTTTATTTTTGGAAGTGCTCTTGGCCACGTGGACATGATTTCTGTAATGAAATAATATATAGGGTCACATAGTGAGTTATTCACTAGGAAGCCCAGAATAGTCGTTTTTATTCATCACCACTTGCTGTACGGGTCATACTGTTCTAGGTGAGAGTAATTAATTTTCTTAGCCTATAATTATATGTAATTCGAGCCAAACCACCTTCCTCAAATACCAGAAGATACAGTACTCTGTTAGCTGTGTGTGGCTGTAATTATCTTCTCTGTGTTGAAGTTAAACTTCAAGAATAGTCTATTTATAACAAAGAGAACTTGTATTTTAGTATAACTGTATCCTCTGAGGATGTTTAAAAATACATTTAGAGCCAGGCAGAACATTAGAATATTTCCATTTGGTAGTCGTTCAAAGCTACCATGAAAAACGTAAAATATTAAAATATTAATGATAAAATATACACACACAAAATAATGCCCATCCTTAGAAATATAATGAATCAAAGAAGCAAATTAGGGAAATGCGTGAATTCAGCCTGGAGAAGATGAATGTTAGTTAAATGGTTGTTTTACTGAACTTCTTGAAAGGATAGACTATATTCTATTTTTCCTTGTGGTTCTGGAGCCTGGCAAGGTGCCTGGTATCAGGAAAGCCTGGCAAATGTTCGGATGGACAGATGGATGGATGGATGGATGGATGGATGGATGGAGGGAGGGAGGGAGGGAGGGAGGGATGGGTGCGTGAGTGGATGGATGGATGGGTGGATGGATGGATGGATGGAGGGATGGGTGGGTGAGTGGATGGGTGGATGCATGGATGGGTGGGTGGATGGGTGAGTGGATGGATGAATGGATGGATGGATGGATGGATGGATGGATGGATGGATGGATGGATGGAGGGATGGGTGCGTGAGTGGATGGGTGGATGCATGGATGGGTGGATGGATGGGTGGAGGGATGGGTGGGTGAGTGAATGGGTGGATGCATGGATGGGTGGATGGATGGGTGGGTGGGTGGATGGGTGGATGGGTGAGTGGATGGATGAATGGATGGATGGATGGATGGGTGGATGGGTGGATGGATGGATGGATGGAGGGATGGGTGGGTGAGTGGATGAGTGGATGCATGGATGGGTGGATGCATGGATGGGTGGATGGATCGGTGAATGGGTGGGTGGGTAGATGGATGGATGGGTGAGTGGATGGATGAATGAGTGGATGGATGAATGGATGGATGGGTGGATGGATGGGTGAATGGATGGATGGGTGGATGGATGGATGGAGGGATGGGTGGGTGAGTGGATGGGTGGATGCATGGGTGGGTGGATGGATCAGTGGATGGGTGGGTGGGTGGATGAATGGATGGATGGATGGATGGGTGAATGGATGGATGGGTGGATGGATGGATGGAGGGATGGGTGGGTGAGTGGATGGGTGGATACATGGATGGGTGGATGCATGGGTGGGTGGATGGATCGGTGGATGGGTGGGTGGGTGGATGGATGGATGGGTGAGTGGATGGATGAATGGATGGATGGATGGATGGATGGATGAATGGATGGATGGATGGATGGATGAATGGATGGATGGATGGATGGACTGACGGACGGGTGGGTGAGTGGATTGGTGGACGGGTGAGTGGATGGATGGATGGATGGGTGGATGGATGGATGGATGGGTGGATGGATGGATGGATGGAGGGATGGGTGCGTGAGTGGATGGATGGATGGATGGATGGATGGATGGATGGGTGGATGGATGGATGGAGGGATGGGTGGGTGAGTGGATGGGTGGATGCATGGATGGGTGGATGGATGGGTGGGTGGGTGGGTGGATGGGTGAGTGGATGGATGAATGGATGGATGGATGGATGGATGGACGGGTGGGTGGGTGGATTGGTGGATGGGTGAGTGGGTGGATGGATGGATGGATGAATGGGTGGATGGAGGTAAGGATGGATGAATAAATGATTAAATAGATGGGGAGGACAAACACTTGGGAGGACAGATGGATGAATAAATCTGAGAAAGGAAAATTGGGAAAGCTGTAAGATACAAGGTGCCTGAGAGTATGTGAAAATGACACAAAGCCATGAACGCGTGCAGGACTGGTTGTGGTATGCAGGTGGAAGTGTCGGAGTTTGGAGCTGTTTCTGTTTGGAAGAGATTACCTCGTAGGCACGGAAAGGTCTTTGCATGGTAAAAGTCGAAAGAACGGTGTTTTAGAGGAACACAATGACATTCTCAGATCAGCAGGAAGGAAAACAAGGGTGATGGGGGAGTGATGTGGACATCAAAACACGTGAAAGGAAGAGTGCATTGTTCATCGTGCTGTCTAGAAAGCCGTTTTAAAACTGGGAACAGACCTACTTGGTAGGCACTTTAAGAGAGACCGGGCATTTTTTTTTTTTTTGGAATGCTAATATTACAGTGCAAGATGACCACTGTAGATGCAACTATCATTATATATCTTGTCTTTACCTGGGACAAGTATTTATTAGAATAATGCTAATGCTTTTAAAGTAAGGGAGATTAAAATTTTTAAGGATTAATTCTTTGTCAGTAATAATGAAAATAAAGCATGTTTGCAACAAAAAACATAAGCATTCACCATAAACTATTACTAAAACATAATCTATGGCAATTATTAATAAAGATATTTCAATAATTATAGACATAGAGGTAGAGGGACAGTATCTAACGTAATGCTGACCGCAGTAGTAACATTATTCAATACGAACTCCTTGCATAAGAATGCTATTTGCCCAGCTAACAGTGTCTCCAGAAGTCTCCCGTTGGTTTTCTGCTCTCACAGAGTGTGTGAGAAGTTAAAGTAACAGGCAATAACATCCATTTTAGAAGAGTAAAAAGTGTGAGCTCTTCAGAGATGAACAAAAATCATGTTATGGAGGGCTTTGAATGCCAAACGCAAAGACAGGCATTTTAGCTTCTAGGCAATGTGGAAGCACTGAGGGTTTCTGGAAGATCAATAAATTGGAGGCAGTGAGCAAGGCTGCCAGAAAGCAGGTAAATCATGAATTCTTTATTAAGAAACTACTATTTATTTATTTATTTATTTATTTATTTATTTATTTTAATGTTTTATTTTATTTTTGAGAGAGAGAGAAACATTGTGCAAGCAGGGGAGGGGCAGAGAGAGAAGGAGACACAGAACCCGAAGCAGGCTCCAGGCTCTGAGCCATCAGCACAGAGCCCGACGAGGGGCTTGCACTCACGAACCTTGAGATCGTGACCTGAGCCAAAGTCGGACACTTAAGTGACTGAGCCACTGGGGTGCCCCAAGCTACTATTTATTTATAAACTACTATTGAATCTAGAATTTACGAGATTAAAATTTACATTTTGGTTGGCGATCATCTTCTATGAGAGACGTGGTGGCCCCAGAAATATGCGAGGCGGCATCTCCGTTTCCTGCTCTTTGCATTAGATGCATTTTTACAAAATGAATCCATTTAAATAGTTTAAACAGACTTAGTTCTTTTTAATGTATTTAAAATGAACTATGTTTTTAACATCAGAGTTCGTGTTACAGCTCGTGTCCATTAAAGTCACTCTTGAAATTCTACTTTCTTCATTTTAGTATTCCATTTGCTTTTATCTCCTTCATCCTAATAGATGTTGCTTATGGCCTTTGTATTTTTCCAACATTATCCTAGCCCCCATGTATCTCACAGTCACGTTGAATATTCAGACAGGTATACAAATAGTGACAAAAACAGGAACTCAGTAGTATTAGATATATACAAGGTGCATTAGTGATTTGGATGGGCTATTACAATCAGGTCATTGTTGTAATGTACACACTCATCTCAGAGTTCACCAAGTCATCTGTGTCTTAAAGGAAGAATAGGAGTTTATCCAGTAGACGATTTAGAGAAACACACTGAAGGAAAAAGAAATCATGTTTGTTAACCAGAGCAGAACCACAAGACCCTGTTTTGGAACAGGGTATAGTCTGAGAAGACATAAATCTGAAGCATTGAGTAAAGCCATACTGTAAGAAGTTTAATAAACATTCCAAGAGTTTGAACATTATCCTGAAAACCATGACTTGCTCTTAAATAAGTATAAGCATGAAAGTAACGTGAGCTTGATGTGTAGAAAGATCACCCTGAAGATAGTTTCACCTGTGGGTCTCCCAGTCAGTGAAGGAGGGACATCCCTAACAGGGCGAGGCTAGTAGGATGCAGGGTTGCCATGGAAACCGTGAGCGCTCGTCCTTCCACTACAGTGGAGGGCAACCTCTGCCCTCAAGCTTGGCTCCTCTCTGCTTTTCTGCACCTCTGTGATAGGAGGCAGCACTCAGTGAGGAGGAGAAGGAGGAAAGGGGGAAGGACATCCTCAGAGGTGCCCTTGACCTCTCTCTGTGTGCAGCCTCCAGGTCACCCACCCTCCATGGACGTGCCATTCCAGCAGCTGTCAGAGCTCCCACAGCCTGCACCTCTCAAAACTCTCTGAGAACTGTGGCAGTAATTGAAGCTTTCGAAGTCATCAATGACAATTGTGCTTAATCTTTTAAAATCTGTCACTCCAAAAAGAAAAAAAAAAAAAACCTAATGGTTTTCTAATAAAAATAGCAATGACTATAATTCACAGATGGTTTACTTTTACAGGAGTCAGAATGACATTAACATTTTAATCTCAGATCAGAACACTCTGCGTCTGGGGAACACACAGAGAAAGGGCTCAGGAGGAGAACGTTTTAACCTCTCCTTTTCTCTGGTTGCGAAGAACGTCTTTTTCTAAGAGAATGCAACCAAAATAAAAAATGTAGGTGATCTGGACATTTGGTTGCATTCAAATGAAGCCTAATTTGTCGGATTTAGTATAATACACTAATGCACCTGATTACAGAGTAATTTTACATGAACTCACTCCATAGAAAAAATTAAAATTACCAATACTTTTCTCCGAGTCAACATCATTAATGGAAAATGAAGATTTAGAATCCATGCGATCTTGTCTAGGTTCTCCTGATTAAAAAAAAAGGTGGGGGGAGGCACCTGGGTGGCTCAGTTGGTTGAGCGGCCGACTTCGGCTCGGGTCATGATCTCACGGTCTGTGAGTTCGAGCCCCGCGTCAGGCTCCATGCTGACGGCTCAGAGGCTGGAGCCCGCTTCAGATTCTGTGTCTCCCTCTCTCTCTCTCTGCCTCTGCTCATACTCTGTCTCTATGTCTCTCAAAAATAAATAAACGTTAAAAAAATTTTAAAAAAGATTCCTCATTTTACATCCCACTAATTCTTAGCATTAGTGATATCAGAGCATTTAATACTAAAATTTGTTATTCAAAACAGTTTCTGATAAAGAAATCCAAAACACTACAAAATGGCTCATTTCATTCTTTAGGGAGAGAAGAAGCATTTACTATAAACACGACATCTCTAAAAGACCAGCAAATTCAAACAAATATGAAAATTTCCGCTGAGTGTCTCCAAACATTGCCAATCTACAAATAAATTATATGGTAAAAAACATATATAGAAAAAAAGAAAGAAAGGAAGAAAAGAAAGAAAGGGAGAAAGGGAAGAAAGAAAGAGGGAAGGAAGGAAGGATGGAAGGAAGGAAGGAAGGAAGGAAAGAAGAGAGGGAGGGAGGGAGGGAGGGAGGAAGGAACCGGAGGGGGGAGGAAGGAATGAAGGAAGGTGGAAGGAACGAAGGAAGGAAGGAAGGAAGGGCCCATTGGATATGTGTAAAGTGGACCCAAAGAGCTGAAAGAAGAATTTTCTAGCCCATCTAGATGTGGTGGTAGCACAGTACCCAGCCAAGTTCACAAGTCTTCAGCTGTGCCTTAGTGGGATACTTGCACTGTGGATTCAGCCTTCCCTTCTCGCCTCCTCCCACGGAACCAAAAGCACAGAAGCTTCCCTCATTTATAAAACCCTTGGCTTCACCTCTGGAGAGTTTTCATGGGCATAACTACACCAAGCACTCCCCAGGGGCGCTGGGAGCAGGCATGTTTCTGGCTGCTAGAGGGGCATCTGAGTCCCCAGCACTGCTGCTCTCACATGCCTTGTGTTTCCCATTCCCGCTCAGCGCCTCCCTTGCCGTCATCCCAGTCCATGGATCTCAGCAAGGACCCCTCTTTTTGGCCCGAAAGCCATGCAGATGTGCCGTGTGAAGCACTCATACCACACCTGGAGTAACCACTGTTGGGTCCTGGGTTGTCTCTAATACATTGTGAGAAAAACCCACCGCATCCACATTTACTACCCTTCTAATTTAGCCTCCTGGTGCGAACTGAAACCTGAACGCTCCTGAAAATACTCTGTTACAAGGCTTCATTTTTTTCACTTCCTTTGTCTCAGTGGAGGAACGGGGCCAGCTGACTCATTGCTCCCCAACCTTCTGTCTTACGTCTACGCCATTTGTGGACCACTTCCACCCCACTTTTCTTTTTCCGTTTATCCCCCACCCCTATCATGTGTTCTATCACCTACTGGCTTCCATGACTTCTCTGCAGCTTGCTGAATAACTTCGGGTCCGGCTTCTGTTTTCATTGTCCACCATACCTTATTTCCATCCTTGAAGACATTACCATCCATCGCTATGACTCATCTTATACCAAGACTTCACAATTCCTTATGTTCTGTTTCTAATCTGAATCTAACCCTCCCCACATCCTTACCACTTGTGAAGTTCAAGAATATATCTTCATATTCTTCAGGAGATGTAAATATATGTGCATAATGGCAAATATGCAATGCAATAGAATAAGAGAAACAAAGAATCATCCTTAGGGTGTTCTGGGAAAACAAATGGGAGTCATCAAAGCCCTACTGGAAGTGGATACGTGGATATCAAAAATCTAATGATGGAGGTGGGGTTTGATTTCAGTCGTGAAGGATAAGTAAGACTTGGCCAACAGACACACAACAAACCCAGACTGCTAATGACATTATATTGCCCCAACTTCACCAGGGACCTTCCAAAGCCAAGCCCGACGACCCGTTATCCAGACAGTTTTAAGAAGGAACTTTATAAATTTTGAATACAATCTCAAAAAGTATTTGTATGAAATTGAGCTAGGATGCTCTTTAAATCTTCCAGTGCATCCACGTTGTTCGTTGGAAAATGTCCAGTTTTTCTGGGAAGACTCTTCACGATGTGGCCACTGGTTATAATGTGTGGCCTCTTTGCTTAAATCTGTAAATGTGGCTGTATCTCAAGATAGTTTTCTGCCCCTTGCTGTTCACTGGAAAGGGACAGCTGGTTTCTCTGTCCAACATTCATCTTCTCCCAGTGTCTCTCGACACCCTGGAGAACACCTGCCCATCCGTCAAGACTGCATGGCTTAGACGACCTGCTTCTCATTGAGTCTCATCCAATGCCATCTTGATCACCTCTTCCTCTTTGGTGTCCTCTGCCAATCTTCCCCAGAAGCTTCCCTACGAGCTCTTTGAGGAGACGATCTTCCTTTGTACCCCCCAAATCTAGCAGAAATCTTACGATAAACCTACTTTAATGATTTGAATGGCTGTTAGAAATGTCGCTATAAGAAATCTTTGTCATTCCATCCAACTCCCTTCCTGTCCAGCCAGAGTCTCATTTAATTAAGACAGTGGAACTGGAATCCAGTTCTCTTAATTCCATTCCATAGGTCTTTTCCCATGTTGAGCCCCCCGCCGTAGATTAGTCCCCCCAGTGATCATTACTGACTCTCTCCATTGCGTAGTATTGCAAGCTATCACTCTTTTGGAGTTTCGTTTTGAGACCCAGGTTTGCATGAATTTTGCCTTTGGGATGAAGTTTCCCACAACGAGTTGCATACCGCAGTCGGCGTTGAACGGAAAGCTGCCATGCTCCCTCCTTCCCAGTGCCTGTCTCACAGATTTGTTCCGCAGTGCCCACAGACAGTACCAACTGCTCTTCCTGTTGACTGCCAAAATAAGTCAGCAGTTGGGAAGGGGAGAAAAAAAAAAGACTACAAATTATGGAAAATAACTAGGAAGAGAGAAGGGCAATACGATGGGAAAAAAAAGTAGCAACTCTCTGTAGCTCCCCACGCAGGTGATGGTCTCACATTTCAACCAACTAAAAGAAAACTAGATGAAGAATGGCACCCAGTCACCCAGAAGCCTCCGAAATGGGACAGTAGTTGAGAACTTTCCCCGATAACCTGCCTGACCGCCGTAATGCAAGATCCAGGCCCCAATCTCTTGCACAACTGCGTGTTTCATGAAGACCACAGATCGTGGCGAAGGGGGCAGTTAGATGGGAGGATGGGGAGTGGCAACATATGTTTGGAATAACTCTATTTCCATATGAAAAGCTTTGCAAACCACCTCTGGCCAAGCATTCTGGAGACAAGTCTGACCTATAAACCCTTCCAGTACCTAACAGTGTGTGCGTACGTGCAAGCTTCGGGTGCCATTGAGATGTGTGCTGGGGCTGGAGGGTGTTAGCGTTTTAACGTCCCCAGCTCCTGCTGCGGAGCACACATGCTGGTCTTCTCATCTTGCTTGTATTTGTCTCCAGTGCTGAGAATATGATTGTGAACATATCACAAGGTTGGCCTACGCGGAATTTTTTCTGAATCTAGCGGAAGATCACCTCCAAGCTCCTGCAGCATTTCATGTTAGCCCTACCAGGCTCTTCTGCAATTATTTATGCCCGCTTCCCCTAAGAGACTGCGAGAATTTACATCTCGAAGGGGATTCCTCACCCCTGCCACGGTTCTGCGAATTCTTAGAAAATACGCACAACACACAAGACAATGTCTTTAAAAATGGATGGACGTGGTTGATTGTTTTGTGGCTTTAAGACTTCTCTCCGGCAGCTGCCTTCCGCCCTAGCGGTGCGTCCAGACTATCTTGCATACGCTCACGCTCTTGTGGAAGCTGATTTGGTGACACACTTTTTCAAAATTCTGGCGAGAAGTGTTTGTTGTATTACTGTTCACCCAATTACCTAGGAGGTTATTGCCCATCGATGGCTTCGTGGAGACTTTTTACCTTTGTGCTGCAGCTCCGTAACTCTGGTTGTCTACACATTCAGTTTAGAATCACATACGGTGTGGTGGGAACAAAGAGTTGAAACAATTTTATGTGTCAGCGTTATGGGTTTTTTTGCATGTGTGTTTTTGTTTTTTTGGGTTTTTTTTTTTTTTTTTTTGGTCTTTTGTTTGTTGTTTTCCTTTTTCATAGACTCAACCTGCTTTGAGTTGAGGAAGGAAGAATCACAGAGGGAGGACAAGGGTCTGACGCTGCAATGTGAGCGTCCATCGACCATTGACGGGAATGGTCTTCTCTTCCGATGGGGCCGAGGCTGGCGTTTCTCCCCGGCGCTGCATGGGGCGGCCGCCACAACTCCAGTGTGTGGGCATTTGCAAACATTAGTGACAGCGTGTGCACCCAGCAAACACACTTATTAGAATAAAACCTTTGGGATTGTGCGTGGATGCTCTCGTGTTTCAAAAAAATTAAGGAAGATGTACTGGCATTAATTTTGTTAGCTTTGTTCCCTCTAATCCTCTCCCGGAAAACTCTCTTGCCTGACTATTTTCCATCATTATCTTTGGCATCTTCATGCTGTTTAATGTCTCCCTGCTGTTTGTATTTCAGATGGGAGTCCGAAAAGTGTTTCTAAAATACTGGCACGCCGGCCAGCTCAATGATTTGTGCCTACAGCTGCAGAGGAAAATTATAACCTGCCAGAAAGGTAACAATTACACACGGACCTTTCGGAACCTCATTGAGTCGTGAGATACAAAATCATTTAGCACACCCGTGAGTTTGATGTCAGTGGGACCTACACTGCAGAGGGACCCCCCACCATGTGGCCCGTGGGTGCAGATATGAGCCAGAGTCCTAGGCCATTTCCCTCAGCGCCACTGGCACAGGCTGGAGTCTGGGGGACTGGAACAGACAAATTCTCCAAACCACATTTCATATAATTCTACAGACGCCTTGGGGACATCCTTGACCCTTATTTTTCCTTTAGGAAGTGACAATAATATTGGAGTATTGCCTTTGAGAGCAGACAGCATCATTTTAGCTTTGGGAGTAATTCCATGCAGAATGTTTTACCTGTAGGGGCGCCTGGGTGGCACAGTGGATTGAGCGTCCAACTTTTGATCTCGGCTCGGGTCGTGATCTCACAGTTCGTGAGTTCAAGCCCTGCATGGGGCTCTGCGCTGACAGTGGGGAGCCTGCGTGGGATTCTCCCTCTCCTGCTCTCCGCCTCTCCCCCTCTTGTGCTTGCTTACTCTCTTAAAATAAATAAATGTAATTTAGAAAACTTAAAAAAAAGATTTTTTTCCTATAAAAATCCAAGTGACCATTGAAAATGGGTACAGTTGAAAAATCTTAACTATGCCTCCCAAAAATATATGCCCTTAATAGATACTAATTTTTCATTTGCTTAATGATTATATATTCTATACATCATGAATAAGTATTTAAGGAAAGGCTAGGGAAGGAGAAATGGCATGTTAGCTTCGGTGGAAACTGCCGTCGTGACCTTAGCGCTCTGCTCTCTTTGGAAATGTCCAACGGAAGCACACGTTCTGCCCAAGCCTCGTCCATTGAGCCCCCGCTTGAAATCTCCAGGGGGTCCCGCCATTTTCTGATGAGAAATCTACACGCTGGTGCCCCAAACCGTCTCCATCAGAATTTGATGGGTCCAGTCCAAGTAACGCTTGGCAGAATTCCCTTCCAAGTCAAACCATCCCTCTTGGCCACACCGGGCCCCTCAGGCGAGGCATGGGCGTGGCTCTCACCCTGTCCACGCAGGTGTGTGGGGACCCTCCTCGGGGCTGAGGACAGAGAGGGAGGAGTGAGGGGACTGGGCTGCTCTTCTGTCCAACCCCGGGTCTCTCCGACGGGGCTGCAGGGGTTCAAAGGCTGTTGGTGTCCGCGGGAGCACATCGTCACTCCTCTGCGTTGCCTCCCTGAGAAGCGACATGAGCTCTCCTCGGGACAGTCACTGGCGATTCCCCCTGAGCCCCAGTCACCACAGACAGTGCCCTCAGATAAGCCTCTCTAAATGACTCCGAGCAGGCAGCACTTTCTTGACAAGCAGTCTGGTGCCCAAGAAACACAGGCTGAGACCCCGACCTGTGCAGCCGCTCTCAGCCGAGCCACCAGGCTGTCAGTGCCTGCCAGCACCCACCTCAGGACCCACGGCCCCCTGTCCTCCAAACCGCAGGGTCAAGGGGCTGCTTCTCTGCGTGGTCTCCCAAAGCCACTTTCGCCAGCCTGGAGGTCAGCCGGGGTGCAGGGAGCCTCGGGGGACAGAGGCAGACCCTCCCTCAGCTCTGGACAGCTCTTGCTCCTCTCTGGGTCGTGACAGTCTGGTCATCCTTCATCCGCGTGGGGAGAGGCTGGGGCTCAGGCCAGTTTGCACCGCCGCCTCTGCAATTGTATTTTTGGGGTCAGCGCGGCCGTGCGATCTGAACCCCTGCCGTCAGCATCACCTGCGCCTGCGAGCCGGTTAGAAACGCAGAGCCTCAGGCCCCCACCCCCTCCAGGATCAGAATCCGCATTTGCAGCCTCAGCTAAAACCGGGTGGAGGGGGGAGGCCCCATCGACCAAGCCAGTGTCCTAACGCCTGAGCCGTGGGTCAACCGAGAGTCCCGTTTGCTTTCGTGTTATTCGTACGTAGAGCAGGGTCTCGGATTCTCCTGGAAAGTTTCCTTCAATACAATTAGAAGAACACGCATCCTCCTCCATCCGGGGTGCTCACTAGAAAGGTCTCCTGTATTTACTGGCAAAGAGTAAGCTGGCCCGTCTGACCCAAAACGCAAGAAACAAGCCGAAATCTAGATACTCCTTCACCTTTAAGGATAAAAATTGCGACAGGTCTTTAAAAAAACGGCATCGAGATAAAAACCATAATTTCAGATTACATAAATGAAATAATGGCCATAAAAGCCTCTTGAAAATTACAGGCTCTTCAATGCAAAGCATTAATTATTGATTTTTACTTTTACGTCTCTTGGAACGGCCCCTTCAATACTTTTTGCTCGTGTGAAATCTACTCGGCATTTATGTGATTTGGAGTTATTTCCAGTTTTTCAAGGGTTCTCATTTTTCCTTTGTAAATGTTGGGGGGGGCGTTGGGGGAAAAAACTAGAATGTTAACATTTTAATATTAAATTATTCCTCCTGGAAGCTGCTTTCCGACCCTGTACATACATTCCGTCCTGGAGGAAAGCTGTCTGTTAAAATCGCAATGCTGTTAAGCGTATAAAAGCAGTCTTTTAGATCGTCAGCAAGAAAACAAGCACCAATGCTGATTTGTGGCAAACTTAGTTTTCCTAGTTGACTCTTATTAAAGACGCCGATTCTGAGCCACTGGTCTATCATGTTTAAAGAATTTTTAAAGGCCGCCAGTATGAAGCGTGGGAATGTAGAGCCCCTGGAGGCCGAGGACAGACCACCGGGGAACGTACAGAGTGGCACTGCCGTGCCCGGGTCAGAAGTCTGCCGAGCCACAGTAACCTCCCCTTGATTCTAGAAGCTTAAACGTCTGGAATATACCTCACCTCCGCCCTTCCAAAAGTCAACGTCTCAATTTTTTTTTTGAATGGATCAAGAAAGAGCGAGCACACAGACCCGCTTGAATTCTTGTACTTCTCTCTCTCGATGTACCCATCCCATGGTCAATACTCTTGCATTTTATATTCCGGAAAGTCTGATAGTTCCTTTTCCTGCTTAATGTTTTTCCCGTTTAGATTAGTTCAGCATGATCGTTTTATAGTTAACTTAACACAACTGTATTCCAGAGTAACGAAACATTTAATATGCCATTTGGGGGGGGAAGCCTTAAGCATTTTATTTTTTTAAATTTTTTCATGTTTATTTTTGAAAGAGAGAGAGAGAAAGTAGGGGAGGAGCAGAGAGAGAGAGGGAGACACAAAATCCAAAGTAGGCTCCAGGCTCTGAGCTGTCAGCACAGAGCCCAGTGCAGGGATCAAAGTCACGGACCTCGAGATCCCTGAGTTGAAGTCAGACGCTTAACCGACTGAGCCCTCAGGCGCCCCGCCTTCAGCGCTGTAGATGCCTGTTCAGTATTTGCCTTTGCGGCTATTACTGCGGAAAGTCCTGTCTAGCTTTCCACCTTCTAATCAAGTAAAGGCATCAAAATGAGTGTCATGAAAACCCCGCACACGTATTCTTCGATAGCCAGGGAGTATTTTAAGACACTTCGTGCTTTATGGCCTCCCCTCCCCGCCGCCCTGCACCATAAAGAAAAAATAAAGTGTCTTTGCTAGGGACATCGGTTTTCCCCTGAAATTAAAGATCTGAGAATTCGAGCAGCTCCTTTTAACCTTAGAAACTTAGAATTGGAAGGGACAGCATCCTAAGGTCAAAAGGGCCACAGGGGTATCCCCGCACCTGTCCACAGCATCCAGGGAAGGCGCCACTTAAATCCTCCCAAACACGCAGACTCCCTCTCTCCACTTACACCCTGTGCCCATTGTCAGAACGTGTGTCCTCACACTGACCACAAATATGCTTCCCTCAGACTTCTCCATTGGAGAGCTAAGTGTCTGTTCGGTCAAAGGGAAAGGAGTGAGTTCGGTGTGCAAGCACGGAGACCTGAAACCTGGCTCTCCCGTTCATTGGTTGTGTTTTCCCGGGGGAGTGTTCTTCGTTTCACCAAGCTCTTTCTTTGGGTGTGAAATGGACATAATGGCATATTAACTATCACTGAGTCGTGGCATTAAGTGATGGAGAGCCTAACACTTGAGAGTACCTTTAAACTGGTGGGCGTTACTACTTGTATTTGCAAGTCTTAGGGACATGCTAGCGATTTCAAAGTATGTTCGCTCACTTATTTCTCTCAGTCGTTACACAATTTTTCCAGCTTCATACCCTGGAAAGCAGAAAGGACATCCTAGATTTCTATGCAATCTCTTCCCAGAGTCTTAAATGCAGTGTTGGGTCTTCTAGGGGTCTCGTCGTGGTCTTATTAACATATCGCGAGATGTTTTTGAAGCCTCAGACGTTTGTTATGAGATAATATATCGATCCTAAAATAGTCCAGTTGGAACCACACCGCAGAATTCTCTGGGGTGTGAACCTACTTCCTGCCCATGGATTTTAGTCCAGTCCACCGCGTCCAGCCCGTGTTCGGGAAGGAAGCGTGGATGTCTCAGGACCTGGGCGAAGGATTTCGCCTCTAGTGTTACAATTGCCGGATTCAGAGATCTCTTCAAATTTGAGATTAGGATGTTTCGTAAACTCTTACTCTGGGGTAAATTGTGTCTCAACATAAATGCTCTGTGACGTTTGTTTGTGGGTGTCTGGGGTTTCTCTTCCACTCCTCTCGCTGACCCCCGATCGTGTTCTTTCACGGAAGTTATAAGAGGATTTCTAGCGCGCCAGCACTTGCTTCAGAAACGGAGCCTCAGACAGCGAGAGGTCACGTCCATCAACAGCTTCCTGCAGATTACGGAGGACATGGGGCTGAAGACCTACGATGCCCTGGTCATTCAGAATGCTTCGGACATCGCCCGTGAAAATGACCGGCTCCGGAATGAAATGAAAGCTACTCACCATCAAGAGAAGGTGGAGGCCAGAAACAAGCTGGAGGAAGGAGCCAAAAGGTAAGGGCAGAGCGAATGCTACTTTAATTACCTTCGTAATTGCTCCAGCGGAGCCAGGAACATTCCGATAGCCCTTAATGCAGAGTTCAGTCAAGTATGACAGCGGTTACGGGCAGAAGCATGGGGGTGTGCACCGTTTGCTCTTTGAAGCGTCCTCTCAATCTCAAAGGGTCCCCTCCTGTGCTTTCATTTCAGGCGGCAGGTGCTGTACGTGTTAGCTTCCCCTACAATGCTTCTATCACGTACCATCTCGAGGCCAAAGTTTTAAGGCAGCTGACATTTCTGTCTTAGCAAAATTATACAGCTTGGTTCTTGGCATCTTTATACAAGTCTTATGTATATAAGGGTGACTCATAGAAACTTCTGGAAACCTGACCCCCCCCCAAAAAAAATGGAGAAGCCACTCTGAGAACAGAAAAGGAGTGAAACCAATGGGTGTATGTATTATATTGCCCTTAGGAATTTGTCACATTTTCTTCGCCAATACGGAAAGTTTTGGGAAAAGCTTTTGATTTTAAAGTTCACTTTGGATGCTGAGCTTGAAATAGAAACGTGGAGGCAACCTGGGCCTCCTCCAGCCTGTCACTCTTGCCTGTCTGTGAGCGATGAGGACACGCGTGGCCCTCAGTAGCCCTCCCTGGGAGGGCAGGGACCCAGGTCCTAACTGGCTGTCAGGCAGATGTTTGGTTTTTTTTTCCATAGGCGCTTGGCATTAGCCGGTTGTGTCTCACTGAAAACGACTCCCCTTCGTCTTCGCGCCTGTGTCAAAAGATTTTTTATTAAAGATGAAATGGTGATGTGTCTCTCGCTAATTAGCTTCAAATATCTCAGTGATTAAATACTGAAAAAATTCCCTTTGTACGGAAAACTGTAATTAAACATTACAGGGAAAACAAATTATTCACTGAGTGCCACACTTTCATCTCCAGCTAGTTCATTTTCTACATGGGTGTCTGGCTGTGCCTTGTGGTAGATCCCAGCCCGGCTGGTGCGCTGTCACACAAAGATATAATTACAAGAACAAATGCTCGGAGACTCCTTGTAAAATGAATGCGTTGGCATCTCGCTAGTGCATGGCTCCACTGGCATGGGAAGCCAGAAGGGATTTTTTTTAGACCAGATAACTATTCATTTTATCTGACTTCCAGAATAATATTTATTATTTTCGCTGCGGGAACTACACCGCCACCCCAATTTCCCCATTTGATCGCGTGTTCATTTGCCTGCCGTAAAATTAAGCAAAGAGGGATTTGTTTCTATTTCGTTATTGAATACCAGCAGTGGCTCGCTTGGCCTTGGACAACCAGATGGAGTAACGGAACGAAAATAATAATTCTGCCCATAGTTAAATAATTTGTTTGTGGAGTTTAAGTGGCGAGGGGAGAAGGAGGCAGGAGAGAGGGCGGGGCGAGAAATGTACGTCTCTGACAGTTTTAAGTCAAGTGTCTACTCTTTGGCGACGGGGGGTCGGGGGGATGATGAACTCCTTGCATTTGATGCATCGGTAACTCTCTATTAAGATGGATTTCCCTGAAATTATCATTCAGATTGAAATTCCGGTTTTCCGATTTGCTTAATAAGCAGAGTGTGAAAAATTCATTCAGGGAGTGCTTGATAGGAAACGAGGCCCTCCACGTAAGAAGCTTTGCGTTTGTGTGAGGTTTTGAAAAAGTCACCGCGATGACTCCCCCCGCCCAGCCCATTCATCATAAAGCGGGGCCCAGGAGGCTGGGCAGCTCTCCCCGGATGCCCGGGTTAACCAGGGTGCCACACGGCATCCTCTGGCTGCAGCGTGATTTTGTCTGCTTGAGCGCGCTCATTGTTACCATCTGAATAATGCATCTGGGCCCCTCCGGCGGGGTGCTGTTTGTGTTTTGTTCCCCCAAGAGCCGAAGACAAGGGAGGACCCAGGCATTTCCACTACACCTCCATCCCGGTACCCATGGCGGTGGATGGCCTGATCCAGTCTCTGGCCGGCCCGTCCACCCGGTCTCCTTCTCTGCACTCGGTGTCCAGCCTGGATGACAGCGGCAGCCTCCCATCGCCACGGAAACAGCCTCCGCCTAAGCCCAAGAGGGACCCCACCACGCGGCTGAGCGCCTCCTACGAGGCTGTGAGTGCCTGCCTGTGGGCGGCGGCCAGGGAGTCGGCCAGTGAAGGTCAGCAGAGGGCAGGCGGGGAGCACCTGTTTGGGGCCCTGGCGTTCTGCCTTCCGGTGTCTGAGTGCCCACAGCAGCATCGTTGCCTAATTTATTTTTAATAGAAATACGTCCAGCTGTTGGCCTGCCAGCAGCTCTTTAATCATTAAATATAAATAATATGTATTCAGTTCTCTAAGCGTCTCAGGGAAAAGCCACTGCGATCTCGTTGCCTTCCTTCCGGGCCCTGGATCAGCACGGCCCCGGATCAGCCTCGATGTCGGGGCTTCAGACCTGAGCGCTTCCGAGTGCCTGTCCTAGTCCGCATAGCTGTCCACGGACTACCAGCCTCCAAAAAATTCACCCGGTTTCCCTATTACCACAATCTAATTAGAAATTAAGTCAGTTTTATCATGTGGAAAGGGAAACATTCAGGCAGAGGCGACTCTCACCAGGGCGGAAGTCGGCAGGCAGAACTTGGGACTCTAGCTGCGGGGAGGTTCTGCATCGGTGGCCTAGAAATACTTATGCAAAAAAAAAGGAAGCCACGGGGTGTTTTCTCCATGCGATCTCTCACCCACTAGTTCGTGGGCCTCGTATTGCTTAATAATTAGTTTTTAAAATAGGGACACGTCCAGGCAGCACACCTGGGCAGAAGGGGCACTCATTCCACAGAGTTTGTGCGTGTCCTACCCAAAGTCAGGCCCGTGGGGGAGACCTAATAAGTGAAACGCACAGAATTTTCTTTCCTTGAGGGGTTTCCGTTCTAGCGTGGGAAGACACGTGCTCAACACGGTGAGCAAGGAAATCCATCAAGTCTGTTAGCAGATACTGCCACAGAGGAAAAAAAAAACAACAGGGTAAGAGGTGGTAGTGTGGGGAGGGGGAGAGATTCTACAGGAGATAGCGAGTTGATTTCACTAGAAAATATCACCCGAGCACAGGAGGGGTCACAATCCCTTCTGTGAACAAAGGAGTTAAGAACACAAAGGCAGGGCAAAGCCATGTGCTCGTGGGTGGGTGACACCACAGGGCGAAGACCCTGGGTCAGCGGCCACGACCAATGAGAAGGCCCCGGTTATCTTCCCAGATGCTTTTTTTTGGGGGGGAGGGTCACTTTAAGAAAGAGGAGATCTTTGAGAGAATTTTTACTAAGAAACCATCTCATTACAGTTGTACGGTATGAGTCAGGCCGTGATCACGGGTAGACGCAAGCGACGCGGGAGGAATTCCGAGTCTGGGGAGAGGGGTGCGGGCGGGTGGCTCGCGTCCGCGCGGCAAGAACGGCCACACGAGGTGAAAACGGCGCGAGAGACAGGGGGGGGCCCCGGGAGGTCGGCCTCGGTGGGCGCAGATGTGAGCGCAGACGCGGCGCTGGAGCGGGAGCGGAAGGGACGCCGGCCTCCGACGCAGCCCGCGGGCCGGAAGCGGCTGTCGTCTGGACAAATCGGAAACGTGTTCCCCCGGAAAGGGGAACCCACCCCGTGTCCACCCTTACGCGCGGGCAGGATTTCCGGGGCGGGGCTGGAAAAGGTGTGCCGAGGTGAGAAGAGGGGTCCCTTCGGCTTCATGGGAAGGGGAAGGAAGACAGGCATCCAACAAGCTAACGCCGGGACGAGGAGAGAGGGACAGGGGCTCAGGATGGCGTCACCAGTTAGAAAAGACAGGGAACGGGGTTGAACGCGGCTGTGTACGTGGGACGGCCCGCTGTCTGGGGTCAAACTCCGCACGCGGGTCCTGTCACTCGGACCGAGTCGGCTGCGGAGGAGTCTGTAACATCTAGAAACTTCTACTGTGCGTGCGCTTTACAAACCGCCGCCCCGCACGGGAGTCTGGAGTCGTCAGCGCCCGCCAGGCACACCGTCATGAAGGCCGAGAAAACGTTGGGGTTGGGGTCAAAACATATCGATTAAGAAAAGTTTACTCAAGAACCAAAGGAGATAAAAATACGTAAAAAAGATGACAGAATAGAGGATTCATGAAAAGGAAAGAGAAAAGCCACAGGGTCAGCCTCTAAATCCCTGCTCCCGTGGGCAGTCGCCAGGCTCTTAAGTCTCGCTGTTTAAAATGCATGATGGGATACCAGTCGAGTTGCAAGCTTTTTATATAAAACTTAAGTCCTTGGACCCCAATTCCAGCAGGCATGGGACTAAGGTGCTGTCAGGGTCTCTCCGCTGCTCACACCCCCGTGAGCTGGCACTTTGGAGGCCACCCCCTAAGGCGGTGTTTTGATTGCTGCCACCTTATTTGTCTTTTCTTACAAGATCCCTAATGTGGCCTTTACGACCGCCACACACCTCCTGAGGCCGGAGATGAGCTCCTTCCATGGAGCCCGCTGATCGGATCGAGCAGACGTGCCGGCTGGTTTTTGTCCCATCAGGAGTCGGGGGCCAGGGCGGCGCCCAGGCTCCTGGATTTCCAGTCCCTGACAATAACGGCGGCTACACCCTCCGGAGATAAACCCGCTGCACACGGGGGTTCTGGCCCCTTGTATGCCTTAGTGCCGGGAGCTGAAGGCGTCCAGCCTGGACGTCTCTAGATCTTTCTGGCTCTTTCCATTTTCGTTACATTCAGTGAAATTTAAAACTCAGTTCCTCACTCATGAGTCACACTGCAAGGGTGCGGAGTCTCCCGTCATCACAGAAACTTCTGTCAGACAGCATTCATTCCACACGGCTCGTGTGTGGACCACGAGGGCAGTGCTGGGTTCCTTGGTACCTAGTAATACGTCCCCAAATCACCCTCTTCCTGTGGAGGACAGGAAGAGACTCGGATTGCTGGTATAAAATGCTCTGTGAACCTTGGCTTCAGAAGAGGACCGCAGCCTAGTCGAGTTCTTGCCCGAGCATTCCTTTTGGCCTACCAGAACCCCGAGTACGCATTTCACACATAGGGCTGCTAAGTCAACTCGAAGGTTCTCTGGTCGAGGGGAGCTGATTAGAGAATGAGGGCCCAGAACCTGAGAGAAACCAACGACCGGGTCACATTAAAGCTCGTGCAGAGGCCTTTTCTGATTAACACGTGCCTCTCTGGGTGGGTTTGCACCCAGTACGCCCGGCCAGTATACAGGGAGGGCTCGCTTTTTTCACTACCTTCGTGCCTGGAAAGCACGAAGCAATTTTCTGAGCCAGTAAATTTTGACACCTGTGCACAAACTGTTAGCAAGCCAGAGCCGACTATTTGAAAGTCTAGTTGACCTTGCGACAAACCAGGTTGGAGCTACAGGGGCCCACTTACGAGTGGAATGTTTTTCCGTACAGTACAATACTGTAAATGTATCTTCTCTCCCTTATAATTTTCTTGCTAACGTTTCTTTTTGCTAGTTTGCTTCATTGTAAGACACCAGTACACCTAATACATTTGCAAAGTATGTGTTCATCGAATGTTCATGTTCTCGGTAAGGCATCTCCAACAGCAGGCGCTCTAGCAGTGAAGTTTAGGGACAGTCAAAAGTTATATGCAGATTTGCAACCGCACGAGGGGTTGGTACCCCTACCCGACTGCATTGCTTAACCGTGCTATTTTTTTAAATCTGGAGTTGTTCTTTGCAAGCAGTGACTAGGAAGGAAGAAGAGGGCCCTGGCTTCACTTTCTCCTTGCTGGTGGGTTCCCAGCTCGTGCACCCTTCTGGAAAGATTCTCTAAAGCTGCAGTGTAGACTTTCTCCCAAACGTGGTATAACTGACTGGGGAGATTACAAGAGAGAGGCTTTTCTCGGGCAGCCCTAGGCCCCACCATTCGCCCTGCTGTCATGTGACTCCCACACCAACCACCCCTCAGGCCCCAGCAGCCCACTCCTTAGAAATAGCACCTTGAGAATCCAGTAACTTTTAAAAGCAAATTGCTGCCTGACTCCATTCTCAATAAGACGATCTATATGCAGAGATATAAGAAGAGTTCATCTCCCTGACTTAATTTCCAAATAACACTTTATCGATTTTCTTTTTTCACCATCTTATTTACACCTTTATTCTAGAAGAGCCCTTGGCGCATAGTAGGCACTGAATAAATACTTAGTGAACAATTCAGTTCTTACCAACAAATCAAAATGAGCACAAGTTGGTCAGGCTCGACATTTACCCTTGAGATTTGTTGGGTTGGGATTGTCAGAGTATTTTTCACAGAAGTCCCCTGATTCTATTTTGCTGTTATCTGAAATTTGGCAGAAATCGGGTCTTCTGTGAACGCCATCCTGAGAATGTGTTCCTGGAGAGAGAAGAAAGGGATTGCGTGTTTCACAACTTGTGATATGTTCGTCACTCAACACACAGTAATTAAGTGTATCCCATGATCTGGCTCCCTCCCAGAGGGCCACGGAGACCAGCGGGGGAGGTAAATGGGCAAACAAATTATGAGAGAAACAGAGTCACGGCAAAGAGAGCAGACGGTGTGGGACACAGAGCAAGGGGGCCGACCCTTGCCGGAAACCGGGCAGATGTCGGGAAGGACGTTAAGTGGCATTACACACGTGAGGTGAAGTTCAGTGGGTAAAGAAGGGGTAACAGCAAAGGTCATGGACTCCTCCCACCAAAAAAAAAATGTTATAACGAGGTCCCAATAAATCACGGCTCAGGGGAGGCCCCCCCCTTTTTTTTTTTTCCTTTTTCCAGTCCGTAGCTGGTTGTAAACAATGCTACGTTCCCTCGTGAATGCAGCCAGTCCGCCAGCCGGCTTGCCGGCGTTGGTTCGGGCATCTTCTGTATCCGAGGTCCCGTGCTAAGCATTACGCTTCCTCTGACATGAGGCAAAATCACACCGGAAGGACTGGAGCCCAGTGGATATGTACACACACCGATGCAAGGATTTTCTTGATGAGCAAGCGTCTCGTTCTTTTTCTCTCAGAGATTAAATATGTACGTCCTTGGTTTTCAGTGAGAATAGAGCCAAATCACTTGTGTCCTGGGCGAAATGGTGACTTAAAAGCCACCGGGCGTGCCTTAGCTAACCTGCAAAGCGCACGCGTTTGGATTAAGATCCTTTCTATCTCCGAACAGAACCTAAAAATGACCTACATCGTGGATCGCCGCACGGTAGCTCTGATAAGAGTCAAGTTGGCAAACACGAGGTTTAACGCTTCAGCTACTGTGGGGACACCAGGACTTGCCCTCAAGGTGTCCTTTGACCGTGAAATGTGTCTGCCTGACCCCACCTTGATGGAGTCACAGGTGTTTGCCCCATGAATCTTAGCACTAAAAACTTGTCAAGAAAATTCTTTTTTTAGGAAAATTCTTAATAGAGGTTCATTTTTCATAACCCTTCCATCCATATTTCCAAATGAACTATTAGCAAACATAAAACCAAATGAGACTCTAAGACTCCAACTGCGGGTTTCTAATTTTAGTTTATGAGGTCCAAAGCTTTCCAGGTCTCAGCCCAAGAGATTTGAATTCAGTAGTTACGGAGTAGGGCGGGCACACGCAGTGTCTGTGTCCTCAGGAAGGCACCCCAGGTGGTCGGGGGCTGAAGCCCAGCCCACGCGCCACGGGAGCCGGCCGATCACTTGTAGTGAGTTTCTGGTTGTGTGGCAGATAAGAAGACGATGACCAGGGACCGCAGAGGCTGGCGCTTACTCGGTGTCTGTTAGGCGCTGGGCATTATTCTAAGCATCTTCAGTCTTTACAGCTGCCCAGTGGAGCGAGGCCATCACCGTGACCCTCTGTGGTTGTGGACATTGAGTCAGGGAGCGGTGACATAAGCTGTCCCCTGTCACACATGCATGCTTTGGACCCAAGCAGTGGGCCATTGGAGGCCAGTCTCTCCACTGCCTCCGAATAAGCCATGCTACTTCTATTTACAACAGTTTAATCCAAAACAAACAAACAAACAAACAAACAAACAATAATTGCATCAAAAGCAAATCTTGAGGGAATGTATCATTTATCTGTTGTTGCCTCGTCCAAAACATAGGGATTTAGACACAGTGCAGTCATCCGATTGCTAGGGCTTGGACTGTGGGTGTTTGCTGGGCTCCTCTGGGTGGTTCTCAGTCAGGGTCCCTCGGGAAGCTGCAGGCAGTGGCTGGCGGCTAGACTCATGGGAAAGCTGGTCTCTTGCACTTCCGGGCCCTCGGCCGAGTAAGGGCTAGGATTCCTTGGCCGTTTCTGTCTAGAGATGGTCTCTCCCCGTGGCGTGTGCGGGACGATGGCTTCGGGGTGGCGGGACGTCACACATAGAGAGTCAGTGTGGCAAAGACTCACAGGCTCCAGGAAGAAAGTGCCAGGCAGCCCTGGTGGCCTCACGTCTCACCTTCACCACCTTCCACCTGTCAGGCAGTCCCGAGGGTTCAGCGGGTTGGAGAAGGAGAAGCAGACTCCACCTCTTGATGGGACTGGAAACACTGTTGTGGCCAATTGGGGGGAAGTCCACCCCCTGGACAAAACATTTCATCCACACCCTTCCTGCACCTGAAATATCCCACTCCTCCTCCAAAGCCCCCAAAGCCTCCTCCCGTCGCCCCATCAGGGCCAGGCCCAAAGTCCCCACCTGATCCCTCCCGGCCGGACCGTGGTATCCCGGATGCCCAGGCACGGCTGCTTAGCTGGGCAGCCCTCCCAGGATGCCCCCTTCTATCCGAAGACAGGCTCTCAGTTCCTTGCAAAGAGGGACGGGTGTGATACTTGTGACCAGAACGGGGAGCTTGGGAGGCACGAGGCACTTCTGTAGGACACCTGGGCACACGATGCTTGTGCCTTGAGTGGAATTTGGTCCTGGTGCCTGGCTCTGAGGTCCATGCACCTGGGCTCACCTTCGGTTTACAATTCCCACTCCGCAAGGAGCATCGTGCTTGGAGCTCTCAGCCTGCTTTCTGCTTATAAAATTCTGAGGCACCAGAACTTTCCGGCTTGTAATACCTCTGCTCCTTTCAGTCCATGCTGAGACAGTTCCTTTAAAAGCTTTGCGAGTTCCTTGTGAGTCGATTTCTCCTCCACTCCGATAGCGGAAAGCCACAGCCGCTAACTTTTTTGAGACGATCTCTTCTCTACTCCGGGCCCTCTCCAGGAGTTCCGTGGGTCAAAGCTCTCAATGTTCTTATGAGTCGTGCGGTTCTGCTGCTTCGGAAGGGTGCGTGAGGCACTGCTTTAAATCCTTCCGACGTCTTGAGCAAGGGCCGCAAAGCCATGACCCGGGCTCCGTGTTTGTTTTCCTGGAAACGGCCCAGATGCATCTCTGCTTGGAAGTTCCTTCTACACTTCAGAATTATTTGCCATCTGGACAGCCTGGCAGTGAGGAGCCATGTTATTCTCAAACCCAGAAAGCCCTGGCTCCTTTCTAGTTACTAGTTCTTTCTTTAGCTTATGTCTTTACTCTCACATTTTACTAGAGGCAGCTAGAATAATCCAGAAGGCAGCTTTCACACTCTGCCCGCAGCCCTCCTTCGCGAGATCATCCGCCTCCCTGAGCACGGTTTCCACTTTCCACATCGCAGCAGGTGACAGTGTTGGTAACCCTTCCATGGTGGCATAAAAAGGGCTGTGCTTCCTCAGGGTTCCGGAATCTTCCTTCCTCTTTGGCGCCTCGCCAAGAGCATTCTGAAGGATCGCCATGCCTCTGCTAACATGCTCTTCAAGGCTCCTCCAATTTTCCAAACCCACAGCCACACTTTTCAAGTCATGTCATAGTAGCCCCCCAGAGGTACCGATGTCTACATTAACCTTCTATTGCTATGAAACAAACCTCTCTGAAACTTAGTGGCTTGAAATAGCAACGATGACGTTGTCATCCCTCAGCAGCTGGCTGGGCCCAGGAAGCCATCTCCTGGTTCTGCCACAGCTGTGGTCAGACGGTGGCTGGTATGGAATCGTCCAAAGTCTCAGTTTACCAGGTATTTCCAGTGTCTAGGCCGGGGAACCGCAGAGAGCTGGGGGCCACAGCCAATCGGCACCCCCCCCCCCCGGCATCTCTTTCGTCTCTGGGGCCTCTCCACACACGTGCTCCACAGCAGGGCGGCTTCGGGGCAGACAGATGTCACGCATAGAGATCAGCGCCCCCGAGACGTGTCCCGAGGGAGCGGGAGCCAGACGGAAGCTGTACTGCCCACGGTCCAGCCTCGAAGGCAGGGCGACATCCCCCTTTGTCAGAGTTTATTCCTCAGGGACAGGCAGTCACAGAGGCCCTCCTGGTTTCCAGGTTCCAGACGAGCACGTGGGATTGAAAATACCAGCGAGGCCGGTTTTGGCAAATACGATCCGCTGCAAAACCTTTAAATTATTCAAATCTTCGGGACAATTCTGTAACACTAATGTTAAAAAATGTGTTCGGTTCATAGCTTTCTAGAAGCCTACGAGCTGCTGTGTTTTAGCACACCGAAAGCCTTTGGAATAATGCTTACAAATTACGGAGTTATGCTCGTTTGGTATTTTCTGCTCTTAAAAGTTGGCTGCTTTGGGGAACCCTGCATAACGCTGGCTTACAGAGATGTCCAGTGGGTTAGAAAATTAACTGTGTTCTTTTCCTTCCTCATTTGGATCCCCCCCCATCTGGTCCATGATTACGAGTGAGCACTTTACATACAGTCGCTCTCCTTTTCATTCCTCTGAGATGATTACGGCTATCATCATTTCGTGTGTGACTGTACTGGAGCTTACAGAGATTTGCCCACGACCTCTTTCAAGTTCACGGCTGGCACCTTGCCACCCCCTCCACACACACATGCGTGCACACACACACACATATATGCACATATACACACATACACACATATACACACATACACACACATTCACACACATACACACATACATATATACACACACACATACACACATATACACACACACACACACACATACACACACATACACACATATATACACACATACACACATATATACACACATACACATACACACACATACACACATATATACACACATACACACATGCACACATGCACACATATACACACGTACACACATATACACATACACACATACACACATATACACACATGCATACACATACACATACAAGCATTGACACACATACACACATACACATGCATACACACATATATACACACACCTACACACATACACACATATACACACACACACACATACACACATACACACATATATACACACATGCACACATGCACACATATACACACATGTACACACATATACACATACACACATACACACATATACACACATGCATACACATACACATACACACATACACACACATACACACATATATACACACATACACACATACACACATATATACACACACATACACACATACACACACATACACACATATATACACACATACACACATGCACACATATACACACACATACACACGTACACACATATACACATACACACATATACACACATGCATACACATACACATACAAGCATTCACACACATACATACACATGCATACACATACACACATATACACACACATATACACACACTCACACACACACACACACACACATCTATGATCCACTTATTCCGGCCTGCTGCTCCCGGTCCTCCTGGCTTGTAGCACATTCCAACATGTGAGAGAATTTACTCGTCTGTTTCACTGTTTGTACTGTCTGCACCTCCCACCAGGGCAGAAGAAGGTAGGGAACATTCTGTCTGTGTTCACAATGTGTTTCAGTCGCTGCTGCTGGAATGCAGGGCAAAATGAATGACTGCAGGGATGGGAGGACACACCGGGACCTGAATCCGGATCTTTCTGACTCCAAAGTCCTTACCTGCAGCCCTGACGCTTTAGCGGCTCCCACGATTGGAGACAGAGATCTCTGTCCATCATGGCAGAAAAACCTGGCTGCCTAGAACAGCTCAAGAACTCAGCAGAATCAGCTGTGCTTAAATAAAGAATCCCTTCAGATGAATAAAATACCAACTTAATCAAATAGTTCAAGATTTTTGAGAACTTTTGCTATTTCGGCAACACTTTCTGCAGTTTTTTTAAATTAACATCTCAGTTTCCAGAGACATAGTTAATAAGAACACTATTACAATTTATAGTGAAAATATGTTCAAAAATTTTAAACGTGTTTTGAATTTTTTTAGATTTATTTACTTTTTTGAGAGACAGAGAGAGAGCACATGTGCATAATCGGGGGAGGGACAGAAGGAAAGAGAGACAGTATCCCGGGCAGGCTCTGCACCGTTCGTGCAAAGGCAGACGTGGGCCTTGAACTCATGAACTGTGAGAACTCACAAACCTGAGCCAAGATCCAGTCGGGCGCCAAACTGGATTTTTTTAAAATGCAGCCTTTAATAAATGTTTTGAATCATATTTAAATAGTTTTTCTCCCTCTTTCATTGTTTTTCTAAATATCTCCCCTGTTTCAACTTAAGAAGTTTCCACCGTAGGGGGCGCCTGGGTGGCTCAGTCCATGCATGGGGCTTATGACTTGGGCTCAGGTCATGGTCTCACAGTTCATGAGTTCGAGCCCCTCATAGGCTCTGTGCTGACGGCTCAGAGCCTGGCGCCTGCCTCCGATTCTGTCTCCCTCTCTCTGCTCCTCCCCCACCCACACTCCCCCTCTCTCTCTCTCAAAAATAAACATTAAAATATTTGAAATAAAAAAATCATAACAATAAAAAGTTTCCATCTTAGAAGTGGTTTTTTTGTTTGTTTGTTTTACTTTTTTTTAAGTACTCTCTGAGCCCAACATGGTTTCGAACTCTGACCCCCAAGATCAAGAGGCCCACGCTCTTCCTGAGCCAGGGGTACCCTCCACTGTAGAGGTTCCGAGTGAAATGTCGCACTCTGGAGTCCCCTGTGAAATAGGTGCTTCTGTTAAGGATTCGAATATATCGATTAAGTGTAGAACTCACCCTTGGCATCTTTCTTAGAAAGTCCTTTCTAAGGGAGTAATCTCCCCAGGACATGTGGGTGTATTTTGTTGGTGTTTCCTTTGCTAGACTGTATACCGGTGACAAGCAGCCTAGGCCTTTCCTCCGGAAGCATCTCTGTGCCGCCGGGCCCAGCCAGATCGGTTCGGCCCACGCTTCCTTCACAGCGGTGTCGATCGGTATCCGGCCCTAGGCGTGCAGGTGGCGTACGTTCCAGAAAGCAGAGCCGAAAGGCCCTTCCTAGGGCCTCGACAGGCAGTTGCCCTGCGCAGGCGGCTGGCACCCTCGGGTCACCTCGCTGCCCACACGTGCCTTCCGGAACCGGCCGACTGGGCCTCCAGCTCCAGGGTCCGGAGAGGTTTTCCGGTGGGCAGGCCGGGCGCTCGCGGTGGGACCCGGAGCGGGGGGGGGGGGGGGGAAGGGGAAGGGGGTCTGGCTGACACCTGCGTCTGTCCCCTGTCCCCTCTGCAGTTCTCACCCGGCCGCGACCGCACAGCGACGACTACAGCGCCATGAAGAAGATTCCTCCCCGCAAGCCCAAGCGCAGCCCCAACACCAAGCTCAGCGGCTCCTCGGAGGAGATCGCGGGCGCGCGGCGCCGAGGGGGCCCCGGGGTCCCCGCGCCCCCCGCGCCCCCCGCGCCCCCCGCGCGCGCCCCGCCCGAGCCCGAGCCCGAGCCCGAGCCCGAGCCCGTCTACATCGAGATGCTGGGCCGCGCCGGCAGCCCCGAGCAGGCGGAGGCCGTGTACGAGGAGATGAAGTACTTGGCGCCCCCCGAGGCGTCCGCGTCGCCCCCGCCTCCGCCCAGGGACAGCCGGAACCCCGTCCCCTGGGAGGAGGGCGACGGGGGCTGCAGGGACGCGTGCGACATCCCAGCGCCTTTCCCCAATCTGCTCCCTCACCGCCCCCCGCTGCTCGTGTTCCCCCCGACCCCCGTCACCTGCTCGCCGGCGTCCGACGAGTCGCCCTTGACGCCCCTGGAGGTGAAGAAGCTGCCGGTGCTGGAGACCAACCTCAAGTACCCCATGCAGCCCGACGGCGCCAGCCCCCTGTCCCCGCAGCACGCCAGGAGCCAGAAAGGCGACGGGGACGGGCCCGCGTCCCCCAGCGGGTCGCCCCCCGCGCCGCCGCCGCCGCCGCCGCCGCCGCCAGCGCCCCCGGGCCCGCGGCCGCCCGCGCACTTCGCCTTCCCGCCCGAGCCGGCAGGGGGCGCCTGCGGCCCGGGCCCCAGGGCGCCCTACTCCCCCGGGAGGGCCGCGCGGGCCGGGCCCGCGTCCCCCGCGCCCTGCAGCCCCCCGAACGGCAGGGCCCTCGGCAGCCCCCTGGACGAGCTGGCCAGCCTCTTCAGCTCCGGCAGGAGCGTGCTCCGCAAGTCGGCGGCCGGGAGGAGAATCAGGGACCCCGCAGGTAGGCGGAGGGCGCGCGCGCCGGGGGCGCCGGGGCAGGTGGCCGTCCAGCCTCGGGTCGCGTGCCTGCGCGCGCGCACGTCCGCGGGCGCCGCTTGAACCCCGTCCCGTCCGGGGGCCGAGCGGCCGTTCCGAGCAGGTGCCCGCTGGGAAACTCCTCTGCAGCCGGTGCGGCCCAGTAGGTAAGAGTACTTCCAGGCCGCGCCTAAAGGTTCATGCTGCGAAAACGCATAGCTCTGAGACTGGGCTCAGCAAACCCTTGTGCCTTCAAAGGGCTGGAGCAGGATCGAGCGTGCGCGAGCGCTCTTTCCTTCCTAATGCTTCCTTGTAACCTGAAAGTGGCATTTTTGTAGCCTCATAGTGCCGACTCCTGCCTCATTCACAGTTCACCGCCAACCCCCGAGTGTCCCCGGCGGAGTCACCTGCACCCCAGGTGCTGGGGGCGACTACCTGTCCATCCACAACCTTAGACTTCATACTGCTCACCTTGATATTGCTTCGGGGGAATGATGTTTCTTTGGTTCACATACCACCCAAGGGACATTTTAACGCAGTTCTGTGAATCCCTATATCTTCTCGCGGAGTAAATCAGCCTAAGGCAGGTGCGCACTGACCGTCCACTCACGTGGGGCGGGGCGGCGCAACACCCCGGTGTTGCCTGCCTGAAAAAGTGTGAATTTTGTATCCCATAAAAGCAGAAGGTAGTTAGCAAAATGATCCTAAGTAAGAATTCTTGCTAACCACATGCTACCTCATTCAGAGGCCACCTTTGTAACAAAGGTGGTATTTGGGCAAAGATTCTCTTGTTTTGAAGTTTATTTATTTATGTTGAGAGAGAGAAAAAGGTAGAGAGAGACTCCCAAACAGGCTCTGCACTATCAGTGCAGACCCCGATGCGGGGCTCCAACCCACCATCCGTGAGATCGCGACCTGAGTCCAGGTGGAAAGTTGGACATTTAACAGACTGAGCCACCCAGGCACCCTGGCACAGATTCTCATAATAATCACAAATAATGTATTCCTCTTCCAAAAAACATTCTAAGGCTTTTTGTATAAAACCAAAATATTTCCCAATGTTCTGTATCTTCAGGAAGATATTCATTAATATCTTCCGCCTAAGGAAGTTGTCACAGGTCCCTTTAGTCAGGATGTATGGATACCCACCCTTCCAGGTAAATGGCAAACTATTAACTATTAACATGCGAGCTTTACAAACTGAGATGGGAAACCTCGGCGTGAAGAGGTTCAATGCCTTCTTCAGGTCAAGGGGTAGGACTGGAAATAAAATTTTGACTTCCGAAGTAACATTAAAAATTTTTTTTTTGGCACTTCTTTATTTTGAGAGAGAGACACACACACACAGAGCATGAGCAGGGGAAGGGCAGAGAGAGAGGGAGACACAGAATCCGAAGCAGGCTCCAGGTTCTGAGCTGTCAGCACAGAGCCCAATGCGGGGCCGGAACCCATGAGCGAGATCATGACCTCAGTCGAAGTTGGATGCTCAACCGACTGAGCCACCCACGCGCCCCTGATGTAACGTTTTAAGGACACACGAACCTGCTGTCTCTCCAAAAGAAATCATACAAACATGTTAGCTTTCCTCGTTTGATTAGGAAAATTACTTTTCTGTTCAGGAAAATTACGAAAACTTTAAAAAATCTAGAAAGCAATCTGAGTAAGTGAAAACTAGATCCAGGTAAGAACACTTAGTAAACGACTAAGTAACCTCCTCCCTTCTCATTCTTCAAGCAAATACGCTAATTGTTTGTTTTACTAACAATTTAAATAGGCCCATTAGACAATGAAATTGTCCTTGTAGGTGGAAGAATGTTGAAATTGTCACAAGTCATGTATTGTACTCAAAGGAACAAAATGGAATCTAAGAGGAAAGCCTTAAATGAACAAATTAATATTTGCTTTTAGAACTAGAAGTTAATTAAAACCTCCTAAAGCTCATTTTATTGGAGTTAGGAATGGGTGAATTCTTCCTGACTTCATTCAGGAAAGAAAGTGAATGGACTTCTAGACATACTTCGTCATCCGGAAATCCCTGAGCCGAGGACTCAGCGAAGCAGAGGTGGAGTGAGGCCTCCCAGCGCGCTGTGGGGCTTTGCTCATTCTATTTCCCTGCGGCGGCATGAACGAGTATTTGAGAACACGTATCCAAACCTCAAGGACAACGCTGTTCATGGAAGTCTAAAATTACAAAATAT
Source organism: Paguma larvata (assembly GCA_030068075.1). Taxonomy (NCBI): domain Eukaryota; kingdom Metazoa; phylum Chordata; class Mammalia; order Carnivora; family Viverridae; genus Paguma; species Paguma larvata. The sequence continues at coordinate 3,530,678 of CM057839.1, read as the reverse complement.
TTATTTTTCTACTGTGGGCTTGTACAAAACACTTAACTTGAAAAAAAATTGGCCTGTGCCACTTACGACTTCCTCATAAATCTGTGAATCGGCAGCTTCGGTGCAGGCACCGGAGCTTTCATAACCGAAAAGTTAGCGACATGAGACCAGGTCATCTTCCCCCGCCCGCCCCCTGCCCCACCACCAGATTCCGGAAGTTCCAACTACACGGTTGAGAACTGGGTAATTCTTGATGGTCTGTGATGTGGGAAAAGCTTTGCACGTTTGCACACACGTCCTCATGGCGTCTTACAGGTTGTTCTTCCAGAATGAAAGGGACTAAAGATAAGACGTGGAAGAGAAAAGGCCGTCACGCCGGCACTAATCACGGGAGCTGCTGTGTGATGATTAAGGCTTACACAATTTGATCCTGAAGTCAGGAATCCATTTCTTCTGAATGAATTGAATGGCTCTTAGTAATGATTTACTATAGTCTTGGGGCTTCTTCCCTTTAAGGTTTTAAATCTTCTCCCTTACCCTCTTTATATTTAAAGATATTCTTATTTTCACCTGAAATGGCTTTCGCACCAAACGACCCAGTGGGAGGCTCGCTCGCCCTCCAGGCACCTGAATTAATTACGCTCATCTTTCGCGGTTGTGGTCTGGGGAGACCGTTCTGCCGATTTCGCAGAAGCGCTCCGAATATTCCCCTGGCTTCCGTGGAGAGCGGCCTTCAGGAGATTACATTAGTAATCGTTAGTACCCCGCTATGGGCATCGCCGGTTAAACTATAAAGCACAGCGAGTCGTGTGTAGTTTCGAAGTTCTGGGCGTGTAATTCCGCCCGTCGCTGCTCTGCAGACTTGGTGTGGGATTTCACCGACTCGAGCGTCCTCAACGCAGTTCATTTTCTGTTGACTTGCGGGCATGCGATCTGAGGCGTGCCAAGCCACTCAGATGCTAAGAGCCCAGGCTTCACGTCCAGACGGAAGGAGGTGGATGGCCGTGTGCCCACAGCCCGAGGGGTGTAATATCGGTGGTGAGTGGCTATAGTGCTCGCCCTTCGGTTACCGTTTTTAATACCCCAGTTAACTCTCCGGAGGCGAAGAGCTGTCTGCTGCTATTATTCCCATTTCACAGATGGGAAACTTAAGGCACAGAAAGGAACCCCCTTGCTCCTCGCCATCCTGTGAGAGACATCCACATAACGTGAGCACAGTGATCCTGCCCCTCCCCCCCCCCCCAGGGCAATTCTCTTAGCTACCTGCACGGTGGTGCCTAGGACAGCAGCAGAGGGAGGAAGACAAGGTTTTAAAAGTTCTCATTTGCTTACCTGAGGCGCAGCGAGTTGGGGTCATACGGTTGGGATAGAGAAAATGGTTACGTAAATTTAAAAATGCCAAACGTGTACTTTACGGCTATTGGGGGTGTATAATCAATTTTCGAATACCGTACGTGGGCCACTTGGCCCTCAACATCGAGAATGACCGGATGTTTCATTACCTGTGCCTTTCTAGATGCATTCAGCCCATTTGTTCCCCAAACTTTTTCGTCTGATGTCACAACAGGACTAATATTATTATGCCAATCATTTCCAGTTGCTCAGTTTCAAAAATTATGAGACCTGATTCAAATGAAGGGAGAGAGTCCTTGGCTTGTGTAGGCCACTAGGGTGCTCCCTTGCGCCAAACGGCGTCCCGGAGTCCAGCTGAGTTTATCTAGAACATGACGGAAAATGAGCGTGCTGTTCTCTCCGCCCACGGAAAAGACCAGGATGCTGGGACGTGGGCAAAAAAATGTAGCGGATCTGGAGAAGAAAAGAGGAGACCCAGGCTGAGTCAGGAAAGAGTCTGATTACCGGAATGTTTTTACAAAAATTGTTTTATTACTTTTGATGCCGTGCACCCGGAGCTCCTGAGAGGTACAGGTAATCAAAATGATGTAAAGAACAACAACAACAACAACAAAAAATGTACAGTTCTTTGCATATAGTAGGCATTTATTAAATACCAGTTTGGTGAAAAACCTACCTGACCAAAAGCAGCAGGACGTGTAAATGTATTCAGTACACTTAGCCCTTGAGGCAATTTGACTTAAAGAGAATCATCTAAGCCAAATGGAAATTCCTCTTCATCTCAAATACTTTGTTTTACTGCATAAACATTCTGAGTAAGAGTATTTTGAGTTTTTCAATCAGAATGTTAGCTGAATTTTCACCATTTAATATTTTGTCCCATTGGGCCGTTTGGTTGAAAAGGCGTTCTTTTTAAAGTTGGCCTTATGGGAAAGAGCAAGAGCACGTGCAAAGGGAGAGGAAACAGGTGAATGAACTCTGTCGTGGCCAGAATCCGGTGCGGGGCCCCTCCATCCCTACCGGATTATTTTGAAGTACATTCCGATGTCAAATCAATTTCTCGATAAATATTTATAAACATTTTATTATTGAGGTCCTTTAGACAAAATGAAAGATGGATTCTAGAAAGTCCTTTAGAAAAAAAATGAAAGATGGATTCTTAAATCACCTTCATTAGTACGGACCAGTCGACCCACTGCGGCCTTCACTGACACGAGTCCTGCCGCTCCCGAGAGAAACCCGCTTCTGGAAAGGAGGGCATCAATTTTCATGACGGAAACAAACCAGTTCTCCGGGGCCAGCTTTCCACCGAAGGCACACTGGCCCGTGAGACCGTCCACGGGGGCGTGCAGGGAAGGGAGACCCTGAGGTGGCAGCGGGCGTGGGGAGCCCCTTCTACTGCCACACACACTCTCACACACACACACACACACACACCCCACACACACACACACACCTCCACACACCCACACACACTCACACACACACTCACACACACACATCCACACACATCCACACACGCATCCACACACCCCCACACACACACACCCACACACACTCACACACATCCACACACCCACACACACATCTGCACACACCCACACACCCACACACACTCACACACACTCACACACCCCACACACACACCCACACCTCCACACACCCACACACACTCACAAACACACCTCTCACACACACATCCACACACCCCACACACATCCACACACACACCCCCCACACATACACACATCCACACACACCCACACACGCACACCTCTCACATACACACATCCACACACCCCCACACCCACACACCCCCCACACCCACACACACCCCCACACACACCCACCTCACACACACTCACACACCCACACACACCCACAAACACTCACACACACATCTCACACATCCACACACACCCCCACACCCCCACACCCCCACACACATCCACACACCCCCACACACACACTCACACTCACACACACACACCCACACACACACACCCCACACCCCACACACACACCCCACACACACCCACACACACGCACACCCCCCACACACACACCCCCCCACACACATCCACACACACACACACACACCCCACACCCCCACAACCCCCACACACATCCACACACACCCCCACACACCCACACACATCCACACACACACCCACACACACTCACACACACATCCACACCCCCACACACGCCCACACACCCACACACATCCACACACACATACACCCACACACACCCCACCCACACACACACCCCACCCCCCCAAACACACACACACACACACTCACCCACACACACACACACCCCACACACACCCCCACACACACACACACACCACACACACACCTATACCTCCCCCCACACACACACACCACACACCACACACACACACACACACCACACATCCACACACACACACACACACACACACACACACACACACAGGTGTGGATCTCTGAATGTTATACCCAGACTAAGGGTGAAAGACCAACATTCCAAAAGACATACGGCAACTGCTTCTGAGACCAATATTTTATGAGTTTGAGATGCTTCTAAAGAAGAAGGCTTTCAAATCCCCGAAATGACATGAAATTCCCAGAAGAAATCTGGGACTTGCTCGAGGCCGGTGTCTGTCGGCTGCCATCCTCTGGTGTTTGAAGCACAAGTTGGGACGCTCTCCGTGTCCTCCCCGACGCACGCCTTCTGGTGAGGTCACAGCACGAGCAGCGGGCGTGCCCGGTGCAGATCTGCGCCCCCCCGCCATGGGAGGCAGGGCTGGGCATCCCCCAGGCTGCCTGCCTCTGCGCAGACTCGTCCAGCACAGGGCCGCTCGCCCTCCTCCCTCCCCGCACGCTTCCTCTCCGTGGCGCTCTGCTGGAGGCAGGGGAGTGGCCTGAGGCGTCCCAAAAATCACGAAGGGCGTGGACAGACAGGCACATAGTTTGCCGATGTGTTGCTGTCTGTGCTCCTGCCTCACCTAAGAGTCTCCTTCCCGTGAAGTGAGACATTCTTCCGCGTTCTGGAACCATCTGGAGTCAACGCTAAATGTCCCCGATTTTCCAAATGAGTAAGTCCTTTCAAAAGATGAGCTTAGCATCCCCGGGAAGCAAGTCCTCCATTTCTCACCGACTGGATGTTAGGCAGGATGCGCTGTCTTGATTTCTCCCAGGGCCGGGGAGCCGAGCTTTGACCTACGAAGAAGACACCTCTCTGTGGGGAAAGGAGGTTTTTCACCAAGTCGTTGGCCCTTCCAAGGAGCAGGGGGCCTCTGTGTTTGGGACGTGTTTGCGGTGTTTCGAATTTCCCAGTTCCTCCTTGACTCCCCTCTGCTTCGAAGTAAGCTTTCGATTTTGATAAGCTGGGCGGGAGCCAAACTCACCTGTGTGAGGAGCACAAACTCTTTGTCCTCTGTGTCAATTGGACACTTGGAAAATGCCTGATACGTGTGATGAATGTTTGTGATATAGCACCTTCACTTTATAAATGCCCAAGAGTTCACACAGGGAAATCGTGCAAGCAGGGGCCCATGACGGACTCGCATTAACTTGTAGAGCTAATTCCCTAACCCATTTACTTAATGGAATCACAGGGCTTGCTACTGGAAACCAAGAAATGGAGCAATCTGGCCCCTGCCCTCTCACCGACTGTCGGAGGCAGCCAGGCCCACCCGATTCAATGAGTCAAAGTCTAGTAGAAGAGCGAGGCTTTACCTGAGGGCCGTAAACCATTGGTGGGCCCATACTTGAGCTCCAAGTGGCCCTTGAGCCCCAGTGTTATGCTCGCACCTTGATTGCTGGAGAGGTGACACGGACTTCCTCAGATTCTCACAATGTGTCAGCGGCCTGGGAGAACAGGGGGCCGTGGATGCTCAGTGAGTGGCTGCCGGGGAGGCTGGGACAGCCTCATCCCAAGACTGCCCCTCGAACAGGGAGAGCGGTGCCCAGTGCAGAAGGACGGAGCTACCCAGGCGCACAAGTACGGGAGCCGGCGTAGGCGTGGCAGCCAGAGGACCCCGTGTGTGCAGAGACATGGGAGCTTAGGGTGCTCGGTCCCATCAGAGACCATCAGAGACCATCAGAGACCATCAGAGAACGGCAAAGAAACTACAGAGGGAGGAACAGCAAGCACTGGTGCCTCGTGTGGGATGGAGGCAGATGAGTGTTCTACCGGAAGTCCCGTGACAGGGTCCTGAATGGTCTCCGTTGTTTCTCTCGGTCACGTGGCAGTTCAGCAGGAACTCTTAGGACCTTCCCCACAAAGAGCAAAGAGCCAGGGGAGGGAATGAGCCGGACAGACCAGAGCAGTTCTGGGTATGCCGTGTGGCCTCCTGTAACCGGAAATACTCACGAAGGCCATGGAACCCCTGTCCATGGTATTCTGCTAATAATATTAATAGCCTGTGTTTGTGGATGGTTCTTTCCTGTTGCCCCGAGTACGCAGAGCCTCTTCGGTCCCCAGATCCTCGGCCCCGTGTGAGGCCGACGAAGCAGGTGTTAGCATCCCCGTTTGCTAATGAGCAATCCGAGGCTTGGAGGGATTGAGTGATCATCCCATAATCGCAGGAACTAAGGGGCCCCAGAGTCAGGAGTCCAACAAGGCTCCTTTCTCCGAAACCAAGGACAGATTTCTCTTTCTGTTCCATTAGGCTGTCATCAGTCTCCAAAAACCATTGAAATTTTTAAACGACTCAGAGCCCCTGTCTGAGAGGATAATTCTTTTCTGAAGTTACACATAAATCCATGACCAAGAAAAGATACAGGGATGCTTTTCCTTTTCCGTGGTTTTTCAGCTCCCCCCGACGATTGGGATAGGAGAAAGGCACTTGGAAAAGCCTCCATCATTCTCCATCTTTCGCCTCTTGGGCTGTCTAGACTTAAAACGAAAACAAACAAGACAACAGCCATTCATCAGCCTCTGAATTATGTCAATCTAGAAACAGATGCAGGCAATGGTCGAAGTTAGAAACCGGTCTGGACAAAAAACGAGCATCGGGCCTCCACAGTCAGTGTCCCTCAATAAAGATCTGTTGGGAAAACATCAAGCTCACAGGTCTCATGACCATGGTATGCTCACTAGACCATGGTGTCTCATTATCCTTTGAAACCCACTAGTACAACCAAGAAGAGAGGCGTGGCAATTTAATATGCAGATCAACCTGAACAAGAAGTTACCTTTGGGTCCTGGGGATTATCTTGGAAAACTGCCTGAACGTATTGGCTGCGGGTCTGTAGCGCCCAGCACGCCAGTCTTCCCAGAGATACGGATCTTGCAAAAATAGCTCGTCATGTCTGAATTGCGCCACGGGCAGCCAAGGAGCCATCACCCCTGGGATGTCCTGCGACGCACTGTCAGCGGGAGAAGAATCTATTGTACCTGGAATTCTGAAGGCAAAGAAGAAGAAGAAAAAAAAAAGAGGCGGCCTTTTCAGAAGTGGATTATCTTTCATAACCAGTAAATATTTTTCATGCTATCAACCCGTTAAAGCAAGCAGCTATTGTGTGCCGTGGGTCTCTCTACTGGATGGTGAATTAAACTCCCGCGGGGGGGGGGGCTCCAAAGAAAAACCCGGTGCTTTATCTTCGGAGGCTCTCAGCAGCTCTCCTAAAGCAAGTTAATAAAGACCTTCCTGAGAATCTGCATCTCATTATGGCCACATAATACAGCGTCCTGGGGTTTTCTTCCTTCTGCGAAGAAATGTTTGAAAGCGGCGTGGTGCGTGGAGTGTTTCCCTAACGCCGGGCTGGATCGGCGCCATGGTCTCTCTCTCCCTCTCTCTCCTGAAGAGTGTCGGCAGAGGAAAACCTATTTGTTAATTGCCTGCCAGCGTTCAGGTCCTTTTGCCGCCTTGAATCATTTTTATGATTAATCCTGAGATTAGCCTAGAAAATCTTGCCTGAAAGCCAGCTCTATCCAATACCGCTTTACCCAGCACTGCGTCCCCTGGTCCGCAGTGGTCCCCTGGCATCCACTGTGTGCGAGGCTTCGTGGGGTTTTCTCTCCTCTGACTTTCCTTCCATCTTTCTCCTGGCTACTCCTTGAAAGCCGTAGGTCACTCCTACGAAATCTGTTCTTACCCGCACACCGTGCATTTGCAAACACCGGCCTACTGCAGCCATACGTGGGGATTTTGATAAGACGGTAAACGACAGCCTTGTTCCTTCTGCCCCCGACTCAGGTGGCTAGGTCCTCAGGTACGCAGGGCCCAGACATGGCAGGCCCGAGCGGAGCCGATGTTACACAGTGACCCCCGCACTGCACCATGCTGCCGGAGACCTGGTCCATTCCCGGAATTGCCGAAACACCTAGAAAAGAGCCTCCTCGCCCCCAGAAGTCTAGCTCGTCACCGAACCGAATTTCCTCTTAAAGAACAGAAGAACCGGCATTTACGCAGTGGGGACATGGGGGAATTTCCCAGGCAAATGTGCACATGTTGGAATTTGGTCTTCTTATTCTTGGCTGCGGGAAGATGGACAGCCTGGGAAGAAGTAAGTCTGAGAGAGAAGATGGGGGCAGAGCGTGGGGAAAGCTAGGATCCCAGAACAGGCATTTCCATGTTACCAAAAAGTGAACCAGAGCTCTCCGCTTTTAAATTACCCTCCAATCTATTCATTGGAGCTACGTTTGCTTAACCCTGTTCTCAGGTGCGATCGCCAGTCGGATGGGGCCAGGCGGGCTTTCGCAGCAGAATGGAGGGGACCTGGCAAAGCACAAGCGACTGATTTAATGTAGGAAAGCCCCCATGCACTCCTGCCAGCTCGCAAGCCCTTTCTTAGGTACCCAGTCAGCGCCCGCCCAGGCATACTGTGCAGCAAGGGAGTATTTTCTTATGTGTTGTATTTTCATGAGAATTGTATTGACTCTACTCCGTCTCTTGGAATTTATCTGCCTTCACATATGTCCAGTAATAGAGTCCTTCTCGGATTTTTTAATAGAAAAGTTGCTTTAAAAACAACGACTGCAATCCTTAGGAAAAATAGAATCTATGATGCTCCACTTGAGGGACCTCAGCTCACACTCCGGTCTTACTACGCTGTCCGAGTGCCTTCTGGCCAACCCTCCCCTCCTCCACATAAACCCGAGCCCAAGTAGGGGCCGATTGAATCACTTATGTGTCATACAAGACAGTAAAACTCTAATTGTTAACAGTAATTTCACTGGTGCGGTTGTGGTGTGCAGGGGTCTCCGTTCATTTGCCGAGCCTTGAAATCATGTCTAATTTACAGAGGCTAAAGAGCAACACAACACGGAGGCACCGGGCTTACGTATGGTGGTGAGGGGTCATAAAAATGTCTTTTTAATCTGATGGTCATTAGGAAACCCAGCGATGTGGTCCAGCTGCTAAGCAGAGAGCATGTTCATTGCTGCGACCGTGCTAGGAACCCTTCGTCACGATGTTAGGAGAAATGTCTTTTTTTTTTTTTTTTCACATAACAAACTAATTCTATGACATGGCCCCAAACTAAGCAGTTATTTTCAGGACTTAAAAAGAAAAAGAAAACTAGACGCTAACACCAGGCAAGATAATTAAACTGGCAATGATATTTTGTATTGCCATTTGCCTGACTTTTTTTTTTTTTTTCATTTTTTTCAAAAAAACGCACTGAGGGTCTGTTCTGTGCCAGGCAGTGCGCTCAGTGGTATGGAGTTTTCGAATCAGATGTGGGGACCGTTCTGGAAGAGCGGCTCCCGGCAGGAAAACCCGACCAACCCGGCGGATCCAGGCGGTGAGAAACGGTTTGCGTGAAGACACTATTTGAGTTCCCAGAACACTACTTACCCTCCATGCGTGCGAGAGGAAGCATTTTTATTCAATTAGTTCTAGTCTCCTTCATCTTTAGATGCTTCCCCTGACCCTCTAAATTGATTTCCCAAGCTGTAAATACATCTTTTGGCACACTGGTCTAGAAGGTAGGATTTATATGGAGGGACGGGGAGTTGGGGGTCAGACCAAGCATGAGGAGGGAGAGTTCCCTGCAGACGGACCCCGGCCCTGGTGCCAGCGGCCAGTCTGTGCTCTGGCCTGCACCATGATCCTAGGATTTTATGCAAGGGCATGGTGACATCATCAGGCTAGGTTTGGGGGTACCTACACTAGGCAGTGCGGGTAGGATAGGTGTCTCCCTCTCTGGTTTTTCTATATTCTTATAAACATAAACATACAACTTTAGCAACGATTAAAGAGAAACGCTTAGTTATGGGCACATGGGAAGGGGAATCCCACCTCCCAACCGCCACATGGTGGTTTTTTCCTGCTCTCCCTGAGGAAAGAAGAACCCACTTGAGACATAGGTTTAGCCTTGCCCTACAGGGTCCACTGCTCTTCCCTCCGAGTAACTGCCATCTATGCTGCGACACATCACTGCAGCGGCTCAAGAGAAATCCACGCATAGGCACATATGATTTTAGAGGCTTAAGGAATTAGTAATGCCAGCCAGCCTACCTTTGGTAAAGGGCACAGTCACAGGGGCTATCAAAGAAACAGTCTGTGTGGCTTGTCAAGAATTTTGACAAAGGGCGCCTGGGTGGCTCCCTCGGTTGAGCGTCGGACTTCAGCTTAGGTCATAATCTCAAGGTTAGTGGGTTCGAGTCCCGAGTCGGGCTCTGTGCTGACAGCTCAGAGCCTGGAGCCTGCTTCCAATTCTGTGTCTTCCTCTCTCTCTGCCCCTCCCCTGCTCTTCTCTCTCTCTCTCTCTCTCTCTTTCAAAAATAAGTAAACATTAAAGCATTTAAGTCTACATGGATATTGGTAATTCCTTACTGACGGCCTCAGAGCTGCTGGCATGTCACCTGCCAATGTGGGCAGGAGGAGCCGTCCTCAGGAGACGAGCAGAGTGACCCCATACTGTTGTCAAAACATTGAACTATCTCTGTGTCTACTGGAAGTGACTGTTGTCCGGGGCCCGCGGGGTCCCCAAGCACACCCCTGCCCATCCCGCCTTGGGTATCCTGGCCCCAAGCCTGTCCACTTTCTTCTTGGTTAGATGTGGACACAACAGGCTTAAGGTAAATGGTTTGTGCTTATTCGGTTGGCGTTGGCCTGTGCCCTTTGGGTTTAAAGAGTTGAGGTGGGCAAATTTTTAGATTACTCTGAACAAGGATTTTGAGATGACTCAGCATACATCACTGCTATTTTTTTTTTTTTGAACTTCTGCTGATTTTACTGGTTCCCACTCACCTGCCGCAATCACACCATTGAAATTAATGTCCAGCACTGGCGCTCACCTGTCCTGTATGACAGGTACATGGTTCAGCAAACCTCTAGCTGTGCTCAGGTCTATGTGATGGAGGTCGGGGGTGGTCAGAAGGCTCTGGGACATCAGGGTAGGACTGGAATGCAATCCAATGTCCCTGAAATGGAGGAACAGAGATTATATTATTCTTAAGGACCAAAGTAGTTATCCTTTTTTTTTTTTATAAACTTGTTTTTAATGCTTATTTATTCATATTGAGAGAGAGAGAAGAGAGAGAGAGAGAGAGAGAGAGAGCGAGAACAAGTGGAGAAGGGGCAGAGAAAGAGAGAGAGAGAAAGAGAGAGACATGATCTCACGGCTCAATCCCACACACCGCGAGGTCATGACCTGAGCCACGGTGCTCACCTGAGCCGAAATCAAGAGTCGGACGCTTAACCTGCGGAGCCCCCCAGGCGCCCCCACAGCAGGTATCCTGAAGCAGATTGTCTATTAAAGATCCAAGAAGGACTCTATTACTAGCTACGTATAAAAGCGACCAAAGACCAAGAGACGATTCTCATGGAAATTAAATAAGTAAATGCCCTCTCGGGTTCTGTCGGACCTGGGGACGGGCATTTCCGGACGAAAGGACGCGCGAGCCAGTAGCGGTGCTCGGGGGCTCCTCTGTGCTGCTCTGCAGACGCCCGGCACCCCTCGCTTAGCATCCGTGACGCCACGCGGGTGTCCCAAACACTACATGTCCCCGATACAGAGCAGAATATTATCCTCCTCGCCTTTGCTCTCTGGGGAGAGCGAGGAGGACCCGTTTGCCCAAGCGCCCCCTGCCAGGGCCCACAGAGCTGCCTTCCGTGACTCCCGGATCGCCGTCTCCACCTGGTTCTTAGGAAATGTAACAATAACAGCAATATGAATAACCGCATGACCTATGAAATTACACGGGAGGAATGGGTCTCCGGGCCCGACTGGCGTGTTGTTTAGATGTTGCCTGTTCAGCTAATTATAGGAGAGGCGAGCTCCCCCAGCACCCGGGAAGGGAAGGGATTGGCGGGATGTGTTTCCCATTACGGCAGGGACAGAATGGAGAGATGGGCACAAAAGGATCCAGTTAGTTAAATTTAAAGGAGAATTGGCAAGACAGAATTTTCTGTGCATTTCTGGGTTCTAAAAGCCCTATTTATACCGACAGGCATTTTTTAGCTTTACTATTCTTCCCCGGCTCGGCGCATATGTTGTTGACGATGTCACTCTATTTCCTGACTCAGTCGGTGTTTTCTAGCGCAACCCTCTCCTTGCACTTAGCAGAGGAGAGGGGAGCAGGAGTTGGGAGTAGGGGACAGGGAGGTATTTCCCTCCCACCCTGCTTGGCCTGGAGGGCCATGTCTTTGGCACTTGGGGCCGCAGAAGAATGCTTCAAACACAAGTCGAGGGGGGGATTTTGATCGACTCAAGAGTGGCGGCTTCCTAAGGGTTGCCGAAAAGTAGGAAGGCGTGCTGGGGGCCAGAGCGAGCCTCTTAAGGTCAGTAGGTTGGGCGATTACGTCTTCTCACCCCACGCAGCCTCCACAACTGCTACGGGGCTCTATTTTTTTCTGTTTCCTAAGTAATCAAGTTCCTATGGAAATATAGCTGGATCGTGGGACGCACATGCGTCCTGAGGGTAATGGCATGGGACTCCCATGTTCTGTCTCCAGTTCCCTGATCCCGTTAGACACTGCAGCCCTCCCTCGATACCTTTATGCAACTATTAGCAAAGGGACGATAAAATCAGATTCGCACAGCTTTGGGTCCGTTGGACGTGTGCTGTCCAGAAGCTACAGACTGAGCGCGCACCCCTCGGTGTGAGCGGATGCGCCCCTCGGGAGGCCCCAGTCCGCTCGCATCTCGAGTCTCCTTAGGCAAGCCTGCACGTGAGGTCTGTCTGCTTGTTTGAGGTTAGGATCAGACACTGTCTATGGGAATCCTTGCAGGTGACATTTGTCTTTCTCTGGGGCAACAAGCCATATGTTTGGGTTGTGCTATCATGTTATTTATTTATTTAAGTTTAATTCACTTCCTAGAAACCCGTTAGAGCAGAATGCAGGGCAACTTGGGAGTGCGAAACCTTTATGTGTATTTCTTCCTCTAAGGTTTTAGAAAAGCCAGAGACGTGAAAGACATTGTTCCTTGTAACACAAACGAGATGCCGACTCAGGCCAAGCGATCCCATCCAAATTTAATTGCACAGCATCTACGTATCTGTAAGCACGGCCCGGCCCTAACTGCTAAAATTTAGGGACGAGAACCTGAGAAGTAGCAGGACTGTGCCAGTCACGTCGCTCGCTCGGCGTTTGTGCCTCTCCGTAACGCCAGCGAGGAGAAAGCGAGCGTGCTCCCTCCCCGCACAGCCTTGCTGGAAGAGGAATTTTCCTATAGAGTTGCAGAGTGAATTCGAGCCAGCATGAGTAATGAGTTTAAAATGTATCTTCACATTTTTTCTGCCTTGCATAGCACTCTCGGTATTAAACCAGTCAAACAGCTATCGTCTGTTTTTCTCCCCTGCGTTACGGAAACCTGGATCCTGTCTCCTGTGTTTCCAAAATACGCTCTAAAATTATCTCGAGTTCAGGTAACTAAGAGGGAAATGAAGTGCTTCAGCGTTCTTCTTAAAGAAGCACCCCGGGGCGCAAGCCTGACTCGTTTGCTGCGAACTCTGCGGCCCCACTCTGCCCCCCCACCCCGCCTCCCAGCCCACACCTGCCCGCTTGTGTCCACCATCACTGGACTTTGCCTTCGGCTGCCGCGTGGACTTCAGGGACGGGCAGGTGTTCTCGGGGGCCTGGCTCCCCCGCAGGAGACCCTCCTTGCTGAGGGAGGCTGGAGTCCCTCCCCACACACTGTCTTCTCGGTCCTAATAAATGGCTCGGCTTCAACACATTGCCACTCCATTCAAGCCTGGGGCACGTGACTGTCCCTTGAAGGTCGGCGTGCACAGTCCCAGACTTGTCCTGTGTCCACTCACCTCGCTGGTGCCAACTTACTGCGGTCCCTCTGCTCCAAGGGACCTGTAACTCGGACCCCACCCCCACCCCCGAACCGGCTGGTGCTTCTGCCCCTGCTCGGTCTAAACGCTCTGTGCCCTTGTCTCTGATCTTGCCTCCAACCTCATCCAGCTGGATGCATTTTTGCGGGATTAATAACATTTTAAAATAACAATTTAAAATTGGGGTGCTTGGATGGCTCAGTCGGTTGAGGGTCTGACTCTTGATTTTGGTTCAAGTCATGATCCCGGGGTTGTGGGATGAAGCCCAGTATTGGGCTCTGTGCTGAGCATGGAGACAGCTTAAGAGTCTCTCTCTATTCTCCCTCTGCCCCTCCCATCATCTAAAATTTAAAAAAATACAGTCTTCATGTTATGCCCTTCCTCACATAAGAACGTGCTAGACCCCACTCTGGTATTGGTGCATAAGCTGCAGACATGCCCACTTCCCTCGGCCCCTCCCCTCTTCTCCCCTCTCCCCTTTCTCCTCTCCTCTCCTCCCCTCTCCCCTCTCCTCCTTCTCCTCTCCTTTTATCCCCTCTTCTCTAAACAGACTTTCCAGACCATTGTTTTTTCCAGACATTGAAGCTTATACCATGGGAGGGGGCAGGTGTGGGTGTGTCTTTAAGAAAAAGAATAAAAACGATGGGGATCCTGGGTGCCTCAGTCGGTTGAGCGTCTGACTTCAGCTCAGGTCATGGTCTCATGGACTATGAGTTCGAGCCCCATGTCGGGGTCTGTGCCGACAGCTCAGAGCCTGGAGCCTGCTTCCGATTCTGTATCTCTGTCTCTCTCTCTGCCCCTCCCCTGCTCATTCTCTCTCCCTCTCTCTCTCTCAAAAATAAATCATAAATAAACACTAAATAAATAGTAAATAAACACTAAAAATCTTAAAAAAAAGAAAAAAGAAAAATGGCAAAAATTTAGGGAGTGAACCGAGCATTTATTTAAAATGAGGCAATAAAGCCAAGTGGACATTTACCAAAGCTGTCTCACGCAGGTGGTAACTGTGCGTTGACTGACTGGCTCTCGGGCTTTGGACTCGGCCTTGCAAGTGGGCGTGGGTCTGGGACCTTCACCGCAGAGACTCCTGGTCAACCCGCCCAGGGAACTCAAACCAGGCGGAGCGACAGAAACTGACCTGCGGCGGAAAGAGGCACTCTCTTCCAGAAGGTGGTCCGGAAGGCCTTTCTGCTCAGGGCAGGTTTGAGCGGACTGCGCAGCACGCAGAGCTCTGTCTGGGCTCTCTCCGGAAGTGAGCTGCGCCAGCGGAGGGCCACCAGGCACAAGCGGCAAGGGCGTGGTCGGAAACGAGGAGCGGGAGTTAGGTGGCGGAGGGGCTCAGCCACCCGAAGCCTTTGGATCTCAATCTGAACGAAATAAGAGACCAGCAGAGAGACTCGAATGGGCAAATGGCTCTGTTTGACTTAGGTTTTATTTTTTTCAACATATATTTAAGAGAGAGAACATGAGCGGGGGAGAGGCAGAGAGAGAGGAAGACATAGAATCTGAAGTAGGCTCCAGGCTCTGAGCTGTCAGCACAGAGCCTGACGTGGGGCTTGAACCCACCAACTGTGAGATCATGACCTGAGCTGAGTCAACGCTTAACCATCTGAGCCACCCAGGCGCCCCTGACTTAGGTTTTAAAACAAGGTTTCTCGGCCTCAGCCCCATGGACATCCTGAGCAGGACCCTTCCTCATCAGGGGGGGCTGGCCAGCTGTGCATTGCTGGGTGCTTTGCCGAATCCCTGACCTCTACCCACTGGATGCCGGTAGCCGCCCCCTGCTCCAGTGAGGACTAGAAACGTCTCCAGACATTGCCGAAGGTCCCCTGGTGGGCAATGTCACCTTCTCTTGAACACCGGTCTTCAAAGGGTCACACCTACCCAGGGTGATATTTTAGTGACATAAAAACTAACCCAACGAAACTGATTTTTCCCCCGGAGATTTGCTAGAACTCTCCCACTAGATCAAGACTCAACTGTGTCCACGTTGCGTACTTGTGTTGAACGATCATATCCTAATGGAAAGGCCGAGGCTTTGTCTTTGAGTCAGATCCCAGGGTGATTCATTTCGCCCATACCTGTAACGACAGCACCGGGCAGGGGTCACGGGGCGATCCTGTTTCCAGGCTGAGAGGAGATAGCACAGGCACCCGCACCACCTCGTGTGGCGAAGCCGCCAACCAGAGGTGCCACCGACCCACAGAAACCGCCGATGACGCAAGACGCGCAGATCCGAAAGTGACTCAGACACGCCGTGAGTCCTTCTACGGGATTTCACAGCGCACGCGCCTGTATTTGTTTGCTTCGGTTTCCGGAGAGTCTCCGGTGTTTTCTTTTGGTGGGACCCGCGACTGCCTTTTGTTCACCCTCAAACCCCAGCGGCCACCGCTTGGAGGCGCGAATGGGCTTCACGACTTGGTTGGCTCGGGGTGATTCCTTAGGAGTCTCCCCAAAGGATGCACTTGTAGCTGCACTATGGTACGCAAGACTTCTTCGGGCCTAATGCCAGTGTCCTCT
Organism: Paguma larvata; assembly: GCA_030068075.1. Taxonomy (NCBI): domain Eukaryota; kingdom Metazoa; phylum Chordata; class Mammalia; order Carnivora; family Viverridae; genus Paguma; species Paguma larvata. The sequence continues at coordinate 3,514,598 of CM057839.1, read as the reverse complement.
TGATTGTTTGCTGCTGTAATTCCTTCACTGCCTAAGTTCCGGGTCCCAGGCCCACTCCCCCCGTGAGGAACGTCGTACCCACTCGTGCACCGAACTGACCCTTCAGAGCAAAAGCGAACTGCTGAAGCGTTTCTGCATTTGCCCCTCGCTTGGGATGAATCAGACGTGAGCAAGTCGGGGCACGGACGTTTTTATGTGTTTGGATCTAACTTAGAGCAAGGGCGTTTATGAGCAGAGGCTGACACAGAGTTGAGTAAGCTGAGAACCATCCCCCCCGTTAATATCAATGAATAAGGGTAACGCCAGAGTGGAGACGTCTACACCGATGTTGCAACGCTCTCGGTGGCTCGAGCACAATGCTCTCGACCTGTGGTTCCCAGTTCATTACCGCCGAGGCACGGCATCCAAGAAAGCCACGGGAAAGCAGCTGCCTTATCCTTTCCATCAGCAAATGAAATGATGGAAGATTTTACATAGAGGGGCCAAGCATAGGAATGAGTGTGGGTGGGTGGTGGGGCCCGCCTGCCCCACTCTGAACCCGGCTGCAACACCTACCGATTGAGAAACGGTTACCCTCCCCGAGCCTCAGTGACCTCATCTCGAAAATGGGCGTGAAAGAGACAGCTGTTCCGAACTAGAAAAATGAGAGCAAAATCAGATGCCACCTGTAACAGAGGGGAGGCACACCGTGACCCCCCCGGCGATGGCCATTCTTGTCAGAACGAGGTGAACGATCATCGGAACGGCCATCGGCTCTTGCGTTTTACGTCGAGAAGGACTTATTTCCTCTTCCCAGTCCAGAGCCGCGTATGCTTTTAAGGAAAACACTATAAAGAACATTTTAGTAGGTGATGTAAGGATCCCAGCGAACGTGGAGGGCAAATTTAACATCAGTCCTTGGCTACGGCTGAACCCGCTGATTGGAAATATTTGTAGAACGTTCATAGCAAAATGGAAGGTTTTGACTCTAAATGCATGGATGGTTTATGAGCTGGGAATCACTTATGAGGGAAGCTAGACTCAGGTGTTGGTACCAAGAGTCTATACGGTGTCTCGGAGGATTGAGTAGTGTCCCACCAGATGGAAGGGGACTGTCCCCAGTTATCCGATGAGGGGCTCCCTGGCTCACACCCTTCGTAAGCTCCTTCCTGTGACGGCCTTCCAGGTCCCTGGGTCATATGTCTGTTCCTGGTCCAGCCCTGCCCCTTGCTTCCATGCAACGGATTCATTGGGACCTTGCGCCCTGCTTCCTGCCTCAGTGTCCACACACGTGAGACACCGTGGCGGCTCACCCCCGCGCCCCCTTCTGCTTTGTACCCGGCCTGGAGGCCGCCACTGTTGATGATCCGTTGACTTGTTTGTTGTCCTCCTGGGGGCGTGAGCATCATAATTCATCTGGAGCATCCGAAGAGTGTCACCTAGTAGGCATTCAATAGGCAAGAGAATTAAAGAGTGAAAAAGGAACTAGCTTGAAGAGAAGCAGATAAAGATGTCTTGAGATGGCTTAAAAAAATTTTTAACATTTATTTATTTTTGAGAGACAGAGCGTGAGTGGGGGAGGGGCAGAGAGAGAGGGAGACACAGAATCCGAAGCAGGCTCCAAGCCCAGAGCCTGACTCGGGGCTCGAACTCACAGTCCACGAGATCATGACCTGAGCCGAAGTTGGATGCTTAACTGACTGAGCCACCCAGGCGCCCCAGAGACGGCTTTAAATCCAAACCGGTTTTACTGACTTTCAGATTTTTTAAAAAGGCAAACTGGAGTCAACCGAATGAAATCGATACTCGGTTCGCGTCAGCCTCCTCAATAACTGCTCATTGTCGAGACCTCAGATGGTTCTGCCCGGGCCCTCACGGCCACCGCTGTTCTCACGCGCACTGGCTGGGCCAAAGCCTTGCCGCTTCGTTCCTGCGTGCGGCCGGTCAGGAGCTGCTGTGACTCGCTTGGTCACTGCAATCTCAACTCCCCCACCTGGTTTTCAAAGCTCTGTCCATTTCGCCTTCCTTCTGTCCCTCCAGCATTTGCTACCTTAAACCCCTTCCCACCTGGGCAGAAACAGCTCCTCTCTGCGCTGCGGGGCCAGGCTCCACTGGGGAGTCCTCTGACCGGGAGTCCCACTGGCGGGCGGGAAGAGGCAGGGCTGGTGAGGACGGGGCAGGCTAGCTCCAGGGAGTGCAAAGCACAGAAACACGGCTCAGTAGGGACCTCTGGGTAAGTGCCTGTTGCCTGCAGTGCCCTTCGAATGTAAGGCTCAGGGCAAGGGGAGATGGTGTCTGGAGGGAAGAGTTAGAGAGGATCACGGCAAATGCAGCCTGGGGACACCAGCTCTGGACGGCTTCTGCCTTTTTCTTTCCCTCCTCCCTTTCTCCATCCTTTCCTCCCTCCATCCATCCTTTCCCCTCCCTCCCTCCTTTGGGATCACTGGAGATGAACTATTCTGCCACATGTAAAGTATAATAAAACGAATTACGCTTTTTATCCCTTTAGAATAATCTGTTAGTCTAAAACTTGAGAAAGGCCCAACCTAAAGGCAGGCAGAATCGACTGTGTCCCAGCAGGCAAAGATCAGAAGCACCCAGAAGCTGAATGAAAATCCCCCAGCACGCTGGAGCTTTCTGAGGTCCCTGGGGAAGCAAGAGCCAATCCCAGCTCACCTGGCCAGTCCCAGAGAGGGGCCCTGACTCGGGGAGCGGCGGAGGAGGCGGGGAGGCGGTGGCGAGGGCCACACCTGACCCCGTGGTGGACAGCGGTGCTTGATCGACCTGCTCCGGTCACCCGCAGAGCCTGCCCGAGGACACCACAGTAGGCAATGCTCCCAGCCCTGGCACGCGCTGTGTTTTACTTTGTTGTTACTACATGGTTTAAAATAAAATCTTCATTCCGCTCTTTGGCCTAATTTTGACAACGGCAAGATCTCCGAGCACCTAACAGGACGGGGAGAGAACAATCTGGTAATGTTGTTAGCGTACAGAATCCGGAAGTAGGGTTGTGAAGTTAATCTTCCTAAGTGGATAATAACTGATTTTGGACTGACGCTGAAAAAATATTTGTTATTTTTTCAAACCTATAGGGTTGTCTCAGCTCTGCTTAATTTAATAATTGAGAAAACTTCTGAAACGGGAATTTATTTCCATGCTTCTTTTAGGAAACAGTGTTCTCAAGACACTCAGGGCTCTAGTGACAAGTTGTTAGACGATGACGTCAAAATTTCTGTATAGACACGTTCGAAAATAACAAAATATGAAATTCATTATCACCACTTAACATTTCCCGTGATGTGTAAGAGGGTTGTGTCAAAATTCGGTGAATATTTTGTAGGCCATAAATTTAATTAACAGTGATTATTAATATACCATTTCGAACATAATTAGGGCTTCACTTGGTAAGTTTTATTATTTTCTTCTATGATTTTATTAAATGATTCGGTCCGTTTTATCAGGAAAGAATAATCCTTTCCAAAATTTATTTTAGGTTTTGAGACTAACATGAACCTAACCAGCCGAGATGATCTTGGCAGATCAGAAATTGTATCCGAGACCCAAGATAGAAATGCAAATAACCATGGAATTCAATTATCGAATTCACTCTCAAGTGCTCTCACGGCTGAAAATGGGAATTCCGTCTCAAACGGTAAGTGCTTTTTAAACTCAGTAGTAAATAGATGAAAGTATTAAGTTCTATCAGCTTTCTAGGGAGAATGGATTTGGGACAGAAAAATGAAGTAGGCCTAAAAACCGGAACATAGATCGTAAACGTTAGAGTAGGGTGTATTGTCGCATTTTATTGGTTTGGTTCAAGAATTACAGTTGCATTCGGTGGAAGTGGACTTTTCGGGGATTGTTATGAGTATCTCATGAGATTATACGGAACCAAAGGAGGAGATTGATGCTTTAACAATAGTTTTAATTTGAAAGGTACCTTTTTCTTCTCATCCCTGAATGGTGTGAAGGGAAATAATATTGAAGTCACGGTAAACACCGAACTGGCCTTGAGTATTTAGTTGGAGCGTGTCAGTGAATGCATCATGTAGAAACTGGCTAGACTGTGTGTATCCAAAATACTGGCTTATACAAAGCCACTTGCCTCTTGGGAAGATTCAGACCAACCTTTTCCTGGGAACACGCAGAAAAGCTCACCGAAACTTTCTTTGTTGTTTAATCTGATTAAAGGCACTAGAAAACTATTAAGACGAGATCCTGGGAAGACACTGAGGAAGGGAGTATGGAATGCATGGAGGCCAAGCATGGAGGCCTACATTCTAGGCTTTTCTCTGGGGGACGTCAGGGCACTCTTCTCGTCTGCAGAAGGCAACTCAGAAGCCAGCCCTGACTTCTGGCTGTTTCCAAAGATTGTGGGGACAGACGAGGTCAGGCCCTGGGCTGGAGCTTGAGGTGTTCAAGAGTCAGGTGAACCCGACTAGAAGCCCCAGCACAGCTCTGAACCCTCTCAATCCCTGATGTAGGACAGGGCCCGCCAGTACCCGGGAGGTAGGGTGTGTGTGTGCGCACGTGCGTGTGTGTGTCCCAAGGAGAAGCACAGTGTCTGAAGCTTCAAAACGATCCAGCAAACCATTTTTCAAATAATTCAACACATGGTCCAAAAGAACCGAGCTCATGAGGACACAGAACAAGATCAAAAATGAAACAAGCAGAAACAGCAATCAATTGCAGTACATTCACGGGGGCCCAAAAAAATTGGGAGTTCAAAAGCACATACTTTAAAATAAGCATGTTTACACTGCCCAAGGAGATAAAAGACGGGAATCGGCGGAGATGGGAAGCTATAAAAACGTATCCAATGGAAATTCTGAAATTGAGAAATAGTCATAAAATTAAGTACAATAGAGGATGGGTTTTCAGTTAATTAGACACAGTCATTTGGGGGAAGGAAAAAAAAAAAAAAACCAACCTGGGGAAGTGGAAGATAAATCAGAAAATATCTGGAATGAAACACGAAGAAGCCAAGAGAAGATTAGGGATTCCGGAGAGTGTCTGGAGACAGGAAATCCTTGGTGACAGAGTCACTGGAAGTCTAGAGAGAGAGATTACACGGGCAGCAGGGAAGACGGTGTCCACGTCAGTGCCTGTATGCAAATCCTTACAGAGAATCCTCTACAACGGACATCCTTCGGGGACACCCGGGGGCTCAGTTGGTTAAGTGTCCGACTTTGGCTCAGGTCATGATCTCATGGTTCGTGAGTTCGAGCCCCACATCGGTCTCTGTGCTGACAGCTCAGAGCCTGCAGCCTGCTTTGGATTCTGTGCCTGCCTCTCTCTCTGTCTTCCATCACGGGTGTGCTCTCTCTCTCTCTCTCTCTCTCTCTCTCTCAATCTCTCTCTTCTCAAGAATAAGTCAACATTAAAAATATACATTTAAAATGAATATCCTTTGGCTGGTGGCCGGGTCGTGTTAGTTCTCTATTGCTGTGTAAAATCTACCCCTTCCCAGAACGCAGAGGCTTAACTCAACAAAAGGCTATTTTTTCATACCTTCTGTGGGTCAGGAATCTGGCAGTGGCAGAGGTGAGTGCCTTTGTTTCAAGGTCCCTTGTGAGGCAGCTTCAACTACCTGCCGGCACAAGGCTGGAAGGAAGGAGCCAGCCCTCCGGGGTCCCTTTCAGCAGTGCTGGAACCCCAATCGCGAGGGTTCCACCCTCGAGACGTAATGTCCTCCCAGAGGCCCTCCCTCCTAAAGTCATCACCTTGAAGGTTGGAATTCCAAACGAAACATTTGGGAGGAGGGGGGACAAACACTCAGACCATAGCAGACTGCAGAGGGCCACGAACTGCTAGTGACAAACGGGAATGCGTGTGTTCCCAGAAATTTATAGCCGCGTACATCTTTCTGTCTAGAAACGTGACTTTTCTTGAAACAAACAAAGCCTGAGTAGAATATGTAAAGAGAAAACTGCTACAAGGCGTATCATGGTGAAACACTGGTAACTAAGAGTGAATCTTAAAAGCAGCTGGAAGTTAAAAGAAAAAAGACAAATTCCAAAGAGCGACAATGGAAGTCCAAAGACAATGAAGTCACGGATGTAACAGGCTCGAATAAAATAACTGCCAATCTAGAATTAAAAAAAAATTTTTTTTTTACTGTTTATTTATTTTTGAGAGAGAGACAGAGAGTGCAAGCAGAGGAGGGGCAGAGAGAGAGAGGGAGACACAGAATCCGAAGCAGGCTCCAGGCTCCGAGCTGCCAGCACAGAGCCCGGGGCGGGGCTCGAACCCACGAACCGTGACATTGAGCCACCCAGGCGCCCTAGATTTTTATAAATAAGAAAAAACTTATGTAAGAATGAAAAGGCGCTAAGGATAGTTCTAGAAAAGGGTAAAATCTGGAAGAGGGAGCCCAGGCATACCCAAATGCTCAGAGATCCAAGCAGGAAAAGAATAAAAAACCAAGTGGAAGTTCAGAGGGTAAAAGAGCGCTTCTGACCTCTCACGGATAACGCAAACTCGCCATGATTTCAGAGGCCACCACGGACGGAATAATAGTGGAGAATATCATTTCCAAACTAACAGAGAGAGAAAAACAGAAGAGTAAAACCCAGTCCACCCAAAAGCTGGCAAAAACGAGGCAAGCTGGAATTTCTGAAACACAGGACAAACAGGAAGGTCGTAGATGGTAGACATAAGCGCGCCGTTGAAAATAATGAAATTCAAATTCTATGAAATTTTAAGAGACCCATTTAATGTGAATTCACATTAAAGATGAATTGATCGGGGCGCCTGGGTGACTCAGTCCATTAAACGTCCAACTTCGGCTCAGGTCATGATCCCACGGTTCCTGAGTTCGGGCCTCGCGTCGGGCTCTGTGCTGACAGCTCAGGGCCTGGAGCCTGCTTCGGATTCTGCGTCTCCCTCTCTCTCTGCCCCTCCCCTGCTCGTGCTCTGTCTCTCTCTTTCTCAAAAATAAATAAACATTAAAAGAACTTTTAAAGAACTCGTTTTAAGAACAAAACACTTTAAAAACAAAGGTGAATTGATTAATATAATATTTGAAAGCTGAAGATTTCTGAAAACCATGTAAAACATGGGAATGCTTAACATTTCAATGTGAAGGAACAGAACAGAGCAGGGAAATGTGTGCTATGCAAATATTAAAAACAACGTTTCTCATCTGTTAACAAATTACATCTCTAAGGAATCCGTAGATTCAGGAAGAAATCTGAAAAAAAAAATACAGAATATTGTAACTACTTCACGCCAATGAAAACAGAACTGAATGCACAGGATACTGCTAATGTCTTAATCAGTGGAAAGGCAGGTCTTTAAACCCTGATATTACAAAAGAAGAAAGGCCAAAAACTGGGTTTTTTAAATGTCAACAAGTTTCAAACAGAAGCACAAATTAAAGAATGAAACACCCAGAAAGGAGGCGGAAAGATGTAATAAAGGTGAGAAGAACTGCATCACTGAAATATGACAAATCTAGAACATAACAAACCGAAAACTTTCAAACATGAACAGTCTTTGCAGCGTGAATAAAATTGGCAAGTTCCCCGCAAGGGTGACGGAGAAATAAAGAAAGGACACAAAGGGCCAACTCTGGGGACCAAGAGGGGACCTGCCCCAGGTCTTACAGACATTGAAAAATAATACTGAGTATTGTGTGAACCCTTTGTGCCAAAATAAATTTGGGAATTTACTTCTTTATTTTAATTTGTGGCTTTAGATAAAGAGACATATTAAAAAAAAAAAAAACTAACCAAAATGGACCAAAAAAAAGGCTAAATGGTAATGTAAATATTAAATTAATTGAATTCAGAATTTACTACTTAAATACTTTTCTATGAGGAAAACACTAGGCCCAAATGACTTTTCCCGGCGAGTTGCCTCAAAATGTTAAGGATGAAATAATGCCAATATTACACAAACTCTCCCAGAGACCAGGGATACAGAAGAAGGGGGGGAAGAGAAAACCTACCCAGCTTGCATAAATAACTACTTAATTTATGAGAACTTGGCATTGCGGGGGCTGGGGGAAGGATAATGATGGCTATCCCCCTGAAGAAAACAATGCACTTGACCCCTGTGCCGGACACACAAAAGATCTCTGGTAGATTAGAGATCCAAGTGTCAAACATAAAAGAAATTTGTAGTAGAAAATATAGGATAAGTTTTTTTAACTTCAGAGGTAGGAAAACAAAGAACTTAAACAGGCCACTAAGAGTGCTAACCACAAATGGTGGTTAGAAAATGTGTATATGCCTGTGTGTGTATTGAACACATTTAACTAATGAAGGCTGCCATTCGGAGTTTACTTAAAATCAAAATTAAAGACTATTGGATAGGAAATTGGACAGGCGACATTAATGAGCACTTACACAGTTTTCAGAGCCCAACTCCGTTGGTCCTTAGAGGAACCGCTCGTGAGAAGCATCGGAAAACCACCACACACCCTGCAGAACCGGAGCACCCGCCACCTGGGAGAGGACGGAGGGACTCCAGGGAGGAGGGACTCTAGGGAGGAGGACTCCAGGAGGGGGGGCTGGGGAGGGGGAGGAGGTCTGGGGAGGAGGAGTTGGTGGAGAGGAGGGGCTCTGAGAAGGAGGAGCTCTAGGGAGGCGGGGTTCTGGTGTGGGCGGGGCTTGGGGGAGGGGCTGGGGGAGGGATGAGCTCTAACGTGGGAGGGGCTATGGAGGGAGGGGGTGTGGGGAGGGAGGGGCTCCAGAGGGGGCGGGGCTGGGGGAGGGAGGGACTCCAGCGGGGGAGGGGCCAGTGTCCGGAGCAGCGGGAGGACGGGGTTGTAGGGTGAAGACCAGGCAGGTGTGGCAATGACAAGGTCCATGTTGCCTGGAGCGCGGGAGGCAGATGGTTGGCGGACCGAGCGTTAAGGTCTCCAGAGCAGTGAGGGAATTCTCTGCGGACGCTCAGAAAAAAGATGGTTTGAATCACACACAGGAGAGAATCCAGATGTTTTACGAATCTTACCCACCTTATTAAGCAAGGATAGTGAATAATGATCAGAAGTAGGCAAATCACAAGACAGAGGCTTTCTGGTGCAATGGGGGTTGGGGGTGGGGGGTGGCAGTGACATCAGTAAGATACAGAAGGATATTTCTACCAGCAATAAAAAGGGCTAGCAAAAGGAAACCACCGACCAAATGGTATCACCGCTAGGAACAGACAAAAGTTCAGCAAAGAATATTATAGGCTCTCAGGACCCCAAAGTACTGGCCTGCCTTTTTAAAAAAAAAAAATGTTTATTTATTTTGAGAGAGAGAGAGTACAAGCAATGTGGGCAGGGAGGGGCAGAGAGAGAGGGAGACACAGAATCCCAAGCCGGCTCCAGGCTCCGAGCTGTCAGCACAGATCTCTCTCGATGTCTCTCTCGATCGGGAGAGACCATGACCTGAGCTGAAATCAAGAGCCAAACGCTTGAGACCCCCAGGTGCCCCACTTTTGGCCTTTCTAAACATCGTCTCTTGACTGAATTTCACAGCTTTGAGAAATAATATATTGTCATTCGTGTGGTATTTATAATTTTATGCATGTTATAAAAATTATACATGGTTTAGAAAGTACAGGGAAGAATAATAAAGAATAAAAACTGCCATCAATTGTATTACCTAGAAATACTCCAAATATGCCTCTTATTCCACTGTGTTGAATTTTATTTTTTCACACAAATATTATGTGTGTTTACATCATATATTTGGCTTTATTTTCATAAAATTTGAATTATACATAGATGTAGTTTTACTGTTCTGCTTCCCCCCATTTGGAATATGGTGTGGTGTATCTCTGTGTCAACAACTACAGATCTGAGTTGATTCCAGACAGCCGTTAGGTGTGTTCAATGCATGGCACTCCGTCGTATAGAGCTGCCAGGATTTACCATAACCAAGCCCTATCTGTCAGACAGCAAAATTATCTCCCAACTTTCCACCCTTAAAACAACATCGTTTCGGATTATTACTCCAACTTGATTAAAATAGGGGGCGCCTGGGTGGCTCAGTCGGTTGAGCGTCCGACTTCGGCTCAGGTCATGATCTCGCGGTCTGTGAGTTCGAGCCCCGTGTCGGGCTCTGTGCTGCCGGCTCAGAGCCTGGAGCCTGCTTCGGATTCTGTGTCTCCCTCTCTCTCTGCCCTTCCCCTGCTCACACTCTATGTCTCTCAAAAATAAATAAATGTTAAAAAAAAAAATTTAAAAAAAAAAAAAAAAAAAAAAAAATAGGCATTTTGAGGGGCGCCTGGGTGGCTCAGTCGATTAAGCGGCCGACTTCGGCTCAGGTCACGATCTCTCAGTCTGTGAGTTCGAGCCCCGCATCGGGCTCTGTGCTGATGGCTCGGAGCCTGGAGCCTGCTTCGGATTCTGTGTCTCCCTCTCTCTTTGCCCTTCCCCTGCTCACACTCTGTCCCTATGTCTCTCAAAAATAAATAAATGTTAAAAAAAAATAAAAAATAAAAAATAAAATAGGCATTTTGTAAAACTCTCCACGTTAAGGTTTCGTGTTCAGATTTATGTGTATCTGTTTAGCTGGAAAGGTACAGATACGATCTTCCTCTTTTTGCGATCCGATCTTTCTTTTAAGATGGTTAATTTCTTGGGCCGCCAGGGTGGCTCAGTGGGTTGAGCGTCTGACTTCAGCTCTGGTCGTGATCTCGCAGTTCACGAGTTCAAGGCCTGCATCAGGCTCTGTGCTGACGGCTCAGAGCCTGGAGCCTGCTTTGGATTCTGTGTGCGTCTCTGTCTCTGCCCCTCCCCTGCTCTTGCTCTGTTTCTCGCTGTCTCAAAAATAAATATAAACTTTAAAAAATGAATTAAGATGGTTAATTTCTGGGGGGATGGGGTGGCTCAGTCTGTTAGGCATTCAACTCTTGGTTTCATCTCAGGTCATGATCTCACGGTCCTGAGATCAAGCCCTACCTCAGGCACACTGGGCGCAGAGCCTGCTTAAGATTGTCTTTTCCTCTTTCTCTGCTCCTGCCCCCCAACTACACATGCACTCTCTCTCAATAAATAGAGCGATAGAGAAATAAAGTAAAAAATTTTTTAAATTAAAGAAAAATAAGATGGTTACTTTCTAAAATCTCTGATACGAGAAGCAGTCCCTTTGTGAGGAGATAAAGAGAACAAACACATGATATACCCTTATATTGAACTTAAATGTTCCTAAAATAATAAAAATGAAATTCGAGTGACAGCAATAGCCAGCAAGTATGTGATAGAACTATATTTTGCAAGGACTACACATATCTGTCAGGAAAGTAATTAATTCCTGTTTTACTTGCCGTTATGGAGTATTTAAAGATCACCACTAGCCCGAAAAAGGAATTTGAAGTATGTTAGAATGATCAAAACTGAATACACATGTGTTTAAGAAGGATGACCATATATTCATTCAGGTTTGCTAAAGTTTCACCCAACGTCATTCTCCCTAGCCCCTTGGATGAGGTTTATCCTACCATAAACAAAAAGAAAACAGAAACTTCTCGTCAGCGAATTATTTCATTTATCTTGACTCAAAAGCCAAAAGTTATGGCTTTGACAATGGTCCTGGAAAACACCTCATACAAAACTCTGAGTTTTACTCTAAAAATCGAAGTAAAACCAATAACCAACGGAACAAACAAAAGAGTCCTCTAGCCCAAAATGGAAATTTTTGGGGACTACATTGCCCGAAGTTAATAATATCACATGAAATAAGTAGGACTCTCGGGCTTCTAAACTTCAGCATCTAACAAATGTTCGGGCCCTAGAACAGAGTTTACACATTAGCCCTTAAATCTTAGAGGGACCAGAGTTTGAAATAAAGCCAGGTCTGAGTTCTCATTACTTGATGATCCCTTGGAAATGCCAGGAGCTACATGCACAAAAGGAAAATCATTTCAGTTGGGATTCCAGCCTTTCAAAGCCACTTGCCTTGTATATATTGTTCTACTTTCATGGACACCATGAATGTCGGGGTTCCTGTAACCTCATAATTATGACAGTATCTGGCACAATGCCGTGGGTACTTGGCACTGGGTAAGCACTTGCCAACCAGAGCAATGTTAGGAACCAGTAAGTTCTGCTCAGGGCGCAGAGTCAGAAAATTTCTCCTTGTCGGTATGGTAAAAACTGACCAATATCACACATGCGCGATCCCGGGTGTTTGTGTGATGGTCCTAACTCTGAACGCGGTCACTGGTACCGATTGGTCACTCACCACATATAGCCAATGTGCTTCCTAAATAAAGGCGCAAGATGGAAATAAATATTTAGAATAACTTGGAATTCTGATTGAATCAGAAATAGTGTTATTTTCTAGGAAATGATTTGTCTCCAATGCCAGGATCTGCATGCTACCTCCACTTCCCAGAAATAATTATCTGTTTGTTCATTTGCTGAAATATAGTTATGTGTGGGTAATTCTAGCTATCATTTACTTTAATTGCCATCCTTTTACTGATGTGAACACAGACTTAGATCTTTTTTTGGTAGACTTAATTATTCCCTGGACATGTGGGTATTTATCATTAGATTAAAGAACAGTTTTTTTAGTGTTAGGACATTTTCGTTGTATCGCACAAAATATTGTGAGTACAAAGATGTTTATTTCGTGGGGAAATAAAGATATAAAAGAAAATTCCAGCCAGGCCATTTTATGTTCAGTATTTTTTGCTCGCTCGCTGCTCAGTGAATATACATTTTATTGCTGGGCATCAAGAAACAAATGGCAATTAAAGAATACAGTCGTTACGTTTGATTTTACATTTATCTCTCTGTGGAGATTGTCTCTCTTTTTATTTGTCTTATGTTTATCTCGGTGCGCAGTAAGTGTTTTCCGTGGTGTAAAGGGATTCCCGCGGGGACGGACTGGGTGGGACTCTCTGCAGGACCAGGAACTCTGCGCGTTTTGTAGAGACTCCGGCGCCATATTGAATCTGGCGCCAGGGGAGCGCCGAACCACAGTGATTCTGGAAACATCTAAAAATGGCTCTCGTCAGCCCTGCTCGAGATAGATCCGGAATGCTGGCAGAGGCTTCTGTGGTTTGAGCCCATGAAAAACATTCACATATAGTTTTACGACATCGCTTTGTTTACGGGAATTGTATAGATTCTTTGGAACTCACGCCGTTGCCTGATTCAAACGCTAACTGCCAGAGGAAGCAAGCCTTCACTTGACGGTCTGGAATATTGTGCAATTATCTATTTTCAGCAGCAGAAGGTAGCTTTGCAAAGAAAGCCAGCTTCTCGGGCATGTAGAAAGCCCTGCCCCACTCCTTCTGGCTAAAAATATTTTGAAGTCATATTGAATAATTGCTAATTTGGACTCCATTTAATTAAATCTCCTCCACCGTAGTGGAGAAGTCAGGATTAAAAACGGCTGGATTCAGAGGCTGCCGCTGTGGCTTCCTGGCAGCGTGGCATTGTTCCCGTGTGCCTGTGCTCAGACCCCGGCTCTGATCTTCACCGACTCCGTGGCTGTGAGCAGATTACTTAACCTCTCTGGCTCTCAGTTTTCTCATCTTAAAAGTGGGCATATCAAAGGGCCTGCTGTATGGGATTGTTATGAGGACTTAGGACAATGGTGCTAAAACAGATTAGTGCTTTGTCGACATTACGGAAGACGCGGATGTCATAAAAGCTTAGATATTTTGGAGCTGTAAGATGTGTCCAGTAAAAACTAAAATGGGTGATGCAGAGGAGGCACAAGGCCGTGAATTAATTTGTCCAAGACCAGACAGACTATAATGCTAGAATCAATGCCTAATGACATCGACCCCAACACACACGTGTATAGTCAAACATGCGTATCATGTTGCTGGCCTACCCTGGCCTGCAGTGTGATGACAGCCGTGATGATTTGGGGCCCCTGGGATGAATGGACATTGGGATTTACGGGCAGAGTTCCAGGAAGGTTCTGTTTTATCCCTCGGAGGGTTCAAAGATTCAAAATAATATAAAGGACAGAATGGCAAGAAGAAGCCTAGTGAGAGGCAGGTGCAGATCTGCCAATCAAAGCATTTATTAAGCGCCAGCTGCATGCAGGCATTGTGCAATGTGTGCAGAGTCAGAGGGAATCTAAGCAAGTCAGGAGGTCCCCTTTGGGTGTAAACGGAGCACGTGCGGAGCATTAATAATAGGTATCCAGAGAGATCGCAGAACAGGGCGGCCGGTGACCAGGGTCAGGTCAATGACACGAATAAGTGCTCCATTGCTGCCTCCCCGGGGAGGAAGAGATTCCTGAGGCTGGGATTGTTACAGATGCTCCTGGGAGGATTGGGATTTTCGAACTGAGTGGGATTCAGATCAGAAAGGCACACCTTCCGGGGAAGAAAATGTGCTGACTGGTATCTCTGTGGCGGGGACGCGAACGGGCTACTTTGATGGAGTATGCGAGCGAGGAAGATGGCGTTGAATGCCAATTCAGAGTGTCTCTGGAAGACTTGTCTTTGCTTGGAGAGGGAGGGGCGCCGTACACCGACTGTTTCGGAGAGACTTACCTGAGTGTGTTTTCAGGCTGAACGCTGAACAAAAACTTAGGTTGGGAATAGCCAGTTTGTATTGTCCCACTTGATCCTGTTGACAACCAAGGAGAATGTTCCAGAATGGACTGGTATAGGAGGGAGAGAACAGCACACTCTAACACAGTCTAAGGGGTAGTTTATCCTGTGGGTTGGGTTTGGAGTTCAAGCTCAGAGAGGGATTTCTGGAGATAGACGGTCATTGCATAAATGATGGTTATAACTTGGAGTCTAAGGGGAGCCCCAGGATGGAAGATAAGGAAGGCAGGGTTTTCCAGGGAGCTGGAGAAATGGGGACCATTGGCAGCATCAGAGGAAAAAAACTCTAAAGAGAAATGAGGAAAAATCTGACCGCAAAGCCATGCAGGGTGTCAAGCTTTGAGAACTAGACTTTGAGAAGGGCAGACGTGGAGATGAAGCATAAGTGATCAGAGACAGGAACGCCAACGTCCAATTTCACAAAAACCAGGAGAATCGTGATTAAAAGATCAGCGGGTATTCCATCAGCTGGGATACACGAAAGGAGAATCATATTGCTATCAACTAAACAAACTTGGGTCCCAACAGAGCTTGAGGGATGGTGACAAGCAGTTTATAACTGGTTCATGACATAAGACTCAGACGCACACCAACCTCTCCAGCCTGCCAAGTTCTTCTCTTCATAGAAGACTTTACATAAATCCATTGGGTTTTGCATGTAGACTTCACCACCACAGGGTCTCTCCCTTTTCAAGATCACCTTACAAATCTCAAGGAAGTCCAGGGCCTGGAAACACACCGCACACGATGAAGGAATGTCCTAAACACCTCTTCCCCTGAGCATCTCGGGGAAAGATTAATTTGCAAAGCTCTGAGCAGCACCCAGTACTCAGGAGAGTCAAAGGAGCCCCCTCCGTCTCCCTGGCCCTTAGGTCAAGGCTGATGGCTTCCTGACTCCCCCTCTCCCAAGCCCCAGTGCCAAGCTGCAGGTTCTGCAGAGTGCTGCTATTACGTGGCCCAGACCAACAGTGGCGGATGCCTTCTCAGAAGGCTTTCTTTGAATAGAAGAGCTGGGTATCCAGCGGGTGGGATAGAGACCGTTTCAAAAGATCTTCGCCCTTGCTATCCTTTGGACAAGCATGGCGCCCTAAAGTGATGGTTTCGTGTCAAGTGGACATGCTTCGCATTTTGAGGCCCACTGTTGCTGCCGTAGAAAGAACACATTGAGGACACAGAACTGTACCCACTGGGAATCATCAGCCAGAATGTGGTCTGGGGACAAGGCCGTGGGTGCAGGAAAACTAGAGCAAGTTCATGAGTATGTGGGAGCAATCGTCCATGATACAAACCTTCCATAGACGTCAACAAAGAAGGGTTCCAGATGAATCTTTCGTGTCCCCCAGCACTGATCAGGAACTTTGAACTCGGCAGGAACACGGTAGGATTCTCTACCCCAAGATTTGGGGGCTTCTGTGGGGCCTTTGGTTAGCGGTCCCCGGAGCTGCGTGAGGAAACCCTTTTGCTGCAGAAGACATACAGGCTCAAGAGCTGACAGGTGAAACGACACATCGCCGCACCTTTTTTCTTTTTTTATTTCTAAAGATGATGAGATGTAAGTGAAACAAAATTGAAATAAGAAACACCCCAAAGCTTGGTCGTGGGCACGTGGACTTTCCTTGCGTACTCTCTTTCCTCCTACATGGGTGTGAAATTTCGGTAATGAAGAGTTTTGAAATGTTTCTTATCTTGATAAACAAAGCGGGTAAGTTATTATACTTTTATGTGCGTTTCTTTGAATACTTAATGAAAATGGACATATTTATTATTTAGTGGCCATTCGCTCTCTTTCCCCTCCATACGTGACCTTTTCCCGTATTTTCAAATCGACAATATCTCCTTTATTCTGATTCGTAGGATGTTTTAAGAATAATAGACCCTTTTATTTAGTGTGTCTAAATGTTCTGTATTCTTTTTCGTTTTCTTATATTTCATATTTATATATAAAATGTATATAAATATTTTTATATGTTTATAAAATATTTTATTTTTATGATATTTTACCATATATTTATTTTTAAATGTTCAAATAGAGATATTAATACCCTTTTTCCTCCATATTTTTTTCTTTCGGTGTCATTTTTAGATTTTTTTTTGTCTTTAAAACATACTACTTCTGACATGACAACAAGATAAATGAGTTTTTTGGTCAAAAACAAAGCAGAACAAGACTCTGCCTTCTGACTCCCTAGGCGCCTTCAGGGCTTGCTGGATGTTACTTTATCGGCTGCTCCCACTCGCTGGGCGTGTTGGCCAAGCGAGGGTCTCCCACCTGCTGGCTACAAACATCCAGGGTTTTCTGCACCCGGGCTGGTCAGTCGCAGCTGCTCCCTCCACCTGCACCTGCACCAGGGGGAGGAGATGCCATCCACGCCAAGGTTTCCAGCACCGCTTTCTTCTCCCCCACGCCCCCTCCACACCGGGGTCCCCACACATTCGCCTGCCTCACACTGACACCCTCTGTCCCTACCCTGGTGACCCTGCCACAGGCTCTGGGATCAGTGCTTTCTTTAGTCCACAGATAAGAAACGCCTGGTCACTCACCACTCGGGCAAAGTGGTGTCACGTCATATCCCTCTGGAGACCCACGGTGCCGTCCGTGGCTGACAGACTACTGTCAGACGTCTGCGAGATGGCATGGGAAGTGCTTGCGCTCCATCTTCTCTACCTTCCGGCACATTCCGCAGGGGCCCCGCTGGCCACGCCTCTCAGAGGTCCTTTCCCGGGGCGTGGAGCCATCTTGAACTTTCTCCCTGGAGCTCTCCCAAGCAGGCCCGTCTCACCTTCCTCACTCACCGTTTGGAACCTTCTCGTCCCAGAAGGCCCAGACCCTTTGGCGTCCCTACCATGACATTCCCCTAATCCCCTCCATCAGAACGCACCCCTGCTCACTCCGGATGCTGCCCAAACCATCAATCACTCTGCCCTGTGTTCTGGCTGAGGGCCACTCCCTTGCAATGACGAGACTTTCCTTTAGTCATCGTATTTCCCGCCGCCTTTCTCAGAGGGTGACCATAAATACTTAACTTCCTTCAGGACACTGTAAACGATGCATTATGCTATTGATTTGGCTCTGAGTTTGTATCCTCAGCACGCTGAGCTTCTGTTTTTATTCAGGGTGTAAACTTCTGATTTATAATTTCGTTTTGGAAAATGGGTGAGAGCTTTCTCCCCCATCCTCAGGTTCCCGGCACCCCATGAAGTGGGCGTTCTAGAAGCAGATGTTTGTCTTGCTCGGCAGTCAGCGCTCTGTGTCCCCACAGACCCCCACGCCTCTGACACTCCTGTTTAGACGCGAATCCCAGACTCTGCCGTGCCCTCCTGCCTGGACACACATGTTTTGCTGACTCTCTGCTCATCTGGAAGCCCAGAATTCCAATTTGTGACTGATCTCAGATGTCCTTCCCCTTGATTTAGTTTCCAGATCACTCTAGCACTGTTTGACTGGCCCCTTTCCCACACCTGCTACACCAATCTCTAATACGATGTGTCCCCGGCCAACTTCCGACATTGCTGTTGCTTGCGGCCAAGACCTGTCTTGCTCCATGACTCCCGTTTGTTGGCCTGTCCCTGTCCAGGTGCTGGCCCCAGTGTGCCCTGGCATTTGTATAGGTAACAGGAAGATCGACTGGGGACCTCGTTATGCTTTGATAGGGTTTTGTGGACTTCCCCGGGGAACGCTGTCACTCCTGTCATTGCAAAAGTGTGCGGTGATTTTCTAACGATCTTTAATTTAGGAAGCCTGTATATGTTTGATCAATGTTACCATACTGGCTACTTACGAGTAAGTAAGTAGGTTAATGCAACAAGAACTTCATAATTTAAGGCCCCTGATTGAACTCATCCCATCCGGTAACTTCTTTCATGTATTCGTCTTTATTAACAAGTCACCTGTGAAGACGCTTGGCCCCCGTCTCCCAGTGGTGCCCAGTCAGCGATGGTTTGGCCTCCTGGGGGGCATTTTTCGGCTCTCACAGCTGGTGGGCTGATACTGCCATCCAGGGCAGAGACCAGAGACGGCACTAACCGTCCCACAGTGCACAGGGCAGCCCCACAACGGAGACGCATCCAGCCCAAAGTGCCAGCTGTGCTGAGGTGGAGAAAGCCTGCTTCTATCATGGGGGATCGTTAATAAAATCTTTTGGTGCCTCACAGGGACATCGGTACTATTCCAGTGGCAGCTAGCCCAGTCCTCAAACCCTCTATTTATCCTGCAAGGCTGGTTATGAACTGGTCTCCAGGGAATGGGCAGCTGCCCTGGCCTTCTCTTCATAGATCTATACTCCACCCAACCCCTTCCACCCCGTTGGGTGTGAACACTAGTCAATGGAGTTCATGTGACGCGTAGACTTGATAATGGCTGCTCTGTCCTCCAGTCCCCTCCTCGCCCCCCTTGCGGCCCCACAAATGAGATGCCAACTTCCCACTGTAGTGGCTCAAGGAACCCGTTCGCTCTCTGATCCCCGCAGGCTTCCCCGCTGCCGTTGCTGCTTCACCAAACTATCCTCAGTCTCTGGAAAAGTCTCCCCTTCCCCCTGTAGTACTTCTCTGCTCGCTTCGCGCCATTACGGAACACTTCCTCACCAGCCCTCCGTTGCTTTTGCCAACATATCGCCTCTTTTACTTAACGGAATTGCAACAGTCTTTTGTGTTCCCTTGTTTCCTCGGGAAATTTATTATTCGGTGTTTACTGACCACCGTCTCCATCCACAAAATATAACAATTCGACTTTGTTGCAGTAAGCACACACTTGTTTTATCCGGTGGCACCGACACCCAACTTAACCTCTGCTTGGTGTTGACCTCGACAGGTTTACCTGAAGAAGACGGATTCTCCAGGTTTTCTGTGAGCAGCTTCACGACCTCCTCATTTCAGAGACAGAGAGAGAGCCACACCACTCAGGTAATGACCCTTAGATTTGCACATTCGTAGTCGTAGCTAGAAATAAGTTATGGCCAGAGACTCAGGGTGGGGTGACTAAGAACGTATGTTCCTCCTGGACCAGACAAGGCGGTCGCTCGCACTCCGGCCCTAAGTAACCCCAGCTCAGCAGCCTTCTCTCTCTCTGTCAGCAGACTCCAGCTCTCTGTTGGTTACAAAGAGAAGAAGAGCAATGCCCCAAACAAACAAAAATTAATACTTCTAAATTGAACGTTTTAGACATAATTTATGTTGCGGTATTTTAAAAAATCACTGTCGGATGAAGCTGATGTTACATCCACCAAGGGATGCTAACCTGGTTTCTGCATTTGACTTCAGCTAAAATAGGACTCTGAGGACAGAGTGCATGGAAATAAAATGCTCGAGGCACCCGTGGTTTTAGGGCCTGCCACTCTGTCTCCTTGACCGCCTCTAAATTCCACGTAGCCCTGATTCATTTAAAATACAGCATATGGGGACACCTGGTCGAGCAGGCAACTCTGGCTCTTGGGGTCATGAGTTCATGCCCCATGTGGGCATAGAGCTTACTTTAGGGGCTTGGGGGGCTCAGTTGGTTAAGCGTCCAACTTTTGATTTCGACTCAGGTCATGATCTCATAGTTCCTGCGCTCGAGCCCCACGTCGGGCTCTGGACTGACAGCAGAGAGCCTGCTTGGGATTCTCTCTCTCTCTCTCTCTCTCTCTCTCTCTTTCTGCTCCTCCCCCACTCATATTTTTTTTTCTTTCTCTCAAAATACATAAACATTAAAAAATAAGTAAATAAAATATATCATATGATCAGAACACTATAGAGTCATAATGAGATTACGGTTCAAAAAGCTGTTTTTGATGTGTTTCAGTGATTTTGTGTATATGATTAATGTGTTTGACTTTGCAAAGGTCACCAAAATAAAGAAGATTATCACTTCAAAAAAAACACAAACACCACTAGTGTTTTTAGAAAGAAAAAGGATTTATATCATATAATTTAGTGTTCTTTTAATGCTGAATTTTAAAATATTTAAAATACTGTTTTTAATCATTATCTTCAAAGAGACGAGTTTGCATTCAAGGTGAAACACTCCCCACAATATATCACAGAGCTTGTTATCAACATCGTCAAAATTATTGCTTTAGCAACACGGTTCTTATTTTTTATGAAGCTATAGTACACCTTGGTGCAGTCAAATATCTGCATAAAAATCTTTTTAAAAACCTCAGTAGAGTATCCAGATGTTTCCATAAAACAACCACCCACCCATGATCTGTGTTCACCTGACTGTTCGGCATTATACAGAGAAGTCTATTGTCGTCAGCCGAGATTTGTTTCTAAATAACACTGATGAGGTAGTGAGAAAAATCAATAACTTTAATCTTAAAAATAAATCTTACAGTATGAAGTCTGCTGAAATCACTTGCGCTGATATATGGGTACCGAAATAGAAAGGAAATGCTGATTGGTTGCAATAACAGATCGTCCTATCTCCCCTCTGTGCCTTAGAGATGTACTTACTTTACTTAGTAAGCCTTACAGATGCTTTATCTCTGAGAGTCCACGGGGGGAACCTGCTTGTAAGGAGCGCTGGTTTGATTTTTTTCCTAAGACCGACTCCCATACCTTAGAGCACAGACACAGGCCATCTGAAACCCTTTCCGGGGCTCCTGCTATAATGTGGTTCATAGAGAATGGGTTCATTTTGAAAGAAGGTGCATAAAATAGGCTTCTCTGTAGTGTCTTCCCTGTCTTCCATGGATTTGGCCAGGCAGCAAAGAGGGATGGGAAAATCGTCAGGCATCGGTGTCCGTTCCCACCTGTCCGTGGGGGCTTTTCGTTCAGATGAAGTCTCTGCTTCCGGTCACCGCACAACGCCTTTCTTCAAGGGAGCCGGAAACCAGGCTCATTTTCTTGCCTTCAAAAGCGTGGGGATTCTCATGCTAGGACACGCTTCTCGCGGTTGAAGAGTTACGTGAAATTACGCACTGAAAGCCACACGTCTTTGTGCAGAAATGCCTCCTGTGTGACATATTCTGCAGGAAATGTGGACACAGACAGGCACGTTGCATTTTAGGTTTTCTACTAATGCAATGAGATAAGAATTCTATAAAATCAGCCCTCGGCTGATTGGGTATGTGGCAGTAAAATTAAATGATGACTACGGATTGAGTTTCTCTTTGCGGAGGTCTAGAGTTTAGTTGGCATCGTCAGGGATTTTAGTGAAATCCCTTTAGGAAAGATAAAACGTACGTGCATTATTGCAGACAAAGAAAACAGGATATAGATTCAGTCATTTTCCAAAGATCAGAGAGAAAATCTGGAGCGCATGGTTTGAGTGGATATGAAGCTCGAACGTCCTATTCCTGAGAATGAACTTGACCAAAATCCCTGAAAAGGAATGGAGGAGTCATCCAACTTTTTCATACAGTTTGAAGAATTTTGGGTCAAGACAAAAACCTAAACAGCCATGGTGGACATTTATGATCTGGCTTCTTAGCTGCCAATCACATGCTAAGGTTTCTCATGATGAAAATATAAGGGGAGACACCACCCTCCCTTCCCTCCTCTGTGAGGTCGACAAATGCGTGTGAGGTGGGCTCTGCCAATCTATCAACCATGGATTGTAAGTGAGAGACATACAATGGAAGGGACGAGAAGAGTAGATGTCACCAAGGGGGTGACATGTGGCAGAGGTGGCTGCTAGGCAGTGCTGTAATGACCTCTAGCACTGCCTCTGCTTGGATTCCTGCCCACTTGCCACACACTTTCCATCTCACTCCATGTCTCTCTCTCACCTTGCAGTGAAGGTTCCACCTAATCAGATGTCCAGAATTAGTTTCCGTTGCTCGCCAATAAGAATTTTGACGGACACCGATCTAGGTGTGGAACATTTTCTAATGAGGGTAGCGCCTCAGTAAAGAGCAGTAGTTTCTTTCCTCGAGGTGCAGAGTAGAGACAATATAGTTTATTCTTTTCCATCACACACTTTTTACAATTTGCAAAACATAATGACATCACAGAAAAGTAGTAAAAATAGGGGTGTCTGGGTGGCTCAGTGGGTTAAGCATCCAACTGTAGCTGAGGTCATGATGTCATGGTTGGTGGGTTCCA
The DNA here is from genome assembly GCA_030068075.1 of Paguma larvata. Lineage (NCBI taxonomy): Eukaryota > Metazoa > Chordata > Mammalia > Carnivora > Viverridae > Paguma > Paguma larvata. The sequence continues at coordinate 3,492,077 of CM057839.1, read as the reverse complement.
GCCCCGCGTCGGGCTCTGCGTGGACAGCTCAGAGCCTGGAGCCTGCTTCGGATTCTGTGTCTCCCTCTCTCTCTGACTCTTCCCCTGCTCACACTCTGTCTCCCTCTCTTTCTCAAAAATAAATAAACTTAAAAATAATTTCAAAAAGTAGTGACAATAAATTTCACTTGAAATATTTGAAAATAACGAAAGCTGGGACATTAGCCGTATCTCGAATGTGGCTGTGTTCCGGTTGGCTCCTTATGGCCAAGGCTCCGTAGGTGCTTGCTGTGGAGCAAACTAGATCAGTCATGACCTCACACAACCAGCGGTGAGTGTGCAATGCCATGCAATCCCGCACACTGGCCCTGATGGGGGCTCTGTGGCACTTCCCAGCGCTCAGCTCTGCCATCCCATAGGTTGTAAAAGCCACTTCGGGTCGGTTTCGAAATGAGATACTGTTTATAAAAACAATATGCCGTTTATCTACTCGCTGTTTTAAGAGACGTACAGTAGCTTTTGTAAAAGAGCGTGTGCCATTTGGCGTGATGAGATCCGTCCCAAGTAACTCGGTGGTAGGAGACGCAGCAGTGAAGGAAGGAAACATCGAGAAACCTTCCAACCCAGAGTGACTTCGCGGTTTTTTTGCCGTGATTGCAGTCCTCTGCTGACGCAGAAGGCTGGGTAACCTGACCCAGGAACCCTGCAGACTATAAATAGAGTGAAATCGTGAACCCTGTCGGGGAGGGGGCCCAAAGGCAGGAGGGTACAAGGAGGGAATGGATAAAATAAAATTCTCGGCTCTTGCCCTCGGCCTGAAGTCGCTTTATCCACCTGCTTAGGGCTCTACGTCTGATATTGAGAAATGGGCCACTTCCTTTTTTCCTTTGAGCGTACCGTCTGTATGTGCGTTCCCATTTTCCCTTCACTACCTTCCACTTCTCGCCGTTTGATTCCTCTTGCGTGTCTGTTCTCCTCAGCCATTGTCTGGTTTATGATCTTTGAGCTTCGTCGGGAGCTTTTATCCCATTACTTACCAAACTCGTTGTTATAATTTTTTAAAGAGCGTAAAAAGCTATTGTTCATATCTGTCATATTCAAATATTCATCGTAAGAGATCACTCATGGTCTCTGATTAAATAGTGGCAGTCCAGCGCCCGAGAGCTTAGTAAGTCTCTAGCCCACGCTGATCACCAAAGAAAGACATAATATAATCAATGTACGGTCGATCCATAATCAGGAGACGAATTGTTAGGTGGTTTGTTTTACTGAACCATCAAAGAAACCTTTCTGTAATGTCACATACCGACAAAGTGAAGACTTGCGGGGGCACTGGATACAGCCAGCGCCTTCTCAGGGTATCTCATTGTATTTGTCACGTGAATGCCTGAAATACATCCTGGCAGAGAAACAGCGCGAGATGAAATAACAGAACGTAGACATGTTCAGTCATTAAGGGAGGATTCTGAAGCACATGGCAGGAAATAGAAATTAGATAACCGCTTCCAAAGGAAATGTATATGTGTTTCATTTATAAGCTGCAAACGGAAGATTTAGCCTGGGAAGCTCTTTCACACAGGGGAGCTTTCGGGGAGTCAGCGTGCACCCCGCATGACTTCCGTAGTACGTGCTAGAAAGAACGCAGGAAATTAATTTGATGGTATGGGTTGAGTGGCAGCATTTTCAACAGAGAATGGAAGCATCCTGTATAGATACAGAGACGCTTGGAAAATAGAAGCCAAAAACAAATCTCACATTTTGTATTTTTCCTTCATAAAATCACACCCTTTGTATATCCTAAATGCATTCAAATGACTGACGTTTTTCTAGTGAACGCATTGGCTATTATCAATGAGGAGGTAATTCAATTTTAAGAAATATGAGAAGAATGAGAAATACAGAGGTCTTGTGATAACTCTGCATCTCACCTCCCACACGGGAAGGCTGCAGTGAGCCAACGCCATTGTGGAGGGAGGAAGTGCCCCTGCGGCTGAGGAAATGTGGTTGAGTACAAATTCTAGTTAACTGAGGAACCTCAGTATTCCCTTCACTGACTTAATTTAATTTTTAAAATTAAAAGAAAAGAAAAAACAAAAAGACCTGGATATAAATCCCACAACTGTGAGTTAACATGTAGGGATAGAAAGTACCAATTAGTTTTCAAATCGATTAAAGAAAATACATGTGGCACGTCTAGCCTGCGGCCTGCAATGTAACAAGGGCGTATAAACAGTATTCGCTATATTATCTTGGTGTTCTTTTTTTTTCAAGGTCAGTATTCTGAACATCAATTCTGATTCTAACATAGTAGATGCTGTCTGAAATACGTAGGTTAGACGGAACCAGCAGGACACGGCACTTCTCTGGGATTTTGATAAAACGGGGTGTGTATGTGATTTTCAAAAACATTTTGCTATGGAATACTATATATTTAGGGGGGAGAGAACACAGTGATTAGCAAAACACCCAACTTCGATAAATCTTTTTTTTTTTTTAACGTTTTTATTTTATTTTTGAGAGACATAGAGACAGAGCGTGAGCAGGGGAAGGGCAGAGAGAGAGGGAGATACAGAATCTGAAGCAGGCTCCAGGCTCTGAGCCATCAGCACAGAGCCCGACGCGGGGCTGGAACTCACAGACCGTGAGATCATGACCTGAGCTGAAGTCGGCCGCTCAACCGACTGAGCCACCCAGGCGCCCCCCAACTTCGATAAATCTTAACGTTTCACGATGTTTGCCTTGGCACCATGTATTTTAGAGAAATCGATATCCCATCCCCGCCTGCCACGCTGGCGTGAATCCTATCCGGAAGATAGTGCATACCCCTCTGTTCATGTTTGCACGTTTATTAATATGAATGTACCCATGAATTATAGCACGTCTACAAGTAATACCGGACACTTGGTATGCTTCGAAGACGTAAGTAAATGTATCGCTCCGAACTACTCTGCAGATGCTTTTCTAGTTGTCGAGGTATTTTTTCCACCATTTGGATGCACGTTGCTCTCATTCGCTGTTTTATTCTGAGTATTCGCTCAAGGTTAACTGTAAAGCCTTAAAGTGGAGCCGTAGGAGGCAGGTGGTAGGAAGGGAGGTTCCAGGGGACACCCTCATGGGCTCTGAGCACAGCACCGCATTCAGGGCCCCTCAGCAGACTCCACACAGAGCAAGTCCACTCGAAGAGAAAAGGCCATAGGAACACCCGCCCCATCGGGAAGCGTGGGTCTCGCCTTGCTGCACCCTCTGGCCCCAGGGGACAGCAGTGCCTCTGGCAGCTGGGTTGTCTTCCTCCAGATCTTCCCAAGGTGGTTGGACGTGTCTCTCGGGGTCCTGAGAATCCTAATCCAATGAGCTCCATGAAAGATGCAGGGGGATGATACCCAATGCCAGGGACAATATGGCAGCACGGACTTCAATGCCTAAACATTTACCAGAGAGCTACGACCAGGGCATTAGCATGAGTTCTTACCGGTGCCTCTAGAAACCCTCTTGCAACACCAAAATAAATTTTATTAATTAAAAACATAACTGTAGGTGTAAATATGCCTCTTCCACTTTAGACTTGTCCCAGAAACAGGGTTTCCATAGATATATCCATGACATTTCTTAAGAACAACATGTTTGCAGTTTGACAAAGTGGAGAGGAAAACTTGATCACAAACAAATTCCAAATTATGACTGTCACAAACAATGCTGCCGTGAGGAGCACAGAATGTGCCCTCACCTCGTAATTAGTGGGGGGGGGGAATCCAAAGGTTTTCCCTAGAAATGGAAATACTGCATTTCTGAGGATGCGCATTTTCAACCATAGGAGTTACTGCCAATTATTCCCCCAAAATAGTTGAACACACCTCTAAGAATGTTTCTCCCCCCCTTTTTTTTTCTGAAAGTCACTTGCTTTAATAATTTTTTTTGACCAAAGTGATAAGTGTAACAGATCTTATTATGGCTTTGTTTTACATTTCCCTGCTTCTGTGGAGTGTTTTCATATGTCCTCAGACCTAGCAGCCCAAAGATACCCTTTTCCTATTTCCAAACTGGTTTGCATGAGTTTCTTGATGATTTGCAAGAATTCTTTACATATTCTGGGTAATATTCCTTGTCAGTCGCATGCATGGCAAACACTTTGGTTATAGTGTTTTCTTAGTCAAGCTAGAAGTTTGTCAACTTTATTGATCTTCTAAAAATGGCTTCTGAGGGGCTCCTGGGTGGCTTAGTCAGTTAAACGTCCGGCTTCAGCTCAGGTCATGATCTCACGGTCCGTGAGTTTGAGCCCCGCATCGGGTTCTGTGCTGACAGTTCAGAGCCTGGAGCCTGCTTCTGATTCTGTGTCTCCCTCTCTCTCTGCCCCTCCCCTGCTCACGCTCTGTCTCTCTCTGTCTCAAAAGGAATAAACATTAAAAATCAATCAATCAATCAATAAAAATAGCTTTTGATTATATTGATATCCCCTATTATTTTTCTGTTTCATTGATTTCCGTGCTCTTCCTTCCTTTTTCTTGCTTTGGGTTTAATTGGTTCTATTTCTAGTTTCTTAAACAGCAAGCATAGTCATTGATTTCATGCCTTCTGTTTTTTTCTAATAGTATTGAATGCAGTAAGCTCCCATCTCTAGCTGTGTTAACCTGCATTCTAAAAATTCGGGTATGTTTTGCTTTTATTTTCATTCAATTCATTAAGTTTTCTGATTTCCCGTAGGACTTCCTCTTTGACTAATGTTGTTTGCCTTCCAAATATTCGAGAACTTTCCAGATATCTTTCTGTTTTTTTTTTTAATTTCCAGTTTAATTGCATTATGATCTCAGAATATGCTTTGCATAACTTCAGTTCTCTTCAATTTATCAGGAATTACTTTATGGCCCAGAATACGATCTATCTGGGTGGAATTTCTTTGAAGAGGAGTATCACTATATTGTGCATATAATTACCTGGAAATATCTATTGGGTCAAGTTGGTTGACTTCTGTATCGTGACTGATTTTCTGTCCTCTTCTTCCACTGAATACTAAGAGAAGAGCATCCCCAAGTCTCCAACTATAATTGAGATTTGTCTACTTTTCCTTTTGGGGTTAATCAGTTTTTACCTTATATATTTGGAAGTTTTGTTAGGTGTGTAGACCATTAAGACTATTGCATCTTGAATAGATCTATGAATAGATCTATTTATCATTCTGTAAATTCCTTTTTACTTCTAATAATTAATATTCCTTTTTCTGAGGTCTACTTTGTCTGAAATTAATATAGTTACCTCATAATTCTTTTGACTATTGTCTGCAAGGTATGCTTTTTCCATTCTTTTGATTATTTTTAAACAACTTTATTAAGATTTAATTCACATACCTTTAAACTGTACAATTTAGGGTTCTTTAGTAAGCTCTTAGGGTTCTGCAACTATTATCACAACTACTCACCCTGTCCCCATCCCAAAGAAAATCCATCCCTTTACTTTTAACCTATTTATGTCTCTATATTTAACTTGCAATTTTTAGAAACAATATATAGATGTGCCTTGTTTATTTTTCTCCAATCTAATAGTCTTTGTATTTTATTTGGTGTGTTCAGACCATTTACATTTAATGTAATTATGGATGTGATTGGATTTAGGTCTGTCCATTTTATGTTTTTCTGTTCCTCACCACCATTTTTGTTCTTCTATTTCCCAAGGACGCTTTCTTTCAGATTATTTGAGTACTTTTAACTATTCTATTTTAATTTATCTGTAGGTATTTCAGCTATATGTCTTTGTATTTTTTTGGTAGTTGATTTAGCAATTGTCATATATATACACACCTGTCAGTCTATTTGCAGTCAACCGTTTTGTTTCTTTTACCTCTTTCACCGATCTTTACTTTATAGTCATCAGCTATGCTGCATCGACAGACATCTACACAGTTGCAAATATATTACATCTACATTCTTTATAGTTGTCACACATTTTACATCTACCTTATTGTTGTTGCAAACATCATATCTACATACATTGAATATACTCTTCTAGGCAGTGTAATAAGTTTTGCCTTAAACCATCATGCGTGCTTCAGACAACTTCAGTAGAGAAAAATCTTTTTATTATCCCAGCTCTTACCATTTCTGTAGCTCTCCTTCACTCCTAAAGCTCTGAATTTCCTTCCGGTACCATTTCCTTCAGCCTCAAGAACTTCCGTTAGCAGCAGACCAAAGAATTCTCCTAGTTTTCCTTACTCTGAGTGTGTCTTTAGTCTGCTTTTATTCTCCAAATTCAGATTCCCCTCTACAATTCACTGGGTTTTGTTTACTTTTCTGGTCCTCAGACAGGTGTGCATTTTGTCCACAGTTTAGTTATAATTACTGAGAGAAATAGACTGAGGTGGACTTCTTCCATTGTGGCCCAGATGGTGTTTACCACACATAAATTTATAATGTTAATATGGTCAGATGGATTAACCTGCATCTTTATAGGTTGTGCTTTTGTTGTACTGTTTAAAAAATCTTTCTTATCAAAAAGCCCCCCACTCCAAATTCTCTTACCCTGCTGTCATAAAGATCTCTCTATATATATATATATTTTAAAGTTTAGGGTGTGTGTGTGTGTGTGTGTGTGTGTGTGTGTGTGTGTATGTGGTTCGTTGTTATTTTTACAGTTTGTTTTTGTTTTTGTTTTTACATTTAGGAGTTTAAACTGCTTGGACTTTGTTTTTGAGACTAATGTACGTTGACAATGAAGTTTTACTTTTTTCTGTGCCGATAACAATCCTCCCATGTCTTTTACAACATGAGGCCACGTTTCTCACTTCCTCCCAATGCTGAGTACATTGCCTGAAATGGACTGTGTTCTCCATTTTATCTCTGACCTTCTAGACTCTTCTTTGATATGACTCGCCTCTTGCTGGCTTTCCTTGAGCACTCTTTCTAAGCAGAGTAGTTATTTGCCTTTATAAATTGGTTCCTGTAGTTCTAGAATGCGTATCTCCTTTATATGACCAATTTTGTTGTATTATAATTATGGGCATGTGTGTACACCCTGGAACTTTTGAGCATAGAGAGAATGCCTTGAATGTGTCTTAATCATTTTTGCATTCCAAACACAAAGCACTCGATAAATTGCCAACTCAGTGTAATTGTCATCTGGGAGCAGCTTTCGATGAATTAAGAGCAGCAGACTGATAGAATATTTCCCAAATTTATTCAAATATTTAAATTCAGTCTCATGTTAAAAATGTACCAATAAACTTGGTAAATAGAATCACAGGCAGTTGCATAACTGGTTGGAGGATATTAAAGTCACATTTTATATGGTGATTAGGCTCTAAAGCTGGCGTGTTATGTAAAAGTCACATACAACAGAAAAGACTCTCGAACATCCCTTATATTGGCTATCAAGAACAATACGCCTTTATATGTTTTATGTATAAAACAATGTGCTTTTCATGCATACAACCGCACAATGATATGCATATATTTATGCATAATGTATAAAACAACTTAAAGCATATAATAAGATACATATAATATATTGGATTCTAAGGAAGGGGATGGCACAGAATTGAATATTCAGAGGTTCATTCGTTCATTCCACAGACATTTACTGAGGACCATCTTGTGCCTGGCACAGATCTAGGCGCCTTGGTCTACAAAACAAACATCCTTGCCCTCCTGGGAGTTAAATCCTAGCACTGGAAAGCAAGCAATGAACAATATTTAAGTGAGATGTATAAAATGCGGAAAGGTAATAAAACATACTAAGAAAAATAAACAGGATAGGCAGGCCTGGGAGTGACAAGAGCGGGCGTGGAAGGAGGTTGGGTTGAGTAGCGAGTTTATGAAAGTCAACAAAAACTCCGTTGAGCAAAGACAGAGCAAGGGAGTAGGGAGTATGCCATGCTGACATCAGAGTAGAACATTCCAGGTGCGAGGACTGCAAAGGCCCTGAGACAGGACCATGCCTGAGTTGCGAGGTGGCCGGTGTGGCTCACAAACCCTACGTATTACTAGATGTTTAAATGAAGAGAAGTTGGAATTAGCATCAGTCGTAAGTGTTAATTCTAGAAGAGGGAGATGTTTTCGTTATAAACTATAGCATAGGGCTAAACGTAAAAGATTGATTCTGACTGTATTGTACTGTCTTTCTTGAGAACCATTTGCAGGTTGGGAAACTTGGCTCTGCTCTGAATATAAGTGATGGGTAATCGCTTGCCTTTTCTGTAAATAGAAAATGTAGACATTAGCCCTATTTCTGCTCGAGATACGGAGGACCGGAAGAGAGGCACTTGGGAAGCCGTGCTGCTCATTCTCTGACTTGTTAGGTGTGGTTCTCGGGACCCGAATGGGGACTAACAGTTTTTAATGCAAACTTCAGACTGAAAGGGCAGAAAGTTTTCCATTCTACTGAAAGTATGATCAGCTAATTATGGTGAAATAATTTCTTTTATGAAAAAAAGAAAAGAGGGGCACCTGGGCGGTTCAGTTGGTTAGACATCCCACTCATGATTTCGGCTCAGGCATAATCTCCCAGATCCGAGATAGAGCCCCACATCAGGCTCCGCACTAGGCGTGGAGCCTGATTATGGTTCTCTCTCTCTCTCTCTCTCTCTCTCTCTCTTCTCTTTCTCTCTCTCTCTCTCTCTGTCCCTCTGCCTCTCCCCTCCCCAGGTCATGCAGACACATGCATGCACTTCCTCTTTCTCTCAAAAAAAATTATTTTATGACCTGCATAGACAAGATTCTTTTTTGATTTCTGTGATTACATTATTATTTGAAACTGTCATTTCATATTTCTGACTCTGTCAGAAATAGACTCTAAAGCAACTGAATTGTGATACCGGGAGGAAGTTTCACGAAGTCAATGGTATAAAAAGCTTAGATCTTGAAGCCCAAGTGGATTTAAATTTATTTTATACACTCCCACGTGATTTTTACTATCTATCTTGGGAAAGAAGTCTTTCTTTCAAAGTTTATTTTCAGAGAGAGAGAACATGTGCACACGAGCAAGGAGAGGGGCAGAGAGAGGAGAGAGAGAAGCCCAAGCAGGCTCCGTGCCTTCAGCACAGAGCCCGACACGGGGCTCGAACTCATGAACAGCGAGATCATGACCCGAGTGGAAATCAGGAGTCAGACGCTTAACTGACTGAACCACCCAGGCACCCCCTGTAGTATTTAAGATATCGAAAATTATATCTTCTAATGATAGAATATTGCTTACATCCATATATATATATGGATATATAAAGCAAAGCTTATAACTCTTGACAACTGGTCTCTCAGAAATTCCTCAAAACCGGTGGACCTAATTTTCCTCTATTAATATCTCTAAATATTTTTATTTAGGGACAAAGTTCATCCTGCATAACAATTTGGACACCCTGAGAAATGGTTTAATACTTGTAGGACCTTTTTGTACATGTAATGATTGTTAAGAAGGGCCTCTCTTACTTCCAGTTTTCAAGTGGGTGCCTCTAACCAGTAACTACATTTTGGATGGAAAAATCGAGGTTAATGACAAAGAATAACTTTCCCCAATGCAGTATATTCCATGGCCAATGGAGTTGCTAAACTATGTCCTTCTTCCTAATTTTCTGATTTTTAAAAAAAAATAACCTTGGGTTAGGTTATTTTATTAATATCCAGTTTCCTGAAATGTTTTCTTTTTCTCATTCTCGTTTACTTATATTTAATACCATATAACACACAGATTGTGGGTGCTTCCAGAAAAAAATATTTTGAGATATTAATAAATTAACAGATAGACAGTGTCCTCCATAATAATGCAAATGAAAGTCCTGGCAATTTGAACAAGTGAGAGAGGTTCCTTCCACGTGCACCCTCCATCCTCCAAGGCTCTGGGGTACTTTGCCACCACAGTTTGACCCTGGCTTCCCTCCCTGTCACCCCCACGCCTTACCTCCTTTCTCACGTACCCATAACACTATTGCTCGTTCAAAGCCAACTCTCTTGTCCCATACCACAGCACATGGTACTTTTCTCTCGTAATTTTTTTGTAATTGTGAATATAGAACTGAAAATATGAATACCATCCCTTATAGAACTCAACCCAACGTCCTTTCTTCTTTTTGTATCTCACACATCCTTTTGCTCCAGAACAAACGCCACATCCCAATTTGCATTTCTTGGCCAATATAGCACCTTGAAATGAGTCACGCGTCTTCTGGATTTCAACAGGAATAGTTACGCATATAATGTGTTAGTCAAGTAATGCCGCATTCCTTCGTGACATGTTCGTGGCTGTGTCCTGTTTGGGTATCTTTATTCATCTAACTCTTTATGCTTTTATGTCTTGTTGCTCAATTTGAATGGACGCCTTGAGAGGAATCAGGTCCTGATTCTTCACCCTGGAGAACATCACAGCGCCTTCTGTCTCACAGTCACTTAAAGCATGCGTGTTCTTTGGTTCACACACAAGGAAGACTTCTCGTTTGTACCCAAGAAAGCCAGCTAAACTCAGTGTCCTTGCACTTGCATTCTGACTGCCTCACGTACTAGCCACGTGAGTTTGGGCTTTAAAGATGAATTTCAGCATCTCTGAAACGAGGCTAATAATACAGAGCCTGCTTCTTTTACGCAGTTATGAGAAACTACTAGAATAATCACACGTGAAAATGCTTTAAGAACATAAGATGATATCAGGAAGATGATGTTAGAAATAGGGCGTTAGAAGCCTCAAAGGATCTCCTATTTGGGCACACAAACCGGGAGCACTGCAGAGAAACAGAACTTTAGGTGTGTTCTGCCTACATCTGATTGGGCTGACGTGGAGAGTCCGCGTGAGAATGGATGGTAACGAAGCAGTAATAATTAGTGTGGCCAGAAAATACAGGACTTTCTGGAACCTGCTAAAGAGTGGAGACGTGATGGGCTAGGCCAGGCGAGGTGGCAGCACTGAAGATTTTTGAACATACAAATTATATGAATAGATTTCTTCTTTGGAGAGAGCAAACCTAGTAGATTGTGGTGTTGGCAGTGAGTCTCTCCTCTGAGCCCAAGAAAAACGTTTTTTAAAAAAATTGTAATGTTCTTATCTTCTGTGTTTCTAATAATAGATTTATCTTTTTCTATATATTCCCTGGATTCAAACCCCATTACTATAATATGTCATTGCTCTAAAAATACCCTAAATATAAGTTATTGATTTGTTACAATCTAGTCACTATTGATACTGCCATGTTTCTGTTTTGAATGAATTGGGGTAAGAGACCAGAGCTCACATAAAATCCATATCCCAAAGTGTCACAAATTAATTACATTGCATGATGTGTTGTACAATCATAAATTACTGTTTTATAACTGTCCATGAATAGGAAGAATACACATTCGCTCATCAGAATCCATTTTAATTCAGAGATATTACCCTAAAACCAGCCACCAAATGCAAATAAATATCCATTTGAACGATATTAAATGTGTTCCAATAGAATACTACTTATAAAAGTCAAGAAGAGTTACTAACTTTTTTTAAGAAATCAAAGTGAAAGACAAGGTGAAAAGCTAAAATTCTCTCTTTCCTCCCTCACTGCCTGGTTGCCCAGATATAGCTATTCTTGCTTACAACAGACTTCGTAAAGTGCCTTTAAAAATATACGTTCCCTGTATCTAACTCCTGGGCAACAAAGGAAACAAAATGGCCACAGAAGAAACAAAAGAGCAAGAACGAACTTCGCTGAAATCCTGTATAAACACTATTTCTGAGTTAGAAGGAGCCACTCTTTCTCGCCTAAGCTGCAAATGTTACTTTCACGTCACGATCATTTTCTTAATTTTCTTTCAGAAGAAGGAAAACATACAGCCCTTTCATCAAAGATTTTTTTGAATCACATGTTCTCCTATGCCATACCTTTCGGATCTGTTTAGGTCGACTTTGGCTTTAGAAACCGTGATTTCCAAATTTCGTTTTTTAATGTTTTTTCCTCCAACATCTTGTTAGCATCAAGTCGGAATGGGATTTGCATTTGAAACACTAATATTCACTATTCAGTCAGCCAAGACGCTCCCTTCTTTTAATTTCCATAAACGTCAGTAAATGCCTCTTTTCACCTTTGGGTGAGTAGTCAATAGAAAAATCAATCGTGAGACAAATGAACAGCAACGTGATTTTACATATGAATTATTTAACAAAGTCTATTTTTATCCTGCAAGAGAAAGACTTAAGGTAAAAAAAATCAGCCGCAAATTATTAATTTACATTTATTAATATTATTCATGGAAGTGCCTATCCACAGGAAATAAAGAAATTTATATCTCATTTTTTAATTAGTTCATCTCGTGGAATTGTATTAATGACACAATAGAAATCTATTGAAAAGTAATGAAGAGGTTATACAAGTCATAAACGTCATGGAGACTTTCCCCCACGTTGTGTTTTTCTCTGACTTGCGAGAGCCCTTTCCAGGTCACTGTGACCCTGGAGAGTGAGCAACCTAATGACAAATGACCCACTTGAGATGCAGAACTTCCATGAACTCAGTCTTGACATCCCTTTAGCAAATTCTGTCTTCGCGTCTGCCTGCTACCTCTGGACATTAGAAGACACAAAATACTTTACAAGGCCAGGTGAGGAAATGGCAACTATATTCATGTCTTGAACTTCTAAATATCGACTGAGCAAGATTTTCTCCAAAACAGAACAAAACCTTTTGTTTTCGACCCCTGTGGTGAGTTGTCGAGGTAGTAATAGCCAGTGTTGTAAGTGACACAATTTTCTAAGGATTACAGTATCGATGGAGTAATCTTCTTGTTAAGACCCTACAGAAAGGAGGGGTTCTGTCTGAGGACAAGTCTTCCAGCCCACAGAGAAATGCTTGGATTGGGTGGTTCATGTAGCTGCTCACGCCTGCGGGGAGCTTGAAAGGTGTCCAGAAGCACCTGTTTATTGAGTGTGGATGCCTTGGCTTTGCCTTCCCCGATCAGTCCTTGAGAACGGAAAGGAGAACATGAGGCTACAGGTCTGAGGTGGTCGAAACCGAACAGAGCTTGTAGGTCACAAACACTCCTCTATCCCGTGTAGCCCACTTGGTGGCGGGATGGGACTCCAGTGATGCTGCCCGCCCTCGAGTGGCTGTGCGTCGACTCCATCTGCCCGTTCCTTTGAGGGGCGGATTGTCCCAACTCCCCATGAACTGTGACTTCCGGCTTTCCCACACCAAAAGGCAGGTGGCCCCTAAGCTTTGAAGCTTTCCTACTTCTTCCGAATGTCAAATTTTAAAATAAAAATCACAGAATAATTTCCAGGTCTATTATTAGATCCTGCACTGATTTTGTTTTCAAAGGCATTTAAACAGACAGATGGCCTGCTCCATTTTCTACAAGTCTGGGATTTGTACCTGTTACACAATAGTATCATTTTTCCCCCCAGGCCATCCAAAAATAATAATTCCGGGCATGAGATGTCTTAGTCTATTCGGGCCGCTATAACAAAATGCCACTGACCGGGTGGCTTATAAACAACAGAAACGTATTTCTCACAGTTCTGAGGCTAGAAGTCCAAGGTTGAGGTACCTGCACAGTCAGGAGAGGGGTCTCTCCCAGGTCACAGACTTCTCTCTGTGTTGTCACAGGCAGAAGGGGTGAGGGGACTGTGTGAGATCTCTATAAAAGCATTAATCCCATTCACCAAGGCCCCGCCCTCATGACCTAATCACCTCCCAAAGTCCCCAGCTACAGATAGCACCACACTGGGGGGCTAGGATTCCACAGGCCAATCTAGGGTGGGGAAACAGAAACTCTCAGACCACTGCATAGGACAAGCTTGTCCGGTCGTCAACGGCGTTGCACTCCCTGGCCACCCTGAGGTCTATGGCGACTGCCCCACTGTCTTTCAATGGCCCCACTCACTAGCCATTCAAAGTCATCTAGGCATGTCTGAATTCCGAGTAACTAATAGGTCTGGGACCACCCACACCCTATGTGGCTTCAGAGCAACACAGAATTTTTAATAAGTTCCCAGGGTTGTATCGTGTTCGGAAGGGTCGTGTCTGAATCCGTGGCATGTGGACTTCATCTCAAGTGTAAGATCAGGGTCAGTCCGCCAGTGCGTGGAGGCACCCTCCTCCTTTCCTTCTCTGCCCTTGATGGGGGGACGTGCCCAACTTAACTTTATTTAAAAAAAAATTGAAAACACAGATCCAATATACTCTGTTAAAGAAGATTTCCATATGGAGCAAGTAAGCCTGGGTGCAAGTGTCTCTGAAAACAGCATCGGGAGGCCATCAGGGAGGAGGAAGTTCTGCATGTCTTCATGGGGCTCTGCACTCTTTTCCAGTCGCGAACCCCACCCCCCCCCACCTCCTGGACTTGAGTCCTTCGGCACAGGGACACCAGCAGCAGCTCGACTCCTTCAATTCCAGAGGAGTCAGTGCGAGTTTCAGCCCCTAATTTGCGTCTTAGCCCAACCAACCCGAGTTGGCCCCTCTCCATTCCCCCTTTACACGGAGGACCTGAGAACTGCCCTCGCCCCCTTCCGCCTTTGTAACTCTGTGCTGCCTTCCCCAGAGAGAGCCCGAGTCAGGTTTCCACCTGAATCTGTCTCCCACGTTGCGATTCAGATTGCCCAAATAAATGCCCGCGTGCTTGAATTTTCAGTACATTCTGCTTTCTAGGTTGGCAGTTACGATAAAACTCCCTTCCCTTAAGCCTGCATGCAGACATTCAGACACGAACTCTGTTTAAGCTCCCACAGTACATTGGACGCACTGTGCTGACTGAGCAGAAATTGACTTACTCACTCGGGACGCTAAAAGGCACCCATGATCTGATCAAGCAACAGATTCTACCTCCAGGGAATTCTTCCCCTAGAGATCAACATTTTCCCACTTACCTATTAAGTATGACCCTTTTTAAATGAAAACAAAATTCCCCTTAACCCTTAGCCCTTAACGTTTCTGAAGTTACAAAAGCAAACAATTAAAATTTACAACATTCATGGTACGTATGATCGTGTTTAGCTGGAATGAGATTACTCGTGAAAATATGGACGCGGTACTGACTCCGATCCCAAGACCTACATTTCTACCATCCTGTGCTGCTGGTTAACCCAAGGCTCTACTGCTTTCCTCTGCTTGAGCTGGGAGCAACTGTTAATCTCACCCCTGCTGAAATACCGCTTAGCGCTTTCTTGGAGAAGATGCCTGATTTGCATATTAACTGCATCTACTCTCTTCTCATTAGCCTGCAACGATATCAGTGCTATTCCGTGTGGCATCCGGCTTGTAAATAAAATACGAAGTTAGAGAATAAAATTTCACTGAGCGGTAGCTTTAAAAGTAGGCATTCAAATCATCCAAGGTGTGATTATATTAATTTTGAAAAAATACCGGGAAAAAAATGCAAAAAATATTAGATCATCCGAAGAACTTGAGGACTTCTGAAAAAATACATCTACAAATCCCAACTTCAGCAACATTACCCTTAACAGCTTAAATTACTCGCTAAAATCTATTTACCCCCTTTCTCTCTACTCCTGAAATTCAGAAGATGTCTGGATCTTTCATTTCTTCCCGTACAACTTTCTTTACTTTTCAATCACATATACATAAATCGTAGTTGTTTTATAAACGCAGTGTGTCGCTCGGTATTTTGAGAGCTTCTTATTGCTAAGGAAGAGACTTATTTATATTTATATTTGTATTTATTTTTATTTTTATCTAGGGCCCTAAGTTGTGAGACGTGTTTTCATTTAATGTTATCTGATTGACTCGTCAGGGGAGTCATAATTCAGCCATGTTTAGGGATTTTCTCAAGTCAAAGAGGGAATGATGATGGAATCACAATACCCTACATTTATAGGGCGCTCGCTACTCTTTTCACGCACCTTTTTCTGTGGCCCCCACACACATCACTCCTGTAAATCCTCACGTGTGTTGTGGAGGTAGATCGTTCCTGTGGTCCCGCTTTACAGATGAGGAGGAGTCGGGTCAGAGACGATCCCTGGGTGGCAAATTTAAGATTCTAGTCGAGCACTGCAGCTGGAGAGCCTGGGTGGCCCGCCAAGCTGCCTCTGCTCCAGCCAGCCCCAATCTGCTCATGGACCGGCCATCCTCTGGGAAAGGATGGAGTCCGGTGGCATCACTGACACTTGTCTACCTCAACTCCTGTGGGGATGCCTCTTCCTGCCTATTCTTTCCCCCTTTCCAACTGGCGGCAACCTCAGTTCTCAACATTCAGATCCAATGGTACCTCCTCCTCCTCTATGAGGTTTCTCCAGCCCCCTTTCCCAGGCACTGGGTGGGGGGGGGGAAGGTTTTAAAAAACTCCTTCTTTTCCAGCGACTCCATCTCTATGCCACATGCAACACATTGACACTTGCGTGTTTTGTGCACTTAAAAGTTCCTTTATTTTTTTTTTAAATTTTTTTTAATGTTTATTTATTTTTGAGAGGCATAGAGACAGAGCATGAGCAGGGGAAGGGCAGAGAGAGAGGGAGACACAGAATCTGAAGCAGGCTCCAGGCTCGGAGCCGTCAGCACAGAACTCGTAGACCTGGAGATCATGACCTGAGCTGAAGTCGGCCGCTTAACCGACTGAGCCCCCCAGGCGCCCCTTAAAAGTTTCTTTAAAAGCAGGGCATTTGTAATATTCGAGCGCCACAGAAGTGGTACAGTGCGGGCATCCCAGGGTTCATAGGTACGGGGCAGTTTCTACGTTCCCAGTTATAACACGTGCTTTCTGGTGCGGAAAGATAATGATTCTGTGTCCAAACACTATAAGGTAAAACATGCCAGAAAAGAAAATAAATAAGTGGCTAGCTGTCTGAAGTGCCGTGGGGTGGAGATAAATCTTTGAAGGAACAGTAAACAAGCTTGAAGTTAAAAGATACCAATACGGCACCCTTTCGCCAAACCAACAAATGCGATTGAGACCTGAGGTCAGGCCAGCAGATGCTGGGCGCTCGTTTCCAGACGCATCGCCGATACCCGGCGTCATTTCTTCTCTTCCTGAAAAGAAATGGTTCCCTTCCAATACCAAAACTAAACTCAGAATTTTTTTTCATCATGATAGTATTCTCTTTAACTCCCAGCCCCTGTTTCTCCCTTCCTCCCACCCCCTCCCCTTCTGGAAACCATCAGTGTGTTCTCTGCAGTTACGAGTCTGTTTCCAAAACTAAAGTTTTCATTAAAAAATCGTTCCTTCTTTTTTAATGATAATACTTAATTTATCGTGAAACATGAAATAATGGTGGAGGGAACTGTGAGGGTTATTGTCATTACCCATAGGACACGAAATTTAAAGAATGGAGAAACACTGATTCAGATGTGTTTACAGTGCTGAATAATATTATATAATAATAATAATAATAATAAAGTGAATACTTTGTGGGCTTATATAGGACCTGACCATCATTATTTTTAAAGCTTATTCCTTTATTTTGAGAAAGACAGAGACAAGGTGAACAGGGGAGGGGCAGAGAGAGAGGAAGAGAGAGAATCCCAAGCAGCTCCATGCTGCCAGCACAGAGCCCGATGTGGGGCTCAAACCCACCAAGCCGTGAGATCATGACCTGAGCCAAAACCAAGAGTCAGACGCTTAACTGCCAGAGCCGTCTCTAGGCGCCCCAACTACCATTTTTTTTAAGTTTATTTATTTATTTTGAAAGAGAGAGAGCACAAACAGGGGAGGGGCAAAGAGGGAGAGAGAGAGAGAATCCTGAGCAGGCGCCATGCTATCAGCACAGAGTCCAACACGGGGCTCAAACCCATGAACCATGAGATGAGGACCTGAGCTGAAACCAAGAGTCGGAGGCTTAACTGACTAGCCCCCTGGGCCGCCCCTGCTTGACCACCATTTAAATGACACCCATAGCTGCATTTGTTTGCTGTTCTACGATATGAAAGCTCTGTTACTACCTGTGACAAATATGATTTTTATGCCTCACAATCTAATAAATGTAACAGATCTAAATAAAGCAGACTGAACGCCATCCGCCCGGGCATACCGCGCTCATGTCCTGATCTCCTATGTATTGTCTCACAGACAACGATTTTAAAATGCCCTCTGAACTTCATTATGTTGAATGTAGTGACCTATCCTTTATCCTCACACGGAATTTTAACCTTCATCTAAGGAATAGCAGTGAAAATTCTTTGTTTTTTCTTTTTTGAACGAAGATCAATAACGTTAGTATTTTAACATCTCATTTATACCATTCTGGCAACTCTCCTTCTGTGCCTATTAGACTTGACTTGATACCTATTAATCTCCATAATAGACCATAAAGTTCCATGGGATCTCTCAATGAAAGGGTTTATTCTGAGCATTAGTTGATTATTGCAAACATCAGTCAAATTTTTGCTTATCAAGGACGCGTCGAAAGCTCTTGGTTGTTGATTCAAAGATCTGTCTTCTTTACTTACTCCATTATTCAAGACATCAATATCCTCATTAAGAAAATGCTTTCTAATGGTTCGGGTATAGAAGTTTCACCTTTTATAATGTACTTGGGAATTCAGATATTTTTAGTAAGCACTCAGAAGCTCGGAAAGGATAGAGCCCACTTATTTTTTTTTTCCAAAACAGGAAAGCAGTAACTCGGGGGTTTTGGGGCATGTCAACCCCCCAGTAACTCGGGGGGTTTGGGTCATGTCAAGACCCCTCCCCACGAGACTCAGATCAGCAGCCACGGGAAGTCACTCTCCACAGACTGCCGTCCGGTGGCTCAGTCTGCAAGTGTGTTCCTATTATGAAGGTCTTTGTGGAGCGTGACATTCCACGTGTATCTTTGGTCATTATAAAGGGCTCTGCTGGAGAGTCTAGGATTTAGAAGACATGCAGAATGGACATATTCTGTGCCTGGTGAGGGGACAGAGAAAGATGCTTATCGGATGCACTGGCGAGGACACGATACAGCCGGGGCCCTCATGCCTCGGAAGAGTGAGGCCAGCGGCTGGGTGGGGATTTGAATTCTATGTGTCCAATTTCGGGCTCTTCTCTGTCGTGTTAGACTGGGCCTCCATATTTATATTCTTTTTGTGCCCTCCTTGATTTCTTTTAATTAATGCAGTATTTCTTATTTCACATTTTCTGTCTATAACTAATTATACATTCTTTCCCTGTCTTTCCTCTGGTTTCACTAGAGAAGAAAGGATGCATTTTTGACTTCCTGCCTCTTAAGGGATTTCGTTACTTTGGTCATTTTCCTAAGGTTCCGCTAGAACCTTAGAACTTCTAAGCTCCACGCAACCCCTCCTGGCTTCCACCGTTGCTGTTGGCATACATTCTTGTTCCACAGATAATTTATAGTCTGCAAGACATCCCAAGCCTATAACTTCTATTTACCCCTGGACTTAATTCTGGTGTCCTTAAATGTCCATCTTTCCATACGAGATCATTTTCTTTCACCTAAAACAAAACAAAACAAAACAAAACCGGAAGACTTCTGACGGCATATAACCTCGTTTTTATTTTCTCAAAAAATCTTCATTTCACTTTTATTTTTGAGGAGTGTTTTTATTTGAGAAGAGAGTTTTAGGCTGAATTCCTTTCTTTCGGTACTTTAACCTGTGATTTGCTGTTTCCTGGCTTCTGCTGAGAAGTTCCTTTTCCCTCTCATTGTTGTTCCTCTGAAGGCAATGTGTCTTTTCTGTTGGGATTTTAAAGCTTTTCGCTTTGCCTTTTTTCCCCCTAGGATCTGCCTTGTGTTTTCTTATTATTGGTGGTGGCCTGTGTGTGGGTTTGCCTTTTGTGTGGTTTGCTGAGCCTCTTAAGTGTGTGTATTGATGCTGTTTGCAAGCTGTGGAGACTCATCTGTTTGGATATCGCCTTGCCACATTCTTTGTATATCTTTGCTTCCTTTTATGTTGGTCTGTTCTGCTAGCGCCTCTATTTGCCCATCTTTTCCTCTCTTCTAGGCATTTCATTATAGGTACTTGAGAGTCGTTATCAGCTAGCCCTAAATCTGGACCATCTGTGACTCCGTTTTATCTTGGGTAAATCTCCTCGTCTCCCCGCATGTAATTTCTGATCGCACGGTAAGCATCGTGTGTAAACGAATTGTAGAATGCTGTGGACCATGATTTTATTTATTTTTATGTATTAGTTTGTTTATTTTTGAGACAGAAAGAGGGAGAAAGCACAGGTGGTGGAGGGGCAGAGAGGGAGGGAGACAGAGAATCCCAAGCAGGCTCCGAGCTGTCAGCGCAGAGCCCGATGCAGGGCTTGAACTCACAAACTGTGAGATCACGACCTGAGCCGAAGTCCGACGCTTAACCGACTGAGCCCCCCAGGTTCCCCTACAGAAGATCTTTTCTACCCAAGAGATGCCACCATCCCGCTAGGAGGCTGAGGCAGGGAGGACCCCCCGAACCCAACCGCAGAGTGAACTCTGGTGGAGAACCGGCCTGCGGCTCTGGTCTCCAGGCTGCACCTGCCTGCCACGCTTCGGCCCGGAGCCCGTCAGGTCTTGGTGCTCCTGAGCCCCGATCGAGCGCACATGCGCTCCGGCTGTGCAATTCAGAGTTCCCAGCCCCACGTGCCCCACTCAGCTGCCACATCCGCAGGTCTTAACGATGCGACCAGTCAGGGGCTTGAGGCTACTCTCTCCCCGGTCAGATATTTGCTTCAGAGGCACCTCCAACATGGGAGGGGATTTCACGCTGCTTTTTATAACCCCTCGGCCCGAGGCACCACGCGTGCATACAGCTAAAGACTTTAATAAATGTCTCTGGGGGAAAATGGCCATCCTGCGAGGGTCCTCACATTCCCAATTTGTGTCTCTAGTTAGTCTCATACAGCTGCAGCCCGTTGTATGGTCTCTCTTCTAGAAAGGGCTCTCTAGACCTACAGAAGAGCTCAGAGTTGGCAAATGTCCCAGGAGGGGAAAAAAAAAAAAAAAAAGAAAGAAAAGAAAGCAGCTGGTAATGACCTGTTCAGAAAGCTCTTCCCCATCCAGAAATTTCAGCTTCTCGGTTCCCAGTTTGCTGGAGCTATCTGATGCCTTAAATGTATGATTTTGGTCATTTATCTTTCTTATTGTTTTTTTTTTTTCCTTCTTTGCAATGGGAGCAGGGAGTCCCATTCAAATCCTATGCAGACAGGAAAGTTTTGTTTTGTTTCTGATGAGATCAACACGGAGCTACGTTACTTAAGAAAGATGAGCTGTCATCTTTTCTGGGGGAAAAATTGGCTGAGAGGGTAGAATTAAATATTCTCTCGGAAGAATAAATCCCATGATAGTATTTTTCAGAGATCGCTACCGTATGCTAAACATGGGTCAAAAAACACGTATGCAGATGTTCAAAACCCAGAGAGTGAACAGGATCGAAGCTAAATGTCATCACCAAGTACACTGGCGGAGGGAATCGGGAGCTAAAAGATAGTAGTAGCGGAAGCATACGGATTCCATGTGAACCCGACTTAGGACAGGGACCAAGAAGAACGTGGCATCGGGACGCTGGTCTCTAGCACATGTCACACCTTGCACAGCTGCTCAGTCAGCGATAAGCAGCACGAGGCAATACTTAAGAAGACACACGGTGGAGCTGGACTGGCTGGTTCCACCGTTTTCCATGGAACTTTGGGCAAATTACACTTTACCCATTTGTGCCTCAATTTCCTCACCAGCAAAAGGGTAGCACTGCTTTATAGAACTCTCGGGAGGACTGCTGAGCTGATGTTTCCAAGGGGCTTAGAAAAATACCTGCTGCATATTTAGCAGTCTAAAGCATTTCTTAAAAATAATCTGGGGGCGTCTGGGTGGCTCCGTCAGTGAAGCGTCCGGCTCTTGGTTTTCCCTCCGGTCATGATCTCACAGTTCGTGAGTTCGAGCCCCGCATCAGGCTCTGCACTGAAAGCGTGGAGCCTGCTTGGGATTCTCTCTCTCCCCCTCTCTCTCTGCCACTCCTAGTTTACTCTCTAAATAAATAAATAAATAAATAAATAAATAAATAAATAAATAAATAAATACTTTTTATACCCTCTCTTTCTTGGCTCACTCCCCTGAATGAATAAATAAATATATAAATCAATCAATCATTCAATCAATAAATAAATAAATAAAAGAATAAATACTTTTTACACCCTCTCTTTCTTGGCTCACTCCCCTGAATGAATGAATGAATGAATAAATAAATAAATAAATAAATAAATACTTTTTACACCTTCTCTTTCTTGGCTCACTCCCCTGACCGTAGGATCAGTTTGGCTTCCACAGAAGCCTTCCCAACAGGAGAATGCCTCATTTCCAAGTTGGCCTGGTGCAGTCCTGGAGACTGGAGGAAAATACCCTTTTAAAGGGTAGGGGCATACTGCTGCAGCATTGACTCCGGAGGTTGCTGCAGGGATCAGACCATCACAATCCTGTTTTCCACGCTTAGCGGATTTTTTTTTTTTTTCTGATTGTGCGTACATCCGATTTGAAGGATCTCTTTTTGCTAGGAACCAGCTCCAGAAAGCTAGTTCTGCACTCCGCATACGGGTTTGACTTCTGGCTTCTGTGGCTTACCACCGCGTCTCCACCTTCTGCCCATCATTTTTATTCTCGCTTTAAATTCTTCTTTCGTGGGAAGACGGTAGGCTCATGTGTCCAGGTTAAGGTGTTTGATCTAGAACCGTCCTGGCACCCCGAGTGTCCTCGCCGCTTTTGAGTGACTGCTTCCACCCAGGAGCCGCCAGCTATGTCCTGCTTTCCTGTATCCTCTTTCGTTTTGTTGGGGAGGCTGGAGGGGGCACCAGACAGAGCAGTAGGTATTTTCGAAGTGGGCTGAGGTGTCTTGTTTCTTCTGAATGTTCCCGTGTTCCCACTGTCACCTGCGGCATACTCACTTTAGAATGGCCAGAGAAAATGGTACCCTAAGGAAGTGAGGGGCACTGCAGGGCATGGGGCTCTCCTAGTCTGTCTCTGTGGGCACAAGGTCAGAGAGCACATGGCTGCTAGGTGAGAGCACTGCTTTGATTTGCTGCGGCAAAACAGGGCCTGTGCTGACTCCCCACTGAGGCTGCTGGTACCCTGCTCATACGAGCTCGTTGGATATTGCGGCGGCTGTCCCTTGCCACCCCTTAGCTCCTGGAAACCATTTCTGTGTTGCTGTGGTCCTCTGTTAACACTGACCATGAAGGGGCCCCCTGGAGCAGGGCTCCACCCTAGGGTTAACGTGCTGTAGTTAGGAGTAGGGTCACCTTCCCACAGAGGGGAGGGCTGAACCCCAGCATCTGTTGAGCCTCGAAGAACCCAAAAGCATCCATTACAAACAGCGTTGCGACCGTGATAAATGAGGGAACAGTAGGAGACGTCGTAAGAAGGTGTATAGTAACAGAAGGCAAAGGCTAACCACACGTTTGAGGGTTTCTAGAATCGCCTAGAGGTTCATCGCCTGGGCCAGTGCACCTGTCGTACAGATTTTGTTCTGTTCGCCATCGTACCTCGGCAGCCTCCTGCCCAGCGGCCGCACGGTTTCTTGACAGCGGTGCCCGAGGCCTCCCAGCAGCGCCGGAGCCCCGCTCCCACCCAGCCCGGCCCCCCGCGCCGCTCGTCTCTCTCCACTCGCTCACTGCGTTTGCTGTTCCTTCTCCCCCCTGCCACCCGCAGGTCATCCATCAGCTGAGGCTCTCCGAGAACGAAAGCGTGGCCCTGCAGGAGCTCCTGGACTGGAGGCGGAAGCTCTGCGAGGGGAGGGAAGACTGGCAGCGCCTCCTGCACCCCTCGGAGCCCAGGGCGCCTCCCCCGCCTCCCTGCAAGAAGCCCACGCTGGCCAAGAAGCCCGACGGGGCCTCCTGCGGCCGGCTGCCTTCCGAGCTGTGGGACTCCACCATGTGAGGGCCGCACGGCAGGTGCACAGAGCGACACTGCCCGGAGGGCGCAGCCGCCTAGGCTGCCCCATCCCCGGTGCTTCCCGCGGCAGGGACACAGAGCCGCCCAGGACCGGCCCGCAGAGGCCACCAGCTTCCGCGTGTGCTTGTGCGCATGCGCGCGTGCGTGCCCGTGTGCCGTGCGCATGCGCGTCCTTCCTCGGCCATCCCAAGGGATCCGCGCTGGCTCCCAGGCTCCGTGGCCAGAGAAGGGCCTGGAAAAGCGTGGGGGGACGAGGTGCGGGCGAGGAGGGGCGCGCACGCTGTACACGAGGGCCGACCACGCGCTCCCCGCGCGCCCGTCGCTTTCCTAGACTACACCGTACGGGACACACGTCCGATTTCTTTGTAGGTGTCGTGTTTCCTTGGACTTACAAACCTGATCACGATTCATGTGTTCGTTACCCTGTTTTATAACTTTCTGCAACTGGTGGTGCTCCCTTCAAATCGCACATTTTAAAGATACCGTTTCTAGAATTGTCTTTCCTCCACACGCTTTCTTGTTTTAACCTAAAGGACCTAAACCCCTCGAGACTGTGCCCTTGCTTCAGCCCCGCCAGTCGAGCCTGCACACGCATGCAGTGAGTCCTGAATTTTCCGTTTCCCCGACGGGGAGGCCGCGCCTCCCTGGGCCACGTCTCCGCTTCCGTGCATTGCGAGCTCCTTCCGTCCATCGTGTCCCCTCCTGGCGTCACCGTCGGTCACGGGAGCTCAGACAGGTGTGGCTTCACATCCGTAGCTGGTGGGCTGACACGGTCACTCCCAGTGAGCGGTCTGCCAGGGGGCAGAGAGGCTGCGTGCCCGGATGGCCGTCCCCTCGGAGCTGCGCTGCATGGCTCACCCGCTGTATGTCCTCAGCCCCCCTGTAACACGACCGCCCCGTTTAGCCGTGTGCTTCTGTGGCTGCGGGGACGGCCTCAGCAGTGCCGTCGGACCGTGCTGTCTCGCTACTAGGAACTCTGTTCAGCCCAGCCTCTGCAAAGTCGCCGTACCAATAAAAGGTGCAGCCATGTTCTTCCGGGTGTATTTATTTGTTGCTGCCGCCGTCTCCCTGGCTCGACCAGCAGGGCAATGACAGGCCATCCCGTCTCCGCTGCCCGCCTTCTCTGTCTTCCCACAGCATTTTGCAGACTACAGGGTCTAGTGGTTTAAAATAAAGATTTTATGGATTACTCAGACGTAAGTGCCAAGTAGGCATAGGTCAGTTTTTAAGAATTATATGTTTGTCATTTAGGAATAATAATGAGGCCGTCAGATCCGAAGACGGTTTCCATGAAAACAGAGAGTTTCTTACCTGCCGGGGGCGGTGCGGAGCGGTGAGGCGGAAGACCTGGGTAGGCTAGGCGGCAAAGGGGTCCAAGGAACTTCGGAGGCCGAAGATTTTATTATGATGCCCTTGGGAAGGGCTGGGCGAGGCAGGGTATGGGTAGAATTTGGCAAGTTTGAATCATTTCGGGGTGGTTGCATGTTCGAGGCTGTCCCTAGTTTTCTGGTACCTCGCACAGGGCAGGGGGTAAGTGGGGAGGGGTCAGTGACTGGAGAGGGAGCAACCAATAAAGGAGGTTGTCATGTGGGCTCTGCATTGGTGGGAGTTGTTTACTATTGGTAGAATGTCCCCAGGGGCAGCTCTTTAAGGGTTGGCAAGGCCCAGGGGTTAAAGCATCAGAGGAGGGAAAAGGGAAAGGCAAAGTTAACACCACGCGGTTAGCAAATCACCTTACAGATGCCATCCAACAGCAAAGCTTCCTGTTCAACCTCCAGCTTGGCAACAACCAAGCCCCACCCGCCGCCTCTCCTCTCTCTCCCTGGCGCCTGACTTTCTAATCTCAGCCACCAAACAACAGAAAGAAGCCAACATTCCTCAATGTACATGGTTCCTTGCCCATTCCTTGCACACTGTAGACACTTAATGTCTACACTGGATCAAACGTTTGAACTAGTCCTCACCCCGCCCCCCCCACACAGTGTATTTATTTGGACGACGGTGAAAAGTAAGCTGTTCAAGCATCGCACCTTTTGAGAACCTGTTTCCGATGTGCACTGACCACTTGCTACGGCGGCTCCGGGTGCTTCACACGCGTTATTCCTAACACGGGTCTATGCCGCCATGGCATGTCTCACCCACGCACACCTGGAATTAAAGCTCAGTGCTTTAAGTAGGCTGTCAGAACATAAACCCGCAACTTTATGGTTCCAAAGTCTACTCATTGTAACTCAATACGCAGAAATTTTCTACGTATTACATTGAAATCTATCTTTAAAATCTTCCAACTCAATGACTCTTTGGGGATACGGTGTTGTGTGAAACCGTGAGGTAAGACTTCTAAGGAAAGCTTACAGGAAGTAGGCTGTCTCGAACACTTGTGGGTCCAAACGACACCACTGTCTGTTCTGTTAACCGGGTCTCAGTTTAGGGCTTGTGTAGGTGTAAGACCCAACTGCCACGTGCTAGAGGTACCACGGGCATCCCGGGACAGTTGATACGTACTCAGTGCAGAGATCCCTTTGTCTCAGCTAATGTTTGTTGACCTTCTAAAGGCAGAGGCCAAACCTCTTGAAGACTTTCTAGAACACAGTTTCCCAAGTCAGTAAGTAAGGCCTTTCTGTTCAGTTGTTTGTTTTCTTCACGGCTGGAGGGAGAGTCCGGGTGTGTGTTGACCTCACTTTAGAACCATCTCATTGTACCTGTTCTGACATGACTGGACAGTCAGCAGACTCAAAAGCATTAATAGCCATGATAATAGAAACAGTATTAAGAGTCATAATAATATGACATAAAGTCCGAGTTTGTGTGTATATTAAAGGGACTCCCGAATGGTTCTCTAATGATTACGACATT
Organism: Paguma larvata; assembly: GCA_030068075.1. Classification (NCBI taxonomy): domain Eukaryota; kingdom Metazoa; phylum Chordata; class Mammalia; order Carnivora; family Viverridae; genus Paguma; species Paguma larvata. Next base: position 3,465,497 of record CM057839.1, on the reverse strand, counting down.
GTCAACAAAATAAACAGAGGACTATTCTGGTTAATAAAACCCTGAATGTTATTCCACATAAGCAAGATTTCAACAATTATGTATGTTTGCAATATACTTCACGACGGTATTTTAATTGCTATCAGCCCATAAGGTATGAATTATGATATATTATTGGGCCTGAGACCTTATGTTTAGCAATATAATTGGTATGAATTATTACCCTGTGTTCAAACTCTGCCCAATCTTATTACTTTCTTAAAAAATGCTTTATGAGTGGTCTCTAAAAACTACTATTGAAATGTTTATAGTGGGTTAAAATTATTTAAAATGTATTTTCTGGAGTGGAAAACTATAGCATTACTCTTCTCAAATTGTGGTACCTAATTTAGCGGAATTATGCTTACATAAATCTACCCAATAAAAGCAACAACCAATTAAAACCATATATTTGTAAATGAATATCACATAGGAACATTACATAAGTTGGACAAAAAGTATGTTACGAATTCCACGGTCTAGAAACAGGGATAAATTTCTGTCAAAATTCTATTGCCGTCAATTTCCAGCAACACATGCGACTCCGCTCCTGTCACAATAAAGAACATAAGGTTATTATAGAATAACATTCTGCAGGGGGACATATTTCACCCCTACTCTTACTCTGCACTACCGATTTCCCCCCCAACTTTTAAATGTCTATCTTTATCTAGAAGTTAATAGGATTTACTTTTATTTTTAGTCTCATCAGGAAATTTTCACCAATAAGAAAAAAACAAACAAACAAAAAAACCCACATTAAATTAGCGGCAAAAACAACAACTGTGCTCCAAGTAAAAGTTTAGTGTAATTTCATTACCGTTTTCAAATTGTTTTTAGCTGCACATAAAAATCCATGTAACGAAGACGAAAGCAATTCTATTTCTATTTAGGGTGTGATGGTAAGTTCTCTGGGATGCTCATGGTTTCCCAACACAGTAGCACTGCTTTCAAAAACTAAAAATATATTCTCTCATCCCCATTCTACTCCCTTTACATCTTATTCATAAGCAATGACTTTGTCAAACAAATTCTAGTACAATGTTCCACCCATGTGAGTTACAAAGCTCCCCATATAGCACAGGGTTGCAGCATGCTGAGTTACAGACTGGAAAGAATTACCTTTGTAGCTCGTTCACTTTCCCTAAGTACTGCAGACCCCTGGGCTCTTCCATTCTTGTGGCTCCAGAAAGTTTCTCTAAAATCCAGGATGCTTTGTAAAACTTTAAAGATGAGTTGTTCAAAGGCTGAGTCTTATCAGATGCCTATAATACATCTCTATTACCTGTTCTAATTTCTCTGAAAGTCTAAAGATCACTTTCAGATTTTTACAAAGCCTACTTATACCTCTCATGTTTTTTGTATGCTTTGACTTCAGCACAATGCAATCTGGAATTTTCTGTAGTTTACCTGATCGTTACAACGGCGGAAGCAGATCTGGGTGTCTTCTCATAGAAAGTAGGCAAGGCGAATAAATCTATGCATTCATTTCCATTGCCGTTTCACAATAGGAATGCATCAAATGGGCCTTTGCTTTGCTTTGAATTAGTCCTGGGCAGATAGCTGGCATAGCTGCCGGCTTGCCTTTCCGACAGCCCCAGGGAATGCACACCGCTTCAAAGAAAGGTGCGCCAGCCTGCCCAGATGACATTTTCCTGATGTCACCACTTAGTTTCTAAAGTCTAAAGAAAATGAAAGAGAATGAAACTATTGATAAATTCCAAGGGGGAGATCAAAGCTCCGAAGAAAAATGAAATAAAACCAAATTCAATTTGAGGTTTTGATCTTTTAAGATTTCAGCCAACAAAGGGGCTCGAGGTCCGTGGTCTCAAACAATTGGTTGAAATGTGTATAAATTCTGTCACATGCTGAAGACCAGTTTTCTCTACTGAGCCTATTTTTGGGAATCTGTTAAACTGAATTCACACTGACTGGGTCTTGTGTGATAACAAGGAGAGCCATTCTGCCCAATAGATTCTCTCTAATGGTTAATCAACATTTCTGTTGAATACAACAATCAATCCTAGTATTCCAAAAGTAATTTTTTGGATACCTTTTTGCGCAAGTAGGTTGTACATACATGTACACTGTTGGGGAAAATAGTTCTCCGGACAACTTGGCAATTGGGGAACTGTGGTCATTCCCTTGGGCTTGGAAGCTGTTATAAAAAGATAACACGCCCTATTTTATAAAGCAAGAAAAGTTCCGTGGCGGAAGAGAAGAGAAGCCATGGGAAATCCAATACAGTAAATGACCTCAGCTCCTGAAGGTTGTCACGGGTTGGAAAGTAGAGGATTTGAAGTGGCATTGGCTCACTCCTGATTACCAGGGACACTTACCTTTCAGCCCTGGATGAAAAGGCAAACCCTACAGAGACAGAAGACTTGGTGCCAAGGGCATTCACAAGCCAAATGTTTGCCCACAGTGACTCAAAGAAAAAACTCATTAAATGTACAAGTTGCTACTTCACCCAGATTTACTCCCAGTGGTTGGTGTTTGGCCCTAGTGAGTCTCCAACCCCACCCGTGTTTACCCTCGAGTCGGCTAACCACTTTAGCCAACAATCACAGGAGCTAGTAGCTCCACACAATAAACCTGGGTTCCTATTCTAGCTCTCTCCGTTATGACACAGTCCTACACGTGTTGACTCCAAACAGTCATTCGGAGACCAACATTCCTTCCTTCTCACGTCTCCAACCTCCTCATGGTCGGTGGAATGCTCCCCATTCAGTCAGCAGGTGGGGATTCGAGCACAGAGGGCTCACCATGGGGGGTCACAGCCTGCCTATGAGTGGCTCGTGTCACCTCTGCTCATGTAGCGTTGGCCGGGACCCCATTGTGTGATGACACAGCTGAAGGCAAACTGGGAGATGCCCTGCTCTATGATCCAGAAAAGGAAATCATTTGGTGAACAATTAACCAGTATCTGTCACACTACACGAGACAGGGAACGCCTAGCACAAATATCTAAAATTTGTTTTCTATTCCCTTTTGCGTTCAGAAGGTGCCTAGGGCAATTCACCTTCCACCAGCCATGAGTGCAGGACCTGCCTACATCTAGCTGCCACCCACCCACCTTTCCCAGCATCCCAAAGCAAATCATCCTTGGCCACCTTGGAAGCTCATGAAATGAGGATGGGTAGGAGTTGAGAGAAGAGATGGGAACATTGTTGTCTGCCTGGTGGCTCCCACTCTGGGTCTGGCCATGGACAAAGCTGCCTCTCTCGTGGGAGATTCCCCACGGGTCTTCTCTCTCACTAAGTCCTGAGCACGTCAATGCAATTCTGCTCCCAGTGCTGTCGACAACACCTGCTGAGCCCGTAGGCATTGGGAGAAATGCTTCTCTTCCCTGAGGTCTCCCTCATCTCCACAGGAGACTCCATCAGACGGTGCTCTTGGCCTCGCCAAGTGTTTGTGTAAGGACCAGCAGCAATGACATCACCGGGAGCCCCACCCCCAGACCTGCCAAATCAGAGTCTGCATTTTAACAAGACTGCAGGTGATTTGCATGGTCCGGAAAGACTGACCACGTGCCCTGGACTCGTTCATGCTGGATCCCTCTGTAGGACCCTCTCCATTTTTATCATTCTGAAGCTAAGGAAATCATGACTCACACACGTCAAACCAACGTCTATACTCATCGGCAGAGTGATGTCACCAAAGGTTTCTTCCAGGTAAAGCTGAGTGCTGAGAGTTGTAATTTGTGCTAGACTAGGACCCCAACCCCATAAATCACTCTTTCTGCCATGCTAGGAAGCACTCTCTTCTTAACTCCACATGTCTTTGGAGGTGTAAGTACCCACCACAACTTTCTACGAATGTACTCTTTCAACTCTGGCATTGGAGAGGGTCAGTAATGAGAAGAGAGATTCAAATTGCTTATTTGTTACAGGAGGGTTTCCTGTCATCTGTCTCTTATGCCTGCACTTCTACTCTGATCTGGGGAGCCATGGCACCCATGACTCAGCAGATTCATACAGGTATAAGTCATAGGTCACTAGTTTTTGGTCTTCAAAAGAATTTCAGTATTTAAATAGTACAGCTGATGCTTGAACAACAAGAAGGTTAAGGGTGCCTACCCCCCTACGCATAATTCTTGACTTGCCAAAAACTGAACTAATGCTACCCTGCTGTTGACCAGAAACCTTACTGATAATAGTCAATTATCATATCTCGTATGTCATAAGAATTATATACTGTGTTCTTACAATTAAGAAGAGAAAAGAAAGTGTTATTAAGAAAACCATTAGAGGGGTGCCTGGGTGGCTCAGTTGGTTAAGCATCTGACTTTGGCTCAGGTCATGATCTCATGGTTCGTGAGTTCAAGCCCTGCGTCGGGCTCTGTGCTGCTGGCTCAGAGCCTGGAGCCCACTTTGGATTCTGTCTCCCTTCCTCTCTGCCCCTCCCCCACTTGTGGTCTATCTGTCTGTCTGCCTGTCTGTCTCTCTCTCTCAAGAATAAATAAACTTAAAAAAAAAGAAAATCATCAGAGAAAATGCATTAATAATACAGTACTGTTTATCAAGAAACATCTGCATACAAGGGGGCCACATAGTTCAAACCTGTGTTCTGCAAAGGTCAATTAGAGTTGGCTTTATGCTTTGAGTCATACTGATATTTTCACTTATTACTATTCCTGGTTCAAAGTTTCCACCTTCAATTTGTTTATAGGTTTTTACATTATACTTAACACTGAATTGGTTTGGATTTCCATCTCTTAAATCAAGAATAAGCCTTCCCGTGGCTCCTGCCAAGCCTTTAACGCCAGGTGAAATGAAGCAAAAACACATTTGCTCTTGATGAATTCAGTTGACGTGTGGTCAGTGCCTTCGGTATCATCTCTAAATAACTAAACGTAATAAATCTTTTGCCGAGAGAAGCACACCCCTGGAAAATAAGTCAATGTGAGAAAGCTTCCAAAAAATTTAAACTGCCTTTCTGAAGAGCAGACTATTCCAGATTTTACTTCCTGGAAACTTTCTCATATTTTATGTTTTCTTAGTTTACCTCAACCTATGGCCTCTTTGCAGTCTCCCCACTTTACCGTCTATATGAGAGGACAGGTCACATGTCTAAACTGTGGAGTGGGTCTTTCATTTGACAGCAGTGGCGATAGTGTGTGGCCAGCAGCATCCCCACCCCTACCTGAGGCTGTGTGGCACCAGCCTGGGGCCTGCTGCGCAAGGGTCTGGGCTCCTTGTTCCTCTGGAACAGATGGGGGGTGGGAAGAGGGGGCTGGGAGCCATGGAAAGGGAGTGTCATTGCACTCTCTTCTTGGGTTCGTCGGGAACATGAGAAAGACCCGGGGTAGTTAATGAGCTTCACCTATATTTTCAACTGGGAAACAGAACTTACATTTTGGTCCCAAATTCATAGAGAAGCTCATTGAAATTTTCTCTGTGAAGATGCCTTAATTTTATGTACAGTACACCTGAAGCAAGTTCACTTATTGAAAATTAAACATATTTCTAAGATTCCTCCTCTGCATATTTGGCCTTGAATGTCTCATTCAGATCAAACAGATACAGTTCCTGCTCCTCAGAGGTTACAGTTTGGGGAAGAAAGGCAGACAAATAATTCCACATGTAACTATTTAAAATCAATGTGGTCAAGTTCTGTGAAGGCAAGGTGCAGGGTATTCCAAAAATCTACAGGAAAATCTAATTTGCGTAAAGGAGTGGTGGAATTATTTTCTAGAATAGTATTTATATTGGAACCTTACTGGGCGACTAGAGGGCAAGAAGAGTGGTCAGTCAGACACCGCGTGGAAAGCAGAAAGCCACGGGAAGGGGGAGAAGGAAGATGGAGGCTTCCTGTTGAATGACCCTTCCTGTCCAAACGCTCAGAGTCCTCTGCACGTGCCTTCGCAACAGCACCTGTCAGCTGGTATCACCATTCCCAATTTCCCGCTACACTCTGAGGCTGAAGAGATGGTATTCCTCAGACTCTAGATAGTCATCGGCACAGAGGACGCGATGGATCAATAAATGGAATGATGCACAGATGAATGAAAGCCGCTGAGGCTGTTTTTCAAGGTATCAGACTGCAGCCCCTGATAGCCTTCTGCTCCTCCCGAAATCCCCCAGAATAACATACAAACGTTTTAATACTGAAATCATGGCACAGGACCTGGGAGATGTGAGAAATTATTGAAGCGTAGAACACACCGACAATGGAATTTGGAAAGGAACCCACAGCCAAAAATGAAAGAAAAATGGATTTGGTGTCAGAATATATTGCCTTCCTATGGATAAGTGTCAGAACGTGAAAAATTCATTCCCCTGAGCCTCCCTACGCTCAACAATAGAAGAGGTGTAACATCTACCTCTACCATATGCAGTCAAGAATTCAGGGAGATGGTGTGAAGGTGGTTTGTGCACTGTGCAAACATCGGTTGTCTAGAGTTACTGCTTTGTTACTTAACTCTCTGTGGATCTTTAAATAGCAATAGAATACTTAACTTTTGCTTTTCTTAGATGATCTCAGACAGCCCCAAGGTAAAGGAAGGAAAAGAATATATGTGTGTCCTATTTGTGATTCTATTTTGCCTCAGGAAAGACAGAACTAATGGCCGGCCACCATGATGTGCAGAGCGTAGGAGTCCCGAATCCATTCATCACCCACGAGGAGCTCTGGGCACAGCTGTAGGAACCTAGGTTCTGTCTTGGCTTAGTAGTTAGCCTGCCATTGTTTTTAAGTTTATTTATTTATTTTGAGGAGAGGAGGGAGGGGCAGAGAGCGAGGGAGAGAGAGAATCCCAAGCAGGGTCCGTGCTGTCAGCCCAGAGCCCAGTTCAGGGCTCGATCCCATGAACTGTGAGATCATGACTTAAGCTGAAATCAAGAGTCCAATGCTCAACCAACTGAGCCATGCGGGCACCCTAGCTTGCGTTTTTTTGTAATATGAGAGGTGTGCGTGTGTGTGTGTATGTGTTGGGGACAGAGAAGGAAAAAGATGTATAATAAATTCGTAAGTGATTATTCTAAGATGCTATGATTCTTATCATAAGATAACTGAGAAAAAAAAGTAAAAGGAGAGAGAGATAGAAGAGCTAAGAGATTGCTCTGTCCCAACCAGCAAGTCTAAAAGCAATGGCAAATCCCAAAGGAAGAGAAGGCGTGTCTCGAATTAGAGACTGATTCAAGGCAACAAAGTCAGTTTTAAGAATATATACATAAGTTTAAAAAAAAACAAACCAGAAAAATGACTTCAAGGATTAACTGTGCTAGAAACATGAGCTCAGTGTCTTCAAAGTGGCCACTGACACTTATCCCTCAGACGTGGCGTTTTTTTTTTTTTTTGAGTGATGAAAATAAAAATGATTTGGAATTGGAAATCCAGCCCTCCCTGACTGCTGTGACAGTGTTAGACCTTGCCTCGGGCAAGCCCAAGGAAAAAGACCAAGAAACACAAGGAATTCAGGATGTCAAAGCTTATCAAAGTCAAAACGATATCTTTTTAAGATGGCAAGGAAGCTTGAAAGAGTGATTTAATAGGGAAGAGCATCTCAGCTGACCGAGAGGAGAATTTTCGAGCAACGTGAAAAACTCGGAAACGCATACCTCTCTTGCATTTGTGATGGTACCAGCGGATGCCTGGGAATCGAAAACCGTGGCAAGAACTGGAACGTGGAAATGTAAAGAATTAGCATGTGCATCTGCGGAAAATCTAGGAGAATCCTGAAACAGAAGCGGTTAAAAAGGCCCCAAGCTGCCGGCCCCTTGCGTGTGTCGAATACACAGAATATTATCAAAACCGACACGGAACTAGAGAGACGGAACACCTTGTTTTTTTGGATTCATTTGTTGTGGGTTTGTTCTGTCTGAGTAGTCTCACACCTCCGCCCCCAATGATCCTGAGGGGAAAGAAACTGAAGCGAATGAGTTTCTAAGTTAGATTTCCAAAAGGAAGACCTTAGCTCATCGATATGACCGATCAATATTTCTGAGCACCTGTTAAGTGGTAGGCTTACCGTGGTCCCAGGGTTTCCAAAAAAAAAAAAAAAAAAAAAAACGTACAAAACTTCCAGAGCCTCAGGTCTCAAGTATATAAAAATCTGGACAGTTGGGTAAAAGAACAGCAACAGTAATGTTTTTAGAGCATCGAAATCTAGCCGTGATGAGAACTGGGTGATTGGAGATGATAGGAAATTAATTATAAAACATGGAAGAGAAGAGGGTGCCTCCCCAGCTCACCGTATGCCCTCCAAACCGGGGGGGGGGGGGCAGGAATGAATGAACGCTGATGTCATCCCTCCGTGTAACCAGCCACGTGCAAAACCAGCAAACCTTGGGAGATGCTGGGCAGGTAGGTGTAAGATGCGTCCCTCAGAATAAGCAACTGAGGAAATGCACTAACTGACGGACGAGTGTCATCTCAGGCTTTTTGGGTTTTCATGTCCCCTGTGGGAGTTTCCAGCCACTCCTTCCTTTCACCCGGCTGGGGCACAACTGGGTTTCTGTGTCCGGACCTGGCTTTCGTCTGAGCCGCCCAGTGGGGCCCCTGGGGCCCCAGATCTGTGCTCCCACGTGGCCACAGAAACGCTGGCCAGGGCACCTGCGGCCAGCCTAGGACGGGACAGGCACAGCAGGGTGGTGACTCAGATACGCAGGTGCAGGTTTATCCCGTGCGGTGGTCCTCCCCGGCACGGGGACAACCAGGTGGCTTCCGGCCCCTCCGCGCACACTGGAGGGTGGCCATGGTGCCTGCCCCTCACTTGGAACCGGTGGTGGGTCATCACTGGACTGTTTCCGTGAGGTCGTTTCTCGTTCACCGCCCACGGCGAGGACTGCCCGCCAGCAGTGGACAGAGCACAAAGAACAGAAAGCCCTCAAAAGGAGAAAACCAGACCCACCAGGGCCAACGCGCATAGTTTCCGTGTCACACTCCCCGCAGCCTGACATTCCGTTCTCGTCGATGAGGAAACAATATAATGTACGGGCCTGTCACCATAGCTATTAATAACTTGGATGGCTTCCAGACCCACGCGGGCACAGGGGGATATTCTGTCCTGAGTAATCGCATGGGTGTTTAGATGTTTTCTCTCTGAGGCCATGCCTCCGTCTCCCGCCTACCACGTGTGAAGGTTCTAATTTTCCAGTCACACATAAGCCCTGATTAGTGACGATAAGGCAGTGAGCAGAACCGAATTTTTTTTAAGCGACTTAGAAAACCACAAAGAACTCGGAGTTCCAAAACACTCCATTAGCACTTTCTCGTCCTGTTTTAGAAAACCAATGGGAAGAATGTAAAACAGGGGTGGGGTGGCAAGGTTTCTCATCAAAGTACAGCTGTCATTGTAAGTAGGAGTTTTGTATTGAAACCCCCTAATGGCAGGCATGATTAAGAGAAGCTTGGCTGTACTGTTTACAGCAAACCTTGATTCAATACAAACAAGCTAATGGAACCAAAAAAAAAAAAAGGTGAGAGAGAAAAATCCCTTCCAGAATGTCCTGGGGTCCTTACCCAGAAGAATAATCTTGGAGGAAAAAGAGACAAAGAGCGTGGGGTTGGCCGTCTCTCGCTGTCCTCTAGCCTCTTATTTTCTTCCATTCTTTGTCCGCCTGTACAGTGTGCCTCCTCTAACCTGTCCTTTGAGTTTCAGCTTTTCAAAAAGCAGATACCACACCAACCTACCTTACGTTCAGCCTCTCTCACTGCGGGCCTTCTTAATATTAAGGAATAATAAGACCTATTGTTGCACGGCGACTCCCTGAGACTTTTTCTCTGCAGCGAGAAAGGCTGAGCCGTATGTGTCTCCATTTTCCTCTGGACCTTCGATACCACGAGACCAGGAACGCGAAGAGGAGACAGTATGGAGAGGGGACAGGTGATCACACGCTCTTGGGGGGCTTCGTTTTCACCCCTCCTCCCCCCCTTTCCTTCTGTTTCTGCTTCTCTAAAAGGAGTGAGCACACAGCAGGCTTCACGTAATTCAGCATCAGAAAAACAAGAAGAATTTGTCCATCAAGAGGAAAGAGAAAATCCGTTGAGCTATGATCGGTTCCAGCAAAGTGAGTGAGGACTCGAACGTGGGCAGTACACGGGGACTTGTTTCAGGGGGTGCGACTCTGAGCTCGGGGAACACGTGCAGTCTTCGAGAGGCAGAGCACAGCAGGGAGAATAAATAACGCTCTTGGCAGCAGCAGAGGTGGAATCCAGGGATGAGCCGGCAGACAGGTAAGGCTGAGGGAAGCAAACCCGCTGTCTGTTCACAACTCAGAGAAGGGCTGTGGGAAAGCTGGTTCTTGAGAAAAATAATTCTCATACGTAAAAAGGAGTTCCTGGGAAACCCAGGTGGCTCAGTCGCTTAGCATTCCACTCTTGGTTTTCAGCTTAGGTCATCATCTCCTGGTTCGAGAGGTTGAGCCCCGAGTCGGGCTCTGTGCTGACAGTGTGGAGCCTGCTTGGGATTCTGTCTCCTCTCTCTGCCCCTCTCTTGATGTCCTGATGATTCACCTTTCTCTCTCTCTCTCTCTCAAAATTAAATACATAAACATTTAAACGAACTTTTAAAAAGGAGTTTCATGAGTGTGCTCTAAATTAGACTGCACGTTAGAAGTTTTGCTTCCTCTCCTCCTCATCCTTCTCTTCTTCATCTTCCTCCTTTTCCTTCTTCTCACTGCTGTGAGATGGGAGTTAAGTGGTCTTCACCTGCTGCGTAACATTAATTCAAAACGACCTTTCCAATTTCACTAATTTGAGTTAAGTGAATTCAATGGGTGGCAATAAATAATGACATATACTACTACAAGATATTAATAGTTTTACTAGTATCCTTAACATATTGCATATAATATATAATAATAAAATAATTAATGAATAATTAATTTCATTGACTTAATTCACATTGAATCAAAAGGAACTGTCTCCTCCATCCTTCCTTTTTACCTGACAAAGATGCCAACCCATATGTGACTATGTTTATTTGGAAGTATATTATTGTGAGATTCTTGTAGTAATTGTGAACTGGCATGGTAATGCCATGGACATTATACTATAAGGTTAAAATGTATGCTACACACACTGAGGAAAACCATTAAAATAACAAATTAGATATAAATGTTATATTCAAAAACCTAAGAAGATAAAAAATAAAATAAATAAATAAAGGTTACATCCAATAAGCCAATGTAAGAGATGAAGTGGAATGATAAAAAAACACCCCATTCAAAAGAAGGCAGGGGAAAAAAGGAGAAATGAAAAAAAGAACAGACGAGACAAACAGAAAATAAATAGAGGGATGGTAAGCTTACACCTTACCATGTCAATGATCATACTACATGTAAATGCTCTAAACATCCGAATTGAGAGATAGAGATTGTCGCATTAGATAAAAAACTAAGACTCAAACTTCTACTCCGTTTGAAACAAATGCACTTTAAAAGTAGTCTCACAAGGGGCGCCTGGGTGGCTCAGTCGGTTAAGCATCCAACTTTGGCTCAGGTCGTGATCTCACGGTTTGTGAGTTCAAGCCCCGCTCAGAGCCTGGAGCCTGCTTCAGATTCTGTCTTCATCAATCTCTCACTGCTCCTCCCTGCTTGCATACTCTCTCCCTCCCTCTTCCTCTCTCTCTCTCTCTCTCTCTCTCTCTCAAAAACGAATAAACATTTAAAACTCTAGAAAAAAAAGCAGTCACATAGAAAAGTTAAAACTATGGAAGTACATTATGCTAAATCTAATAGAAGTAAAACTAGAATAACTGCATGAATATTACACAAAATAGAGCCAAGAATACCAAAGATACAGTCATTTCACGGAAGACTCATTTCATTACGAGTATGTAATAATTCTTGGTGTACCTGGCTGGCTCAGTCAGTGGAGCATGTGACTCTTGATCTTGGGATTGTAAGTCTGGGCCTCATGTTAGGTGTAGAGATTACTTAAAAAGAGAATCTTTAAAAAAAGAGTATATAATAATTCTAAAAGTTTACGTACATAACATTAGAGATTATAAACACAAGAGGCACAGATCACATACCGATAAAGGACACATATCCAGAATGTCTAAGAAACTCTTATTCTCAGTAATCAGAACCCAAACAACAATACAAAAGAAAAAAAAAAAAGGGCAACAAATATTTAAACAGACACTGCCCCAAAGAAGGTATTTGAATATCAAATGAGCACACACAAAAATGTTCCAAATCGCTAGTGGCCTGGAAAAGTAAAACCACAGTATGAATGCTACTACGTCCCAATTTCATAGCTAAAATACCAGAGTGATAATGGCGAGTGCTGGTGACGACGTCGGGGGAAGTGAACTTCCATACGCTGCCGTTGGGGGTGGAAGACGACATAACCAGTTAGGAAAACAATCAGCGAGTTTCTGAGAAACAGGAATGTAGGTTTCTCGTACGAGCCAACCACCCCGCTCCTCTAGGTTTGCCCGGAAAAATGAAAGCAGAGATCCACACAGAGACTCAGAGATGAATATCCATGGTCGCTTTACTTGTAATAGACCCGAACTGGAAACCACCCAAACGTCCACCAACAGGTGAACGGATAAACACGTGACAGCACACTTGTACCAGGAAAAGCTGCCCGGCAGTCACGAAGGGTGAACGGGACACAGCGCTACCACACGGGTGACTCTCCACGTAACGATGCCGGGAAGGAAGATGGACAAAGATAGTACGAAACGTATGATCCTATTTATATACATTTTTAGAAAATGCAAACTAATCCATAGTAACACAGCCATGCGATGGAACATGAGGATGCTTCGGGGCTGGTGGAGGTACTTGTTCTTATGATGGTTTTGACAGTTTCATAGGCCTCATCAGAACTTACCAGATTATACGCTGAATATATACAATTTAATACATGTCAGTTTTACCTAAGAAAACCTGTTTCAAAAAGAAAGGAGAAACATTAATTATGGGCCTTTGGAAGAGGCCCCTTGAGGTGAAGACTCAAACGCTGAATCTTTAGTGGTTTCACAGTAAATCTTCTTTACATCCGTCTCTCTCACCAGAGCCCTTTAAAGATGCAACCTTGTATCCCTGGGCCTAGAAGAGTGACTGTCACATGACAGTTGCTCAATTAATTCTTTTAACTGACCGACCCAATAAATCAATGCTTAGTCTCCAGTGGTCTCCAAGGTCACGAGGCAATGCCAGGTGGACAGCAAAAGCAGGGCTGCGAACAGACCAGAGGATTCACCGAGTACATGTCCGGTCAAGGAAGCGGAGTTGCTAAGATGTGATGGCCCATCATACGTAACAAAGGATTTGTTTTGGATGTTTAACCTCAGGCAGCTGTAGGAGCTGTAGGTGGGAAACAGTTTCCCCGAGTTCTGGTGTTGCCGCTTGAAGTCAGCAGAACGGACAGGAGAGGAAATGGAGCGGGGAAGACAGGACGTACTGACGCAGCCAGGGTGGGAAGCCCCACAAGGGCAGGCAGGAATCTTTCCTTTTCTCACGGCCTCCGATCCTCCAGCTGTAATGATGTGGATGTCCTTCAGGAGAAACTCACCCCTTCGTCGTACAGAAAAAAAGAAAGGTGATGAAGACGGTCTTAATCACACATCCGCTTTGGTTGCACTTGCAAAGTTGTGAAAAGCGCTCTCATCCATCAAAATGTCTACCTGACTACTGCCGAGCATGTGTCTTCCATGCCACTCCTTTCCCGTCACCGACTGTTCTCCACTCGTCCAGAGGCGAACTCTAATCCTCCCTGGAAAGAGCCGGGCACACTGTCATGATTCTGCAAATGTTTATCTGCTGTGGAGTACTGCTTGCAGTCCTGTGGGCTGGAACTACGTCTTTTTATTCCCAGTATTTATTTAGAAGCTGAAAGCTCAGAGACACTTTTTGTCCGACTGATTGGCTAAACGTTCTAAAAAGTCTAGTTGGGTTTACAAAGCAACCTCCTTTCCTATTGTCATTCGAGCAATTGCCAAATTTAGTTTGACTTCCCTGTCTATGGAGCCAGTGGGATTTATTGAAAGTAATACAGGGAGTTTTCTAGATCAATATTGCTAAGTGTTCATTATCAAGGATCCCCTGAACACCACCTGCAAGTCCGAATTGTTGATTTGAGGAAGCTAACTGGTTTCTTCCAAGTTCCTTGAATTAATCCTGACACTTTCCAAGTGAAACTCCAACCTTGGGGCACCTGAGTGGCTCAGTCGGTTAAGCGTCCGACTTTAGCTCAGGCGTGATCTCGTGGTTCATGAGTTCGGGCCCCACGTCAGGCTCTGGGCTGACAGCTTGGAGCCTGGAGCCTGCTTTGGATTCTGTGTCTCCCTCTCTCTCTGCTCCTCCCCTGCTCATACTCTGTGTGTGTCTCTCTCTCAAGAATAAGAAAAAAAAAAGAAAGAAAGAAAGAAAGAAACTCTAACCTTAATAGTTCACAAAGGCATTTTATGAGCACAGTACATGCCATTGAATGAGTACCGCATTCAAGGTCATTTAGATGAGTGTAGGGGTATAACAAGAAGAGCCAGGACATTCAAAATGATCATATGATGGAGATTTCTTCTCTGACAACAGATTTTTTTTTTAAAATCATATTGAAGACATGATGGAAACCCAGCTGGAAAGGATTGAAGGACACTGAAAGACATTTTCTCTATACCGAAGTGCCATCAAAATAATTTTCATCATACTAAACGTATAATTTGCATTATACGTATGAAGGGACTAAAATACAATATGATGATTAGGTGCTCTCCAACAAGAAACTGATCAGATTTAAGACCGATTCAGAACTTCAGCTTGGCAAGGCAAATGGTGGGTTTGGTTTTATTTTAAACTATGAACTGTAACTTTATAAATCTTTTTCCTTCCTCATTCACTCCAAGTACTAAAGTTAAAGCTTTATTCCTTTGATAAAGAGTGCTTCAGACAAAAAAATATTTAAAAACCAACGTTATTTCTCTAGAAAGTCAATGGTTGGTCCTAACTGGAACCACAGAGCTCCCTGAATTCTGTACCAAGAATGTTCTGGGTAATAGTACCTGAATCTCAAGAGCCTCAGGACTGGAAAGAAGACCCAAACTACCTTGAGAAGAATATTTCTCAGCATTACTGAATTGGCACAATTTTTTAGGTCAGAAATAAAAGGGTTTTTCATTTGCTTTTTGGTTCAGATGTTCTGTCAAGGTCTTCAGGAACATAATCTTTTTCGAGGCATTGTTAAAATTCAAGGCAGATGCTTGGGAAATGATGAAAGAGGGAAAGATTCCTTCACCAGCCACTTCTACAGAATGTGATCATGGCAATGAACTCACACACACCTTCTGCATCCCGAGGGGTCCGGGATGGCATCGAATCCACACCCAGGGCAGCCGTAAGGCAGGAAAAACCCGTCTTGGGGTTCCGCGGCACACACCGCACCTTCGTTCTCTGCCCAGACTGTTAAAGATGACTCTCATAGAACCATAGTCAAGGCAAAGAAAGTGAACGCTTTTTGTAAAATGAAGAAGAAAGCAGGAAGAGAAATCGAGATCTTAAAAAAGAGGCAGTTAATCAAGAATGTAAAAATTAATCCCCTAAAGAAAATATTATGCTATGGGGAGTTGTTTTAAAATTTTTACTGTGAGATATAATGTACATAAAGGAAGTAGACGGAATGATAAAACAAATCCACATGTACCCAGACCCCAGCTTCAAAAATTACCAGCCTAGGGGCGCCTGGGTGACTCAGTCGGTTGAGCATCTGACTTCAGCTCAGGTGATGACATCGTGGTTCGTGAGTTTGAGCCCCTCATTGGTCTCTGCACTCACAGCATGGAGCCTGCTTGGGTTTCTCTCTCTCTCTCTCTCTCTGCCCCTCCCCTACTTGCTCTCTCTCTCTCTCTCTCTTTCTCCCTATCTCTCTCTCAAAATACAAATAAACTTTAACATTTACAAATAACCTACCAACCCAAAGTTAGTTTGGTTATATTCCCACCCCATTCACTCCCCTCCCCCATTATTAAAAAAAAATTCTGGAGATATATCACATCATTTAATTCTTTAAATATTTCAGTATGTATCTCTAAAATGTATGAAAGCTTATTTAAATGAAAGAATTACAAAATCACTATCACATCTAAAACTTAATAATTTCTTATATGACCCAATATCTAGTTAGTGTATAAACTTCTAACTGTCTCATAAATGCCCCATTTTTTTTTTGTGTGTGATTTGTTTGAATCGGAATCCAAATAAGGCTCACAACTGCAATTGGCTGATAAGTCACTTAAGCATTTTATGAGTACCAGTTCCCCTCCATCTATTAGTTTTTCCTTGTAAACTATATTTTGAAGAAACCAAGTCGTGTGCCTTCTCAAGTTTTCCCTAGTCTGAAGCGTAACCGTTTTGTAAACTTGCAGACTTGAAGAACCAATGCCCGTGCCCTCTGTTGAATTGTAGGAGCCAGATCTGTTTGCATTCACGAACAGTGAGTGTTCCAAGACAATTTTCATGGTCATTGAATGAATATTTTTTAGAGGATTCTTGCCATCCTATTAGATAATTTCAGGTCTTTGGTTTTCCCTTGGTTTTGAGGCACATGGAGATGGATTTTCTTGATTTCTCAAGGGAAGAAAGTATCATGCCAAATTCAAGTCAAGAATTGTGGCAGACTCATGTGTAGCAACATGGATGGAACTGGACGGTATGATGCTGAGTGAAATAAGTCAGTCAGAAAAAGACAGATACCATATGTTTCCACGCATAGGTGGACTTTGTGAGACTAAGCAAAAACCAGGGGGAGGGGAAGAGGGGAAAGGAAAAAAAGATACAGAGAGGGAGGGAGATAAAACATAAGAGACTCTCAAAGACTAAGAACAATCTGAGGGCGAGGGGGATGAGGGAGGGGGGAGAGGGGGTGACGGGCATTAAAGAGGGCATGTGTTGGGATGAACACTGGGTTATATGGAAACCAATTTGAAAATAAATTATTAAAAATCATGGCAGACAGAATGCCATGTTGTTACCAAATCTCATCTCATGACCAAAAAAAAAATTTTAAAATTAAAAAGCAAGCCTTCTGTGCGTTTTTCTGTGATACCCCTGCCATGTGTTTAAAATGCCAGAATCCTGGGTCCCTCATATACACTCAGGGGACAGCCGCCTGACCCACGTCAGCCTGGGACATAAGCGAGACCCAGAACTTTGTGTCACGCCCACTGAGATTTGGGGGTCCGGTCCGTCACCGTAGCATAGTCTAGCTTCATCTCTCCGAAGCAGAACTTCGGGACCCAGACGCAAAGGCAGACGTACCTCGTTTCATTGCACGTGGCTTGACTGCGCTTGGCCGATGTTGTGTTTTTTTACACATGGAAGGTTTGTGGCAACCTTGACCTGAGCAAGTTCACCAATAGTCTGCTCATTTCGTGTCTTGGTGTCACATTTCAGTAATTCTCACAATATTTAAAGCTTTTTCATCCTTCTTGCATTTGTTATAATGATCCGTGATCCGTGATTAGGACTCTCTGAAAGCTCAGGGGATGGTTAGCATGTTTTAGCAATAAAGCAGTTTTCACGTTAGGTATGTACATTGCTTTTGTGGACAGAATGCTATTGCACACTTAATAGACTACAGGATAGTGGAAGCATAGATTTTATATGCACTGGGAAACAAAACAATTCCTTCGACTTGCCTTATTGTGATATTTGCTTTATCGCAGTGCTCTGGAACCAGAAAGTCTGTGAGGTGTGCCTGTACATTGTTTGCAGTCTAGATGAGAACGCTACAAAACCCCAATCCAGGTAAGACTCCTACTTTCATAATATGTTTCCTTATTTATTCAGATATTCATTAAATAAGTGAATCAAAACAGATTTTGAAATTGAACAATAAATACAGGCTATAAGATTGCGTGTTTTTTAAGAGTCTCATGCTCTACCGACTGAGCTAGCCAGGCGCTGGTTGGATTGCGTGTTTTTTAGAGAAAATAGTGAAATACTTAAATATTTTTAGTCATGTTTACTTTAGAACCTACTTTAAAGTTTAGGGGCGCCTGGGTGGTTCAGTAGGTCAAGCGTATGACTTCGGCTCAGGTCACGATTTCTCTGCTTGTGAATTCGAGCCGTGAGTAAAATAAACATTAAAAACAAAAAAGCTACACACTTTATTTGACATCAACATACTGAAAGGAAATAAAACGGGTTCAGGAAAGAGAGTCCAACACTCTTCCGGCTGATTCAAACCAGCAGAGAAGAATACGGCTTTGCTCAATGTTCGATTCGAGTGCAATTATTTTTCCGCATCGAGAGGACTTTTCAGCCAAGTCACCTATTACGCCGACACAGACAGCTAAAACCAACTCTCCGTTATACCAGCTCTCCCCCAAATCAGAAAGAAGTTACATAACCCACTTCGGTGGAGTTTGAAAGGCGTCGGGGCGACACTCTTATGACCCGGGGCCATGTTTCATCTCTAAAGGAATTGTCTGGGGCAGGTAGCATTCTCTCTGGGACCGCCGGTAAAGGCCAGTTCTCATGCCTGACGGGGGCCAATCCCCACAGACCATATTATATTATTGAACCAAAACCTATTTCTAGTCTATCCCATTGGTTACAAAGTAGATAAGCCATAGAGATTAAAGGAGAACGTGCACTTTAGCCCAATGATACAATATAGACCCGCGGAAACCGAAGAAAGGGAGAGCATAAAGATTGAAAGCTGAGTCCTTTTTGGCACAGACGAGGGAATTAAGTAAAAAAAAAAAAAACTCAAGAAGTCTACACAAAGACAGAACACAGACAACCCAGGCCACTACGGCTCTGTGCCCAATTTTCCGAGTCCTGGTTCTGAACCCGTATTGTCTGCCTTTGAGTGGAACATCATCTGAATACGATTTGCATATTCCAAGGAAACTGACTTATTACAGATCTGATGTCGATACTTACGGGACTTAGAATATGTGTTCTAGGCACTAATGAACAAGGGAAACGATCTTTTTTTTTTTTTTTAACATTTATTTATTACTGACAGACAGAGAGAGACAGAGCATGAGCAGGGGAGGGGCAGAGAGAGGGAGAAACATAGAATCTGAAGGAGGTTCCAGGCTCTGAGCTGTCAGCACAGAGCCCACAATGGGGCTTGAACCCACGAACCATGAGATCAGGACTTGAGCCTAGGTCGGACGCTTAACCGACAGGGCCACCCAGGCGCCCCAAACTATCTTTTTTTTTTTTTTTAATGTAGAATAACCTACTGAGAGAGAGAATATTAAAATATAGAATGAATTTTGAAGATTTGGTTCAAATCTCATCTCTACTGCTTTCTATCTTTTTGACTTTGGCTACATTACTGACATGATATGAACTTCAGTTCCCTCACTTATAAAATGGGGTAATAACAACCCCCTGCAGAATTCCTGGGGCAGCTATCGCTCCTTAGCCCTAAGCAGGTTCTACCAAACAGTTCAGTCCTGACTGTACAGCAGAATCAGGATTCTGTGCATGTTGGTGCTGTTAAAAGTCTTGCAAAAATCTCAGCTGAAGACCTGGGGGCTCCCATAGTGCTATTTTCTCATCCGTTTCAACTCTAATTTTGTGAATCCTGGCAAACAGTCCGGCAATACTCTATTCATTAAACCACTGGTGTAAATACATTTTCCAGTGAAATCTACACCATATATTGCCTAGAAACACAAGTCAACATAACCCTTTCTTGCTCTCATGCCAATTTAATTGCCACGGCTAGCTAGCTCTACAATTCCATTTTAAACCTGATTGCTTCGAGGTGGCAAGAAACATATAGAACTTTGTTTAGGCTGTTTGCGAGAGAAAGTACAGTCGGTCCCCAGGCACGTTCTGCCGATGCGGTACGTAGCTGCACGTTTGGAAAACAGAAAGACTTCAACTGGCGGGGCATTGAGCATACCCCTGGTATGACGAAGTGTGACAAAAATTTGACATAGAACTCGAAAACCAAGAAAAACCAACACTTCCTGGTCATACAGACCGGGGCACTTGGGCAAAGGGGTTCAGAAAGAACACCCACTATACTCTCTCTCTGACCTTACTTATTTAATCCTCACTTTCACTCTCTACTGACAGCATGTATTTGTTAGATAGAAAGAAAAATACAAAGCTGCAAAATACTACTTCGTCCCCTACGAAAACAAACTCTATATGCATGGGGCGCCGAAACATAAATCTTACAGCATTTTAAAATGCTATTGCCTATAAATATGAAATTCATTTCCTCTTTGAGAACAACACAAGTTTAGCTTCGTTTATTATGCGGAGTTTAGATATGCGATCATATGTGCAACTCCGGAGAACGTAAGAGACCTATGTTAGAGGCACAGCAAACAAAGGCGCTAATTTAAAATACTGTTAGCTTATTTTGGAATAAGTTTTGCTTTAACACTTTTAAATTTTGAATGGTAAAATGGATCAGGACCGGGGCGCCTGGGTGGCTCAGTCGGTTGAGCGTCCAACTTCAGCTCAGGTCACGATCTCACAGTCTGTGAGTTCGAGCCCCGCGTCGGGCTCTGTGCTGATGGCTCAGAGCCTGGAGCCTGCTTCGGATTCTGTGCCTCTCTCTCTCTCTGTCCCTCCCCTGCTCACACTGTGTCTCTCTCTCTCAAAAATAATAAATTGGGGCACCTGGGTGGCTCAGTTGGTTGAGCGGCCAACTTCAGCTCAGGTCATGATCTCACAGTCTGTGAGTTCGAGCCCCGCGTCGGGCTCTGTGCTGACGGCTCAGAGCCTGGAGCCTGCTTTGGATTCTGTGTCTCCCTCTCTCTCTGCCCCTCCCCTGCTCACACTCTGTCTCTAGGTCTCTCAAAAAATATATAAAAACATTAAAAAAAATGGATCTGGACTGGAAAGGGCTTCAGTGAAAATTTGGTTTTCTTAGAGTGTTTGTTTATTTGTGTGTTTGTGCCTTCACTTTTGTTGTTGGTTGATTGTGAATGTGTGTAGGGGTGTGTGTGAGGGGGGGGCGCCTGGAAGGTAGGGGAAAAGACACATGTTTCATACGGACTACTGAGTTTGACCTATACTTGAATGTGCTAAGGCAAACTGAGAAAAGCCAAAATGTGTCCAACCACTTGACTTTCCAGGTCAGCTATCAGACCAAATACTATGGGACCACATCAAAGAGGATGTTAGAGATGCCTGAGTTAAGGGAAGAAAATGTGTGTAGCATTCCTCACTGCCAGCTTGGGGCATGAACTATATAAGGA
Organism: Paguma larvata; assembly: GCA_030068075.1. Classification (NCBI taxonomy): domain Eukaryota; kingdom Metazoa; phylum Chordata; class Mammalia; order Carnivora; family Viverridae; genus Paguma; species Paguma larvata. The sequence goes on along the minus strand of CM057839.1, from coordinate 3,444,343 downwards.
AGCTATCATCACCACTGACAGCTTCTTGTCAGGCACTGAACGCCCTATATAGAGAAAGCGAATACCAGTGAGTTAAGAATGTAAGCCACCGAGGCCTGATGTTGGAGTGAGCCTGGACTTTCCTGCCTGTTTCCACACAGATAAGAATCCTTGTCTAGAATGAAACCGACCATCCACATTGGCACCTAACTCCAGGACGGGACATGTGAGCACAAATAGTTGAAATTGCTCAGAGGGAGAAAGTCAAAAGTGCATTGTGCAATCGACTCTTTGGAATGCCAGTGCGAGGCATGAATCACCTGAGAGGCTTTGCCTCAGTCCATTTAAAGACATTATTCAAAGGAACTCTGTCTACACTTCACTGCCCAAAAAGGAGACTTTTCTCTTTCAAGACTCAATGAAACCCTCAGCTAATTCCCCAGCAGCAGGTGTCCTGAGTACTGAATAGGAGATAATTTACCATGTGCTCAGCCTTTGTGGGCTAAGAAACTCCCACTCTAGGGAAACTACAGATTTGGGAAGAACGTGTCACAGAGAGCAGAAATCCTAGATTCTAGATTGTGCCAAACCACTTCCCACACAGGTGACCTTGAGCAAGTACCTTAATCTCACGGAGCTTTCATTTCCTTCTTTGTTAAGGAGTGCCCAAGCATTTCATCACCCCGGAGTTCAGTGACAATGAAAAGAAAATAATGAGTGTAACATCTGATGAAGTCTCACGCACAGAGACATTAGAATAATTACTCTCATGTTTGATAATTAAAGCAGAAGCTTTTGAAATGCATTCTGCATAAATTTTTAGTTGAAGATGGAGGAGTAAATAAAACTGCCCAAGAAAACTCGTGGGGTGGATTGGGAAGAGGCAAAAGAAAGAAACGCTGTGACAAAGACCGATACTTAGGAAGAAGGCCCGTCCGAGAGCAGGCTAAGGAGAGCAGGCTGGGATACCGGAAGTGGTGCTGACGGGCGTGCCTGGCTACAGAAGACACGACCCAGAGAAGCAGTCAACAGGCACCACGCAACACACGGGCACGTAGGAAGATCACAGGAAACTGAAATCTTTAGGTATGATCATTAGGAAGGCACAGCTCTGTGTCTATAAACTGATGTGTCTCCTGGTCGTGGGCCACGTGTCCTACTTCTGTATATATCTAGTAATTTCGACTGGACATTTGACATTATCCATAGTGTTCAGTGTCTGGATTCCTGCCTTCCTTTCAGAGCGCTGAGCTTTGTTCCGGAAGCCCGTTAATTTATTTGAACATCAGCCTGACCCTTATAACTCTTGGATGGGTTGGTTTTATTTCCTGTTAGAATAGATTTGGGGTAAGGCTAGTTTAGTCTTACTTTTGCAGTATGGCCTTTCTAGAAGCTCTACTGAATGAGCGTTCAAGAAGTTCTTTCCACTCCAGCCAAATGGGAGGCAAATGTCTCCCAGCTCTGCGTGAACCTCGGTAGTTTTTGTTTGTTTGTTTATTTGTTTGTTTGCTTTTTAGCTTGTACCCCCTGGTAGTTATCATTCCTTGATAGTTGTTCTTGACTTAACTCTTACTTCAGAATGTTCAGACCAAGACTCAAGGGAAGTTGACAGTAGGCTCTGGGTTTCTTTCTCTGTGTTGGCCCCTTGCTCTCAAGTACTCTGCCCCCAAAATTCCAAACGTGCATTCCCTGTGAAGTCACCTTTGAGCCAGAAATCTTAGCCTCCCTGAATACTCATCTCTACTGCCTCATCGCAGTGAGGCCCCATGCTCTGCTTGGGGTCCCCCTTCCTGGGCCAAAATCCAGAAGAATCAGCCAGGCAGAAAGCCAACACATCAAAAGATCACTTCATTTGTGCCTTTCCCGTCGTGGACTATGTTCCCATACTCTCTTTCGTCTGATAGCTGCAAAACATATAGTTTATACCATTTTCCTAGCTGTCTATTGCTAGAGGGCTAGCTCAATACCAGCCACTACATTTTGGCCTGAGTCAGGAGTCCCATGAGGGCTCCTAGGAAAAGTATGTTCAGGAATAGCAGAGAAAGCAGAACTGAGTTTTCAGAGGATTGGGGCATTAATGGAAGAAAGAAATGAATCAGTACTTATAAGAGACTAACAAAGAAGAGGAAGACAGAATCATGACTTGAGAAGATGCATTAATCTTCCTTACTTACTGTTTGGTTATCTATAACTTAATTCAGACAGTATTCCTTAGAGTTAATGTTTGTAAGTACTTAAAATAGTGCTGGTCTTGTCTGCTTTCATACAGGTTTCTAAATGCAAAACACTAGAAGATTCAAGGTCAGCAAGGCTTATCACAACTGTAACAAAAGTATTGTGTGTTTCCTCTTTAATGGCCCTCTCCCCACTCAGATCATAAGCTCTATGTGGGTGGTAACCGTGTCCACTTTGTTAACTCCCATCTCTCTACCAATTAACCCAACGCCCACAACACTGGGCCATAACAGAAACTCAAAACCTGATGGCTGGATAAATGAAGGAGTTAATAAACCTTATAGGATTGAGCCCCTTACCTGTGGGATCTGAGTCTATCTCCCGGGACATAGTGTCAGAATCGAGCTAATGGAGGAAGGGACGCCCCGTCAGTCAGTGGCAGCTGCGGAGTTGGAGAACTGACCGGTATGGGGGAAAGCTGACCCATAGCTGGTCACACGAGTGTTCGGTCTGAGCAGTAGAGAAGAGAAAAAGCAGAGGAGTACTTTCCACACAGTAATCTACAAAAATAGTACCTACGGAGGGAGAGACGAGATCTGTAGGAGAGGCAGCCATAGAAGCTAGTCCTCCGCCAATGGGCTCATTTCGTGTATTTGACAAAAAGCTCACATAAATACTTGTAATCACAAACAAAATTAATGTCAGATAGGTGATTTTTAAAAAGCAAAAGCAAAATAAAAACAACGACCCTAACTGTTAATCGAGCTAATGACCTATCCACACGGAGAGGAAAAACTCCACATAACTGTAAAGAATCTTAATTATCTGCACTTCCCTGGTGGTTTGGATGCTCAAACAGAGCTGGGGAAAAATATTATACTCTTGTCAGTCATCGTATTGTGAGTGACGGTGCCGAGGTAGCCATTCGGAGACGATCCTATCACACTGTGTGTATAATGCATAACTGGTGTGAGAGATAAATCAAATGAGCAATTATGTTGTCACTGAAGATGGGAATTTTCAGCATGGAAAAGGATACAGCATGAAGGCTGTTGAGATGAGTGAGACTCTGTCGTCCCGAATGTAACTCGTTGTTATCAATCAGTATGACTTCACATAGTATCTCATCTTTATGGATGTGTGTGTTTAGCTCCGACCTCTGAAAACGTCTAGTGATGAGCAACCCTAGCGCCAGGACTGTGGTCTCTAAGTACTATTTCCCACTAAAAGGAACCATGGCTCCTTGGTGGAACGACTGTTTCCAGCTCGAGGAAGAAACTGCTCAAGATACGTCTGCAATATCCAGTCGTTCTAGAAAGCAGGGAGCTGGCAAAGACCGCTAGGATTCAGGAGCCACTTTCAAGAGAATTCCGCTAGCCACCAATGGATAAATTTAAGATTAATAAATACAACAGGGGCGACTGGGTGGCTCAGTCGGTTAGGCCTCTGGCTTCGGCTCAGGTCATGATCTCACGGTCTGTGAGTTCAAGCCCGCATCGGGCTCTGTGCTGACGGCTCAGAGCCTGGAGCCTGCTTCGGATTCTGTGTCTCCCTCTCTCTCTGCCTTTCCCCAGCTCATGCTCTGTCTCTGTCTCTCAAAAATAAATAAACATTTAAAAAAAAAGATTAATAAATACAACAAACAGAAGTACATCAAAGATGCTAATTTATGTGTTTATCATAGTACTTAAATCTCACAAATCATAGTTAGAGCATACTAGGAAAAGAGCTCATTGTTTTGAAAACTAGCAAATAAGATATAATCAAGCACATAGAATATTTTCTGTAACTTTTCTGTTAGAATTCTCCCTCAGTGTAATTCGGTCGTAAGTGAGGGAAAGATATTCTTCGCAGGCACATTATAGACAATAAATTAAAGAGGAATGATCAAATTAATATATCACCATTTCACAACCCCTAAATTATTTTTACCCTATTCTAGGCGTATTGTTAATGGAAGCTTTCTTTACAAAGAGAAGGATGGCCAGACGCCATGCCCTTCCTACTAGAAACCCTTAGAGTGCCAATAAGGAAGTGTGACATAAAAAGTAAAATAAGATAAAATAAAATTGTAACTCGAATCTCCTCAAATCTTTAGATCTACCTACCGATTTACAGAAAATACAGGATGCAAAGGAATCACACAAGCGACACACAGCAAAATGTGAACAATCAGATTCCTTCAACAATAAACTGTAAGGAAAACCACAGAAGCTACATACTTCTTAAAAGAGATTCAAGACACAAGTCAGCCGTTTGCAGCGGACGGACCTCTATGAGATTCGTGAACCGAGCAAACCCGGAGAAGGACCCAAAGGTGAGGAGAGTGTCACACTGGGTGTCGATTTAGTAAGAGTAAGGAGTTCTTGTTAAGCTCGGAGTGTGATAATCGTGTTAAGGTGACAAGTGGGACGAATCCTTATCTTTCAAAGGTGCATTAAAATATTTATGGAAGAAATGATATTGTTCCCGAAAACCATCCTCTGTGCTTCGGAGCCAAAATATACCATGAAGACAGAGTTTGGGACAAAGAGAAAGAATGGTTCTGTTGCTTTGTCGGGCAGACTATGGCTTTGAGAAAACTGTGAGTGACCCCCCCACCCCCGCAAGGAAGGGGCTGGGGGATTTCACAGGAAATACAGGATCCAGCCGGTTTCCACAGGGATGTGTATGTGCCCACAGCCTCCCTGGGACATGTTTTCAGGGTGGTGCCAAGTTCCTGAAGCAGGAAGTTAAGAAGGGAGGAGGGGAGGTATGAGGAAGAGAGGAGAAAGGTTACTTTATTTTATTTTATTATTTTATTTTATAAAGTTACATTATTAAAAAGCTTTTTAATGTTTATTCATTTTTTGAAAGAGGGAGAGACAGAGTGTGAGTGGGGGCGGGGCAGAGGGAGAAGGAGACACAGAATCGGAAGCAGGCTCCAGGCTCTGAGCCGTCAGCACAGAGCCTGACACAGGGCTTGAACTCACGAACCGTGAGATCATGACCGGAGCCGAAGTCGGACGATTAACCGACTGAGCCCCCCAGGCGCCCCTTATAAAGACTACTTCAAAATCGAGCTTCACTGAAGCATCCGTGCAGCTATTTCGATATTTCTTCAGCTTTATACTTATAAACAGGTTCAATATGACCTGTGGGATTTGCTTCGAACTTATGAGGGAGGAGGGGCGCAAGGTAGGATTAGAGACGGAGCAAGACTGTCCTCAAGTGAACTTTCAAAGCTAGTTGATTAGTGGATGAACTTGCTATATTACCCTCTAATGCTTACAGGTTTGAAATTTCCACAATAAAAAATTTAAAGTAATGTCTTTAAAAATGCCTTACCATTGATATTAGTTTAAATAAAAGAAGTTTTGAAATCTGTAGAAATATAATAGATCTCTTGATGGTAAAAATATAGTCAAAAGTTAACATTCTCCAAATTCCGGGTGGAAGGAAGGAAGGAAGGAAGGAAGGAAGGAAGGAAGGAAGGAAGGAAGGAGGGAAGAGAAAGAGGAAGAAAGGAAGGAAGGAGGAAGGAAGGAGGAAAGAAGGAGGGAAGGGAGGAAATAAGGGAAAAAAAAAAACTATGGCCAATACACAAACGTTTTTCAGTTTAGTACAGATTTTTAGAAAGTGATGAAAGTAGCAAGCCTGGGTCACTGAAAATTAATACAAGGTAAGGTCAGTTTTAAAGTATTTTTACTTCCATCTTTGGTAAGACCCCTCGAGAGCCATAACCAAGAAATCACGTGTGGAAGGAAGTCTAACCCACTGAATAACGTGTCAGCTCTTTGCCACTGGGCAGCCACGGCCAGGAACTGTAGGCGCACCTGTCACAGGGGCTTACGGCCTTGGGGGCTGGGCAGGCCCGACTCACAGCTTCTAGCTGGGAGTGGGCTCAGGGCTGAGCAGCCACGGTGGGACCACAGCTCGTGGGACGGGTTTCGTGGACAGTGCAGACTGGCATACGTAGAACCTTTCTCAGTATAGGGCAGTAGTATCTTTCTCTAGCAAAATTCTTCAACATTGTCAGATTCTAACAAAATCAAGACACCCTCTGATGCAGCAGGGCTGCGGGGGTGGCCACGCTCCCCCCCCCCCAGAGCGTCTCAGGCACCCGCAAGCAGGACTAAGGTCTGTCAGGTGCCTGTTTCTCCCCTTCTTCAAACAGGCCAGATTGTGTCACCTCAGCGCTTGGCTTTGATAGTAGGTCAAAGAGAGGGTTACCCTGGAATTTCTCAGGATTCTCAATCTCTGAGTCTCTTCATTGAGAATATCACTGACCTCCCTGTCTTTTCACTCTCGTGGTTTTCTTTTCAATGTCAAAAGGCACAGCCTCCCGTAAAACTTAGACCTTGGGGCTCGTTCTCGAGTTCGACGTACTGAACAAATTAACTGTTTTCAACCGATTCATCTTCTTTCGGTTGCCATGGAAATATAGGTGAGTTATGCTTGAGGAAGCCTGCCAGTTTCGGGGCTCAGACGTCTCTCAGGTGGGTGAGCCACCTGTGATGAAATGACCCGCTGAAGAAACCCTTTCTCGGGGCATAAATACAGGCCTGCGGGCCAGGGGCGAGCTGTCATTCCTGCTCCTCCTGAAAGCACGCCGGAAGAAGTGACATCCCGCCGTCACTCCTGTTGATGTCTATTTGTGCAACGATATTGTTTGCAGTAATGGACCAATTCATCAAAGGGAACAGCCGACTTGGGGAGGGGCGGGCGGTGGGAAGAAGGTGTTTTTTCGGTGCTCATGAAAGAAATGACATTTCTGTTCACCGTTTGTCAGCTTTAAATAGTCCATAAATGCTCATAGCAATTTCCAAATTTTGAGATGCAGGCGCTTATAAGGGTATGCAATTTTTAAGATTTATGGAGAGGGCGTTTCTTCCGTAAACATTCGGGTTTGATAAGGAGTGGGAGAAGGATTCGTTGTCTCAGAAGTTAAACGCATGATAAATGGAACGCCTCTTACTGGTTGCAAGTTTCTAAATGCAAAGAATGCCTATTTCTTTGATAATCACCTCAAATACATTAAGAATGATTGTGAAGATTTTCAGCGCAGCAGGTGGGGAATAACCTGTGAGTAGAGAATATACGACCTCTATATTCAAGGTGGTGGTGGTGGTGGTTTCATTCTCAAAGCAGAGGCACGAACCCCAGAATTATCTTAGTGTTTCCAGCCACCCTCCCCGGAGTCCCGACTGAGAGCAGCGAGTGGGGGTCAGACGGACGGATCTAAGTCCCCGGAGCAAGCACCTCCCTCTGCTGCACTGAAAGCCAGCGGGGACCAGGAATCCGAAGCTCGTGTTTGCGTTCTCCAAGCACTCTCGCTTGCTTCCATGCTGGAATGCCATCCTAGCGACTTTCCGGGAGGCATCTAATTACTCATTAGTCAGTTTCCACGATCTGTTTAAGAACTTGTTTATGTTAACAGAGAGGGTGGGGAGTCTAGCCTAGGAGTTTCTGACAATCGAATGTCAAAGATAAGATAAACACGGCCAATGTGGTCACAGCGTTCCCGAACACTTGAGCTGGGGGGAACCAAGAGATCGCCAAGGCCTTTCTGACCTTCCAAATGAGCACACGGGAAAGGTCACCCCAAAGCCACTCCGGGAGGTTCGCCTGCCTGTGATCCCACTCACAGTCCTGGCACCGGCTTGTCCTTAGTGCTGCACGAATGCTCGCTGAATTGAAGGAATACAACTTGGAGGTACATTCCTTCCTGTCCGACACCCGGTTCTAGAAAACCAGAGGCCCGCACTTCAGCCCTGCCGTGCTGTGAAGATGTCTCCTCCTCTGCGGCGGACGGAGGTGGCTCCGGCCGTAGCACAGCCATCACCCACGTGGAGAGAGCGATCAAAACACGCCGCCCACCTGTCGCGGGCAGGAGTCACCTGGGAGCCCGTTCCCCGGGGCCCCGCACAGGAGAGGTTGGCTGGCCCACGTGAGCCACCGTGTTTTCTCGAACACAGATTCGTGCGTGGGATCTGGAAGCCCTTCAGTAAGCTGTGTTCCAAAACTAACGATGTTTTGGTGCCTTTTCTGCCCGCGTGATGGCCGCCAGGCCGCACGCGTGGAACCGTGGTTCGCTTTGACACAGGGAGGCCTGCCTGTGCCTTTGCTGGTCTTCTAGCCAGAGGAGGAAGCTGTGTTGTCTAGGGAACAGGAGGCGAGGAGAGGGGTGTGGGACCCGGGAATTTTCTTCTGGCTCCGAGGCTAATTCTCCCGTGACCTCCGCCAAGCCCTCTAAATTGTTACTATCTGCAAAGCGAAGATAATGGGCCGGCCCTCTCCTCCCCCAGGAGAGGCCCCGGGATTAATTAGGCAGCTCATTGGAGATTCAGAGCGCTGCGAGCCCACAGGAAGAGTGACTGGCGAACAAAGGAGGGCTCCCGCTTCATTCTAGCCGGCAGGGGACCACACCAAAGACGCTAGAGGGAATCCTTTTGGTAACACACCAGCGTTTGTTAATTAACTGGTATCAGGAAGTCATTTCGGCTACCGGGGGTTAATGGAAAGATTGAACTTGCTCCAGTCGGCCTATAGAGGTGTAAATCCAGCGCTCCTTTGTTCCGAAGGAGGGTTGGGCTCCAAAGCCTCCGACCTAACTCCCTGTGGTTCTGGGCCTTTCTGGCACCTTTGAAACCAGAAGCAAGGGGTTTGGAGCTGGCACCATCTCTTTTTCAGTGAAAAATGAAATCTTCTCATCCTGACGATGTCAGAAACAAACATTCTTTAAAAAATAAAAAATAAAACGAAGGAGAACAAGGTAATTAGTGCCCCTCCGGTGATTATTTCATGGAAATGTCCCATCTGGTACTCAAGCCGCTGGGGAGGGGGAGCCCTCAGTCACACACACACACACACACACACACACACGCTCACATCCTCGCCCGCACTAACTCACACTCACACACACTCCAATAAGGAGTCTCACAGGAAACCAGAAGAACTCTGGAAGGGTCTGGAAGGCTCCGGAAACATCCTAGAGGGGTCCTGGGCTGGCCAGGGAAGGGACAGGTATGAAGGGCGCAGGGCAGAACAAAACAGATCTCCGGGGATTTCCAAAGCGCAGCCCGCTTTGCAAGAGAAGCCCAGACGCCGAGGAAGACAAGCCAGTTGGGAAAGTTACAGACGGAAATGAGATGTTTGTCTTCCTAGCGAAGGCGGGTATCTTTGCAGGGTGGCTTTCTCCAGGGGGACCGGGGGCGGGGGGGGGACCCATAAAGACCCAGAGCAGAGCACTCCCGGGCGGGCTCCCACCTCCCTCCCCAGGGGGACCCCAGAGCCGGAAGGTGGTCAGAGCCACTTAAAACCCAGACTCCTCTCACCGGTGCCTACCCAACGGCCTGTATGAACGCTGCTCGGTGCAGCCAGCCGGAGTGAGAAGAAGCTCATTCCTGGGACGGTTGGCCCCGAGAGGGCCCCGCAGGTCCGGCGCGCCCCCTCCTAGGACAGCGAGGACCACGTGGGCGGAGAAAGGCAAGGAGCAGCCGTCCCCGGAGCCGGGCGGAGGAACACACGGCCCAGAACGGAAGCGCGACCTTTTCCACCTGTCCCTGTGGCCCGGCAGACGTGCATCGTTCCGCTGTCCCCACAGGGGAAGACACGCAGGCGCCAAGGACGGACCGATCCCTGGAAGCCCCGACCCTGGTCCTGACGCTGCCCCTCCGGGAGGAATCTTCTCTCTCCGCACTGGAGCGCTCTCCCGAGAGAGAAGTCTCACTTTGCCGGCTTACTGCCACCGGCAGGAGGAACACAGAGCTGGGGAGGTGTTTACTGTCCCCTCCCGCGTGCGCGCTGTCGGGCGCTGTCCCCTCCCGTGTGCGCATGCGCGCACCGGAGAAAATGCTGCACCGGCTTCCCACGTGCCGTTCTGTGACTCGGGAAAATCTGAGAGCCGCTTTTCAGAAAGAACTGTAAAAACCAAAACATGGCCCATGAATAAAGACTTCTCACGTCCAGAACTGTTTGGACAGGTGACTCGGAGCCCAAATGGCCTGGGCCCAGTGCCCACGACTCCCCAAGTGGGCCCCCAAGAGCCTTGGAGTCATGTGCATGCCAGTTTGTTCATGTGTACACTTGCCATGATATTAGTACCTTCTTTTTTTTTTTTTCTTTAAGTTTACGTATTTATTTATTCTGGGTGGTGGTGGGGGGCATGATCGAGGGTGGGGCCGAGAGAGAGAAAGAGAGAGAGAATCCCAGCAGGATCTGAGCCGTCAGCACAGAGCCCGATGTGGGGCTCCAACTCAAGAACCTTGAGATCATGACCTGAGCAGAAATCAAGAGTCAGATATTTAACCAACCTGGCTGCCACCAAGGTTCCCCGACATTAGTTACCTCCTTCTGAACGTTGCTGTGGCTCAAACATGGTCAGTACCAATAGATATTAACTACTAATTATCCCGAATGGCTCACTGCCACTCAGATGACAGGATAGAGAAAGAGCAGAACATTGGACAAGTAGTTACAAATGATGTCCCGGGACTTTTTAATCTGTAAAATTGTTAGCATTATTTTTACCTACAGTATTAAGTAATACCATCATTTATTCATTCTGCAAACAAGGGGTGCTTAGGACGAGAAGGGGTGCCTATGCTGATGGAGGGTGGTCCTATTTCCTCCTGAATTATTACTTTGGTGCCAGGAAAACGCCACGGACGCTCCTAGAGACGGGAAACGGCCCTGTCGGTCAGACGAGGCGGTACGAGGGTGGGTTGTCAGATAGCGCGGGCAGAGTGACACCGCCGAGGGCTGTGTTCCCAAAGTCAGTGATACAGCGGCAGGGGCCCACAGCCACATCAGGAGGGGTGCGGTCCTGATCTTGCCAAGGATGTAATTTATGAAACGTACGATGGAAGGTTTTCAAAGCCTCATTCTGTTGCAGTGACCGGGGTGGAGGGGATGGGCGTTGAGGGGTGACGAGCGAGGGGTGGCTTCAGGAGCCAGGGCGGAATGTTGGAGAAAGGCCCCACGAGGGGAGGAAAGAGCAGGGCTTCGATCACCCCAGGAAGGAACGAGCCAGCCCCTCCTGTGAAGGCTGCTAGGTCGAACAGAGGACAGCCACGCAAGTGTGAGTTTCAGATACATGACACATGAGTTTGTAGCGTAAGCACCGGGGGCGCTTACACCACGCAGTTAGCTCTGTGTCCCTGGAGATCCCTGACACGTTAGCATCAACCTGCGAGCTTGAGAGAGATTAGGATTCTGAGGGGCGGGCGTGTCCCATGGCTGCTGATGCTGCAACTTGGGTCCTAATGCTGTCTGCTGGCAGAGTTCCTCCCTCCTCTGGAGATATTAGGATTTTTTTCTACGAGAGTCTTCTACTGATTAGACGAGGCCCACCCGCATCACGGAGGGTAATCTGCTTTCCTCGAAGTCTGCAGATTCAAATGCTATTCTCATCTAAAGAATATTTTCACAGACACATCTAGAATAACATCTGACCACAGATCTGGGCAGTGTAGCACGGGTAAGTGGTGCGTGAAATTCCTTCTCACGATACGGAAGACAACTGGCTGAGCAATGCATTTGGAAATCTAGTGAATTTGAAGCAATTGACAACACACTCATGAGCATCTAACCCCAGAAGTGTTGAGTCATAAAGGCCAACAGGAAACATGTACACGGCAACTCTCGGAAGGGTTCTGGTCACTGAGGAAATCTTTCTTTAACAAATGGTCACCTAGAGATGTCTCATTTTGCTTTGCTTTTTCCTTCTTCTTCCTCCTCTTCCTCTTCCCCTTCCTTCTTCTTCTTCTTCTTCTTCTTCCTCCTCTTCCTCTTCCTCTTCCTTCTTCTTCCTCCTCTTCTTCTTCTCCTTCCTTCTTCTTCTTCTTCTTCTTCTTCCTCTTCTTCTTCTTCTCCTTCTCCTTCTCCTCCTCCTCCTCCTCCTCCTCCTCCTCCTCCTCCTCCTCACCCCTCCTTCTTTTTCTTCTTTTTCTTCTCCCTCTTCACCAACACTGATTCTCAGATGAAAGGAAGCAAAGGTTACTATTTCTCTCCCGCTCACAACAGAACGGCTGTGAGGGAAAGTGAGTTGGAAAGGACGGGCCTTCTGGAGCCAACTGAAACTCGAAGTCTGGATCGCTACAGACAAAACAAGTCCTTACAGCCAACTCTTACTCATCTGGCCACAGAGGCGCTTGGTTGGCCTTCCATCCGAAGGCTAAATTTAGCTCAGGCAGCTCTCCCGCGTGAAGGTGAGAGCCCGCAGACAGCCTTAGTCCGAGCTGCCCCTGGGCGTCCGGGTCCCTGCAAGACGTTTCACGGTGAAGGCGTCCAGATGACATTATCTCGGAGATTGGGAATCTTCGGAAACTCTCCGTGGGCAGAGATTAAATGTCCCTCTGGGAGAGAGCCCAAGGAGCTCATGGCCGGCCCAGAGTTCCCCACGTTGGCTTTCCGGCAGCCTCCTCTCCGGTCCTCTGCTGGTTCCCACGGGGCCCGCGGCCCCGCCCACACCAGTCGGCCTCCGGGAAAATAGACCCATTCTAGAGAATCGAGTCAGTGCTCGAAAGCGAGGCCCTTTCCCCTAAGCTCCGTCCTCAACGAGAAACAAGGACTTTCAACAGTTAGCGTCCGACGCACCCCAGGCCTTGCTTTCTTTGCCTTCTTTGGAGACTGAGAAGAGCTCATCCTTAGCTTCCAGAGACAGACGAGGGGGCCCCGTTTCCCAGAGCCGCGAGAGGGTGATGGGAGCGTTCGCGCTCCGCCCGGACCTGTGGCTCCTGTGGGGCGAGATCTGTTTCCTCCCAGTGACCCGGCTGAGGCCATGTCCCCCGTCACGTCTCCACTCTGCCTTATGTCATTGCAAAGACTTCACACAAACAGACCCTCCACTGTGTTCTCAGCCTACTGCCTAGGCGCACAGAATAACAATGACCCTGAGCGGAAGCGTTTTATTCTGACTTATCAAGCGTTCACCATGGACCAGAGACTGCCTGAGAAGTTTCCATGCAGTAACTTAACAACAACGCTAGGAGGTAGGCTCCCCAGATGGCCTCTGGCTTCAGAGCTCGCTCTGTTTCTCCCGAGAAAGCACTTCCTCCCATCCGTCGGGATGAGGGAGAGCAGTGGAGAGAGGTGGAGGGCCAGCCTGGCCTCGTCCTGGGCTGCAGGGGTGATGTCTGGGTGCTCTCCTGCTGGAGTGAGGTCCGCTGCCTACATCACCCAACACGCTGTCAGAAACCCGGTCCCCTGCTTAGCGTCCAAGTCTTCCCAAACTCAAGCAAGCCAAGAAGAAATTTGTGATCTTACCTCCACAAACCATCCCTCTCGGCTCCTCCCACCTCACCCGTGGTGACCACCTGTGTTCTGGTCTCCCAGTTCCAAAACCTAATAGTCATCTCTCTCGCTCTCCCATCCAAGCCAGGCTCCAGCCGCGTCCCTCGGAAGCCGCGTGTGCGACGGAGAGACAGCACTAACCTGGCAGGACCACATGGCGCTCTGACCCGGGGGCACCGTGCTGGGAAGAGCAAGACGGTCCAGAAGTAATGGTTTTATAATCTCATGGAGGAGCCGAAAGTAGGACATAGATCATTATGAGTCAAGATAAGCCATGACAGGGACGCGAGAGAGGGAACGGAAGTCAGATCCTCGCTGACCCGCGAGGGAGTCTCGGAGCTCACCTCCGAGTGGCTGACACAGAAGCAGGAAGCCTGGGGGCTGCAACGGGCCAGACTCAGAACCTACAGAAAGAGGGGCGCGGCTGGCACATGCAGGGAGCAATGAACGGTCACTTTAGGCTGATTTTCTGGGGGGTGGGGGTGCGTTGGAGGAGATCAGAATGAATAGGTCAGAAAGTTAAAATTTCTTAAAAGCCCATTCCCCCTGCTCTCTGGCCGCTCCCAGGTCTCGCTGGCTCAGGCTGTCACCTACCACCTGCTGCCTGCGGGAACTCCTCTGCCTCCCAGTCAACCGCCACCAGACCCACGGGCCCCCCGACGTGCAGAGTGTGGCCCGTGACCCCCTGACGCCCCTGTCTTCGGGGAGCCCCTGAGGTACTGCATGCTCAGGAAGACCACTGTCCTGGTGCCCCGCGCCCCCTCCTCCTCTCTCTCGTTTCTAGAACTGTTCTCCTGACTTGAAAGCCACATCTTTCCGCTGTGGGGTGGATGCTGCCTCATGCCACCTATGCTTAGCAGTTCCCCCGTACGTGTCCCGCCTTTGACTCGGTCCTGGGCCCTTTGCATCGTCACGCAAATATGCCCAAGACTTTTTCGTTAAAACGAAAGAGCCCTCCCAATACTGCCTGGGCCCCTCGGTCACCCAGCTCTTTCTTTGTGACCGTCTCGCCATGAACGTGCACTCTTCCTGGAACCGCCCTCCAGTCGGCCAGGCGGGCCTCCTGCCCACGACAGGAGGAAGGGAATTCCTCCAGGTCTACAGTCACTCCATCACTTAGTGCGGGTGGCCGTCCTCACACACAAGCCTGATTATGTCATCCCAGGACGTGAACACCTTTCTTGTGCGTCGGGGCAGGGCTGTATCCTGACCTGGCTCCCCTGACCCCAACTTTGTCTCCCAAAACTTCGGCCAGCATTCCCTGAGGCAGCTCCTCCACCCGCACCCCAGCCCCACAATCCCCCGAGACAGCTCCACCCCCACCCCATTCGTCAGCTGTCCCCTTTCTGGATTACACGTTTCTTCTAAAGCACGATGCCCCATCCATAAAGAGAACACTGTTCATCTTTCTTCTTGCATCGTACCCAGGCTATGGCCGTTAGGTGGACGGTCAGTCCCCGCCGGTGTCCGTCCCTCTCTGAGCCCCGCCCCCTCCCTGACGCACCGTCAGGGTGTGTTTCTGTACCATAAACCCTACAAGGCACTTCCGGGGTGGCCGAGTCGCTGTCAGCAACCTAACCGCACCCGTGTATTGCAGGGGGAAGACCTGGTGTCAGAACTGCTACCTCCCATATTTCTTAAACTAAAGATGCCTTATTTTTTTTCCCATGTTAGAATCTCTAAAATCAGTCGTGCAATCCATTTCATATTGGCATTTCATTCAATGGCATTTATATTGTTAATAGGCCAAATCTTTTTTTTGTTGTTGTTAATGTTTAGTTTTGAGAGAGAGAGAGACAGAGACAGAGCATGAGCAAGGGAGGGTCAGAGACAGGGAGACACAGAATCTGAAGCAGGTTCCATGCTCAGAGCTGTCAGCACCGAACCTGAACCTGACGTGAGGCTCAGTCCCCAAACCTTGAGATCCAAAGACAGAAGCTTAACCCACTGAGCCCCCCAGGCGCCCCAGGCCAAACTTTGTTTATAGCACACAAGATCACGGTATTATCTCGCACTTGATAACATCTCGGGTTTGATGAATGCCATCATGTGACCTTGGGCAAATCACTTGACCTTGTACTGCCCAAGCTTTGTCATCTGTACAGTGTGGTGACGCCCGAAGCGCTGGCACTCGTGATAAATCAAGAAAGATGGTCACACAAAGCACTTGAGTCAGCGGCGTCTGGCACACAGACGTTGCTCAGTAATCCCAGCCGTCCAACAAGGGCCACATCTGTTTGTCCCCTTTGTCTCTAGTTCTTATTATAATCTCCGGCCAAGCCTGGTCCTGGTCGTGTCTTAGTTCAGGGTGGAACAGGTGAGGGAAAAAACAGACCCATCCTCACCCCTTATTTTTATTCCTGATCTTTTCAACGAAAGAGATTTCTTTGTCTGTCTTCCTGTTCTTTCCAACACAAAGTTTCCCCGTGGTAGACTTAGAAAAGCCCCACCGTCTAAAATTCCACCTACCCCATCAGCAAATATTTATTTTAATGTGTAAAAACCATAAAATTCAACGTAAATTTTCAGATACTTCGAGAATACTTCCACAAATATAAAACGTAAAATATTTTGCCCTCGCGCCTCCGGTCACACCCGCCAGAAGAAAATCGCGCTCAGGGTGGATCTTTCCTGACTCTTTTTCGATGCAAGTAGGACGAGCCGAATAAGAGCGATTGTTCGAGAAATGATCGTGATTGTTGCTTGAAGTGAAACGAGCGATTTCACGCACAAAAATAAGACCAAATCCTGTCCGACCAGCGGTTGCTCGGTGTTGCACCCTGATGTCTCTGTCCGGACTTCTCCCCTGTTGGCCTCCCATTTTAACCTCGTCCCTCCTATGACCGTCTCCCTGCTCACATGCACACACAGGAAAGGGTCTTGCCTACCTCTCCACCGCCTGTTTTTCTCAGCATTCTCTTCTCATTAATTATGAAACCTTGGACATTGGGGGGGCAGTAGAGTGGACTTCTTTCAATGGTGAAACGCTGGATGAAGCCGGTCTTGACGGGAAACGTGTTCTAGATGTTTTCGAGACGAAGGGCCACCGAGTCAGAAAGGCACTCCCTCTTCCTGCTCATCTTTCAACTTCGATCCGTGCCTTCTTCTCCCATCTGCCTGGGGTCAACGCAGGGCATGCTCTTCTTACGGGCTTCTATGTTGTCAACCCTCCGATGCCCCTCCGAGCATAGGAATCAACATTCAAATGCCAGCGACTTTTGACCCGGCAAACTTACTGGCAGAAATTGATCTGAAGAAAGAGACAGATGCGCAGATACGCGGAGAGAATGTTTAGAGCATTGCTTCTCGAGAAGGGGTGTCAGAAACCTAATGACCATCAAAGCCTGCATTATTGAATACATTAGGGCACATATGTGCAATACGTGTCTGTTACGAAGGACGAAACCTTACAGGGCAACCTGTCAACAATTATGCGCACAAATATCCAAACGTGGAGAAACTTCTGGGATAAATATCAAAATATTAGCCGCAGTTTCCCCTAAAGGATTCCCAGAGATTTTTCCTTCTTTGTCATTTATAATATTATCTGTTTCCGCCCCCCCCCCAAGGGTCATGTTATCACGTATGTAATGAAATAAGCTCTCTTCTCCATGGAAAACTCAGAGCCTACCGTTCAGCGTGCCTCCCTGTCCTGAAGTTACCACCCAGTTCTGCGTGGTCTGGAGAGCCCGTGTTAGCCTCAGGTCCCAGAGTCATCGCCCGCTTATTGATTATTGGATTGTCCTAAAAGAAAGTCATCCCTTGAAAAAGAAGGAGAAGAGAAAGTGGGTGAGCAAGGGAGGGACCCTATCTGCTGGTGAGGTTCAGCCTGGATTGTCTCTTATATTGAATGTGATTTGTGAATACGTGTCGCCAACAACCCCCTTCTAAACTCGCATCGAAGCACGTGATGCAATAGCCCCTATGCAAATTCTAGGAAGCAAGTGCCAAAGATCGCTTGGTTTTCCTGTGATGACAGGTCATAGACGGATGGCTCCCTTGTCCCACCCCTTACCACCTGGCTCATTCCACCTACATCCTGGCTCACGTGTCATCGCCCTTTCAATGAGCACGGCTGTGCGTGTTACTGTTTCCTATTTAAGTGGCAAGGAGTGAGCTTTTTCATACTGTTTGCAAAATCTCTTCTGGATCGGCGTCTGGATTTGCATGGTTTCAGAGGTGATCACTCAGAGAAAAACCAGCTAGAATAGCCTTGCAGAGTCTAACATACAGGCTCCGTTCTCAGTTTGGCCCGTTTCTGCCTCACACTGTTAATAAGCCCCCGAGGGCCCCCGTGTCCCGGGGAAAAGTTGTTTTGCCCCCAAAGCTGTGACCGCCCAAAGAGAAGAGCTGATTTCTCGCTGCATTCCAGCCCGTAACAACCAGGACTGGACTCTGAGATCGAGGCTGCGTTTCTACTAAAAGCCAGAAAGCTGAATCTCTCCAGCTATTTTCAACCCTGTCGCTCCGGCACATTTGGCTGTCTGCTTATTTTTGTTAGAAAAACAGACTTGTTCTTCTGCCAGGGGACCCCTCACACCCTCTGCCACCAACATCTGCACAGAATAGAATGCCTCGGAGGGTCAGATGAGAAAAACAACTCCCTCCGAAGGGGGCGAGAAAGATAGCGTTTCTGTTTGAAGCCACAGAGTGCATAAGAAAAAGTGCCAAGGAAACGACACCAAGGGGCCGTTGTGATGGGCCACACTTCAGCCTAAGAGGGATCGGAGGCCGGCTCACAAAGGTGAAGGGGACCCGACATGACCGTCAGCCCCTATACGGCAGTCTATGCCGTGCAGAGCACAGCGCCCTTCTGCCGCCATTCCGTAGTCCCCTCGTGGGTGGGAGCCCAAAGGCGCACTTTTAAATGTAGTTTGCTTACCATTCGTCTCTTCTATCATATTGTAAACTCTAGGAGACGGAACGGATTCTGATATATTCACCTGCATGTACTCTGTGTTTGCTGCATGGCAGGTACGAAGCCAGCAGCTGAAGGAAGGAGGAGAGGGGGGAAAAGGGAGGGAGGGGAGAAAGAGGGAGGAATTCGCACCCTTATCCAATGCCGCTTCCGTGCCTCCCACACTCGACTAGCTGCTGTTTGCTGGATGAGGCCGCTCGGGGCAGCACCTTGCAGCCTGCCTGGCAGAGAGCAAAGTCGTCAATAAAACGTCTGCACAGCCGAGTGTGTGTTTGAGTGCTCATTGGGCTAACAATAGATTGAAATTGACATTAGAGTAAAAAAAAAAAAAAACTGCCAGTGTAGACACGCTGGTAAAGAAGTAGTTTAAATGAATTGGTTTCGTGAACAGGAAGTTTTCAAATCCGTTCAGATGGCTAATTATTTTTGTCACTCAATATTCTAAACTCCGGGCACGTTTCGGAGGGGGAGGCGGGGGAACCGCAGCCTTCTAGGGGGCGCCCAGCTTTCTGCAGGAGGCGGGCAGCCTTTCTGTTCCAAATGGATACACCGGAGGCTGATGGGTTGTGGGGCGACATTCAGGGCTAGCCCCTGGGGCTTAGCAAAGATGATTCCACTACTCAGTCGTTTTGCGAGATTCTGATTAGTGGGTGGTCACGGGTACAGCACCTCGTTCAAGAACACCCGCCCGGGGTGCCAAGCATGTTACGATGCCTCGGGAAATGGAACAGGGGAAACCAGGGCGAGATTCTACCTTTTTCACGATGCCAGATTTGACTACTCAGTTCTGTCTCTAGGCTGCTTACTATGGAAAACGCTATGGGTTTGAATCCCAGGTTTGGCTCGTAGGCGAGGAGGGATTTGGGTGAGCCGAGGGACGTTTCTCCGTTTCCTAATCTGTCGAATGAGAATAAATAATTTCTGTCCTGACCGTAGTTATTGCAATGATTACACAAGGGCAGTCTTTGACATTATTGGGTAAAGCATAAATTAGGACAATGTTTTGCTACTGGTAAAAATCACTGTTATTGTGTGTAAGTATCTTGCTAAGCACTTAAGTGCTAACGGCGTTTAAAACTTACAGTAACCCCTCGAGGAAGCTAGTAGTAATTGTTGTCAAATTAACATTTAATACATGGAAACATGCACAGACGTGGAAAGCCGCGTGCACCAGAGTCAAGTTCCTTCAAGCCGTTGCAATAGGAGGGTCCTTCACGATGACTAATACCTCGGAGGAAAGGGAGGGGCCTGAGGCTTCAGAGAGGCAGGTGGACAAGGGCAAGTGGGCCACGCAGTCACCCACGGGTCTGTAGAAGGAAGGAGAAGGTCTCACCTGGTCATCGGGGAAGTGTGGAGCCGAGTCTAAGCCTAGACCAGTAAGAATGGGTGGTCTTGTGCAGTTCCTCGTTTTCTGGAACAAAAAAGAATGGTAGGTTTGTTTCTTTCTTTTTTTAATGTCTATTTGTTTATTTTTTACTTTTTGAAATTTTTTTAATGTTTTATTTATTTTTGAGAGCAGGAGAGACAAAGCATGAGTTGGGGAGGGGCAGAGAGAGAGAGGGAGACACAGAATCTGAGGCAGGCTCCAGGCTCTGAGACATCAGCACAGAGCCCGATGCGGGACTCGAACTCACAGACTGTGAGATCATGACCTGAGCTGAAGTCGGCCGCTTAACCAGCTGAGCCACCCAGGCGCCCCTATTTGTTTATTTTGAGAGAGAGAGAGAGAGAGAGAGTGAGCGAGCGTGTGCACACGGGAAGGGCAGAGAACGAGGGAGAGAGAGAATCCCTAGCAGGGGGTAATTTTTAACCATCGCTGTTTACCAAGAACTCAGGGCTGAGGAGGAATTCCACGCTGTCACAGGTTCAGAACCTTGCCCAAAGCCACACAGCTAGTGGTCCCCGGACTGGAAGAGCCAGCGGTGCCAGCAGCAACACTCGTAAACATTAGTGATGGTTTACCAAGTGTCAAGTCCCACACACGCCCCGATCTCTACACGAGTTCTGGGACAACAATTACATAGGGAAATTCTATTCTTTTTCTTCTATTTCACAGCTTGAAATGCCTGTACCGCGTTACTTCAGAGACAGAAGATGACTCATCCGGGGTCACAGTGGCACTGACGGAAGGAAGCGTCGGCTTTGCCCCTGGGCTCTGGCTCCCGTTCACGTCCCGCCCACCACAGCGTGGAAGGGGTTCTGCATCTGAGAAGGCTTTGTGGCGTGAAACACCCTGTCCTGGCGATGACGACAGAAAGCTCTTCTGTGGTTAGGCATCTGTGCTCTTCCTTTCCTCCACAGCTTTGAAATTAGGCCCAAGCATCACATAGAATCCCGAGTCTTGCAAGATTTCCGGTAAGGGGTGACGTATCGGATACTGGTGGTTTTTAAGATGAAGATAATTGTGATATTAACTCAAAAAGTAGGCTAGGAAAAGAGAGGGGAAATATACGGGAAGGGCAGAAGAAAGGATGTCTTCATGACAAGCTGCTGACGTCTGCCTGTCTGTCCGTGCACCGACCAACGCCCACGGGCTGTGTGAAGGCTTGCTTTGAGGTTCATTTCCAAGAAGGCAACCAATGGATGAGGCTGAGACCATCAGTTGGGAGTGAAATCATAAACCAGCTGAAGGCTGCAGAGCAGGAGTCGGGCAAGGTCACTCTAAGAAAATGGAGGGGCTCCAGGTTAATTTTACACTTAACTTCATGGAAAGAATTTGATTATCTAAAGAGAGAATGTGTCTTTTAAAAAATAGGGAGAGAGCTGAGGAATGGTTGAGGAGAAGTAAGAAGAAAGAACTGACCTTTGTGACTGGCCTGGTCTCATCTGGGGAACGCATTCACTTCCTGTGTGGGAAGCCATTCCCTTTCAACATCCGGAGAGGTCTAGTGCAGGCTCCTTTTACTAAGTACGTGCTCACTATGCGAGTTTAAGATTATTCAATAGAAGTCCTACTATCTGGGGCACCTGGCTGGCTCAGTCAGTTGAGCATCCGACTTCAGCTCAGGTCATGATCTCATGGTTCATGGGTTCAAGCCCAAGGGCTCTGTGCTGACAGCTCAGAGCCTGGAGCCTGCTTCGATTCTGTGTCTCCCTTTCTCTCTGCCCCTCCCCACATCTTCTCTCTCTCTCTCTCTTTCTCTCTCTCTTAAAAAGAAATAAACATTAAAAAAGCAAAAAAAGAAATTCCACTATTCTCTGTGATTGGGACTGGCTTCTGGTTCACGGAAAAAAAAGATTAATGCACGGAAATACACAAATGAACCATATACAGCTTAAATATTTGGGTTGAATGTCTTAAAATATATAAATACTCATTCACCCATGTTGATGTTTTTGCTAATGCTTCTACTAATTGGACTTGCCATGGTATTTCTTGCAATAACGCACACAGATGATAAATAATGGATTGTCTACGAGTTCCCGTTTCTATTTCTTGGTGTCAGAGCAAGAACTTATTAACCCCTACGCAGCAGTTAAATTCAGATGACTTAGCTCTGGAGTTTTCGCCTTAAAATTTACTGCTGCCTCATCTCCACCAAATCGGAAAAGTGATTTCAAAACAAAGCAAAACACAAATAAAGTTGCTTTTATCAAATTCTTCCAGATAACTTCGATTTTCAGAGAAGCGATGATCTAGTTACACTTCTGTTTCTCTGTATTAAATCTCACGATAGCCCATGAAACTCCACAGTTCAAATCGCACACTGGTGGTGCAGGGCAAACTCCGGACTTCCCGCAGTCGACGGAAAGCACCGGGCGTGGGCACTGGCCCGAGGACCAGTTCCAAGTCGCTCACGGTGCAGGGCCAGGAAGCAGGTCTAACAGGGTGGGGAATCTACTCGTGGAAGTTGTCGACGAGGTTGTCTCCTGTCACTTGGTCTCCAGTGTAGCTGCCGCTGCAGGAAGGCAGGGGGTGCAGTGACCGCGTGTGCAGCTTCTGATCCCGACGCCGGGCCTCCTGGCCGGACATTGAACAGGCTCCTCGCGGGACCTCGGTGTCTTTGCCGGGCCTGCTTTCACTGATCCACGCCTCCAGCCTCCCATCCGTCATCCCTGAAGTAGATAAGTAGCTCACAGAGTGCCAAAATCCAAAACCGTAAGGAATTTTCGCTCTCTTGCACACACGCGTGCATGGAAACCATTTGGGAGCACGTGGGCCCCCCGGTCGCGCGAGACCCCACCCTGCGCCGGCACACACTTCCCGTTACCTGAGGCCTGGTTCTCATCACCAAGGCCCACAGACCCGAGGCAAACTATTTCCACAGCTCTTTCCCTAATGTCCTTAAAACGGGAAACTATTGGGGCCGAAGGCAAAGAGAGTTTGGGTTGAGCCGATGTGGTAGAAGAGACAGGCCCTTCTAGATGAGCGGACGAAACTCAGTGGCCCCTAGGCACGAGAGAGGGCAAGTCGGCATGCCACGCGGCCCTCCCCTGGAGCCAGGGTGGGGGAGCCCGGGTGTGGCCGGGTCCCCTTTCCCAGGAGCACGGGCCCTCTGTTCTCCGGCCCCTGCCCACCCATCCGTGGGCCTGCAGGCCGCTCGGCGCCCACGACGGCTGCAGAGGAATATTTCTGCAATATTAAAAACTTCAAGTCTCTGTCGATGGTTACGTACGTGTTCATATTTTAGTATTTCTCTACGTATCACTGCCCATGAAGGGCACAGCCGCACAGTCGCAATGTGAATCACCCCCTCTTTCCTATCTTGCCGGCGTTCCGTCCTTACACCAAAATTTTGCATTCGTTGTTTCTTTGTCATCGTGTAGGTACATCTGCGAGGGAAGCAGGGATAGAACACTTTTTCTTCGATGCCATTTCGGGGCGGAACTGGATGATACTGAGACCCGGGGAACATGGGCCCGTCCGTATGTTTGCCTGGATGAGCAAAGCCGGTCTGTGAGGACAGGGGCGTTCCTAACCGGGGGTTTCCTACCTCTCTGCCTCCAGAGTTTGCTGGTGGAAGCTCTCAGCTTGCTCTTACGTGAAGATGGCGGTTGACAACGACCTTGGCACCCTCGGGATTATTTTCTTCGTCATCGAGGGGAGATCCTTACAGCGTAGACAGTCTTCGAAGTGCCAAAGCAGAAGTTGTAAGGAGGTGACCGTCCGATCGAATACAACTGGCGTGTAGAGGAAGCTTGGTGTTTACACGTTGGGCGTGCGCGCACACCGGCTCCCCCAAATTAGATCTGAAGCCCCGGGGCCTGCATTTCTTCAAGGCAGCATTGGCAGGGGCTGCGTCCCGGGGGTCTCTGTCAGACACCAAGGCCGCCGTTTCTCCAGGACCCCACTGCTCCCTTTTCCCGGAGACCCAGGCAGCAGCGCTCCGTGGCCTTCCTTCCTTGGTTGTTACTCACGTCTGCTGTCTGACGGGGGCAACCAAGCCTGCACGCACAGGCTGTCGACGCTGGGCGAGCTGGCGGGAGAGCGGCGTCCGGGGGGCCTGGCCTCTGTGCCTGGGGCCCGTTAGCCGGAATTCTGTGATTCCTGGCCGATTCCTGGACGGTGACAATTCACTTGTGTAGACAACACGTGCACAGGTACTCAGACATGTGGACGGACCCCAGCCGAGTTCCCGGGGCTGCGACAAAAGCATGCTAACAACTGGATTTATTTTCAAAACCCGAACTTGGTTCCCGTCAGCAGAGAGTCATCCCCAGCGACACAAATAAAATAACACGGGAACGGAATGTTTGCTCCGGAGGATTGTCGTAAGACCATGATATGAACTCAACATCGAACCACACTTGGAAACACGCCCCTTGTTCTCGCCCGTATCCAGGGTAGACGGCGGGTCTTTATTCATGTACCAATTAACCTTAAAGTCATCCTTGGATTCTGTATTTCTAAAGCCTGGGTATCACTTATTCCTCTCACTGGCCAAATGCATTCGCACTGTTGAGCGCCTGCGTCTGAGAGCTGGAGGCGGCAGGAACCCCGTTTATGGGCCTGCATCTGGGAAGCGAATCGGAGCTTCTATTCGGCGTGATCACCCTTATTAGTGGACGCGACTTTCAGCCCGGCCTCTGGGTATTTATCACTAACAGGATGGCAAGGGAATTGCGAAGGAGAATAAAAGATCCTTATTCCAGTAATCAAAATGAAGAAGAAACAAGACAGAGTACTTTACTGACATTTCGATGACAACTGGGGAAGAAGTTTGAGCTGAAGCTGCCGCACAGGCTTGTGGGACGTGACTTTGCCAAGCACGTGAGCAGCTTCGTGTTAATTAAACGCTGAAAATGTACCGCGTGCTGAGAGTCAGCAGGAGTCCACCAACTTGGGTCCGTGGGTCAAATCTAGCCCCTGCCTGTTTCTGCAAGGCAAGTTTTGCGGCAATGCAACCTTCCCCACTCACTGACCTGCCGTGCGTGCCTGCTGGGGCACACGGCAGCACGGCTGCCCAGTCGTGGGGGAAACCTCACCAGATGCTGAGTCCGAAGGCAGTATTCGGTGTCTGGCCTTTTACAGGAAAGTGTTGCCGACCCATGCTCTCTGAGACTTAAAGCAAATGATCCGGAATAATCTATCGCCGGGCAGTATAGCTGTGGTCAGGAAGTGTGTGTGTATCGGAGGTAGATGGACCTGGGTTTAAAAGCTGACTCGTGTATTCATTCGACAAACATCAATGGCGAGTCTACTCCATCAGGATCTGCTCCAGGTATGAGGCAGTGGTGTGGACAAAGCAGCCTTCTCCTCCATGTTCTAGGGGGCCCATCCGAAGAATTAGAAGAGTATTGTTTTTCCGAGGGTCGGTTTCCTTAGCAGTAAGAGAGGGCTGTGAGTGCGTAACTTGTAGAGTTACTGCGAGGATCATAAGGAAGAACACAGTGATTGCTTAGCCCGGTGCCTGGCACAGAAAGTTAGCTCAATAAATGGGAATTATTATGAGCTTACCCCCGGTAAACCGACGGACGAAAGATTATCCACCGTATCTCAGGGCCAACTCGCTCAACAAACAATTTCATTTGTAGTGTTGTATAGAGGAATCTTGGGAAGTGAGGGGCGAGTAGGGCTGGGGCCAGCCCGAGGAGGCCTCGACGGGCTGGCAGGACATTTGGAAGTCACAGATGAGGGCCCAGCGCAGAAGGCCGGGAAAACGATCGGGGCGATCCGACAATCGTCA
Organism: Paguma larvata; assembly: GCA_030068075.1. Classification (NCBI taxonomy): domain Eukaryota; kingdom Metazoa; phylum Chordata; class Mammalia; order Carnivora; family Viverridae; genus Paguma; species Paguma larvata. The sequence goes on along the minus strand of CM057839.1, from coordinate 3,418,870 downwards.
GATCCAGGGTTTAGGGAGACACACGTTTGTGTGACGGGTCTGACTTGATAATCTGGATTTTATAACAGACAAAGAAGCTGCCTATGAAAAGGTGAGCGCAGAACAGTCTAGGCCTGCGCTGTGGGGGTAGCAGCCACTAGCCACTGGAGGATGTTTAAATTTAGATAGGTTAAAATTCAATTAAGTTAAAACGGTTCCTCAGCCACAGTCGCCGCACTTCGAGCACGCGACATCCATGCGTGGCCGGCTGCTCTCGCACGGGACAAGGCAGGTACAGGCTGCTTCCCTTATCACGGGAAGTGCTACAGCATCACGCCGATTACACTTTAGAAAACATACGATTTAATAACATTCTATACTCGGGGTCAACGCGTCTTGCTCAATGGCTCTAAATGTTTGCGACGATTTCTCAGTAGGAAATGAGGGAAGTGGTGGGGTGTTTGGGGGTGTTTTGCCCAACCTCATGGGCTCCGACTGGGGGTGAGAGCCAAGTCCAGGTCTGTGCTGCTGCTGCTGCTGCTGCGGGCACTAGCTGGGACCTTCACGGGCAGCTCTGTGACCCTGACATCGTGGGCACGGCCGGGTGCAGACAACAGGGGTGGAGACTGCCAGCCTTGGTTGCCCACATCTGGGTGGTGAACGGATTTGTGCAAGTGACACGGCAATAAAGACACACATTTGGGGGGTGCCTGGGAGGCTCAGTCAGTTGAGGGTCCAACTTTGGCTCAGGTCCTTCTCAGAAGGCATATTCTGGGCCACTGGACATTGCCTTAGTAGAGGGAAGTACCTGTGTCCGCCTGGAAGAGAAAAGCTCCATGAAATCCAAACGAGGTGCGAGTGGACCCTGGAAACCAGGCTGGATCCCAGCACAGCTGGGTCCTGGGACTGGAGGGCTCGTCTTGAGCGGCCCCTCCCTGCGTGGCGGGGAGGATGGCATGTGCCCCCGGGGGTCCCCTGGGCGGCTGTCCAGGGTCTGCCCCGGGAGTCCCGAAAAGTGCGTTTGTGATCTGAGCCTCACGTTCGGAGATGTCAGTACCAGCAGGTGGAAACGACCACCTGTGCCACCATCTTGCGACCACCTGGGGCCGAAAGCAGCGATCCCGGCCAGACAGGGTCTCGTACGGACTTCACGCTGACTGGTCGGTTTTGACCCAGAATCCTCCTACGACCCACAGGAAGTCGGCCGGCCTTCGGTGTTTCACACGCCGCCTCTTTGAACCAAAGACAGCACAGGCGTGCTGAGACTTTGGCCTAGTCCCTGGGTCCCCAGGCCTCAGTGCCCAGACGCCCTGGTCCGCCCGCGGGCCCCAGGCCTCCACACCTGCCCAGGTGGGTTTCCAGCGCACATGTGCTCTGGCCGGGCTCTGACAACAACGCTCGCACACATCTGACCACCGCCTTTCTACATTATCACTTCTCTGCTTACACGAATGACGGAAACCCGGACATTCTTCTTTACCCACAGTCTCCTTGGTCTAAAAAAGACCCACAGAAGAACGATCCCTTCCCCTCTTTCCTTCCACCAACGTTCTTTCCAAAACTACACACATAATCAAACACGCAGTGTACTACGTGGCTACAGGCCACTAGAGTTCGATGACATACTGAACTGTCTCTGAGTCATAAGAGTTTCGAAATGCAACTTTTTTTCAGCGAAGATAAAAGCAAAGTTAGATGCACCAGTGCGATTAATATGTATGAGACGTAATTTTTTATAATAAAGTTTTAAAAAATATCTCGAATATACATTCCTCTTCCTTTTGGCCTCGTTAGGTGGGAAGTATTACTGTCCTTAGCATCTTAATGAAGCTAACATTCTAACGTTAGCAAAGAGAAGAAATGCTTTGACGTACTCATGTGGTAATTACATTAAAAAAGATTGCTCTCCATTCGTCTTCCTGATTGTACTAAAGCCATCTGTGCTTGTAAAAATAATAATAAACAATGAATTTCATATGCCATCTGTACTTTGCTGTTTAATAGTAATTAAGCTGTAATCCCAGAGCCATCACTTGTTAACTGCGATATTTGCTCAAAGGTAATTATTCTGTAATAAATGATAATCAATCATTTATCATATTAGCAAGAGTTTTCTTCTTCTTACTTTTTTTTTTTACCGGTAGAAATCGCCCTCGTGTATCTTGGCCGTCGTGGTGGAAAATTACTGATTCTGTTGTGTTAAGAGCGGGTTTCCCACAAATCAATTCTAGTGACGCTCCGTGAGACTCCTAATACGCATTTACAGTATTTAAAGAATGAAGTAGCTCTAAATATTGCATCTACCTTATTATTACAAATAAATGGCTTTAGCAGAACTTCTAGAACAACGGAAAGTAGGGAATATTTCCAATCGATATTAGAAAGCACGCCATGGATGTGAAAATACCAGAACGTTTGTCCTAAGTAAGAACAGGTGGACAGAAAACAAAGTTTGATTTGGGGGGAAAAACATAAACTTTAACCACTCGTTCCCCACGGCACACCTTTCCAGATGCCTCACCCCCGGTTTTGGCTCAAGACAGCCTGCCGTCGTTTCAAGAAACGATCTGTAATGTTAAGGTGTGGATTTCTCCTCACCGAGCGGAGACTAAATCATACATATGTAAGTGATAAAACAATTTAGAATATTTACGATTCACAGCAAGCATTCCGTCGTATTTGTAATGTGGCCATGAAGAATGCTTCGGGCTGAAAGCATTCTTTCTGGATTTCACATCCAAAGACTAGAAGGCAGGGTTCTGTCTGTCCTCTGGATTCCTAATATGACCACGAAATACACAGGGTATGTCCACCGGCCTCAGGATCAGGGGGTCTCCTGCTCGGGGGGGACACTGGAAGTGCCTGGAGACATTCTGGTCCTCACGGGTGGGGCTCGAGTGCTGTTGGACCCCGCGGGTAGACAGCGAGCATGCCACAGGCCTTCTCCACGGCTCGGGACAGAGCACGACAGACAATGACCCAGCCCGAGGTGTCAGCGGGTTGAGAAATCCTGGCCCAGATGACCGTTTTGCAGTCAAATAATTTATAAAGGAGGTCAAGCATCGCGGCTTCAGAAGTTTCAGATTGGAATTAAAGGACCAACTACCAGGAACCTTATTCCCCTCGTTTCCAGCAGATCGAACAGGAACCGTCACAGAAACAGAACCATCTCTCTCCAGGTCTGGTCCTAACCCGCAAACACCCGATCCCACTCTGGCTGTTTGAAGCCCCAAAGAAAGATGATTAAAGAAAAGTGGGTAGCTCAAGAAACCGTTGTGAAGACAGCGCTGAGCTCCCTGTAACCGCCGTGAGGCACGTCTCAGGAGCCACAGGGCAGCGCCAGGGTAGCTGGGGCCAGGGAAGCGGCCTCCGTCACCACCCGGAGATGGGAGCGCCGCCGTGCAGGGGACTTTGCTCGCTCGGCAGGCTCCGCAGGCAGGGTCTCAGACAGGTGCATCGTACGGAGGACGCGGCGCGCACAGGCGCTGCTTTGTCGAGGGGGCGGCAGAAGAGAAACGCGTCTTTTCAGAAGACGGGAGTCTGGTCCGGGAACGCGGCAAGACCTCTCGGGCTGTGCAGACGTGACCGCGACCACAAACGACACTTGTGCTTCGTGCCCGATCTTGGGACCAGGACTGCTGCTTGTTCTGGGAAATAATAGGGCTAGACTCTCCGAAGCCCGGGATCCGAGGGCTGGGGGACCCACGGGGTGTTATCTGCTCCGACGACACTCCTCGCTGCCCTGACCCCACCCTCCTCCACGATCAGTCCATGTGAGTCTTCCTTCTGTCGTCCCCCCGTCAGCCGACAAGTGCAGATTGAACGTCTGTACGTGCCAGGCACCATTCTAGAAGACACGGCAGCGAGCAGACTACGCAAATTCCGCACATTTATGCTCCGATCTAGGGAGGGAAATCAACAATATAAATAAGTAAACTCAGGAAGTGGCTCTGGCTCTCGGTCCCAAAGCTGCACATACAGAGGTAAATATTCGGACAAATCTCCTTTATCCAAATTCTCATTACTTGCTCTCTGAAATTCAGGCAGCAAACAGTTACAGATAATGCGTTATCTCCCAGTGTTAAAACTCAACACCCCAACGCAGGAGTCAACTAGAACCAAGGAGTGAAGGCAAGTTTTATGCAATCTGTCAGGTGGTGATAGAGTCCGGGAAGAAAAGTGATTCCGGGAGGGGGAGTGACGGCCGCGGGGGAGGGGGGAGGGACTGCCACATGAACCAGTGTGGGGGGCCGCGCCAGAAAGGGGGTGTTCAGGAGAAGTTCTGAGCAGAGAGAGACTAGCGCTCGAGCTGTGCCCTCTGACGTGGGGGCCCTGGTTTATTTTCTGGATTCTCCAGTTGCATTCGCGCTAACATCTACTGCCGGGAAAGGGACCCAACCACTCACTGATTCAGGAGCGTCTGAAAATCATTCATGAAATTTCTTTACCCGGCACGCGCCTTCATGGCTTCTACTCACCTTCTTTCTCTAGACCCTTCCCTCTCTCTGGGCCATCCACGGCCCACCGTCCTGAAGAACGTACTGGAAGCTCTAGAGTGCAGGGTACAGAAGAGCGGGCTACAGGTGTTGGGGGCTTCTACGTGGATAGCGTGGCATTCGGACTCACAGAGACACGCTCGGATCATCGCTCCGGTCTGATCTTGCAGATGGCTGAGTTGTTAACCCTTTGATTTTCTGAATACACCTGACTTTCCAGACAAATTTGGACGCAGTTTCATCCCCTGGCTGTTATGCTCAGCCCACCATGACTTTCCCCTCAACAGGAGCACGAGAACAGTTCTCGGGATCCAGTAGGTGGATACGTAGCCATTTGGAGAAGGAGCTGGGTCTGGTCTTCTCAGGGCACGGGTCGGGGTAGCGCTGGTTGAAATCCTGTGGTAGGAGAGAGGCAAGGAGTGCCCTCAGTGAGACTTCTTTGTCCTTAGCCAACTATATGGGGTCCTATGGCCAGGGTCTGAGGCACGGCTCACGCTGCCAGGGAATACCTTCCTCCAGTCAGGCATTTTCAGAGCGGAATCGAGTTCTAGTTGTCCTGGAGGCTAAGTCAGTCTTGTCTGATATTCCTGAGGACCAACGTAGATGGCCGAATATTAGAAGTTGGAGCCCCGGCGACTTAATGGATGTGAGAAGGCTGGAGGGAACCCTGGAGATGGAATCTGTGGAGAAGATGAGATCAGCTTGGAAGACAGAAACAGTTTAGGAACACGGTATAGAACAAAGACTTGCCGAAAGGAGGAAAGGGTATGTGAGGAAATTTGGGGGAAACCCTGATCAAATGTGCCGTATTAACTCACTTATTCATGGCTAAGAAAGCCAGAGTAACAACCGGTGCTGATACGTGCGCAGCAAACGGTTCTTCAGAAGAATCCAAAGCCCTGATGTGTAGTAGCTGTTCATTTCTTTGGTGGAACTCCAACCGCGGCTGGCTTCACGCGACCAAAATGGCTCCCTTGAACGAAGAATTGAAATAATAAGGGAGAGCCGCTCCTGTAAGCTGGCGACAGCCAAGGCCAGCACAGCCCTGGGGCTTTTGTTGTTCACTTATGTGGGAAGAAGAAAGGACTCTGAACCCCAGCCACAACCAGAGGGTTCACACACCCTAGCTCCTCAATTCTTGGCACGGTGGGTTTTCAAGGTCTCTTTGTACTTCGGTACAGCCGAGGTCCTCACCCCATCCTTCTCTTTCCTCCCGCTGGAAAGTAAACAAAGATTGACAATAGTCACTTAATAAGTGAGTAGATGATACACTTTGAAACACAGGGGGGAAAAGCTATAAACAAAATAAAATACGTATTTGAAAAGAAGTTCAAATATACATTTTGAAAATAAGCTTAGCACAATAAACTGAGTAACGTATGTCTGAAAGGAGAAACGGAAATGCATTTTCAAAGAAAGCACATTCGATCAGAAACTGCAAAGAAGACCATGAGGTGGAGGGGGTGAAATAGCGGGGCATAGTCATTGCTATCTGACGGCATGTCATCAAGTCGTTTTTTTTTTAATTTTTTAATATTGATTTATTTTTGAGAGAGAGGAGAGAGACAGAGTGTATGCAGGAGAGGGGCAAAGAGAGAGGAAGACACAGAATCCGAAGCAGGCTCCAGGCTCTGAGCTGTCAGCACAGAGCCCGACTTGGGGCTCAAATCCATGAACCGTGAGATCATGACCTGAATCGAAGTCAGATGCTTATCTGACTGAGCCCCCCAGGCACCCCATAAAGTCTAGTTCTTATGGAAGGGCTGGTCTCCCTCTCGGAACTTCCTCTAGGCAGCACAACTGAGTATCGCACACCCCTGAACGCAGTGATTGCTAGGAGATAGGAAGTATCTATCTTTCTGAGCAACAAAGCCATGTGACCCTGGTCCCAGGACATTTTCCTTGCTAAGCTGGAAGAGTCAAACACGCAATAGGAAAGCCAACTCGCAAAACAGAGACCCAATGACTTCGATGGAGCTTCTGGATCCAGCCATTCCTGAAGACTTTACAATGATATAAACGGAATACTTTGTTGTTGTTGCTGTTTTGGTCAGTTTGAGTTGTATTTACGGGTTAAAATTTGCTTAATTGTTCTTCCGCAAGAAATAATAAGTGTCTGAGACAAAAAAGGAGTGATGAATATACCTATAAATCAACTAACGGACTTCCATGCACCCTCCAGAGTCAGCCACCTATGTAATGCACTTGAGTTGGTTCAGTGTTTTGTTTTCTTGATTAAAAATAAATGAGGACTGAATAGGAAATGACAGTTGGGGTCATTTTCCCCAGTTCCTCTTTAAATAATAATGTATGAAATACACAATTATCTCTATCTGTGTTCCAAAACAATAGCAAAATCCCTATGGGTCAGGAAGTTGTTAAATAAAAACAGATTCATTAAAAATTACTGAATGGAGGGGCACCTGGATGGATGAGTCAGGTAAGCATCTGACTCTAGGTTGCAGCTCAAGTCATGATCTCATGCTTTCGTGAGTTCAAGACTCACATCAGGCTCTGTGCTGTGGTGCAGAGCCTGCTTGGGATTCTCTCTCCCTCTCTCTCTGCCCCTCCTCTGCTCATGCTGTCTCTATCTCTCTCAAAAATAAATAAACAATATAAAAAAAATAACCGACTGGAAATCTTGGAAATGAAACCCAGCCATTAGATGAAAATGCTAATAGAGGAGAGTAATAGTAGAGCTGATCCTGATGGAAGGAGAATTGGTAAAATGGAGACTAGAATTGGAAAAAAATCACCCAGAACACAGAACAACAATACAAGTGCTGAAATTATGAAGGGCAGAGTAAGAAGTCCAACAAAAACTTCAAATGTAGATAACAATAAAAACGTTTTCCAGCCTTGAAGAAAAATAAATCTTCATACTGAAAAATGAAAAAGCACTAAGAAAAGTACATTTTATACAGAAAATGTTTCTGAGAAGGCACACATCCAAATAGTCATAATTTTTAAGACCTGGAGGATTCGTTTCAATATGGTGATTACGGTCTCTTTCTCTATCTCTTAAAATAGGAAAACAATGCTATCTTGCCTTTTAAAAAAAATGTTTAATGTTTACTCATTTTCGAGAGAAACAGAGCATGAGCAGGGGAGAGGCAGAGAGAGAGGGAGACACAGAATCAGAAGCAGGCTCCAGGTTCTGAGCTGTCAGCACAGAGCCTGACGAGGGGCTCATACTCACAAACCGTGAGATCATGAACTGAGCCGAAGTCGGACGCTCAACCAACTGAACTACCCAGGCGCCCCTCCTACCTAGCATTTCTGGCACAGTTGCAGAGATTAGTTCCGCGCTCAAGGACGGGAAGGATGCAGGAGTGGTCATTCCTTCCAGATCCTTATTCGGCTCAGCCCTTGGCCTGCGCATACCTTGGAAAATAAGGGCTGAATATAATAATCTTGGTCCAACCGCTGTTCCAGGTGTGGTTTCATCATTGGATGGAATCAACACGCCCAGGGCACCCCGCGTGGAGCTATTGATAAGACGGAGGCATTTTCTTCTTCTCTAAGCCTGTAGGTAAAAGACCAGCACAAGTTTGCCTTCAGGTGGTGGGGTGGCAGTTTGGCTTCTCTTTCATATTTCAAAACTACATTCATATCCTGGTCAGCAGAGCCCTTGTCCACCTCTGCAGCCCACAGGACGTCAGGCCAGGCATTGATGCTACTGTGCTTATCGGATCTGGTGAGCAGGAATCGCGACTCCCCCAAACGCCTTACAAGACACAAGTCATAACATTCAGAAGCCTGACATCATGGAATTTCTAGGCCACCAGTGGTCTGGGCCATGTTGAAGGATCCCTTCCAAAGTGAAGAATATTGCTGCATCTGAGCCCTTATCCCTCTAAGAGACCAATGAAACACCTACTGGGCCTCTTTGGATTTTTGAGGTAACACACACCTCCTTGGACATGACACTCCAACCCTTCTATTAATCATCCAAAGTGCAACCAACCTTAGGTAAGGCTCAGAAAATGACTCTCCCGACAATCACAGATTATGAAGATATTTGTGTCCGTGTGAATGCTCAGCAAAGAGCAATGTTAGAAGAAGAGATCCTTAGTAATCAGGTGGACAGACGATGCGGTCCATCCATGTGCATCAGTCAGTCTCTCTCCCCAGGTACCCTCGCTCTGACTCAGGAGAGTCGTGAACAAAGTGACCAGAACAGCAGGGACGGGGACGGGGGGTATGCATTGGTTCAACTCTACGGACTTTGCCTCACTGGGATTCATCTGACTTTAGCCACCGCTGTGTGACCCTCTCTGCCAACGGACCGATCCTGAGTCCCCAGTTCCTGGAGGGATCAAACATGGACTTTCTGAAAGTTGACTAAAGTAAGAACCTTCCTTTATGGAAAGGGAGTCACTTAGTTATCATTGCCTGCAATGCATTGCCAAAACCATTGTCTACGGTCTTAGAAAACTCCTTATCCGTTGTCACGGTGTGGCACTCGGTGATTCGTCTTATCACAGAGTGCGGTGATTTTCCCTTGCTTACAGAATTCACTCCCCTTATCACGTACTTCAGCCCCTCGAAACAGCTGACTCAATAAGACAGATCAATAGCTTGCAGAAAAGTTAGCTATGGTGCAACGGCCATTCGGCGTGGTGCTGGGCTCCTGTCTTGCAGAACGGAGTCAGCAGGCAAGATACGGCGATGTTACCCTTTAGCCAGGACTCAGGCTGGCACTCAAGGTGGAGCTGATGTCCCAATTCTCTTTCTCTCACTAATACATAGCTGATAAAATGTTACCTTCCTGTCTTTGCGGGTTTGGACTCTGACGATTTATAGGTCTCTGTTCCCAAAGAGAAGTGCCTTCCCTGGGTACCACAAAGGTTCCATAAACAGGAGGCAAGATGACCTCTGGCCCGTGTCATTTCTCATACTGGTGAGCCAGTAGTCAAAGGAGGGGCTTACAGTACTGGCTAGAGCGATCGGTCTTGATGATTAAGGGGGATTGGGTTGTTCCTGCACAGCGGGGGCAAGGAAGAGTGTATCTGGGGGATATCTGACCTCTCGCGTGTCCTGTGGAGAAAGTTAATGAAAAACTTTAACATCTAATACAGGCAGGACTGCCAGAGTGTCCGGGGCCCTACAGGAATGAGTGCTCACTTCACCCCCAGGAGATGATCAGCTGAGGTTCTTGCTGGAAATCAGGCTTTGGATCCCAGCACAGCTGGGTCCCAGGGCCTGAGAGTTCTTCTTGAGCGCCGCCCCCCCTCCCGCCCCCCACGTGGTGGTGGGATGCACGGTGTGTGCCCCCGGGGCGAAACTCAGCATCTGTTCAGGGTCCGTTCGAGGACTCATGAAAGCCATGTTTATGATGATCCTCCTAATGGGAGAACACAAGATTGATGCTTCTAGAATCAGAAATCACCACGTGTGCATCTCTCCCCCGGGTCTCCAGCCTGCTGGCCTACCCTGTGGACTCTTCACTAGCACCTCCATAACTAACCCCTGAAAATAAATCCCTGCCCCACTCTCTCGGTACATCAAGTGGCTATTTTATTATTCTTCAAGTTCGTAACAAGTAATACCAATTGGGACGCTTCCTGAGTTGCAAGGGAACATACTGATGAATGCTAATTTCTTGGTAGTGACAGTGAACAGGTGGTCTCTGGAGAATGTGAAAATGGTTGGCTTATTCAGGACAAAATTCAGTACTTTTGAGAAAATAGTGGATCGACTCAGTTATTTTGGAGTCATGTCGAATCAAGAGGGCGTCCCAATAAAGAAATCCTTCACTTGGTGGTTTTTTCCTGTTTCTACCTGTGCAGACACCATTGGCATCCTGAGGCTGTCTTTGCACCCGTCACTGAGGAAGGCATTTCGCATGATACGACACAGAGGCAATCAGAATGACCAAAAGAAGCTATCCTGGTACTATTCCACAAGTGGCTAATAAAAGGGGATAAAAAACCGAAACTGTTTTCTGTTTTTTAGAAGCCAGTGTTCTGAAAGCAAGGGAGGAAATAAAAGACATGGACGTATTCCATGTCAGAACACGATGGTTTGTCTGGAAGAGATGCTTTAAACATATTTCCTGTCATATGGACGCAGTCTTGTGGACTGCCATGCACCCAGTAGGGCTTCATTCATTTCCAAAAAGGAGAGTTGGGGGGAAACACGGATTCATCCATCACGTTCCATTTCAATATACCCACTTAGAACACTCACTCTTACACAATGAGGTGTTAGCTGTGGCCAAGGAGGGCATATCAGAGCTACTTAGCCAATATGACCCCCAACCACCCTCCTAGACTCTGGTATTACCACCGGAACTAGGTGCGTGTGGGTTCTAGGGGGAGGCAAGGCGACAATGACTTGTTAATGATGTCTCTTCCTTTGGTTGTGTTGAAATAGAAAAAAAACTACTAAATGGAAGAGTTTAAAAAGCAAAGGGAATTGTGTTGTACTTTAGCCATCTGTAATTTGTCAATGTGGGGGGGGGAGAAAGAGGGAGAGAGAGGTTAAAAGTGGGATACATCTGTGCTGCATATATTCTGTTAGTAAAAGGTACAGAAGTCAAGTTTCTATACATTTGGAAACCATTATATCTTTAAAGAAAAGAGAAAAAAGCGGTTACTAGGTGGAAGTTGGTTCCAGGCTGTACAGAGAGCTGAGGTGGCCTGAATCGTCAGCGCGTAAATGACAAATCCCTCACCAAGCTTGGTGCAAGGTGTGCTTACTTTTTGCCGCTCTCCTTCCATAAAGAAGTCAGTTGAAAAGGATAGAGCATTTAGCAGATGTGGCCCGGGATGGCAACCTGGTCCTGGAAATGAACGTCGGCCATGTTTTCTCCCATAACCTAGTAGGTTCCTACTTTCCTTGGGTTTCACTCCTGCATCACTGAATGTAATTTTAAATCACAACGTATTTTAGTGAGAAAACGTGGTGGGTTCTCAACCTGGCCTCCAGTTAGTCGACTGGAGACTCGGTAGAGATCGCTTTTCTCTCTGTCGCACAACTGACTGCCAGTTGTTTTCACGCACACAGATGAAAGTTGCTCTCTCACTGAAGGCTGCGTCCTTCACTTCCAGAAGATAGTAGAAGCTTGCAAAGCGATTCCCTTCTCCAAATAGACCAAACCTGTTACGGAAAATTTGACTCTTCAGAGATGAAAATTCGAAACAATTTGTATTATCCACTTTGGTTTGGTAAAAAGGAATTAATCTCTTCTCCTTTTTCCAAACCCTTATGCCACTCAGTGTGTGTGTGTGCGTGTGCTTGTGTGTGTGTGTTGAAAGTCTTCAGTTCATCCACTTTTATTTCTATTTCGTAGACATTAAGTTTTGATGAGCAAGTCGTCTTGGAGCCTAACGAAGCTGCCTCTCGAATTTCACAAGCATTAATTCTGTTTCACGAATGAATCAGAGTCCAACGGAAGCTGGTCATTAGCTGGATGTCCCTACTTTGAGTGGAATGATGAAAAGAAAGTTTGGGCTTCCTCGTCTCCTCGGTGGGATTCGGGGTCTTAGGAGAGCAGAACCCCCGGAGCCGGCCCCGCAGATGGGAGTCCTCAGTGCCCAGCTGGCCCCTTCCTTCTCCACTGTAGAATCTTCCCAGAGTAGAAGCTTCGTCTCATGGGATTATCTCAGGAGAAAATGAAAACAGACAAGTGTCCCCGCAAATTAGTCTGGGATCGGGAGTGTATTAAGGGAATTGTACTTTCGCCGGGCTGCTCTGAGTGGCTTTCGCTGTGGCTTGGCTCAGTGGACCATCATTTTCATTTGGGCCACAGCTCGGAAGTGCCCATTCCTGATACCAAAAGGGAGTTAGACAAAACGACTTCAGAGAAAATAATATGACCTTGATGGTCACTAACAAGAATAGTCACATGGGCTATTATTTTTGAGAACTGCTTGGGGGTGAGTCTAAATCATTCCAGCCTTTGGAAGGAACGCTAACCTCCCACACCTGGGGCTGGATTTTGCACCTTAGAACCCCGGCAAAGATTTGAATGTATCGTTTGATGAGGACGCTCCATTTATCTGTAAACATATGAGAAAAACTCAAACCCTTGATGAAAGGCAAAACCGCAAGAATGTGGCTTGAATGGAAGCTATATGTGTGCACCTTCAAATTCAGAAACAGAGGGAGATAGTGTAGGTTTGGGTTCAGTATGTGTGTCTCTGAACGGGAGCGATGCCGTGTGCCTCGCAGCAGTAGGGCAATGCGTCCATCCCTCTCCTCCTCATCTCTCAGAAACCATTTGAATGGAAAGCAATCAGAGAAGGGTTTCTTCTCCCCACCCAGTCATATCCCCCCCATCACTATCTCGGAAGGAAAGTTCCCAGGGAGCAGAATACTCCTAGTCTGGGCCGGATAACTACAGAAAGTCTCCCAAAGGTGACGCCTCCAGGTGGGACACCTGACTCACGTGCATGAAGTGTCAGGTCATCATACGGGTCCTTGGAAATGCCACCGATTGTGTTCTGGTGGACCTGGACTCCAAGCCCAGCCCGGCCGAGTAGCCCCGGGCATCATGCTCTTTTCGGGGGCTCCGCCTCCTTGTCTGTAAAATAGGGGTTAAGACTCCTGTCTCAGGGCATCGTGAAGGTTTGATGGCCACGTGAGGCTCTTACTTTGATGCCTAGCTCCTAGAAGCCACTCGGAATTATTTCCATCCATCGGTATGTTTGGAGGAAACTCACACAAAATTTACATGTTTTCTCCTCAGTGCATCAAAATAAAAGCCCTGAGTTCTTCCTTCCAAATGAGTTCTTCTTCGGGGAACCAGCCCCAGTAGGTGAGGGCGCCTTACACCAGGTGCTGCAGGGGAACCTCCACCGGCACGGGAAGCACTCCTCGGCACAAAACATGGAAAGTGCAGAGTCAAGCTGGAATGCAGAAATCCACTGAAACTCTTACAGGCCTTTGAAACCAAGGTCACCGACCCTCTCAAGGCCCCTTCTGCATTTCTCACGTGAGCGGGTCTCGAAGACACACAGGAGGCGCACAGAGCCGAGGAACCAGAGCTTCGGCGGCGTGCTCGCTTGTGGACGTGAAATAGCATGAACACTAAAGAAAGTCTGTAACCGGTGAATGCCGAAGGGCTGGGCGCAAGGGCGGGAGTTTCACACGGAAAGAAGAGAAGAAAGCAGAGGCACGGAGAGCGTAGGAGACGTTCCTCGGACGCGACGCCGTCGGGACACGCTTGGTTCTGTGACAGCAGCCAGCCGGGGCTCTGAGGTTTGTCCCCCCTTCTGCTTGTCCATCGCAGGCCAGCGGGGCTCCCCTCTCCTACCAGCCCATCCCGACTCTGCGGCCGAGGCCTAGAACGGCGGAGGCCAGCTTGCGCTCGTGATCCAGGGAAAGGTATGGGTCCTTCCGGGCGGTTCCTGACAACAACCGAATGTGTGGCCTGGCAAGGACAAGGACACGCTTTCCATAACCCGCTGACCACAGCCGCCACGTGGCCCTAACTCCATGATGGGGACCCTTCCAGGTCCCCAGAAGCAGAGGACAGGGGAGATCAGGCAAACAGCTCAAATGAGGCTGCGTCCTCTTTCCTGAGTCCGCTTATGCCGGCCTCGAGGCCGCGGCTGCGAACAGATGGGTGAACCGGGGGCACGTGCAGAGACGCGGGCAGGAAAACCGTGTGTCTCCACCAGGTTTGGGGTGAGACTTGAGTAATCACGGTGCAAAGTCCCAGCGTATGGATGGGTCCCGGGCATCAGAGGAAAGACTCGCAGGTTCTAGAGTTCTCTTCTTGGGAGGTGGTGCGGGCTGAGCAGCACTGGGGGAACCAAAGGGACCCGTCACAGGCACATCAGTCCCGGACAAACGTCACAAGGACAAAACGGGGCTGATGATGGGTTGCTTGGAGCATGGGGGTCACTCTGGGGAGGCTCACGCTGCTCCGAGCGTCGTCCCTCACTGGGCGTGTTCCAGAGCTGATCAGAAATCGAAGGCAGCGCAACGAAGCTAAGGACGGCCCCCCAGACACGGACGGAGACCCCACCGCCTGCCCACAGCGGCGCCGCCTCACCCTTCACCAACCACAGAAATTCGGTCATTCAAGGGGCGGCTTCTGTGACGCAGAGCTACAACACCAAGCGGTCACGCGTGTCATTGAAGCCTGTCTTGGGCAGGAGCACCCGGGAGGCTCAGTCGCTTCAGCGTCTGACTCTTGATTTGGGCTCAGGTCATGGTCTCACAGTTCGTGGGTTCGAGCCCCCGCCTGGGGCTCTGCGCTGACAGAACGGAGCCTGTTCGGATTCTCTGTCTCCCTCTCTCTGCCCCTCCTCTGCTTGCTCTCTGTCTCTCTCTTCCAAAATAAATAAACAACAACAAAAGATGTGCGTTTTTGTGTAAACACACACCCTAGGGCAGAGGTTCTCAAAGTCTGGGCCCCACGCACCTGTCAGTGGTCCTCAGACACTGGCTAGAAAGGCAGACTGACAGGCCCCGGCGCCAGCCCCGGCCTGCGGAACCAGAAACTCCACCCCGAGGGGTGGCCTGCGCGCCCCGTGACTGCCCTAGAGATGATTCTGGCGCACGCTCAGGTGAGAACCAGTGCCCTAAAACACATCATTTTTGGATTCACTGAGATTTTAAGAGTTTATCTCCTATAGTAGTTCTAAATCCTGGGTGAAATTAGAAATATCTGGAACGCTTATCAAAAAAAAACAAAAAACAAAAAAATACACGTGCCCCGGCCACACTCCCAGAGACTCCAGTTCAACTCGCCTGGGACAGGACTCCGGGTTTGTGTTTTTGAAAAGGCTTCCCAGGGGCTGGTGTTTGTGCAGCGGAGGCTGGAAATCGAGGAAGCCCAGCCCCTCCTTCCGCCGATGAGGGGAGGAGGGGGAGAGGCTGAGGGGCCCAGGCCCGGAGCCGGCCCAGAGACCCCCAGGCCCCCATGCCCGCAGCACCGCGAGCCTCAGGCGGCGTCGAGGGAAACGCGCGCTGTGCAGCCTGTAAAATCAAATCATCGCTGCATCGTTGTCAGGATTCACGATCTGTTTGGGGCCTGGATGAGCCGTAAGCAAGCATCTCTGCTCCCGCTCCAGCCCTTAACTAACAACCGCCTTGCTTCCTCAGCCGTCCTAGGTTCCTGCACACACACTGTGGCTCATCCTGCGTGGTGACCAGCGGGTGACGGGATAATGATGCAAGAAAGAGACGCAGACGTTGTGTTGAACTGGGTTCTTCTGTGCGGTGCCCATCAGGAACGAGGGCAAAACAGCAGGGTTCAAGGGCGGTGATCGCGGTCTTCTAAAAACCAAAGAATGGCTCCATTTCAGAGCCAGATGATTCAACCGTTAAGTGTAATGTTCTCGCATCTTCTGAGTCCATTTAATTTTGCGGGAAGTACCGCTTGACCTTTTCTTGGATGCAAACCTTGGCAGGGGCCGTGAAAGGCAATGTGGGGACCGCCGCCCTCTCGGCCCGTCCACCTGCACCTGCTGGCCCCGCCCCCACCGCAGGTGCACAGCCCGACCAACAGGTGCCGGTGGCCGCCTTCGCCGCGCGCTGGAGGCCGCCACGCAGCAGGGCAGATGGAAACCAGGCGCTGTTTCTCATCGGCGACGTCTGTCTTCCCCCCTCCACACAAAAGAATGATTTCCCAGGCCCTTTCTCCTGTCCGACATTCACACTGGAGGACAATAGCCGTGAAGAACACAGAGCTGGCTGGAGGCCTCCGGAAGACAAAAGCGCAGCGCAAACGGGGTGCTTTGCTGATGTTTGCAACCAATATTTGCAAACCTGGGTTGCATTGTGACCTCGTGGAGCTCCCCTCCCTCCCCCGACGCTGGGCGTTCTCACAGGGGAGGTTTGACAGCGGCTGTGGGCCCGGTCACCTGATCTCCTTCCCATTGTCCTGCGCTGGGAAACCATCAGGGCGTCCCGAAACAGGCTGGGGGTTACTATAGCAACGCCACCCAAGCTGCCGAGGAAGGAGGCTCGTGGGCTGGGAAACCGTGTCATTTCAACCCTGACTCTCAGAGTTTGGAACATGACTCTAAACCGACATATCAGAATACAAGAAGCGGGGTTTCCAGAAGGGCGTGGAGCTCGGGGGTTCTGTTTCCAGACACGGTTTCAAGGCGTCCCGCGTCAATCAGCTCATTACAGAGGGCGCGCGAGCCACTTCCCGGACCAGCTGAAATTTGTGAAACAGGTGTCTGACCTCAGCTTCCAAAACCTCTTGAAAGCACAGGCTGGCGGGGGTTTGGGAAGCAGAACAGAGGACAGGTCGAGCCTGACGGTGCCCGGGCTGGAGCAAGCGCCCCGCTGAGGAAGGCTTCGTGGGGCCACAGACCTGTATTTAGGTCAAGATGGGGCCTGGGTATCTCTGCACCCTGGTCAAGGAGCCTCAGGCCTCTACAGGAACAGCTGCAGCAAATCTTCAGTTCTTCTGTCTTCACCGACAGCCCTCTGTCTACTGTTCTCGACTCACTAATACTTTCTTTTCCTTCTCACGCTGTTACTGAATCGTCTACTGCAAGTCTCCAATGTGCGTCTTCCACCTTTCTGTCATGTTCACCGAGTCCCTGAGCCACTGGGCGAGTCGCGGTCACGGCCGGGCCAAGTCCTTGGTCCCCACGGACTGGCTCCCTGAGCTAATTCCTCCGTAGTCCCTTTCCCTGCTTGGAACGACACCCACCCTGAAGGAATGAAGTCAGATAATGAACACGAAGTGTGTGACCACAGTGGGGACTTGGGGCAGAGTCGTGCCTAGAGGCAAGCTCGGAAGAGCCCAACGAAGATGACTGACCGCTCGGGCTCAGGCAAGGGGGGTCCCTGTCACGGGCCTTATGCAGGTCCTCCCCCAGGCCTTGTCCTCCTGAAAGGACAAGACAAGACGCTGAATGAGCCAAGGGGACACGGCTCCCTGGAGCCACGCTTCCTTTGCTAGTGCCCCCACTGCTGCCCAGGAGACCCGACATCCGAGGAAACAGTCTGGAGTTTGCTTCCGAGGCCTGCGAGCACATTCTAGCCCATCCTCGGGAGGGGCTCCGCAGTCCCAGGTAGCCGACAGGGGGCTGTCGGTGGGGGGCGGATGGGACTGGACAGGCAGCCAGGCGCCCACCCACACACCCCGGGAGGTGAGGGGGTTGGGCTACTCCCTGCTCCTCCTGGGTCCGGCTCTGAAATGGGAGTCTGAGCGCCCCTAGTGCTATCCTGGTCTTTCCGAACATTATCTCAATATGTGTGTCAAAGCAGACAGACAGAATTATATCTTCTTTAACCGTTTGCTGGTTTGATCTATGGCTTCTCTTCAAATGGTGCGAAGGTGCCATTTGCGTGCTGCGTTGGGTGCAGCCGCCGCCCGTGACGGCGTTCACACGCACAGAGGACAATCACACGTATACACGGCACGTATATTAACACCAAGAGACGGTTCCACGCAGCGATCACTTCCAGTGTTGTTTTTTTTTTTCAAAAGTGTTTAAAAAAAAAAAAAACAACTGTACAATGATCGGTCAGACAACATCGGAATGGATGTGTTATACACGTGATAATAAAATTGCCAAAGGGGTCAGAAGGGAGGGAGAGAGAGCTAAAATTCCTTCTTGGGAAAAACCTCACGCAAGTTTCCTTCTTTCCTCCTTTCTAACCGGCTTTCCAGAATTCGTAATCCCAGAGAAAAAGGTGACAGCAACACACAGAGCTAAATATCCACGGTTCACCGAGAGCACGAGGACAGTTGGGTCTGGGAGCGGGTCTTCCCTTGGATATTAGAATGCATTCGAATCGCTTTTCCGCCCCGACCTTAGGTTGTCTGCGTGCGATCCGGATTCAGGCAGCAGAGATGAATTAAGTGGCGGCAGGGAGGGATTTTCTAGGCAGAGCAGGTGGTTGCCTAGGGCGGCACAATATTTCCTCGAGTCTGTGATTGGAGGGCCCGTAAGCTGCGAGGGGGTGCGCGCCTTGGTGGCTCTTTTCCCCCGTCTTGCCGAGGGCAGCGAATTCTCAGCACCACCCTAGGGCGTCGGAGGCCTCTGAATATATTTACATCTCTAATTGAAACGGGGAGGGAAGGGGAGAGGAGGGCATTTGTTTACTGTTTCCTGGGCTTCTGAGGAGTATTTAACTTTCTGTCTCTGTCCCCGCCGTGGCTCCTGTGATACCTCAAGGCTGAGAGAGGTGGTGACAGAGCCAGGCTTGTATGTAGGTGACACGGAGGTCACGTGAAGGCTGTGCCAGCCCAGGCAGACCAGAGAGACAGCTGGCGCTCCCGCCCGCTCCCCTTTAGTCCCGTGCCTGTCTCTAGAGAGCGTGGACATGGGTTCGACAATGCGGCCGAGCTCCTGAAGCAGGTCCAAACGGGCACCTGGTGCCCACAGCTGCAAACACCATCTGTACGGGGCGTCACACCGGCTCAGGTTGTCTGATCCTGAGGGAGCCTCGGTGAGACCCAGCGCATTCCCCGAGCAGGCCTGGCTCCTCTGTAGCGCTCGTTCACTTCGTGATGGAAATTACACGTCTCGGTCCAGCCTGGAGCCCAGGAAATAAACAACCTGCAGCCCGGCGCCACGGGCCTTACGACGGATGGAATGATCTGGAATGGGCATCGCTCAAAAGCCGATTCTGTATGACGTGTACGGTGCTCTGTGAACCCATCACTCGAAAGGCGGGTTCACCATCATCACCGCGAGACTGCAAGGGACAGGCACGCGAGCTGCTCGGAGGAAGTCCCCTAGCTGGGAACTAACGGATTTTAGGAAATATCTTAAATTAGCCAGGATCCTTGGACCCCGTTGCTGGAGTCCGTGGAAGGCCACAGGAGAAAGGCTGTGGAACGGAGGCTCCGTGGCGGTGGTGGTGATGGCTGGTGCCTGCCTCTGTCTGCAAAGGGACGTGCTGGTGGCCAGCAAGGCCACCACCGCAGGCAGCGCGGCTACCCAAAGAGTGAATTGTCCCCGCGGAGACTACGGCGAGAAGGAACGGGAGGCTGGAGCAGTCAATGGTGTGACGCTTTCTGGACACTTCCTATTGGGCAACCCTTGGGACTTGGAGCTTGCCATCCTCTTGAGCTGAACCCTACCCGGGCCAGCAAAAGATTTTTCCTCTTTCTTTCAAACGCGATTTTAAGTATTTTCTGATGTGTAGGGTATTAGTTCAAAGTACTTCCCAATGAACACATTCCCACGTCAGTGTGTCCGGGTAACTCACCATCGGTGGGAACTAAGCCTGCACATCCGTGGGAGCAAAAGAAACCTGGGTAGCCCAAGCAAACAGGCGTCATCGATGCGACGCTATGGCTGACTGCTCCTGAGAAAATGCATTGAAGCCTCATGTTTAGAACAAATCTGCAGCAGACAGTGGAGAGCCAAAGAGGCCAGGGCTGCAAGACTACGTTGGAGCCTGAAGTCTGAGGCTTCGGGGGAAATTCTGGGTCTATGACAATGGTCAGGTCTGCACGCAGAAGAGTGATGAGCCAACCTCTTGAGGCAGATGCTTCCAAAAATGTATAATTTTGCTACAGTGAAAATGGGAGAAAGGCCACAGTAGAAAGTGGCAATATATGGGCCATCACAAGATCGAGACGTCATCTGTAGACCTCTGTCAGATATGCCCTTTGCGCACGGAAGTTCACAGTCGCTGTTTAAGCCCAGGAGCTCTGGCAAATAGAGGAAGATCAAATTTGGATTTTATTTATTTCTGGGGGCATGAAAATGTCAACCACGCAGAGCAAAGGGCAAAACTGGCATATCTTGAGCGGCTTTGCCTTCCTCCAAGAGTGGTCATTACCACACACCTGGCACTTTTTAGTGGCATCCCCAAAGGCAACCAGTAAAAGCTGGGGGATACCACCAACCGACAGGAAAAACTGGGTTTTCAGGCTTGATGGTAAAAATGTCCATGCCTATTTTGAGGGCGAAGGACAATATACTCAAATCGTCCCAAGAAGAAACAAATGATGGTGCTCGTCGCTTTACCACACCTGTTGGGTTTAAGGCTATGTAAAGTTGGCCTTGAAGGTGAGCCAGCTCATGGGCTAGAAGCCCAGACATGTGGATGGAGCCACTGGTTTCACAGGCACCTCTGTCTCTCCTTGTTTCCAATACCAGCTGCAGTGAGTCTGTTCTTAGAAGTCACATTCCGGAAAGTCACGCTCCTGACCACGGGATTTTTACCCTCCGTGCCATCTCCTTTACCACTCGACGGAGGAGAATAAAGAAGCAAACCAAACAAGTCATGCTCTCGGGTTTCTAACTCGTATGAACCTCGGTAATTCACAAGAAATAAGCACATAGAAAATAAGTTGCTAACGTGTCAGAAGACTTTCTTGCCAAAAGTCTTTCTTTCATATGAGCCCGTACTCACGCTCAGCGTCTCCGGAAAGACGTGCTGCCTTTGCCGCTAGTTTGAGCTTGAAGATACCCAGACCAACGGACTGGGCATATCGTAGGAGAGTTCTCTGAAGATCCTATAATAAAGTTCCTGAAAAGGCTGTGAGAGGTACCCCCACAGGAAGAAGGGTCCTGAGGTGCCAGCTTCCCTTCTGACTACCTACCTGATACTATCTAGTGTCTGTGCTAACCTCTGCGGGACTGCCTCTATCCTTCCACAAAACAAAGGAGGGGAGAAAGGGATCAATCAGCAAGGTCTTTGCTCCCCAAAGCGTGTTCATTGGTACGCAAGTTCTGGAAGTTCGCTTTTGAAAAAAAAAAAGATTCAGATTTCTTAAATTAGGAAATACTATATATTATATTTTCTTAATGATTTTCTGTGATTCTTTCCCCATGAAAAGATTTGAGATGTTTTCAGTAAAAAAATAAATAGCTTCAGTCCTCTTTCTCCAATCTCCATAGATGTGGAAAAGCCTTTATCAAAACTCAACATCTGTTCAGTATACAATAAGAGTATTCAAGAAAATAGAATGTTTTCTTAATAAAAGTGTACATACCATATGCACACATCATATATATGCAGATAGATACATAGTGTCCAATCTGCCATATTTCGTTTTATTTTATCTCATTTCATTTCATTTCATTTCATTTCATCTCATTTCATCTTGTTTTAATTCCAGTATAGGTGACATACAGTGCTATATTAGTTTTAGGTGTGCAATACGGTGATTCAACACTTCCATACATCAGCCCGTACTCCTAAGGACAAGGGCACTCCTTAATCCCTCTACCGTATTATTTAATGAGGGAGATTCTAGAGACACTAGAGACATTTCCCTTAGGGTCAGGAGAGAAGCAGGGATGACAACTATGTCCGCTACTGCTCAACATTTAGTAGAGGTCATAGCCAATTTGATCATACAAGATAAATCAGTTAGGCATGAGAATGAGTAAAATAGTAAGATTTTCTCTATTTACAGATGGCATGTTAGTGTACTTTGTAAAATCTCGACCACGAAAGAATTCTATGATGTAACAGAATATAGAATTAACACACAAACAACAGCTTCCGTATGTACAAACGACAAGCAGTCAGAGGAAGTTCCACTTGCAATCGCAGTGAAAAATTTAGTCCTTAGAAATTACGTAACAAGAACCGTGTACAACCCATAGGAGGAAAATCTGAAAGTGTTCATGAAAGTTGCAAAGGTCAACTTGACTAAATGGAAAACCAGCTCTGTGTTCTGGATGCAAAGACCCAACATTATAAAGATGTGTGCTGCCTGTAGGTTGATTTATAAAATCAATGTTATATCGATAAAAATACCAAACCAACCATGTGCAGTCTTAGATAACTGGATAAAATTCATACAAAAAACTGACTTGCAGACATACTCATGAGGAGTCTGAGAAACAAAAACGAAGGGTGGGGCTCACGCTGTCAGAGATGAAGATTGATAACACTCTGTAGTGAACACAGTGCGGTACTGACGTGGGTATAGCCGATCGACCGGTGGGAAAAATCAGACCCACGTGCCTATGGAAATTTACGAATTTACAACAGTTGCTTGACCCACTGGAGAAAAGATGGTGTTATTACAAAATAGTGGTAGAACAAATGAGCAGCCATTTGAGAAAAGACAAAGTCAAATTTTTCTAAAATTTTATTTATTTTTGAGAGACAGAGAGAGACAGAGCACTAGTTGAGAAGGGCAGAGAGAGAGGGAGGCACAGAATCCAAAGCAGGCTGCAGGCTCTGAGTTGTCAGCACAGAGCCTGACGCGGGGCTTGAACTCATGAACTGCGAGATCATGACCTGAGCCAAAGTCGTACGCTTAACCGACTGACTGAGCCACACAGGAGCCCTGGAAAAAGACAAAATTAGATTCATATCTCAGTCTATACTTAAGAATATACTCCGAATTGATTAGGAAACTAAATATAATTAAAGAAATCATGCAAGTGCTGGAAGAAAAGGGGTTAAATTTTCTCTACACTGGATGTAAAGGGAAGTTTTCTAACAATGGCTGAAAATTTAGATGCAATAAAAGAAAAGATTGATAAATTTGACTACATAAAATACATAAAAACTATATGTTGACAACTCATAAGCAAAAGGCAATTGAAACCGGGAGAAAATATACAAAACAAATAATTCAGACAAAGAGCTGATACCCTTCACGTACAAACATCTCTTAAAAATTGAGAGACCGAGGGTAAAATAGATAAATGTAAAAAAAAGATATGAACAGAACTCTCTCTCTCTCTCTCTCTCTCTCTCTCTCTTTCTCTTAATCTAGCTGGAAGTCTGTTGATAATATTTATCTTTCCGGAAAACCAGCTTTTGTTTCCATGATAATTTTTTTATCGCTTGTTCTTTTGTATTTTATTGATTTCCATTCTCTTTTTCCTTCCTTCTACTTTGGTTTTGATTTGTTCTTCTTTCTGTGATCTTAAGGTGAAAGTTTATATCACTGATTTTGAAACTTTCTTCCCTTCTTATGTAGCCTTTTAAAGCTCAAAATTTCCTTGAAGGCGTTGTTTTAGCTCCATCTCCCAGGTTTCGTATGCCGTGATTTCCATTTCCCCATCCCCTTAGTTTAATAAATGTTATATATTCAACAGCTTTAGAAATACAGAAAAATTAAGAAGATGCTAGAAAGAGCTCCCCTCTACTGGTACACTCAGCTTCCCTCGTAATTAACAAGTAGGGGGCCCTTGCTATAATCGATGGATCGATATTGATCGATTCTTTGTTATTAAATTACTCCCAGAGTATATTCAGATCCCCTTCATTTCACTTAATGCCTTTTTCTGTTCGGGGATCTCACCCAGGGTCCCCCATTGCATTTCCTTGCCTTGTCTCCTTAGGCTCTGCTTGGCCGAGAGTTTTCTGGGACTTTCCTTGCACTTGACAGATATGAGGATTGGTCAGGTCTTCTGCTGGTGCATGGCATTTGTCTGACGTTTTTCTCATGATTAGGTTTCTAGGAAGACCCCCCGCCCCGGCCCCGAGATAAAGTGCCGTTTTCATCAGGCCATATCAGGGGTTCTTATTATAGACACGACTTAACACGGTCCGTGCTGATCTTGGTCGCCTGGTTCAGGCTGTGGTAGGTCTCTGCGCTGTCAGGTGGGGAGTAACGCTTCTCCAAGGTGAAGAGTCTGTATAACTTGTCTGAAATTCTTCTGCATGGAAGATTTTCCTATTCTTATTGATTGATTGATTGATTGATTGATTGGTTGATATTAGGATGAACTAAAGGGTATTTATAGTTGGGTTATAATATAATAATACTTTATATGTTACGTTTTCACATCATCTTTCCAACATATGAATATATTAGAATAAACTTCTAGAAGTGAAGTTGCTGAACCAAAGATTATGTACTTTTCAAATTTTGATAAATGACCAAATTGCTCTCCTTAAATGTTGTTCGCATCTTTACTCCCCCAGTCAGACGTGGAAGCAACAATTTCAGCAACACAGTATGTTACAAAATGCATCGAACCTTGCCCTGGACAGAAGCTCTCATAGTTTTTCTGTGTTTGCTATTTATTCATTGGAACTAACCACCAAGACGTGCTTGCGTGCCCCCCCTCGGCCCCTTCTCCTCAGAGCCCGACGCATTCTGGGGACGCACTTCATTCCCATCTTGTACGAATGTGAGGTTAGATCGGGTGGCCACTGACTTTGAAGAATTGGACTCTGTTGGTCTTTCTCTGGGATCTGAGACCACTGGGGTCCGCCTTCCGCATCTTCCATGTTTGACACTCACTGCTTTTAACAGACTGTCCTCCTATTCTTTCTCCTTCCTCCCTACTCTCTCTCTCTCTCTCTTCCTTCCTTCTTCCTTTCCTTCCCTTCCCTTCGTTCCTTCCTCTTTATTGTTTGTTTCATCAAAGGTGAGATTTCTTTGTTCCCATTTTGCTTACCTTGGAGTTCTCTCCAGAGGGGGAACCCGGCCTCGCTCCGCCATGGTGAAAGCAGAAATCCTCACCAACTCTGACCTGATAGGTGTCTACCTCATTTTGAAGGATTTTGTGACATTTTCTTTTTAGCCTCACACAGGCGTGTCTGCATTATTTGAATCTAAGGGCAGTCACCTGCTGTGGTAGATTGGTAGCCCCTCCCTCCCCGATGACCGGAGTGCTCACTAATTTGAGACGCATGTTTTCTATGTCTTCACGTAAGTGAATGGTAAAAGCATTTGACTGGACTTAATCCTATCAGAACCTTTTGGCTTGCTGCTAATGACTTCCTTTCGGGCTGATATCGGTGCATTAATCACCACTTTTTTTTTTTTTTTTACAGTTATTTCCTACTTTACATGGCATTCGGTTTGACTATCAGTCAGCTCATGTCATCCTGTTGTTTCCGTGAACATTTTAAACAAGGTGCTGTCACGAGCTTTGATGAGACCCAGACACGCTGCGCCCGTGTCATCCCGCCAGCTGCCAGTCTCGTAAGGGCGTCAGAGAACCAATGAGGTATGACTTGTTGACAGTGAACCCCGCTGACTCCTTGAAATTATTGCTTCTTTTTCCAAAGGGCTTACGAATCTATTGTCACTCCACAGTCCCCTCCACAATGGTTCCAGGAACTTCCCTGTCATCGAGTGCTTCTGAGGTTCCGGGTGCTCCTGGCTCTGCCCTCTCACTTTCTTGGTGGTTCTCCGCAGATAGCTGAACTTGGTCTTGCAATTACACAGTTATGTGCTGTGCACCTCGGGACGAAATGCAGGGGCATGTGGGGACTCCATCCTTGTCAAGGAGTTAGTGCTGTCTGATCGTCTGCTCAGCAATCCAGGACTCCACTCCCTAGGGGAACCCTCCCAACCACCCTGGAAAGATGGATTGTGCTAAAAGAGAATGTTGGCGGGGCGAGGGGGGCAAACAGCAGAGGAGCAGTTTTGACGGTCATCTATGAACCCAGAACCCAAACTGCGGCCCCATGCGGTTCTTGATGGCACTTCCTGTTCTGAGCATTTTCACAAAGCCCCTGGGGCCATTAGCCCTTTGGCAAATCATTTCTCCTTTTAAAATGGGGAGAATCATGTCCCGACCTGAGAGTCCTCTTCAAGGACGGAGATTATACATTTCACGTACTCAGAACAGTGCCAGCCACCTGCAGCCCAGCCTCAAAAGGAGCTGAGGCATTGTCGTCATCAATATCCGAGGCGTTCTAATGGGCACACTCCCCCTGGCATCAGCTTTCCTCTCCTGATAGGAAGAGCTGACCGCGACATTTCCAGAAGTTCTTGATTTTGTGTGCCTGCTGGTACTTTTTGTGCCTGGCTTTGTACGATCTGAACTCTTTGGAGACACGATTTTACAATCAGCCTCCCCAATTATCTTTCTCGGCAAACTCACCAGTGATATAATAAGGATTTTTAAAATATTATTTATCTGTCTCAAATGGTGGCTTCTTTTAGAGTCTCTGGTCATGACTTTCCTCTTCTCTGCGTATCGCATAGAACTACGATTTCTGCTGATTTCGCCTCCATAAAGTTGCTGATTCTCCCTCCTTCCCTTCATCTCTCTTGCTACCATCTTTCACTATTTCTTGGCATTTCTCTTTTTTATTAGTTCAACATCTTTTGTGCCAGGTTCCCCGACATTAGATCTGCCCTCCGCAGCCACATGGCTATTTCTTAGACATTAATTTCATAATGATACCAGCTTGCCAAAGAATTCTCAACGTATTAAAATCTCTTCCGAATCAGTTATCAGGAAATGGAAACACCAATAAAAAAAACAGCAAAGATTGTGCTCATATGTATCACGTTACGATCTGTTTCATGCTTCAGCATTAAACACACAAAAAAGAGGGGCGCCTGGGTGGCTCAGTCGGTTGGGTGTCTGACTTTGGCTCAGGTCACGATCTCACCATTCCTGAGTTCTAGCCCTGCATCGAGCTCTGTGCTGTGTAAGTCAGATTCTGTGTCTCCCTCTCTGTCTCTGCACCTCCCCGACTCATGCTCTTTCTCTCTTTCTCTCTCTCTCTCAAAAATAAATAAAAACATTAAAAAAATAAATACACAAAAAGGAAAATCTTGATGAGGCCATTCTTCTAAAAGCTTTCACCACGTGTTTGCAACTAACGTTAGAGCTTTGGATAAAGAGCCTAATAGATAATTATTATAAACCCGTAAAAAGGGAACAGGTTTGTTACCTCTTAACCCTTCTTGGAGTTCCTTTCATCTCTGAGTGTGGATTTCTGTGAACCTCTTCAGGTGGGATTTCTTCCAGAGGCCGTAGCTTGAAAATCTCTACTAGGGCTACGTTGGCTCACTTAGGAGAAGCGAAGAGCGTACCGCATGTGGGCAAATGAAATATGTGGAGAAAAATGCTAAATGCTAAATAGACATCTCGAATATCGGCATCTACTAATTTTATCATCCACATTTTCGAAGAGTTTACTCTCTTTGGAATCAAATCTGTTTTATGTAAAAAAAAAATAGAATGTTTTTCGAAGAAATTTGAGTTAAAATACATGGAAAAATTACCACTTGTGCCGAAGCGGAAGTTCTGAATAATTCAAAAGGTCACAAGTGAATTTTTGCTTCAAATAAATGGGTAGATAGTTACGTATAGATATAGATATTGGTAGAAATATAGATATACAGATAAATCACCTCCAAATAGCAATGGAAATGCATGACAAACCTACTGATCCCTATTCTAACGCCCAAATGTTTTGTTTATAACACGTTTGAGATATAATCACCATTCTCAATGCTTTCACATTTTCATTGCTATTGTAGTGTCGTGTACTTGAAAAAACTACATTAGAATCCTTACTAATAAGATTCGAATTCTCTACTCGGTGTAAAGACAGTGCCTAGTGCCCAACAGATTCTTAGATAAATTCTTGTTAAACTAATAATTTATGTGAATGAAAGAAGCCAAGTACCACCTAGAATGAACGTTGTCCAGACTGTCTAAAAGTAGATCTCATGCTTTCCTGACGGGATTCAGAACTCTTAAAAATTACTTCCTTTCAGGGCCCCCCGGGGGGCTCAGTCAGTGAAGCATCCGACTTTGGCTCAGGTCATGATCTCACGGTTCGTGAGTTCCAGCCCCGCGTCGAATCTGTTGCTGACAGCTCAGAGCCTGGAGCCTGCTTCGGATTCTGTGTCTCCCTCTCTCTTCCCGCTCCCCCTCCTCCACCCCACTCATTCTGTGTCTCTCTCTGTCTCTATCTCTCTCTCTCAAAAATAAATAAACATTAAAAGAATTACTTCTTTTTTTTTTTTTTTTTCTGGTAAATAAGCTTCACGCATGGGGCACCTGGACGGCTCAGTCAGTTAAGCGTCTGGACTCTCAGTTTCAGTTCAGGTCAGCACTTCACGGTTTGTGGGTTCGAGCCCTGCATGGGCTTCTGTGCTGACAGTGCAAGGCCTGCTTGAGGGTGTGTCTCTCCCTCTCTCTCTGCCCCTCCCCTGCTCACTCTCTCTCTCAAAGAAACCCCAAAATTTAAAAATACAAGCCTATGTACACCTTCCACACCTACAGAACGTGCGGCACCAAGAGTGACCTGATGTAAACTATCTAAATGATCACCGCCCTGGAGGAGGAAGGGGTATCTGTGTAGGTTCATTGATTGCAGTTACTGTCGCACTCTTTGTAGCAGGGAGGCGGTGTCAGGGGGCCACTAGGGCATCCGGGGACTCTCTGTAGTTTCCGATTAATATTACTGTGAACCTGAAGCTTCCCTAAGAAACTCAAGTCTGTTTGGAAAAGCCCGGAGTTACGACCTATGGTTGTCCCCACTTTACAGATGAGAAGAGTCGTAAGGATAACTGGCCTCTCTCTGGGCTCACACACCAAGTAAGTGGTGGAAACAAGCTTTAAACTCACACAGCCACGTCCAGAGCCCACACGCCCCAACCCTATACAGTAAAAATTGACATTTTTATTTTTTATTATTTTTTTTAGAAATTCTGTTGGTCTTTCTTTTTAATGTTTTATTTATTTTCGAGGGAAAGACAGAGTGTGAGCAGGGGAGGAGCAGAGAGAGAGGGAGACACAGAACTCGAAGCAAGCTCTGAATCTGAGCTTTCAGCACAGAGCCTGATGTGGGGCTTGAACCCACAAACAGTGAGATCAATGACCTGAGCCGAAGCCGGATGCTTAACGACTGAGCCACCCAGGCGCCCTAAAAATTAACATTTTTAAAAACGACATCACTATACTCTTCCTTTCTGTGTTTGCTTTAACAATAATCAAGGCGTTGGAGATAAAAATAATGCCTGGAAGTTATTGGATATTTGCCTTACATATCTGAAGTTTGCAAACACACATCAAGTGAAGAACCCTTGTTTTAAAGACACGGGATAAAGAAAGATTTTTCAGCTTTCGTAACTCCTTTGCCTCCCTGATTTTGATTACTCTTTCAACCTCCGGTCGTCCCGGTGAGGGGACGCCCCACTCTACCTTGAACCAGCATTGTTACTGTATTACTGCTGACATAACTACAGGAAAATGCCCCATGATTTTAGAAATTAAGGAGACGACCGCTGCTCTGCCTTAGTTTTGTTTTTATTAAAATTAGGTGCCAATCACTGCTTATCTGCTTTTCCTCAAATATTCCCTTGCCTGGAATGTGTTGTTTCTTTCCAGGTTGCTAAGACTCATTCATCATTTAATCACTTTTGCTCCCCAAAAGTCTTTAAAGACCTGCGCTGGAGAAGACCGCTCCCCCGGGGGAGTCCCCCTGCGCTGAGGGCGTGCTCGGTTCAGAGACCAGCTCTTCTCTGTCTTGTAGTAAAAAGCAATTTCTCATACTCCTAACATCTCCAGCTAGATCGTCACATTTTCCTTTACATCCAAGATACTCCTGATTCCTGCAGAGCTGGGAACAAGACACAGCACAGACCAGGTGCTGAGAATTGTATGCTGATTAAAACTGCTTCCTTCTGTTGCATAAATGGTTGGCATTCATCAACAAAGACCAGATATGGCGAAGCTGTCAGGTAAGATGGGGTAGCCGATGTTTCTGACAGGTGACTGAAATAATGCTGAAAAATTATGCTGATTTCGATGCATATAAAGATTAGTAAAATTTTTTATCTTTTTTAGAAGCATTTTTAGATACATTTGACTAATTAAAAGTACTATAAAAACTTCGCTTTGCCTTTTTAAATTGTTTGATTTCCACATGCAAAATAAATAAATAGTGAGAAACCATTTGTGTCTACATGTGGAAATTTTGTATTGTTTTATGACTGGATGCAGGTATATCTGAAGAACCAAAGCCATCTCACGTGGAACTTATCCTTAGTGTATTAAGTCTGATCTTTAAAAAACAGAAGTTTGGGGGTGCCTGGGTGACGTGGCTAACCGTCTGGCTCTTGATTTCTGCTCAGGTCGTGATTTCAGGATCCTGAGATCAGGCCCCACGTAGGGCTCCATGTTAAGTGTGGAACCTGCTTGAGATTCTCTCTTCCCCTCTCTCTCTTTCTGCCCCTGCCCCACTTGCGTGTGCGCGCACGCCTCTCTCTCTTTCTAAAAAGTAAAAATAAATGTAAAAAATAAAAACAAATCCCGCCCCCAGAAGTTGTATTTTAACAATGAAACATCACCCCACTTTAGAAAAGTGAGGCTCAACGACCATGAGGTACTTCACCTGTGCTGCAGAAGTAGAGTTGCAAACAACATTTTACCTAGAGAAGTTAAATTGCAAAGAGTATGTTAAAATCCTCTTCCAGTTTCTCAAGTAAGAATCAGAGAAAAAAACGCTCTCTCCAGAGAAATATTGCCCAGCGTGGAAGACACAAGCCACATCAGTCTGTTGGGCTCTTAAAACACGGTACTGACGCGTTATGAGTGCGGAATATGAGAAGAGAAAATAAAACATATTATTCACCATTTTTATGTTGATTCTATGTCGACAATAATATTTGGGGTTTATCGCCTTAAATAAAGTGTTAAAACTAATTTCACATATTCCTTTTTATTTTTTAAATATTTTTAATGTGTGTGTGTGTGCGTGTGTGTGTGTTTTGAGAGACAGAGAGAGAGAGAGACAGAGTGTGAGCAGGGGAGAGGCAGAGAGAGAGGGAGACACAGAATCTGAAGCAGACTCCAGGCTCCAAGCTGTCAACACAGAGTCCAATGTGGGGCTCGAACCCATGAACCGAGAGATCATGACCTGAACCAAAGAGAGCCACCCAGGCGCCCTCTTTTTATTTTTTAGTATGTGGCAACCAGACAGTTGAAAACTGCGTATGTGGCTTGCATTTTCTTTCTATTGGGCACCGTTCTCAAGACAGTAACTTCCAGGGAGATTTCTTGCACCTCCAACAAAGAGTTGGAATTCCGTTTTTCACAGAAAAGACGTGGTTTTTCTGAAATACGCCAGAACGGAATTTCCGTCCATCTGATAACAAGAAACAGTGAGGGTAATGTGTATTAATCCAAACAGGGGATAAAAACAAAACAAAACAAAACAAAACAAAACAAAAAACAGAAAAAGGGAAGAGAAACACAGAGTTTAATTCTCAATTATGTGTAATGTGTGATTTTAAAAACATACCACACAAACACCTCAGCTCTTCACTTTTGCTGAAAAGATGGATTGAAGGGACAGCAGGATCCCTCCCCCGCCCACAGGACGAGTCCCACAATAAGCAGGTTGTCGTATCAGCTAATAAGAATGCAGCGACACGGCCTCCGGGAGCAGATGTTTTCCTCTGCACCACGTTGATAGAAAAACTGACAAGGGACATTTAAAATTCATCGTGGGGAGACTCCGTATTATAATGAATCTCATTAATAGTAATTAGGATTTCTTTCTCCCAAGCTTCCCTGGCTGGTACCCTCGCTTTTATAGGTCAAAAAAGCTTATATACTGGACAATATCATTAGCGACTGACAACATCATTTTGGTCCTTAAAGGACACGTTAACTGCTTCCATCGACTTCTAAGCAGACGATGCTTCTGTTCTCGCCTGACCGTCTTCAGTTGGCCCGACACAGCCACACTGCAGATTCCTAAAAACTGCCACTGGACATGGCAACACCAATGACCATGGAATCACGATCCTAGGCAGGCAAGAGGTCCAAGTAGCCACTTTTCCTCCCTTGTCTAAAGGGTTCTCTTAGGATTCTTTAGGGAAAAGCGTGAGCCTCGCCCGGTCAACCTGGTCTGGGACTAGCGGGACGTATCTCCATGTAAGTGGGCAGAGGAAGTGTTTTCTTCACTGGGATCAGCCCGAGAGGCTGTGATCTCATTCCTCCTGTGCAGACCTTGCCCCTCGGACGGGGAAGGCTGTTTCTCCCTCTCCACGGGGGGTCGCAAGGTGCAGTCCTACTGTCTGCGCACAGCGGGAACCGGACTCCGGTGCTGCGCAGCGACAGGGGCGGTGAGGTAAGTGTTCCCGCCACACTACCCGGCCAGCCCGCCCTTCACATGCGCCCCAGCCATTGTGCCCCCGAGATAGCACAGCCATCGAATGTTAATGCCAACCTAATTATATATTTTGGCTTCCGTTTCTGCAATAGGGCTGTACTTAAGCAAAATTTAGTACCGTCTTATGTGTTCCTACAGCTGGATAATTACAAGGCCTTTCAGTGTTCGGAGCGGGAAATTAATGATACAAAGATCAGCAGCTATTTAAAGACAGTTAGACTCCGCGCTTCCAGGGACCCGCTCCCAGACAGAGTGCGGAACCCTGTGAAGACAGCCCCGAGGTGGGAGGCAGGGAGGGGCGGTTTTCATTCAACTTCAGAGTCAAAGGAATCTGTATGCTTTGGGTCCATGTATTGTCAAAGGCAACCTCTACAAAAACACGTCTTTCTTGTAACCCTTCCGCCTACATCCCGCCTAAGACATGCCTCTTAGATGGGGGTTGGCTGGGGAAGAGGTTGGCAAAGACCAAAACTAGCAAAACAGCACGCCAGTGCCTCAAAGCCCCCCGATTAGCAGAACAGAAATATAAAGCATTCGGGGCTGGAAGAAACCTTAGAAATCGGCCACTCACGGGGTATTAAGAAGCTCACTTTTGAGCCACAGATACATCTAAGCAGAAGGGAACCTGTAAACCAGATAGAGCTGGGGCTTCTCTGGGTCCCCGGACGCTCCCCCTGTGCTGAGGTAGGAACACTTCTGAGCAGTAGGCTCAGCTCTTTCCCAGGGGAGAGACCCGACAACGCTGATATAGTTATTGTATCTCCAGTATTATGTCGTACCAGAGTCTAATGTAGTAGCTGCAGACGGTCAGCTAATGCCCGTGATGAAGAAACCAGGACTGACTGGAGTCACAAACTACTCTCCACCCTACAGTTCTATTCCAGGGCTGGCGCTGAGTTGGGCTGCTTTGCCTTGCTGCTTAAGTCTTTAGAAAATGGGACTTGTTTGTCTTGCAAATTATTGAAACAATGTTTAATGTTTGTTTATTTTGGGGAAAGAAAGAGATAGAGTGTGAGCAGGGGAGGGGCAGAGAGGAGGGAGACACAGAATCCGAAGCAGGCTCCAGGCTCCGAGCTGTCAGCACAGAGCTCCACCCGGGGCTCAGACTCATGAACCATGAGATCATGACCTGAGCCGAAGTCGGGCACTTAACTGACTGAGCCACCCAGGTGCCCCATGTCTTGCAAATGCTTTAAACTTCACAAGTTGGAGTCAGGGTCCTTAAAGATTTCATCCTGAGTAGGTGAAAATATTCTGGAAGAAAGCTTGAATCAGGCAAAGTCAAGTCAGCATGTTAATAAAAAAATGATCCTTGAAGAGATGAAAGCAAGCAAAAGAATTGCTTTAGATGAGTTCATTCTTTCTTCTTCCAGGCGAGGAGGCAGCAAGGTCTTCTGTCGTTTGGCCTTTGGCAAAATACCGGGAGAAACATTGATCATCATTGCAAACTCTTTTTTTTAATTAATTAATTTTTTTAATGTTTATTTTTGAGACAGAGACAGAATATGAGCGGGGGAGGGGCAGAGAGAAAGGGAGACACAGAATCCAAAGCAGGCTGTCAGCACAGAGCTGTTGTGGGGTCACAGTCCAGCCCGGAGCACTCTCACTATTCATGAAATCAAGGACCACAAAGTCTGAGTGCTTTACTCCGTCTCCCTCACCTCCTTCCTTCTTCACTCCCCGTTAGAGAGTCACGAAGGTAGAAGAGCCTTCAGCCCAACACGAGGCTCCAGAACTCCCGTCCTCGCTCCCCGAGATCACGGGGGTCTCCGGTGAGGTAGTGAGAAAAGAGAAGCCCACCACTGTGCGTCACTGTCCTGACACTAGCCGTACCGCTTTGTCGTCTGAAGAAATATGGAAACAGGGAAAAGTAGTCCAATGTGGAAGAGTATCAGGTCATACCCTAAGGGAATGTCAGACCTAGAAATTCTGAACTTTATGACCAACCAAAGAGGTTGTTTTAAAGGCAATTTTAGGGTACCTGGCTGGCTCTGTCAGGAGAGCATGTGGCTTTTTATCTCTGGGCCATGAGTGTGAGCCTCACGTTGGGCAAAGAGGATGTTTAAATAAACTTAAAAATAAACACGTAAAGGCAATTTTAAGAGTTTTCTATGATTATGGCGATGAAACTCCTTCAATATATACAAATAGTTCCACTTCAGATGATCACAGAGCTGTCACCTTCTGAAAATCTGTAGAACATTTTGTTTCCTTTTATAATACAGTTGGATAATCTGTGTCCCACTTCAGGTTTCAGAATAAAGAGATGCATATAGATGCCTTTGGCCTTTCATATAACGGTGACGTGATTGCTGCGATGCCACTGTTAATGTCTCTTCCCTACAGGAATTATTAGTCTTGAACCAACAAATATATCTAGTGACCTTCTGAAAGGCAGACCAGACATAGGATGTCGGTTTCCCCAAATCACTTGATCGCGTGTTCTCTCTCGCAAAGACCGGGGCTCTAGGCACTAAATTGGAAAATGTTACAAACTAAACATGATACAGGGTGTTGGGCAGTTTTATCAGGCCTCAGGACCTCCCGCTGAATCTAGTACCCCTCTGATATTTGGGGTTTAAAACCATTCATGAAAAAAGATAATATTCAGACAATACTCATCAACAAAATCTTCTTCTGTCTTTGGACTTAGGGCTATGTGTTCCCCGGCCACTAGGGATGGATTTGAAAGACGGAGAGAAAAGAAGTCGGGGAATAAACAATTGAGAACGTGGCTCTTCGACTGCCATTTGGAAAAGTTTTTCACATTTCAGATGAAGATTTCCAATCATGTGAGCTCCGTATTACAAGTTCCATCCAAGTTCTTGTAAATATTTCAATAGTATTGGTTTAAAATCCAATGCAAGTACTGGTCTTTTCTTGTACTAAGAAAAAAAAAAACGATATTTCAAAGTAATGGTCTCGCAAGCATGAAATATTGTAGCCCTTGATTAAATTTCGTAGCCCCTGATTACATGAGAGGTATGAGACATGGCTGACTCGCTAGCTGGCAATAGATGGGTTGTTAACACGTCCGTATCGCTGCCGTATTTAGGTGTACCCAGATCCTTCTGTCTACTCAGAGGCAGATAAATGAGGAACAGTGTGATGACCATATAACACAGAGGTGTCAAGAAAACTAAAAAGAGAAATTCAATTACTTCCATAATCCTTCTTACATTTCTGCTTTACATAAATCTTCATCATTACGAGAGGCCCCTGGTTCCTTAATTCGCTTTTCATTACAGGCCGTCTTGTCGTATACTCCAACCCCAGCTACTTACCCGGTCACAAAATTCTAATATGCTCTCAGTAGGGGCTTTAGAGCTTGTGTTCTACATAATTAACATGACCCAGATCCATCTGAATTGTCCCTTTTATTCGTAGATCTAATCTGCTCGACCGTAAGAAATAACGATAGCCATGCCCAACGGGCAAAATATTACTACTTAAGGCACAAATGTCATGGCATTCACACCTGCGTACCTGGTTGAAATGCACTATTAATGTACGTAGGAAAAGTAAAGATGAGAGAGTAAACTCACTTGTCTCACTCTTTCAGGATGCGGTCATGTATACATGTTTCCTCCAGGCCCTGTAACGGATAGACACGGTCACAGAAGAAAGAGCAGTTTTGATGACCTGTAGTGACAGATGAAATGGAACTTTAGCATTAGTTACAAAATATCCCCTCTCGTGTCAGAGACTTATTAAGGGTAATTTTCC
Organism: Paguma larvata; assembly: GCA_030068075.1. Taxonomy (NCBI): domain Eukaryota; kingdom Metazoa; phylum Chordata; class Mammalia; order Carnivora; family Viverridae; genus Paguma; species Paguma larvata. Next base: position 3,382,928 of record CM057839.1, on the reverse strand, counting down.
CGTGGCCTTGTCCCCTGAGCCCTGTTTCAATGGCTAGCTCACCTGGCCCTGGGCTCTTATTTCTGCCCGGACCCATGAAGTCAATATTTCACGCAAAGTAGTAAGGACAAGGCCAATGTTACAAAGACAGTCTGGGATCCACGTTCCCCCAAACGCTAGACACGAGGCCTGTGGTGGCAAGACTAATCAATCCTTTCATGCCCCCAGATGGGAAAACGTGTCCAGGTACTTCCATCACAGGACGAAAGAAAGATGTACGGGAGACAAGACAGTAAGGTGAACAGCGGGAGGACAAGGGATCGAGACGGAGAAGCAGAAATCAAAGAGGATTCAACACAGAGGCAGGTCACGGTCTCCCCCCATCTTTCTAATTTTATTCTGTGCATTCCATTGAGAAGCGTCTACTGATAACAATCAGGCTATAAAATCTGTGGACTCTGGAGAAACAGGAGGGAAGAATCAAATCACAACTTTGCAGTCCTCATGCAAAGGAAGAGCGGCGGTCGCCTCCTGCACCGTCTCCTCCTTCTGTCCTCGGGGGAAGCTTTCCACCCCGCCCCTCTGCCACCCAGGACAAGTGCGTCTTTCCAGGAACAGACACGCACGTGGTTTCCTGGGGTCCTCTGTGCCGGCTTCCTTTGATATGTTTCTACAAATCTTATTGATGAAAAGAGAGTGCATTCAGGTGACTTTTCAGCTTCCTGGATGGGGTTGTCTTCTGAAGGCAAGGAGCATGTAAGAGATCTCTGCTTCACAAGTTTGCTCCCAGACCAGCCCCAACCCTGATCGGCAGGACAGACGCATGTGAGGCGTCTGCTGCATTGCACATCACGGCAGGTCCTAAGGACAATCCAGAGACATCCGCCTACAGGTCCTGTTGTCGTGGAAAGAGTATGTGAAGTCAGACGTGGGCCTTCTGGGTCAGCCTTTCCTGCTCCTGAAAGAGGGACACGTGAGCAGTCAGGTGGGTCAGGTGATCTCACTGTTAGAATGACAAACCACACAAACTCGTGAAAGGGGGGGGGGAGGGAGGGAGAGAAGAGAGAGAGAGAGAGGGAGGGAGGGAGGGAAGGAGGGAGGAAGGAAGGAAGGAAGGAAGGAAGGAAAGGAGATAGAGGTGGGAGAGAGGAAGAAAGAGAAAGAAAGAAAGAAAGAAAGGAAGGAAGGAAGGAAGGAAGGAAGAAGGAAATGAGGGAGGGAGGAAGGAAGGAAAGAAGAAAAGAAGGAAGGAAGAAAGGGAAGGAGGGAGGGAGGAGATAGGAAAGAAAGGAAGGAAGGAAGCAAGGGGAGAAAGTAAAAGCAGGGAAAAGATAATTATTTTAAAATGAAAGTATTTTATAAACTTTATTGTGTTACGCCAATATAAAGTAACGCTTGATTAATTAGTTGAACGCTGAATTAAAAAATATGTGAAATGGTAAGTGATAATTGACTTGAACTTAGCCTTGAAGGAAGTAGTAGAAAAAATGGAGATGCCCTCACTCCTTGAGCCAGAACTCTCAATTATCAGCCTTCCCCTGACTGGCTTCCCAGAGCAGCGCTGGGGAGCCGACCCGCAGACACAGCTCGGCCTGCCGCCTGCGTTACCAAACAGAAATTGATGTGTGACCTGCAACCAATCGATCACACAGAATACTGCCTGAAGACAGAGAAAACCGAGAGCATCTTCAAAATGCACCCACCCCCGCCATTCATTACCCTCTAAGTCACACACAGGGGACTGCAAGATTCACAGTTTGTATTAAACCATGATCAGTTTGTCATTCCTAGAAATCGCTAGGAAAACAAAAGAAGAAAATTGATGAAATAAATAAATGAAATAACCCAAGTCGCACGGTATTAGAAAGATACATCTTCATACATGAGTCACAAAAATTTATCACCCTTTCAGCATGTAGTAGACCACATAACCATATATTATCATGTATTTTACTGTCTTGTCTTTGCAAGGTTACCATGCTTGGAATGCATAAAACTCGGGTCCGTGTTTCGATGGTCCCCTGCCTCACATCCATGCTGGAAGCGGATGGGATATCAATCAAAAATCAATGAAATATGTAAGAGCCACTACGTTTTTGTGTGGTTGAATGAAGATGAGTGGTGCCAGTGTCCCTGCACCAGTTTTGAAGATGGCAGAACTGAGTGCAACTTAGCAGCAGAATTGTAGTGAGGATGGGTCTCCCCGTTTTAAGAGGCACATGCCTGAACTTTACCCAGCAGGCATAGCGTAGTCTATGCACTAACCTAAAGGAATTCTTTTCAGATGTTTGTTGATGTTCTCCTTAAGTCTCTCAGTTGTTATTCTCCTTGTTGAGATGAGGAGTCTGAGACTTGGAGACATCCTGAGACTGGCTGTAGGAGGGTCCTGGGGCTGCTGTGGCAAAGACCCATGGGTGGGTAGCTGTGAACAACAGAAATTGCTTCTCCTTTCCTGTCCGAAGGCCAGAAGTCCCAAATCGAGGCATCAGTAGGGTCTCGCACCCTTTGCAACCCAGGATGGGGGCAAACCCTTTGCCTCTTCTGGCTCTAGAAGCCCCAGACGCTCGCTGCTTGGCGGCTGCTCATTTCCGTGTCTGCGTTTGTCTTCACGTGGCTTGTGTGTCTGTTTTCACACAGTCGTCTTCTTATCAGTCGTTATTGAATTAGGAGTCACCCTAATCCAGTGTGACCTCATCTCACCTGGGCTAATCATACCTGCGACAACCTCGTGTCCAACTGAAGTCACCCTCTGAAGTACTGAGCGTTACGACTTCTAACCCATCTCTTTGGGGGAAACAGAAGTCAACACATGACGCTTCTCTACAGCCATCAAGCCAGTCCATGGCGTGTTGTGATCAGAGGTTTCATCTTTCACCTTATTATTCTTACACCCTTTGCACAGAGAAGCTATCTGGGAAGAGGGACGTGGAAGAGGGAGGGTGGGCATGTCCACGCAGTTTGTAATACTGAGCAACCACACACCTGTGCCATCAGCTCGGGCAGAGGTCGGGTGAGGGAGGGACGAGGGAAGGAACGAGAGGGACGGTGGCTCCGATATCACATAGGCGACATTTTTCTTGGCCATAGAGACCAACAAAACAAACGGCTGGCCCATCAGACAATAAAAAGAAAGATGAATTAATAGAGAAGGGTTGGTTCATGATAAGTACTCTGTAGGGAAGCAGTAGCTTCTGAGATCGGCCATGTCTAGGGGCTACTCTTCCCCAGGCAGAGTGGATGGGCTCAGGGCAGATCCCTCCAGCAGGTGGGCAGAGTGGATGGGCTCAGCGTGGGTCCCTCCAGCAGGCGGAATCTGCAGGTTCCTCAGGGCGTTTGCTAGTCTGACGTTGTCACAGTTTACAAGTAGAGGGTCTCATGACTAGACAGTTGCAGAAGGCCCCCCACGACCTCAGCATTACATGACCCTGGGCTCCACATCGATCCCGCCCTCCACACCAACAACGCCCGCCCACGCTTGTGCAGCATTTGGGCTGTGATCCCTCCCATCGAGCCACCTTCTACTGCAGAACTCCTAGATCTGCTCCAGGACCCTTGCTCAACCTCCACATTGGATGTGTGGAAGATTCACAACTGAACTCAACATCACCTAAATCTGCGTGTCTTTTGTCAAGGAGATGCAGCAGGACCCCGGCTCTGACCTGCTCTACGTCCATCGTCCTCCTTTTCGTGATGTCTCTGGTCTCCTGCTTCCTCTCCGAGGCTGGTCATGCCTCCTGCTCTATTCCTTAGTTTTCTTCATTTCTTCTAAAATTTTGCCGCAACGGGGACTCCAGGTGCAAATCCAGTCTCTCACTGCCCAGCAAACTGAGTGTGTGTGTGTGTGTGTGTGTGCGCGCGCGCCTATGCAGCTTTCCAGAAATCATTGCCCCTGAGAAGCATGACCCTCTCAGCGTTAGCAAGGTAAGGCAAATTAAAACCAAAGACGATGTCAGCTTGAAGAATCTAGGAAATTTTCTCACCTTTGCCGGTGTTCTCCATGATGTGGGTATTAAGTAACATCCTGGGTCCAGACTGGTTCAGAGAGAGGCTGCCCAGGGTTTTAGAAAAATCAAAATTTCAAGAAATTCTAAAGTGTGTATTTTTCCAATCCGACCTTCTCTCTGGCACAAAAGTTCAAAGACCCCACACTCACAGGGGTAAGAGGCGGGGCTGGGTAGAAACTCACTGAAGAAAGCTTTCTTTTGGAGGTCTCTTTTCTACCTGCCAGTAGACTGTCATCCGACCTCTGCATGTGTCCTGTTGAAGCCCAGCGCTTTCCCCGCCAGAGGCTGGTCGACAGTCACCATCTGAAGGCATCCTTAGGCGGGATACTCCAGACCAATTAAAAGAGGAAGGCAATGATCAAGAGAGGCAGTGTGCAGATGTCTGGACATCCAAAACACAACCGACTTGAAATTTCTAGAATCAGATGAGAAATGAATCAAGGAAGCAAGGGTCTGCACACCAGAATTTGTCACGAGATTGAGCAGCGTCCTATTTTTTCTTTGCAATCAGACTTCTTGGGGGAGGGGTCGTAGCCCCTGCCTCCTCATCTCTGCCCCCTCCCCCGCATTGGACACGAGTCTCATTTCTGTTCTTGTTAAGCCATTGGCACTTGTCACTTTCCCAAAGCCTATAGTTTACATGATCATTCTGCTGCGGAGAACACTGTTCCATCCTATGAAAACTCCACCTTTGATTCAGGACAATATTAATTTTCCTTTTAACATTCATCTTACTCCTTCTTCATTGCTCTCCTAGATCGTTGCTCTGACCGACCCCCTAGAAGCTGCTGTACACCCAGGACCTCTTGCCTTCTCCCCTTCCAGGTGGGGTGTGAAACCTGGCAACTAGACGGTGAGCTGTATGCCCGCAGGCAACTCACTCACCTCCTTCAGCCACCACGGATTCCATGACAAAGTGGAGATCGTTTCAGAACCAATCTCAGTGGGCTACCGTGAGGATGACAGAGGCAAAGCCCGCAGATCGCTGAGTGTGTTCCAGAACACAGGCAGGCATGTGGGATTTTCTGTGGCGCGTCCAGGGCTTCCTTGCTCGTAAACTACCAACAACTCCCCTCCCAGTCCCAGCAGCTGCAGGACTCTTAGTCATCTTCATGGGCCCCCTTGCCCGCCATTCTTCAGAGAGGTGGGATTTGTCTCCTCCCTTCCTCCTCCATGGCACAGTGAAGTGGCCCCCACCCAAATCTCCAAAGACGCTTTGCCCATCTGTCCAGTATTGGGATGGTCTGTTGTTGAGCTCTGTTACTTCATTCTCCTTGCCAGTCCCCTTCATAGACTGTGAGAATCTGAAGGGCTTCTCCTGTCTCGTTCCCAGCCCAGAGTAAAGGGAACCTCATGCGTGTTGGCTGTTGTATTAGTTATCTATTGCCGCATAACAAATTAGTCCCAAATTTAGCAGCTTCTGTCACTCTGTTCAGGCTTCTGTAGGAAAGTGCCGTAGACTGGGCGGCTTAAACAGCAGAAATGTACTGTCTCACGGTTCTGGAGGCCAGACGTCTGGGGTCAGGGTCTCACGGGTCCTTGTACTTCCTCTGTGCACCCGCTGCTCTTGCCTCTTCTTACGAGGACACCAGGCCTCTCCGATCAGGCCCTCTCCTTTATGACTCCATTCAACTTCAACCACCTCTCCCTAAAGGTCCCACTTCCCAGGACAGTCACTTTGGGGTCAGGGCTGCAAACTGTGAGTCTGGGGGGCGGGGGACACAGCACAGACTTGAACAGACTTGAACACCATTCATCACTCACGGATCCTGTGCACCAGGAACCCGGGCCTGACGGGCTGGTCCTCTGGCTCGGGCGCTCGCAGGCCATGGCCAGGATGTCACCCAGGGACACAGTCACCCCGAACCCCAGCAAGCAGCTCCCTTCTGAGCTCACTCGCCCATAAGCACGCTCCCAGGGAGGGGGGCCGAGGGCCTCTGTTCCCTCAGCCCCTGTCCTGGAGGCCCCTCTGGCTTCATCAGAGTGAGCACTTGAGGAGAGAGAGGAGAGAGCTGGGCAGCTCGCAGGAGCACAGCCCCTCGGGGGGCCTGCCGCAGCTCTGCAGCACGTGCACTGCTCGCTAGGAGGGTCACCGAGTCCGACCACCGTCGGGGTGAGGGAGGTGCTACAGAAGGCCTGAACCTGGGAGTCACAGGGGCCCATATGGGGAGCTGCGCTCCAGCTGGGGAGGCGGGCTACACCAGACCCGAGAAGGTAATATGGGCGGAAATAATCACAGTGACACCCTGGTTTTCCCCCCATCTCCATTTAAAGTGCATAGAGGACTTTCTGGAAGATCAGTTCTAAGGAATTGGACTATTGGGGAAACATACCACCTGAGTCTCAGGAGCCCTGAATAAAACGAAAGATCGTGGTAAGGTCGTCCATGCGGTTCTCACACCAGCCCAGGGGGCTCTCTGTGCGGAGATGCAAAGGGCCAGCGGTCACTTGCCCAGGTGAGATTACCCACCGTGACAGGCACACGTGCTGTCTGAAGCCTCTTTCCCCTGGCACGCCGCGAACCCAGAACCATACCTTCTACGGTCAGCTATGGTGCGCAGTCTTTTCAGTTATTAAATATTCGTTGCTAAATATTTAATATTTGCCAGGGTTGTTTCTTCATGCAAACTAATTATGTGCAAGGGCCTTTTATCGCCAAGAACTGTCCGCTGGTGAAACTAATTAGCATGACAATGGCTGCCCCTCATCTAAGTAGGGTGATGAAAGATCAGGATAAATATTTAATTTTAATGCTGTTTTTAAGCTTTCCCTGATTGCACAGGAAGCTCTATCGATGGGCCTTCGAAGCTCCTTCGCAGTAAACTAGTGACACAGGACACGTCACTCAGACAAGGCCTGGGCTGGCAGGGTTCTCGCTGGCTGGCATCCGCTAGGGGCTGAGTTGTGTCTCCCTCAAAAAAGACATGTTGAGAGGCCCCTGGGGGGCCCAGTCGGTTATGCATCCAACTCTTGACTCCGGCTCAGGTCCTGATCTCACGGTTCGTGGGTCCGAGCCCCCACGTCGGGCTCCGTGCTGTGAGCGTGGAGCCTGCTTGGAATCCTCTCTCTCCATCTCTCTCTGCCTCTCGTCCGCTCCTGCTTTTTCTCTCTGTTTCTCTCAAAATAAATACACTTTAAACAACTAAAAGAAGAAGGGCTCCAGTGAACCGAGCTGCAGCAACGGTAGGTCTCTCTGGCCGTGCCCGAGGTGACATAAAGGTCAAGGGAAAAAGGAAGCCTTCACCGATGTCTTGACAGGCAAGCTGGACTGGAAAGGAAGGGGAGACGGGAGAAGGCAACGAAATGTAGGCGCTTGTCTGGCCACTCCCAGGAGGAGGACATGGTTGTGGCCAGACACCACGCCAGGTGCCGAGGGCAGGAGGGAACGACACACTCTAAGTTGAGGGCTTCCCATCCGTTTCGTGTCCTCGATCACTTTACTGCTCAGTGGCCTCGGACACAGCGCCCTCCCCCCGGGGCTGGGGTGGAAGGGATGCCGGGATTCCCTCTGGCCCCGGCGGCTCTGACCTGCGAGCCGACCTGCCTCCGCGTTAGGAAGTGCCATCCTGGCCCTGGTGTAAGGTTTGGGACCAGCCCTGTGACACAAGTTCCCGTCCTACGGAAGAATGACCTTGACTCGTGACCCATGTTGGTTAAATTTGTCTGATAAGTCCCAGGTTTCCAACCCCTTGGTCTGTCCTAAGCTTTGCTGTGGAGTGTTCACATTCCACCGTGAAACCTGGCCCGGTGCGTGGTAGCATCACCGCCAGGAAAGGGAGCCCCTCCTTCCGTGTGTGTGTGGCTCTCTGGTCATCTTTGGTGTACGTCGTCCCGTCTGCAAAACCCCTGCAGCCGACAGAGCGGGACCAGAGGAGACTCAGCCGCTAAAGATCACTGACACGGGACTAAGTCACCGGAATGTAACTCACAGCGAGTGGCCCGCCCCCAGCGACACCCCAGAGCGCCCCGGGCGGGCAGAGAAACGATGGCTCCCTGCAAACACCTGCTGTTTCTTTCTCTGTTCGGGTCCCTCCGGCGCCCGCACTCTGAACAGCCTCGGCCCCGCGTGGGGTTTTCCTCGCATCCGGGCAGCGAGCGGCGTGAGAAGAGCAGAACATGCTGGTATCTGCCAGCGGCGGCAGAGGCAGTGGCGGAAATGGACAAATCCATTCAAGGCGTGTGGGTCCCCAGTCTGCCAGTCCCCAAATTGCAGTCGGCTGGAGGGAGGGGGCGGGCAGAGTGCCGTGGGGGGAGGGGAGGCCCATCACTTCCGGGCCCCCGAACCCGGGACAGGAGCCCCCAAAGCACAGGACATGCCAGCCTGGAAGAGGGCTCCCCGGGGCTCCCTGCTCCTCTCCAAACCCCGAGGGAGTAGTTCGTTCTGGCCCCAGCCGGCACCCTGGGGCGTGAACAGCACTTGGTCTTGGTCGTTCGACTCTTGGCTGAAATGACGCGTCACGGTGCAAGTCAGGGGCTGGCTCAGGACCCGTTCTGTCACCTCCTGAAGGAGGAACCTCCTGCAGCCCCAGTGCGGCACTCAGACACGAGCCAATGCAGCCGTCCCACGGGGAGAGCCTCGAGGGAAGGATGGTGTCCCCTCTGTGCTTAGTCCCCAGCTCCTAGTTGTCCCCCCGCCCTGCCCGCCCCCACCCTTGGACAGCAGCCTCTCCCAGTTCCCGGAGCTGCTGTGGCAAACCCCCCGCCCCCCGTCGTCTCCTCGGCATCCTCACCCCCCATCTCCTGAACTAGCCTCCCCAGCGTAACTGGACCCCCGACTCGCAGACAGCCTCCCCGCCCGTGATGGCCCACCCCGCTTCCCCGTGTCTTCTCCTCCCCACGCCAAGGGAATGGAGGCGGAAACACACCTAGCGGGTGCCACACGCCTTGTTTCCAGGCCTCCGTGGGATGGACCCCATGACACACGTGTCCTGTTGCTGTGTGGTCCAGCCGTGTCTGCCACAGGCGGCCTGAGAGCCGTCGGGGCGGCGGGTGGATACATAGTCCTCAACACCGCCGTGTCTTGCTCTTCTCCATTCCAGGCTCTCGAGAGTCCGGGCGCCGGGAGGACGCACGCCACCCTCTCCCCAGCACCTGTCACTAGCGTCTGTTCGCAGAAGCCCAAGAGCTGGTCTGGGAAATGGGGACTTTGCTAGAGAGTGGAGTGGGGGGCGGGCAGAAAAGGCCACCGGGGAAGGCTGTGCACCCCGTGCCAGGCCATTTGCACGTCCCCATCTGACAGAAAGGGAGCTACTGACGCTCAATATCCAGGCGAGACGGGCCGCCTGACTCTAACGTCCCCTGAGGGTCGGGGTTAAATCCCTCCGTCTGGAGAATTCCTGTGCAAAGCAGATAAACGCAGGGCTGTCCCCGTGGTGGGCGGCAGCCTGCAAAACCTCTCTGTGCCCCTTCCCAGGGCCCCTGTGCCCTCCTCCTCTCTAGAAAATTCCCCCCACTGAGCAGGAGGAATTAGCATCAGGCACCTCTCAACCCCCGGCTGGCCATCAGTGGAGGGCAGGGTGTAAAACTGTGTACGTTGCACACGTGGCTGGGGGCAATGTACGTACCCATTTATGCTCCTGTTTTATTCAGAAAAATATTTTAGAAACAGTGTTTTATGGGGCCAGTTGTGTGCAGGGCAATATCGAACTGCTCTGCACATAAAAACCGTTCCAACATTCCAGCCTAAGAGAGAAAGTGTCTCCTTCGGCACCAGGTTCACATCGTTAAGCCAGTATTTTATAGATTTTGATCATGTTTTCTGGATGGTATCGAGTTTTACGTTGAGTATCGCAGCTCAAGTATTTACCACAGTGTTTCAACATCATGCTGCCTGTAGTTAAGTCTTATGATAAGGTGTGCATAATCACTGAGCAGACAGCGGTTCCGCGACGGTCCCTGGTGGTGCCGGAAATGAAGGCAAAGGGGCTGCGTTTTTCTCTGCACTGGAAAGAGGCGCGGCAGACAGACTGACTGTGCGCCCCCCGCCACCCCGGCCCGCGGGCTGCAATCCTAACCCTCAGTGTGACGGTGTCGGGAGGTGGGGCCTCGGGGAGGGAATTAGGCCAGGGAGCGGAGCTCTCCTGAGTGGGCTCGATGCCCTGATAAAAGGGACCGCAGAGAGGACACGGGGGAAAGCCGGCCAGAAGAAGCCCCTCACCAGAGCCCAGCGTGCTTCCACCCTGACCTTGGACTGGCTTCTGGTCTCCAAGAGCAGGAGAAATCAGCATTTGCTCCTCGGGCCCCCCCCCCCCACTTCACCCCCCGTCTGTGGTGTGTTTGTTCCAGCAGCCAAAACGGGCTAAGCCAGAGGCGGCCGCAGAAGGGCCAGCCTCGGCCACAGCAGCTCCCTCCGGCACAGGGGCCCCCCGAGGGGGCTCAGGCCACAGGGGCAGGCTCTTGGGGCGGTTCCCCACGGCCTCAGGGACCCAGACGGCTAAGCACGTGAGGCCTGTTACACTTCACCCGCATCTGTGCGATGACCCCCGGGTCCCACTTCCTCGACGGCCTCCGGCCTCAGCAGGCGGGCCGCCGTGCTCCCTGCCCTCGGGCTCGGGGCCACGGGGTTGGGGGGGGAACCTCCGCCCCCGTCCAACCCCGTTCATGTGGGCTTCATCAACAAGTGGATGAACCAATTACCAGCAGGGTTGTTGGGTTTTTTTTTCCCCCAAGCAAAATAAAACAACTCCTTACATATTTACCGAGGCTAATTATGAAAGATGAAAAACATGTTTTCTCTCTTCGTAAAGTCTCTCCCGAGCTTCGAGGCCCGCCTGGCGTCCTTCCGTTCTAGACGGCGCGGTCTCCCTCTGCGCCGCGCAAATTCCTGCAGGGACAGCGGCCACGTGGGAGGGTGCCGGCCGCGCCGCTCCGTGCGCTTCAGCGGCGTCTGGGGACAGATTCCCTTGGCGCCATATGCCAGGGGCCATTGCCAATCGGACTTAAAGGTACAGCACAGACGCATTATCTAATTAATTAACATCTTAAGGCTCTCTGTAGAAGAAATCACTGGGCAGGCGGGGCGATAGGAGAATATGTAAACGATTAAACTCCAGATTTGGGGAACGCGAGGTATTTTAACGGGCGCCCGAATTTATGTGCTGGCCCTAGCGGCTCGCCGGAGCCTTAGGCTTTCGGGCCGTGGTTAACAGGTGCTGGAAGGAAGCCCGTTTTCCAGGTCAGGTTGGAAAACATGAACTACTCAAAGGCAAAGTCAGGCCTTAAGAATGTATTTTTATTACTTATTAAAAAAAAAACAAAACCGTGGGCCTGTTTTCTCTTACCAAAAATACGTCTTGTAAGAAAATGGAAACACGATGATAATGAGGACTCTGTGCTCCCTGATGGGACCGGGGGAAAGGGCGCTCGAAGTCATTAACAGGGCTCACGGTGCATCTGCCTCTGGCTGGCACTGTTTCCTGCGGAGTTCTGGCCTTCCGAATGCGTCCCCACCAAAACCAGGCGGCAGGGGGAGGCAGGTAATGAGGAGATCTATATTAGGAACATAATCTGAGTGACCGGAGCAGAAGCGTTTCCAGCTGCATCAGGAAAGCAGGTCTATTTTTGGTTCTGGGAACCAGCCCCGCCCCCCCAGGAGCCCACTGTCCTCTATCTGAATCTAGGCACGTCGTGACCGTAGCTTTGCGGTTCCGTGTGTGCGGCGGAGCCGGCGGCGACCCGGGACTCGGAAAGGTTCTCTCTCCGCTGGCCCCACCCTGGGACGACCTCGGCGACGGCATGTAACCTCCAGCCGCTACAATGCGGATACCAGTGCATGTACTTCCCCCTGTACAGAAACGTGGCCGTGAGACCCCTTCCCACCACCCAAGGATATAGGTGTAGAATGTGACATCGGTCCATGTGACCGTGACACGCTCTTATGCCGACCGGCCCCTGCTGTGTGTGCCTGTGAATACCGCGTGGTCAGCTGGGAGGGTGCCCGGCGAGGACAGCAAAGCCACAGAGGCGTTCCCTGTTGGAGTGCATAACCCAGTTCACCCACGGTGCCGAGAGGAAAAGTAGGCCAGTTATCCTGCGAAGGCAAAGAGGAAAACAAAACCAGTCTCTCCTGTTCTCCGGCCATCCCGTCTCCGCGGCATCAGAGAGCCCCACTCACCTGTCCACCTGGGAAAGCGGTTCACCCATGCTTCCAAAGGGTGCACAGAGGGGCGCCCGGGGGGCTCAGTCCGTTAAGCGTCCGACTTCAGCTCAGGTCATGATCTCGTGGTTCGTGAGTTCGAGCCCTGCACCGGGCTCTGTGCTGACAGCTCAGAGCCTGGAGCCTGCTTGGGATTCTGTCTCTCTCTCCCCCCCCCCCACCCCTCCTCTCTGTGTACTCTGTCTCTGTCAAAAATAAACATTAAAAAAAAAAAAAAAAAAGCGTGCACAGAGAGCCTCGGGTGCTGACAAGCTTCTTCCCCAGAGCGGGGACCACACAGGCTGTCCCCTGTCCTCTACGGTCAGGAAGGTCATTGCTGCCATCGGCCCACCTACAGACAACACTCACACCAGCCAGTGGTACGATTAGGATCATAATGTGGGTTCTCGGAAGAAGGTCGCCAAATACACGAATCTCAGTCCCCTTCCAAAGCAGCCTTTTTGCAGCCCGTTGGCCACGAAGAGGCTCAGATGGAGGGGAAAGCGGATGTCGTGTGCCTGAAAAAGCCCGAGGAGACAACGGCATGTCATTGATCTGGGACACTGACACGGAGCTGGGCACACCTGTCTCACTCTACAGCTGAAATGACACCACATGTGACTTCCTGGCACCAAAGCCCAACAGACTCCGCGGGGGGGCAGGGCCCACGGGCCCTGCTCTAGTCCCGGCCGGCCGCACCTTGGGGGCTGGGTGTCACTTGTCCTTCCGCGGATGCGCCCTCGGCTCTGGGCACAGCCCTGCCAGCTCCCTGCACGCCTCCGACCGGGGTCATTTGCCTTCATTTCCATTGGCCGCTGGGACATAAACAGAACGTTAAAAAAAAAAAAGTAAAAATCTTACAAAATGAGCAATCCGAAATAAAACAGGCTTCGGGGAGAGTGGGCCTTCTCAAGCTTTGCTCCTCAGAGTCAATGCTATGATTCGTGCCTATTGTTTTATCCGCGGTCCACACCGCTGCGGTCGTTCGGAATACATTAGAGCTAGAAGAAACATAGAATGTTGTTGGCTCTTTTAATGCCCGACCCTGGCAGAGAAAGTAGACCGTGTGCCAGACACCCCGAATTTTGCAAACCCCCATCTAGTCCCGGGCAGATACGGTTCTGATATTAATGTTTTATTCGACTGTACCTAAACAGCCAGGCCGCTCTTAATCGTTGCTTTCACTCGGGGCTTGCAAAATATTTTGCAAATGTTAAATGAGCATCTTAGGTTGAGTTAGAATGCTAAATGTTTAATGCTTAAGGTTGAGAATACAATTATTTTAAGAGACATCGACTTGATACACGCTTGATTTTCTCTCTATATATTTTTTACATATTTATTTATTTTTGAGAGAGAGATTGAGAGCAGGAAAGGAGAAGAGAGAGAGAGAGAGAGACAGAATCCCGAGCAGGCACTGTCAGCACAGAGCCAGACATGGGGCTCGAATTCACGAACCATGAGATTACAACCTGAGCTGAAACCAAGCGTTGGACACTTCATCGACTGAGCCACCCAGGTGCCACTATTTTCTCTATATTTTAATATGCACGGATATGTGTATTTCTTTTTAGGTGACCCACAGCCGGACTTACCCTGTGGCAATAATAGGAAGGTAAGAGAGTACAGAGGAAATGACCAAGAGTACCTAAAACAACGCTCACCGTTGTGGGTTGAGTTGTGTCCCCAGAATGACATGTTCGAGTCCCAAACAAGCCCCTCTGCGTGTAACCTTATTTAGATAGGGTCTTTGCGGGTGTAATGCAGTTAAGATGTGATCATAGGGTATGCCCTAACCCAATGATCGTGTCCTTATGAGAAGAGAGAAAAAGGCATACACACACACGTAATGGTGGAGACAGAGACCAGAGCGATGCCTTTACCAGCCAAGACTGCCAGCAACGCTGGGGACTGAGAGACCCTTAGAGTGTTCAGGGACCCTGTCCTCTAGACACCTGGCTTTCAGACTGCTGGCCTCCAGAACAGCGGAAGGAAGCACACACCTCTGTTGTTTTAAGTGGGCCAGTTTATAGTAATCTGTAACAGCAGCCGTAGGAAGCCGACATGGGCACCGAAGAATTAGATAGTGCAGAGCAGAGTCGCGTCGGCGGGACCCCGCTCCAGCACACTCGGCTGTGTCGTTGAGCTGGGAGCTCAAACAACTCTGCAGGAGAGCGAACGGTTCGATCGAGCTTCCCAGAGAAAATGGCTTCTGCTTTGCTGTGAAAACACAACCCGAGTTGCAGTTTTGCCTGGGTCATTGGGATGACAGGCAATCCATCCAGGGGTGTGGAGACAGGAAAGGCAGGATGGCCGAGAGTGCAGGAGAGTGTCGCGGGCAATGGGCACAATCCTGCCAGGAAGCCACCCGGAGTCATCCTGCCGCGGGGGATTTGGTTACTCTGCTTCTCTTCTGGTCCAGGACACCTAGAACATGGCGGCACGCGGCACATGGAGGTGCCAAGGGCATAAACGTGGAGGCGTCAACAGCATGTCCCTTCCCATCAGTGAGTCCAGGTCTAACAGCATGCAAGCACAACAGAATCCTTAGTGAATTCGAGGTTGCTGTGAAGGGTCATAACCAGGGGAAATATTTTTAATTCCAAGAGATTTCCTAAGAAGAGGCAGTAAGCTAAAGAAATTGGGGAATATTCCGAAGTAACAATATCAATATTGGCAAAAGAATGTATCAGTACTGAATGTAGATAATTTAAGCGATCCTTTCAGAAGTCCAGGGAATCCTCGTTATTTATAGATCTTGTATTGGCACACTCATCTCTTCACTAACGTTTATTTGTAAGCCCCCTGCCCCGCCAAATCAAGACCCACCACGCTTTCCCTCTCATTCACGCACAGGCACAGAGTGGCCCCAAATTTGTCTGGCCCGCTGTGTGTGTTCCCAGCCGAGTGGAACCAGACCACATCGTGCCTCTGCACCTGGACGGGGACAAGGGTCATCTTTGTGGTATTTAGCACCATGCCTTCCACATTTGGTGCTTTCTGTTGGTACTTTCGCTGTTTAAAATAGCCCCCACGTGGAGTCCTGCAGAGGGGTCCTGTGGTTCCTAAACGCAAGAAGGCTGGGAGGAGACTCACGGGGAAAATGTGTGTTAGATAATGTCTGCCCACGCCAGACGGCTTCGAGGAGAAACACGGAAAAGACAAAAGTCTTGACTGGTTGGTGCAAGTGTCGTAACTAGGGCTGGGGGGACCTGACCCTGTCTTTCCCCTAGGAACAACGGCTCGGCCTTGGCTCATGCTGTGTTCATGGCGACTTTATGGAATTTAATCCCTACTAATAATGAGAACCAACTGCACTGTGGGAAGTTTTCAGTAAAACATTTTCGTGAACGGCCTCCGTCCAAAATACAACTATAATCAACCTCTTGGTAAAGATAATACCGCCCCAAATATCATTGCTTCATCTTCATTTTTGCTGTACCATTGACTGAGGTGCAGCAAAGGGGGAGGGTAAGTTTTTCCCATCTCGTTTAGCCTCTACTTCACGTTAATGAGGCCCCCGGGATTGAAAATAAGCAAACGCAGGGCCTGGCGGCTCCTTGGCGAAGCATCCTTCTTCGGCTCAGGTCATGATCTCGTGGTTCATGGATTTGGGCCCCGTGTCAGCCTCTGTGCTGACAGCTCAGAGCCTGGAGCCTGCTTCAGATTCTGTGTCTCCCTCTCTCTTTGCCCTTCCCCTACTTGTGCTCTGTCTCAAAAAATAAAGAAATAAAAATAAAAATAAAAATTTGAAAATAGGCAAATGCATGCATATGTTAATAATGTTCATACCCTTTTGTTTTGAGCCCAAGGAAAAAGAGAGTAAAGTCAGGTCGTATGTTAATGTCTTCCAACGAAGAAAACTGGAAACACAACCCAAGAGCTCTTGATGGAGAGGTCGTTTCTGGAGATTATTATTTACGAAGCTACACCGGTAAACAGAGGCAGAGTAGTTCAGAAAGAAGTTACTGCAGAAAAGTCAGGAACAAAAAGAGGATTATGGACTTCTAAGACCAAGGCTGTATTTAAGTACAGATTTGAAATCTCTTATTTTAGCTTGAACCCCCAGTGCCCCTCAAGGCAAAGCAATGGTGTTTACTGTTGTCAATTGCTGGTTTTAGCAATTCTTCAGGGAAGGCAGGGAGACCTGTCAGTGCCCAGCTACTTGGAGGCTCCTGTGTCCCACCGTCCTGCTTGTGTTTACCCAACTCCAACACGGGCCGCAAGCTTTTCAGATTTCATCTAGTTAGCAAAATTAAGAGCAGAGACATTCTCTGTTACTTTGGTTCCCCAGGTTGAGAGAAACAGAGTGTTATTGTTTCAAAGAGTGAGTTTTCCTATGGACTTACCTAAGGAAGTTTAGAAGGTCTCTGGATGCATTAGAATTTTGAGATTTCTGAGATTCAGCCTCCGGCAGCCGGTTTTGTTTTTGTTCTTGTTTTCGTTGTTGTTGTTTCTAAAATATTCATAAACACTTCCTCTCCAGAAGGCACGGCACGCTTCTGCAGGATCCCAGATTGCTTGGGAGGCTGTGGTAGGAGGTACTGTGGGTTTTTGAGGGTACGCATGCATTCAGTAGAACGCAGCCTTTGTTACCCGCCTCCCTCTGGAACTTGAAGCCTGTCCCGTCCCTGGAGGAGGCGCCGACACCGGCCGCACACTGTCCCTTCTGCGCCCAGATGCTCCCGGGCACCTGGCCTGCCTGCACTCCTAGCTCCCGGCAGGCCCTGTCCTCACTTTGAGCCAAAGTCACCCCCACATAAACTTGCCTTTTCTGGGTCAGGACGATGCCGAGGCCAACGGGCTGGGTGGGAGTTGAACGCGTTGGCGATGCTGCGAAGAAAAGTTGCGGGCACCACCACGGCCTGCAGACCAGAGCCATGAAAATGCAAATCTTTTAGTACTTCTGTAGGAGAAGGAAAAAAGAACACAATTGTGCAGCAAAAGCTGCCGTGCGTGGAGATCTGGTTAAACGTCCATTAGAAAAGAGAAATCCAGGAAAGGACGGCAAGAGAGAGAAGAGCTGGAAGAAATATTAACGCGTGGCCCGGACTCCAAGTCAGCATGGCTCGCGGGACCTCAAGGATTTCATGGGATTATGCTGTAAAGGATTTAAAGCACCGCCTCCTCCCTCCCTCCCTTCCTTCTTTCCTCTCCTCTGTCTCTCTGTGTCTCTCGGACAATCTCAGACACAAGGCTGTGCGGGCACAAACGGGAAGTCGGCTCAGGGGAGACACCAGGAGAGCAGGAACCCGATGTGGGGTGAAGCCGTGGACAGCCTGCCGGCACCGGGAGGGGAAGCTCCGCGGCCGGAGCTTTTGCGAATGTGAGACATCTGTGATCTTTGAAAACCGGAGCAGAAGCAAAGAACACAGACCTCAGAAGTGATTAAACGGCACCTGGATAACCTGCATGAAACAGAAGATGCCTTTGAGGGAATTGGTGAATTTGAAGCAGATTCCTGCAGAGAGTCGAGAAGAGGTTGCTAAGATAACGGGCGGAAGAGAAAACCATGGTAACTTGGAGCCAGCAAGCGGGGAGAGGAAGGAGCCACTATGTCGTTTCTTTCCTTGACAGGATTCCTAGACTCAGACTTCATGGAAGTGTTTTAATGAGCAATTATATGGACTTCAGTCAGACGTAACAGGGTACTATGTCAGGTCTTCCAGACCAAATGAAAGTTCAAAATAAAACATTTGGAAAAGCATCTCATCCAACCAACATTATTTGCAAATAGCGGCCCTGTTGCTGGCACCCTGGGCTCCGGAGATGGAAAGACATGGTGGGGGAGGCGGGCACGCATCACCTTTGTGATGCAGGTTACAGGTGTGCACGTATGCAGGCCTGGAAGTTGTACCCCCTATTAGACATGCACTTTATTTTTTGTAAGTTTATTTATTTATTTCGACAGAGAGAGTGAGTGTGAGCAGGGGAGGGGCAGAGGGAGGGGGAGGGAAAGAGGATCCCAAGCAGGTTCCGCGCTGCCGGTGGGGACCCTGGCTCGGGGCTCGATCCCACGAACCCTGAGGTCACGACTCGAGCCAAGATCGAGGGTCAGACGTTCAGCGGACTGCGCCTCCCAGCCGCCCCAATGTGAGCACTGTGTTACTGTTACTCGTACTTCGAATAAGGCTGTTAAAATTTAATCTGTGTATTTTCTTTCTCATGGAATGAGTTGGGGGTTGCTATGCACTCTTTGAATATTTCATCAAATACGTAAAATATTTTCCCCAATCCAAAATCTTGCTAACATTCCTCTTATCGCTTCATTATCAGAGTGAAATTTCCAACACTTTCCCTTATAATACCCTTGCAGGCTTCATAAATCGCTTAGCCATTGCCTTCTTCCCCGTCGTCTCCCAGGCTGGACTCCTGGTTCAGTGTCGTGTCCTGGTTTGACCTCGCTACCGTAGGTGCTTTTTGTCAGCACGAAGTGCGATAAAATGACCCGAACCTTCTTTTCCGTGTGAAGACGCATCGATTTCCCGCTGTTGGGTTTCCCACGTGGCGGCTTAGTCGGCCAGGCCGCACCTACACCGAGGTTACTCACTGCGGTATCGAGTCCGGCAGCGTTTGCTGTCAAGGAGAGGAAGAGGGGGACGGTGACGCTGTCAGCCACAGGGGGGCTCTGCGTGGCCCGAGGCGGCTCTCTGCAGGGAAGGCACTGTGGGACTTCGACGTGTGGGCGCGTGGGGCGGGCACTCCCAACGCTGACCAGACGCTGCGGGTGCTCGTTCGCTCTGCTGGGGGTGGACCCGGAAACACTGTTCCCTGAAGAGAGAGCAGGCAGAGCCCTCTCAGGCCCCGGGCACCCGCTCTGGCCGGCAGACGCCCGCCCTGGGCTCATCGGGGACCCTGACGCCACCCAAGCCGCCCCCAGCAGGAGGACCCGGCCCAGCACGACCCACCCCGCTCCTGACCGCACAGCATCCACGTACCTCGGTCACCAAGGGAGGCAGGATGGTGAGCACTTGCCGCGATCGTTCCTGTTTTCCACAGGGAATTTGAATTAAACCAGAACAGGATTAGAAGCAAATATCCAACTGACCGACGGCTCCAGCCACTCAGCCTGCCTGTGTAGGGAGACGTCCACATGATGCACTGATTCTCAGCCCATCGGTCTGAGGCCAATCGGTCAAAGGAGAATGTCTTTCGCTGTCAAATTCTCTTTAAAAAAATGCGATGTCTAGAAAACGTTCTAAGTATTCGACTTAGCATTTCACTCCTGGGATTCTATCTGAATGCCGCCGTCGGGAACGTACATGAAGGGGGCGCCTGTGTGGCTCAGTCAGTTAAGCGTCTGACTTCAGCGTAGGTTGTGATCTCACGGTTTGTGAGTTCGAGCCCTGCGTCGGGGTCTCTGCTGTCAGCACGGAGCCTGCTTTGGATCCTCTGTCCCTGTCTCTCTCTGCCCCTCCCCTGCTCATTTCCTCTCTCTCAAAATAAATAAACTTAAAAAAAAAAAAGAAACACATGTGAGGATGTACATCAATGATGTAACTGTTATAATTTTATTACACTAATATTCGTAATACAATACAGCGAGAATATTTACATCGTTTACATTAATGAAAACTGGAAAGACCCAGTCTTTGAGTTGGATAAACCTGCTATTGATAGGTCCCTCTTACAAAACGTGTAGACGTTAAAATCCTCTTTACTAAGAAATTTTAGTGATGTGGAAAAGACTATACAGTAGAATGTTAAAAAGCCACAATACAAATTAGTAAAATTTGTGCAGAATTCATTGAGTATATTAGCCGATGCCGGCACAGTACGCACCACGGTGCCCGACACGATAGCCAGTCAATGGTCACGATTATCTCGACCGACGCGCATCTGGATACTGGGAAAGAAGTCAGGCCTATGGAACACAGCCTTCAAAATCGGATGTCAGGTAATTTCACTGTGTACATCCTCATGCGTTTTCTAAATTGCGTGCAGTGATTTTATAACATAATTAAAACAAAATCATTTACAGAAAGGAGGGAAACTACAAGTACACAGCCACGCATTTTTAAAAAACACAGCAAAGATTGGGGGCGCCCGGGGGGCTCCGTCGGTTCAGCATCCAACTCCTGGTTGCAGCTCAGATCATGATCTCAGAGTTCGTGGGTTCAAGTCCCTATGTCAGCTTGACATGCGTCCATGCTGACGGCACAGAGCCCACTTCAAATCCTGTGCCCCTCTCCCTGCCCCTCCCTTGTTCACGCTGTCTCTCAAAAATAAAATAAACATTTTTAAAAAAACAGTGAATATTTCGTTCTGATATTCACAGATGAGACAGACGACTGAAACTATCATATGGTAAAAATAAAACCCATGATTTAACCTCTAGTGTGAACTTCTCTTTCAAAAGTAATTGTTATTAGCTTTATTGACTAACTTAATTGCTCGGAAAATTTTTTGAGTTGTTTAAATCTACTGATCACTACCCGGGAGCTTACTGGTTAAGAGAGTTTTGCCTTTCTGAAATTTATTTATTGGGATTATGTGTGCGTATGTGTGAGAGAGAGAGAGAGAGAGAAAGAGCACATGTACGTCCACGCGTTTTCTTCTCAAATCGTGTATTTCGCCCTGTCGAGGGGATTTTACGACGGGTTGATTTGCGAAGGACTATCAACAATTGCAGGTAAGTGGACACTGAAGTGACCTGCTGGGGGAACGCCGCCCCTCCGCGCCTCCCAGGAGACTGCTGGTGTGCGTTGAAGCCCCCCCACCCCCGACTCTTAACTTGACGTCGGGCTGCTGGCACACATCTGCGCGGTCACCACCGACCTGCCGCGGGCTCCCCGGCCCTCCCTCTCCTTAGCGAAGGGGGCAGAGAGGACGCTGCTATTCGAACTGCTGAATGAGCTCATGAAATCAGGAACGATCTGAATTCTTTGAGGGAACATGGTTCCAGCAGCCCCTGTACTGTGGTCTGCGGGCGTTCTTGTCTCCACTTGTCCCCCAGGCCCTGCTGACATCGGAGCCTCGTGCTCCCGGGGGCCCTGTCTCGCCCCGGGCCTCTGGGCCGCCGTGGAATGCTTCCCACGGAAATGAGGGCACGGCTCGGGAGCAGCGTTGCTAAGCACAGAACATTTGATTCTCCGCTCGCTCGTCATCGATTCCCAGAATACGCGGGTTTCTGAACTCACTTCCTGATACTGACAAAGAGCGTGAAAACAAGGGATAAACCACCCGGCGTAACTCACTGGGGCGCAGTGAAATCATTTGCCACTGAAAACTGGTTACTCAAACCTGCGTGATTACAAAGGAGAAAAAACCACTGGCCTCCTCCGGTTATTGCTACATGATTGCAAAAGCGCAGTGGGGTAAAGTTGTTATTTTATTTTTCTTCAGAAGCTCCATTTGCCGGAGAACACAGGCTCCACCATTCCTGGGGCTCAAACCGATCACTCTGTAATGTGGGCTGTTTTCATAGGCAAATGAATTTGCAAAATCAGGCCTCATCTTCCAGATTATGCTGCCTTAGCTACAAATATCAACAAAGTCAGCAAATAAACAAGTCTCAAAGGAGCTTTCTAGCAAGTTCTGCTAACTTGGATTCCTTTGGGAAGAATTAAACTGTTTATTCACTCTTCTGTTAACTAAATCACTAAATATGCATTGCGAACCTACTGTGAGCACTGCGCTCGGTGAGAAGGGAGACACGGAGAGGCACCAAGGACAGCCCGGAATGTAGCAGAGGAGGTAAATTATATATGCGGAGATCTAAAAAATAAAGGAGAAGGTAATTCACATCTTTTCTTTGTAATTAAAAAAAATTTAATGTTTATTTTTGAGAGAGAGAGAGCAGGGGAGGGGCAGAGAGAGAGGGAGCCACAGAACCCGAAGCTCCAGGCTCGGAGCTGTCAGCACAGAGCCTGATGTGGGGCTCGAACCCACGATCCATGAGATCATAGCCTGAACTGAAGTTGACACTGGACCAACTGAGCCACCCAGGTGCCCCAAGGTAATTCCCATCTAAAGGAAACCCAGAGAAAGCCAGACACCCCGCCGTCCCCTTGACCCTCCATATTCTCTCCTGTCTGTGCCTGACAATCTCCTCCTCCTTCTCCTCCTCCTCCTCCGTGGAGGAGCTGGCACCCTGCCAGCCTCCCAGGTGGCCACTCATCACCTGCCCTCGTGCACCTCCGTTAGGCTCTCCCTTCTGCAGGAAGTGCGACACTGTAAAAGCCCAGATCTCATCACTGAAATACCCGCATCGAACCTTAGATAGCTTCCCGTTACGTGTTAGGGTAAAGACTGCAATCTTCACCATGGCCTACCGGGTCATGGATGTTGACACGGTCGGCTGGCCCGCCCTCTCTCCAGGCCCCTGCTGAGTCAGGCTGCCTCCTCCACGCTGCTAAAGCCACAGGGTGGGGATCTTTCGGTGTGCTGCATCCTCTCCCGTTTAGAGTCTCATGATACTGCTCCCCACACCTGCAATACTCTCCTCTGCGGGGTATTAACTTCCACGTCCTCCTGCTGACCTCAACTCCAAGTCAACTACCCCCCAAAAACCTCCCCCATATCACTAGACTAGATTACGTTATACATTCTCAGAGCATCCCGCATTTTTTTTTGTTCTTAGCCCTTGTTTTAATTAGACCCAACTGTGCATGACAGAAGAGTTGAAATACCAATGACTTAAAACAAATCGGGAGGCCTGGGTGGCTCAGTCGATTGAGCGTCCGACTTCAGGCTCAGGTCAGGATCTCACTGCTTGTGAGTTCAAGCCCCATATCAGGCTCTGAGCTGTCAGCACAGAGCCTGGAGCCTGCTTCCCATTCTGTGTCTCCCTCTCTCTCTGCCCCTCCCCCACTCCGTCTCTCTCTCAAAAATAAATAAAAACATATAGAAAAAAAAAACCAAATCTATACTTTCTTATTTGAAAAGTTCTGTGCCAAACAGAGCCGAATGAAGCTCTAAAGATGCTAGGGACCCAGGGTCCTTCCGGAACCTTACCCTGATCGAACTCCACATTTGGCTTCCGCCATATTGTCCATGATGGTCAACCGAGCTCCAGAGTCAAACCTGAATTCGAAGCAGCACGATGAGGAAATTGGGGAAAGCAGAACCACTTACCTGGAGAACGCATTCCATGAAGTGTACCTGACGCTTCAGCTTACATACCATCGGCTTGAACCGATTCACCTGTCAGGCCTAGCTGCAAAGGGATCTACGAAACTAGTCAACAGTGGATGGCCACCGCCCAGCAGGAATACGGGTAGAACGGGGTAGAGCCGCTGAGGGCATCTTCTCCCCCAGAGCACCGTCTCTAGATTGTAAACTCCCTGAGGACAAGACCAGAGAAGTTAATTCACTACTCTTCCTGGAGCCTACTGGGCACACTTCTGGTACATCCCAGAGGATGGACGGATGGACGGACAGATGCATGGACAGATGGATGGATGGATGAATGAAAGTTTTATGGTTGTCCAGAGATAGAACTTACTCCTTTCAGATTGGGGCGGGCAAGGGGAGTGAAAGGGACGTGCCATCTTGTGGGTATGGTTGGAACTGGAATAAAATGTTTGACCCATTTCCCTTGCAGAAGTAGGATAGGAATCTTCCAGCCAGAAAAATGATGGGACTAAAGGCCCAGAAAGAGGCAGCCTCAAAAGAAGAGGGGGGAGCAGTAAGAGAGACCCAGTGACGTGGAGAAATGTATGAAAATGTGGGAGATGTGGACGGGGTCAAGGCTGCAGAACGTTGGTCAGAGAGTGGGGGGAGGTCCCGGCTGGCTGTGAGGGGCAGGTGCAGGGCGCCGGGTCCAAGCAGGGCTGGAGTCCGGGCATAAAGGCGTCCCGGAGCGCACAGGTCGCAGACGGAAATCGTCCCCACGGGACCTCCACCGTGTGGCGTCCTCCTCAGCCCTGCACTTGCCTGGCGCTTCGTTAAGAAGACAGAAAGAATGGGGGAGGAACTCGCTCACGGCCCCCAGCTCGGCCAGCCACGCAGGGCGCTGCGCCCATCTCTCTGGTCCTCCTCGGCTTCCAGCAATGAGGCGACCTTCTCCCCACCGACGGTAACCCGTTAGTGTCCCCCGCCTCCTCTTCTCCTGCAGGTAGTTACCTCCTCCCCCTGCCTTCGCTTTCTCTGCACTGGTTCATTTCTGTCTGCAAACAAATGGACTCTGGCTTCTTTTATTACAGAGTAGAAACTTTTTGATTGCTTATTTCTATCTGGTAAAACCCACATGTCTTTGCTCCCTTGGATGACGAAGCTTCCTGAAAGGATCTGAGCCCTCGTCCTCACTCTCTTCAGCCTTCACTCTGGCTGGACCCTCTCCCCTCCGGGCTTCCGGTCTCTTTCCAGAGGGTGACCTTTCCAGGGGACCGCTGGTGGTCATGCTGCTGGCCCCGAGGCCTCACCTCCCCACCGACTCTCCAGGCCCCTGAGCACACAGAAATGTGTCACAGACGTGACACATGTCTTCTCTCGGCCTCCAGATCCCCCACCCCCAATGTTTGCCCCCCCATCACAGTCCCCTTGGGACGGAGTCAGGATGGGATGCCTTCGCTCTCCTTTCTTTCCAGATTGCCCCATTCCGTCCGATGACTTTAACCAATCTGTATACCAATGAGCCTCTGGCCCTGTTTTATGGTTTTTTCATGACAAGAAAGGGTGGATCTAAGTTAAATGTCTACTGAATCACTCTTTCCCTGGAATAAAGATGCCTAGAAGAGGACTATAAAATCCGAGAGAAGTAACAACTTCATGGGTAAAGACACCATAATAATTTTCAACCTGATGCCTTTGCTCTCAGTGTGAAAGGAAGGACTATTGGCAACGACCACAGCCCAACGGGTAGAGAACCAGGACCGCCCTGGGCACCGGGGAAAGTTCTGGCAAGGAAACTGAACACAGTGTGAGCCGAGACAAGAAAGGCGAGAATATGGTGAGGCATCTTGAAATCATGTTACCGTGAAAGAGCTCCGTGGACAAACATTAGTATGTAGCGGATTGAAACACACTGAAGAAAGACGCTGCCGAAACATAACGAAGCCAAGGAAAAGGCCAGCACGGGAAAGATCTCGGCAAACCAGCAGTGCTGTGAGCCCGGGGCAGAAGACAAACAAACAAACAAAAAATTGCACGGGTCCTCGTTGTAGAAAGAATAACAGGTTCAGAGTAACTTATTTAAACAACCCTGAGTATCCGTCTCGGCACGAAGGACTCCCACATACGGACGCACCAACAGGGCGGGTGGGAGACAGCTCAGCCACACCGTGGAATATTCTTTCCAGACGCTCACCCTCAGTTCATCTTGAGACAATATTAAGCAGCGATTTGTTTTCTGATTATTCACTTAAGGCAACTCAGATAGAAAACACCAGACAGCTTCCAAAGCTCTGGATCGTTGCCGACGGGAGGGGAAGTCGCATAAACAAGGAATCGATGATTAATGATAGGAAATCGCAAAGCAAAGAGAGAGGTCGTACGGCATGTTGCATAGAGCTAAGGAGGGCGGATGAGTTATAATTCCATCCTGCTGCCCTCAGCTCTATTGATTTTCTCTCTCCTTAAACATGAAAACTGAAGAAAGGCCAAGGGAACGACTCCAACAGGCTTTTTTTTTTTAATCTTTGGTTTGAGTGGAACCCATTAGGGCCCATCAGGCTTGATGGACAGGTGAGCGTGCGGCCCTTTCATGCAATATAACAAAGCGAAGTGATGCCTGCTTTCGCTTCCTTTGTGCTTTCGGAAGACGGCCCGGTCATTTGAACTCCTCGGAAAGGGGATTTGGGGAGAGAGCGAGGGGAACGTGCGGCAGGGAGGGTGCCCCGGGCAGCACGCTGCAGCCAGAGCCCGGCAAACCTCTACGGGCTTGCGTGCCTGCCGTCAGCCGGCCCCGGTGTGCGCGCAACACAGCCCTGCCCAAAGTTCTTTAAAAATGGAAGTTTTCTCCCACAAAGAACATGGCATTCAGTTTCACCCAATATCCACACCTGGCCTTTGAAGGTCCAAGAAGCGGCTGTGTGTTTTATTTTATTATTCGAGAGAAGAGTGCCAGTGTGGGAGAGTGCTAGACCCCTGTTTCACGACGGGCCCTGTGATTTAGCGAATCCCAAGGAAAAATGTCAGACGTAACGTATTTCATGCAAAACGAAGCTGAGACCATCTCCCTGCAGTAGAACTGTCTCCATCGTGTCACGTCCCCCGGTCAACCAACAATCTTTAGGTGACTCTTTTACCTCCCGAATTTAATTCCCATACTAAATTTCTCGGAAATATTCCTCTGAAATGACTAAAACAAGAAAATACTGGGTCAGTTTATGTTTCTAAATATTTGATTATCTTCGGCCTTATCGCGTTATCTCTTAAAGGTTTTCAAACGAACGAACATAATTCTGAGAAAATAAATGTCATGAAAACATAGGCAAGCCAGAGCTAAACAAGATACATTAAGGCCAGCACGCACTTGCCATGATGTTTTTTTTTCTACCGCTTCCCGAATTTGCACACAGCACCGTGCTCTGGGAAGGTCCAGCCTGCTCGATCCTGCTAGGCCTTCCAGCATCACTCGGCAAAGAGGCAGAAAACGGCACAGCCTCATCCCAGGTAGCCCTGCGGAGTTATGTGCTAATTACAAGGAAGCCGTCGAGCAGAGGCAAGCGGAAAGTGACACCGAGGAGGAAGAGTTCCAGCATCAAGTACCAGTGAGTGCCCTAGACTCTGTCCCGCAGCCTCCGTCCTCATAAAGAGGAGGGTTGCAAGAGATCTTCGAGCTTCTTTGCAAAACTAAAACCCATTACGGCTTAGTGCCTGCTGGCAATTGCCTGGAAAGTACTTTTCTTCAGAAGACGTTCACAAGTGGACAATGCACGAGCCTGGTGTCTTCACATACTGAGACAAGATCAAACGTAAGACCGTGACAGAAGGAAACCAAATATAGAGTCATCCTTTTGAGACCCACAGGAAATGGGAATATACAGCTTGCTTTTTCACCCGCCATGCTGGCCCTTCTCCAAATTGATTCCAAATTCCTGGTGAGCCAGAGGGATCGCAATTAGACCTAACAGGTGGGAAAATCTCACCAGGATTAAAGACAGAAGACCAACCTTTATAGGGATAGTAAATAAAATGAGAAGAGACCTGTAATTAATTTTTTAAACATAATTCTGCCGGCTGAAGCACACCTTTCTCTCCAATATCCACATCACTCTTCTCCCATAGGAGGGCAGATAATGAGCTATTTCGAATTTGTTCTCTTACTTTTCTTCTCTAAATGAATTATCCTCGGAAACATTATTAAGTACCTTCGAAAGTATAATTTCAGTAGCAGCAACATAATTCATTGTAATTAAAAAATCCGAGCCCTCGTTATTTCTGTATTTTCGCTAAAATAACTAACACTGCAACAAATATCCTTATAATAACTCCTTGCTTCAGGATTATTCATATGATAAATTACAACTGTTTTTTTAGACCCTAATCAGATGTGAGTTCTTCGGGCTGGGAACCCTATCATATATCATCACCATATCATTTAATATTTGTGGTATCAAATCAGTGATAAGTTGTAGTCTGTGATGAGGGCCTCTCAGGAAGGTGCCTATCAATAACTTGGACATTAAAAGTTGAGATTTATTTTATAGAGTCCAGCTATAAAATAAACGCACACCAGAGAAGAGATGGAAAATCAACTTACAGAAAGAGACAGGCCCTCTGGCTACAAAACTTAACTGGAGTGTGGTAGGAGACATTTTCTTGACTGAAGAAAACCATTGTCAGGGGGCTGGAGCAGAGGGGTGGGGCCATGAACACACCGATAAAATTATAACAACCGACACAAAGGTAGACACTGCTTATCTAGCGTTTATGGAGTCAGACTTTTGTGTCGAATACCTCCAAGTGTTCTCTTCCCCAGGAGCAAAGCCATTTTATTTCAAGAATTAATGCCAATCCTTCTCAAACTCTTCCAAAAAATCGAAGAGGAAAGAACACATCCAAACTCATTTTATGAGACCTGTATCACCCTGTTACCGAAGATAGATAAGGACACTGCCTGAAAAGAAAACTATAGACTCACATCCCTGATGAATATAGATGCAAAAATTCTCAGGAAAATATTAGGAAACTGAATTCATAAACACGTTAAAAGGGCCATGCATCACGACCAAGTGGGATTCATGCCTCGGATAGAAAGATGGGTCAACGCGCACAAATCCATCATTGTGATACATCGCGTGAAGAGAATAAAAGATTTTTAAAAACACGATCATGTCAACTGATGCAGAAAAGACATTTGACAAAGCACGCCATCCCCTCATAATAAAATCCCTTGGTAGATTGGGTATAGAATGAACATACCTCAACATAACAAAGGCCACGCACGACAAGCCCACAGCTCATATCACGTTCAGTGGCGAGAGGTTGAAAGCTTTTCCTCCAAGGCAGGAACAAGACAGGGGTGCTCACTGTCACCACTTCTATTCCACATCGTACCCAAAGTCCCAGCCAGAGTGATAAGGCAAGACAAAGAAATAAAAGGCAACCAAATAATAAAGGAAGAAGTAACATTGTCATGATTTGCAGATGATATATCCTTCTATCTAGAAAACCCTGAAGACCTAGCCAGAAGACTGTTGGCTTTAACCAACGAACTCAGGAAAAGAGATACAGAATCAACGTACAGCAATCAACTGCATTTCGGTGTCCCCGCAGGGAAGTATCAGAGAAAGAAAACCATCCCATCCCTGTAGTCAGATGAGTGTTCAAGAAGCCTGGGCCTCTGAATACTGAGTTCTTCTCGCTTTTCAACGTCTTCCAGGCTTCTGAGACGACTTGATTTTTCACGTCGGTCCCCATGGGAGGAAAAACTTGGCTGTTCTGATTTTCAGCCTCCTGGACCTTCTGAAGTAATTCCTGATTGAAATTAAGATCCAGGATTTCATCACCCAATTAGCAGATGCTTCCTGCACAGCCGCTATTTCTCAGATTCTGTGCCAGCCCTTGAGGATAGAGGCAGAAGCAACCCACACACGGCTCCCAGGGAGCCCACGATCTGAGGCAGTCCCGGTAGGGTAGACAGGCTGCTTCAGTCCGCTGGGATGACTCCTGTGCTGTCGCTGATTGAGGGGCCTCAGAGGTCTGCGGGAGGGGCCTCTAGCCAGGCTGGAGGGCAGGCGAGCATCAGTGAACATTTCTACGATGAGAGAACAAATCTGCATGAAAATATATGGGGGGGGTACATGTTAGTGAGGTCAATGGGTGAATATTGGCAGCACAGGGTGGAGGATGAGGCAAAAGTGGCTTCCGGGTAGGGAAAAATTCGGAAGGCATTTTGTGGTCAGGAAGCTGCATGTGGCCCCGAGCGGAGGGCGCACAGGGTCTGACCTCCTATAAGGAGGGGAACACATAGCAGGAGGATCGCACCCTCATGCTAAGGAGCGGGCCCAAGGGTCTGTAGGCAAGGAGGCAACCTGATCGTTGCTTCTTTAAGTGTCTCCGGCATCCGTTCCCTGCCTGCCCCGCTCGGCAATGTTATAAACGCACCTGTTGTCCTACAAGGTGGGAGTTGTTACCCTCCTGTTGCTGCTACTCTCGGGCCCCTTGCCCAGAGTCCCAGGGCCGGCAGCCGCACAGCTGGCACCCTGACTCGGGTCTCGCGGAACCTGGACCCTGCCTGTTGCGCAAGCTCGCCGACCGCCGGGCTCAGAGCAGGTGGCCGTGCCCGGGTGAGGGCAGAGTCCGCGTGCAATCCGCGCCCTCCTTGCTGCGGACGGTGCTCACGCGCTCCCTAACCCAGGTCTGGGTTCAGGGCCACCCACCGCCGAAGCCTGTGGGTAGGATCCTGTTAGGGCTAAATTGATCTGTTTGTAACGACCCGGTTTTACTTTAGCTCCAGGTTCCAGCGAACGTGTAGTTTCAGCCATGCCGACATGAAAGTACCGACGGTCGAGGCCACGGGCTAACCCCGGCAGCGGCTTCATCCGGAGAAGGGGGGCTTTGAAGCGTCCTGAAGAGTACTTCATGGCCGAAGAGAGAGCTCTGGAAACACTCTTGAGTGGAACAAGCAGGCTAAAAAATTTATATGCTGTCTATTGGATAATACATTTTATACACACACACACACACACACACACACACACACACACACAACGTATGACTAGAAGGGAAAATGCTGGAATAGAACATGTCAAAACACAAACGGTATACACAAACAGTCTATAGCAGACTTACAGATAACTTTAACTTTTCTCTATTTTCCAATTTCTCAATAATGAGCATGTATTGCATTTTACACTTAAGAATTATTTTGGGGCGCCTGGCTGGCGGGGCACAGTCAGTAGAGCATGTGACTCTGGATCTGGGGGTCATGAGTCTGAGCTCCGCGGTGGGGGTAGACTTCATTTAAAAAGAAAAATAATTATTTTATTCAGGAAATAATGTTACAAGAGAGGCAGCACCTGCGTGGCTCAGTCAGTTAAGGAACCAGCTCTTGATTTCAGCTCAGGTCATGATCTCATGGTTCGTGGGACGGAGCCCCACATCGGGCTCTGCGCTGGTGGCATCAGCGTGGAGCCTGCTTGGGATTCTCTTTCTCTATCTCTTTCTGCCCCTCCCCTGTTCTCTCTCTCTCTCTCGAAATGAATAAACATTAAAAAAAAGTTGTCATAAGAAACTTATAAAAACACCTTTTTTGTTGAGATATACGCCAACGAAAGTGCACAGATCATAATGGTAAGCAGGCAGAGTCTCCATGTAACCAACATTTCCAGAAGCTTCTCTCATGCTCCTCCAACCATTACCACCTTCCAGTCATAAATTCTAACACCATAGAAGAGTTGTTTCTTTTTGAGTTTTGTATAAATGGAGTGTAATGCATTTGGCTTATTGAGATCAACACCGTGCTGAGGGGAATCCATCCACACTCTTGTACGTGCAACGGTTTTCCGTTCTCCTTGCCACGTCGTACTCAGCGGGTGAGAATGCTGCCTCAATATTGTTTCCACGTGGAAGCTGTTAGGAACAGTGCTGCTCTGAACACCCGCATGTATACTTTTTGGTAAATGTGTGTGTGCATTTCTTTGGGTACATCCTTAGGAGCGGAATTGCTGGGCTATATATTTTTTTATTTGAGAGAGAGAGAGAGAGAGGGAATCTCAAGCAGCCTCTATGCTCAGCACAGAGCCCGACATGGTGCTTGATCCCACCACCCTGGGATCATGACCTGAGCCCAAATCGAGAGTCAGACGCTCCACCGCCTGAGCCC
The DNA here is from genome assembly GCA_030068075.1 of Paguma larvata. NCBI lineage: Eukaryota > Metazoa > Chordata > Mammalia > Carnivora > Viverridae > Paguma > Paguma larvata. The sequence continues at coordinate 3,351,598 of CM057839.1, read as the reverse complement.
CCAGGCGCCCCGCTGACCACACGTGATGCACATGCTTTCGTCTGGCGGGTGTTTCGGGGTCTTTCCGAGTGACCTCGCCTCTTCCCCTCTCACTCACCGTCCCTGTGTTCCGGCCATTCCGGACCCCCACTGACCCTTCGCCATTTTAGAGGCTTCTAAACGCCTTGCATTTCCCTCACGATCACGAGGGCGGGCACCTTTTCAGGTGTGTAACGGCCAGGTGGGTCTCCTCTCTTGCGATGCGACTTTTCTAGCTTCTAAAACCTGCCTTCCTCTTGCATTCTTTGTCTCTGTCTGATTGATTCACAGGAGCCGTTTGCATCTTGCACGTACAGGTCTTGCATCTCGTAGATGTACCTGCAAAATCTTCCTCGGCTCTCCAGTTTATAGTTTCAGTCTCTTAACGGTCTTTTGGTTTTGTTTTGTTTTCGTTTTTTTGTTTTGTTTTTGTGAACTGAATTTGTTAATTTTGATGCGGCACAATTTATCCGTTTTTAATGATTGGTGCTGGGGGGGGAGTCTAGTTAAGATGTGTTTTTGGATTCAAAGTCCCCTCCGAATTCTAAATTCTAGAAAGTGTATTAGTTTACCTTTCACATGTCGATGTGTCCTCCAACAGGAACTGATTTTTAGAGATAATGGGGGGTACGGGTCAGGATTGCTCTGCTCACTTTCTCAGATCTCCAAACAAGCTGCTGGAAAATAATGTTAGAGATCTGGACCACCGCCTCTTTCCCCAAAGACAACGATTCTGACGACGGTAGACGCGCCCTCGGCCAGGGAAGGGGGGCAGGGCCATCACGGGTTAAGCAGAGATCACTTAGGCTTCGCACACTTGTTACTCAGAGCAACTCTGCAAGCCCGCTCTATTTATTCCACTCTCTAGATGATGACTGTAAGAGGAAAAAACCAGTTTGTCCCTGGTCGGATGTTTAATAAACGCAAGAGGAAGGATTCAAAGTCACATCTTACCTGACCCAAGCCCTTGCTTTGCCACTGTTCCCTCGGCACAAAGTAAGGGCGACAGGCAGAGATCACTCACTGGGGGTTAAGTTTCCAGCTTACTCCCACCAAGACCATCAGATTCAGGCACGCGGGCTGTGTGCACCATCGGTTTTGTGTTTCCGACCCTCCAGATCGATAGGCGGGCAACTGATCAGATTGACTATATTCAATTTGATTTATTTTCTACCATGCCTTCGGTCGCTGGATCGATTCTGCCACGGCTCAGTTATTTCAGAGAGGAAGACAGTCCCTAGGACGAATCACGTAGCCCACTCTGATAAAGAAATTAACATTGCGTTTGTCACTGATGTCATGTGCATTTGAATGAACATTTCAGACACCTCTCTCTGGAAGAACCGAGGATCCCATAAGTTACTCAGCCTCTGGGACCCTTCGGCAACTTACTCTCGAGGTCATTTATTTGGAAGTGACCCTGATGAAAACGCACCACCTCCCTAATTGTCTCGTCTTTTCCTAAATCCTCTTTCCACAAACCCACGAAGAGGCAGTTGCTGCTTTATGGTCTCAGTCATTTAAGAGGAAGGAAGACTGAGGCTGTCCGGTATTTTTATGAGGCGACCCTGTTACCTGGACACGTGCGGCAGTACCTCAGGTGAGTGGTTCTATGGACCACAGATCAGGTTGATGCCTGGTATCGGAAGGACATTTCTTCTCCCTCTCCCCCTCCTCCTTCTCCTCCCCTCCCGCTCTCTCTCCTTCCCCTCTCACTCCCACTCTTCTCCTTCCTCCCTCTCCTCCCCTTCCCCCTCCTCTTCCTCCTCCCTCTCCTCTCCTCCTTCCCCTACCTTCCTCATCTCCTCCCTGTCTTCTCCCCTTCCCCCACTTCCTCTTCAATGCAACATGTCCCATCTATCTGCTGAAATGTACCTTCTTTTCTCAGGCCGCTAATATTCTAAACAAACCGACGTATTACATCAATCTGATCAATACACCCTGAAACTCATGACCATCAAAGTTATGGAAATGTATTTTGTACGTCTTCAATGTTCAGCTCCAAATCAATAAAAATCCATTATCTAATATTTCAACTGCTGCACACTTGAGACCCAGTTAAAAATAAATCTCTCCAAAGAAAAAATTAAACTGTCTTAGGCAATTACTAATTATTGATATTTACTTCTTATAATATTATACCTGGTGGGCAATTATTGGTAATTAAGTGTATAGTAGATCAGCCTCAAAGGAAAAGAAACGTGAAATTCTTAGACTGAGACATTTCAGACACGTCGGTGACTGTTTCCACGAATATTAACATTTTAGGAGACACCCAAGAGCTCGATATTATGGGTGTTCGATATTACTGTTTCTAAACATTGATTTAGCTTTAAAATGTGTATCTAGGAATCACAGATAACTAATGTCAAGTTGAAGATAAAATACCTACTACGATAGCCTAAAACTTGGCCGGATTTAAAGAAAAAGTAAGAGAGACACATGGATGCTGAGGTCTTTGAAGACTAACAGCCAACATCCTCGACGAAACAGAATCTGAAGAAAAAGTTGAGATCTGACGAACTATTTGTTGGGAGTGAGACAGTGAGTCGTAAGCTTTGAGAGCCCATAATTGGAGGCTGATTTCTTTAAAGCTCTCCCCGTCCACACAAGCGGTAGGAATTTGGTGTAAACACTTCTACGTGTCGTGTATATGAGGACATGAAGCTCAGAGATGTCGGACCATGAGACCAGAGTCCCCTGCTCAGGCCGGCTGCTACGTGAGCCCCATCTAAGTGTCACTGGGAGGCCTCCTTGTCCAGCAACCCCCGAGAGTCGAGGGCATTTCCGCCTCACTTACCATCCCACACCTGAGATGCTTCAATAAAGGACGAGTGTTTGGAAGACCGATCAGTAAAATTACAGCATATCTTGCTTGTGATTGACCCTGGATAGGTTCCTAACTCAGTTTTGCAGTGCTCAATGGAGGCTTTTTGGAGGAGGTGACCACAGATCCAAGTCTGAAATAAGGAGTGAGGCTTTTGTCGGGCAGGTCACAGGGCCTCTGGGAAACACGGGCTGCAAGTTCACTGTCAGGGACGCTAGAAAAAATGGGACTCCTTAAAGAAACAGCAAGTATTTTCGTGTTAGGAGAGGAGTCGGCAGGTTACGGAACTTGCTGGCCTGGCCAGCAAGTCTGAATTCACCTCGGGGCAACGTGGAGCAGAGAAACGAGGCAGTCAGACTTGGTTCAGAAACGAAGTCACCCGGCAGCCGTGAGAAGATGAATTGGTAAGGACGATGATGAGGGCGAAGTCTAAGAAAACCCAGCGAGAGGCTCCTGGAGACGGTGAGGGGGGAGGGGGGGAGCGCCAGGTTGAGAGAGAAGGCACTGCAATGGGCAGAACCAGAGGGAAGACCAAAGAAAGCCTTAGGTTTCATGGAGGTCCCCAAAGGCTGGTGGCCCCACCAGGGCGGACGGGAATGGGGGATGGTAGGAAGGGAAGGGGGAGCAGATGACTCCAGCTCAGAGGCGCAGGTGCTTATGTGGCATGCCCTGGGGACCGCCCGGAGGCGACGGGGGTCTGGGGCTGGCAACTCAGCTCTGGAAGCAATAAGAGCATACCAGGAATTCGGCGGGGACAGAAGGCCACGTGCGAGGCGGGACGGAGGGCAAGGCGTGAAGGAGCCAAAGGCCCCAGAGAACAACCATCGCGGGACTGCGAGAACGTGGAGACGGAGAAGGAACTAGAAACGGAGCAGCTGGGGAGGGAGGGCTTGCGTTCTCTCGAGTCCGGCAACACGCAACCTCTCCTGGTTTACTTAAAATAAGGACTCTGTTTTCACATTATCTTACAAGCTTGGGAAATATAAAACCTCATGCATATGAAAATACAATTTCCCTGTAATCCCATCCCTCTGAAAAGACCACTTTTCACCCTTTTCCACGTGTCTCAATGATATGTGTCATTTAAACTCCTGCCACCTTAAAAAACATATGGGGGCACCTGGGTGGTTCAGTCAGGTAAGTGTCCCACTCTTCAGTTCAGTTCAGGCCATGATCTCACTGTTCACGAGTTCAAGCCCTGCATCAGGCTCTGCGCTGACAGCTCAGAGCTTGCTTGGGATCTCTCTCTCTTCCTCTCTCTCTGCCACTACCCTTCTCTCTCTACAAAAATTTCCAACTGAAGAAAGAATTTGCTTTTTCTGTTTTTTTGCAGTTGACTTGTACACTTTGATGTATAATGATATGCACTTTTATTTTGAGGGAAACACATTTATTATTTTAGCATCAAATATAGAGAATTGATCAACATTGCCACAGAACTATGTATAGATGAGTTGTTTCCTATCCGTAGAAGATTATTCTTACAGTGGGTATTTTTCTACTAAAATATTGTAACATTAGCCTTCTTAAATACATAAACTCAAAAAGCATACGTTTAAATTTCGCAGACCAAAATTCAACAAAAACAAACTTCAGCTCTTCTAAGTCAGGTAGAACCTTTCTGTACTTTTCAAACCAGGGTCTGGAGGGCCAAGTTCCATACAGTAGCTTCTTGCTGCGACTTGAGTAAAGTAACTAATTTTTGGGGTCTTCCATTGGTTTTGTCGTTTTGTTTGTTTTTACGTTCTTCTCTGTTCTGGTGACCTAATCCTAGGCATTTTTTCCAGAACTATTTTAGCTTCTACATCAAGCACAGATTTAAGTGCTGGCCCACACGTCCAGAGTCCACAGACCATACTCAAACAGACACCCGGCTGTTTGTGGCCACCTCGGCTTGGGGAGCCTTCAGTGTGTCTGCTGGGTGCAAGCAAATTCTCGGCTTCTCCTTGGCTGGACGCTCAAGAGGGGACACCATGGCCCAGAGAGGCGGGCTCGCAGCCGCAATGCACCGGAAACCACGGATCGCCACACAGGTGGGAGTGGAAGAGCCTCGAGGGAAGAGCAGCAGGAAAACTGTCCTCAGGACTAAGGTACAGCTGAGGCCGCTTCGGGGCAGAACCTAGAGGGGCCGCCTCGCCGCTGGCCTGAAGGCAGGCAGGACCCACTTGGCTCCAGACTCCAGGGACCAGTTTCTCCATGTGTCATGCTGCACGCCCCACGTTCACCTGGGGATGAGCTCTGTCGGGGACACCGTGGGGACACAGCGGGGACACAGTGGGCTAGGACACAACCTTCCCGCACCCGCGGGCTCGAGCCCGTGTCCCGCCCGGGCGCACAAAGCCCTGAGCAACGCAGCGGGACAACGCTCGCTCTGATCCTGGCCGCGCCTTCCTTTGCCGGCAGAATAACTTTTTTTTTTTTTTAATGTTTATTTATTTTGAGACAGAGAGAGACAGAGCATGAGTGGAGGAGGGACAGAGAGAGAGGGAGACACAGAATGTGAAGCAGGCTCCAGGCTCTGAGCTGTCAGCACAGAGCCTGATGCGGGGCTCGAACTCAACAGACTGCGAGATCATGACCTGAGCCGAAGTCAGACGCTCAACCGACTGAGCCACCCAGGCGCCCCAGAATAACTCTTTTAAACACGGACCAGTCCTGAAAAATTCCCGGCGAGGTATCGCTCAGAAAATTCACCCACCAGGGATTTAAACACTGCGCCTTGGAATAACAGTGACAAAACATGTACGTTCTTACCTTTTAAAATTCTACGACGTCTCTCATGAGGCAGGGAACATCCTTGGGACTCTGGCCGCAGCTTTAGCTCACAGTGTGTCTCAAATCTGTGTCATCTCTATCCAAAGGCAAGTAATTGCACTCGTATAGAAGCAGAGGAAGCAACGCTCATCGTTTGATGGGTATCAGTCGGAATGCACCCTGAGACACACGGGGACGGCTTCCCTCCGTGTCCCCATCAGCACCGAGTACACGATGCTGGAAGCCAAATACATGTTGCCGTGTTCCTTAGAGCAGAAAATATTGGCAGAGGGTTTAAAATGCTCTTTTCCGAGGTATTCAGTAAGGGTCTCAGCGCCAAGTGAGGCCCTTGAGAATTAAATATACCCCAAATTCACCCAGACTTCTGCCTTAGATCCAGTAACAACCAAGAGCCGCTGCTTGGAATGACACGGGTCCCATGAGAGCCAGGGCACGCCCACCGGGGGGCCAGGTAATCGCCACCTCGTAGAGCTGTGAGCCCAGGTGTAAACCTGAGGAAGAGTGGTTTTTTTTAAGTGTGAACTCCACCAAGATGTAAAAACACAGGCCTCCCCGGTAACATTGCCCTTAATCATTTTTCTCCACACCCCGAATCCAGGGAACTCTAGGTGTTGCCTATGGAATTGTTTGAATCCGGAGTTTCTTGATTCTAGGGTTTAAAAACGGATTTCAAGATCTAAAACCAGCAAATGAAATTCCGTGTTCCTTTAGGAGCCATCTCAGACGCAACATACTCTTTGCAGTTTTATCCTTAAAAAAAAAAAAAAAACCCACGTGGACTGCTTTTGCATCCAGGCTGTGTCTAAATTTGCGTATGCTAACAGGAGCCTCATGCAGAGATCTGCACGCACACACGCGCGCGCACACGCACACACATGCATGTGTGCACACACATACACACGCACACACACTCATGCACATGTGTGCACACGCACATGTACGCAGACATGCACGCACATGTGCGCATGCACACATACACATGCATACACGTGCATGTGGGCACACACAAACATGTATGCACGCATATGTGCACATACATGCACATACATGCACACATGTGCACGTGTGCACACATGCACACACGCACGCACGCACACATGCACGCACACACACATAAACACACGGACACATGCGCACATGCGTGCACACATGAACACACACATGCACACGCACACACCCACACGCTCACATACACACACAATGCACACGCGCACACATGCACACACGCATGCACACGCATGCACACGTGTGCGCATGCACCCACACGTGTGCACACAAACACATGCACGCACACACATGCACGCACACACGCGCGCGATATGAACACGCGCATGCGCGCACACACACCCACACGCTCACATACACACACGCACACACACATGTGCGCACGCACACACATGCACGCAAACACATGCATGCACACATGCATGCACACGCACCCACACACATACACGCGCACACATGCGCGCGCACGCACATGCACACGCACACCCAGCGCAGCTGGCTCAGCCGCGTCCTGCGAATTGCCCGGCGACGCCGAGGCTGTTTCCCGCCCCGCGCGGGGGCATCGCGGGCGCTCGGCACTGCAGGGCCCGCGGAGGCCGCTCCGTCTGGGATGGCGCCGTTCCGGCCCGACGGGGCAAGCCCGTGGCTCCGGTGCTCACGCTCCAGGCCGAGGTGCCAAGGCCGCCCGTCCGAGGGTGTGCAGGCTGCGAGCGCTCGTCCCGAAGACGCTGGGGGGTTGGGGTCGGGGTCGGGTTGGGGGTCGGGGCTTCGCGCCTGCCCCCCCCCCCCCAGGCCCCCGGCCGCAGCGGTGTCCGTGCAGAGCGGGGCCTCACGTCCCGAAGGCCCAGGACGCCGGCCCGGCGCCCCCGGCGGCTCTCCGCTGCCCGCCCGTCACCGCGCCGCGTCGGCCTCGCGAGTCACCATCCCGGCCGTACGCGCGGGTCCGGGACACGTGCGACCGCAGACGGGAGGTTAGGATCCGCGCGCACCTGCTGCTCCGCCAGCCTCGGCCCGGAGTTTCGGGAGGCGCCGCCCGCGGACGCGGAGAATCAGTCCGCACACGCGCCGACCCCGCCGCGTCGCCGGCGCCCCTCTGCTCCGTGGACCCCGCTCGCTCTGAGGAGATCTTCCAAGAACGCCAAGGCCCTGTGGCCAACAGATTCTCCAGACCAGACGCCGCGGGACGAATAACTTGCATTTTTCGACTGTACCTAGTGAAAGAGGTTTTCTTATGGTTTTCATCGTTCCTGGACAAAAATCCGGACTTCCTTTGCTCGGGCTTTTCAGAGCGTCGCTCAGGAAAGAGGCAACGCTAGCCCTTTCGCTTTGAACTCATCATGAATTCCCGTCTCAAAGAACTAACTAATATTCCCAAAAAGGTGCTTTTTGAAGAGATGTTTTGCATAAGACGTCTTATGATAGCTGTAGTGAACTAAAAATAAAACCCTACTACTGTACATAGAACTCGTTTACTTCCTCAGAAGATACATTTTAAAGAGATCTCTCTCTTTTTTTTTTTAAAGAAAAAAGAGCTAACTATATTCCTCTATGTGAGCAGAGGATAAATTTATCCACATTTGCAAAATTAACTTGGAAAATTCAGGCTGATTCTGCCGGGGGTTCCTGGGGACACATTTTGATCCCCTTCTCCACCCGGGGTCACAGGACACACACCCCAGCTGACACCCGGCTCTTCTCCCCTTGTTGGCTTTCCCCTCCACCGAGACGCGCGTACCGCCCTAGGTGTGACCAGGTCTCTCACATGTATTAAATATTTGAGCCTTGCAGACACTAAAGTGAAGTTATGTGATTTTTTGGCTTCCATCTGACGGATGGTAATAGTAACACAGAGAGGTACGGGCGAGTACTCAACACATGCGTGTTAGGAATAATGGGAACAAATTTAACTCTTTGTTCAGACCCTAAACTTCTACACCCTGTTTTTATCAAATCTGAACGATAGGCATACTAAATAGTATAATTCTTATATTGAATAACGCCTTGCATTTTACTGGTATTAAATTGTGTGTGTGTGCATGTGTGTGTGTGTGTGTAAGAGAGAGAGAAAGAGAGAGAAAAGGAAGGAAGGAAAGGAGGGAGGGAAAGAAAGAGAAAGGGAGGGAGACAGGAAAGAAGGAAGGAAAGAAAGGAGGAAGGAAGAAAAGAAGGAAGGAAGGAAGGAAGGGAAGGAGACAGGGAGGGAGGGAGGAAGGAAGGAAGGAGGGAAGGAAGGAGGGAAGAAGGAAGGAGACAGGGAGGAAGGAAGAATATTTTAACAAGTCAGTGGCCAGGACACTCAGTGCTTCTGAGCAGTGAATTCTTGGGGGGGGTTGCTCTAATTCCTGTCTAAGAAAATGAAAACTCAAGCATCCACAGAGCAGTTTCTTACAGAAACTGCCTTTTATTTTGGCACCTGTTATGGTGTCTCGGAGAAAACATCAATTTAACTGACAGCTTTTAAAAGAAAGTGGATATCGTCATATTTTAAAATTTCCAAATACTGTCTCGTGCTTGGCTGACGAGAACACGTGTTCCACCTCATTTTGCATCCTGAGAAACTGAGGCAAAAAGTGAGCGCTAATCACTTGCACAAAAGCAAGAAAACTTTTTTATAAAATCCCCTTTCCAGAATTCCAGGGTTAGAGGGCAACCGCTGTCTCGATCATGCCTCACCACCACGGTCTTCATAGTTCATCTCTAGATTCTCTTCTTGCTCCTGTTTTCATACTGAATTTCCCAGGAAATGACTGTGTATCTACCACGTAAGGAAGACAGGTGTTCCAGCGAAAGGAGCAATTTTATTTTATAAGGTGTCTTCTAACATGTGCGGTGAAATCTCATAAATTCTCAAAAATAGCAGCTCTGGCTAAAAGGTAAAGCTACAACAGAATTTTGGAGCTAACAGGAGATAATGGCGGGCGCCTCTAGAGATCAACATTTATCCAAGAAAAGAGCGTTGGGTGCTTCCGGAAAGGGCGGGCTCCGACCGTCCCCATCTTCCCCAGACATCACCCCTTTCACCCGGTGTCCTGTCACCTCTTGAACTCCGGTCACTTTGAAAAAGGGTGAATTTGTGTCCTCATGACAAAAGTAAATAATATCCCTTGCGAAAATTTTGGGAAACAGTAAAAGTAGGAAAAAAGAAAGAATTTCCCACCATGTTATTACCAGAACAGAAACGATATTAATTGGTCCTAATTTCTTCTAGTTTTTTTTTTTTCTATGCAAAGGAAATAGGAGGAATCGGTTGAAAAACATGAACAGAAAATGCGTTGGGGCAGCTTTCGTTTTTATTTAGGAGTCTGTCTGCTGTTTCCCAAGTACACAACTGCTTTGGGGAAATTAAGATTTTAGACCAGAAATGCCCAGAGAAGACTCAGAATCTTACGTTCAGATGGGAGTTTTCCCTGTAAGATGCGGCCGAGAAAGACTTTTGTTTCATCTCAGGCTCGGAGGGGTCAGGGATTCACACTCTAGGTTCACGGGGCATTTTTGTCTCGTTCCGCCCTGAGAAAGAGTTTTCTAACGTCAACCGCCTCTTCCTTGAGCACCTTGAGGGCCGGGCTTGGCGACCCAGAGCCCAGGGGTACAGTGGATGGAGCTCTGGAGCATCAGGAAAGAAAAGGTGGGGGGTGTCTTTTCTGGTGGGAGTAGGGAGCTTGGAAAATCCAAAGATTCCGAAACGAGTGGAGGCTTGAGGCAACACTTCCTCTCCACCTCTCCCCGCCCCACTCTCTGGGCATAGCCCATGCTCTGGGCGCTCACCTGCCAACCTCTGGGCGTTGGGGCATCCCTCCGCTGCAGACCACTGCTCCCATCAGCTTCCTGGAGTCACCTTCTCAAGTGCTGGGCCCCCACTCCTTCCTCTTGGCCCATCAGTCTGGCCACAAAGGCTCTCTGCAGTTGCTAGCCCTCAGAATGGGCTTTCCACGCTTGGGCTGTGTCTCCAAGCCGACATGTTTCATGCCTCGTGTTTGAAATAGCTACTCTATTTGTATTTATTTTTTAATTTTTTTTTTACTGTTTATTTATTTTTGAGAGAGAGAGAGAGAAAGAGAGAGAGCGAGCATGAGCAGAGAAGAGGCAGAGACAAAGAATCCAAAGCAGGCTCCAGGCTCTGAGCTGTCAGCACAGAGCCTGACACCGGGCTCGAACTCATGAACTGTGAGCTCCTGACCTGAGCTGAAGTCAGAGGCTTAACCAACTGAGCCACCGAGGCGCCCCTGATATAATTACTCTATTAAACATGGTTTAACTTGGGGCACCTGGGTGGCTCAGTCGGTTGAGCATCCGACTTCGGCTCAGGTCATGATCTCGTGGTCTGTGGGTTCGAGCCCCGCGTCGGGCTCTGTGCTGACAGCTCAGAGCCTGGAGCCTGCTTCGGATTCTGTGTCTCCCTCTCTCTCTGCCCTTCCCCCACTCGTGCTCTGTCTCTCTCTGTCTCAAAAATAAATAAAAACATTAAAAAAAAAAAAAAACATGGTTTAACTTAATGAAATTTGAGCAAGCCCTTTTGTTTCTTGGAGGAGGTCTTGACCTACACAAAATAGACACCCAGGTCCCAATTTCCCCTCCCAAATGTGTGTTCTTCTGAGGAGCCAATGGAATTAGAAAATGGGGGACACGAAAGACAGACAGATCCTGCCCGCCTTATTGAATGAACTTCTCGGAAGGGCCCTGTCCGCAGAGAACCATGGTCCGCAGCATCAAGTAAGAAGTCGAAAGACTGAACTCACACCCCCGTCGGAATTCATTTTACTGCCCAGCTTTCCTGGACCCCGTAGCCCCGATGCGGTGTGGTGTGGCCACCTCTGTGTATCAGTCAGTCCCTCTCTCTGTCTCTTCCTGTCTCTGCGTCTGTCTCTGTCTCTCATCTTTCTATCCTTCTATTTGTATCCCCATGCAAAATTTGTGAGGACGTTGTATATTGTAACCCGTATTGGTATCACGTAACTTTTCCGTGTAGAGCGGTTGTGACGTGGTTCAGTTTCTCGAACGGCATAGTTATCAACAACAATGTACTTTGCCTAGGGGCTACCTGTACAGAGGTGTTGGGTGCGTGCGTATGTGTTTAACTTCGGTCTCTAGAACACTTGGAGAAGTCCCAGAACCTGTGAAAACCCCCAATAGTCATGATGAGGTCTGTGCCGTCTGTTGCCTCTCTTGCTGTAGTATTATATTTTTGAAAGTAACAAGACACAGCTGAACACATCATCATAGTCGATCTATTTAATAATGAAATAGATCTGAACTCTCTCAACTGATCCTTATCCTCGGATATGTATCCTTCTGAGGCTCTTGGCCAGGTTCAGGATTTCCATGTGTAGAAAACCTTCGCCAAGCTTTCAAATGCCGTGTCATCAGAAAATATTTAAACAAAATTTTTTTGTTGTTTCTACGGCAGTCTTTATATAAATCTATTGTGTGTATATGAAAATTAAAATGTTATGAAAATGTTTACAATGGACGTTTTTTTGCCCACAACTCTGATTCTTTCTTTAGAGTTGTTATCCAGAAGTGCAACGTGGGAAATGGTGAAATGGTGTCTTGAGGTGTATCAATAAATGATTTTCAAAAGGATTTCTAAGGATTATAGAGTCCTATAACGCCACACATCCTTTTCTGCTTTAATTTTTTGTTTCTTCGTAAGTTTTCATGTAGAAAAAAAAATGTTGACTTGAAAAGTCACAAAAATACTACAAAGAATTCCTGTATATTCTTCACCCCAATTCTGCCCATGATAACATCTTGACTAGCCATCGCGCAGACATAAAAATCAGCGAAAAAAATAACACCGGTACAACGCTGTTATCTAACTTGTATATTTCATGCAGATTTCACCAAATGCCCCGCTCACGTCCATTTTCTGGTCCAGGATGTCACTCAAGATCACGTGTTGGCTGCACCTACTGCTATGTCTTATTGATTTCCTGGCTATATCCTCGGTCTGTCTTTTAAGATCCTGACACTTTGGAGGACGACTGGTCAGTTACTGTAGATAACATCCTTCCATTTTGGTTCGTCAGAAATTTCCTGGTAACTAAATCCCAGTGTTGTGTTCTTGACAGAGGAGACGTCAGGTTCTCGGTGTACAAAGCTGGAAACACAGGCACTGTGCCACTGCCGACGACGTTTGCTTGGGTCATCTGGCGAACGTGGCTTCTGCCCGGTTTCTCCACTGATGGAAAAATCTGTCTTCGCAGTAGAATCCCAATTAATACGTGTTGAAGGAAAGATGGAAATAGAAAATCGCCATTTGGCAGACACCACAGGTGGTGGTGTCTGCCGGTTTCTCCACCAATGGAGAAACCTGATCTTCGGTAGCCTTCCAATGAATAAATATAGAAAGAACGAGGAACATAGAAAACCCCCATTTGGCAAACACCTCCGTAAACATTGTTTCAGGCAAAATCATCACTGGATGCTAACTGTAGTACCCAAAATATGAGGAGAAACAAGTCTCTTACATAATCTCGAATTATCTCTCTATGTGATGCTCATTAATTACCACGAGGGAAAATAGTAACTTCATGATGGGAAAACATGGCAACCACGACCTATTCTCACAGGCCTTCTCCAGGAAAAAATGTCATTCATACGATCTTAAAAAGTCGTTTAATGTGGAAGAAAAGATACTGTGTTGTGACATGCCCGGTTGTATGCTCTTTCTTCAGTCAGCTGCCCACTCGCGTGCTTTGCAAACTTCTCGTCTAGTTGTATCGTTGTCTCCTGGGTTGACTTGTGTCCTGTTTTCACGCCTGAGCGACGTTAGTCTACTGTCTGCTGTATTTGTTTCAGTCCTTCCGAGGTTGTTGTTTGCCTCTTAATGCTATTTATGCTGATTTATGAAATAAGGGAGTTTTTATGTGGTCGGCTGTGCCGACTGTTTCCCCCGCTCGCTTGTCCATCATGCCCTGAGTATAAAACTCGTCACCGTCTTGAGAGCAGAAAACTAGTCCTCAGCATTGTCTACCATGTGTAATGACAGCCTCGGATTCGTTTTTTGTTTTTTTCCCCTCAAAGAATAATACATCGCTTCATAAAATGTAATATGCAATCCAGTTTTTGTTAACTGCGTGTTGCTTTTATCGTTTTTTTACTCTTTTTCCAATTTATCAATATGTTTCTAATTCATCTATTTCACCCATTGATCCATTCGCCAGGACCAAGATGATCTGTCTACCAAGGCTTTACGTCTGTTTATTTTTTTTTTTTATTTTTAACGTTTATTTATTTTTGAGAGACAGAGACACAACGTGAGCAGGGGAGGGCAGAGAAAGAGGCAGACACAGAATCCGAAGCAGGCTCCAGGCTCTGAGCCATCAGCACAGAGTCCGACGCCGGGCTTGAACTCACAGACCGTGAGATCATGACCTGAGCTGAAGTCGGCCGCTTAACCGACTGAGCCGCCCAGGCATCCCTTTAAGTCTGTTTAAAAATGTCCCTCATTACTCCTCCTTCTCAAAATTTTACCCTTCAGTTTCTTATGGACGATATTCCCCATAATCTTCAGAATGAATGTGCCTCTAACCCACCTCCGAAAATTTCCCGCAGGGATTTCGATTGGACTTGTGCTAGACCTACAACATAAGATAACTTTGAGAGGAAGAAAAAGGTTTTCATTCAGTTCCCTGAATAAGTTTTCAGCTCTTATTTATTTAAGTATATTTGGGGAAAAATGGTAGTTTTATGATATTAAAAATTTTAACAACTGTTATTAAAATAGAAGTGTATGTGAATCCACGTATGGGCCAAAGAGTAAAAGTATGTCTTCTTTTGTGCATTCACTAATAGTATTAAACGACACATATTTTTAAATGTTTGCCATGTGATATGCTTAGCATAACTTTTTCTAAAAAGTTCCAGATTATTTGTTGATTGTTTAAAAATTGCTTCAGGAGTATTTTGGCCACTGCTACCACCGTGTAAATCATGATCTAGTCTATGCCGTGACTGACATAGCCAACTGCCTCAGAGTCTTCCAGAGACAATCCTATTTTTAAAACAAATTTTTTACTTATTTTTGAGAGAGAGAAACAGACTGCGAGCAGGGAGGGGCAGAGAGAGGGGGACAGAGGATCCGAAGCAGGTTCTAAGCTCTGAGCTGTCAGCACAAATCCCAACGCGGGGCTTGAACCCACGAACTGTGAGATCATGACCTGAGGCGAAGTCAACCGCTTAACCGACTGAGCCACCCAGACACCCCAAAGACGGAGTCCTACTGAGTTGATAGTCGCTAGGTCCCTTGTAGTCTGATCAACTAGACAATTTATATCCTCACCCACGTTTTCAAACCGCTAGTAGATAAACTCTTGCACAAACAGCAATTAAACTCGAATGGTTTCTAGTTCCGTAGCTTCTTTACAGTTTCTCTGTTATCGAAGTCGCAGACATCATTTATTGGCATGTCCTGTGTATTTGTGGACTTAATGTTACTCGTTAGGTCACTTTCGATTCAAGGAGATTTTCGGGAACAGATCAGCAGCCTTACCGACTGAAGACTTGTTCGTATTTTCAAGCCAAAGACAGTAACGGCTGTTTCGAAGGAGTTTTATGGAAGTCAGATTTCAAAAGGAATTATTTTCTAATGTTTACCTGTTTCCACATTCAGTTGCTGTTAAAGTGAATGCACCAAGTTCGATGTAATTTTCAACCTGTTTTGGCAACTCCAGCACAACTGGGCTACAATTGATACCCAAAAAGTCTTCCAACTTTCCTTAAGTGAAGTCCTGTCTTTTCAGATATATTATCTAACTTCTCTGGTCTTATTTGGTGCACAGTAGAGACAGGAGATTACCTGTGTGGGCGGTAAAGTGCTTATTTAATTTGTATCTTTTATAACACATTCCATGTGGTTATCTTATCATGGCTTTGGTGTTGCAAATTTAAATGTGTATACATGTTTCTAAATTTTGGTTGCAACTTCAGATTTTCTCCATAGATTAATTTTAATTGCATCTGTACAGAATCCAGTAAAATTTGACTATAAATCTTTCTCTTTAAAATATTTTCCCAAGTATCAAAAAAAAAAAAAGGGGGGGGGAGGATACCTGGATGGTTCAGTCGACTGAGCGTCCAATTCTTAATTTCAGCCAGATCATGATCTGAGGGTTGTGGGATTGAGCCTTGTGTTGGACTCTGTGCTGAATGTGGAGCCTGGTTAGGATTCTCTCTCTCTGTCTCTCTCTCTCTCTCAAAAATTAAAAATATATATATTTTCCCATGTACCAAGAGTGAGGTTCAATTTTATTTTTCAGGTGACATTTCTTGGAGCTGCTAGGAAAGAAACACCACTAAGTTCAAAAATACTGATTTTCACTCACAATTATTAAAACCGTTTTGTTTGAAACATTTTTATCAATAATAATTGAAATTTTACTACCTCAATTTTTATGTTTTTCCCAAAAGGTACTGTCTTACTTATTTAGTAAAAAGTGCTGTGGTGACAAACCTCATAATTCTAATTTGCAGTGAAACACACTTAGTGATATTAATTTTTTTAGTGTTTATTTGTTTTTGAGAGACAGAGAGAGACAGAGCATGAGCAGGGGAGGGACAGAGAGACAGAGAGACACTGAATCCGAAGCAGGCTCCAGGCTCTGAGCCGTCAGCACAGAGCCCGATGCGGGGCTCGAACCTACGAACCGTGAGATCAAGACCTAAGTTGAAGTTAGCTGCTTAACTGACTGAGCCACCCAGGCACGCCTTGATATTAATATTTTAAAGTTCTAGGTAACATTTAGTATCTAAAATGCTCAATAATTTCTAACAATTAAATGATGCTAAAAATCATGGCAGTTCATTCTAAATATTTTCATCTCCTTTATCAACACTTTTTTGACATGTATTTTCAGGAGTTTTTATTATCCCAATACTTAAATGATCCGTGATATTATCTTATTATTCTTTATTTAGATGTCTTGCTTTACCGAGAGCATTTTGCCGGCAAACCAGGCTGAAGGGGCACTTCTGAGAGAAGGGTGGGCCTCTCCGTTCTCTGATTTCATTCCCCGCCCACTGCAATGACACAGTACCCTTAGATTAGCAGACACTTAGTGCGATTTTAGAACTATGTCAGCATCACGTCTTGTGTGTGTGCGTGTGCTAGATGGTGTTTGGATTTATTTCTGTTGAACGTATCCCCCCCACACACACAAAACACATCAATAATTTGTTGGTTATCAAACCATGAAAAAGGATCCTTAGCAAGAACCTCAGAATTCCGAACTTGGCCTGGCTCTGTCCGATACCCACTTGCCGTAAAAGGTTTATTGAGATCTAGTTCACATACTCTGGACTGCACTGACATGTACGATCAGTGGTTCTTAGGATAGACGGCAGGTTGTGTGCCCCTCAGGGCTACCTGGTTCTCATCACTACACAAAGCACCCCCGTCCCCATTACCACCCACTCCTCGGCCCCCCGTCTTCAGCCCCTGGCCTCCGTCTGTCTACTTTTGTCTATGGACGCCCCGTCTCTGGATGCTTCATATAAGCGGATCGTGCAATATGTGGTCTTTCGTGATGGGCACCTTTCACTCAGCACGATGTTTTCAAGGTCCATCTACGTGGTGATGCGTGTACTGTACCTCATTCCGTTTTCAGACCTCGCACCCTCCTGCGTTCACGTAACCGTTGAGGCAGGGAGGCAGTTCAAGAGAGTACAGTGGACCATGAGTGTGACTGGTCTCTGCGTTGACCTCGAAACTGTCTCTGATCGCTGTCGCAATAATCACTCAGCTAATCAGGACCCTAGGAAACACACAGTGTGCCTCTTTGCCTTGCTGACGACAGAACACACTGTCCAATGCAATGCGCTCATTTGTTTCATCACGATGGTGTCCGTCGAGAGGCAGAGCTGCGATGTAAGTAGCGGCCAAGGCGTCTTGAGCGGTTAGTATGCGCCGAGCCCCAGCACGTATGTACAAGTCACATGTGAATGAAATTTAACCACATCCGTATGAGGTGGGGGCTGCTATCGTCCTTCTCCCACAGCTGAGGAAAGAGACTCCACGATATTAAATACCTCGTCCAAAGTCAGCTAGGAAGCAGCACAGCTGGATTCCAACCCTCCGTGTCACAGACTCTCTGGCTGAGAAGGAACAGGAGGGAGAGGGAGGGAGGGGAGCAGGAGAAAGAACAGAAGGAAAGATCTAGACTCTCTGTCGACTGCGCTCATCGTCCGTGAATTGAGCAGAGTCTTTTCACGGCTCTCACCTGACTGGGACGGGCGGTTCCTCTGCCTCCTTCAACCTGCGACAGGCCGATACCTCTTCTAGAGCCATGTTTCTTTCCTGTTTTTTCCCCGTCTCCTCACAGGCCCTAACAGGACAACTCTTCTCAGTGCGGGAAAACACGCGATGTTGACAAATACCCCAGGCGGGCAGTCCCCATACGCATGAGGGGCCTCCAGGGTCTTAGATCGGGAACGGGAGCCTCCCCGGGATGAAGCGCTCAGGCGTCAAATATTCTGGAATTTACGGGGTGGTGCTTAAAAATAATGACCCACAAAACGCTTCCAAATATGCATGCGCCAAACAGAACCTCTGTGTTTATTGTGGGGTGATCAAAACGTGCAGA
The DNA here is from genome assembly GCA_030068075.1 of Paguma larvata. Classification (NCBI taxonomy): domain Eukaryota; kingdom Metazoa; phylum Chordata; class Mammalia; order Carnivora; family Viverridae; genus Paguma; species Paguma larvata. The sequence continues at coordinate 3,333,394 of CM057839.1, read as the reverse complement.
AAAGGGGTTTGATGGTGAACGGTCTTACTAAACACGGGAGCCGTGCAAACAGCTGCAGCGCCGGCCACGTAACGTGCACCCGGCTCTCATTCTGTCCGGGGCGCACACGAGCACGCCGGTGGGAGCGGAGGGCACGCGGGAAGGTAAACGGGCCTTACCGCTTACAAACACACCGCCAGACCAGACCGTGGACGGGACCCTTGTGCTCTAACTTCTCGGAGGCAAAACGGCATAAGGAAACCGGTGGCCTTTCTTAGGAAAAGTGAAGGCGAGGCGTGGAGCGGGGCCACGCTGAGGCCGCCAGGCCGCTGGGTGCAGAGACCGCGAGGGAAGTTCTCTCCGAGGGAAATGTACAAACAACACAAAATCAGGAACGTGAAGGAGGACTCACTCGGGCGTGGGGTGGGGGCTTGCTTCTTTCTTCGTCATTGTTCAGAGCTCGGTAGCAGTAAGAGTGTAAACTGGCCTCCTTCACGACAGACAGCACGAGGCCACCTGGGACGATGAGGTCGGTTAGAAGTGATGCGCGCAACGCCCGTCCCGTCCTGTGGTGATTCGGAGACAGACCGCCTTCATGAGCCCAGGGAGCCGCGCCACACTTAGACCACACCTAAAACTATTTCTCGGGAGTGTTTGGTCATCTTTCCTTTTTCAGCCGGCCAGGCTAGTCTTTAGACAAAAACTACCCATCTGGAGGTGGTGTCTTCCTGTAATGAGATGCGTTTCATCCAGCGGACTCTTCGCAAACTCGCCAGTGATGGGAGCGCGCATGTAAACACTGCCTGGTGGGTTAATTTCATCGGCTACGAACCAAAATACGCAAACAACATCAGGAAATTGTTGGATGAGTGTGTGTTTCCAGGCCAGCCATCACCCGGGCCCCTCCTCGCTGCCGAGGAAATCCGCCAGGGCGAGCTCTGATGTGGAAACAAAGACACGCAGGTACACTACGCCTGCGGTCCCTTTCACGATGGGTGTCAAAGCCCCATTAAGTAAGATAGGACAAAGGCGGGGTGACCACGGTGCAGCAACGCCTCTGCGCCCTGTCCGGCCACCCCTCCCGCCCCTCCCCTCCCCACAGGGGCCTGCCGCTCTGCCCCGCAGGACACGGAGGAGCACATTCCCAGGGACCCAGCACCCGGAACAAGGCCTCTAGAAGCTCTGCCTCCTGCCCCGAACCGTTTATCTGTCTCCCGGGCCGTCTCCTTCGCTGTTCGGCTGGACCGGAGCAGAGAGCACACTCCGCAGGCTCCGGAAGGACTTTCGGGACGCGCTGTCCCTGACTAAGCACATCTGCCCGAGAGCATCCTCGGTTTTCCGGTGCGTTCCCCACACACTTGCCCAAACCTAGGCTCAAGGCAAGAGGGTTCTGTGGTCTGCGGGGCTCTTTCTGCAGCTCTTCCTCGACTGTTCTGACATCTGGCGGATTTCAGGAGAGGCCAAGGCTACCCGCAGTCTTAGATGCACGCTCCATCCTCCCGACGATAATATTAGGTGGTCACGTAAGTATTTGACGGGCAGGTACCACGTCAGATCCAGGCAGGACCAATGCCCAGGACCGTCGGTGCCCCGGAGAAATCACAGACTCCGTTGGAGTGAGGCTCTGTGTCATTCCCCTTTATTGACCCGCGCTAAGTTTTGTGATGCTCATCACAGGAAAAGAGTTCTCCCTTGAATCTCTCCCTCCTCTGTTACACATGCCGTGTTGCTGTGGAGAAGTCGGCCGCCTAGCAAATGTCTCCTAAAAGGGTGGATATCCGAGTTTGAGAGAAGACGCCGGAGACAGCCACGGAATGGAGGCGGGGTGACAAGGTCCCGGTCACAGCGCCCTGATGCTGACAGAAGAGGAGAAAACCGCAGGAATGGAGCGCCTCTATAATTAGAATCCTATAAATCAGACACGAAAGAGACCGATTAGTTCCTTTCAATCATCCCTAAAGGGACCAGCTTGAGACGGTTCCCTGCAAAGCATTTTCTATCCTTCCTTTATATCATTTTTAACAGGCTTATAGGATGCCGCGCCCTCATTAACTGCGTGGACAGGAGCTTTACGATGATTAAATCACACGGAATCTTTGATCTTAGCTGGGTGAGCGCTGAAATTTTAACATGGAGATGACGCTTGCCACGCATGTGTGGAAAACGGGGTGGCGTGGATGCCCCCGTTTTCAAGTGCGCTTGAAACTCTCCCCCATACTCTGTCGTTTCCCACGCCCACGCTCCTGGGGACGCGCGCTCTGTTCTCGAGAATCGGGACATCAATAGACCCAGGAAGTAACCTCTGATCTGCGAGAAGGCGACACCCGTGCGGAGGGGAGAGGGCTCCCTACATTATTGATCCCAGGGTTCTTGAGAAAGAACAAAAGAGGCAGCCGGGGAAAGTGGGCGGGTCCGGTGTCTCCTCCCGAAGACCGCAGCCCCCGACCCATCAAGTTTCAAAGGAAACTTTGGTTCTCGTCCAGCTGCCCAAACGTCACCCACAGAGAGAACGAGCGAGTCCCTCCATAAGCAGAACTGGAGGGCGGGTAGGAGGTTCTGGCTGAAACCCTAGACCATGCTCTGAACCGGGCGGGTGGTGAGCCCTCTGCGGGAGGCAGTGGTGCCTGGACCACCAGCAGCCGGCGGGGTCAGGAGGGTCTTGAGATGGGGACAGACCCCTGATCTTGTACCCGGTGGCTGGGAGACCTCTGGTAAGCTGCTGAATCTCTCGAAAGCCACTCTCTTCATTGCAAAAGTCCCTCGTTCTTCCTTCCAACGAACGCCCATTAAGTACCGCCGTGGGCCAGGCCCTCTGCGGGGTGCGCCCAGCCCCAGGGGCTCCCCGCCATGCCCCGGCTGTGGGTGGGGGGCTCCCGCTGCCCTGTGGGGGGCTCATTGCCCCGCGTGTGACAAGGGCCCAGACTGTCTGCGCTAACCCCTGGTCTTATAACCATATCTGGGCTGGGTGAGGCATTAGGGCAATGTTGTAGGATTTCTCGATGCTTCTCTCTGAGGACAAGACGGAGGACGCTGGACTGCAGGATAACGTATTTGGGAGAATTCCGTGTCTTCACTCTTTCACTTCCTGAAAGCATCACACTCCCAGAAAGAATGGCTTACAAGTCTCAAATCCCGTCCCTGCCTTCACCTCCGGAATCCCCGGGATCTGGGTTCTGGGGCACTGCCAAGTCCCAGGGTTGGCCGGTACTGGTGCCTCCACGTGGTCACCCTGGGCAGGCAGCCCTGGGAGCAGGGGCTGCAGGAGCTGACGCAGGAGCTGAAGGGACCACCAGGCAGAGGGATGGCACCCCAGTCAGGGGAAGGACCCCGCACCCATGCTCTGAATCGGGGCTGGGGACGCAGGAGGCCAAGACTCCCGGGGAGAGCAGGGACCGGGTGCTGGATGGGGCTGCAGGTGGTGAGGTCCTGTAGGGTCGGGGCTGGTCAGGTGACCCTGTGATGGACAAGAGGGTCACAGGCTTAGAATAACCTTTCCGCCTGGGGCCAATGGTCTCGCCCTGGCAGGCTGAACAGCATCCTTGTGCTGCGACATGTCCCCGGGGCTCGGGAGAGTGTGCTCACTCCTCCGCCAAACTTCCTCCTTCCCAGCGGTTTTGGCTTGCTTTTGTTTGTATCCCTACCTCTGACTTCTCCTTCTTTAACTCCTTTTTTATTTTTTTAACGTTTATTTATTTTTGAGAGACAGAGCACGAGTGGGGGAGGGGCACAGAGAGGGGGGAGACACAGAATCCGAAGCAGGCTCCAGGCTCCGAGTGGTCAGCACAGAGCCCGACGTGGTGGGGCTCGAACCCACGAACCATGCAATCGCGACCTGAGCTGCAGGCGGACACTTAACCTACTGAACCACCCAGGCGCCCCTCCTTCTTTAACTCCTTTCCAGACTTTCCCTTTCCTCGACTCCGACTGCTTAATCTTGTGTATTTCTCAAGTTTGGTTTGGTTTCCAGGATCGGTTCTCCTTTCTCCTCAGAGCTGATACTTCCCCAAGATTATCCTGCCCAGCGCACGTACGACACCTGTCCCAAGACCTCTTTCTCTACCCCTGGAGCTTGGCCAGGCTGCACGCTCGGCTTCTTCCGTGTATATTGCGTGCATCCCACATTCTACCGTTACGTGGCGAGCACCTCTCCTGTGCCGAGCACTGCTCCAGGATCTGGGGACCCGGCACCCAAGAAGGTAGAGAAGATCCCCACCGCTGTGGAGCTAACATTCTGGAGGGAAGAGACAGGTGATAGACAAGTAAGCAAATGTATAAATAGAAATTTTCCGTTCATCGTGGACAAGAAGAAAAGAAAACAGAGATTTGATAGATGCCCGGGGGGGGGGGCAGCTCTATCTCTGTCCCCGGGACTTTCAAACACCTCCCGAGTCAATTTTCAATCTTTGAGCAAGTGTTGGGCTCCTACCAGGTACGGGGAATTGTTAGAGGGCTGGCTTCCTTCGCGCCTCTTCCCAGCTGCCCCTGCGCGCTCCCCGCCGTGACGGGCTGCCACTCGCTCAGCAGCTCTGCTCGGAGACCTGAGCATTTTCCTAGAGGCCACCTGTTCCCTAGAGCCCCCGTCTGATCCTAATTTTGTGGATTCTGCCCCTTAAACATTTTTGCAAATGCGACCATTGCTCTTCTTTCTCTACCGACATATGGTCAATGGAGACGCACCCTCTCGACTGTTGTCATGGCTCAGGACGTGACCCTGGCCTCTCCCACCATCGAGGGTCTCTCAGCCTGAGCACAAATCACAACCTGGGCTGGAGGATTCCTGGTTGACAGTGGCGTCCTGCGCATTTTCGGAGGTAGACTCGGGGTCTACCCACGAGCCATCAGCAGCCGCCCCCCTTTGTGATGAACAAACATGTCTGCAGACACAGCCGAAAGTCCCCTTGAGGACAAAATGGTGCCCAGTTAAGAGCCGCCGTGATGCTCTTCCCAAGGTCCACTCGTGTTCTATTCGCCTGCCTCCTTCGGGTGTTCTGTGAAGTGTAAAAGTGTTGGAAAGGCCACGCGTGGCCATCCTGGGGCACGTCCACCCCCCTGCACCCAGACTGGACTCCCGTCGGCTTCTCCAGCTGACTGGTTTTACTCCCCAGCACGTGCCTCCGCCTCTTACTTGGTTAGTATCTGTAGCTCCTCCCCATCAAAAAAGGCGACCCCCAGTTGCGTCTCCGTTTCAGGCGGTTTCTCCATTTGGCACCTCCTTACCAGTGTCTTGGCTTTGCTGTGGCTCCCCGCCTCCCTTTCCCTCCACTCTAACTCCCAGATCCCGAACCGTCTCCAGTCATCATTCAGTCAAGAATGCGAGACGGCATCATCCTGTGCCCGGTTTCTCATCGCACCCGTCTCCACAGCCGGTCATCTGAAGCCTGCCGCGTCACCCCCATTGGCATGTTCAGCCTCAGCTGCCGTCTCCCCCTCGATCCCAGCACATGTCACCCCACTTTCTTACAACATCTTTTCCTCCTCACCCGCATGCCCCCCTTCCATCTTCCTGCCCGTTCTTGATGTCTCTGTGCAAGTATTGACCTTCTGATAAATCTTCTTGATCCTCATGCCGAGTTTGGCTCTTTTTCTCCTGTGTTCCCAAAGCGTTCTTCACATACCTCCATAAAAATTAAAATTCGATTGTATTTTCGCTTCTGCGGGTGGTTGTTTTCTCAGTGGCCTCTAAGGTTCTTGAGTGAGGAGTGTGTATCTTTACATCCTGGGCTGCGTTTGTTGCATGCTTGTTGAGTAAGTGAAGGAATCCAACTTCGTGTATTAGCTCGTGTCATGTATTTCTGATACTTTATGTTCTCCCGGAGCCCTGATTCTCAAACTGCGTGCTGAGATGCCCCCAGGGAGCCACAGGAGACACAGGGGAACACAGGATATTTTGCACCTTTGAGGGGAGCACAGCCATGCGCCACGTCTATGGGCCATCTCATCAACTACCAGCTCCAAGTAACTCAGTCCCAACATTGTGTTCCTCTTCACGTGATGGCGTCATACCTCAGCAAAGCCAGATTTTTGTCTATTGCATGGATTAAAAAGTTGTACAGGAACATCAAAGTGAACAGGAAAGGAGGGTATGACACTCAGTTCTATCCCAGATTAAACAGGTCGCTCAGTGGCTGACTCGGTAAGTGACGTAAGAGCGAAACCCATGTTTTTGCTTCCAGTGTACCTACCTTATTTCTCAAATGACAACTAAATTGTTAGGATATAAATACTCATCCAGTTTTTTTTTTGAACCTGTTTAATGAATTTTAAGTACCCATGTGTATTTAATAAGTATATACTGTTAGATATTTCTTTTGGCCTCAGCATGCTGTGAAAAACAGCTACGGCATTTATGGTGCCATGAACAGAGAATGCTTGGGAAGCTCTTCATTAGAGAGAATTACTGGTTGGAGTCCTTACTCGCAAATAGTAGAAACTGGTTCCTGCTGGTGTCGCTAAAACAAATGAATTTATTGACAGCGTATTTTGGAGTTCACGGAACTCCAGTGACGTAGCTTGAAGCCCGGACTTGGAGCTAAGCTTCCAGGAACGTCTCAAACCACACCTTCCACGAGTTCCCACAGAGCTTCTCTCTGCTGGAAATTTGGCGTTGCCTCTGCAGAGAGAGAGAGAGACAGAGACAGAGAGAAGCAGAGAGACATTGAGGAAGGGGTAGGGACAGAGAGGGACGGCCTCCCAACCCCCACTCTTCCGGCTCGGACCCCAGGTGGCCACACCTGGTTGGCAGAGACGGAACTCTGTGTGCACCTTGGCTACAGTAGAAGTGAAAGGGGACCTCTGCATCCGAGCCCCTCAAGAGGCGTGTCCCCATTAGAGACCGAAGTGTGAATGGGGAAGTTTTGAATCGTTCCATTGCCAGAGAGGAAGGACCCGGGAAAGATGAAATTCAAAATGCTTTGAGGGCTGTCTTCAGATACGTGAGCCACTCTGAAGAGTTGAGTTGGGCTTGTTTTCTTGGGCCACAGAGATATAAAACAGACACGAGGGGAGGGGCTGGAGTTGAGGACAGGAAGGAGCGCCCAGGGCCAGGCTGTCTGAGGCCCCTGCCCCTGCCGGGGTGCAGGTGCGGCCCAGGTGACTGGAGAGGGGTGGTCAGCGGCCCTGAGCAGGGCTCCCTGACTCCCGGGCAGCTGGCAGCTGGGACCTAAGTGCATGAATTGAGGACGCGTAATCTGTAACGCAAGTGGTCTGAATACTTACAGCTACATCAGTGAGGGGGTTGCCATAACCGTACTGTCAGGTTCACACTGTCCTCCATCTGCTGACACGTTCTCACCGGTGACAAACCAAGCGTGATTTTTAATGAGGCTTCTCTCTCACGGTAAAGTACCCTCTCACCGAAAAATTAGAAGTGAGAAAAGAAAACACCTCAGGTACTACTCACACCATGTGACACAACAGAGGTTACTTTTTGGGGTATTTCCCTCTGGATTTTTTTTTCTGGTTTTATTTTCAGAGTTGGGATCCCACTTTACCGCTTTTCTCGTGTGTCCTGCTGGAACGAGCATACCGCGTAGATTGCTAAAAACACTTCATCAATCGAGTGTCTTACTTTCTTTAGAAGATGAACACCAGATTATCATAAAGCCTTTAGGATTTAAAAGCATGTAGACATAGTGAATTAAATTCTTACTATAGTAAAATAAATATTTTTTAAAGTTTATTTATTTTGAGAGAGGCAGAAAGAGAGAGAGCGCATGAGTGGGGTCGGGGGCAGAAAGAGAGGGGAGAGAGTGAGTAGGGGAGGGGAAAAAGGAGAGGGAGAGGGAGACTCCCAAGCAGGCTCCATGCCGTCAGCACAGAGCCAGATCTGGGGCTCAAACTCACAAACCAAGAGATCATGACCGGAGCCAAAACCAAGAGTCGGAGGCTGAACTGACTGAGCCACTCAGGCGCCCCCATTAACACAAACATCTTAAAGGACTTTGATATATACTACAAAATTAAATGAAAGATACTTGTCAACTAGAAGAATAGAATTTGATTTTCAGTGCAATTAAATGTCATGGAGAGAAATGCACAGTGAACGAGACTGCGTGTTTGTGCCGATGAAAAAATGGCGGAATTCTTAAGAGACATAAAAGGAGAGAGTTTTACAACAATAGGCACTCCTTTCCAGGGGGATGCCTGGTTGCCGAAACCCTTCAGGGTGCCTCCAAAGGAGAGGACCCTGAGTCCAGCCGAGACCGGTTCTGTGCTCGCAAGGACTCCTGCCAACTCATGCTCAACAAAACAGCAAAGCAAACAAGAATGGACTTCCAGTGGGCTGGGAGTAAAAACATATTTTCAGAGGAAGAAGGGCCCTCGCACAGATCCGTTTACGCCCTCTGCTCCGGGAGGAGTTGGGGCGGACGGAACTGAAAGATCAGGAGACACCTGGAGAGAGGGCGGAGCTAGGACTGCTACCAAGAGCTAACAAGGGGAAGCTCTGTGACAGCGTGAGAACGTGAGTCCCGACCATTCCTGATGGACACCTGTCACCAGCTGCTGAGAGCGTGTGGTCTGTGGAGTGCCGGGAGCCGTGGAGAGTGAGCCGGAAGCCTGCCTTTGGGTGGCGGATTCATCGTAACTGGAAGCGTTCGGCCTTCGGGCAAGTGCGTTGTTTTCTGCGCCTGGCCGTGTCCGAAGAAGCATCTGCTATTTATTGGGCGTACCACAGCTTCCGCTCACCCACCCCAGGTTTGCGCGGGGACAGGCTCCAGCTGGGATGTCCCCAGGTGGACGTGGGACAGCATGTTCATCCTACCTAAGGCCGTGTGCTCATCGTTCCGGGCGGACGAGTCGTCGGTCAGGCAGGTGTGTGAAGTTTGCTCGTGAATTTTTCCACACCTAGGACAGCCATGATGCCCAGAGGAAATAGGCAGCTCTTGCCGTTGAAACCTTCCAATTTTCCTCAGTGCTTTGTCTGTCGATCCACCAGGAATCAGAATGTGGCCATCCCCACCCAATCGCGTTGGCCATTGCCCAAAGCAAACCCATTGCCCTGACCAACTCCATGGTATACAACTCAGCCGTACAGAATTTCTTTGAGCTAGAAGACCTTCTACATCATGGCGACAATGCACTGGGTTACCAGCACTCGGCTCGTTTCTCTTTTTAAGAAGTAGACTCGCCTACACCAGAAGCTAGTTGTTTAGCAATGAGCCTCACTCCAGGGTCTGTTGGAAAGAGGACAAAAGTCCCAATCTGGAGACCAGGGCTGAACGGAGAGTCAGATCCCTACTGGCCATGCGATCTTAAAAAGCTCTAAGTCCCCCTGTGCATCGGCTTTCTGTCTGGAAAACACAACCAATATTTCCTATGGTTTCCTCTCATTAGGCAGTGAGAATTTTTAAAACCTTAGAATTCTTAGGTATTATTACATTTTCTATTCAAACCTTTTGACATCCTCAGTCTTATTTATCTGATACGATTTTTGATTTTCCTTTCCTTCTGTGCTATTCTTTTTAGCCTTTTTACTACTGATTTTTTTATGTTTACTTATTTTTGAAAGAGAGAGAGCATGCAAACAGGGGAGGAACAGAGAGAAGGAGGGAGACACAGGATATGAAGCAGCCTCCAGGCTCTGAGCTATCAGCACAGAGCCTGACATGGGGCTCAAACTCAGGAATGGCAAGATCGTGACCTGAGCTGAAGTCAGACGCTTAACCGACGGAGCCCCCCAGGCACCTCCCTACTTAATTTTTAGGGCAGTGTAACATGTTCCTAGTGTTTTGGCTCTTACTAGTTGGCGAATTATAAATAACAAATAAATCGATACCTGCCTTATCTTCCAAAGCAAGCATTTGCAAAAATATAAAATAAGTAATGCATGTGAAAATATTTTGGAATTGTAAGGCACATTATATATATGGCTATATATAAAGCATATACATTATGTATGCATAACACACGGACATATGTATGTGTGCGTGGGCACGTACTGAGAGCAAGAAAGAGGGAGGCGAGATTACCAATGAGAGTCCAAAAGCAACAACAAAAGGAACACTGTCATTCTTTATTTCTGTTCTGGGCTTGAGCTCGCATCCTTCCTGTCTAACTTGCCGTCCCGGCAAACAGCGGTGGCGCGGGGAGTAAGGCCAATGGAGCTGTGTCGGCAAGACCGGGATTCACGACCAGGGGCGCATGGGAAGGGCTCCTTACCTGGCTGACCACCAGCGTCTCAGTGACCTCAATTCTTTGGTTTCATTAGGTTAGCGGTTTCATTAGGCACCTCTGAATGGCAGCCCCTTTTGCCTTAATTTCCCAGGTAGTTTCACCTCCTATAAGTTAAATCTGTAAATACAAACAGAAATTAGAGTTTATTGGGGCATCTGGGTGGCTCCATCGGTTGAGCGTCCAACTCTTGGTTTCAGCTCAAGTCACGGTCTCACGGTTTATGAGTTCCAGCCCCGCATTGGGCTCTGCCCTGAGAGTATGGAGCCTGCTTGGGATTCTCTGTCTCCCTCTCTCTCTGCCCCTCCCCTGCTCTCTCTCTCTCTTTTGCTCTCTCTCTCTCTCTCAAAATAAATAAATAAAACTTAAAAAAAGAGAAATCAGGATTTATTTGTGAGATGCAGTCTAAATGGACTTTTCTGACCGATGTTTTTGCTGCAGGGGGAACACCAGCGTCTTCCCTGTTGGATCACTTTAATTTTCTGCCGGTTGGTGTTTTGTGTTCAGGTGTTTCGTGGCCTTCATTAAAGGAATGCGGGAAAAAGTAAGCATCTCAAAATGTCCCTCTCACCTGGTTCCATAGCTGTGGGGAGGTCTCAGTCATACCTCGGGGCTCACATCCACACCCACGTGCTCCCACGTGCACACTCACACGTGCACATCCCCACACGGGTGCACACGCACAGGTGCACACACCATAAAGATGGAGAGGTCGGTTCATCTTTCTCTCCGTTCATTTTATCCAAATACACCTGAGCCGTAAGAGAAACTTCAACCCTGACCTTATAGCATCTAGGCCGTTGGAATTTTGCTTCATGTAAAATCTCTAATCTAAATTTAACGCATAACTTAGGGACAAAAAAAGCGTATGTTCTAACATCTGTTTTTCCTCCTTCCACACACCCATTCTCTAGACCATCGTAAGGACTTCATTCTCTAAGGTGTTACACCCTGTGTCCCAGGCATCAGGATAATATATTCCAATGGAACTCCACCGTGGTCCACCAGACAGGAGCCGGGCTCTCCCAAGAGTGCTCCCAGGAAGAGAAGGGACTGGAAATTTCTAGATGTGGGGAAGGTGGAGTCGGCCTGAGGAGCCTGCCCTGAGGAGAGCTGAGCTCCCCACAGACCCCCAGCCCAGGGCTCCGCACACAGCACTGCCCATCCCCAGGCAAGCTTAGGACCAGCAAGACTCAAGCGGCCTCATTCACACGGACTCAGAGCCGGGCTGGGAGAGAACAAAGCAGGACCTGACCAGGCTGTGGCTGGTCAGCAGAAGTCCCATCATCCGTGGGTACAAGTGACATCTGTCTAGAAACCGGAGGAACAGGGGGCAGGTTGAAGCCCAGCACCCTCCTTACCAAACTCGAGTCAGTGAGCATCCCGGCGTCTCCTGGGGACCCCACCAGGGGAAGAGGAGGGAACCTGAAAGACTAAGCAATTGTTCCAAACAGACCAACTTCAGGTTTTCAAAGAACATTCACTGAATGCTGAAGACCTGCCAGACACCGTTTTAGGGGCACCGGGTGCCCGAGAGACTGGTCGAATCCTACCGAGTAAACACATTGGATGGCATTTCCCCCACATCCAAAATAGCGGGAACTTCTGAAAAACACAGATCTGCTAGAAACATAGAGGTTGCTTTTTGTACTGCACCTGCGAGTTCAGTGCCGGTAACTGTGTGACCAGCCCTCCCCTGCCCTCCCCTGCCCTCACCTGCCCTCCCTGTGCGTAGCCTGCCTCTCTGGTCTCTTCCTTCCCTCACTGGGCAAGTATGTGTTGTGTGCTTACCATGTGCCAGGCATGACGCTGCCTAGTGGGTACACAGTGGGGGTCAAAACAGATCCCCGGCCTCAGACCTGGACTAAATAACTGCATAGTTAGAAATGGAGAACAGTGGGGCGCCGGGGCGGCTCAGTTGGTGAAGCGTCTGACTTCAGCTCAGGTCATGATCTCACGGTTCACGAGTTCAAGCCCAGAGTTGTACTGTATGCTGACAGCTCAGAGCCTGGAGCCTGCTTTGGATTCTGTGTCTCCCTCTCTCTCTCTGCCCTTCCCCTGCTTGTGCTCTGTTTGTCTCAATCTCTCTCTCTTTTGAAAATAAATAAACATTAAAAAATGTTTAAAAAATAGAGAAAAGTAGTACGTGAGTAAAGAACACAGAGCCGTGACTCGTTTGGCGTTGGGGGCAGGCAGGGCTGGGGGCCAGTCTGGAAGAGGCCCGCCTACAGGTAGCCGAGGCTGGGGGTTGGAAGGTGGAAGAGCAGCCCGTCCTGTGAGCGTGTGTCATCAGGGCTCAGCTTCCCAAGGACTAAGGCAGAAAAGGGACCCTTTGGAAAATCCAGACACATTCTGAGAGATGACGGGGGCATAGTCATTATCAACATTTCACAGCACTCCCTTCCGGACCTCACCCACCAATGCACATGGCTTACCTGCTACCACGTGCTGAGTGTCATTGCGTATGGTTGAGCGTTCTTCTTCACCGTGACCCGAGCGGCTACAGGACGGGACGGTGCCCTTGTGCGGATATGCCCTCATCGGCGCAGCCAAACCCCTGCTTTGGGATCCTAAAATCGCCTCCAAATTCTTGCTAGCGGAAATCATCCTCTAAAGGACATGTGTGGTATCCCTCAGATGCCTTTCTCAACATGAATTTGCTGATTCAAAGAGAATCCAAACTTGGCTTCAAAAGAGTGTACGATATTGTAAGATTTTCCTGATTTAAACCCTGGCTGGCTCCGGGCTGTGGGCAATTTATATGGAGTTGAACATTTTCAAATCAAACGTGTGCACATGGTAAACAGTTTTAATAGGGCGACAAGTCCAGTAATAAGGAACCTTGGAGCCCCCGGCCCCTCAGACGTCGGCCTCCCTGGATGCTGACGTGACCCCCAGACGTCGAGACGTGTTTGCAGGTTCGGCGATTACGAATACTTCTTTTATAAGCAGCTTTGTCTGCATCTCACTGTGGCCATTGGTTTCGTCTCTTTGAGGAGTAAATTGTTGGCTGGTACAGCAGATGTTTGTTCAACTTTTAAGAAACTCCCAAATCATTTTCTGCTGCATCCTATCACTTGAGGCTCCTGCCAGCAACGCAGGAGCTTCTGTAAATCAACACACTCCTGATTTTCTGTGGACGGACTTTTAAAAGCTATGCTCTTGGTTGTGAGGTGATATCTCTCTGTGGTTTTAATGTCATTTTCTAATGACTCATGAGATCACAGCCTCCCAGGCAGAAGAACCATCGCTGGCGGAGACCCTAAAGCAGAAAGGAGGTGACTTATGGGAAATTCCTATACATGATCTTACAGAGCATCCAGACATAAACATTACTAGCATTTCAGGTTATTTATTTCCATATCATTCTCTGTCACACACACACGCACACACACTCGCGTTTTGTCTAATATAATATGGTGAATATCTGTTAGGGGCTGAATGTGTCCTTTCCAAATTCTTACGTTAGAGCCCTACCTCCCAAGGGAGCCTTGGGAGATGAGGCCCTTGGGAGGTAATCGAGTTTAGATGAGGTCCCGCGGGTGGAGCCCAGTGATGAGATCGATGCCCTTATAAAAAGAGGGTGTGACAGGAGAACCCTCTCTCTGCTTGCATGCACCCAGGAGGGGCTGTATGAGGACGGAACCCCAAAGCCCTCCCCAGCACCAGACCAAGCTGGCACTGAGCTCGACTTCCAGCGTCCGGAACTACGAGAGATAAGTGTTGGTTGTTGAAGCCATCCAATCTATGGGACTTGGTTAGAGAGGCCCGGCTGCCGAAGACGACATCTCTTACTAAATATTCTTCTTCGGCCTCATGCTAGCAGCGCTCCGGTGGCCCAGTGCGTGGACAGCCACCGCCAGCTCTGCCCACTCTGATATCCACAGGCACCTTGGTCCTTTCGAGGTCTGAGTTACAATTCGCTGGGACGGGACACGAGCAGCCATCTCCTAAGACGTCGCTTTGCCTGGGTGGAGACCGAGTGCCCCGGCTCTGGTGTGGGGCACTTTCTCTCCGTCTGCAACATCTCCCACCGTCCAGCTTCCCGGAGCTGCCCTTTCCGGGACCCAGCCACCCCTACCCCCGCCCAACACCACTGCTTCGTCTCTGCCCACAGACGTGCGAGGACCCTGGGCGCTTTCTGGAGTTCTTACACCGCACGCACTCCTTCTCCTGGGTCCTGTCCACAAATTCGAAGACCTACTCCCCTGGGGCTCCCTTCCCTGCCTTTGGTCCACAAAGGGGCTGTGGGCAGAAACGTGGTTGACCCAGGATCACCGTGTCTCTCTTCTCTCAGGGAACCGCGTTCTGCACTTCAGCCATCAACTGCAGCTGACAACAGTCACTTTTTTGATTTTGTGTAGCTTTATAGCGACACATCCTAGCAGGGCTATGCTGCTCCCGGTTCCTGTATCGTGGCTGAAAGCCACTGTCTTGTTTTATTTATAAACTCATTCTGCTATTACAAACAAATCTTCAGTGGACACATGTGTGGCTCTCTATATTTGATTTGGCTACTTACTGAAAGTAGGAACATGAATTAATATACGGTTTTTGAAATTTGTCTCCTAATGTTACTATTTCTTTTAGCTGCACCCTGGCATGCTTCCGGTAAATGGACAACTTTAATTAATTCGTTTTGCAATTAAAAGAAACACATGTATATTGTATGCTTTTCCTCTGCAGAATCCAGGAGGATTACAATGGCAAAGCCACCTTCTCAGGTCATGATCTCACGGCTGGTGGGTTCAAGCCCCACGTTGGGCTCTGTGCTGACAGCTCGGAACCTGGAGCTTGCTTCGGATTCTGTGTCTCCCTCTCTCTCTGCCCCTTTCCCACTCGCGCTCTATCTCTGTCTCTCAAAAGCAAATAAAAATGTTAAAAAATAAAAAAATGAATAAAACAAATATACAAGGTCACAACGTGAAACTTCCAAAAGAAATCTTTCCTATTGTTAGATATTCCCCCAAATGCTCTCCCAACAGAGTCTGCCGATTTTCACTCCCAGCTAAAGCAGATAAGGCACTTGTCCCACACCCTTAGACGTGAAATACCAAATTTTCAGTCTGCTCTTCTGAAAGACTAATAAAATACAGCATCTCATTTCTATTTGCTGTTACTTAATTATAAGAAAGGCATTGGTTACATCCATTTCTTCATACTGGTATTCATTTAAACTGATTTTTCAGGTCCTTTGAATAAAAAACTTCTGTGGGAAGGGACAAAGCTGGGTCAGGCAGCTACCGCTAATTGCATGGAATCGTGTGAATGAATCTCGTGAACCATGTGGTTTGCCCTCAAGAAGATGTTTCTGGAGTTGTATGACTTCCTGCCATTTACAAGAGCTTGATTTTCACAGATTTTATTCTCTAAATTCTTAATCCCATCATTTTTCTTTGTAGCGTTTGATGACACCAATGTTTTTCCTTACTATTGTCTACAAGATGGGTGTTAAGTCCCCCTTCACCAGTCCGGGTCTAAGAACAGCAATGCTCTTCCATCATGCGGAGACGCCGGATCTTAGCAACCAGGCGCGGCATCCTCCCCGTGCTCGGAGGGGTCAGGTTGACGTTGGCGCTGCAAGGGTTGGCGGCTTCGTGACAAGAAGTCGGGTCTCCCATTGGGACGGGCAACCTGTGAAGGGATCTCGGAGCAAGTATTGTTTGTGTGGCTCCTGTAGAGCCCAGACCCGGCTTCTGTGGCGTTGGAGCAAAGCTGACTACAAGCGCTTGTTTCTTGGGGCTCCGTCGGGAGCTGCCTAGCAAGGCTCTGGGACGTGGTGAAGACCATGCTTGAAGTTGTGTAGACCGAGCCTCAGACAGAGGCTTCCTCCTATTTCTTCCCTAAATTTTGGGCTTTGGCAGCCCCAGTAAGAAGCAATATAATTAACCTATACGTGATGGCACAAGAAGGAGAAAATACTACAAATGGCACAAGGCATCTCCAAGGCTACAAAATGGGACTTGGTACCACTGGCAATGTTTGTTGACCAAAATAAGGTCCATGGCAGGGGCACCTGGGTGGCCCAGTGGGTTAAGCATCTGACTTCCGCTCAGGTCACGATCTCACGGTCTGCGAGTTCGAGCCCCGCATCGGGCTCTGTGCTGACAGCTCAGAGCCTGGAGCCTGTGTTAGATCCTGTGTTTCCCTCTCTCTCTCTGCCCCTCCGCTGCTTGCTCTCTGTCTCTCAAAAATGAATAAAGATTTTTAAAAAAATTAAAAAAAGAAGGTCCAAGGCAGAGAAGACCAAGGTGAACCATTGGTGCAACCACTCGTGTGAGTCCGTAAGCCCTCACCTCATTAACCTGGTATCCGCACATCAGACCTCACCACCTCGTGTGAGCAGGCTTTTTTGGTGAATTCTCAAATAACCTCTGAGCCTCCATTGTGGCTTCATAACTGTGACCTTATAACAGTTACCATGGAAAGAATTCCTAGATTATAAATAATGACAATGCGAGTTTCCTAGTTACCAAGTATATTTATAAAATGAATTCCAAAGGTACATGACATTTAATTCCAGCCTATTTTTAGAAACCAAAAGATAATAAAGGAACATACCTTTTTTCCCCCAGAAAGAAAGAATTGTACTATTTCTCCAAATCTAGTTCTAGAACATTAGATTCATATGGCTGTTGGAAACAAGTCAGAGTTTTTAGTAATATACTATTCTTGGGGGTTTGAGAATAGCATTTACGATGACATAGATTTCAGTGTTAAATCAAGTTACTATGACCACGATCAGAATTAGATTCAGAAAAGTAATCTTGGGTGAAAAAGATGTAGCGTCTCTCAATTTTCTCATCAGACATATAAATTGGGAGAACAGATATGCCTTCTATTTTGCAAAATACTTTTATTAATAATAATCACTATCTCTAGGGGCGCCTGGGTGGCTCCGTCGGTGAAGCGCTGACTTCGACTCAGGCCATGATCTCATGGTTTGTGAGTTTGAGCCCTGCATCCAGCTCTGTGCTGATAGCACGGAGCCTGGAGCCTGCTTCAGATGTGTGTCTCCCTATCTCTCTGCCTCTCCCCTGTTCGTACTCTGTCTCTGTCTTTGAAAAATACATAAACGTTAAAACAGACACACACGCACGCGCGCGCGCGCACACACACACACACACACACACACACACACACACACTATTTCTCATGCAGAGCTCTTGAAAGCAGAGGCTTACCTGGTCAGAGGAGTCGTGAATCAGAAAAGGGTCGTGAGGCTTCCCCAGGAATACGTCACAGAAGAAAAGCCACTTAAATGGGCTTTAAGCCACTTTTTAATGCGCTGCAGAAACACAAGTTCAAAGAAGGTATTAAAGCGATGGCAATGCAGTAATTTTTATGTCCTGTCTGATATTTTGTCTTTTCCGAACACTATTCCAAGAGACGCTTCAAGAAAATTGGTTCTTCAGCTTGGCTGCAATGTCTCCTCATTGGGAAATTTCCTCCCTTCTGAATCTTAAATTGAGTCCCACCTTTCCTCTTCTACCCTGAAACATGACGTTCAGGAAATTAATAACTAGAGCCTCTGGCATTAAAATTCTTCTCCTTCTGAGTATGTTTAGTGCATCGTGTATTATATATTTGCAAGCTTTGGGGGTTCAATTTCAATAAATATTTATTAAACACTATCATTTTCCCACGGCTGCTATAGCAAATTACTACAAATTTAGAGGCTTAAAAGAACATAAATTTACCATCTAACTGTTCAGGGAGTCAGAAGTCTGGGCTACACCTGGAGTGTCAGCTGCACTGGGCTGGGCTGCCTTGGAGGCTCTAGGGGACAGCCTGTCTCTGATCTCTGTCGCTCCCAGAAGCACCCGACTCCCATGGCTCATGGTTCTCTTCCTCCCCCTTCACAGCCAGCAATGGCGAATTGGGTCCTTCTCACCTCACACTCTGACCGCCACCAACCTCACCTCTCCCTCTTACGAGGACTCTGGTGATTACCCTGGGCCCACCTGTATAATCCAGGGTCATCTCCTCATGTCACGGAGACTAATTTAATTGCATCTGCGAAGTCTCATTTGATCGTGAAGATAACAGCTCACAGGTCCCAGAGGTCGGGACATGGGTGTCTTTGGAGGCGTGGGAGACTGTTCTGCCTCCAGTAGTGTTGATTTCTCTTCCTCCTCCCCCTCCTCCTCCTCCCCTCCTCCTCCTCCTTCCTTCCTTCCCTCTCTTCCTCCTCCCCCTTCCTTCCCTCCTCCTCCCCCCCCTCCTCCTCCTCCTTCCCCTCCTCCTCCTTTTCCTCCTCCTCCTCTTCCTCCTCCTTCTATTTTAGAGAGAGCAGGGAAAAAGGGCAGAGAAAGAGAGAAAGAATCTTAAGCATGCTCCACGCTCAGCAAGGAGCCCAACACAGGGCTCGATCCCACAACCCCGGGGTCAGGATCTGAGCCAAAATCCAGAGTCTGACACTCGGTCGACTGAACCACCCATGCCCCCCAGTATTGATTTATTCTTTCAAAAAAAGTTTCTTGAATACCTAAGGTGTGTTCGATACAGCTGAGCAGATGTATAGAATGAGAATAGATCCTAACACTGAAGTAATGAATCATGTTTTACATATGTCATAATCCAAGCAAACACTAACTAGCTCAGATGAGAGACAGATTCTCTGTGCTTCTCCAACACTCACTCTGTCCACTGGGTCTAGCCTTTCTTCCCATGTGTTTCCATGTGTTCCTTCTTGTATCTGTGGATCTATTGTGTTCTCAAGCGTTCTTCTCCACCAAGGAACATTTCTCCAGTCCCGGGAAGCAAAGGTGGACATGTGCTAAGTACATGGTGGGGAATGCAGACTTTGGTAGTTACTTAGTACCACTGCATAAGGCTGGGGATGGAATCCCAGCACCTGTCTTGTTTTTCCCTTATGTGTTAATCATTTTGTTCTTTCTTCTTTTCTAAATCTATAAGAAGTCACTCTGTTGTAAAATTAAAAAGTATTTTTAATTGAGTCTAATAATCACATTATTTAGTTTAATTAATAGCAGGTAACTTCTCCAAATTACAGCTCAATAGGAGCTTCACAGTGAGGAATAAATGAGTATGAATTTTATGATGCCAGTTACAGGTCAAGTCTAGCTCCAGAAGGAGGCAATGGCTGGCAGTGGCATGCCTTTCTTCCTTCTGAGAGCTGTCACCCTTGAGACAGCCTCAAATGCTTGAGATAGAATTGGGACAGATCAGGAGGCCAAACCTAGTGAAAACATAATAATAAAAAAAGAATCATCACCATATTCTGAGAAGACCAGTGAAATGAAGTCAATTATCAAAAGTCTTGCAGGGTTTGGATTTATGAGACACAGAAGTGTCCCTCCTATGTTGGTCCAATGACAACATCAGGTTCTATGAATGACCAGGAGATTGCCTAAAATTCAATCGGTGTCCACAGAACTACAGTAGACTCTAATGCCGACATCTTTACCACCAATACCAGTGGTACCTGGGAGCATATACCCTTGGAACTCGGATTGGCACGCTTTGGGTCCTAGACAGCAATAAGTACCCATGAAAACTTGGACAAATGCCTTAATTTTGGTATCGATTTATTGTTGTTGTTAAACGAGGGCCTCAAGCTCCTAAAAATGAACTTTAAGATTTTCTTTGCCCTTAAAAAGTATATGTCCGGTCTGCAATACCTGAGTATTTTGGTCTCAAGTCACCTTTATACTCTTACAAAATTATCGATAATTCCAAAAAGTTCTTGTTTATGTCAACACTATCTACTAGTGTCTATAGTGTTAGAAATTAGAGCTTAGAAAAGATTTTAAGTATTTATGAATTTATTTACAATTAGTAAGAAATCTATTACATGGTAGCATAAATAACACATGCCTATGAAAAATAACTCAAAAACAAAACATTTCTCGGTAAGATGGCCATTGTTTGACATTTTTGAAAATCCTTTAATGCCTGGCTAAATAAAAAGAGATTGGATTCTCGTACCTGCTCCTGCATTTAATCTGTTGTTATATCAAAGGTCATGGAAACTTTGGAAAACACCTACTATATATGTATATACATCCTTATGCAACAAAGAGAGTAAAAAGGCAAATGATGTTTTAGTATTATTGCAAAAATAGTGGGGCTTTTTCTTCTTTTTTGAAATTAAAATTCAAGTTAGTTAACATACCATACAGTCTTGCTTTCAGGTATAAAACCCAGTGATTCATCACTTATACGTAAAGCCCAGTGCTCACCCCTACAAGTGCCCTCCCTAATGCCCACCATTCATTTAGCCCATCTCCCCACCCGTCTCCCCTCCAGCCACCCTCAGTTTGTTCTCTGTATTTAAGAGTCTCTTATGGTGTGCCTCCCTCTCTATTTTTATCATATCTTTCCTTCCCTTCCCTTTTGTTCATCTGTTTTGTATCTTAAATTCCATACATAAGAGAAATCATATGATATTTATCTTTCTCTGCCTGACTTATTCTGCTTAGCATTATACCCTTGAATTCCATCCATGTTGTTGCAAATGGCAAGATTTCATTCTTTTTGATTGCTGAGTAATATTCCATTGTGTATATGTGACATCTTCTTTATCCATTTGTCAGTTGACAGACATTTGGGCTCTTTCCATGACTTGGCTATTGTTGATAATGCTGCTATAAACATTGGGGTGCATGCATCCCTTTGAATGACCATTTGGGGATCCTTTGGATAAATATCTAGCATTGCCCTTGCTGGTGAAAGTAGGTTTGCACTCTCAGAACCCGTAATGGTGTCTTAGGGACCACCCGGGATGTTTTGTCATCAGGAGTCAGCAATGCCTCCCACTGTTGAAGCAGGACACGTAAAAGTCTGGTTCATCGATTTGCAGTGTAGACTCTTGTTTTTAATATGAAAACCATAGCTCAACAGTCTCACAAGGTCTCCAAGGTCAAAACGGCAAGGTGGCTTTCAATATTCTTGCATTGCCGTCTCCAGCTTTTCCCATTTTTTGTTTTGCTTCTCATCCTAATATTCCCTGGTTGCAAGGTAGCTGTCCTGAATCTGAGCATGTCACAGAATGGCCATCCTGGTTCTTTACTTCCTGGAGGGGTTTTGTAAAAGCAAAGAAACAGTTTCCAAATACCCAGCGAAGCTGCCCTGTAACGCACTTGGCTGCGTTGGCACCACACGCCCTTGCCTAAACCCAACTCTGGAGAGAGGGGTCGGCGCCTAGGGTTGGCTTAAGTTTAGCAAGACTCCGCCCGCCCCCAGAAGTGGATTTGGCCCTATGCTGCCCTAAATTGTGGCCACGCGAAGGAGAATACGTGCCTTCCTATGAAGAACTGGATGCGGCAAGAAGGCAGGAGACCCCCAGCTGCTGCCCCCGAGGGATTCAAGAAGTATAAGGTCTGATACAGTCAAGGCATTACAAGCGGAAGAGTATTCCAAGTCCCACAGGGATAAGGTGAACTGATTCTTCATCATGCCAACGCTCCTTTCTGCATGACTTCCAAAGCATCGCCTTCGTGCCTGGGTTTCCAACATCCAACAGAATCGCATACTAATTTAAGTATTAGTTGCAATTCATAAAAAGTGCTAGCAAAGGGCCAGGACCTCCTTCACACAGCTCATGTTCTCAGCCTCTCTCACATGTACTATTTCCGCGAGAAGCTAGAACTTCAAATAAAGAAACCTCAGTTTGGGGCTAGTTTATGTATTTATTTTTTTGTTCTGCTTATTTTTGGACTCCTGTTAGAATTTATGCTGACTTTTCTAAATATGCTTATAAACCTCTGTAGTTCTTTATTATTTTTATTTCAAGCTTAACTGTGTACTCCTGCCATTAGCTATTGGATGCGAAAAGGCAATTTCAAATTGAAAAAGCAATGGCAAATAGTTCTTGAGGCTTATTAGCGTTTTATTGTGGGCATAATTCTTCTTTCCGATCTGCACTGTGATTACCTATTCAAAGGAAGCACTTAGTCTCCACTTAAAGCATAGGAAGATTTTCCATTACCATCCACTGGAAGATTGCGAGGCAAGCAATAGGAGACTTTATAAACACAAGATAAATGCCCTAAAGCAAAATGTAAGAAGCAGCAACCCCTCCCTCCTAACATGACATGTGAAAATCCTGATTTTTTTCCTGTGATTATTTTTCTATAATTATTCTGTGATTATTTTCACAAAAAAATCATTTTTCCATGTTTAAAATGTATGCAACACAGTGAGAGTTTCTAAAAAACAAACAAAACAAAACAGAAACTCAGGTTAGGCTAAAAATAGCAACTTACATGCCAAGGTACATTCATGAGTGTTTACTTCTAATGAATCTTTAACAGACACCGCAGTGATTAGAGTCTACCCTCACCCTTTTGAAGTCAACAAAACCCAGGGCATCGACTTTCTCCAATCATGGGATGCTTTGATCAGCTCTTGGGAGGAGAATCCGGGGGGTATGTAGCAAAGTTCCTGTATTCGTGCAGAGCAGATGTGGGTTCACACAAATAACTCATGGAGAACTAGGAGTCTTTCAGAAATTAGACAGATATTTTGTGCTGATGCTCCCCATCACCACCGGGCAAGCATAGGACTAGGTTCTGCCTCACGTGATTCAGAGAAAGTCTTCCCTGAAACTTACATTCATTGATATGACATTTTATGGCTTCCGTTTAATTTTTTGGTAAGAATAAGAAAGCACTACTACAATATGCAAAGCCTGGGTGCGTCGGATTTTGAAGTCTGCCTCCAGCACGGCTGTTTCTTTTGATGTCCATCCACGTGCAGGAACAGAGGTCCCACCCAGGACCTTGGTACGGTTGCCAAGTCTACGGTCATAGACTTCCTACTACAGAAGCACCAATGGCTGGTGTCCCAGTCACTACCTTCTGTATCCATGACCGCAGTCACCTCCCACAGGCTATTCACGGACACCCACCAAGCCCGGCAGGCTCTCCCCATAACACACAACACACAGCCACTGGCAACTTTAGTTCAAGACTACTCTTGGAGAGGTCTGCGCTGCGGTCCAGACTCCTCCTACCCCTCCCTCCTTTCACAGGTGTCAGATCCACACGTGGCCCACACGCCCCACTCCGCACCAGCGCCCAGCCCCCAGCGTCGTCAATCTCTTGCATGTCTAGTCCTGTCTTGGCGTCTGCATCTAGGCAGATCTGGATGAACTCACTTGGCTTCCCATAAGTTCACCAGAAGGCACCACACTTGAACAGAACATGATGTCTTGGGGAATAATAAACACAAAACTATGCTCAAAATATGAATTACAGAATTTTCAAGATGCGAAGATTTATCGTAGACCAATAAATGCACAATAAAGAAGTTAACAAAGGAGTGGCCCACAAAGGACCTTCAACGACTGCATATTAAACGCTCGTAAATGTTATGGAACTTGCTTTGGATGCAGATGGCCCTGATCAGTGCAGGGGTGCAGTCTGAGATGAGCTGCTTCTAATCCACAGCCCGGTCGGGCTGGCCCTGCAAGTCTGTAGTGAAGGGAAAGCCTCCCACTGCACAGAGTGTCAGGGGCTTCACCTGGTTGTCCATATTGTATGGAAAGAGGAGTGAGCAAGGCAAAAATTTGTAAGGACTCACTGGCAGTGACAAATGGCTTTGGCTACTTGGTCAGGGGCCTGGATGAAAAAGACTGGAATATAGCATCCAAGGAGGTCCGGGGACCTGCAAGAAGGTAACGTCTATGGGGACGGGCACAAGGCAAGCAAGTCTTCATATCACACGTTAATGTCCACCAGAGCCTGTCTGCCATGGATTCATGTCCCCTGGAGATGTCCAGCATGGAAGAAATACTGAGTAGCCATTTAAACACAAAGGCTAGGCCAGCTGGTGTCAGCTGGCTGCCATCTTTGGTCACCATGGCTCTGGTAGAATGAGCACATGAGTGGAGCACCGTGGTGTCAGGAACTAAGACTATTTGGGCCCAACAGCAAAGCGTCCCCTTCTCCATGGTTAATTCACTACCGCTGCGACAGAGCATACAGCCTGGAAGCAATGAAAACCAATGCTGAGCCCCCCTGGTATAACACCAACGCTCGAAGAGGCCAACTAGCCTCTTAGTAGCAAGGTGATTCCTCTGGAATCGACGGCAACTTCCCTTGCCTGGCCTTGACATGTATGTTCACTATGGGTTTGTCTTTCCTACCTTGCAGTACCTCGGCCAACACCTCTCTCCCAGGACCTGCAGGAGTTTACTGGTTAGAACCACATCATGTTGGACCAAGCGACCCACATCCCAGCAAAGCTGCTGAGGAATGAGCACACACCACGGGGGCCAGTGGTCCTCTCACATACCACACCACCCCCAAGGTTAAGGACCTGATAGGGCAGTGGGGTGGCCTCTTGAAGGCGGAGCTACGGTCCGAGCTTGGGGGTGATACCATATGATAATGGGACACCACTCTCTATTACATGTGCTATACCCCAAATCAAATACCACTAGAAAGTGTTGTGTCCATAATGGGTAGACTGTGTAGGTCCAAGGTGTGAAAGTTAGAGTGGCCCCATTTTCTTTTACCCCCAGTGACTTCCTTAGGAAATTCGTCCCTCTTGTCTCTAAACTTCTAGGGTTTAGGAGCGAAACACTTCCATCCTGATACACAGAGTCCCGTTAAACCATCAGCTACACCTCTTGCCCAGTGGCTTCAAAGTCCTTATGCCAAGAGACCAGTAGACAAGAAAAAGAGCCACCATCTTCACGAGTGTAATTGGCCACGATTATCAGGAGGAACTAGGGCTCCTATCATAAATAGGAACAGGTCAAAAATAGATGTAGTACCCAGGTGGTGCCCGGGGGATCTCTTCATGGGCCCCTGTCCAGTTTTGATGGTAACTGAACAAATGCGGCGGCCACAGCCTGAGAAAGGAGCGGGGAACAGGAGCTGGGGTTCCTTAAAGAGGATGAATGGGTCCACAGGTAAGTTGTGTGGCCCAGCAGAGATACGGCCAAGACGGAAGGGGATCCAAACACTGGAGTAAGGAGCTGAGTGATTGGAATCCCTGGAAGCACTAGCCTGGCTCTTGATAGGTCCCCAAAGCAAGGCCCACCCGGACCTTAGAGGGGTGACGCATGGGGTGATGAACACGGGTGCAGGGTGCAGGGGGGTGGCTCAGTAGGGTGTGCAGCATGTCTTCCAGGCCCCCTACAGGGAAGGGTGTGCCTTTCCCCGGCTGCCAGCAGCGTCCCCAGCCAAGTTCCTCTCTGGGAAACTGTCTTGGCTGAAGGGCAGTGAGAGAGAACTAGGTTCTGTTCCCTACAAACCGTGGGCCTGTTTCCAGGCTGGTCAGCTTTAAGAGAGATTACGTAAGGTATTCAGGGATCTCGAAAGTGAGTTTTTTAAAGCTGCCCGTTTGCCCCCAAACCACTCGCAGGAACTCTGTGTCTCTCCCAGGGTATTTATGTCCCAGTGTAAAGAACACCTGTCTTTGTCACGTCTCACCTGGACTCTCGCCACACGATCCCTCCTGGGGCTCTGGTAGACACTTTGCCCGTACTCTGCCGATTGCTGCCGGAGGGGCTTGTAGTGAATTGAAGCCATGCCTCTTCTCCACTAATCCTCTCCAGCTGGATTCCCATTGTTCTCGGGATAAAGAAACAAATTCTCAGCATCACTTACTGGCCATGCAGCACCCAGACCCTCCAGGACTCCACAGTGTCCCTTGCATTCCCCATGGAGTAGCCTCCTGGACCTGCAGCTCCCTCCCTTCCAATGTAGTGTCTCTCTCCCTGCCTTCCTTCTAGAATATTCTCTCCTCCTTCCCTTTTTACCTGCTGTGTTCTATTCGAATTTCAGATTTTCTGCTGACATTTGCTTTCTTGGGAAAATTATGCAGATAACCAGAGAGGTTTAATCCTCTGTAACAAAGGTGACCGTGTGTTGTGACTCACCCAGGACAATCTAGCTTACTGCACCCTCTCATTCACTGACTTAATCTGCCCCCCAACCCGTATTCTGCTCAGTGACAGTTACTAGTGTGTCATCAAAAGTACCCAACTGTTGAAAATACGTATTATTTTATTTTTTAATGCCTGTTTCCTTAGAACCAGTGTATGAACTATGTGGGTAACAATATGTCCGTCATGTCCATGACGGAATTCCCAACCGATGGTAGCATTATTGGCACATGTAGATTCTGAACAAATATTTCTTTTACGAACGAGAGAGTGACTGAAATACCATGGCATTGGAACATCATCAAACTTCTTTGACCAAGAAAGAACGGTATCCATTTATAGAACCACCTGTTTTTCATGACAATCTTCCAACAGGCTAAGAGCAGGGAATGCTAGCCTTTACAAACATGTTAGCAGGGAATACAAGGGTTGCAAATCTTGTTTTAATTTGCATTTTTTGATAACCAGGAAGATAGACATTTTATCCCTAGTAGTTACATTCCATTGTAGATTTTCCATTCATTTCCTGGGCTCTTTCATATATTATAGTCCTTATAATGTTATTTTGTCTGCAAACTATTATATTTATCATAGGTATGAATTCTCTATATGGTTTATTTGATGCAAATATCTTCCCTATTATTGTTTTCATATTTCTTTCATTTGGGCCGCTTTTCATCTTTTATATGGTTAATACTTCAATGCCAAACATCAGTCAGCCATTTCTTTCATAATTCCACTTCTTGCCTGACATGCTTTTTCCAAAATTGTGATAAGTACTTTTTCCCTGGTTTTTCATAAACTGTTGGTTGATTTTTAGCTCTTGGCCAAATGTTCTTTTGACATACGATACACCATGTGGATTTAAATAACTTTCTCTATGTGATCTTTGCCTCCATAATGACTTTAAAAATAGTCAATTACAGATAACCTCTGGTCCAGCTCCTTCCGATTCAGAGCTGTGATAGCACTTGCAGAACCCTGAGGTGTTGTTGTGTGTGCAAACAATATCATGAGACCAGGTCCTGGGCAGGGACGTCTGGCAACTAGGAAGGCGGATGCATGCCCATCTTGGGAATGACGGTGTGCACAAACATTTACGGACTCCAATGGCCCCATTTTGTGTGAGGCCGCACAAAGCCCTCTAAATCAACGTGTCATGTGGAATATCGAGAACGTACAGCATGGGATTTACGTGAATGATACACGGAGTCGGGATTGCTTCTCCTGGTACACGAGGTGGCCATCCAACTAAATGCTGCACAATGAAGAATGTGGCCCTTAACGACATGATGTGTCTTAGCCATCAGTAGAGAAAGTCTCGGTCTGGTGAAGGCACCGGGGAGGCGTAGGAAAGGAAGCTGTCAATACTCCAGTGGAGGTTTTCTTTCCATCTAGACTGCAGGGGAAGTCAAAGATGACAACTGTAGACGGAGCCAACTGTACACTTGTTCTTTTAGGTCAAGTTTTCGATCGTTATTTTCTCAGTATCTGCTGACTAATACCTTCCTGGACCTGCACAGCCTGGTGAGGACGTGCACGCGTTTAGAAGACGGTGGGTGGTATCAAGGGTGCACTTACAGTCCCGAGGAACATGAGCTCCTATTCACAGCAGCCGGTCCAACCGAACCAAAATGTTGGCTCAGAGGCCTTCTACGAACAACAGCTGGAGTGGGGAGAGGGTACAGCCACACGTAGCTGAAACTACGCACACCCTTACTCAGTGGGCATCCCGTGCACACCTTTACAGCAAAAGCACACCCTTTTAGACCAGGGTGAAACTCAGCACAAGACTGAGACTTCTGCTAACAGCACAGATGACCCCCAGCCCACCAAAGAGTGTGTTCCTGCAGCTGACTTTCCATCATTAGCTTCTGAAAGCCTCATAGCGAACCTCATTTGTAGTCTTTCTTCTTTTCTCTGAGAACTAAGGAGTCTTCAGCCCATTTCTTTTCATTGATTTGAAATAAAGATTAGGACTCTCCTTTGTTTTCTTGCTTTCGTTTTCGAGAGAGAAAAAATGATGAATGCTCCCGTGCATTTTTGTTCAGCACAGAATGAAACCAGAAATTCTCCAGGAGCCACAAGACAGCCATTGTCTTTCTAGCTTTCTTTTTCGTTAACTGGATTAAAATTTGCTTTTACGGCTATGATATTGCTATTTCCTTTTCTGACGATTGTTGTGTTGTTTCCTTGGTGCATCTGACCTTGTCCTTTCAATGTGGGGGCGACTTCACTCAGATGGTGTTCCAAAATGCCAAACTCGAGCATGAAACTAGAAATCGTAAGAAGAAAGCAATAGATCAGTTTTTGTTTGCTTGAAAAAAAAAAAAAAGATTTCAGAATAGCTTCCGTAATTAATGCATTGTTAACCTGAAGGTCAGACTCAGGCAATATTGAATCCTGCTTTTAAAAAATGTCCCCAACGCGGCTTGCCCTCTTGTAAAATGCATATCATCCATTCAACAAATCTTTATTGATTATGCCAGTCATCATAATAGGTTTTGGCATCACCGCTCTACACAAAACAGACGAATCCCTGACCCTTTGTCTGGTTTTGGATACTCAGCAGATGGGATCCGCCACGTACACGCATTCAGCGCTCTGTTTCCACAGCCCAGAGTTTTCTGGTCTCTCTCTTCTTTTCTTTCCTCCCAGTCTTTTGGGGGGAATTTTAATAGTGGATAAAATTGAAACGAGGTAAAAAGACATCTTGAGAGACCAAGGCTGTTCCCAAAAACTGTTGCCATGTTGAAAATCCGACTAAGCTGGTACCGTGACTGAGGCTCATGGTGCCGCGGAGCCCTCCATGTTTCCATAAAAGGGAGAAAGTGAATGTTGCCTTTGGACCTCCAAGTCACAGTTTGGGTTCCAGCAAACATCTTTTTGTTTTTTAAAATCAGTTTTGATGATCTGGTATCTACAACAAGCCAAATGTTGCCATGTCCAGCACTTAAGTTTTTTAGAGATTAACCAATTTGTACTAAAAAACAAACAAACAAACAAAAAAAGACGATGGCGCAATGACAGTCCCACAGGGCTCTGAAGAACTGGAAAGACGAAAGCTTCAGACCTTCTGTTCCTGGATAAATGAGACTTTCTCATGGGTCTCTACGTGGTGTTTCAGCCCCCAGACCTGACACAGCTAAAGGCTATTTTCAAAGCCCATTTTCTGTGGGGTAAGAACTAATATCTAGCTGTTGCTTCTGGACCTGAAGAGAGAAGCCTTACATGTCCCCGGTGATTGTGGGTGACTGATGAAGTTGGCGGAGACCAGGAAAGAGCAGCCCACACGCAAGCCCAGATCTGTAGAAACAGGAGTCCCTACACGAGACAAGAGGTCAGCGCCCCTCTAACCGAAGCAGGTCTCGTAGCCGGGATCCTCACATACCTGCCGTGGCTACTCTGGAATTGGCCCGTTCGCCAGATGAGCTCCCAGGACGGGGACGTACTCTCGTGTGCGGAGTCACGGGGTGAATGGTCAGAACCGTTGGGAGGGATGCCGGACCTTTCAACAGGCGTTCATAAGCTGCACTTGCCGCAGATGGTGGTGTGTTTCTGAAGGGAAAGCTGTGGAGGAAAGTTCAGGGGAAGATCCCGGACTGTGATTCACAAGCCTTCAGGGCTGGATTAGCTTCTCATTGGTTGTGTTTTCACCATCCTCTCCCCTGCAGAAATTTCTCGCATCAAGGCTGAGTGGATTTTTAAAGCATTAAAGTGCACGGGGCGCCTGGGCGGCTCCGTCGGCTAAGCGTCCGACTCTTGATTTCGGTTCGGGTCGTGATCTCTCAGTTTGTGAGATCGAGCCCCACGTTGGGCTGTGTGCTGACAGTGTGGAGCCTGCTTGGGATTCTCTCTCTCTCCCTCTCTCTGCCCCTCCAGCGCTTGAGTTCTTTCTCTCTCCGCAATAAACAAATAAACATTTAAACAAACATATTAAAGAGCATGAAGACATATTTTAATTGCCATAGATTGAGATATTTACGATAAATACAATTAGACGTGGGCTGTGTCGTTGCAAAGCAAGAATGAAAATCACTAATGTACCAATTTAATGCCTGTTGTGAATCAGTTGAACAGTTTGGCCGGATAGACTGGCAGATTCCTATGCACACCTGTCCAACTTTTTAAATCAAATGAACCCCTCTCAGTAACGTCGCGCCCTTTCAGTCCAGAAAACCACAATCTTTCTCAAGTTTCTCAAGTTTCTCTCTCTTCGCCTATTTTCCCAGAAGCCAAAACTATGTGGAGCTGAAGCTTTTCTTCTGCATCTTCCTAGTTGATGAACACTCAAGCTTGATAAAGAAAGTGAGACACCTTGGGGGGGGCGGGTTCTGCTTTTGTGAGATTTGTGGTGATGCTCCGAGCTCCCTGGCCCACTGCTGGCTGCCCTATTGCCCTCCACATGTCCGTTCTACCTTGTAACCGACCACAAGGGTTTTCTTATTCAAAGTTCTTCCCCCAGAGACGTCGGGGAAGGATGCTCTTTGGGCATTTCCTTGGTCTCACCCTCCGAAGCTGAAGCCGGGTGCTGGCGCCCGGAACCGGCATGCACCTGCTCGCCCTGTTACCCCTTGCTATTGGGTCCGGGCCAGCTGCTGATCGTCTCTGCAGGGCGGCATTCGGGGGGGTGGAGACGGCCAGGTCAGTGCCACGTTCTCTCTGAACACACCTGGGGCATGGCCGCCGTCTCTTGGGAACTCCTCACTGGCCAGCGACAGAATGTGGCATGAAATGCTGGCCCTCAGCATACTTGGCCACGTTCATGCCGTGGGCAGGAGGCTCGGGCGAAGGGAACCGCAGAGCGGCGTACTCAGTGACCAAACCTTTGCTGTTTCCCTGAACTTCCTGTGTCCCAGCCACAGCCACAAAACCCGCAGATGCAAGCGAAGGAGAGCCCTGAGCTCCTGGCCACCCACGTCCCTCCCAGAGGTCGAAGAAAAGAAGCAAAAGGGCCACGTTTGCTATTCAGCAGTATTATTGCTTAGTGCATGAATGCCAAATAAAAGATCTTTATTAAGTAGAGTGCGGAAGGCCGAGAGACGCACGTCAGTGCTGTGTTCACTGGCACCCCGTCTTTCTAACATAACCACCAGCTACTTCTAGTTTGTATGAAAAGTGACCGTTCCGATGGGCCCCAGTGCTGATCCATCCGAGCGCTGTTTTGCCCGTGAGATCAGGTTCTCTCGCCACACACAAGGGTGTGGTCTCAAAAGCCTATTGGTTTATCTGTTCTCATTTACTGCAGTGCTGAGCCCGGAGCTCTAGGCGGGAGAGGACAGACGGGCAGGACGCTTCTTCCGCAGCAAATGCGCGTGTCGCCGAGCCCCCACTCCACAGACGGTGGGGGTCTGTTCCAGTTTGTCTTCTGTAAACTGGAGAAGCTGTCTCTGTCTGTGGTCTGAGCTCGGAGTCGTTGATTCCAAGCTTTGCCCTTTTGTTGGCTCTTTCATGGCCTTTGGCCACAGAATGTCTCAAGTTCCTCATCTGTAAAACTTGGAAAAATAGCCCCAAACTCCCAGGGATTAGCCAATGAGGGACTTCACAGGGTCTAAGAATCTCTTTCATGGTTTTCGGTATTACTTTACGAGGGGTCTTATTAAAATGCTTCCTCTGTTGTAGTTTTGAAAATTATAAGTAATAAGTGATTTTTTCCTTTGTTACATTCACCCCTAGTGATCTTTACTCTTGATTAAATTTATGGTTAAATAAATCCTTTTCACTTGAGGTTTTCCTTTCTGTTTCAAAGAATTCCACAGCACCGGGAAAGCTGTGCCTTCACATGTCTGCTTCCAAGATAAATTGCTCTTGTGCTTTTGAAGCTATCTATCTAAATGTTTTTACATCATTTCACTACAGAGGAGGGCAGATTTGAGAGACGGAAGAAAGGAAAGGAGGGAGGGAGGGAGGAAGGGAGGGAGGGAGAAATAAAGAAAGGAAGAAAGAAAGATGAAGGGAGAGGGGAGGGAAGGAAGGAAGGAGGGAAGGAAGGAAAGAAGGAGAGAAGGAAGGAGGGGAGAGGGAGAGAGGAAGGAAGGAAGGAAAAGGAAGGAGGGAGGGAAGGAAGGAAGAATGGAAGAAAGAAAGAAAGGAAAGAAGGAAAGAGGGAAGAATAGAAGGAGGGAAGGAAGGAAGGAAGGAAGGAAGAGAGAGAGAGGAGGGAGGGAGGAAAGGAAGGGAAGGGAAGGGAATGAGGCAGAAGGAAGGAAGGAAGGAAGGGAGGAAGAAGGAAGGAGGGAGGGAGGAGGGAGGGAGGAGGGAGGGAGGAGGAAGGAAGGAGGGAGGAGCGAGGAGGGAGGAGGGAGGAGGGAGGAAGACAAGCACATTTACATGCTCCTTAAGGAAGATGAGAGGCTTCACAGCAGGCTGCCTGATGCATAAAGGTTGTTCAACGTATTTCTCTATGTTGAATATAATAGAACAGAATTGATAAATGAAATCCTCTAATAAAATTTATGAAGCCAAAGATATATCTACCATCCATGTCCAGAAGCACATCCATGCAATGAAAACACTTCCGACTATAGTTAAGTAAGGAGTTATATGACTGAATTATTTTTAAAGCAGTACTTTGTTTATAATAATGTCTTTCTACAATCCCTAATTTCTAATTAACGCAGACTAAGTGGCCCACCTAGCACACTCTGTCATTACCCAATTACTGCACCTCATAACAGAATCAGTCCATATTATGTTTAAAATCAGGAGAACATGAAAATCTCTTTCACTGCTGGTCTTTTCCTAGGTGTACTAATACCACATATTTTTCCATATGCCCTAATGACTAAACTGTGTTTTTACACGAAAAGTTTATTCCTTTCCGGCACCACGAAAAGGGTAGGTTGTCCTTTTTTTAAGACCAAAACATGCTCCCTTTTTATCCGAGACTTTGGTGGCTCCTCCGTTTAACTCATAAACACATTCATTCTGTTATATAGTGTGTCCTGGGAATCATTCCAAGAACAAGTCCCATCCTTGCCTTTTCAGTTTTAAAGCAACTTTATTTACTTATAAAAACCCTCCAAGACACAGGCGGCCCCGCAGCCCCCAGGAGGCCCTGCGAGCCAGTGGGGACCCTGAGATGTGGGCGGCCACGTGTCAGGGCTCTGTGCGGGGTCAAGGTGCCACCGGGACCCTGAGCAGTTTCCATGTCGCTTCCAGAGGTGCAGGGAGGGCAGGCAGTTCTCTGGGCTTTTCCCTCACGGGCTACGGGCATCGTGCTCACCCCGAGAGGCAGCATTCTGGGCTCATGACTAGGAAACACCCTGATCTTCATGGCTCTTCCCATTCTCCCAGATCAGAGGGAGAGGGGCGAGACCATCCCATAACCTAACTGGCCCTATCACAGGATGCGGGTTTGGAAGGAAAGAAACAATGCCGACAGACAGTGGAGCCCAGGGGACGTAGGGAGGCCGGTTCACGGTTCAGCTGGGGCTCGAAGAACAAACAGCCCTCAGTCCTGGAAAGTGCACGAGGGTGGGAGGACGTTTCCAGGTGAAGGAAGCACAAATGCAAAGGCTTCTTGCAAAATAACACCCGTCCTCTCCAAGGAGAGAGGACCGCGATCCCTAACGACCCGACGCTAAGTATAGTTAAGGTGACTTACCATCTCTCAATGTCGATAGTGGCCACGAGAAAAAGGGGAGTCCACCAGGAGCAGCAACGTGAAAGCCGCAAAGGCAGTGTGAGTTCCCGTGGAAGGAAGGGCGGTGTGTACGTGTGCCCACCTTGTGCAGGGACAGCAGGTGCAGGGACAGTAGAACCAGCCACTGGGGATTCTGTGTGTGCTGGGCAAACAGAATAGGTCAGAGGGGCCCCAGGGGGCGGGGGACAGGAAAGCCAGAAAGAGGAGGTGCTCTTCGTCCAGATGAACTGCAGAGAGACTCGAGGTGCCCAGGACATGTCTACAGTCTGTGGCGGTTGTGTTCAGCCCAAGAGCGCTGAGGACCAAGAGCCCCTCCAGGCCGAGTCGTGGGACCTGCCACCAGGCTTCACAATGGGCTTCAGGAGACAAAGACGCCCAGCTGCCTTTGGGGAGCAAATGTAAGCATTTATTTGCCATCACACGAAGCCTTTGGAAGATTGGCTAAGAAAGCTTTTTGTGCTACTTCCTTATGATGGACCTTGGTGTCATTTCCTTTGTGATTTTTTGCGCTCAGGTTGGTTGAGCAACTTGGAGCAGTGACTTAATAGTTTTTGCCAAATTTGGGACAATTTGGCACGCGATTTTATCAAAAATATTTTCCATCCCTCTTCTCTTCTGTCCTTGGGATGAGGCCACTGCAAGTCGTCCCACAGATCAACGGCGCTCGATTCATTTCTCGTCATTCTGTCCTCTCTGTGTTTTGTTAAGATGGTTTCTATTGTCGTGTTTCTAAGCTCACTGATCTTTTCCTCTGCGATGTCTCCTCTGCTACTAATTTTCTCTGTTACGTTTTCCTCCTCAGACATTGTACTTTCTATCACTAGACATCTGATTTGAGTCATTTCTAGACCTACTGAGGCTGCCTCTACCGTACTCGACTTTCTCTGCGGTTTCTTGAGCACAGTTATGCATCACAAGTACAACCGCCGTTGTCATGTCTGATCTACTGATTCTGCCGCCCATGTCATTTTCAGATCTGTCTGGGGTCTGTTTCTATTTCTATGCTTCTTTTCATACTGATACTGGTTTTTATTGACTGGAAGACTTTGTGTG
This sequence comes from Paguma larvata, assembly GCA_030068075.1. NCBI lineage: Eukaryota > Metazoa > Chordata > Mammalia > Carnivora > Viverridae > Paguma > Paguma larvata. Next base: position 3,298,685 of record CM057839.1, on the reverse strand, counting down.
TTTTTTGTGTGATAGATGCTTTTACATTCCTGTAATATCTTGGGCTTTGTTCTAGGACACAGTTAAGTTACTCAGGAACAGTTTGATCTTTTCAGGTCTTGAGTTCAGTGGGACCAAAAGCAGCCTTTGGTCCAGGGCTAAGTGTACCTCTGTTCAGCCAAGAGCCTTCTCATTACCCTACGGACACCCCATGAATTTGAAGTGTCTTCCTCTTTGGCTGCTGGGAACACACTCTATTCTTGGTCTTGTGTGAACTCCAGGGACTGTTTCCCTGATCATTCTGGATTGTTCTTTTCCCAGCCAGGGGGTAGTTTCCTCGTGAGCATGCCGTGATCCTCGGCCGAAGACTTGAGGGGACCTCTCTACTGATCTTGAGAACTCTCTCTCTCTCTCTCTCTCTCTCTCTCTGCAGCAGTCCTTTCCCTGGTACCTTTCAGGGGAAACTCTATCTCCGTTGGCCTGTATGGATTCTCAGCCCCATCTCCTCAGCTCAGGGAAACAGTGAGTCTCCTCCTGGGGAATTGTCTCCCTGCTGTGGCTGGGGACTGTCACCTGGCGTGAGCAGTAGCACTCACATTTTCTTGTCTATCTGTAAGCCTCACTGCACTGTGCTCGCTGATATGCAATGTCAGAAAATCTTTGTCTCATATATTTTTCCTCTTTCTTCTGTTGTTGCAGGTAGGAGAGAAATCAGTCCCTGTAACTTCATCTTGGTCAGAAGAAGAACCAAAATAATCAAGATCTATCTTTCTAAAAGTTATAAAAGCTAAGGGCAAGGAGGAGATAGAAGGAGCAGAGAATCATCCAAGACTGTGTCAAATAATGACACAGGTAAATAAAATAACACAGAGGGAATAATTTATCTATGGTTATTTATAATGATTTATTATTTATTATGAGTCCATCTATTATTTTATCTAATCCAATAATGTAGGATTAATTCATTAAGGGCTTTCAGAGTATCCCTCTCTCTTCTAAGCACTTATATGAATTATCTCATTTATTACTCTAAACAATCGTTTGCGGTAGGCACTTTCGAAACTCCCATTTTATGGACACGAAAACTAGCAGAGATATGAAGTAAATTGCCCACGAGGTTGTAATTTTCCAGAGCTGGAGCTCGACCCCTGGTGCTCACACGTTAGAGCCTGGACTCTAACCATGCAGACATGCTTCAGAGCTACTCGCGACAGGAGGGGCACCCAGGACCTCAAAGAAGAAAGAGAAAGTGGACTTTAGCTATCCAGTATCACCGTGCTTGTTAGTCATATCCTGGTTTCTTTCTCAAGGCCAGCGCAGTCGGGAAACGAGGCCATGCATCTTTATGGAATCGTGTATTCCCACACCGTCTCTGCTCCTGCCAGCACGTGTCCTTGACCTCTCCGAAGATCGTCACCTGGAAACCTTTAGCTCAGTTCTCCGGCAGTCCTACCATTTTAGACAACAAGCAGTCTCCTCTTTTCCGTGTGCTTCAGGACCTGTCTGGGCTCAATGCACCTGTCAAAATCAATGTACTTCGTGCATACATACACAGACAGATACGCATCATATGTCCACGAATCTCATGTAGCAGTTCAGTGAGGAATATGTTTTTTGAGAGATCGAGTTCCACCCAATCGATTTCCCTCAGTCCGCGTCCGGTACCACTGAACCTGACGTGTGGGAGTCGAGTGATTCCCCGCCAACGGTGTCCGTGGATTTCACTCATCGTGCCCTGCCTTTTAAGCTCTGATGTGAATTTGAACTGGCCACAGTAGTAGACGGAATATAAACTTGAGGCACAATGTAGAGGGGCCTACTGTTTATGACCTTTGTGTCGGCGAGGCTCACGCATCCTGCCATCGAGCTCAGCACCCCTCCCACCCCCCCCCCCACTGAGCTGCTGACCCCCAAGCCGTGTGCTTCTGCACTGTGGGTGCACCACTTTCTCCAGCCCATCTCAGGCCCTCTCCCGGGACACGTGTCTTCCACCACCAGCCTTATCTCTGTCCTGGAGACCTTTCTTTTAAAGTCATTGCACAACTTTGTAACAAGAAAATGTACAAAAGACAGAAGAATCTGTAGCAGCTCCAGGTTCAGAGGCGTGGGGACCACGTAAGAAACACTAAGACTAGAAAGTGTATCAGTCAGGGTGCACCGCTTGCTAACAAACACTCCTCACCTCTCCGGGGGATACAACAGCACAGCCTGATTTCCTGCTGGAGTTCCGCGTCCATCTGGGGTCAGCCTTGGCTCTGTTCAGTGTTATCTTAGTCTGGGATCCGGTCTAACGGACTTGCTGTCTGGGATGCCGTCAATCTTGACGCGGAAGGAGAAGGGAGATAATAGGGACAGAGCCAGCTTAGAAAGCCTCTGCTCAGGTATGATGCGTGTCACTTTGTCACTTTCCACCATCAGCACAAGTGACTTGCACTGAGCAAGGTAAAGCCTGGGCTCACACAATCCTTCCAAATCTTCTGTCTGTAGGAAAACTTGCAGCTCCGCGGACCAGCCTGACAGCCACGGGCAAGGAAGTATCTTGTCCCCAGGGAAGGAAAATGAGTATTTTCAACAATAGTAAAATCTACCCCTAAGAGGACGGGCTCTCCCTGTTGCAACAGACTTCTCGCTTGACTTCAAGCACTCAGTCAGCCTAGCCATTCGCAGCAAAAGCAGATCTACAAATCGCAAGACCCTGAACGTAGCGGCAGAACGCTCTGGTACCTATGGAGTCGTGAGAACTGGTGTTGAGTAACAAAGTCGTCGCTCCCATCACGATGTAGAAAGACTACTTTCAGGGCGGGAAAGGCTATCAGCTCAAAGATCATATGAACAAGAGTGTGGGGAGCTCAATTCCTGCGCTGGCGGTTATCACGTGGGTCCCAACTACCCCGCCCGACACCCGCACGGCAGCGTTCCACTCCTACCCTGTCTTGTCCGTGTAACACGGGCATGACAAATTCAGAACATAGATGTCAGTCAATAAAGAGAATAAAAGTCTATCAGGGGCTTGAACAAAGATGTTCTCGCAGAGTAAGGACCTCACGGCCCTGGGGAAACAAGGTAAAATGGAGTTTAATTGTCTCATTTAAGAAACTGAGATTATTTTATTCACATAAAAATGCCTTCAACAAAAAAATATAATTGCTGAGACCATAGACAACACCCAAGGGAGGAGCTCTCTGAATCCGTAGCAAGCTTTAAAAGCTTCATTTCCCTCTTCCGAATGTGGTACGGAAGATCAATTTAGCTATAGAATTAGGAGCAACAAGAGGCAGAGAAAATTGCACAGTGGAGCCTGCAGGAAAAGGCTGACTGGGAGAGGATTTCTGGACGGCGTGAATAATTTCGAAAGCAGGACACGCAGCATGGAAATAAGTTTTAATTGTCCCACGCGACCGTTGCAGACAGCCATGGTGATACATTAAAAACTCCCCGGCAAGGGGGGGTCAGGTGGTCGGGCAGAGCCTCAGGCCGGCCAGCCATCGAGTCCAGACACCGTCCCTTCCTGGACCGCCTTCTCTGACTCGGGAGGGGCTCCACACAGACGGGCCCAGCATTGTCACTGTGATTACGTTCTTGTTGTGCGTCACCACGAATAGCAGTCCGGCCCGTGACGCATGCTGCGGAACGCGCTGTTACCATCCTAGCGTGCGTTTTACTGACGACCGAATATCGGCAACTCTCTCTCCTCTCTAATTTTATATACAGATATACATGTGTAATGAGCATGGAAATGAGAAATCCCGTCATTACGAAAACTCTAGAGTCACGTGCGACGTGTCCGCCCCTGCCGTGAAGTTCACGAGCAGAAAGCCGTGCTAAGTAAGAGAAGACTAACAGCATAATCGAAATGGAGCGTTTCCAACACCCAAGTCCACGGAGGCTGGTGTCACCCTATGGGCCACAGACACGCCTGTTGTGCAACAAGGGCTCCTAGTCTCTGCCCTGGTATCATGGGATGCAGAGGACGCGGGCAGAGGGCATGAGAAAACACCAAGTGGGGACCCCAGAGTCCGCTCGGGAAGGGGGAGCTCATGGAACATGGGATGAAAGGGTGAGGGCTGACAGCGCGTCTGGAGCCCTCCGCGACAGGCCCGGGAGTGACGGGAGGAGGTTCATGGCCCAAGTTCCCTCACAGCACCTGGACAGGCCAGCCCCTGTCCGTGCCTGCCGGGTGTAGGCCGGGGCCGGGAGGGACGGGAGCCCCCACTGCACCCCGACCCACTGCAGGAACGCGTCTCCCAGGGCAGAACACGCGTGTGCACACACGCCCAGCTCACACACCGTCGAGAGGGAGGTTTGAGTGAGGTCCGTCTCCACCAGGCATGACGAACGCTGGCTCTTTCTCTGTTCCATTCAGTTAAGACCATAAGGATCATGACAACTGAAATGGCTCCACAGCCTTGGACAGGTGGACCCGGGTCCGAGCAGCAACGGACATGGGTGCCCCGTGTGAGGGACCGAGATCAGCAGCCCGAGGACACCACCTTGGGTGTTTTCTGCTGGGCAAGGGGGCCTGGCCAGGGGGAGCAGGAGGCCTGGTGGCCCCAAGGGCCCGGGCTGGGGCTCTCGGTTGCCGGAAGTGCAGGTCGTAGAGGGGACGAGGTGGGGGCGGGGGGAGGGGGGCCGGAGCAGAGCAGATCTGGGAAGGAGCCGGTCCTGAGGGACCCAGCCCCAGGGCTGCAGCCGAGGGGAGTGGGGACCAGGGACCACCACCCCAACAGTCTCTTCCTTCCAAGGCCTCCACTTCCTCCTGCAGGAATGGCTGCGGCCGTGGACCTGGGCCTTCTATCGGGGCATAACTGATTGCCCGAGGCTGCGTGACAGTGGCCGAGGGGACAGTGAGGCCCTCGCAGGGTGCCCGGGAGGTTGTGCAAACAGAGGAGCCTTCCCATCCTGCTTCCTGCCCCTTCCCTACCCCGTCCTAGCTTCTCTCTGCTCCGAGGAACACGCCGGTGGCTCATTCCTGTGCGCCTCCCCCCAGGGCCACAGGCCGACCCAGAAAAGCCCGGGGTCCTCTAGGGAGTCGGGACGCGGGCTTGGTGTTGACCCGGGGTTGCTCTTCTGGGTCAGAAGGAGGTCTCCCTCCCGCACACACCCCCCGCTTGCCGAGTCCTGCCGTTCCCCGGAAGGCAACGTCCACACTGCAGGTAGGGGGTGCATGCGAGTTAAAAACCACGAATGTGCACAGAGATAAATATAGCATCCTGGGGAGTCCGTCCCAGCCCCGGAGCTCTGCAGGGGACGCCGGGCGGGGAGGTCACCCTCCTCCCCCTTCCCGGGGGCGCACGCCCGCACGGCGCAGACTCGGACGCTGCCTGGCCCGCGGCCACTCGGGGCTGCCCGAGTTCTAAGCTCCGCACTTTCCAGCTTCGTTATTCTCTCGGCTCGTGTTTCCCTCCCCTGCTCCCAGCCGCCCTGGCAGCCAACGCAGGTCAAATCCTCCGGCCATCTTCCGTTTAGTATTCCATCCCGGTCTCTCCTTGGTGACTCCGCTGCTGGTGGAGAAGGTTCCAGCAGAAGAGAAGCCGGGAGAAACAGGGGCACTGTGGAAGGGATGTTGACAAACAGACACCTCCCCCCGCGGTCTTGCCAGACCCAACCCGTCCTCCCCCACACTGTGCAAAGGCAAGGGGGGTTATTTTGTTCACGCCAATTACAAAACCCTGGCAGGCCAGCCCGGCCCTCGCTGTCTGCAGTAAGGGCAGGGTTCTCACTTTCCAGATTCTTCTCAAAGTAGGTGGTTCAAAGGACACTTTTAATTTAAAAAATATATTTTTTTAAGTTTTAAGTTTATTTATTTTTAGAGAGAGAGAAAGAGAGAATGGGGGAGGGGAGAGAGAGAGAGAGAGAGAGAGAGAAAGAGAGAGAGAGAGAATCCCAAGCAGGTTCTGAGCTATCAGCATAGAGTTCGACAGAGGGTTCGAACCCACGAGCTGTGCTGACAGCTCAGAACCTGAAGCCTGCTTCGGATTCTGTGTCTCCCTCCCTCTCTCTCTGCCCCTCCCCCATCTCTCTTTCTCTCTCTCAAAAATAAATAAACGTTAAAACAAAAAGAGATGCTTAACTGACTGAGCCGCCCAGGCGCCCCAAAAGAACAGTTCAATAAGATCAAAGACTGATTCTCAAACAGAGGTTAGGCATGCTCGAACATGCCATTCCTTACATATATATATATATATATATATATATATATATATATTCTAGAAAATTCTAGAAAATTCTAAAAAGATTACAGATCTAGAAAACACACTTCGAGTTCGACATAAATATCCATTTTGTGGGGAAATTGTGATGCTGAGCGGAGAATCTCTCCAATAAGTGACATTTATTGAGCATTTATGTCCCAATCTGAAAGAGACGCTCTTTGCTCCCTTTTGCGCAGAAGAAGCAGGGAGACACACAGGCTGACTCACCTGTCTGGACACACGCAGAGTGAATGATAATGGATCCAAGATACAAACGCAGCTCATCTGACCAGCGTACACACTTCACTACAAAAATATAGCCTCTCAGCATTTAACACCCCGCTTTAGGGAGCTGAGAAGAGAGTCACCGTTTATTATTGGTCCGTAATTATTGTCCTATAATACTGCTGTGTAAGCCTGATATAGTGAGCCACGCACTGTTATGTCAGAATCAGCCAGACACCATCTATCAGGAAGAGAGCGTGTGAAAGGCAAAGAGAATCATCTAAATTAACTCCCCAAGCTAAGGGATAAAACTAGCTTCGCTGGAAGGCTTAGGGGAAAGAAACATTCTTTGTTCGTTAACAAATGTAGACAGAAATTGGCCACAAGGCCCTGTTTTGAGAAAACCTCTCTTGGGTGGAACGCTGGTTGCGAAGACCAAAACCGTTACTCTCCCGCTGGACGGCGTGCGCCCACCAGTTCACCAGCCTATAAACCAGCGGGTTTGCTGAGTGGAAAAGAACACTCATTTGATTTTTCTGTTTATTGGCAAGGATAGGGGATTAGACAGGACTAAGCTGTAGGCATCTTATTTGTGGGCAGAGGGAAACAATCTGGGCTCTGTCTGTTATCCTTTTGGCTTTATCTTTTCTCTCACCTGGAAACTTTGATGTCAAAAATATTATCCATTTCCAAACAGTTCTGATAACCAAGCAACATAGGCTCGAAGGGTTTCGTTTATAAGAACTAGATACATAGCCTTTTTCTAGAAAAAAAAAAAACCACTCTGATTTTTTTCCTGGGATTAGACAGTCAGCATACAATACGGTTGCTTAGAAACTTTCCTTTTTCACACACAAATGCAACATAAAATAGCTTCCAACAAAGGAATCGAGTGTTGCTAAATAAAGATATCTTCCCAGTGACCAAATCCTTTGCCAAAGGTGACAAATATCTGTTCGCAAAGACAGTTGATGTCTGTTAATATCTGTTCACAAAGACAGTCTTTTGTCTTATGTCATGGATACAAGCTGGAACCAGGCACAGATTTTATTTTCGTGGTTTGTCTTAAAAGCACTCCAAAGCGCTTTGCTTTCTAAATCATAATACGAGTTTAAGGCCTCTAGATTCGATTCAAGGGCCTTCTAAAAAGCTCTCTCCTTGCCAATGCTGTTAGGGAATGTTCTGGCCAGGCTTTTGGCCGTTTGACATCTTCTGCTACATTTTAATTGGAGATTTGACCAGTTGAAAACCTGTGGGATGCGGGGTGGTCACCACGCTGCCCTCCTGGGCCGCGCCTCAAGGGCAAACAGGTTCGGAGTGAGTGTGTGAATGGAGATCCTCTCTCTCACGTCTCTGCCTCATGGACACTCACCTTCCGGGGTTTCACTTCTACTTTCACATTGATCGGGATTCTGAGCAAGATTCAGAAAACCGTTCCACTGGATGTGATCCCGGGTTTCTGGGATTTCCCAAGAGTTAATCTGTCTGCCCACCTTTGACTCCCTTTGGACAATATTCAGGGAATCCAGGGCCCGGCAGCTCTCAAAGTGCTCTCGATATATTTGCCGAATAAATACAGGGATGGATGTAAATTACATTTCACAGTAAATTCTCTTTCAGTTTTGCATTATAAATTTAAAAAATTTTTATTGTAAAATAAAGCCCACATACAGGAAAGCACCCAAACAAAGATACACCTTAGCGAACCGCTATAAGGCGCACACCGCCATTCACGAACAGGACAGAAGCCCTCCCGTGGGACCTGTCCTCCTCAAAGTCTCCCCTTCCTCCTGGACTTTGGTGGCGATTACTTCCTTGCATTTCTTGACAGTGTATTCATCCAGCTGGGCGCCCCCTACATGCTATTATTCAGGCTTGCTTGTCAGAAAAATAATTTATGTTTTTTAAAAGCCTCCTTTGAGTCACGTTACCTTGCCGATATTTTATTTCACCTACAATTAAACTGCTCAGAAGATCTGGGATACATTATTTGGCCCGTAGAGACGCCCGAAGTCTGGATTTTGCTGATTGCATTTTCTTTGTGCAGTTAAACATGCTCTTCTGTCCTTTGTCTCTCCTGCGAACCGACAGCTGAGTCTAGTTTGATGTCAGTGGCAGAAGCACAGGGGACGTCAGACTGTCTCATCCCAAGGCATAAAATATCTGGAACGTCCTTCCTTTTGCCTGGTAGCTGTCATTTATGCTGAGAGCCTGAGTCCATTCCTTCAGTGGGGTGGCAAACTGGTGATATTTCAATTCTATTGTTTCAAAAATTATTTGGACTAAGTTTAAAGCAAGGAACAGTCTCTCATCTCTTCTTTGGTCATCCAGAGCTACATTTTATATTTTAAAAACCAGGACAAATGCTTTATTCTTCTCTTACACCTCAGCAGTAGTAAGGACATCTCCAAAGTGCAATCAATTATTATTTTCTAATATCATTATGAACTTATAAATTTAAATCTATTTGATGGAGGTTATAAGTCACTGAATTTTTTAATCTTTTTGAAGCTCAGAATTTTCTATTTTGGCCAGTGGAAGCCTTCTGAAATTGGCTCCTGAGTAGTTTGACCTGATTCTGCTAACCTCAATAGTCTCCCCATGGTCTGGGACTGCGAGGTGTGCCAAGTCTACACTGAAGGTCTCCTCCTGTGGATCTGGACTCAGCCATTTCTTTTTTTTTTTTAATTTTTTTAATGTTTATTTATTTTTGAGAGATATAGAGACAGAGTATGAGCAGGGGAGGGGCAGAGAGACGGGGAGACACAGAATCTGAAGCAGGCTCCAGGCTCTGAGCCGTCAGCACAGAGCCTGATGCGGGGCTTGAACTCACAGACCGTGAGATCATGACCTGAGCCGAAGTCAGCCGCTCAACCAACTAAGCCACCCAGGCACCCTGGACTCAGCCATTTCTCTAAGAAGGCCAGTTTTCTTTGAGAAATGGCAACACGAGGCCACGGTCTTGGCTTTGGGAGTCTTCACTGCTACCCAGTGGACTATTGCTTTGATGCCTTTTCAGTAAAAAGAGTTTTAAATCTGATTCTTAATAGCTTGAGAGAGAGATGATTTAATTATCTGTACAATCATAAAATATTTTAAGTATATATCAATGTTTTCTATTTAAATTCAGGTTGAAAGAATTTGTATTAGACCAATTCTATATTAAATATAGGTCAACTTCTTTCAGACCAAGAATCCTGGTTCCGGAATAAGAAGATGGTGAAAGACTTGTAGCGTCCTATGACTGTGCTGCATCGCAGAAATAAGAGTCTCAGAACAGTAGTAACACTAAACGAACAGCGCCATTGTAATGATTAAAAGTAGTTAAAATCTATCTATGAATCCAAATTCTCTGTCTGTCCTTTCTCGTCCTCAGCCCTGTAAGCATTCTGTGCCGGCTCCCTCATCCCTCACTTGGTGCGGCTCCCCTCAGGGATCACAGACTCCATCCATCGTCACTACTGGGTCTCACGTCACTTCTTCTGTAGTCGCTTTGGTTTCCTGAAGCTTGTTCTTTTGTGGATTCTGCAAGAAGAGATCAGGGAAGAAAGGTCTCCCGATTCGTCCATGTTATTTATAACATTTACGCATTTATAAGTCCGGTCAACTTATGAAGAACTCCTTCTTGTGCTGATCCGTATAGTTTTAGAAAACACGGCAGGGGCACCTGGGTGGCTAAGTTGGTTAAACGTCAGACTTCGGCTCAGGTCATGATCTTGGGGTTCAAGTTCGAGCCCCTCTGAGCTCGAACCTGCCTCGGTTTGCGTCTCCCTCTCTCTCTGCCCCTCCTCCACTCACACTCTTTCTCTTTCTCTCTCTCAAAAACAAAATGAATAAGTAAATAAAAAAGAATCTAGATCCTGTCCCTAGATCTGACCACAGACCCTTTGCACTCGGTCAGAACAAACACCCCAGATCAGCACCGCTCACTTCCTCTGCTGGCTCGTTGGGGGCTCGTTCCAGACACCATCCCTGTCGCTGCTTGTGTCGCTTCCCCACACGGATGGGAAGAGCGTGCAGGCCTGTGTGTGTGGACCCCTCATTCTAGCAATGTGTTCAGGCTTGCTAGGAGAACCTTGTTACATTATCGTATTATAAGTGCTGTCAATGGATTTTTTTCTTTGATCCTATAAGTGTTGCTTCTATCTATGTATTCAAGGAGGTTCAAAACCACATTGGTACCATCAACACCATGACCGATAATCGTTCTTTCGAAGTCTTCTAATTATCTCATGTACTTAGGCTGCTGCTTCAACTGCATTCTTGATTCTTTCAGGGGTAAGGACCCCAACACAGACAGATCTTTAGTTTTCTGTACCGAGGGAAGCCTGCGTCTCTGGCTCAGTACATGTGAATTATATTAAATGCATTAAGTTAGTGGAAATTTAAAGCTGGACTGAATTGAGAGGTTAACTAGTCTGATGTTGTCAATTAGCACTGGAATTTGTGTTACGTTTTTTCTAAATATGTCATTACTCTGTTTTTAAGTGTTTTTATTAATGAAGGGTTCTGAAAAGTATACCGTAACAAGTTTATCAGCCATTCTTTGAGTTTTCTTTTTCTGAGTTATTCTGAGTTTTTAGTGTTCTTAGGAAAGATTTCTCCTTCCTGAATAAGTGTGAGAGAGGTCTTCATTGGACCCTCTATTATGTATATGTTTACATGGGTTTATTTTGTTATTGATTTTAACAAATGTTTAACCCAGCTGAAAGTTATTGTGGAGTTGGCAACGAGGAAGGGAATCTCACTTCGTTATTTTTTTTTGCAGATGGAGATTCAATTGTTCCAACACCATGTATTAAACAATCAGACCATTTCTCCCCCAAAGGACTATAAATACTACCTTTACTATTTATCAACGTCGTGTATGTCTTTAATTTATTCATGAATTTATTTACTTTTGCCCCTTCTTTCTTCAATTTGCATCTCTTATTCTTTCCTCCTAACTAATGATGCATCAAGTTTCTCTAAGCCAGCGTTACACGGGGTGGGGCTGGGGGGCGGGGGAGGGTGAGGATAAACATCCCGGCTTGGGGCTGATGTTAATGGGAATGTTACTCATGTTTTCCTTTTAAGGGTGGTGCTATGGCAGTTTTGGGGTTGATACATAGAAACACCCGTATCTAGTTATTATCTATTTATTCCTATTTTGATAAGATATTCTGTTAAATTAAGAATAGATGTTAAATTTAAAAATTTTTTTAACATTTATTTCTTTTTGAGAGCCTGAAACAAAGCATGAATGGGGAGGGGTAGAGTGAGGGGGAGACATGAAATCCGAAGCAGGCGTCAGGCTCTGAGCTGTCAGCACAGAGCCTGATGTGGGGCTCAAACTCGCGAACGGTGAGATCACGACCTGAGCCGAAGTCGGACTCTAAAATCGACTGAGCCCAGATATTAAATTTTAATAAATGCCTTTTCAGCTTCGGTGGAGATAAGTCTATGAATATTTTCTTTTACTACTTTCATATAAAAATCACACTGATAAGTTCTCTAACATCGAATCATTTTTGTATTCTTAAACTAGACATTCCTACTTCTTCATAGGATGTTTTTTAATATAAATTTGGATCTTGTACGCTAATATTTGGTTTAGTATTTCTGCTTCATCATTCCTCAGTGAGACTGACCTGTGGTTTCTCTTTCTTTTCCTTTTTATTATCCATGCTAACATTTAAAGAAAAAAGAATTTGGGATTATTTTCTCTGCTCTGAAGCCGTTTTAATGGTATGGTGGTTATCTGAATACTGAAAGATCGCAGGAAAATCCCCAGTGAAGCTTCTCTGCTGCATTTTAAAAGGTACAATTTGTCAACTATTGCTATTTCTTCCTTTAATAGTTTGTCTGCTCTGTTTATTCCCAGCATCTGGGGTCGGTTCCGTTAGTGCTTCCAAATCACCCATTTATTCTGATTCTCCAATTTGTGTGCCTGGATCAGATCAAAGCAGTGTCTTATAGTTGACGTGATCTTTTTTGCAGTTCTCTCTTCCCTTCCCGAATCTTTGAGAAACGTATTTGTGTTTTAGCCCTTTGGTGCCTGTGAATGAGTTAGTTATGAGAGAAACTATTTTTAAATTGTTTTAAGATTCTCAAACAATTGCTTCTACTATTCTTTCTTTTCTGACTCATACATTTTTATTGGTATATTTGTTAGTGCTTTCCGTATGCTGTCTTAGGTGACCTTTATTGTTCTTTTCTAATTTATTGAGTTTTGTGTTTATTTGTTTGGTTTTCACGCCTTCTTTATTAATATAAATAAATACTTAAGCCTATTAATCATCCTTTGAGTGTTGTTTCAGCTGTGTGGCCCAGATTTTCATAGATTGTATTTTATTATCATTATTTCCTATGCGTTATGCAATTTGGGTTTTGGTTTTTATCCTACAGTTTAAATAGTTTCTAGTGGGAGGGATGAATATTGGTAATTATAGACAGTAGTGTTTTATTGTTTTCTACCTTTAATTTTTTTTAATGTTTATTTATTTTTGAGAGACAGAGAGCAACAGAGACAAGCAGGGGAAGGGCAGAGAGAGGGAGACACAGAATCCGAAGCAGGCTCCAGGCTCCGAGCCGTCAGCACAGAGCCCAACATGGGGCTTGAACTCACAAACTGTGAGATCATGACCTGAGCCGAAGTTGGACTCTTAACCGACTGAGCCACCCAGGTGCCCCATGGGTAAGGCTTCTCAGGAAAGCAACGATCTGGACCAACGAGGTTCTAGGCAATGAGGGTGTGGGTGGTATAGGACACATGGTGATATTGGTACGGACCCCACAACCTTTTCAATTCACTGACATGGATGCCCGTGAGTGAGCAACTCTTTTTTAGCTAATGGTTATTGAGCATATTCCGGCACTTTCCTCACATATTTCATGTAATTCTCAGAACACTCTACCGGGTTGGCATTTTTATCACCCTCATTCTACAGAGGCAGAAATGATAGTGAGAGTTCTCGTGCTAAGCACCACATACTAACTCACTTAGTTCCTGTCAGAACCCTGAAAGGTGCGTAGCTCAGTTTCCACACGCCACAGAGGAGGAGACCGAAGCGTGGAGACTGTCACTCGTCCGGTTTTCCAGCCGGTGGGTAACACCCAGGCTTCCACCACACTCAGGTCCAAAGGTCCCCAGAGAATGAGCTTGTAGGCGTCAAGGCCCCTGAATGCGTCTCTGACGTCATCTTTGATGGTCTCCTTCTGGCTAAGAGCACAGTTTTTTTTTTTTTAATTTTTTTAACGTTTATTTATTTTTGAGAGACATAGAGACAGAGTATGAGCAGGGGAAGGGCAGAGAGAGAGGGAGATACAGAATCCAAAGCAGGCTCCAGGCTCTGAGCCGTCAGCACAGAGCCCGACGCGGGGCTCGAACTCACAGACCGTGAGATCATGACCTGAGCGAAGTCGGCCGATTAACCAACTGAGCCACCCAGGCGCCCCTAAGAGCACAGGTTTAAGAAGCAGCGGAGGCTTGCGAGTCCATGCTGTTCTTTCACGTCTGCTAACGCAGCTCGCGCCGGAATGAGATGAACTTCGAACACCCACCTCGTCGAGCCATTTTTAATCGCCCAGCCCGTGTCGTTTCACTAGAGAAGGTCTCAGTTTCAGAGTTACGGACTGCCCTGAAATGGTCTCTCCCCTCGGGGTTGCACACTTCTGATCGCTCTTGTCAAGGCTCCTGGCTGTGCCCATCCTGGTGATGATCCCACAGCCTGTGCTGAGCCCTCAGGGAGCGGATGTGACCCCGAATACGCTGTCGTACAAAAGCGACGGGCCGAGCTGCAGTGTTTCACGGGTTTTTCTGTCAGGTCGGAGCGTTGGGAAGATCTGGGCGAAGGTGCCAGTTCTCACGGAGAACAGCAGGCCCAGAAAAGGTAACTGACTTACCTAAAAGCAGGAGGAAATATCCACCACCAAGCCGCTGGAGACTGCAGAGCCCTTGAAAGCGTTTCTGGAAACCCCGGGAAGCAAGCCGACAACGGTCTAGTCAGAGCTCACATTCGGTGTTTGTCTTAGTGTGGAACATTCTGGCTGGATCCTGAAGGGTAACGTTCATTAGAATTAAAGAGATAATCAGTGAAGGTCGTAAGGTTCTCAAAGATTCGCGTCTATATTTTATCCTGAAGTTTCTTCGCAGGGACGTTGCCGCGTACTGAGGGAGACCTTGTCGAGTTCTAAAGGCCAGACTCAGGTCCCAGTGGGTCGTGAGTTATCGGTGGAACTGGGGACCCTCACTTCACCCTCTCTGTGTTTTTAGAAGATCTTGGATCCTTTTCCAGGCCAACTGGGTGCAACTTGGTACCAGAAATCCCCTGGCCCCTGACATTTTACCAGATGGCTTCCTCACAGTACCAGAAGTAGCATTAAATAAAAATTTTCCCTTTTCTCTTGCGCTCAAGATGGCTCAGTCAGTTAAGCGTTCGACTCTGGATTTCAGCTCCAGTCATGACAGCACCATTTATGAGTTCGAGCCCCACGTTGGGCTCTGTGTTGATAGTACAGACCCTGTTAGGGACTCTCTCCCTCTCTCTGCCCCCCTGCTGCTCTCTCTATCCCTCTCTTTGTCTCAAAAATAAATAAATAAACTTAAAAAGCAAAAAAGAAGCCCTGCAAATCGGGGCTCACTCGGGCACACAGCTGTTACTAAGGCGTCTTTCACACAGGGATCAGTGGGAACGGGGGAACCATCCCTCGCTCCCTGTCAAAGGTTAACCAAGGGTGGCCACAGCCAGAAAGTACTTAGATTCTGCATATTCAATAGAACCTAATTTAATCTCCCAGTGGAGGTGGCCTCTGGCTCGGGGTCCTCGGCAGCGAGGTGGACCCCCACCCTGGGCTCCTGTGACCTTCCCCCCATCTCCGGGGAGTCATACGTTCCCAATCCAGTTGGAGCCTCCCCTCTCCTGACGGGGTCATCAAATGCCATAATGTACACGCATCGTATTTGCCAAGGATCGCTTAGCAACGGAACCCGGTGTTCTGCCAACTTTCTTTTCATGCTGACAACCTAGATTTCACAGAAACTGTGTTTTCTAGAAGGCTTTAGGGATCGGGAAGGGTGACGAAGGGATGCCTCATCGCAAACAGATACTGGCACTGGCCGCCCTGTTTGTGATTCCTGGGGATATTTTCAACGTCATTTTAATGGCACGCCATTCGACAACAATTTATTTTTAATCGCTGGCTATTAATCAGCTGCGATTGACGTCAGTCACCTCATAAAGCTGATGACATAAAGTGCCGTATGTGTGCAGAAACGTAAACTTGATTTTCGTCACCGACATTAAGAGCCGGCATAAAACTAATGTATGACCGAGGGGATGTTAGCGCATCAGCGCTGTTTACCCACCTTGTGAAAAAATGAGGCCACGTTATCTTATACATATTCATCGTAAGATCTTAGATTCGTCCTGCGGTGAAGGATAAAGTACAGGATCTGATATGTTATTTTCTCTTCGTTCTTCCATTTCTCTCTACTCACGCTGTAGGGAGAGGAGGCAATACTGCAGGTGCGTTACGAAGTAGAATAGTATCACCTATGTTTGAATGTAATACCTGCTCCTCGTTTTAATGGCAGGCCCTGATGTAATGATTTAATATGCGATTTATTTTAAAAGAGTATCTAATCGTGGCAGTGACAAAGTACACACCGGGCAGAATAATATTGTTCTTTCTAAGGAGGTCACTGCTTCTCATTCATTATGTGACCTACTAATTCTACGGATACTATATGGTTAATTGCTTTTCCCTCATATTTCTTCATGAGATTATTACCCGATGATAAGAAAGAAGATGATGTTGTTCCTTTCTCAGACAAGTCCACCTAAATGCGGGTCTGAATTAATCATAGGAGACTTCGAATAATAATCGACCACCTTTCTGGAATCCCTCATTACATGAGCCGTTACCGTACGCGGACAGAGGTCTCCACAGGTAAGTGTCCAGACCAACCAGGCATTTTTCACACTTCTCTTTTAAGGAAGATAGGACTAAATTATTAAACGGCATATTTTTCACCCAGACCATCTGAGGCTGGAATTGACTGCCTGCTGGCAGCTTAGCAGCAAGCTGACGAGCAACTGGACTCCAGCGTCCCGTCCAGCGCACCCACGGAAACAGGCCGGCACTTCAGGGCTTTCTCCCGGACACGCGTTTGTTTGTGACGGTCATTCATTCCACGAACACTTAGCGAGCATCTGCCATATGCCAAACTCAGCAGAGGCCGGAACGCTGTAAAAAGTCAAGCTCTCCTGGGGCTTCCGTTCCACTCGGTGCGCACACACGCGAGCACACGCACGCACGTGCACACACACTCGCTTGCACGCACACACATGACTTCACGGACTTCAGGCCATTAAGCAAGCTGAAGTGTTCAAATAATTTCTTTATGAAAATATCTTCGGTTTTTCAAGCAGGAGGCTGGCGACCTGGTGGTATTAGCCAATGGGAGGGGTCGCCCCCGGGAAGAAAAGTGCTTTAATTTCTTCGGAAGGTGGAGAGGATGTGGGTGGTTTGGGGTGTACGTTTTGAATTAGACAGACTAGGGTTTAAAATCTAATTCTGATGTCTTCTCTGTGTCACCCTGACAATCTAAACAACCTGTCAAAGTGTCAGTGTTTTCAAACATAAATCGCCGAGGATGGCGGTTTCCGCCTGATGGGGCGGTGTCTGTGAGCAGGTAAGGAACGGATGCGCCCCGTGCTCTCCGCGGGGCCTGGCACACGCCACCCACTCCGTCGACTGCAGGTCATTTTGTGTCTCCACCTCCTGCAGGCTCAGCTTCCCGCCCTTCCGGGCTGGATATTGGCAGCTGCGAATTTATCTCTGTTGTCCCATTTGAGTTTCTTTTAATCTAGAAGCACAATTACACACCTGAAAAAGCTGTGTGAGGAATGGCAGAATCGGAGGGGGACAAATATCGGTGTAAAGATGCAGCACACCTTCGATTATTCGCGTACTTCTGGTCTACCTGGAGTTCTGCCGCTCCTATGGGCTCCGGCACGCCTCTCGTCACCATGTTTCCATCAACTGATCGGTACGTAGCCTTGACTTACATGTTTTTGTCTTTAAAGATGCCTTATTTGGTATATATTCTTGATTCATTAACACTGAACTCCGGCCCAACAGTGCTGCGGCTCATGCCTGAAAAAGCTCATCTAAGAGCTGTGTTTTTCCCCTAGGAGACAGCACTTCAGCACTACGCCCGGGCCATTGTAAAACAGTGAAATCGCACCCAGATAAAGGTGAAAAACGTGGCACTAAATAGCCTGCAAAAAGTAGGCTCGTCTCACTCTACGAGAGCTGGAACAGGAAGGCAGGGCGCCGGCGGCTCGACCTCAGCTGGGAACGTGCACCACAAGCAACTCAGACATTCGGCCCCTCAGCCCGTGTCCTCAAATGACCACAGAGCTCCGCAGGGTACTGAGTCGGGGGTCACAAATAAACTTTGGCACGTAGGCTACTTTGCAAATACGGAATCTGTGAACGAAGACGACTTACTGTACATGACACCCCCGCTGTATACTCCGCTGCATGAAGATCGTAAAAGCCTGAGAATGGTCATAATGCACTTGAAAGAGCTTGTTTTCATTTGTAAAAATGGACAACCAGGAACTCTTGCGATTTGATAGAATCGCACTCGATAATCCTAGGTGTCAATGAACCTCGTTTCGTTGGTGAAGGAAGCAAATTGGAACAGCGAAGAAAATTAGTTTCAGGGGCGTCTGAGTGGCTCAGTCAGTTGAGTGTTCGACTATTGATTTTGGCTCAGGTCATGATCTCACAGTCGGGGATTGAGCCCTGAGGCAGGCTCTGCTCTGACAGTGTGGAGCCTGCTTCGGATTCTCTCTTTCCCCGTCTCTCTGACCCTCCCGCATTCAAATGCACACAAATGAGTGAGAATTCGCAAACGCTCTCTCTCTGTTCTCAAATAAATAGGGGCGCCTGGGTGGCTCAGTCGGTTAAGGGTCCGACTTCAGCTCAGGTCATGATCTCACAGTTAGTGAGTTCAAACCCCGTGTCAGGCTCTGTGCTGACAGCTCCAGAGCCTGGAGCCTCCTTCAGATTCTCTGTCTCCCTCTCTCTCTGCCCCTCTTCCATCCATGTTCTGTCTCTCTTTCTCTCTCTCTCAGAAATAACCATAAAAACGATTCAAAATTCTTAAATACACATTTAAAAAGTAATTTCAGCAAGATTCGCCTGATTTTGGCAGCACATCCTCCTGACAATGGCCAAGAACATGAAAGTTTAGGATCACTTCGTCCATTACACTTGAACTACTCATTCAAGGCCGACGGCACTCCTACTCATTTAGAAGGTGCTCCAGGAGACGAGAGAGGAGAAGCAGAAGAGCAGCCCTTACTGAGTTCACGACCTACTGTCCCACTTTCACGTCAGGAGGGCGGCGCTCGTGAACGTGCCCAGAGAGCGGCCCAGGACCTGGGGAGGGGCCCATCGATAGGGGCGGTGACACCCTGGCCCGTCCTTGCCATGGGGGCAGCCAGCGTGCACAGGTGGGGACGCCGGGGACGCTGGAGAGAGGGATGTGAACCTTCCCAGGCTCCAGACTTTGGAGCCTCCTGTCTGCGCTTCGTATACGATACTTGGACAGGCTTAAACGGCCCACTCAGGCGTCGGCTGCTAGTTCTTCGAGGTGCCCCAGCGAAGGCCGGAACCAAGATGCAAAGAGGATTCGATGGGGCTGGTGCAGCGGCAAACTCTAACAAAATGAAATTTAACTCTTCACTTGGGCCTTAAAAAATCGAATTGTATGTGTCCAAGATACAATGATCGAGCTTCGCGGCAGTTGGCATAAAGAGCAGTTAGGAGTTTCATAGTAAGCCGAGGGCAGCGCACGGGCTGTATCCTGGGATCTGGGAACTGATGTACATTTGATCCTAATGCAAAGATGGAGAATATAGCTCTGCTTGTATCTGCAGGGAAGTCACCATGGGGCACAGAGAACGAACTCCAAATCTCACAGTTGGAAGACTGGGGGTGTTTTCTCCCAAAGACTGAAGAAAATGAAATAACGTGAAATAATCAAATGATTGCATCATGAGAAAAAAATTAACAGGAATATTTTCCTGGGTGGAGGGTGAAGGAGAAGGGCGGTTGTGGTGGACTGAAGGCAGAACCCCTTGTAGCTCAGCGGAGCAGCCTGCCAGAGAGCCCATCACTGCAAGGATCAGGCGAGAACCAAACCCACGTTCTGAGCTTCGTCCTCGGAGATAACGCATCACCGAAATAAGAGAAATGTCAGGGTGTCCTCCGGAGGCCTGGCAGGCAGGCTTCCCTTCTGCAGGATTTCTATGGAAACACCAAAGAAGACAACTGTTTTCTGTGGGGTGCGCGGCAGGTGTGATGAGAAGCTCCTGAGCGTGAGCCGGGTGTTGGGCAGCCCCGGGCAGAGAAGTCCCATCCTGCAGGTCAGTGGCCACCAGGGGACGGGACGCTGAGAGAGGGCAGGGTGTGCCCGACTTTCCTGGGCTTTCTTCGATGTCCAGAGGAGAAGATTGACCTGGACTCGTCACGTGGGGGCAAAATCAAAGCCTTTGCTTCTGGAAAAGGAACATTTATGAATAAGTCAGAGTCAAAGGAATTATTAATAGCTTCCTTGTTGGAATCCACACAGATCACGGGATAGGAGCAAACTACTACCATGATTTTTAGGGGCGCCTGGGTGGCTCAGTCGGTTGAGCGGCTGACTTCGGCTCAGGTCATGATCTCACAGGTTTGTGAGTTCAAGCCCCGTGTCAGGCTCTGTGCTGATGGCTCGGAGCCTGGAGCCTGCTTCAGATTCTGTATCTCCCTCTCTCTCTGCCCTCCTCTTGCTCACACTCTGTGTCTATGTCTCAAAAATAAATAAACATTGAAAATTTTTTTAAAATAATATACGTAGGCGTCAACAAGAAAAAAATTAATGAATTCTATTTCTTTTTCATTTGTTTACATTTTAGGTTTGTTGTCTTTTTTAAATTTTTTTAAAATTTTTTTATGTTTATTTATTTTTGAGACAGAGAGAGACAGAGCATGAGTGGGGAGGGGCGGAGAGAGGGAGACACAGAATCCGAAGCAGGCTCCAGGCTCCGAGCTGTCAGCACAGAGCCCGACACGGGGCTCGAACTCACAGACCGCGAGATCATGACCTGAGCCGAAGTTGGACACTCAACCGACTGAGCCACCCAGGCGCCCTTGCTGTCTTTTTTAAAAAAAGATTTCAGGGGCGCCTGAGTGGCTCAGTCAGTTAAGCATTCAACTTGGGCTCAGGTCATGATCTTGCACTTTGTGAGCTCTCTGCCCCTCCCTGGTTCATGCTCTGTCTCTCTCTCAAAAATAAATAAGCATTAAAAAATAAAAAAATAAATAAAAAACAACAAATAAAACTTTTTCAGTGATTTCATAAGTCAATTCTTTTATTTTTTTCTGTTTACTTATTTTTTGAGAGAGACAGAGAGACAGAGACAGAGTGCAAACAGGGGAGGGGCAGAGAGAGAGTGAGACGCAGAACCCGAAGCAGGCTCCAGACTCTGAGCTGTCTGCACGGAGCCCGACACGGGGCTCGAACTCACAAACCTATGAGATCATGACCTGAGCCAAAGTCAGACGCTTAACCGACTGAGCCACCCAGGCGCCCCTCAATTGTTTTATTTGGATAGAGGTTGCTCTTGGGGAAATGATCTTGAAAGAAATACATCCTTATAGATGCAAAAGTGACATCACTCCTTATGTCCTGAGATTTAATGATGATCAATATCAAACCTAGACCTTTTCTTGTCAAATATGCACTCAATCCGAATTTCTATAGAAAGATTCCAGGCGTACAGTCCTGAACCTTTCCCGTCCAGGCCTTCGACCACAAGCCATGGGAGATGCAAGAAAAAATTTGGCACCAATTCTTGTCTATCGAAATAACAAAATGGAAAAAGGTATGGAACCTTTGGACAAGAATTAGCCTGAAACCAGCCATCAGCCACGTCAAGACTGTGGGAGGGCGGGTTGACAACCGGTATCAAAAACACTAAAAATGGGTGCATATCGTATCCAACAAGCACACTTAAGAAAATTAACAAGAGGGGCGCTCGGGGGGCTCAGTTGTTTAAGCACCTGGCTCTTGACTTCAGCTTAGGTCATGATCTCAAATTTCGTGGTTTTGAGCCCCTCGTCGGGCACTGTGCTGAGCGTGGGGCCTGCTTGGGATTCTCCCTCTCTCTCTCTCTCTCTCTGTCTCTATCTCTATATATAAATAAAGGGAGAAACTTAAAGAAAAAGGAAAATCAACAAGAATGTGCACAAAGATTTAACCACAATGGTAAGCAGAGTGGAACGTGAAAAAACCGGCCACAAATGCCCACCATTAAAAGTCATGTTGCATTTAACAACAGATAAAAATGGGACTTTTTTAGGAGTATAAGTTAAATTAAAAAATATGATTTCTACTATATAATGAATACATATCTACTTGTGTATATGTGTGAATAGAAAAAAGAAGAGAAACATATACATATTATATATACATATATATATACATACATATATATATACATACATATATACATATATATATATATATATATATATATATATACATACATACATATATAGGGGTGTCTGGGTGACTCAATCGACTGAGTGTCAGACTTTAGCTCAGGTCATGATCTCACACTTGGTGGGTTTGAGCCCCATGTTGGACTTTGCAACCCAAGTGCAGAGCCTGCTTTGAATTCTCTGTCTTCCTCTCTTTCTTCCACTCCCCAACTCATTCTCTCTCTCTCAAAAGTAAACATGAAAAAGATCTTTTTTTAATTTTTAAAAAATTTTTTTAAAATATTTATTTATTTTTAAGAGTGACAGAGCATGAGTGGGGGATGGGTAGAGAGAAGAGACACAGAATCTGAAGCAGGCTCCAGGCTCCGAGCTGTCAGCACAGAGCCCGACACGGGGCTCAATCTCATGAACTGCGAGATCATGACCTGAGTCGAAGTTGGATACTCAATCCAGGTGCATCAACATTAAAAAAAAAAAATCTTAAAAAAAAAAAGAAATACACATGTAAAGTGTTCAGAAAGTTTATTATGGAAAATTCATAATACACACCAAACAGAGAAAATAGTATAATGCATTCAAATGTGGCTGTATGGATGGTCAACTCAGGCAGTTTTGCTCCGTTTATGTATCCTGCCTTACACTTTCCCCGCTACAGAGACTAGCTGATTATTTCAGTCATCAGATCACGTGACTGCAAATATTTTATTATAAATGGCCAAAAGATAACGACTTTAAAATTCAAATAATAACAATGTGATTATCATATATATATATATATATAAGAAATAGTAATTTCTTAATTTTATTAAATGCCAATATTTTAGTGTCCCCAATTATCTATCTATTTTCTTAAATCAGAATCCAAGACAAAACACACACTGCCATGATATACCATGTCCTTTAAGACTCTTTTTATAAACTATTAAAAAAAAAAAAGACTCTTAACTTTTAGGTTATTTTTGTCCTTTTTTGTTTGTTTGTTGCAATTTATTGGTTCAAGAGTCTTGCTGATTCAATTCCTCAGGGCTGTCTGGCGTGTTTTTCTGCCATATTTGTCAGGAACTGGAAGGACGTGCGATGGTAACTGACGTTAATCCGTCGTTCCGTTGTCGGTAGTCATGGTGATCTTCCGAATCTGCCGTTCCTTTTTTCATTCAAAAGCCAGAATACTTCCATAAGATGAACTTGGAAGGCAGGATAAATGCTTGAGTTTCCCCCCCTTTTCTTGGCCAGTTTCCCAAATAGTTAGCTGTTTCTCTAGCATCTTCTAAACGGGCAAGAAGGCCAATGAGTTGTTTTTTTGTTTTTGTTTTTGTTTTTGTTTTTGTTTTCATTAAAAACCAATAGATTGGAGCATGTTTGATGTGTTTCAATGCATTTGCTGTTATCAATGTTCTCATCATCCATTGGCCAGTGGGGCTGATTTCGGGTGGACCCCCATGTCCTCCTCCATTACTTCTTTGATCTTATGATCTTAGATGGCTGTCCCGCTGCCCCCCATGTCCCCGTCCCGGCTGTGGAGCCAGGCGGTATCTGCCTGTCACTGCCAGAGTCTCTCAGCTCAAATGAGCCCCTCCCTGCTGTGCCCTCCAATTTGTCTGCAGAATTTCTGAACCATAGAAACCAAGGTACTCAAATGATTGTTGCTACTTTTTTTAAAAAATATATATATTTATTTATTTATTTTGAGGAGAGAGAGAGAGAGAGTGAGCATGGGAGAAGCAAAGAAAGAGAGAAGGAGAGCTAGAATCCCAAGCAGACTCTGTGTGTTCGGCACAGAGCCCCACGTGGGGCTCAATCCCACAAACTGTGAGATCATGACCTGAACCAAAAATCAAGAGTCGGATTCTTAACCTACTGAGCCACTCAGGACTCCCTGATTGTTGTTACTTTGAACTCACTTAGTCTTCTGGCAGGAATAATCAATAATTCTGGATTATTAACCAAATAAATGCTATTAACCAAATATTATTAACCTAATAAATAAGATTCACCGAGCCTAATGTAACCAATAAATAACCGAACAGAATGTATTAAATATATGCATGTGTCTGAGACCTATGTATGTCCACATACATCTATACATAAAAATATCCAGACGAGGCAATCTGTAAGTGGAGAGAGGGAAAAGAGAATAAGGCCGAGGGGACTGCAGGTGAGCCTCTTTGTCTATACTACAATGAGTTGAATTAATTTTGTAAATGTTTTGTGTAATTATACTTAATTTTACAAAGCAGTCCCTCAGATTGCGTCCATCTGAGTTTTTCTTGGCTCCTGTCCCACATAGAACTCACTGGGCACATCCCTGTTGTCCGTGCTGTGAAAATGTTAAGTCTAGCAGGAAAAAAATCACAACAACAAACAGACAGAGATCTGGGCTAAACATTTTGATCAATGTTTGATCATCCATTTTCACTCACTTTCCTTGGCAACATCCAGCATTGTTCACCAGACTGTTTCTTATTACCCTTCCTGAGCCCTCGGTGTCTGTTCCCTGCGTTTCAGAACTGAACTGGCTAAAACCTGGAGAAGGAAGAAGAGTTCCGGACAGTAACTGCAGGAGAGCAGCCAAAGGTGCAGGGCACCAGAGGTGGGAGACTGTGAGCGAGCTCGCGACCCTGGATCCTGTGTGACCTCTGCTTTCTGCAAACCTGGCTGGTTCATGCCAGAACATCACCTGAGAACTTTATCGTCTATTAGTGCAAATACTTTAGAGGTAACTGAGTAAGCTTGTACTTCTGTTATCATGCCCTCTTCCCTAATGGAAGAGTAGTTTAAGCAATCTTGGTTACAACCAGGCCTCTCCATATTCTATTTTTGAAACGATACATAGACTTGTTTCAATCTGTTTCCTGGATGGGAGCTATAACCACTTTGTTACCTTTCCGTAAATACCACTTCTTTCTGTTACGACACAAACGCCATTTAATATCTACAATATTCTGGAACACCCTTTCTGAACCACAGGCCTTGACTTTCTTGAACCTTCCATTCTTCTCATGAAATCAATGTTAAAGATGACTTTTCATCCAAATAAATACCTGTATCATATGCGCTAGCATCTTGTGAGATCTGGGAAGAGAAACTAGCGTAATAATTAGCAATGCAAAAATCCCTATTCTTGCTCCTATTTATTAAGCAAATGTTCTTGGAAAGGCCCTTAAATTATAATTTATATGTTGCATATACATACATATTCTTGGAATTTTACTCAGATTTCTTCTGCATAATTTTTAATGCCTTAAAATGCTTACATTTGCATGTAGCTACTCTTCTGGAGGTTAATAGAACCAGCAAACAGTAATCAAATTATGAACAATTTAAAAATAGGATTGTGAATGTACATACCCATTTTCCCCCCTCTTCGTTTTTTCTCAGCTATCGTTTGGCCTGAAGCCTCGAAGATTTGAGGAAAGGAAAAAAAATCTAAATTACAAAACAGTTGGTATCTTAGATTTCATCTCTTCCCTCTTTGTCCCTTTAGAGTATAGACGCAGTTGTGGCCAGCCTTGCCTTGGCGGTAGATCTCAGGGTCACTGGCAAAGGGCAGCCGCTGCTGAAGAGATGAGCAGGGATGCCCTGCCCCCCAAAGGATGCCACTGGTCCCATGTGTCTTTGGCCAGTGAGACAAGGAGCTCTCCAGGACTCAGAGGAGACAAACGAGTCTGCTGGTCAACCCAGACTTTGCAAGATCTCCCTTGTTCCTTCAGTCCTTGGTGAAGTTTCCCTTGCTCAGCAAGTAAAACCTCATGGTATCACTTAGACTCTGTTCGATGGTGAATAATCCTACCCTGAGCGTAGTTTTCCGAGCCCCACATGCGGCAGGATGACATAAACGGCAGGCTTCCTCTGAGCTCCAACCCTGGGCCATCTCTATCAGCGCAGCCTGGAGAGAGTTCAGAGTTCCCCCAAAGAAGCAATAAATCAGAACCGGCGGTGGGGCAGGGCATAAGAACTGAATCCCTGGCAATTCTGATGCCACGGACCAAATGACTGTCATACAGCACACAAGCGTGTGTTCCTGGACCCAAGGAAAGTAAGGTCCAGGGAGACCACGGTGTAAGGAGTAGGTGGCCACCCCGAGGCCATGGCGATTCTGGAGGGGGACATGAATTCTGTGACCCAGAACCACTCCTGATGATTGGCGGCACGTAGTATCGTGATGGACTCATGCTTTCTTGTTGTAAAATCGAGGTGCAGAAGATCCTGGCGTTTTGACCGACACATTGGAGGGTCTCTAGCATGGTGTCTCTCTGGTCATGTACTGATCTTGTAGTTCCTCTTTGATGCTCAAGTCTCTTCTCAACAGGTTACCCAAAAAGCTATATGGGAAGGAAGTGGGAAATGAACGACACACGAGCAGGGAAATGGACCATGACATCAACCTGGAATGAGCATGGTGGGTTGGCAGCCGGCTCCCCCAATTTCCCATCATCCACCTTTACTGCACCGCTTGGACTGGGCTGAGAGCCGACATCCACACCGTGTGCATATCTGGTCCAGACGAACCCTTCGGCTCTTGAGTTACGATCCAAGAGCAGCCTGTAACCCGGTGGATCACGACCCCCACCCTGGCCGTGCTCTTCTCTGTGTGCTGCGTCTTCCCACTTTTCCTTCTCTTTCTCTGGGGCTCCTTCTTCGTCTTCTGTCCAAATCCCAAATGCGGGAGTTCCTCGTCCTGGACCCTTTGCTCTGCTCTCTGGATTCTTCCACTGCTCGTCATTGACAGCCCATGGGGTCCAAATTCCCACCTGGGTCAGATGCCTTATAACCTCCAGTCTCTACCCAGGGCTCACCTCTGGGTTGCAGACTTGCGTTTGCCATGAAGTCCCCATCCTAGCTGTCTCAAAAGCACGTCAAACTGCACGAAGTCTTACCTTGTCTACGCCACAGCCCTACTTGGTCCTTCTCTGCAATTTCCTCCTGGTGAATGGCCACTCCACCTTCTATGAGCCTGTCCCCCGATGTTTTGTCTTCCTCACTCCCTACACCTGCTCATCACGTTCAGTGGTTACCTTCCAAATCTCGCAGCATCCCCACACCTCTCCATGCATCTCCAACACCACCGACCTTGTCCAGGCTGCAGCCACCCCCGCTCTGGACTAATCCAATGGCCTCCTGATTACTGCTCGGTGCGTCTTGTCTTTACGCACAGTCAGAAATGGCTTTAGAAGAAGACTAACTTGGTGGTGTCCTCCTTCCTTTACAGCGACTGCCGTCCTGAGTTCAAGACCACTCTTGTCTGGGGGTGCTGGGGGTTGACTGAGCCTGCTCCTCCCCTCTCCTTTCCTAGAATCTGGATCTTCAGGCCACATGTTTGGGTGCATGGACACCCGGTTCCCTCCACCTACCTCGACCTTCTCTTCCTGGACTGCCTGACTCTTCACACGTCTTTAAATCTCAGATCGAGTATCATCACCCTGGCATGGCCTTCCCCAACCACCAGGCAAAGTCAGGCTCCCCTTTCTATCACCTCCTAGCGCCCTAGGACTGCATTTTCTCCCTTCTTCTTAGAGTTTGCACATTCTTGTTTATTTCTGTGGTCATTTGAGAGTCGCATCTGTCTTTATGAGGAGACCAGAAGCTCCATGAGGACAAGGACCAAAGCAGTTTTGCTCTTTGTCAGCATCAAGTCAGTGACCCCTCTCCAGGAGGTTCTCCGCACAGCTTCGGGGAACGCAGGCCAAAGGCAGGAACCCACGGTGTCAGGTAAATCCTCGTTACCCACAAGATGCCGCCGAGTCCGTCTCCTGTCTTCCAGCTCCCCGCCGTCACTCTCAGATGCTCTACCTCTGCCAGGAAGTCCTCCTCTCACCGTGAAAAGTGAGAAGGAAGGTGGTGGCTGGACGTTTGGAGGCACAGGTCCACACCCACTCACTGCCTGCACCAAGGAGGCAGAGCGGGGACAGATGGACCGGGACTGCCATTATTACTGCCACACCCGGAGTTTCACCTCTGCTCCCGAAACACATCTGGCCTTACTTTTTATCTTTTCATACTGTGCTTGTTTCATCAAGATACCAAGAATGAGTGGAGGAATTTTCTCTCTTCTCTTTTGTTTACCTTTTCTTTTTTTTTTTTTAATGTTTATTTATTTATTTTGAGAGAAAGAGATACCATGATCAGGGAAGGGGCAAAGAGACGGAGGGACAGAGAATCCCAAGTGGGTTCCACACTGACAGCGTGGAGCCAGATTCAGGGCTCAAACCCTCAAACTGACGGTGAGATCATGACCTGAACTGTAATCAAGAGTCAGATGCTCAACCACCTGAGCCACCCAGGAGCCCCCATCTTTTTTTTTTTTGTTCGTCTTCAAGAAGAGTTTGTAACCCTGTTTTCCTTGAAAGTTGGCAGAACTCTCCGGTAAAATTGCACAAGGCTGATGTTTTCTTTGAGGAAAGGTTTTCAAACACTTACTCAATTTGTCTAATGCTTATGAGATTGTTCAAGGCATCTAATTCAAATAGAGATAATCTCAGACTTTCAAAAGCCAATTTCAGTAGATTTCTAGGAATTGGTCCATTTTTTTTAGAGTTTCACAATTAAAAAAAAAACCCCTCCAAGTCTCTGAAGTCTCTACCTTTGCTCCCCTTTGCAGCACCGGCGGTGACCTTTTGTGCCCTGTGCCCCCCACCCCTGACCACCACTTTTCTTGATCAGTCTTGCTGGAGATTTATTTGCCACTTTTTCTAGCAACCAGTTTTTGACATTGTTGACCCTCCCTATTCATGTCAGCTATTTTGTTTCTTTATCATGTCTTTCCTTCCACTTTCTAGACTTCTCTTGTATTGTGTTTTCTGATTTCTTTACATATATATATATATATATATGATTTATTGTCAAGTTGGCTAGCATACAGTGTGTACAGTGTGCTCTGGGTTTTGGGGGCAGACTCCTGTGATTCGTCGCCTACACACAACCCCCAGTGCTCATCCCAGGAGGTTCCCTCCTTGGTGCCCGTCACCCATTTCCCCCTTCCCCACCATCAACCCTGTTTGTTCTCCGCATTCAAGAGTCTCTTACGGTTTACCTCTCTCTCTGTTTAAACTATTTTTTCCTAATTTCTTAAATGCCAAGCTCAGTTTATTCAGATTTCATTAATTTCATTTTCCAATAGAAAGCCCCGAACGTCCCTTCCAGCCTTCTCGTGCTGCCCGACTTGCGTGGATCCCTGCGATTTTCATTAATGCTTGTTCGTACTTTTTCCCTTTGCATTCGGCTTCTCCTTAGTTCATATGTGACATATGAAAAAGAAGTTTTCTTTTTTTAATTTTTGTAATGTTTATTTATTTTCGAGAGACAGAGCACCAGTGGGGAAGGGGCAAGAGAGAGGGAGACACAGAACCTGAAGCAGGCTCCAGGCTCTGAGCTGGCAGCACAGAGCCCGACGCGGGGCTTGAACCCACCGACCGTGAGATCATGAGCTGAGCCGAAGTTGAACACTTAACTGACGTAGCCATCCAGGCGCCCCATGAATTTCTAGTTTTAAAAGTTTCCCGATAATACTCCATTTTTTCAAGTTTTCTTCCCCTTTTCAATTACAAGTTGGTTGTACTGTAATCTGAGAACGCGGCCTGCTCTAGTTTGCTTCTTCGAAATTCATTTAGACTCACCTCGCGGCCCTGGGCATGGTATCACGTCCTGTTCCTTACAGTAATGAAAATAACAGAGTTCTCGGTTGTTGACTGGAGGTTTCATTGCGTGCCCCTTACATCCAGCTTGTTAATCGTCTTGTTGAAATCTCCCTCTCTGAGCTACGCGTTGTGCGCCTGACCCTCAATCGCTCGCCGTGTTAGGTGAGTGGGTCCCATTCTGCCGAAGGCTTTGCCCACGTCCCGTGGGATTCCGTCGATGGTTTGCTATTATATTTGCCGCTATTTTATTACGTCCATAAATATTTAGGATTATTATGCCCTCCTGGGCAATTTAAACTTAAATCAAGATATAATGACCCTCATCATCTGTAATAATGGTTTTTGTCTTTCAGCCTTGTTTCCTGATGCTGATATGACTGTGTTGGATTTCTTTTGGCCGCCGCTTGCCTGGCACGCAGTTTTCGGTTAATTACCTGAGCATCTCCCCGCTCCGTGCCACAGGCTTATCTCTCGCAAGGGGCATACGATTTGATTTTTAAGGTCTCATCTGGAAATGGCTATGTTTCGCTTCACAAACGTATTCCTCGTGATTATTAATATATTTGGATTTATTTCCACCACGCCCTGCGAGCTGTTTGTTCTTCTGTTTCTGTATCATTTTGTTTTTCACCTCTCACTTAATTCATGCATGTGATAAAATATCTTACACATGTATCATCTTGTGTATGATTTACATATTTCCATCTAAAATAATAAGCCTAGCGTTAATCCAGTTTGTCCGCTCTTCTCGTGAACAAGACGAAGACCTTGCGGTCCCTCCTGTTAGCCCTCAGGAGGCGGCTTATGTGCTATGTGGGCCGTGTGACCTCAGTACTAATTTTACCCCGATTGATTCGACATTCCAATTATTGCCTCGCAAGCCAGTGTTGGCTAGGCTTTCCCGCCCGCTCCCAGGCCACTGGCTCTGCGCACTTTTTTGGGGGGCGCTTTTATTCTTCCTCAAGTGTTTCTGCCCAAGATTCTTTAGGAAAGATCTGGACTCGTGCATTCTTACAGGTTTTGTTTTGTCCGAAAAATCTTCTTTTTTCACTCTTGATCTTGAGAGACGATTTCATCAGGTACAGAGATCTAGGCTGACATTTGTTTCTTTCATTTTCTTTAAGGATCTCATTCTACTTTCTTCTGGCTTCATTTACCTTAGTCGGTTCTGGAAAGTTCCCAGTTATCAACTCTTTTTTTATTCCCTCCCTCATCTTCTGTATCTTGATCATCTTACATTTTGAGTCTGACTCTTACGGCACGTGAAATCTTTGAGAATTGCAGTAAGTCACTGGTGGCTTCTGTTTACTCTCCCTCATGGAGACTTGTTTCCTTACGGTGTGGGGATTTCTTTTCTATCATGAGCTAATACTTGGCCAAATGTAGTGTGTAGACATCTCTAGGGAATGAGATTGAGGGTTCTTTGCTCCAGAAGCGGTTTGCCCTAAAATACATAGGATGCCACCTTCCAGAAGGATGTTCTTGTAATGCCGCACAGGGTGTGTCCAGTTAGTCTCCAGCTGCACACTCATGTGTGGATAAGCTCTGAGTTTATGGCCCCATATTCTCAGAGGAGACTGTTTCCTTCTGGAAAAGAACAGGGCTGGGGATGTTCTTTCAGGTGTCCTTACAGGAAGGCGATTGGGTTTCATTTCCTTTCTCTGAGCTCTGCTTCCTTCGAGCGCCCTAGCTCTGGGTAGCACTGGAATTCAATGAGGCCACTTCACAGACTCAAAGCCCAGTCTCTTCCCACACGGCGACCCCAGTAATCCCCAGAACTAGGTTGCCCCTTTTGACATTTGTCTCCAACTTTGTCCCATTGAGTTCTATGCTTACTTTTGCTTGGCTGTGGCTTCATTTTCTCCATATTTTTTTTCTAGCCCTTAAAGAGTTCTGGGGTGTGTGTGTGTGTGTGTGTGTGCACAAGTGCCCATGTGTGGTGAGCAACAGGTACTTTTTCGTAACTCATTCAGGATGATGACATCTTAGAAAACCTGTTCTATTAAAGAGGGGTTTTGACAATCCAATCCCCTTAAGTTTCTACTTCCGAGAGAATGCCTGAAGCACTGTTAGGACCAGATACAGTAGTACGTGTGTGTCTAAAGCAGAGATGGGGTGAAGATAATGGAGAAAACTTTTTGCCTAATTTCCTCTCTCCTGCTGGGGAAGAGATTCAGGTGAGTCACAGCACACTGTAATTGCTAGTCCACCCAAGGGCCCTCCCCTTTATTTTCTTTCATTGTTCGCCATGGCCACAATCATTTTCATACCAAGGCACTAACTCAGATGTGCTTATTAAATGTCCTTGGATACAAATGTATCCTTGGAAGACGTATAGTACAAATGTGATCTTAAACCACACAAATAATTTTGCGGTAGAGATCCTGTTCTGTTTCTCCACTCGATGCTATTTTCAAGATCTCTCCATGTTGCTAGATTTTGATTCACGATGTGGAATAAAAGGCAGCCATATGCTTTCATCAGACGTACTTATCTCTTCACCTAGTGATGGGCACCTGTGTTTCCTCCTAACTCTCCTCCTGCTAATAACGCTGCACACATCCCCAGATGGACCTGTGTGGGCTCCTCCGATCCATGGAGTACGTGCCTGCTTGCCTCTCATAAGCACCACAGAAAGCTCTCCAGGATGAGCGAAGCTGACTCCTCCCTCTACAAGGAATCGGGGTGCCCGTTTGCTGTTTCGTAACTAGATGAAGGACCAGGAATCAGCTTTGGACCAAGCACTAACAGGGAAGGGGTGAGAAACAAGATTTTGGGTATATTTTGAAAGTGGACCTCAAAAGCGGAACCCATTGGTTCTGGCGGAACCAATTTGGGGTGTGGGAGAGACGGGGCATAGAGGAACTCCGAGTAACTGAAAGCGAGTCCCCGTAATTGTCAGAGATTGGATCATGGCACGAGGACGAGATGCGGGAGGAAGACGAGGCTGGAGACAGAAGGAATTAGCGAAGATCTGAGGAGGAGATCTTGGTCACCCTGGAAGACCAAAGGAGAACGTATGTCAAGGAGGGTGGAGGAATGTGCTTCGTCAGTACATCTGGATGCTCAAGCACGAGAATGAAGACACCTGCCGACTGGAAGAGCTAGATGGAGGCCGTCGGTGACTGGGGGAGGGGAGCTGCATCTATATCGTAGGATCGGGTTCGAGTGAAAGTAGGAGTGAATGTAGGCCATGTTTTTAAGGCATTTTACTTTTAAAGCCATGTCTGTGAGGATGGAGAGATCCCAGTGTTCTGTGTATTACTTGTTAATATAGGGAAACTTGTACCATTGGTGTGGTAACAGCACTGGTCCAGGAGAGGGAAAACTCAGGGGCACGGGAAGGAGGAGGAACGGCTGGAACGTTCTCTGGGAGATCGGTGCCCAAGTAGGGGGCGTGGACTTAGGTCCAGAAACAGGTAGGAAGGCATCGTATTTCATACAGAAGCTGACCTATGGGTAGCAGCAACTAGTGGACGTGTGTGAACATACTTGTGTCATCACGTCCAGGCTGAGAGTGAGAAATGGACACTTGCTGGCTTCAGGAATGGGGGCAAAGTGAGAAACAGCCATTGAGGTGAGCCAACAAGCAAACGAACTACAGAAATATGGTGTAAATGCCGGAAGAGTCAAGGGCCGCTTGAAGGTCCGTGCCCTTTAATCCAGGACCAGAATGATGGTTGGCTTTTCTCTACCGCAGTTTAGGCTGAATTGATGTCAGCGAGGATTCGGCAGAAAGTTCTAGTTAGTCTGTGATTTTTGACGAGTGAGTATCATGAAGCAAGAAAGGGGTAAGGGGCTGACATGTGCTCAAGGGGATGGGGGTTGTGGTTGGCGGTGGAACTTGTGTGGGATAATGAGGAGAGCGAGGGCCTCTGCAGACAGAGGGATGATTAAAATGAGGCCATGGAGTGTAGCTGCAAGTGGACCAATGTCCACTCGGGGGTCAGGGAACCAGGGGGAGGGGTCTGGAAAGAGGGGAGGTGGTGGTCACAGTAGAGCAGACACAGATTTGAGATGAAAGTGGAAGGGCATTTGTTGCCATGACAAAGCCAGATTTTGACCTTGAGGGGGAAAAGGGGACAAGACCAGCGGTGGGTGTGGGTGACACCTCCAGGCTCCTTTCATGGTGGCCCCTTGCTCTCAGCTCTCCTGACCTTCTTGTACACCGGGGGTCCCCTGGGGGGACCGAGATTTCTTGAGGGTTGGACGAAACTCACTTTATTCGTGCCCCCCACCTTTTTGTTTTGTCCGAGAAAGTCTTTGACTATCATTTTAATTTCTTCAGTGGTTATCTGTCTACTCAATTTTTCTATGACTTCTGACCATTTTGACATTTTCGGATTTTTTTTCCAGGAATTCGCCCTTTCAATGAGTTTTAAGGTGTATTATTCCCAATATCCTTTTAAGTCTAAAATCGATTATATCTGCTATTATTTCTGCCCTTCCCTTTCAATATCATTTCAAATTTTCTTTTGCCAGAGAATACCTTTTTACTAACATTTCAGAGAAGCCAAATTTGTTGATATTTATGCTACTGATTGCTCCTGAGTTGTAGCAATTCTGCTCATTTTTATGTCCTTCCTATTTCTTTGTGCTTGCTCTCACTTTTTTTCTAACTTTTTGATTTGCAAGCTGATTTCTCTTGTTATTTATTTATTTATTTATTTATTTATTTATTTATTTTTGTCTAATAAATATCACAGCTATAAACTTCCTCGGGCGCATTAGCGGTGTTCCACAAAACCAGGCGTGCGCTGCTGTCGCTTCTCCTCAGCTGTAAGCGTTTCCTAAATTCATTCCGGATTTGTTTTAACACGTGACTTGTTTAACACCTTCTTGTTTGCTTCTTCATCTGTGGAAACTTAAAACTACTCTTTTCCGGGACATGTGGGAGGCTCAGTCGGTTGAGCATCCGACATCAGCTCAGGTCATGATCTCACAATTTGTGGGTTCAAGCCCCGCGTCAGGCTCTGTGCCTGGAGCCTGCTTCCCATTCTGTGCTTCCTTCTCTCAGCCCCTCCCCCACTCACACTCTGTCTCTTTCTCTCTCTCTCAAAAACACATAAACGTTTTAAAAATTTTTTTTTTTAATTTTGGACTACTCTTTCCTTTTATTGGGTAACAATTTTAATGAATTATTGATGAGGAATCATGTCCAGGGGCAGCTGAGAATCACGGAGGTTGTATCCATAGTGGAAGTTAGGGCGGGTCCCCACCACCGGCCCCTGTGTCACGGACAGTGTGTCTTCTGTCTGCTCGGCCATGTCACTCCCAGCATCCCTGTGTCCTGCTTTGTCAAACGCAGTGTCCCCTTTGCATTCTATGTAAGCATTTTGCCTTAAATTTCCTTCTGCCTACTGACAAAATCACTATTTTAGGTTTCCTACTGGTTTATGGCCGATGGCTTATCTTTCTCCCAATCCCTTTACTTTCAGAAAGTGCAGGACGTACTTGTTTTCAGTGTGTCTCTTCATGACACCTCACCCCTGGATCAGTTCATGCGTTTGCCTTTTCCTCATCCAGCGAACCCGAGAAGGCCTGCCCTTCGGTGAGCTGACTCGTTTACCCTTTCAGACTTTCCTGATACCTTCTACGTTGTTTTCTTTGCTAAACGTTATTTTTATTTCTTTTTCCTCCTCATTATTTCTAACTTGGTAGGTTTTTGTTGTGTTTTTTTTTTCTGGTGCCTTATCATGTGATTTATTCTACTTTTACACTTTTGTATTTCTCTTCTTTTTATTAAGACCTGTTACTTTACTTTTCTTACTTATTTCTTACTGAGCCCAGGTCCTTCCTCCAGCACCCCTCCACCTGCCTAGCACCCGCCCGTGCCCCCCCACACTGCTGTCACCCGCAGTTGGGGTTTTAGATTCCTCTAGGCTTGTTTCGCCCTCGTGTTGCGGTCGCCGGCGCGGTGCGGGTTTGGGTCACGGCTTACTGAGAAAACAATATAATATACGCATGTGTTGACCTACCCTTGCTGTCCACATGCCATAGGGGGCTCCCGAGGTTATGCCTCTCTGTGGAAGTTCACAGCCTCCAAGTAGGTTTCCCACAAGGCATTTGTGTGGCCAACATCCGTGGCCCTTGGTGCCAGAGGCGACGTTTATCCCACGTTCACGGTGAGCCGTGTTTGTGTGCGCACAGGCGGCCCCCTAAGGCTCTCCGCGCCCCAACACGGGGAGATCTGACTGGCGTCTTCCCGCACTCCGCTCGCCGTTCGCTGGCCGCCCACCGGCCCCGCTCTCTCCTCCGTGGGTGATGTCTTACTCCCTCTGACAATGTTCTCCGCTCTTCATGCTCTCAAAGCTCTTTTAACATAAGTAGGGGTGGATTTTCTCTCATCCACTCTGCTGGGTGCCTCACGCGTCCTTTCAACCTTGGGCCTTACATCTCCCTTAATACGGGGAGGCCTCTGTCATCGTCTAATAAGGTATTTCATCTTCTCTGTTCTCTATTTGTCTCCTCCTTGTCGGTCTACATGGGGGGTCTGGCCCCTTCAACTTCTTTCCTCCGTTTCCCTTAACTTTGTAATTTTTATTAGTGTATTTTCTGTATAAAATACCTCCATTTGCTTTACGTG
The DNA here is from genome assembly GCA_030068075.1 of Paguma larvata. Lineage (NCBI taxonomy): Eukaryota > Metazoa > Chordata > Mammalia > Carnivora > Viverridae > Paguma > Paguma larvata. Next base: position 3,262,527 of record CM057839.1, on the reverse strand, counting down.
GTGATGGCTTGTTCCTGCCTCAGACTTCCGTCATGTTCTCCGATCTCTGAATTCAAGTCTATGGGCCCCGGCCCTGGACCTGCTGGTCTGAATTGAGCTCAGTCTCCTACGCTGTGTGATTCTCAGCAAGATGCTAAATTGCTCTTTGCTTTAAAATGGAGCTAAGTAGGGGCGCCTGGGTGGCTCAGTCGGTTAAGCGTTGGCTCAGGTCATGATCTTGCGATTCGTGGGTTCAAGCCCCGCCTCAGGCTCTGTGCTGACAGCTCAGAGCCCGGAGCCTGCTTCAGATTCTGTGTCTCCCTCCTTCTCTGCCCCTCCCCTAGCTCACTGCCTCTCTCTCTCTCTCAAAAAGAAATAAAACATCAAAAAAAAAAAAAAAAAGAAAGAAAAGAAAATGGAGATAAGTAGTGACAGGAAGCTATTGGAAAGAGCGAATGAGACCAAGTAGGAAAGCTGCTTTCAACAGTTCTGGACCCATTTTAACCGCTCAATAAATGCAAGCAATCGTCATTATTATTCTTGTTCTTGCTATTAGTTTTTGTTCAAATCCGTTAGTTAAGTTACAGCGTTATATTGATTTCAGGTGTAGGACATCGTTATTCAGCACTTCCATGCATCACCTGGAGCTCATCACGACAAGTTCGCTCCCTAATCCACACACACCCCCCGCCCCCTGCCCACCTCCCCTCTGCGAGCCATCAGTTTGTTCTCTATAGCTACAGATCTGTTTCTTGGTTTTCCTCTCTCTTGCTTTTTTTTTTTTTTAATCTCTTTGCTCCTTTGTTTTATTTCAGAAATTCCACACATGAGTGAGATCATAAGGTATTCGTCTTTCTCTGTCTGACTAATTTCACTCAGCATTATACTCTCTAGTTCCATCCATGTCCTTGCAAATGGCGAGATGTCATTCTTTCGATGGCTGAGTAATATTCAGTGTGTATGTATCTACACAGATGTATGTGCACATATACAGATATATAAAAGAGGTGATACATATATATATATCACCTCTTTTTTATCCATTCATAAGTCGATGTACATTTGGGCTCTTTCCATAATTTGGCTATTGTTGATAATGCCGCTAGAAACACAGGGGTGCATGTATCCCCTTGAATTAGCTGTTTCCGCATCCTTTGGGTCGATACCCAGTAGTGCCATGACTGGATTGTCGAGTAGTTCCGTTTCAACTTCTCGACAACCCTCCGCACTCTTCTCCACAGTGGCTGCACCCGTTTGCATTCCCAGCAACAGCGCACATGGGTTCCTATTTCTTGACGTACTTGCAATTGCTATTATTTTAAAGTAACCTCTGTATCATCCACTAAGTCTACTCTCCTTCCAAACAGTTATCCACTCCCCGTTCTTTCTCCCTCTGGGTGCCAGTGGTCACAGGCCTCGTTATTCTTTTCTGCGAACACATATCCCATTAGTACACAATCAGCTTCCTGAATCACCTGGGACTTCTCAGCCTGTTGAGTTCCGATTTCCATGGACACGCTTACTTTTCCGCTGTGGCCCAGGGTGGATTCAGAGAGAGAGCATCCCCAGTGAATTATCCTTCACTTCTAAGGCATCTATTGATGCTTTCTTTTCCTGTTTAAATTATGGGTCTGAATAAAAAGAGGAGAGAGGGAGTGTGGAATTCCAGAATAACGGGCGGGGGTGGTGACGAGGGATGAGACGGGGCGGCTCTGGAGCCGTGGGAAACGTTTCCCTCTTAAATGTCTAATTCTCCCTCAAATCTGCGACGCACCTTCTCGGTTTCTTTCTTCCCACCTCTGCCCCGAGGGGCGCGTCGTCTCCTCCGGCACTTGGGGGAAGATGTCAGAAGGAGGGTACCAGGATGAGAAGAACAGGAGGGAATGAGGTCTGGTTTTAGAATCAGAAGCAGGCCCTGGCCCCTGTGTGGAGAGACGGCTTTGCAGGAAGGTAAAGCCCCCCGCCCACGTCGGCTGCTTCTCATGGCTTCCTGCAGCTCACAGTGCTGCCCGGAACCAAGGAGCCAACCAAGCAAAGCAGCAAACCCGAGCCAGTCCGCGTCGCGGAATCGGGGATGTTTGTCTCGCATGCCCAGGGGGGCAACAGCACATCACAGTTGGGGGGGATATTCTTGGTCCCGCCTGTTGTTTCCGCGTACTTATTAATGCCACTTCCTTTCACCCCCAGGAAAGTGTCCTGGTCTTGCTGACGAATGGTATCGCGACACCGGCAGTATGCACCCGAAGATGTGCAGAAGAGCCCGCTTAAACCGCAGCATTTCCAGACGGCGGTGGGTGGGGGCGGTGTTCACTCTTCGTTGCTGCTGCAGCCGACCGCCACCATCGGAAGCTCGGAAAACACCAGAAACTCATCCAATTGCACTTGCAGTTGTCAGGAGTCCAAAATGGATCTCACCAGGCTGCAGCCGAGCCGGGGGCAGGGCTGGCTCCTTCTGGAGAATTGCCGCCCTGGTCTTCCCCAGCTTCTACAGGCTGCCGGGTTCCCGGGCTCACGGCCCCTTGAACGCTGGCGGTGGCTAGTTGAGGGGGCTCCACACTGCACCACTGCGCCATCGGGCCTCCCACCTCCCTCTTGTGCTCACGGGGACTCCTAGAGTGATATCGGGCCCGTTCATAAAATCGAAAATCCTCTCCCCGCCTGAAGATCTGGACCTACTCAAAGGGGACTTCGTCAGGTAAGTTCCCTGGCTCCCGGGTTCCGAGGATTAGGACACGGATTTCAGGGGGCAGGGAGAGGGCGTTCTGCCCACCACGGGCACGTGCAGAGACCGCGGGTGTCCCCCTGCTTCTCCTCGGAGGCGAGGTGAGCGAGGTCCGACCAGCAGAGCAGAGGCGGGCAGAGGAGGCTCAGATGAGTCGGTCCACGGCCGGGGGTGCGGGCGGATGCTCGTCTTCTCGAAGTCCTAGAGAAAGAACAGAGCAACAACAGCAGCGGCCCCGACCAACAAAGCCTTCTGTGCAGAACCGACGGCAGGGTGAGCGTGGGGCGGGGGCCCGGGGGAGCGCCTCAATAGCCCGGAACAGGCTCCGTGAGTCACCGGCACCCACTCTCGGTGCATGAATAAGCTATGAACACCGCGCTGGGAAAGGTTACATATGAATATTCAGGGGGTTATTATCCTCGAGAAGGAACTGAAAAAACTCAGTGTTTTATGTTGCCAAGTGCTTTACTCCCGAGTCCTGCTCAGAACTGCTTTGCTTTTCCCTCTTCTGTTGTATTTCAGCCTGCACTGAGCTTGTGGGAAACTGGTCCCTGGAAGCCGGTGCAGGTCAGAGAGCCCAGGGGCCGGTGGGGACGCCCGTGGCTCCCGGATTCTCTGAGCGCGGCAGCCCGGAGCACGGGAGGGGTGTGCGTGCAGGGCCCCGGGAATGCTCAGCTTTCAACGGCTTGGGCCAGATGGACCCCCGCTGACCGACCACTCTCTGCAGCTGTCCACACCCTGAGGAGTGGGGCGTGAGGGGCAGAGCCTTCTGAGTCTCCACTTCTTGTCATCTCAGGCACCCGTGTCCCACTGGTACTTCCCTCCTTGCCTGGAAATAGCACACATTTTTTCTAGCTATATGTTTCATAAATTTATATAAATTGTCTTTCTATGGGGGGTGGCGCGTAAGGCTGCTGGAAGTTACTGATTAAACAGAGTGCAAAGCCCAGAACACATGCGAATGGTCACGTCAGGACTCCAAATCACACGATGAAAACACCGGAACACAGAACGGGAGGGGGAAAAAGAAATGTCAAACCAGCTTCTGGAGTAAGGCACTTAGCAACATAATTAGCGACAAAGTAAGAGTGGACTTAAAATATGTTGGACACTCTTCTAAGAATCGTTCACATATTATCTCGTTTGATGCTAATAAGCTATAAATAGGCTTGATTGTTTCCGCTTACATGAGATAAAACGGGAGCGCAGCCACGGTAAATAACTTTTCCAAGGGCACTCCTGTTAATAAGTGACCGATTTCAGAACCTATATTAACACTTCAATGTCCTCTGTCTTTGTACGACTGAAAACAAAAACACTGGATGGCATTTAGAAATGGATTTCTAATTTCTAGAAATTTCTAGAAATTTCTAGGAATTCTGACGCCATGATGATACCTTTTCTCTCCTCGCCAACAGGCACACTTCGAAGGAACAGAAATATTTGTGCTACCGACATCTCGGTCGGCTTTCCAGATCACGTCGCCGTCAGCGTTTTCAAGCTTGAAGAGGATATTCGTGTCACTTTGGCATTTGTCATTCAAAGGACTTTGTTTGATTCTGAGGAGTCTTTCCTAAGACTTCCCTTCCCAAGTTTCTCCCTGTACATACGCCCCAGGAGGCGTACCTGTTCCCTGGGGCGGCCAGAACTCAGCACCACAAATCCAGAGGCTTGAAAGAACAGACACCTAGCCGTGAACTTCACAGTTCTGGGGACAGAAGTCCTAAGCCACCGTGTCAGCAAGGCACGCTCTCCCTGAGACCCTGGGTTGAGTCTTCCCTCGCCTTCTGTGGCTCATGGTGGTGGTGGCGACCATCCTCAGCATTCCCGGGATGATGGCTCAATCCCTCCAGCCCCCGTCTCTGTGTCCTCACGATCGCCTCCCCACGGGGCTGTCCTCACATGGCGTTTCCTCTTCTTATAATGACACCAGTCATACCAGATCAGGGAGCCTCCCCTTAGTGACCTCATCTTAACTCAATTACGTTTGTCACAACCCTTCATCAAATAAGGTCACATCCGCAGGTACTGGGGGGTTAGAAGTTCAATATATCTTTTCGGGGAACATCATTCAATCCATAATGGGAGGCTAGAGAGCCCTTAAAATACAGCGATGCCTGAACCTATCACTTAACATTTAACATTTAGCATTTATTTCACACAGGTGTGCGTGCCTGTTATACACAGTCTCGGGCTAGGTGTCGGGAACCCAGCCGGGAGAAAGCCAGCACCTGCCTCACGGTGATTCGAGCCTTGAGAGAAAGACGCACGTGGAAGGGCCCGTGTTTGTACGGGACTAGGCTGGAAGGACACGCGGAGTGAGCGTTAGCTCGGCCAGCGCTGGGTCCAGGGCAAGCGGGGCCAGCACGGCCTCCCAGGCTGGAGACGGGAGAGCTGTCTTCAAAGGGGAGTAGAGCTCACGGCAGCCGGGAGATGCTCCGAGCCTCCAGGCAGGAGGGAACGGAGTTTGCGAGAGCCAGGGACCAAGACCCAGACTTCCTCACGCACCCCACCCCCTGTAAGGGAACTGGGGAGAGTTTTCCACCAGGGCGTGACACGAGACGCTCTCTGGGCCCCTTCGAAGCTGCCTCACATGGCCAGGGGACCCTGGTCCGCCTCCATCCCGAGCCCCCTGTACTCGCACTCGCGTCCTCGCTTCCGGCGTGTGGGGCAGCAATCCACACGTGGTGTGTGACTGGCACCCATGGAATCGGAACTCCCCACCCCGCTCGCAAAGACGGACGGACGCTTGCTCTCGCCAGGACTGTGGGCTGGCAGGAGGCTGGAGCAGCTCGGCGTTCCAGCCCACAGACACGGGGGGACACCTGGGGACACCGGTGTCACAGCTACACGGTGCTGGAGGTCCCGGCTGCTGTTTCTTCCTGCCACCGTACTGCTCTCGGCGCCTGGCCCCGCGCAGCGATGTCCGTCTGCCCGTACGGACCTGCCCGGCCTGCCCGCTGCTACCTGTCCCCCAAGACCACCTCGCCCCGCGACACCTGGACCTTCCGAGCTCCGTTCTCTTCTGAGCAGCGTGTGTGGACACACCCAAATGGGCACGCCGCGAGCTGCAGGGGGGTCCCACACCGATCCCGCCCCCGCCGGGCCCACTTCTTCACCTCTGACGGCCGAGTCGGCGTCCCGCTCCCCCTCGCTGGTGTCGCCTCTGTTCTCCCGGCGTGAGTCATCTCCGCGTGACTCGCCCTCCGTCCTCCTGACGGAAGCGCTCTCCCTGCCCCCATGTGGTTCCCACACCGTCACACCGGCTTCCGGTCAGCAGAATGCATCCACCGTGGTCAAGGCGTCCCCGAAAGACCCCGTAGGAGGGGCCGCGTCAGCTCTCCGAACAACCTAGGGGGCAGTCCCCAACTCGCTTCTAAGGCCCGGGACCTTAGTGAGCACAGGAAGACCTCTGACTCCAGGGTGGTTTTTAAGGACGTCGTCACTTACCGGGGCGTCAGGTATCCGGCCTGCGTGGGTGGGGAACACTGACAAGTGGGGGCTGGGGGCCCCCATGTGAGCAGCAGCACCAGCAACACCTCCCCAACCAGAAGCATCGCATCTGACTCCCGGAAGGCATGGGGCTGATGGCCGTGAACTGGGCACCGGGTCGCCGTCTCCCCGCAGGACTGGGGACAAGAAGCCGGAGTTCCTGACATTCAGAGTGTCCACGGCCTTGGGTCTCCCTGTTACAGTTTTTTCTTTTCCGATTTTTCAAATCCGCTTTCTTCTCCTTGTGCACGCTGAATCCTGCCCCGACTGAACAGTCTTTCTGCCGCTTCTTTCCTTGTCCTCCCTCCTCCCTCCAGCCTTCCTCTGCCGCTTTCCCAGGTCTGTGCTTTCCTCTTACCTGTTTTTAGACTTACTGACATATGGTTGGAGTTTACCTCTCTGTATGTGTACAATCTGAGATAGTTTATTGTTTCCTAAGGTGTTTTCAACCCCCCCCGTTAATTTTTATAAAAGGAATAGCAGCACTGTGTCAATTATCTTGTTTTCTGTGCCCGTTCTTAGATTGCACACCTTTGTCTCCCTTCCCCAGTCTCCCCGCACACGCGTGCTATGTTCCAGCCGGCACAATTCTGTTCCCTCCAGCCTTCCGCCTGGCACCCTCTCCTCTCAGGTCCTTCCTCAGGGCCTTTGCTAGACTTCAGACTCGTCTTGGAGACTCACCTGGAGTGGTCCTGCCCAGGTTCATGCTCCTCAGCCCTCCGCTCCCTGCGTCCTGCGCCTCCCAGCCCGATAGAATCACGCGCTGTGTCCGGTTTCTTTGTGACCAAACACGTTCCATCGGGGTAGGGATGGTTTTGTAACCAGGCACATACCTGGTTCCTGGGACAAAGCGCGTTCGGCACAGATTTGCAGGAGAGTCATGCAAGAGTTTCTTGGCTGGGACGCCCTTCTAGCCGGTGGATTACGGAAGATTGGAGGAAGGCACGGCGGTCTTTCCGACGTACGAGTTTCATCTTGGTTCAGCCCGGCTTCGTTTCGTGCCTGAAGTTGGCTCGTGGTCTCCGTGTCCGTGTCCAAGTGGCCTCTGTGCAACGTGACCCCGCAGGGTGGAGGTACTACAGCAGCTGAGGGCCATCGCTGTCGCTGAGGGTCCGGCTCCGAGCTCTGCAAGGGCCCCACACTCCGTGCGTTTGGGCTCCGAGTCTGACCCTGAGGGTTCACCTCCTTTCCCGCATTCCCCTCGCCAGGGGCACGGGGACAGGCAGGGACACCCTCGACTCACTTCCCTGATACTCTGGGAAATCTATGGTTTTTGTTGTCCCCTTGGATCGAGTCGCACCACTGAGGGCTCTACTTCTGGCCCGTGTTGCTTTGATTATTTTTATTTTAATGTTTATTTATTTATCTTAGGAGAGAGAAAGCACGCACGTGTGTACACACAGGAGGGAGAGGCACAGAGAGAGGGAAAAAGAAAGAATCCCAAGCGGGCTCCACACTCAACACGGAGCCCAACCGGGGCGCTTCGATTTTTTACAGAACTGCATGGACGGACGTGTTAAGAACCCACCCTCCCAAAACATAAGCTATTTAATGTGTAAATATTCACATCTTCACACCTACTGTTTTTGAGGACCCGTAGGAAAAATCCCACTCACGTATGAATTGCAGACGATGCGTTCCACCCGCTGGGTGTTTATCTGTCGTCTGCTTAATCTCAACACACCGTGAATCATTTCTACTTGGCTACTTGGAGGCTCAGAGCAAAACGTGCTGCCTCCCTCCCGCCACATGGGCCTTACTGTCTGCATTTCTGCGTCCTCGCCTTACCTTGTTTCATTTTCCTCTTTGTCCCGATCACGGTAACTATTGATTTTACCTGTTTTGTCTTCTAAGTATTTTTGTAAACCTTTATAAAAAAAAAATCAGATGAATTTTTGAAACCTCAGTTCTCACTCTATATGCCTTTCCCCATCAGCCTAATCAATACGGAACCGATAAAACTTTTCCTTACAGTCTTCACGTTCATACCGTCTATTACCGTTAGGATCTTATCTGCTACTAACGGAAACCGAAGACTTTCCTCTCTCTGTTCCTTCCCTCCTCTTTTTTCTTTCTTTCTTCTTTCCTTTCGTTCCTCCTTTCTTTCTGGTTTATGTAGTCGTCTGTATGTGACACGAATTTTTCTGTTCTAATGGCAGTTTTTTGTATTTTAGAGCTGAGTCCCTGTCACTGCTTGTCCATCCAGAGAGCCACACACACACAGGACCTGGAAACGGAGAGAAAACTCGAGCTCTCGCCGCTCCTTCTGGGTCAGAAGTAGGAACACTTCCAGGACGGGCCCAGCGAAGGCTTCATTAATTCTCACCAATTCCCCATTTGCAATTGTGTTCTCCTTTCTCCTTTATGAGAACACCATCTAACCTTCTTACGGGCCATTACCGCGTACGAGAACTTTCACGTCTCTTGGCAAACACGGTGATGCCACACGGCTGCTATTGTCACACGCACATCTTCACATGACGAAGGTAAAACTCAGGGGGAAATCCCGGGTCTGAGATGCTTTATTTGTCCAGAGGCAGCCAGCGGCCTGAGAGCGTCCTCTCCGGAGTGAGCGAGAGCAGGATTCAAACCCTCCTCTCTTCCCCATCGTCCCCATTTTCGTCGCAGTGAAGATGGCTAATGCGTGAATCGCGTTAGGGGTGTGGTGAAGTCAAACAAGGTTGTGAAGGCTGGACTTCAGCGCCTAAAGCCAAGTAAACTCACCGGGTGTTTGTTTAAATGGTAAATAAAATGCCGGATTAGGATCTAGGATCTCCGCTTCCAGACCCCGTATCCCTTTTCATGAAAACACGTTCTCCGTCCAGAGGTGGTCAAGAGAGATTTGCAAGCCCAGTGGAGAAGACCCAGAGGTGGGTGACGAGGAGCGAAACCAGAAGCCAGGTCAGCTGACCCCACGTGGGCAGTGGGTAAACCCCACATAGACAACGGGTAAGTGACCCCACCCTGCTTCCGCCTACGGAGCCTCCGATCTGGTGACGTCTCAGGTGAACAACCAGCTGGAAAAACACATTCCCACAGAGAAAGTACTTGCTTTCCTGGGGCAGCCCCTGAATGTTGGTGTTTCAGACCCAAACTGGGCCACTGGCACGCAGAAGGGACACTGGGTTGTAGGAAAGGATGACCCTTGGAGTCTTGTTCTCCGCACACCACACACCAGTCCAGCAAGGAAGGTCTAGAAGAGGTTTCCAAACACCCATGTGAGCCACTCTAGGAGAAGAGAAGGGGAGAGGAGAGGAGAGGAGGGGAGGGGAGGTGAAGGGAAGGGAAGGGAAGGGAAGGGAATGAAAGGGGCTTGACCAAGCCCTCCAAGTCCACAGTGACCCAAAGAAAAACTTACTGACTTCGATAAGCTGTGCCTGAGGCCACACCGGCCTCCTCCACCATTGGCTCACTGGAGTCCTAGGCCAGAACAAATTCTTACGCTGCATTTGAGCCGCACGGAAAACTTCCTCTCGTCAGCGATATCTGCCACGAGCCCAGGAGAGAGGACAACGTCTGAATGAGCACCGTCCTCGGCCCGGGGATGAAGTCCCCCCCTCATGCCGCCTGTTGAGTGAGCGAGTCATGGCCGGTGACTGGAGAGAGAACCGTGTCTTCCTCTCCTCTGCTCCCTCCCAGGAAACGACACAGCACCACACAAGTCAGGTGTCAGTAAGACTGTATTATAGTTTCGGATGGCGTATGATTATCATACCCCAGGGCCTGAGCCGGGCAAAATGATTCTCACTGGGAATAAAACATTTGCTTCAGAAGGTTCAAAAGGTGAGAGCAAAACAATTTGTATTTGTTTAAAACATAATGTCACCCATCATTAACGGGACGACTGGCTGAGCAGAGCAGGAAACTGCGGAGTCTGTCTGAAGCTGGGTTTCTAGTCCTCGAGATCAGGACTAGATTTACCCTTAAGCTTTTTATTTTATGTTTTCCTGGAAAAGGTGATTTCCAGGGATTGAACATTGGGTTCCTTTTCCGTGTGTTTTTGACTCATGTTGTTTGCTACCGACTGGCGACGGCAAGGCCAGTCACCGAAGTCTTCCGGGGAATGTGGTGGTGGCCGGGACACCTGGGGGTGTTACCTCGTGTTGTCGCCAGCTCTTTTTATCTCTTTTCTCCATGCCGCAATTCGACTCTTGACACAGGTTCTAAAAAGAAAGTTTTTTTTAAAAAAATCAGGTAAAAGGTGTTTTGTTTTGTTTTGTTTGGGTTTTTTTTTGTATCTTGAAATGCATTTAAAAAAATAACAGAAGTTTCCATTTTGTAAGTACGTGTCCAGAAAACAAAAACAAAAACAAAAACAAAAAAAACAAACCACTTTTGAGCCATTGCGCTATTATTGGAGCCTAGTCCTCAGGACACGTGCACTTGGATATGACGTCATACGACACAGGAGGACCCAAATCCCATCAGGAGACCCTTCCCCCTGGCCCACCCCCACCCCCCAAGTCCCCTTCGCCCTGTGAGGGAGGGGCACAGGAGGGGCACCTTTCTTGTTTGCTTAACCGGTCTTTCCAGAACTTCTCCGCTGGGGCCCTACGTGCTGCGTCAGTTTGGCCGCCTCCGGGAGGGTCCCCGAGATTTGTGCTGGCTCAGTCCCCACGCAGGACGGCTGCGTTCAGGGGCCAACAGCGTCATGGGTACAATTCATGGTCCCTCATTCTCCCGCGGGAGGCCGGGGGCGCGGGGAGGGCGCAGAGGAGGCGGCCGCCTGTGCCGTGGCTCGAAGGGCGGAAGAATCTTGACAGAAACGGACGAGAAGAGAAACGGGAATCCGGGCAGGCGAGTGGCTGCGGGAAAAACACAGAAAACGCTGAGCCTTCGGAGCAGAGAGGGACGTGGTGCCAGCCCGCTGCCCGTTCCGCCTGCTCGCCCTCACTCGGGCTGTTTACACACATGACCTTAGCCGCCCCTTTCGGTGCTTCTCCATCTCTTAGTTTTCAGAGCATTAAAAAAAAAAAAAAAGCGCGCTGAAAGTGTCCCATGCGTCTCTCCTGACTCTATTTGCTTCCTTTCGGGTAAAGCCTTTTCTTCTCTCCGCTTCTGTGACCTCCTATTCGGTGCCTTTTAGATGCGTGAGCAGTCGGTGCCCGTCTCCCTTCCTCCAGGAAGCCTTCTCTGGTTTGTCCAGGAGCCTGCGTCCTGCCCTCTAGTGTCTCCTCAGGATCGTTCTGGTAATTTCTGTACTGGAGACAGACACAGCAGTTTGCACTCCCCGAAGGGCCCAGGGCACTGAGAGAACGTCCTGCACACGGGGGTTTTTGATGACAGCGAATTGCGAGTTAACACCCAGGACAAGTACGGAGGAAACCCCTCGTCGGTCTGGGGAGACGTAACCGGGGGGGGGGGGAGGGGAAGAGCTCTTTCCGGCGTGTTCATCTCCGATTCAACGGCAAAGGCTGGAAGTCCAGCAGACGTGTATCGACCTTCAGGTGGTCACACGACTTGTCCGAAAACCAAAAAGGGACTGTATGTAAATACTCGCAAAGACGCCATTCTTCCTCACGGGAGCATCTTACGGAGAATAGTCCCTGCGGCATCACTACTGCGAAGCTGGGGAAAGTTCTGGCTTCTTTTTTCCTGTAGGAAGAAAAATACTTTCTTCAGTTTTACCCTCGAGATTCTTCTGGAATATAAAACGCTCAGAGGCGCCCGGGGGCTCAGTCCGTGGCGCGTCTGACTTCAGCTCAGGTCATGATCTCACGGTTTGTAGGTTCGAGGCCCACATCGGGCTCTGCGCTGACAGTGCAGAGCCTGCTTGGGACTCTGTCTCTCTCTCCCTTTTCTCTCTCTGCTCCTCCCTCGCTCACTCTTTGTCTCTCAAAATAAATAAACTTAAAAAAATTTTTTTTTAAATCCTCAAGAACTTTCTGGACTCAAGCCAGGTCTTGAAAATATCCAGGTATTTTCCATGTTAACCTTTGTAGTCACCGGGCGGTCTGTCCTAAGAGGGACAGTGACTATTACAGGATGCACGTCAGGGATGCAGGGCAACCAAGAAGGGTTCGCTGACGCTTCGGCTTTGTGATGGGTTGCAGGAAAAACAGGCCTGCCGGGCGGGGGCGGCCGGCGCCAGAACAAAACCTGTGGACAGGGCTCCTCGCGCGGGTGCGGACACCACGCTGCTCTCTGTCACCTCCTTCAAACGCGGCGTCCTCCGGAGGCCGTCGGAAAGCAAGAGCACCCCCACCGTGCGAGCTGGGAAGGTGAGGCGGAGAAGCACAAGGTCACTCCCTCCAGACACCGACAGCCCAGCCGTGTTTCTTTCCAACTCTTGGTTTCCAGAAGGTGCTCCGCTCTGTCGAGACCCCTCACCCGGGTCTTCGCTCAGCTCCCTGAGGGGCACGGAGTCTCCCTGCGACGCTGCACACCTCGTTCCCGGCTCCCCCGGCGCTCTAGGCTTGGCTGAGACCACGGAGCCCCAGCAACTCCTTCCGAGGCCTTCTCACGCGCCTACAGTGGGAACCCCTCTTCCGCCGTTGACCACGGCTTTCCCTCTCCGTCTGACGTTAGCGGGTGCGCGCCCGACTCCTCTGTTCCCACAGCGAGACCTTCACCTTTTCCTGCCCTGGTGGTCACGTTAATACTAACGACCACTTCATTTGAGCGACCATAAGCTCAGCGCTATCCTGGGTTCTTGGGCTAAATGCTACCGCACAAAATCGACACGGCGCCCTGCCCTCACGGAGCTGACCTTCTATCCCGAGGCAGGCACACAAGAAATACCAGACGTAATGGATGATAGAGCACGTTATAAAGTGCTAAAAAAATACAGTAGAAAAAATGCAGAGCAGGATAAAAGGGGCCCCAAAATAACAGCAAATCATAATTGTCCAGAGGCTTATCTGAATCGGTGTCCTTGAGAAGGTAAGATTTGGGCAAAGACATGAAGGGTATCTGGTGGAAGAGTATTCGGGCCAAAGACCCAGGCAGTGCAAAGGCCCTGTGGCAAGTAACTCTGGGTATGTTTAAAGAAAAGGGAGGAAGTCAGTACAGATGGGGCAGACTGAGCGGGAAGGAGAGTGTTGTTGAAACAAGGTCAGATTTAGGGCCTTGTGGCCATCATAAAAGAACTCTGGTTTTTATTCTGATCAAAATGGCAAGCTGCTGCGGGTTTTAAGCGATTGAAGGCCTTAATGTGCCTCGTTTCTAAAAGGTCATTCTAGCTCTCGGCTGAGAATAAAAAGAACGAGAGGAAACGAAGGTGGAGCGGTCAGGAGGCCACCACAGTAGTCCTGCCAAGGGCTTCTGAACGCCAGAGCAGGGACAGCAGTGGAGGGGGAGAGGCGGCTGGATACTGGATGCAAAGCCCTCGGAGAGCGGACCCTGAGGTGACAGAGGGCTGTGTGGCCGGAACGATCTGAGAACAATGTTGCTGCCGCCCCTGTAAGGTGGGGGGCCGAGGGGCGGCTCGGGAGGGACAGGTCGGAGGTCAGCGCTGCATGTGCTGAGTCTGAGATGCCAGCAGACAGGCAGGCGGAGATGCCGGAAGTCAGCCGGCCGCGCGGGGGGTGCAGGGCTGGGGAACGAGTCCTGGGCCGGGGCTGTCCACGCGCGAGTCTCAGCACGCTGGGGGCGACGACGAAGGCCCGGAGCCTGGAGGGGACTCACCAGGAGAACGCGTGAAGACCGAGACGCCCGGCCTTGGACCCTCGGCCTCTGGGAGGGCAGCGGGAGGAGCGAGGCCGCCAGAGGGGACAGGGCAGGGACGACCAGGGCCGTCGGGAGATGGACGAGCAGTGCGGGGTCCCGGGGTGACCGAGGTAGAGGGAAGGACAGAACGAGCCCCTCATCGGGGACAAGAGAGCCCGGACTGAGACGGGGCGGTCCCAGGGGCGGGGTAAGAGCAGCTTCGTGCAGAAGCGGACACGAGGCCCGACCCGGCGCGTCCGGGGGAGGACCGGAGAGGGGGTTTCCACCGCCAGCGGAGGCAGCTCTTCCGAAGGGAAGCCGGGGGGAAACGGAGGCAGGAGACGCTCGGCTTAGGACAAGAGCGACGCCTGCACGTTTCCATGGCGATGGGACTGGTGCAGAGGAGAGGCTGGAGACAGGACCGTGGGAAGCTGCCGGGAGGCCCTGAGAAGAGGGGAGAGGGGATGGGGCCCACGAGGGGCAGGAAGTCGCTGCTCAGAGGCAGCGGAGCGGGTGGGGGGGGAGGGGAAGCAGGTCAGGTGGGGCCAAGGCCACGTCCAGCATCCAGGTGCAAAACAGCGTCTCCTCTCCAATGGCAAAAGTCACCTACCAAAATAAGAGCAAACCTCAAATGCAGCCTCTATGACTCTTCTGGAGTCCACCCCGCTAGTGCGTCTGCTGTGTCTTGTCGTCCATGAAGATGCTTTGTCACCGTCCCCGCCAGAGCCATGGCTGGCAGGCAGTGTCAGCTAGGAGGGCACGTGCCCTGGGTGTAGACGGTGTCCACAGTCAGTGGAGAGGACTGATCTCAGGGGAGAGATTTGTCACATCCTTGCTTGCATGGACTCTCCTTCCTTTGGCTTGAAACGGCATCCTGGAACCCCCTTTCCACAACACCCCCTCCCATGGGCCTGTCTCGTCTCCCACCGAGCCGGAGGGTCACCCACACCCGCCCCATCTGCGCCGGTGCGGGCTGGGAGGAAAGACCCCCCTGGTCCCCGGGTGGCCGGAGTCCCCGACCACGGGCGGAGGGAGGCCAGGAAGGACGCGCTGAGCGGCCGCGCCCCACGTCAGGCCGGGACAAGTCACGGCAGCTTTGCCCCCCTCTAGAGCCGCTCAGCATCAGGCCCAGCAGGTGCCCTGCGGTTACGGCCCCCCGTCGACGGCCAGCCGAGCACCTGCAGCTTGAGGAGCGAGGGGCAAAGGCCTGGGAGCACCCGCGGGGACGGTCCAGGGAGGACCAGCAGGCTGAACAAGCCCCGGGGATGGAAGCGTCGGGACGGCTGCGGCCGGGTGTAGGGGGACACTCAGTGTCTCCGTGCGTCCGCTCCCCGCCCGCTCCCAGGCCCAGCACCGGTGGTGGGGGGTCCATCGCACCCCGGAGAGGTTTCAGGGCGGCCGTGGGGGCGGGAGGGACACTGGGACCGGAGAAAGGGCAGCAGGAAAGAGCCCCGGAGGATTTCACGTGCTGTCACGCACATCGGCAACCACGTGCGGGGCTGGGGGTGGCCTTACCCCCTCGCGGAGGGGAGGCATGAAGTCCCGCAGGGGAAAGTCAACGGAGGGCAGGGGAAGGCAGGGGAGAGGGCACGAGCAAGGGGGACGAAAGCCAGTGGGGGAGAACCCCGAATAGCCAGTCACCTGGTGTGCTCATCTCGCAAATTCCGAGGGCAGGCCGGCCGCTGGGGGCTCAGGGTTTAGGTGGAGAGTCTCCGGAAGGGGGAGTCTTCCGGGGTCTCTGGGTCTCTGGGACACGACGCTCAGGGCTCCGCCCGGTGAGAACCAGCTCCTGATTGCAGGGCTGCCAAGCCCATTCAGGGCGGGCCCATCCGGAGAAGACACCTGAAGGCTTCCCAAAGAGTTTTGAAAATAAACTATTTTATAAAAACAAGGATGTGTGTGTGTGTGTGTGTGTGTGTGTGTGTGTGAGTGTGTGTGAGTGTGTGTGCACGCACGTGTGTGCTGTAACAAGGACTGTGTGTGAATTATCTCCCCCCCCATCTCTCCACCCTTCCTCCCCCCAAACATGGGAAAAGGTTTTATTTGATTGAAAGGTCGGAGAATCTCCAAGTACAATTGCTTGGAAATCTTTACGCAAACTCAAATCCGGTCAGCCACCAACACTGGCAATGACCGATTCCTCCCAACCCGTCCCCATCCTGGGCGATTTGTCTCTCTCTGAGATCCAGGAGCTATGCCTCAGGAAGAATAAAACATGCGACCTACCGAAAACCATCGGACAAACCTCTCGAAATCCAGCGCCAGCAAACATGCGGGCGAGGTCGGATCCGACCGCGAGTGTGGCCGTCAGTGCCGCCTCCTGGAGTTAGTTTAAACACCCGCCTCCATGCGTCCAGGACAAACTCAGGGTGGCACACTCAGGTGCCTTTCTGGACCTTTGACCTGATGTTTTTAAAGGGCTGCCCAAGCTGATTTCGCAGGCGCGGAGTTTGAAAGCGTCGGCTGTGACTGCTTTTGGCTTCGAGCCACTTCTACAAGCTCTCTTAACAGAAGGCGTCGGTGTTGTCACGGAGCACTGTTGGCCGTCCTGCGCTTCCTGCAGCGGGAGGCGAGGATGGGAGCGCGCGTTTCTGTCCGCAGCGAACCGCCGAAGCAAGCTTCCCTTCCTCCCGAAGACAACGGCGCCGAAGGACTGCATCCGGCCCGTGGGAACAGCGTCTCCTGCAGGTGGCCTCACCCCGTCTTCCTGCCTCTCTCCCCCGACCGATGCGGCCGTCGACGCCCGAACCCGCACTGTCTTTGGAACAACACACGAGGCTCTTCGAGCTTCTGAAAGACCCTTACATGCAGGGCAGGCTTGGCCTCCCCCGGGAGAGCAGAGGGGCCCTGGCCTCTGGTAATCGGAGCCTCTCTCCGCCCTGGGGTGCGGGGAGCCACCACTTCCTGAACTGAACGGAGCCTCGCTGCCGCACCGCTTTGCCTCTGAGCTCCGGGAGGACTTACAAATACGCATCGACAACCGCATCCCCGCGGTGGGGCGGGCACACGTCCCCATCAGCTGTCCCGACGCAGAAGGTCAAGTTTACGGTGCTTGCCGCGGAGGTCGGTTCGTATCTCCTTTTCCAATTAAAACAATTTAACATGTTTGGCTTTTTTTTTTTCAGAGGCTGAGATTCTCTCTCCCTCTTTTCCAATTTGATTTTATGACCTCGAAAATTTCTCCCGGTGACAATGCGGTTTTGTTTTGTTTGGTTTGGTTTTTTGGCCCTACACCCTGTCAATGATCCCCAGACCCCAGTCTGTACACCTACATTCTGTTTATGCCTCTGTCCACAATAGTCATCATAAGACCATACGCAACGTGGGGTTCTCCTCACTATCAGTTCCATGCACCCCTGCAGATGTCTGCTCCCTACCAAGCATTGCTAAGGAGTTTCTGTGAAGTGTAATATTGGACACAAGGCTCATGCCTTTTCTCAACTACAGATACGAAAGAGAGATGCAAGATAATATTGCGAATTACATCTATGATACCCCCCCAAAAAAAAGTAGAGGGAGAAATTAGCCGCTGTCCTTCCCGTGTCCCCGCCCAGACGCCCGCCCCTCCCCCGCGCCACCATCTGTGCTCGCTCCAGAACTGGATTTCTCTGTTAACAAAGCCCCACCTACTGATCCTGCTTGAATTCGCCGCCCTGGCCCCCCTCCCTCTCCCTGTGCCCCCAGAAAACACAATTCCTAATGCCGGTCCCTTTGTCTACAGAGTTATGATCCGAAAAGGCGTGTCCCCCTTCTGCCCGGGCTGGGTTTCCAATGTCATAGGGTTTCCAGTGCTCACTCAGGTTACAGATCAGGAGGAAAAATAAGGGTTCCGTCCCTTCCGGTTTTTTTCAACAGTTTCTAGAACCGTCCTCAGAGAGAAGTGAACGCAGAGTGCAGGTACCCCGAGAAAACGAGGACCCGCTTCCCGGTGGTGGGGACTGGGCTCGTCAGAAACACCACGTCATCGCACAATCAGCATTTTATTAAAAAATTAATGCCCGTGAAATGAGTTTTTGATACAAAGCCGTGCGCCTGTGACTCTTTTTTTGGTGTTAAAAACATTAATCTCTTCAATAATTCATCTTTTATTTCTTTAGCCTTGCTAAATATTAAACAGGTTAGAGTTAAATATTTGAAAACGCAAGGCAGCTCGAGCGCGTCGGAGAAGGTCCCCGGCAAGGGCTCTAGTGTCGCTGCCTCCCGGTGGCGTTTGTGACGTGTGGTGACGGGCACCATTGGCAGCTGCGGGTCAGGTGTGCCCTTCGCCTGATCCCACCTGTGGGGCAGGGGAGGTGGGTCCCCACCTGTGCATGCCAACGTCCCGAAGGGGCACATGAAAGTGACAGTGGAAATGAGGACTCCAAAACATGGGACGACACGCACCTGTCGCCAGCGGCTGGGCCCGCTCCGCTCCGAGCGCGAGAGTGCGCAGACTCCCAGCGCACCGTCAGCTTAGCGGCCCGGCCAGGTTATCAGTCCCCTCCAGTTAGTTCCCTCACTGGGGGTCACCACATCCCCCCCAATCCGACGAACTGAGGCAACGAACAGCTGGGTTCCCTTCTCACTGAACATCTACGTCATTTCACCTGAGTCGATCTGACTAAGAGATGCAAACGCCGTTTCTCTCCGGCCCCCCTGATAACGCGCACCTTTTAATTATTAGCAGTATTAGTTTCCGGTAGGCTGAGAAATTAATTTTAGAACGCGTGCTGGGGACAGAACTTCCAGAGTAATTTTCCTCCGATGGTTTCTGCGCAGGCCGTCGGCATGGCTGCGTCTCCGTGACGCCTCGTTAAGACCGATGACAATTATCACACTGTCGATGTCTTAAAAACCATTCTTTTCCTTGCAAATAGTACGCGCCTACCGACTAGGAGACGGGGTTTGCTTTAAAGTAGGTGAGTTGTGTTTTCAGTGTCCACTACGGCAGAAACGAATGCTTGTTCTAAATGGGCGATCAGAAACCTCAGCCCCAATGCAGACAACGTGCGTCTCCCGTTCCAAACAAACCCCAAAGAGCACATCCCTGAGGGCCCAGCCGTGTTGTGCTGACAGTTCTGGATCCGGCCCTCCAACAGCAGTTCCACCTACTAGAAGGGACTAAACTTGGCCGCATCTAATTTGACCTTCTGCGCAGCGAGCATCCAGAGACGAGCCTATGACGTCCTCCCCAGGGAAACAGGTGGAAGGGAGCACGGTTTCGTGAAGAGGCTAGGTGCTCGGCTCGCAGGGGTGCTGCTGACTCTTCCGGTCTTCCCTCCCTCTGCCCCCCTCCTGGTCCTCGGAGCGCCACCAGCTCTGTCGCACACACTCCTGACGCCCTTCACACAGAGGCCTCTGACGACGGCCACCGAGCTTTGCACCAGATAGAGAAAGCTGGAGGCAGAGAGTGGACGGGAAACACAATGAAAATGGTAATGGGAGACTCAGACGCCACTTTCATGTTTTATTAATGACATCTGCACCATATTTGTAAGATAATTTGCATAATATGTTAATTCTCCGAAAGAGGGGGGAACGGGCGCTCCTGGTAGCATAGGAAATCAGCTCTCTCCCCCACTCTGCCAGAGCTTCGTAAGGCTTCAGATTGCATTCTTTTTTTTGATAGCGATCCTTATTGGGATTACATCTGAAAGTCAGTCAAGATTAAAATTTTGAATCTACTTTTTGGATATAGACTCATTAGTAAATGTTCATCACGGCGTCAGACCTGGTTAGAGTAGTTTTGTTTTAAAGTAGAAAGAAAGATTCAGCAGCGACTGAAGGAGCCGCGAGAGGGCTGGGAGCTCCCCAAAGATTGGGTCCTGATGCTGGTGCTGGGCTTCCCAGATTTCCACTCGTTTTATTCATCAATTTCCCCCCCCGGCACTTTTTTTTTTCATATAATATGGCAATACCACACTACAACTCCTTTCTTAAGTAGAGGGATTTGTTCTAGAACTTTCTAAGGAGGCCATGAAAACACCAGGCAAAGGAACCAGTTTAAAGAAAAGGACTTCGGGACGGCACAGAGCCCTCGAGCTAAAGAGGGGCGCATTCAGGGACTCCCGAGCAGACACCCGGGTGCCTTCGACTGTGAAGGTGCTGGGTTATGACCGCCCCAAGTACCCAGCTTCCCTTGACCTTTCCCAAGAGCCGGTTTCGAGCTCTTGTCGTAATTTAGTTATTCTAGTTACTGCATGACCTTCACACGCATGTGAGTAAGTTTCACCCATTCCTTTCTTTGTTTGTTGAACACCTACTTTGCGCCCAGACACTGTGCTCTGTGCTCTGGCATTTGACAGAGTTCCTCTTGGAAGGTTGGGGAAGTGTGTTTCTCCCTACCCTGGATTTCTCAGTGTCGAGTTTCTGAGGCTTAATTGCCAAGTGGGCCTTGCCTTTGACAACCTGATTTCTTTCTATAAAAATGGGGAAAATGAAGGGGGACACTCAGCGTTTTGGCACCGGTTCTGTGGATGAGAGCTGTCCAGGGGCGTGCTGTCCTGTTTCCCCTGCACACTGAATCACCTGTACCCTTCACCACTCCCTTCCCAAGGGAACAGCCGACCACTCACCCGGGAAGGTGTGGCAAAGACTGTGGGACACCCAGCCTCTCTCTCGACAACAGAACGACGTCCTCCGTTGGAAACTTCTTACAGCTTCTTCAAGCACGCTCTCTGATAATTCCCCTGATTCAAGCCAAAGGCGGACACCAACATCAGATCCTGTGGAAGGCTGTGCATTCTTCCAAGCTCACCCCTGACGCGGGATGCACCACTGAATGCGCACGTCCCCCCAAATTCACGCATTGGAATCCTGCCCTCCAAGATGATGGATTCAGGAGGTAAGGCCACTGGGGAGTGGTCAGGTCATCAGGCAGAACCCTCCTAATTAGGATCAGTGCCCTTTGGTTTTTCTTAATGTTTATTTTGAGAGAGAGAGAGAGAGAGCGCGTGCGCGTGTAACTGAGGGAGGGGCAGAGAGAGAGGGGAGAAAGAGAATCCCAAGCAGGCTCTGCACTGTCAGCATGGAGCCCGATGCAGGGCTCAATCCCACGACTGTGAGCTCACGACCTGAGCCAAAATCAGGAGCCAGACGCTTAACCGACTGAGTCTCCCCAGGTGCCCCAGGACTAATGGCTTTTCAAAAGAGATCCCACAGACCTCTCTCATGCCTTCTATCATGTGAAGACATAGCGAGAAAGCTGCAGCCAGGAAAGACCCCTCGCCGGCCCCATCTGCCACCCCAATCCCAGGTCTCCACCCTCCGGAACCGTCAGCAAGAACGCTGTGCTCTTTACAAACCGCCCTGCCTGTAGCACCCAGTTCCAGCAGCCGAACAAGTCAGACACTAACAAACCGCTAAACAAAATGTACTCTGTCTCCTGCCTTGACAAATAGATCTTTATAATAACAAAATAAATGAAACGTGCCTAGGTCTAGATGTTCTGATGGCAGGGTAGACATATTTGGGGTAGTAATAAAATAGTCACACACAAAATTAGTCAATTGTCGTGTATTTATTTCACGCAGTTTTCCTTGCCTTTATCTGAATAAAAATCGTTGATTATGGTCCTATCATGAGGATATTTTTCACATATTTGCGTTCTACTGATGATAATGGCAGGCCGAGTGATCTTTCTCGGGTCAGGGTAGTTTCAAGACTTTTGCAAGCAAGGTTTTGTTATTTCAGCTGGGAAAAGTAACATGCCGCTGAAGCAACGGAAACAAAAATGATACATTCTTTTAATATTTTTGTTTAATATATATTTATTTTTGAAAGAGCGAGAGAGGGAGGATGTGAGCAGGGGAGAAACAGAGAGAGGGACACAGAGGCTCTGAAGCAGGTTCTGCACTGACAGCAGTGAGCCCGATGTGGGGCTGGAACCCGTGAACCGTGAGATCATGACCTGAGCTGAAGTCGGATGCTTCAGACCGACGGGGCCCCCGGAGTACCCCTGAAAAATAAAATTCTTAAGGCGACTCACAGCTCGGAAAGTAAAGCATGAGCTCCACGTGCCATATCTGAGCATTAGAATGTGGTCGCACGGGATGAATCATTATTGTAGAAAAAACTGAAATGTTATAATGTTATCATATAAATGACGACTACTAACATAGCAATTTTCACTCGAATCAGTAGCTGTAGCCACAAGGTATTTCTTGAGTGTTTTCAAGTTTTTCAATGCAGGGAAATTTTAAACAAAACCCAAAATAGGAATATGTCGTTCACGGCCAGAACGGTCTCCTTAGACGTTCATCTGGGTGCGATGTGGTGAGGAATTTTCCTCGCAGTAGTTGGTCCTGCAAAATACAAACCATAAATTCACGAATAGCAAGAGAGTGCATCGAAGTATCCAAACAAGCTGAAAAGTGCCTTTGAAAATGTCATAAAACCCTCATTAAGTACTTTTAGTAAATTAATTCACTTAATTTGCCTCCAATAACCATTGAGTTCCCAGGAAAAACAGTGAGTCTCGTGTCCCAATCCCGTAACATCTAGACCTGCACATAGACAAGTTAAGAGCAACTGGATTTATTTAATGCTGCCAAACGTTCCCCCCGCCTCTCCTCCGACCTTCGTGAAATCTGCACTAATTCACGAACCCGTTTGAAACAGAAACTGGTGCCTGAAGAGAAGCGAGGTTTGGAATCTCCCCGCTGCTGGGGAGGGACGCTTCATTGTGCAAGAGTCTGTTGCATTTGTGCGCTCTGAGAAGAAGGATTTGACAAGCTAATTAATTTGTCTTTTCTTTGACCTCAGTCTTTCTGACTCAAATGCCCTCTGCGCTGACACGCGGCCTCCACCTTCCATGCTGGCGGCGCATCTAGTCACCTTCCATGGCCAGGTCATAGTGATGGGCGCGGAGAAGGCATTCTGGGATCGCACCGTGCTCTGGGATGAGCTGTTTACGGTTCTGGGCCACCCCGAGACCATGATAACAGCCACGGTCGCCGGGCAGGAGCTGGGCACCCGGCGAGCTAAGGAAAGAGCTTGTCGAGCGCCGGCCGCACCATCAGGAGCCCCATTTGCCTGGCATCCGGAAGGCATTCAGAATATTTACTCGCTGGGGGGGAAGAACGAATGAATGAAGGCAGAATAGATGAAGAGAAAGCCACGTTTCCCATAGAGGCAGACATGGGCATCAACCAGGAGGCGCCAGTTTGGGGGAGCGTCTCGGAAGCGGGTCTGACTGGAGAAGGAGACATCGCACCTTCCAAGGAAGGCGCCTTCGTCTCTGGACTTGACCGCCAGGCATCGTCCCCCTATGAAGCCACAGCAGCTTCGGCGGGCTGGGGGCTCCCCCTGCTTACGTCACGTGCTGGCCGGTCATAGCCAGGGCCGCCTTTCACACATCTGGTTAACAGTTTGAGGCTTTGCTTCTGGAGTCTCAGTGCTTCCTCTGCCAACTCAGAGAGAAGTACCAGAATCCAGCCCGAAGGCGAGGCTGGCCGTGCGGTGTCCCGCACCCCGCGATCGTGACCGCCCCGCACGAACCGCCTCCCGCCGAGACCTGCCCTCGGCCCCCAAAGCGGCGACGGCCTCTGCACGGCACTCTCACTCCGGAGGGGCGACAGGTGCGGGCAGGGAGCAGAAGGAAGATGAGGTCAAGAAACCAGAATCGCTCTAAACAGAAACGAACACTCGTATTCGGCCACACCCGACGGGGGCCGCAGAGGAACCACGTTCGTTTCTGTTTGGCGCGAGCTTGGCTGGCCCCCCGGCAGGGTCCTTGGCTCCATTAGGGAAGAAAGTCCCTGTTTTCCGTCTCTCAATCCTCCGAGATTCCTACCGGGCCTGGGACATGACAGGTGTGCAAGAAATGCCTGGGAAAGTCGACGGCTTCTCCCACCTTCTCCAAACCCCGCAGTAAGCTCTCACGACGCCCACCATGCCCTGGGGCTTCAGTTTTGTAGCCCCCTCCTTTTTTTATACCAAAGAGGCAGGATCTCTGGGTGCCTCAGTGAGGAAGATTCACCTCTCCCATGCTTTAGAAAAAACATTTATTTTGGGGCGCCTGGGCGGCTCTGTCCGTGAGGCGTCTGACTTCAGCTCAGACCATGATCTCACGGTTCGTGAGTCGGAGCCTTACTTCGGGCTCTGTGCCGACGGCTCAGAGCCTCAAACCTGCTTCCGACGCTGTGTCTCCCTCTCTCTCTGCCCCTCCCCTGCTCGTGCTTTGTCTCTCTCTCGCTCACTCTCTCAAGAATAAATAAACATAAAAAAATTTAAAAAGTGCATTGTAATACAGCCTGTATTACATTAAGGTCTTTAAACTGGAACTTGAATCGGAAAGAGCCCAGAGTTTTATTATCAGGGACCAGCAATGGTTACAGAAGACGTATGGTTCTATTTTCCATCTATTTTCAGAAAGATGGGCTGAGCATGTGCCCCAGCAAAGCAATGACATCTGGGGCGGGTGTCCTCCAGCATTAAACGAGAAGCCTCAACAAACCCCACAGACCAGGTTATTTGGGTACATTCCCGACCCCTCAGGTGCCGTTAGAGCTTCCATCCATCTCTGAGCTTCAGGCCCTCATGCAGGGCCTCAAATACAGTAGTTGCTCAATAAATGCACGGGGAAGAACGAACTGTAACAAAGGAAGAAAGAGAAGGAATGGAAACCAGGGATGAAGCAGCCTGTGAAACCACAGACCCCCAAGCCTATCCGTCACCCACTGTTAACATTCTGATTCAGCAGGTCTGGGATGGGGGCTGCGACTCTGCTCTGCTCACAGGACGCCGGTACCAGTGACAGGGGTGGCCCCGGGGCTTGACAGGGACAGAGGTGCCGCTCTGTGGCAGGGAACCCCCAGCTCCCAGGAGCACAGACCCCAGACTGCTTTCTGAGAAAGACTATGCCTTCCACGCAGCTGTCCCTATGCCCCCGCTCTGTGCCGAGTGGGGTAGCCTTCCCATTGGGGTTCCTAATTTTTTAAGGGAAGAATTAACTCTATCCCTGTTTATCTGGCCACCACAGCTCATGTGTCCGTCCCCAGTCAGCAATTAAGGCCATCTCATCCTGTGCTAACGACTGTAATTGTTATCTCCGGCGGTCCAGCTGCTATCCACAGCCTGCTTTGGGGGAAATAACGCGGAGGAAGCTAATCTAAGGCATGCCGTGATGGAGATATGCTAAGTCCCAACTTTGGACCCAATTAACGACTAGATAAAATGAGCGTGTTCAGGAAATTATACCCCAATACTATGTCTGATTTTTATTAAAAGTTGCCCCGAGCTACATGCAAATGAACACTACTGATGTATTTGCCATGAAATGGTTGTGGTAAGATTGTGCAGGGTGGGCGTCTGAACCTCTCGGGCCAGGAGTAGGCCATGCGGAGAGCGGTCTTCCCTCCTGTGAGTTACCGAGAGCTGCTTCCTGCTCTCCTGGGCCGCCAGGAAGCTCAGAGGTTGGGTTTATTTTATGCACCTCGCTGCTGTGGCTGCTTTGTTTCTGATGCACTGATTTTTTCATATGGTGTTTGTTTGTTTGTTAGTTTTCTTCTGTGTTGTTTGCAAGATGCCCGAACCGTCTTTTGGAGAGAGGATGCACAGGCATTCCTGCAAAGTCGCGCTGTTACGGTGATAAAGGGCCAATGCACGCAGTGTGACTTTATTATCGGTTATTCAGAGGAACACACCAGACAGGGAAATGGCCGCCCCCGGTAACCACGAGCAGTCCTTGTGTGTGGACCTGGAGGGCTGCCACCCAGCTTGTCCCGCCTACCCTCGTCTGTCAGAAGGGACCCAGAAGGGGGTTCCTGGGTGGCTTGGCCGGTTCAGCGTCCGACTTCAGCTCAGGTCACGATCTCGCGGTCCGTGAGTTCGAGCCCCGCGTCGGGCTCTGTGCTGACAGCTCAGAGCCTGGAGCCTGCTTCGGATTCTGTGTCTCCCTCTCTTTCTGCCCCTCCCCTGCTCATGCTCTGTCTCTATGTCTCTCAAAAAATAAATAAACGTTAAATAAATAAATAAATAAATAAATAAATAAATAAATAAATAAATAAAATAAAAGAAGGGACCCAGAAGGTTGTCCTGTTCACCCTCCGGGAAGTTCTGAGCTGTCCTCTTCTGACTTCCCCCCGCCCTGAGCTCACGGATTCACCCCTTTTCGGGTTTCACCTGCGTCTGAGCCCACGGCTCCCAACCCAGACTCCCAGCTACAGAATCTCTTCGAGTTCCGGAACCCGTGAGAACCAAACAGCACCCCGCTCCTGTGGAGGAAGTCTCGGGTAAAGATCACACACGCCGAGAGCACGAGATGGCGCTTTCGGAGTTCAGCGTTCCCGAGGAAGACGCACGAGCGGAAGCCGGATAACCCCCGTGCGCCGTGAGTAGACAGCTCTGTGCTGCAGTCGGGTCGTCTAGAGTCTCATTTCCCTGCCGAATCCTGGTTATCCCTCTCGCCCTGTTTCCACCTGTTACTTGAAAACTCCGTTCCACGGGCAAACAGGTTGCAAAGCACCTTGTCTCCTCAGAGACACCGTTTCCAGGGATTTTGCGGGGGGCTAGGTGTGCTTGTAACATGTTGAGTCTCGCGTATTCCTCGTAAGATGCACCGTTGTTTCGCGCCCCACTAGGACAGGAAGAAAAATAACTGCCCGTAAAACCGCGAGACAAGGCTTTCTTCTCATTTCAAATTTCTGATTTCTACTGATTGAGGTTTCCAATATCTTCTCGAGGCGTAACCGACATACAATAAACTGCATATGGACCGTTCATGTTTCGCGTGTGTTTATCTGCGATGCCATGGCCGCTATCAAGACAATGAACTCATCACCGGGTCGCAATGTCTCCTCCAGCCCCTTCGTGGTACCTCCCTGTCCCTCCCTTCCACCTCCGCCCTTCTCCCCAGAGAAATAATGACCTGATTTCTGTCTCTACACAGCATTGTGCTAGAATTTTATTTAAGTGGAATTGTACAGATTCCTCTCCGGGTCGGACTTCTTCCTTGCACAGAATTAAGAGTCATCCACTTAGAATATCCCTCACTGGTTCCCTTATTTAGTGCCGAGGGGTGTTCCATTGTGTGAATAGGCCAGTTTCTCTATCTAGTCACCTTCGATGGGGTTGGTGGTTGCCTCCACCTTTGGCATATTACAAAGTAACCTGCTGTAAATACTTCTGTACATTCCTTATGTGAAAATATTCTTCCATTTCTTTTGTTTTATGACCAAAATTATAGTCTATCTTGGTAAATATTCTCTGGGCATTTGAAAACACTGTTTTTTGTGTTCTTTTTTTTTTTTTTTGGTCTGTAGTTGTCAGTTAGGCCAAGTTGGTTAGGAGTGTTCTTCAAATCTTCTATGTCCTTACCAGTTTTCTATCTTTTTTTTTTAACGCTTCTTTATTTATTTTTGAGAGAGAGAGAGAGAGAGAGAGAGAGAATCCCAACCAGGCTCTGTGTCATCCGCACAGAGCCCGACGCAAGGCTCAAGCCCGTGAACTGTGAGATCATGGCCTGAGCCGAAATCAAAAGTTGGATGTTTAACCAACTAAGCCACTCAGGTGCCCTTTTATATTTTTGTATTGATTACTGAGAGACAGGTATCGAAGTCTCTGACTGTGGGTTTTCTGTTTCTTATCGCATATCTCTCAGCGCTTATCTCTTGCATTTACAAGCTCTCTTCGGTGCCTAAACCTTTAGGATTGTTGTATTCTCTTGGCGAATGGATTCCTTCACCGTTATCAAGTGAACTTTCTTCTCCTGTAAGTGTTCTGTTGACTGAAATATCTGGGGGTTTTCACTCCCTCCTCCTGCTGTAGGAATACGGCTAAGTCACATAACATTAGGGCAAGAGCAGCTTCTGTGCTTAGCAGGTGCATAGGGACTTGAGGGATGTTACCACGGACAACATCGATGTGTGCCTAGAGCCGATGATGCGCAGACGTTACCCAGGAGTTTGTGAAACTGATTCTTTTTAATGGAAATCTCGGGGGGGGGGGGTTCTCTGGCGAGTCTTCATGCATCTTGGGTTGCTGTTTCGACAGTCCAAACTCTTTTTTAACTGTGCTATACAGTGACGTGGAAAACACAAAGTATCGACGTGGGCACACTGTGTTAAGGATGGGAACTGGGGACGCCTTGGGGCCTCAGCCGGTCAGGTGTCCGACTCCTGGTTTCAGCTCAGGTACGCTCTCCCGGTTCGTGAGTTCAAGCCCTGCATCAGATTCTGCACTGACAGTGCAAAGCCTGCTTGGGATTCTCTTTGTCTCTCTCTCTCTCTCTCACTCTCTCTCTCTCTCTGCCTCTCCCCTTGTGCCAATTGCTTGCTCGCTCTGTCTCTCTCTCAAAACTAAATAAACTAAAAAACTCAAGATGGGAAGTGGTGTTTCTGCTTCTCCCCGAGGGGACAGTCACTAAGCCCTGGGTCCAGCCGCCCTCCCCACGTGGACGCCGTCCTGCCTGCGCCAGCCTTATTTGGTTAAAGATTTCCTTACTCTTGTGAATCTGCATTCCGGCCACCTCTGCTCGGAGGCCCCCCGGCTCCCCACATGGGAGACGCCCTGAATCGAAATCATGATCTTCCCCAGGGAGCCTGCTCCCCCGGGTCTACACTCATCCTCGGGTGATGAAATGAATGCGGATACGATCACAGGCATGCCCGCGTACACACACACACACACACACATGCATGCACACACGCGTATACACACGTGCACACGCACGCACACACGCGTACACACACGCGCGTACACACACGCGCACACACACACATGCATGCACACACGCGTACACACACGTGCACACACGCACACACGCGTACACACACACATGCATGCACACATGCGTATACACACGTGCACACACACGCACACACGCGTACACACACGCGCGTACACACACATGCACGCATGCACACACGCGTATACACACGTGCACACACACGCACACGCGCGTACACACACGCGCGTACACACACGCGCACACACACGGGGACCCCCGTTCATTTTGCCCTCCACGGTCTTGCCCCGAAGTCTGGGAGTGCCATCCCTCACGGACCCCGTCCCTGCCCCCTCTTTCCCTGCGTCACCCCTGGGCTTTGGCCTCCCTGCCGAGGGCGCGGGTTCTCATCTCACTGATTCGTGCCAAGAATACACTGGACTTTTAAATTCGCATCCAGAAAACCGTCTCCCGTCCACTCTGACAGAACCGCAGGTGTTTCCCTGAGCGGAGACCCCCGGGGTCCCCAGCACCGTGAGCCGTTCCCTCTGGGCAGCGCCCCCTCCCCGCTCTCGCCTGCACTGAGGTGCCGGCTGGCCGTCCGGCTCCTTCTCTGGGCCGCGGTCGAAGGAAACAGCACCTGTTTTATCCACGACGTCCCCTCTCCTGTCTACCGTGTCCCCCGTCCTGTGAACCCACACTGCCTGTGCCAGGGCTTTCTCCCCCACCCCCCACTCCTCACGGCCCCCATCGGAAGACTCGGCCGGGCTCTCCATCCTCCCAGGGGACGCCCGCAGGTGTCTCCTTGCTCTTTGTGCCTCTGCCTCCGCGACAGCCCGGGCCGGGCCGGGGCCAAGGTCTGCGCGCGGCTCCGGGTGGCCGCCCCGCGGGGGTGGCAGGCGCCCTGGTCCTCCCTGTGACAGGTCCGTGCTCCGGCCGTGCGCTCGCGGCGCTGTCCCTGGGCGTGTGTGCCTGCGGCTCCCGGTTATCTCGCGAACTCCCCATATAATGGGAAGGCTTGTTTATCTGCCCTTTGGAAGAGCACGGTTTCTGGGAAAAGAGCCTGGGTTCCTGGCAGAGGGCGAGCAGGAGGGCCACTGCCGCGTAAACAAAACCGCATCCGTGCCGCACCCAAACGGCGCGCTGGGAAGGCCGGCGGCCCGCCAGCCACCCCAGCAGGGGCAGGGCCCCGCGTCCTGCGAATGGTCTCGGGACCCTGGCCCCTGCCCCCTAGAACCTTCTGGGTTCTCAGCAGCATGAAGCAGAGGTAATAGTTTCCTATGCTTACCCCGATGGATCAGGAGCGAATGAGAAACTGATAAAAATAACTCGAGGGGCGCCTGGGTGGCTCAGGTGGTTAAGCCACCGACTTCGGCTCAGGTCATGATCTCACGGTCTGTGGGTTCGAGCCCCGAGTCGGGCTCTGTGCTGATGGCTCATCAGAGCCTGGAGCCTGCTTTGGTTTCTGTGTCTCCCTCTCTCTCTGCCTTTCCCCTGCTCATGCTCTGTCTCTATGTCTCTCAAAAATAAATAAACGTTAAAAAAAATTTAAAAAAATAAAATAAATAACTTGAAACCTCAGCAAGTACAGGACCAAGATCGCATTTTCATGACCTGGGCCTCGAACCGCAGGCACACAAGCATGGGAAGCCACATTGACCAAGCATTTTGTAAATCGGTTAAAAAAAAAAAAATTACAGACAGTCACAGGGGAGAATTCGTCCTTCACGTACTTTCATTCATTCGTTCTTGCCAAAGACAGTCGGCTCCTCGGCGGGGGAAAGAACGGAGAGCTCCATTCAGGTATTTCCACACGAGCGAAGTGCTCTGGTTTTTAATGTATTATCCGAAATGGGAAACTTTTCTTAATCTACTCATTGTAAAACTCGGGGAAATCTTCTTGGTTCAGCTTTTGAAGTAATTTGCCTAATGCTTAAGCTTTAATACTTTAATACTTTATAATATTGTATTTTTGCTGGAACAGGCTCTCTGGGACATTTCAAAGTCAGCCGGCTTTTCCAGATGGACAGAGACACCCCCCACCAGGCCGGTGTGTCTATAAATAGAAGTCCCACAGGTCCGGCTTCCTCCCAGATCATAATGGTAAAGAGAACTTTTAAGTAGTTTTTCGAAGTCTCAACAAGTAGGGCTACATTCTAAGTAGCCAGATACATCTTATGCAGGTGCCAGAGCTGTCCCAGTACACGTGTTCGTGTCCTGAAGAGAAACTAATTTGAATGTATTGCCTCAAAGTAATGTATGCGGATTTTGAAATTTAATCCCGTCTCCGTTCCCATTCAAAAGAGTGTTCCCATCTTCCAGGAAAGAAAGTAATACAATTCAGAGAATTTCTTTCAACTACGTAATTTTCAATAATTCATAATGCCTTAAGATTTATTTTAAAAGAAGCAAGCCATCACCAGATTGCTTACATTAATTCCTGTAAACCCACATTCAAAATTCATTCTGGGTCTCTGACAATGCTTTTATACTAAGGATGTTTTTTTTTTTTTTTCATTTATTAGATTCACTTATGTGAGAGTTAACAAAAGCTGTTTACTTGAAGGCTCCAACAAGCTATCGTGTTTTCAGTGTGTTGAAAAATTTGTGTTATCTTTGCCTTTCAATTATTAAAGGAAAAAAAAAAAGTCAAAACGGACTTTTCAGCAGGTCTGCTCCTTCTTGGAAGTTTCTAGTTTATTTTTGGCCCCTGGTGCCCGTCCGTGCCCCCAGATCGAACAGAGATGTTTTCGAGAACAGTTTCTGCTCTAACAAAACAAGAGTTTATGATTCACTTTCAGACTTTGTTCTTTCGGCTAACTTGTTTGTCCGGGAAAACAGATCCCCAGCACCCGCACTCCGAGCAGGATCTCTGTGCCCCCGTCTTCGCTCCTCGGTGGCTCAGGTGACGTGACTTTTGGCTCCTAAAACACGCAGGGGAGGTAAATGGAGAAAAACACGATAATCTTGTGAGGTTTCTCCAGCCACGCACCGTCCCTAGCAGAGGAAAAGGGCAGGAATGTAAAATGACCCAGCGACAAGGGACAGATGACGCTTAAAACCTCCCAACCTGCCGACTGCGAGAAGGGGAAGGCGTTTCTTCCCTGTGCGTCTGGCCTGCCCGGACCTGCCAGCCTGTTGTTACATTTTGGTCCATGTATCCAAGCTGTTTGCTTCCTTTCCCTATTTTCTTCCAAGCAGCTCCATCCGATTCCAGTTCCGTCCTCTGCTCAGTGCGGGCTTCTTGCTTGGAGTCCAACCCTTTCTTCTCCGTTTGATTAAAATTACTGTCTCCTTATCTCCCAGCCGGCCGCCAACTCCGAGCTCTAAACGCAGGTGGCTACGTCTTCGAGTTCCGTGACAAAAACTGCCCCCTATGTTTCTACTCGTAGGAACACAACCACCGTGGAGGGCGTGCCGTGCAAATCAGCCAGAGGGAGAACGTCCCTGCATTTCCAAGAAGTAGACCAGAGATAGGGGCCGGCTGGAGTTCAAATACCTCTCCTTTCAAGCCTGGAAAAGAAAAAGCAGGTATCGCTGGTGAGTGGTGGGTGTGGGCACCGGCGTCCTACGTGTCACCGGGCTCGGCGAGGCCTCAATGTGCTCTGACACCGTGGGGAGCTTGGCCATCACCCCACAAGGGTGCAGATGTAGGTGCCGTCCTGAAGGGGGCGCACAAGCTTTGGGGCCCTGGGGTCAGGAAGGAAATTCCAGGCCCAGCCCCTGACCCCAGCCACAGCTCTGGCCCTGGGTAGGCGGGGAAGGAAACCAAAACCCCCGCAAGTGCACCTGACTTGTGCTTTGAGTCAGGAGGTCCCCCACCCCCGACCCCGGGCGCTGCAGGTAGGACCCTGGGCCTGGTCTGCTCTGCGCTCGCCCCCTCCTGCGTGGCAGGGAGAAGGGGGTCCCTGCAGACAAGGCAGGAAGAGCCATCAGAAGACGGTTCTGGCTTCCCGCCACCTCCCCCCTGACGACTTTGAACCTGAGTCCCTTTAGCGCGAGACGGCTTTGCCTCCCCAGGGCTGTTGGAAGAGCCCGGAGGAAAGCCCTTGGCGAAGCTCTGAAAGCCTTGCGGGGGGCTCGGCCGCTCTTTGAGACTCCATTTCTTCTAGATCTTTCTCCAGCTCCTTCTGCCCAGCTCTCTGCCGCTCTGTCCTCACAGCGACTCCTTCTGGCCTTCAGCTTCTCCTCTTACCGGCTTTTCTCCCTTCTGTCTCCGTTTTGGTGTTCTCTTTCTCCGTCCTCTGCATCAGAGAATTCAGAAAATGTCAACAAAACCAACCTGAACCATTTGACCCTCGCTGGCCAGAAAAGGAGGGCCAGAACCGGATGCATCTAAATTAGAACCGTTTCAAGCATACACTCGCTTCTGCCCGATTCGTCATTCTGGAGAAGCACGGACAGGATCGCGCGGCTCAGGTAACTGCTGACAGACGAGAGAATCCGTGCAGCTTTCTGCTCAGCGTTTTCAGCCTCTTTCTTTACTTTTATCCTTAAAGAGAGAGGGAGAGGGAATGAGAGTGGAGGAGGGACAGAGAGAGAGGGAGAGAGAGAATCCCGAGCAGGCTCCACACTGTCAGCGCAGAGCCCGACGTGGGGCTCAAACTCACCAACCATGAGATCGTGACCTAAGCAGAAACCAAGAATCGGATGTTCAACTGGCTGAACCCCCAGGCGCCCCACGTGTTTTCAGTCTGAAGTAAGCTTATCCTCAGTGTCTCGGGGACTCGGCAGGTTAAGTGGCCGACTGCAGCCCAGGCCATGATCTCACAGTTCGTGGGTTCGAGCCCCGCGTCGGGCTCTGTGCTGACGTCTCAGAGCCTGGAGCCTGCTTCGGATTCTGTGTCCCCTCTCTCTCTGCCCTTCCCCACTTGCTTGCGCTGTCTCTCTCTCTTCCTCTCTCTCTTGCCCTCCCTCACTGGTGCTCTCTCAAAATAAATAAATAAACTTAAAAAAAAACTTTAAAAAACTAAAATAGGGGCGCCTGGGTGGCTCAGGCGGTTAAGCGTCCAACTTCAGGTCAGGTCATGATCTCACGGTTTGTGCTGACAGCTCAGAGCCTGGAACCTGCTTCAGATTCTGTGTCTCCCTCTCTCTCTGTCCCTCCCCAACTCATGCTCGCTTTCTCCCTCTCTCTCTCTCTCTCTCTCTCTCTCAAAAATGAATAAATTTTTTTAATTAAAAACGAAAGTAAAAGAAGCATATCCGAAGAAACTGGATTAATTTTCGGTTAATACACAGACCATGAGCAGAGGACACACGCGGGGGCGTGTGTGTGAAATCTTTTTCCCTAAACTACGATTGACTAAAAAGTACTTGCAAGCTGCAATGGTGGAATAAAGCATAATTTAGAGATTATTTTTCCTATTATTACAACAGGAACCGGAAGAGGAGGTGGTGGGGAAGAGAAAAGTGACCTGGGAGGAGGAGCAGGGGGTGGGAAGGAGAGAAGGGAGATGAGCAGGGAAACCCACCTGAATGTAAACCCTTGGTGCTTAATGTAGGACGCTAGGCCCCCAAATCCCGTCTGTAAAAAACACCCGTCAGGAAAGTTTTATGTCAGTTTTAAATCCAGGTCCTCGCCCCCCACCCCGTGTCTTCTGACCTGGGGGAGCTGGGCTGGTGGCCTAGAACCGACAGGGCTCACATGCCTTGCAGGGAGTTTAGCCCCAGGCGTTCCATTTTCAGGGTAGCGAAATTGTCTCCAAATCTGAGTTTCACGTTCGAGTCCTTCAGGGCGCTCTGACGAGAAGGGTGTTGGTTGTTGGATGGGGCCCAGGCCTCAGTCTGTGTAAAATCTTCCTCTGCGAACCCCAGACTCAGCTCATACTCTAGAGGGTATCGGCTTTGGGCTCAGAAAACCTAGGGCTCCAACACTCCACTGTGTGACTTTCGACCCATGAGTCAGCGTCTCTGGGCGTCTGGATTCCCCTCTGGAACGCGGGGACAATCGTTTCCACCTCGGGGATTGGGGCAGGGGTTCTTCACCTCGGCTGCCTGTCACGGTCATCCGGGAGGTTCTAACCGGGTCAGACCCCACCCCCACTGGGTCAGAACGTCTGGCAACAAACCCAAACCTTCAGTGCTCGCGAAGCTTCCCAGAGGACCTCCTGAGGAGGCCCCACGGTTGGAGATCGAGGGCGGCCTCAACGCGGTCCTACTGATGGTGGGCTCCCGGTTGCGTGCGCGGTGTCCTCTCGGGGTGGGCGGGACCGCGGCAGCGGGGGGCACGGCGTACCCTTTCCTGTCCTCAGCTTTGGCAGGCATCTCGCACAGTTCCTGGCTGCCGGGTGAGTGTTCTCTTTCCCAGCGTAGACGGAAAAAGGGACAACGCATGTCCAAGGTAGGCATGCCTCTGGTTCCCTGGCGGCAGGGCCTGGGGGTTTGTGGGCGGCCCGGACCGGCGCCCGCAGATGAGGGGTCATCCCTTGGAAGCAGGCGAGTGTCCAAGTGGAACAGAATATTCAGGAGAGAGACAAACACAGCGCTTTCTTGGGTCTGGGCCAAGACAGGGGAATCTGAAAAGATGGTATTTGACATCGCTGAGCGAAAACTTCCATCGCAACCTGTGGTCACGATTTGTATCTCGGATGGAGGCGTGGATGCGGGAGCGTCTCGGATTCCCCTCCTGACCTTTGAACTCTCGCCTGTCTCTTCCCGGGCGAGTTACTGTTCCCGCTGTTCTCCGTCTCTCCGTCTATGAAACGGGAATTTCTTTGGTATCCATCTGACCTGAGAGTCCGTGCGATACGAGCAACCGTGTCACATATGCTGAGGGAAAAGTCTGGAAAAAGCTGTGTGAGCCTCTAAGGGTTTCTCCCACTAGGACTGTCTGATTTGAGAAAAGAAAAAGGCAAAGACAAAAGGGGTGCTTTCTCCATAAAAGACCATGCTCTCCGTGTATTTCCACGAAGACGGTTCCCTGTAAATTTTACGATCGTTACGCGCTCTTCTAATTAAGTCACAAAAAGCTATGGGAAGGATGACTTTCTCTGAGAATCAGAACAGCGATAATGAAACAGAGCCTGTAATCCGGCTTTAATGAAACGGGGAACCCAACCCACCGCATCAGAGGAAGCAATAAAGTGTGTTCGCATTATCAATAAAACTCAATTCTTTATGTTCTTATGTCAATCCAGACGCCCTGCTCCCCGATGAAGAAGAAGAAGAAGACAGCGCCTTGCCTGACTGGGGGGGGGGGATGTTTGGTTTTTTTCCAGGAGCCCCTTCCAGCTTGCTTCGTACGCAGTTACTGAATGGACAGCTCTGTTTCTGCCAAGTCCGTTCATCGCGTCCCCAGATCGCCCCGACGGCGTATCCGCAGGGGGACAATCCGCGCGGCAGATACGTGCTTCCGGGGAAGGAGGTAAATGGCAGAGCTCTAGCGCGCGCGTGGGCAAGAAATTAACGTAAAGTTTGCGGGCGCTCGAGCCCCTCTTTCTAGTAATCCTTCCAAATCTGTGTTTCATCTAGAAGGCTTTTATTTTAAAACCGGTTTAAAAAGTCAATAACCATTAAATATGCAGAGACATCTGTGTGCTTCCTGCGTCGTGTTTCATTCCAAATTAGGCCAGCCGTGTTGTGTCTATCTGTCTGTCTGTTTGCTGCATCTGTGGGGAGCGGGGTGGGGTCGAAATCAACTACGCCGGATCCCCCAACACCCAAGGGCGCCCCGCCCTCCGTGGGGACGTCACGCGAACGCTGCTCCTTCTCCATCGGGCCCTCGAGGGACGGGGCAGAGCACACACTCGGCTGGGTGTCTTTCTAGCCCCAGGCCGCCTTCCCCGCGCCCCAGCCTGCCCTCTCCGGATGGCCTCGCTCTCACGTGCACGCCCTGCACAGTCGGTTCGGGGGGGGGGGGGGACTCCCCGTGCCTCACTCTGGAGCCCATTCCGTTCCGTGTGCTTCTTCCCACCTTGACATTCTAACCCACTGACGACGGCCGAGAATTTTCCTACCGGCCCCTGTGGGTTCCGAGGACTGGTTTTCACGGGACTAGGTGACCCTCTTTTTAAGGGCATGTCCTGAGGGAGCCCGTAGTGACCTCGCCCCGGCCAGGACACGCTGGGTACAGAATATAACTTCTTGGTATTTGGCCTCCGGAGCCACTCACTCATTACACAGAGTCTTTATCCTGGAGCAATACTCTTGAATAAATACCCTCCGGGGCATTTTACTCCCTGTGTTATTTACTTTGCATTTCCATGAGCTCAATGGGACACAGAAAGGGAGGAGACAGAAGGCTGGGCAAACAATCATTTGCCACCATCTACGCACGAGGGGACAACTGTGAGGTTCATTGTTTTGTTTTAAAGGAAAGACACGTCATCGACTTGACACGGGGCATCTGCGTGGGGTCAGAGTCGCTCAGAAAATTCCACTTGACAGACCCCCACCCCCACCCCCCCCCGTTGTCCTCTGTCTCCGGAGAACAGAGGCCATGTGGCTTCGGAGTGAGGTGGCTCCGTCGGTCCTGTGGCTCCACCCCTCCGCCCGGAGATCTCGGGCAAGTCTTTGGGATTGCGGGTCTCTGTTCCATTCTTCGGTCAGGGAACGTGATTCGGTCTCCCACCTTCTCCTCCCCGTTCCGGGTTTAAAGCGAGAGGCCGCGCCCTTCATACAAATCCGAAGACCCAAGGGAAGAAACACAAAGGCGTGAACGAGCAGCCGCTTTGGAGGTGTTTGTCCCGACACCCTGCGCCAGGACCACCAGCAGCAGCACCCTCGTATTATTATCGAAGAGCCTGACGAGATTAAAAATTATTTTTGAAAGGCCTTCAAGTCCACAAGCTGAAAAAAAAAATTAAATTTGTTTTGGACGCGACCGCATTTGTCAATGAAACTTGCTGCTCGAGTCGCCTGTCTCTTCCTCTTCCTCCTCTCCAGCTCTGAACACAAAGACCTGCCCTCAGCAAATACACACAGGTTCCCATGAAAACGCGCCAAACGGAAAACCAGAGAGGGAGAGGATATATCATTTTTCAGGGGTCACTGCGTGTGTTCCTGCTTAAGCCAAACTGACTTCATTCACAGCCTTACGAAAGCAGGCACTAGATTTTTTTTTTAATTCAAGTCAGTTAACGTAGAGTATAGTCTTGGCTTCGGGAGCAGAACCCAGTGATTCATCTCTTATATACGACACCCAGTGCCCGTCCCAACAGGTGCCCTCCTCAGTGCCCATCCCCCATCTAGCCCATCCCCCACCCACCTGCCCTCCAGCAGCCCTCAGTTTGTTCTCTGGGTTTAAGAGTCTCTTATGGGGGTGCCTGGGGGGCTCAGTCAGTTAAGCGGCTGACTTTAGCTCAGGTCATGATCTCATGGTCTGTGAGTTCGAGCCCCACCTCGGGCTCTGTGCTGACGGCTCGGAGCCTGGAGCCTGCTTCAGATCCTGTGTCTCCCTCTCTCTCTGCCCTTCTCCTGCTCATGCTCTGTCTCTATGTCTCAAAAATAAATAAACGTTAAAAAAATTTTAAGAGTCTCTTATGGTTTCTCTCCCTCTCTGTTTTTATCTTATATTTCCTTCCCTTCCCCTTTGTTCATCTGTTGAGTTTTTCAAATTCCACATATGAGTGAGATCATAAGAAATCTGTCTTTTCTGACTGACTTATTTCGCTTAGCATAATACCCTCTAGGTCCAGCCATGCTGTTGCAGATGGCAAGATTCCATTCCTTTTGATCGACGAGTAATATTCCAATATATATACACCCCACATCTTCCTTCTCCATTCGTGTTCATTTTTTAAAATTTTTAATGTTTATTTATTTTTGAGAGAGAGAGAAAAAGAGCACGAGCACAGAAGGGGCAGAGGGAGAGACACACATGGAATCCGAAGCAGCCTTCAGACTCCGAGCTGGCAGCACAGAGCCCGACGTGGGGCTCAGACTCCCAAACCTCAAGATCATGACCTGAACCAAAGTCAGACGCTTAGCCGACTGAGCCACCCAAGCGCCCCTCATGTTAGTTTATATGGAAACAGCCCCAGGGCGGCTACCCCAGAAGGCTCGTGGTCTATTTTTCCTTTCATTTATGGCCGCGGGGGAGGATGTAGACATTCTGAAACTTTCCGTAGTGGCCATGACAGGGCAGGTGGGAGAAAGTCCCGTGTGTCCAGTCACAACTGGGCTTTTCAAGCCACAGGAGGATGGGGGACCCGCCATGGCTGACCTCCAGGTGGTTTCCAGTTGGTTTCCCCTCACTCCTCTTCTCTCCAATTGTACAGAGAAGAAAATCTTTTTTTTTTTTTTTTTTTTTTTTTTTTTTAATATACAAACATAGGAGCTTGGATGCTTCCAACCTCCTCGGTCGATGGCCCTGTGATGACCGGGTAGACCATGCTTGTGATTCACTGAAGTCCTTCTTTTGTTCGAAACATTTTTTGGCACTTATTTTTTTTTTTAATCTCTTTAGAGGGCACAGCACTCCAGAATAACCTGAGTGAGAGAGATCCTCAAACGTTGAGGGAGGCTTGATTTTGGGACACGATATTTTCACGCTCTCTAGCAAAGGCGATCACTTCTGAAGCTAAACCATATTGCTTATAATGTTAAAGGAAGTATAATTACCTGGAAAGGGGTTTGCTCTGGAAATGACCGGAAGGTATCTCTCGATAGAGACGTGGCGATGGCAGTTTCGTAGCTTCCCAAAGCACCTCGCCTGACAGGCCAACACGGGAGCGCCATTACTGCATGGCTGTCATGCCTTTTAGTTAGTGACGATGGCGATTCTGTTCACGACAGTTAGCGATGAAATAGCGTCTCCCTCCATCCCTGCCCCACCACGTTCACATCCACGGGAAATCTGTGTGCGACCTCAGAGGAAAGAAGGGAACGAACTCATAACCAAGCAGAGCAGCTGCTTCCAGTGGAGAAATCCCAAGGCTGCTATGAGCTTAACGAAGAAGCAACGGGGCCTCAAGCCCCCCTCCTCTTTGAGCAGGGGACCCCGATTCCACACCGGCAGACGCCGTGGGATAGCGCACACGGAGAACTATTTCCAGAGCACACCTGCTATTGGAAACAGGGGCTGTGTGTGTGAGGTCACCGCAGCCCCGCCCGATATTAAGAGGGAATCATAGGAAGACATCACAACCATCAAGTAATGACGGAGGTCACGGTTGACGACGATACTACAATGTTTGTTTTTAAGTCTGACGGATGTCTGTTACACCAAAGCTTTCTTTCAGAATTCCGTTTTACTACAATAGACAGCATTTATTGGAAATACCAGAGGGGGCTTTGCTATCCCAACATAGCCGTTGTTCAAAGCGAAGTCTCGAGACCGATGCCTGGAGCCTCCCATGTAACGCGGACCTCTCGGGGACGGGGAACCTAGGTGCACGCGGACACAGACCCCCCTCAGAGCAATCCCAGACCACAAAACGAAAAGCGAAGTTCCATAACGTGGAAACAGTCTGAGGGGGGCATCGGAGGTGACGGAGGCCCACGGAGGGGCCCAGGAGGCCGTTCACGCTGCATGGAAACGGATGACGGGTCGCTGGCTCGAAGCCGGCTGATGGCCAATAGAGGCCCCGGGAGAAGTAAAATTTAGAACCCCCTGAAATGATGGAAAGGAAGAACCTGGCCAGGATCATCTCTGTACAAAAGAACTAATTTCAATTAGCACAGTCCCAGGGGCTACTTCTCATCAGCTACAGCGACGAGAAAAGCAATTGTCAAATGAGACTGAGAACGTATTTTATCGGAAGAAGAAGGTTTGCGGTCTGGGGAGCAGCTCTAACTTTACAACAGGAAAGTCACGGATTCCTGTAACTGACTGTGGGGGGACAAGGGAGACCCCGTTAGGTACCCGACACGAGTCTTCCCCTCGCCGAGGGAAAGGGGAGCCAGGAGTCTCTCTTAGAAAACCTCCCCGAATTGACAGCTCTCACCATGCGCACTCTGAAACTGGGGGTAAAGATGGAATCTTCCCTCGGGTTTGAGCACCGAGCTCTTATCCACAGCTTCCATTTTCTCGTCGACATGAAGATCGCCTAAGGAAAGTAGAAATCCCAGGCGTGCCTCCCTCTTCGACTCGTTCCTTTCCCTTTGTTTCTCATGTTTGAGTTGCTGTGTGCGCACGTGTGTGCGTGCAGGTGTGTGCATGCAAGTGTGTGTGTGTGTGTGTGCGGGTGTCCCTTGTGTGTGTGCATGTACACGTGTTTGCATGTGTGTGTGCGTGTGTGCATGTGTCCTGTACGTGTGCCTGTATGCGTGTGTGCACGCAAGTGTGTGTGTGAGTGTGTGTCCGTGTGTGTTCCTCCATGAAAAGTCCTTCGGAAATGCAGGCTCCGACCTTCCTCGGCGGGAGAGTGGAAGCAGGCGCCTTCCAACACCAGAT
Source organism: Paguma larvata (assembly GCA_030068075.1). Taxonomy (NCBI): domain Eukaryota; kingdom Metazoa; phylum Chordata; class Mammalia; order Carnivora; family Viverridae; genus Paguma; species Paguma larvata. The sequence goes on along the minus strand of CM057839.1, from coordinate 3,221,706 downwards.
AGACCCAATCCTCTTTGCGAGCTTCTGAGGCTTGTCTTGGGAAGAGGGACGGACATTTCATTGTACATCGTCTTCCCCTCTGATATTGACTCCCAGAGAGGAAAAATGGTGTGAAGAATAATCTCCACACCACTTGGCTCGCTGAGATTTTGGAACGTGCCTACGGCTGTTTCGGAGAGCAATCTGTGTGTTCGAGCTGCATGGAGACCCGTGTGTCAGCTTCTTTGGAAAAGCAAATTATACGTGACGCGCTTGCAGCTAGTTAGTGTGCAAAACACTGTGAGAGCCTGTTGTCACCTTGTTTGTTGACATTACAGATTTCATTAGCGTCACACACACACCCTACCCACCACTCCTCACTCTTTTCGACTGGCTGGTTCTCAGCCGTTTCCTCACACACCTAAGACGCTTCAAGAGGCTCGATGCGGGGGGGGAGTCGGTAACCCTCTTTTTCAATTATTAAAATGTCTTTACAGGAGCTAAGGATTGGGGTTGGGAGGCGCAATGGTTAATTTTACGTGACATCTTGACTGGGCCACAGAGCGCCCGGACGTTTGGCCAGACCTTACCCCGGGGTGTCTGTGAGGGTGTTTGTGGACGGGTTTAACATCGGAGTCAGTAGGGGAGTAAAGCAGAGCCCCCCGCCCCTCGGTCCTGTCCTACCATCTGCCAATGTAGCAGCAGTAATAGGGGATGAGGAAAACAGGAGACTGTGGTTAGAAAGTGGGGGTCGTGAGGAATGTTCGGGAGATGCCAGAGAAAAGTGATTTTTCTCTGCTTCGTTCTGTTCCAAACTCAGTAGGTAACTCAAAGTTACGCACACAAAGACGCTCGTGCCCCAGGATCCAGCTCATCAGGAGGCTAACGTGTGACTGCCTTCCTTCAGCTGCTCGGGAGCAGTTCTAACACCTTCCCTGGTCCACGGCCCATGTGCAGGACAGACCGCCACCACCTCCCAGGGGCCGTGCATCCCCCGTCTTTCATCTGACATCCTGTCTGATGCTCCCTGACCGGGAACCCTGGCAAAGGGGTATGATGAGACCGCAAGGACCTTCACCCTCTTCTGAGTAAAGCTTTTCTTCGATAGAACAAACGACCTCCTGTTTACGAAAGCCTATTCTTGGGGCGCATAGGTGGCTCAGTCGTTTAAGCGCCTGACCCTTGATCTTGGCTCAGGTCATGATCTCAGAGTCATGAGTTCAAGCCCCACATCACGCTCTGCACTGACAGTACAGCCTGGGGGGCTCAGTCGGTTAAGCATCCGACATTGGCTCAGGTCATGATCTCACGGTCTGTGAGTTCGAGCCCTGCATCGGGCTCTGTGCTAACAGCTCCGGGCCTGGAGCCTGCTTCGGATTCTGTGTCTCCCTCTCTCTGCCCCTCCCCCACTCATGCTCTCTGTCTCTCAAAAATGAAATAAAAACATTTTTAAAAAATAAAAAAAAAAAGAAAACTTGTTCTCGTTTAAGAATGGGGTAAAGCCACAAGGAAAGCACATGGGGAAAAACACTGAAGAATAGAACAACTTGACCAACAAACTGGAGCTGGAGACCATGACTAGGGGTAGGGGTGAGGGTGGGCGCGGCTGGCTGGAGGTAGGGGTGGGGTAGGGTAGGGGTAGGACAGAGTGGGGTAGGAATGAGGTGGGGGTAGGGGTGGAGTGGGGTGGGGTGGAACAGGGTGGGGTAGGGGAAGGGGTGGAGCGGGCTGAGTAGAATAGAGTGGGGTAGGGGTGGGGTGGGCGAGGTGGAGGTAGGGGTGGAGCAGAGGTGGGGCATTGGTAGATCATAAAGCGAATGCTCTATTACTGCAGAAGGGAGTGTTGGTTGGGATGAGCCGGCCGTTTAAATACTTCGTGGCCTCTCTCTCTCTCTCTCCTTAGTGTTCCCGAGTCTGCATCTTAATAGCCGATTTGGGTTTAAATGCACTCGATCGAATCTCCCAACACGGATAGCGGTCATTTCTATGCTACAGCTCACTCTACAACCAAACCACCCGTTTGGGGAGCGGGGGTGGAGGTGGGGGACGGTTGAGCCCATTTGCTGCTGACAACATGAGTCAGGATCACCGTGACAACCTAGATCTGCAAACGCTAGCACTCGCGGCTGCCCAGGACGCTCCTCATGCACCTGTGACCTTTAGGGCCGTGGGGGCCTCGGAGCCGGACGTGACCCACGTCCATGCTGTCATCTTCCAGTGCTAGATAAAGTCGGTACGTGAGCCCGAACGTGGGATGTCTGCGGGTCTTTCTTACCAGAATAGCCCTTTATCATTGACGTGTGGGATAGAAATACAAGTGTGTGCCGTTTCTGGCGTTCGTTTATTGATTTTGGAAGGTTCTGGCTCGTTTCAGAGGTCACTTCCTGGGTACTCACGTCTGGAACCAGTAATTTGCCATTCACTTGTCACAGTCTCCAGGGCGTGGTCCCCGCGTTGACCTACTCGGAATCAAAGAAAAGGTCTTTCCGGTTACAGTGAGTGCCAGGCGGCCTGCAGGAATAATAGCCACACACTTTACTAGTCTGCCCCGCGGCCAGTGTCGCAGGCGGCAAATCCGGCCTGACGCCACACCGGTCAGATTTTCTCGGTCTCTGGGGGAGCCAGCCCCAGTGAGCCCAACATCACTTCCTGGTCTTGTCCTCAGGTGTATCTTCAGAGGTGACTGGGAGGGTACCCTTCCATAGACACAGAGTTAGGCAACTGTTTTCCAAAAGAAGAAATATTGGTTTGGAATTGGATTACTGGCCTCGTGGGGGAAATGATGGGACGTTGTGGGTTCACGGTGAACGAGATGGGTTGTGTTGTGTCCACTTCGACATCCTTGGAGCAGTAGGTGAAGCATCATGGAATTATTGCAACAGACACCTGCAGACGTTGGGGGGGGGGGTGTCAGGAGTAAGGAGGTGAGACGGTCAAAATTGGGAGGGAGAACCCCAGGGATGGTCCTGAGTCTTACCGTGTGGGGACAGCCACCAGACCCAATCGCTTATGGGAGAAACAGAAGGAAGAGGAGCAGAACGCTAATTGAGGGAGAGGGTTCTGTTGTGTGTTTTTTCATAAAGTCAAGGGATTGTTTATTTTAGAGAGACAGAGAGAGAGACGAGGGAGAAGTGCAGGGGGCAGGGGGGGAGAGAACTCTAAGCAGGCTCCATGCTCAGCACGGAGCCCAATGCAGGGTTCGATCTAATGACCGTGAGATCACGACCTGAGCTGAAATCAAGAGCTGGACGCTCAACCGACTGAGCCACCCAGGAGCCCCAGAGTCAAGGGACTTCAAGCCGACATCTGAGGAGGTCCCCCCCTGCCCCGGGCTGGTGCATGTTACCCATTTCTGCAGTGAGAAGATACACGGGGACACCCCGGGCTTCTGCGACTCGTTTCTGAGCTGACTCTCTGAGGGCACAGATCCCCACGGGGGCTTCTTACCAAATGTGCCTCCAAGCCCCACGCCGAAACAGACCACACACGCGTAAAGAACGAGAAATAAACACAAATGTTCACTTCGGACTCACCCACAAGCTGCCATCGCGCCCTCTGACGTGTATTTCTTCTTTTTGTTTTTGTTACCCTGAATTCCGAGCAACCGCTTGAACTTCTGTAAGCCGAATCGGAAGCAGCATCTCGTTGAGACTCACTTCTCACCTGCTCCCTCGACTTCGCAACAGACATCCAGCACCACACACACGTGACCCCGAGATGGAATCTTGGAGACCATATTCTGTTCCAGGAGAGAAAAGCTTTCCGTGCTTTTTCTCTTTATACGGGCCGGGGTCAGTTTCAAGCTCTGCGCACCGCCGGTTTTCAGCCATCTATTTCATCTTGCTGAAAACCGATCCTCACCTTACAGGCCAATAAAAGGGTTGTACAGCTTACATACGGATATTTCAGATGGATGAAGCGTCTCACCTCGAGGCTCGAAAAGCATCTGCACCAAATGTGGAAGAAAGGAGAAACTGTACATTTTCATGTCCTTTGAATGGAGCCCAGGAGTGATGAAAGCTCGAGGATACAGCCAGGGTCTCCGTCCCCCAAAGCCCTGGTCCCCTGGCCCCCCAGGACGCTCCAGCCTCCCACCCCCAGGGGGGGAAAAGCCGGTTCAGGTTTCTGCCAGTGGTTGGGAGTCTTTCCTTCTCTTCAGAATAAGGAGGGACAAAGAGTGGTTTCCTCCTGAATTAAACTGTGCTGTCCGCTCACGTTAGAAGACCCCGGGCCGGGATGCTGGGTCTTTCTCAGCGTCTGTTTCCTCTCCTATCAAGCAGAGGTGGGATTTCCTGCCCCGCCCCCCGCCCCGGGTGACTGACAGTGATGGCCAGGTTGTGGGGGGCTGCCTAGCCACTCTTGCTCTGTTTCCACTTCTTTGTCTTAGCATTCTTTTTTTTTTTTCTTTTGCACTTCCTTGACTCTTTCCTTAAATTTTATTTTATTTTTTAAATGTTTTTGTTATTTTATTTTTGAGAGAGAGAGACAGAGCCTGAGTGTGGGAGGGGCAGAGAGAGAGGGAGACACAGACTCCGAAGCAGGCTCCAGGGTCCGAACTATCGGCACAGAGCCCGACGCGGGGCTCGAACCCACGGACTGCCAGACCATGACCTGAGCCGAAGTCGGATGCTTAACCAACTGAGCTACCCAGGCGCCCCTGTTTTATTTTTTTTAAGTTTTTTTTTTAAGTTTATCTATTTATTTTGAGAGTGCACCATTGGGGGAAGGGAAGAGAGAGAGGGAGAGAGCGCATACCAAGCAGGCTCCACACTGTCAGTGCAGAGCCCGAGGGGGGACTTGAACTCCCGAACCATAAGATCATGACCTGAGCTGAAGTCAAAAGCTGGACGCTTAACTGACTGAGGCACCCAGGCGCCCCTCTTTCCTTAAATCTTCAGGTAAACTTTTAAGATCGAAGACTAACATGAGAACAAACGGTTTAAGTGTCCAGTGAATTTCGGGGAACGCATCGGTGTATCCAGAGCCGACGTCAAGAAGCAGAACCTTCCAGCGCCCAGAAACGCCCCTTCGTTCAGGAAACCCACTCGCCCCACACGGAGGTCGCTGCCTTCAGACCCTTCTCCCCGTAGGTTACTTTTGCGTGGATCGAACGCGCGCACTCCGGAGGCTAGCCTTTCTCTCCCCACGTGTGTTTACCAAGGTCTCCCTCGCTCGCTAATCCCACGGCTGCACAGCAGGGGTCCGCAAACATTTCTGTAGAAAGGGTCACACGGGTCGCTGTCTGACCCCTCAACTCTGGCCTGACCGCGTGAAAGGCAGCTGTAGACGGTCCGTAAACCCGTGATCCCGGCCGTGTTCCGACAAAACTTGTGTTACGGGCCCTGAAATTCAAAATCGGCGTCTTTTCACGTGATATGAAATGTTACTCTTCTTTTAGTTTTTTTTCAAAATAGTTTACGTGAAAAACGTCTTCCAGGCTGCGAGAAACAGACGACGTTCGCTTGTGCGTTCGGTGCTACGTGAACATTTTCTTTCTGTTTCTGCCCCAGAACAAAAAGCTTTCAGTTAAAGCTGATACACATAAAAGCCGTGGCGATGAGAATCCTGTGTCTAAAAGAAATGAAAGCCATTAATTTCAAAGGAAACTGTATTGGGGGGAAAAACACTTTTTATCCACATCTAGTATCTTTAAAACGACATAAAAGTCCCCTTTAGTAAATCCATAAAATTGCCCCTCATTTTATTTTCCTGTCACAAAATCTGCTTTACCCTCAGCATGATTATTCCCTCGCCCCCCACACTCCCCAAAATAGAGAGGGAAACACTCTAATTCGTTTTTGTTTTAATCATGGGCCTTGCACAGCATCGTTTTGTTATGTGTGCCATTTCCTCGGCCCGGATTTCAAACCACTTACAGAACAATGAGCTTGGAAGTAGCAAACAGGGATCCGATTATAACCTGTGGGTTGAATGGCGTCTCTAGATTAAGTCCTTTGAATTTTAGCATTCGGTTGACAAATGAACTTCCAAAACACAGCTAATTTGAAAATCGGGGATTACCTATGAGGATTAATTCATTTAACTTCTTTTTTTCAAGCTACATCGCATTGAAATTCAATAGCTGATAGAGAGATAAGGCTGGAGACTGGGTGCAAGAAAGAATATCAGTATCATTCATCCATCTATCCATTCATTCGTTCATCTACTAATTCATATATTGTATTGGACATATTCATATATTGTCACTGGACAAAGATGCCCCGTGACTCCCATGTCAATATAACATCTGGTGTGCTCAGATACATCGCTGACCTTGACAAATGTGGCTGTAATTAGAGAAATAAGGCAAACACTTCCAAAACAGTAGAAAACGATGCAAAGTAGGGCATGATTAGGTGACAGATGACTCTTAGAGACAGCCTGCCCTACAAGAAACCAGAGGTGGGGGACAGCGGTATGGGATAGAGGAGACAAAGAAGGCATCATGGAGAAGGTAAGAACTGAGCTCTCCTTTTGAAAGTGGAGACACTGTAGATGGGTGTTTCCCAGGCCAAATGGTATTCGGAACAGAGGAAACAGAGTGAGTGAAAGAACAGGGGCAGGAGAACACAGCAAGGCAGATTCCCCAGGCAGAGGAAAACAGCATTTATTCTTTTGCTACAGAGTCGTGTGAGGTCCTTTTATAATTTGTATATCAATCCCCTCACCAGATATATGGTTTGCAAATATTTTCCCAATTAAATGTTATCTTTTTATTTTGTTGTGAAATCCAGATCTTAAAAAGGCATCGGCACTTAAGTTCACTGCAGCGTTATTCACCATGGCCAAGACGTGGAAATTACCAAAGTGCCCCTCAATGGAGGAATAGATTAAAAACTGGGGTGTACACATTCAGTGGAATATTATTCAGCCATCGGTTAAAAAGAAAGGAAATCCTACCATTTTCAACAGCAGAGACGGACGTGGAGGACAGTAGGCTGAGTGAAATAAGCCCGACCCAGAAAGACCAATAGCACATGAACTCACTTACATGTTGAATCTAAAATAATCAAACTCGGCACCTGGGTGGCTCAGTTGGTTGAGCATCTGACTCTCGATTTTGACTCAGGGCATGATCCGAGGGTCATGAGATTGAACCCGGGTTGGTCTGTGCACTGGGCGTTGAGCCTGCTTCAGATTCTCTCTCTCCCTCTGCCACTCTCTCCTGTTTGTGCTCTGTCTCTAAAATAAAAATGTAAAAAATAATAAGATACAAATTTTAAATAATCAAACTCAGAGAAGCAGAGAACAGAAAGGTGGTTTCCAAGGACTGGGGGCAGGGGGAAACAAGGAGGTGAAGACCAAAAGGTACGAAGTTTCGATTCTGCCAGATAAATAAGTTTCAGAGAGCTACCGTACAACGTAGTGCCCGTAGTTGACAATACTGCACTGTATATTTAACATTTGCTAAGAGAGTAGATCTTATATTAAGGTTCTTACCAACAGCACACACACACACACACACACACTAAATGATGATGATAATAACAATGATACGAGTGAAGATAGAAAGGAAATTTAGGAGATGATGGACCTGTCTATGGCCCTGGTGGTCACATGGCGATGATGGTTCCGGTCATGGAGTTCTATACATTGCATGCACACAACTTTTTCAAGGTCAGCCCCTCCTCAACGGAGCGTCGAACAAGAAAGTGAGCAGCATTAGTGTGCCTGTGCAGAGCGAGGGAAGGAGAAAAGCAGATTGAGGTCAGAGTTTGGTAGATTTTCAAGACTGAAGAATGAAGAATTTTTAAGAGGAATATTTTAAGAAGAATTAGCCCAAGAGCCATACTAAGGATGAGTTGGGGAGAAAACCCGAAGGCAGGTCTATCAGTTCAAAGCCAAGAGTACAAATTCAGACGAGATGTGACAAAGTCCCAGCAGCTAGGCGATTGGAAACACACGCATGTGAGATACACGGCAGTGAACAGAAAGGAGGAATCAAATATTCAGCTCTACATTTTTAAGTGTGCGTGAGTTGGAGAATGAGGCTGTCGTCGCCAGAAACAGGGAAATCTGGGAGAGGAGCTCATTTCAGTGGAAAAGGAGTCTGGTTTTTACGGTGAACTTAAACCCACGATGGGTTCACATTAGATCAAAGCTTTGATTTTCCAAAGGAAATTTTACAGTCTACGGCAGGCGGAGGCCGACGCTAGCCTACCAGCAAATCCCGCATGCCGCACACTTTTGTGAATAAAGTTTTATCGGAACACGACTTTGCCCATTCATTTACACGGTGCTTTTGCAATACAACAGCAGATGTGAGCCGCTGTGACAGAGACCATATGTCCTGGGAGCCTGAGATGGAACAGGCTTTGATGTTGGAAAAAGAGGAAGCAGCAGGTACCCTGGGGGACAGAGACAAAGAGCAAAGGCTTTCCAAAGTCACACATACAACCATGGCATCAGCAAGGCAATTCAGGACTTTCTGAGGAAAGGTAAGGAGATCTCTCGAAAGGCAATCCCGACTCGCATGAGGAGAAAGGAACAGCCTGGCGAGACGAGATTGACTGACTGGTGTGGTCAGAGAGACCATCCACAGGCACGGGTGCTTTGCAGTTCATGGACAGAATTATAAAAGAGGGGCATATAACCAAAGGTAAGGCTAGCAGAGAAAGGTGGGGCTCTGAAAAACACTGCCACGAGGTTGAAGTTCCAAAGAGCTAGACTCACAGAGTGTAAACAGGCAACCCAAAGGAGCTTGAAGGGAGCGGGGGCCTCTGGCGGGTCTGGGTTTGAACCTGAGTTTGAATCTAGCTTTATGCTTCTCCTTCCAGGTGAGCTTGGGCAGATCTTGAACGTGCGTGCATGGGACTTGACTGCGGTTTTCATTTGCACACGGCTGGGAGTGAGTGTGCTACCCCAGAGACCGATGTGAGGGAAACGGGCTACGTAACAGCATGCGATTTGCACCAAGAGTTCAGTCCAGATTTGCTCCTATCGCCAACCCCAGTTAGAATACAGTTTGGCTCGAGAACGTTTAAGCAAAGCCTGTATTTATAAAAACTAAATGATAAAACAGTATCACAGTAGGAGACAGACATAAAAATGATTTCCCAGCCTCATTGAGGTAGAGTTGACAGTTAAAAGGCTGTATATATTTAAAGTTCAAAGCTTAATGAGTTGACGTACAAATACACTAGCATACCTATCAAAATGGCCATTTCAAAATACCTGCCTGGTAGGTAAACAGGAACTGGAACATAAGAGGAGAGCAATCACATCTTAGGAAGAAAATGTCGACAGTAAGGCTGTTGGGCATGGACAAAAGTGGACACGGAGGAATGTTCAAGGGTCATCCTGGTTTTATATGGTGGCCGTGAGGCCCCTGGAATCAACGGCTAGAAGTTAGAGGGGCAAACTTCAGACCAGCGACGTCCACGGCTCAATGCTTGCCCGAGCGTTCTGAAGGAGGACTAGTTCATCAAATGAGTTCCAGCCCCACACATACAAGTTCCACGCATTACCGCCTTTAATCCTTATGCCATTTTGGGGGTTGAGATTTCTCTCCAGCAGGAAAGTTCCAGAGAATTGGAGAACCTCTCAAAGGACTAGTACAAAGTGAATTTAACACAAAATGGTAAAGCAATCATAGACTGTGTAACATCTCTGGGCTTTGGTCTCCATGACCCAGCCCGAGAGTGCAGAAGGAAACCAAGCGTCGTTGCCGGTAGGGACCCCCGAGACTGGGAACGCGAGTGGGGGGCAGTGGAGGAGGGGGGCCTCATGGGACATACCCACTCAGGGCTCCTTCCCACAGGAGGGGCCGTGATATAAAGTAGAGAAAACATGGATCCGTGAGAAACTCCATTTACGGATCCTTCAGACCTGTCTTCTTGAGAGGAGGAGGAAGAGAATAAATTCTAGAATTTTTTATAAAAATAGTTGTGACATACGAAAGAAAGAACGTAGAGGACATTTGTGGCTATATTTTCCGCCTTCCCTCTCCTTTCCATGGGTCAACAAGGCATGCTGCCCTTCGCCACCAAGAGGTTCTGGAATTGATGTGGCATGTTGTTTGTGTTCTTTGGTTTTATCGTCCATACAAGTGTAAGGCGTGGGCCGTGGTGCAGGGGAGAGGGAGGAGAAGGCGGTGACAGGTGCAGGGACCCCTCCCTCCCCAGCGACTGAGGAGGCTCCAAGCCATTTCTCAAACATTTCCATTGACACGTGACCACTCTCTCACAAGCAAGCTCAGCAGCAGAGCCCTTTCTTTTTACATTCCCTCGATACTTTCCATTAGTACCTGAGGCCTGCCCAGCTCCTGGTCAGCCCATGATTTCCTTCCGCAATCATTTCTTTGCCGGTACAGTGGGCTCACTTCCCTCTCTTTTGGACCAAGAAAGGTGTTCATAATCCTGCCCCTACCGCAGCTGACTCTCTTGCTGAGGAAGCAATCCGTTTGCTTATGTGACTTACAAAGCGAGTCTCCATATCATCTCCAAAAGTTGAACTTCAGAAGTGTTCTGAGCTACAGCAAAGTTACTGGGAAGTTGGAAAAGATTTGTGTCATCTTCCAAGCAGGCCACTCGGGAGGGCCACGTGTGTTTGGCTCTATTCATTCCCCACACATCTGCAAAAAAACAGTCTTCCATCTTTTTTTTTTTTTTTTTACAGTCACACTTTTATTCTTCAGTTATTCTCAATACGTGGCAGTGTTTCCTTTTTATTTTGGGGAAAAGGATTTAGCAGCCTTTCCGTCCCGGTGGTTGTCATGGCTAATTGCTCCCTCATTCCCACGAGTAGAGGAAAAACATAGGCGAAAAAAAGCCATGTCCCCTTACAGCGGCTTCTGGGAATGAATGTGCATAAAATAATCTATTGAATGGAAAACAGAAAGAAAGAAATATGTAAGAATTCTCAGGGGGCACATGCTAATTACGGACGCATTTATGTTACCCACTTGGGGATACAGACGTAGTCACCCTGGCCTGATTCAAAGTGTTAATGAAAACCCTCAAAAATGTAAAAGCCCCCAAATGTCACCCAGCTACCTCCTGGCTGGCACTGAATTTTGAAAGCTGTGACCTTCTTCTGTATTTCCTGTACTCTTTTACAAACCTGTTTATCAAATGTATAGAACACTTTTGTTTATGATAGCTTATGATTAATCATTCACCAAGGACACGAGGCCCTTTGTACTTATTATTGTCAAGCATTTGTTTGGACTGTGTTTGACCCTTTGTACCCAAGTGGTCTGTGTTGGAGCCACTGGAAAACAATCTAGCTGGCGAACGTGTGTACGGCACTCACTAAAATCTATGACTCTGTTCCTATAACATCTTGGTACATAAGAGAGACCGAAAGTACAGTTTCATTTACAAAGGCAAATTGTCGCCCCAAGATACACATACTCACCCCAGTTACTTCTAAGCACTTGAAAGTAAAATTTTAAACATTATTTTGAGCACCGATAGCCGTTTCGTGACCAAAGGGTATCCGTGAAGCCTGCCTCTTTGCAAAATACGGGAGCGAGCTGGTGCCAGATCTGTCTTCATCTCTGCTTGGAGTGTAACGATCAAAGTTCTTCACAAGTACGGCTCGAGGGAGTAAATCCATACATCTGATTACTCAGTGACCAGAGGATCTTGACTTCCAGAACAACGACATAGGTCAGAGGAAGAACGGTGTGTTATTGCATCGGTATAATCATTCACCATTTAGATGCTTCTTAGATGAGCGTTTGCCTGTGACTTTCTCTCGGCCCGCTTCACTCGTGCGGTCAACAGACATTCACTGCAAGGCTGGCTGTGTGAAGTACCTTGCAAAAATCAAGTCGGGGTGGTCCGTGGGTTCCAAGAAGGCCTGATCTGCACTGGTCGCAATGTGCCCGAGTTAACTTCAAAACAGAGTCGTAAATGTGTGTGCCACGGGTCGGATACAGATAAGCACTGATGAGCGTTAGGAGGAGGGCTGTATGCTTGTAGTCTGTTCATCTGTTATTCAGAGACCATTTTACAGAATAAATAGATTTGGGGTGAAGGGATGGCTAGCAAGATATTGATGAGAAGAAAATGCCAGGAAGAAGAAGTGGAGGCAGGGAAGCCAAGGGGTCAAGAATTCATCTAGAGAGTTTGGCCAGATGGGACGGGGATTGGTCCCCGAACAGGGGTGGTGGATATGTGACTGCCAAAGGATGTCATGGAGGTCTCCTATTTTATGCCATAACAGCCTGTCAGAGGGTGGGAAGAAGGAGCCCTATAGTCAATGAAACTAGAATAGCTGTTCAAACTCCGGAAGTAAGAGAGTTGGCAGATGGTGTCATATTTTTCCTTGTATAAAACACTGTGATACTGACTAATTTGTTCATAGCATTTTCTTTAGCCGAAGATTTTCCCCAGGAGAATTCTGATGTACTTACTTCTTACCTGGTCTCGAGAGTGTGCGAGTTCATGTAAATAAATCAGTAGGGAATTCTCAAAATGGTTAAACATCAGTGGTTCAACCTGAGGTTTCTACCCCCTTGGGTTGTGAGCTCTGACCTCATAAGGAGACGCTGATGGAGGTGATGGTGTTCTAGAGAAAGTCCAGCAATGATCTTCGTGTCCTTTAAATCAACAAATTATCAGATTTGAATAACTATAAACTATGCCAATTTGATAGCATGAGGGAAGACTGCTAAAATTTGCTTAAAAATGTTTTCAAAATGGCAAGTGACCCCGGGTCCACGAAACCTCAATAAAGAGTGTGACAACATTCAGAAACTGTATTCTCAGTTCCCTTCACCCTTTGCAAACAGTATGTTTCTAAATTGTTTTTCTATTGGGGATATTTTGTTTTATTTTATTTTATTTTATTATTCTATTCTATTCTATTCTATTTTTCAAATGCTTAGGGGCTGAGCCCCTGGCTGGCTCAGTCAGTAGAACATACTCCTCCTGACCTTGGGGTTGTGGGTTCTCTACTGGGGACATTTTAAAGTGCATGTATTCATAGGGAATTGTGGTTTTCCTGGGCTTGGGAGGGAAAACCAATAGTTAAAGGCTGATGAAAAGTCCCATGTTGTCTCAACACTGCTTTAATTCCTTTGAAAGTCTTTTATGATTACGTGATGTAACTGAAAACGAGGTTTCACTCCAAAATAATTACGTTTCAGGACACTTTTCAGGAAACGTTGTTCTCATTTTGGTTTGGAGGACTCCGGCGTGTTGTCGTGTCAGTATGTTCAAAGTTCTTAACATCGCTGATTATGTAGTTAGGAAACAAGAGAACCCTCTGGGACACACTCTGCACATAAACCAGACCACAAATATTTTAGGATCATTTCATTTCTTGAAAGCACTTCAAAATTCCAAAGTTCTTCCTGGAAGCGAAGGAAGAAGCCAACTTTGGAAGTACAGTCGGCGCTCCACCACCATACCCACTTGTACATATCCCTTATTTATCCACTTGTGCCTTTATTACTTCCTCTGTTCTTTCACGAAACATTTGTCATGCGCCTACAGCATTGGGGGGAGGAGGGGGAGGGAGGGCATTCTTTAAAATTGCGTTATCTCTGAGATAAAAGGATATTTATTTTATCGCTAGTCACAGAGGAAGTACTATAAAATAATAAACCATTTAATCCTCCCCTCAACTAACCCACACTCCACAGCCTAGAAAACACAAGCAAGAAATCCTCCCTCCAAGGACTTGCTCTCTGGCCTCGTCTCTAACCGAGTCCCGTAGTACGAAAGTCCACAAACTTCTGTATTTATCATCACTCGGAATGTGTTTGGATACGACCATCTGGGAAAGCATTGCAAAAACAGATCTATTATCGTTCTGATTCATTTTAGGGTGATTCCCTTTGGATGTTTGAAAACATGAAATCCTAACACACGTGAAAAAAATAACTTCGTCTTGCTTTGTTGTCTTTGTTTATCTTTAAAGACTGTGTTATTTCACCTTCGGGCTATAATACGTCTCGAAAAAACAACCTAAATCTTCATCATCTACAAGAATTTACAGTGACATAGGCTCAGACTACCTAAAGCAGCTCAGAAATTTTTTTTATAACAGCTTTATTGAACTCTAATCCACGAACCATAGCCTTCACTCTGTTAAAGTGTACGGGTCAGTGGTTTTTAATCTATTCACAAAGTTGTGAAACCATCACCACTGTGCTGTCGGCATCAGCCCAAACAGACACTCCAGGGTGACTCAGCTCTGCCCGCCGGGCCTCCCCACCCCAGCTTCCGGCCACCACTGATCTACTGTCTATGGTTCTAGATTGGCCTCGAGTGGACTTTTCAGGTCAAGAAATCACACAATATGTGGCCCATTGATATTGCTTCTTCCACTGAGCACAGTGTTTTCAAGGGTCATTCATACTGTAAAGTGGATTGGGACTTCATTCTTTTTTTACGAAATATCAAATATTCCACTGCACAAAAACACGCATTTTGTTTACCCATCCATCTGTTGATGAACATTTGGGTTATTTCCAATTTGGCTATTATGAAAAATGCCAGTAAGCCCTTCGGTGTTCGAGTTTTTGCATAAACACGAGTTTTCAGTTCTCTTGGGTGTGTGCGTCGGGGTAGAGCTGCCCAGTCGTATAGTAACTCTACGGTTAACAACTTGAGGAAGCGTCCCAGCATTTTCCGAAAGGACCTCACCATGTTGCCTTCCCGCCAGCAATGAATGAAAGTTCCAATTTCTCCACATCCTCACCAACACTTCTTTTAGAAAGATTTTTGTACTTGAATGTGAATAAAGTATCTCGATTTCTCGTGTTTCCTTTCAGAGAATGTGCTAAAAGGGGCAGCTGGGCGCTTCCGCCTCAGTTGGATGAGTGTCCGGCTCTTGATTTTGGCTCAGGTCATGATCTCATTGTTGGTGGGATCCAGCCCCGTGTCGGGCTCTATGCTGCCAGTGCTGAGCCTGCTTGGGATTCTCTCTCTCCCTCTCTGCCCCTCTTGCTCTCTCTCTCTCTCTCTCTCTCAAAATAAATAAATAAACTTTAAAAATTAAAATAAAACAAAACAAAGGATACAATGAAAGCACATATAACAATCTTATTTACAGGAGGTGAGAAACACTACCTTGCTTTCACGCTGGGGGCTTCCAGAACCCCTGCGACTCTGTTTGCCAGGATGCCAGGATTCTGGGAAGTGAATCCCTGGCAACCACAGTGCTGAGTGCCGAGGGACTCAGCCACTCCCCCAGTGCGGGAAGGAGTATCACTTCAGTGTCTCCCTAATGCAGACAGAGTATAGTGTGCGGGCTGAGAGCAGTCAAGTGACACGGGTGTTTTCGGGCTGTGAGCTTAAAACGCTGGCTCACGGTTTGCCTCTCATTCCTTAGAGATGATTTATATCTTCTAATTGGAACTTTTGACTTCTCTTATGATTACTATGTATCTTTCATGAAGCCAGTGCCCAGTCATCCGATAAAGGTTTTGAAGTGTCAACAGCTAAACGTTTCCCTCGGGTGTGTTCTTTAGGCAAAATTAAGATGCACGGTACGCCCCGAGAGGACAGCAAGGAACAACCAATTCAGCAAGTCTGCAGGAACTCCTGATTTGAATGCCACGTTCACTGTCCTCGCCTTTTAAAAGTTAGAACGGATTGCTGGTGACCTACAAACACTTGAAATTCTATTAAAGTGCTAGCATCTGAAAATGTACAGTGGGCTTCAGGAAAAGAGCTCAACCTTACCCGTTATGGAGCCAGCATACGTAAATAACCGTAGAATATGCATGATTTTTAGATACAGGGCTGACTATGAAAGCGATTGATCATACCAGCTCAGGGGAGGGTCTTAGGTGAATTTTGCTGGGATGTATACATTACACATTGCTGTCTGAGACTGTTAAATCACACACCGATACACACAAGCACACACGTATTATTGGACCACACCATCCACGAGAACTTACTACCAAGACACTGCTGTCTTGAAGTTCTCTGCCAGCCCTGGCCCTGAAAAATGTTTGCAACATCATGTAAAGTCGCTACAAAAACCACTCGCTTATACAGTTCTCAAAAGCATTAATTTCCTTTTATTGTTACCTTTCATACTCTTACTACTCCGGATATGGAGTCGATGTCAGGGACTTTTGCTGATGGGTTTTCTCATGAACAGAATAGGAGTTTGCGGGAGGAGGTCTCAGGCAGTCCCCAGAGACCTGTAATCTCTCCTACTTTCAAACAAAGGACATGATCTCCATCCCCTCCTTCCGGTGCTGACCAAGAGCTTCACATTAGATGCAATAAACCTAGCAACGCACTTTCTCACTTCTAAGGAGACTGTAACCTTGATTATTGCTCTGTTTGGAAAAAGGTCACAGCTGGAACCGCCATATTGCCTCAAGTCCATGGTCAGAATTTGGGGAATCTTTAGACATGACTTCAACTTGCCCGAGCCACCTGGCGGAAGCAGACAACCCAAGAATTCAATGTGTCGACTGCTCGGTAAAGGCTCCGGGCTGAATTGTATGCCCCGCCCACCATCGGGGCTCTCCATCCACCATAAGGCCCCGCTCCGTGCTCCTCTGGGTCTGTGCGGTACCCATCTCTTTCTAGAAGGTACACCATGGGGCAAGGGTCAGATCTTGGCCATTTGTCTATCTCCAGGATCTGTACTGTGAATTTGATAAACGTGGGACCATCTGTGGGGTCGAGCACCATCATCCTGAGTCCTCTGCCTAATGAAGTGTTCTCCTATCACTTCCCCTGGGCTGAACCAGCGCACTTGCTGGTGTCGGGGAGGCAAACCTCGTCTCTGCCCTTGTAAGTCTCTGGCTGCACCCGAGATTTAAGACGACCTAAAACACGTTAAGAGGAGAAGGACACACAAGTTGTTACACATACACAGGAGCCCTATAGAAAAGGGAGACCCAAAGAAGTGGCAAAACCATAGGGCGGGTTGAACAAAGGCAACGGAGGGAAAGCAACGGAAAACTAAGAAGAGACCAAAGGAAGTGGCTATTTTAACAAGGTCTGTCTGCACACACTTCTCTCTGCCTCTGCTCTCATCCCTGGTGACGAGAATGTTTTTTCCTCCTGGCGCAGGGAGGGCATATTTCACAGGGGGCTTAGCTCTTGCTTTAGGAAGAAAGGGGAGAGACAAGCATCCTTCCTGCACCTGCTGTTTTTCAACTGTCTTCGGCTCAAAATAATCCTCACGCCAAAGCGTCGTATTTTCAGGTGACACGTTCCTCCACCTCTCATTCATTTATGCAGATGATGGCATACGGTTGCTTTAGAAAAATAAATGGAGTGTGTGTGTGTGTGTGTGTGTGTGTGTGTGTGTGTGTCTTAGAACAGGGCCTGGCATTTAATATGTGCTACGTAATTATTATTACTTTTAGCTTCAGGAAATGATCTGAAGAGGTAAGTCTCCACCATATTTTCGTCTAATCTGACTCCCTGACGTTATTTTTAAAAGTGTGAGAATTCAAACACATTCACCTTTGCACACAAATGACTTTGACTTCAGTCAAACATCTAGCTTCTAAAAACAAATTATTGGGGCAACTGGGGGCCGTAGTAGGTTAAGCGTCCAATTCCTGGTTTGGGCTCAGGTCATGATCCCCCTTGTTTCCCGAGTTCCAGCCCACATCGGCTCTGTGCTTGCCAGTGTGGAGCCTGCTTGGGATTCTCTCTCCCTCCCTCTCGGCCCCTTCCTCACTCATTCTGGCTCTCTCAAGATAAATAAATACACTTATGAAAATAAAAATAAACTGTTAACTTAGTAATCAAAGTCCAAACAAATCCCTAATCATGCCGCCTAATCATTCTTTTGTACTTCCCAGCTATCGACATTAGCAGGCCGGAGACAAGAGGGTTTTCTAGGGAGAATCCACATGTGACCTGTTTACATGGGATTACATTATCTATTATCCCAGTATTTGTCTTGGGCTGTTGAAATTACGAGCTTCTTGACCATTTGCCTCCTTCAATAGTGAGGTGCACAGCCTAGAAGCTCCCAATGAACATTAATTGAATGAGTAATTGAAAATAAACCCTTAAATCTAAGCCTCTGCTAAGTTTCAACTTTTGTGATCACTTACCATTCACAAAGGACAAAATCTAATCAACACTGAGTCACTTTGCATCCTAAATTCTCCTCTATTTTTGGTTTCAATCACGTACATGACAGGTTTGGAGCGAGCTCTATATTCAGCGTTCCACTACACCTAGAAAAACAGACGGAGCCAATCCCTAAGTCTCTCTTTTTAAGAATCTCTAGCTATGTCTGTTCGTTTAGCCTGGTTGTATTTCAGTTATGTGTCCTTGGCTTTGCCTACATCAGGCGACCGTGGAGGAGCGGGCTCCGTGCTGGGGAGATCCGGGTTCCTGCAAACGCCAGAGATGGCTCAAAACCAGCAGGTGAAACGGTGGCCCATCCCCACTTCTCGTCTTCAAGCTACCAACGTGTCATGTCAAACTCTGCAGCAAAAAAGTTACAGCATGAGCAGAGAGAGGAGCGGCGGGTTCAGAGACATACAGTCTACACCCGCCACCCGGGGCTGCCTGTGGGGCGAAGTCCACACCCACCGAGCCCCGCTCGAGGACCATTTCTCCTCGGTAGAAACTTCTTTCCTTTCCATCTGGCTCCTCGTCATGATTTGGCCAGCACAGAGAGCTCTGTTTACATAAGAGCACATTCATGTGTAGAAGAGTCTTATCGGGAAAGCAGATCCGAAAGTTCCAGAATTAATACATCGATAGGGCGCTCCAGCCAAGTTCACATACGATCAGACTAATCAAATTTGGCATCACGGAACACGCGTCACAGGGGAACATCTCCAAAGAAACGCGTCTCGCTTGTTCTCTTTTCACACCGAAGACAATTTAGGTAAAAGCAGCTGGTTGCTTCCACAAATGTAGAGGGGAATGAGATTTTTCTTCTGGAGACTGAGGGAGAAAGTGATTTTTTATTTGCATAATTTGAAAAAAAAAAGCACTTGAAGATGGAAATGTTTTTCCTGCTCTTACCAGGCCCGAGCCCAAAATAAGCGATTCTAACTCAACAGTCCAGGGGTGTGGATAAATGACACGTTCGGTGGATGGAGAACTCTGGGAAAGCGCTTAATGCATCATCTTTCAGATCCTCGGGCAGCCAGACAGCCCGCCCCGTCCCATCCTGAGCACTATTTATGTGTTTCCATTTGCATGAACCTTCTCTAAGGTTTTGCCCGGTTGATTTTTCAAGTTAATGACAGGGCACTTGGGGAAAGATTAATGTCGGGAATGCAGAGCTTCTGCGGGTTGCTGAAGACTTTCACCGTACAATTAATCTCTCTCTTCCTCGCGTTACAAAAGCGCGAGGGATGAGCGCGGGGAAGCTGTGATAATGCAGCCGTCACAGGTCTGTCCGTAAGAGCTGGGCGAGTCAGCTGTGAAACTGATGGCGAGGTGGCTCTCTGCTCTCAGGAGGATTTATGAATCATTCCTGCTCCCTGCGCCTCCCTTCCCTGCCAAGCGCTTGAGGTGCCTCCACCCTGGCTCCCGTTCTGTTGACAAGGAGATGGTCCCGTAAGCAGGACCGTGGGGGAAGGGGGACCTGAGATGGCATCTCAATTAGAGTGATGCCACAATTCCATCCCCATGGCGTTCCTGATCCTCTTTATTTCCAGCCTTGTCTTCCTTTGACTTAAGACAATTCTCTTGCTACAGCGGGTGAAACAGACACCTCTCCCCTCCAAAGGAATGCTGTACAGCAGACGGGGCAATATCCAAAATAGTTCACTGGGAGGGCCCAGGAGGCCAATGAGAAGGAGGCGGGCCCCGCCGAGTTAACCCCTTACTTACTAGAGTGTGGTTTTCCAGGGACTCTGGGGAAGGAGAGAGAACATGGAGACAGGGACGTGAGGGACACAAGATACGTGGGAACGGTGCTTTGTGTCAGTGGTAGGAAAGGCTTCATTGACTCTCTTGGCCTCATCAGCATCTGTTGTCCTCTTCTTCAACCTCTTGACTGACCCTATTCAGGGCCGGCCCCCACACACATCTCAGTCACGTGATGGCCTAGGCATGTCACCTCTCTCAGGAACCAGGGAGAAACAATGGTAATCATACCTACATTTCTCTCCACCCCAGGGGCCTGGAACTTGCTTGCTCACTGAGATTCCTGAACAAGGTGGGGCAGTGTTTATCAAGCCACAAAGCCTTTCCATACCCAGCTGTGCAGACCGCCCTCGCTCTCAGTAATGTGCTATGGGTTGTAGGCTGCCAGCCTGGAGGAGCGCCCAATGGGATTTTTGGAGCCCACATATGAACTTTGCATTTTGAAAGAAAAAAAAAATTACCCTCTTAATTCAGGTACATAGTGATTTTGGAAGAAAAGGTTAAAATTTAGAAGCTCGGCCACTTTGTTCCAAGATTAGCAGGAGCTGAGGGAGAAGCAAGAGTCTCTGGAAAATGGAGGTGCCTGATTGGTCTCCCAAGAGAGACAAAGATGGCGGCCCCCTGGGTGGGGAGACCAGGGAATCTGGGCTCCCAGCGGTGCGGCAGTGGGGCTGCCTCAGCCTGGGAGAAAGAAACTAATAGCTTTAGCTCTGCGAAAATGGGTCCTCTTGCTGTTGATGACATATTGGTCTATTCAAACTTCGGACAAGCAACCATCAAACCCAATTTTTGGACAACACATCTCATATGAATTAGAAGACTGTCCCCATCGCCAGTGGTGGAATAACAGTTGGTGCCACCTTCCGGATTTTGAACAACTATCTGAATTGAGTTCTTTGGTTCCCTTTGTTGCCCTATCTGAGATTTTGGTGAGACCAGTATTTGACCCAAATAAATAATATGGACAGAATCCCGCTGGATCGTGTCTAGTTCAGTATGTTATTCCTGTCATTTATGACTTCATCTGGGGGGTTCTCAGGGCTGGGATGACATTCCACTGCAAACCCACCCCATCGGCACCTCAGTGAGCAGGTGAGCCCCTCCTGGGCTCCTGCCTCAGACCACCCACCTCCACACAAGCTGGCAGATGGCCAGAACGTCATCTGTGTGTGTTTATGTCTGTGCCCATGTGCTCAAATCAGAACCAAGGACTTGGGGGATCCCTGGAAAGATGCTTCATTCCATTGCTTCCTTCACAGTCTACCAAGAAAGAGATTCTGAAAATTCAAAAGCCTCTTTATTCCTGGAGGAAGAAAAAGACATATACGCAAGATGGAGGGGTTCTGACCCTTCGCCCTCCAGTGAAAAGCTCGTGTTTGTGTTTAAGAGGTGCCTCACGCATCTCCCATTCTCTGGGTTCAGGGTGGGCCCTGGAGGGCATCAGCCACACTTCCGTGAAGGAAGACAGGGTCAGACACAGTGTGGCCTGGATTCCCTCCTGTCTATGAAAGTAGCTGGTAGAGTCAGGGGGGAAGCATTCTCAGTGCCTTTGTTTCGTGGGCCACAGTTACAGGCAGACATGAGCACAGTCACGTGGCCACATGCCCAAAACCCCAAACTGCCCTGTCTTATTTTGCTATAACTTAGAAGGTGTAAGGCTCTGGGTTCAGCATCACAGCAGTAATCCCGAGAGGCAATGGCATCATCAGCTTAGGGACTTGGGACGTAGAGCCCAAAGAGTTTGAGCAAAACGCAACCCATCTGCTTGTGAGCCACGGAAGTCCTCCCCCACCCCCACTCAGCTGGGCCAGTCCCTCCTTTCTGTGGGACCCCATGACCACATATAGAACAAGAAAGGAGAGAGGACAGTCGGTTACAGAAATATAGCCTTGCACTTCTGGCCTGGAACGCTCAGCGAATTTAGGGATGCTACGTTCCTCTTTGCAGCAGTACAAAGGAGACGAAAGACATCACTAGGAGCCCGTGTGTCAAGTGCCCTGGATGGAAGATGGGAGTCCCCTGCTCCTGTCCAGGTGCTCAGCGGGTCAGGGAACTAGAGCAGGGCACAGTCTGATCCCAACAGAGGATATCAGACTCTCTCTATCCCACAAGTCCGGTGTCAAGAAACAGAGGCCAAGGGCTGCTAAACCTACAAAGTCATAGATGGTCGATCATCATTATTCAGAGATGGGTTTGTAAAGTCGCCTACTTGCTACAATTTATGTGAACCCCCAAATCAGTACGAACGATGCTTCCGCAGTCATGCACAGACGTGTGCAGAGCAGGTCTCTGGTCTCCCGACCCAGATGATTTCCCACAAGGCCACACTCTGCCTTCCCGGTTCATCTCTCAGACTGGAAATAAGTGCCTTTTGGCAATCCATTTAGTGCCGTGTTTTATGCCTTTCTATGCTTTTTATTGTTGATTTCACTGTTTAAAGTGATGGGTTTCCAAGCTCAGGAAGTATGGGATGTGCCTCTCAGAGAAAAGCTGTGTTTTAGGTGAGCTTCCTCCAGGCATGAGCTGTAGACTTGATGGCCATGCATCCAATATTGATGAATCAACAGTATGTATTAACAAAGGTTTTAAACAGAAACACACACAAAACAAGGTTATGATCTACTGAGGAAAATGCAGTCACTGGGGGCTCACGGGAACCTCCCCCTGTCTTTCCTCTAGGAGCAAAGTGTCATTGTTCACTAGTGCAATCTTGTGGTGACTTCACAGAACATAACCTCTAAGAATAATCAGAATCGACGATTAACGGGGCACCAAGATCTTCAGTCGTCTAGCCGGGCCAGGTCAAAGCAAGGCCACGTGGCCTGCAAAGTGTGCTAAGGAGTGGCGGCTCATGGAGTGGGTAGGTGAGAAATTGAAAGCTTGGGGAGAGGGCCGTGTGCATAGGAAACTGCTTGCTCCTCCCATTCCTGTCCCCACGCAGTCTAGCCGTGCTGTCCGCAGGTGGTTGCTGGGAGATCCCCCATATCCAAAGGTAAAGCCGCATGAACTCAGGAAACCATGGATGCTTTCTGTTTCTTACAGACACATTTTTGTAGACTAAAACTATCCAGTGTTACCAGTGGACATCTCATAACTAGATCTTCAGACTGAGTCACAGGTGAAATGTATCTACCAGCTCATGGCGGCCATGACCATCCTAGCACGGGTGAAATGGAAGCAGGGAAGGCTTTAGATCCTGATCAATGACCTAAAAGCCTAACAGCCACAGTGACCCTACGCTCTGGAATTTCTACTTACCCCGTATGGATGTGGAACAACTTCCACTTTTCTTTTTAAAAAAAAGATTCCAAGAGCACTTATTTAAATGTTTCCCTATTGGAGCACTTGGGTGGCTCAGTCAGTTAAGCATCTGACTTCGGCTGAGGTCATGATCTCACCGTTTGTGAGTTTGAGCCCCGCATCAGGCTCTGTGCTGATGACTCAGAGCCTGGAGCCTGCTTCAGATTCTGTGTCTCCCTCTCTCTCTCTCTGCCCCTCCCTTGCTTGCATTCTGTCTCTCTCTCTCTCAAAAATAAAATAAACATTAAAAATTTTTTTAAATAAATAAATGGTTCCCTATTACCTTCCACTAAAGAAATATTTTCTCCCTTTCGTGCTTGACCTTGGCCAAAGAACTGAAATCTTGATAAAGAGATGAGGCCGGGCACGTCGACTTGGAAATCAGAGGTCCCTTGTCATCAGAGCTCATCTACTGCCTTTTGATTAGATGGTCTTACAAGAAATATAAACTTGTTCAGCTATGCAAAGCTTCCATTTCTTCCGGATAATCTGCACCCGGTGCTAAAGATCAAAGCAAAACAGAAGATCCAGAAAACCTAAGCTCTTTCTCATTTATTTACCTGCTACAATAAAGAAAGTAAGGATGAGTACAATGTCTAGAATGACCACTCTCTGCCGACTGCTTCTATACATCGTGATAAAGAGCTTGGTGACCTTGCAAGGTAGATCAGGACGGCCATTTTCCACAGAAGGAAACTGAGTATTCACACAAATTAAGAGCAGCCTAAAATCACACAGAGGCAAATCTAAGATTAAAGCTCAAATCTATTTAACTTCAAAGTTCTACTGTTTTCATTTTACTGGGTTCTTCATGAAGGAGTAGGGCTAAGGAAATACATAGAGAACCATTTCCATAAACTGTAGTTACAGCAAATAAGGCAACATTTCATATCCTTCATGAGGATTTCCCAACCCCATACAATCTGTGATACCCTGAGGGCAGACACAGAACACAACCAACTGGCCTACCCATTCTCAGTGGCAGTTAGTCACTGGGAGTTCTATTGGCAGTGACGGCCATTGCTTCATCCTAAGAGCAGGAGACCCCATACGCAAGCGTTGCGCGACCTCCTAGGTTTGCCTAGACACCATCAGAGAAGGCATCTGTGCTCAGCTCACAGCCCTCCACTCCCTGGAAGAGAGCTTCCATTTCCACAGGACTGTCATCCCTATGGATGAGAAAGGGTGAATCTGGAACATCCAGTTTCACAATATTTAACTTGTCCTTGGCTGAATCGTAGTGACGAGGAGCAAGTCTTACTTGTTTTTGAGAATAAATATGTTACACTTTATACACACTAAAAAGCACATGGCTTAAATTATGTGGAAAGTACAGGCTATGGAGTGCATATAGCTGGGAATATTTGGCCCCAGAGTAAATGTGGCATATTTGGTCCAAAGCATTTGCATTATAAATATATGAAGTGTTTACGTGACCCACGGGTCGCCATTAATGCGCCAATAAAACCCAACAGATGGCAGAGATTTTGGTGCAACCTCACTGGCATCCATACCAAAGTATGTATTCATGGTATCTCTTTCATCCAGTGCGTTTGGAACTCTCCTCTGCCCTCAATTCATGAATCGCACGTGTGTCTGGTGACCCGTGTGTAGATGATATAAATTAAGTGACATCATTCTATAAGATCAAAAGCAAATGAGGTCAAATATATATGTGTAAACTCTGGTTATAAAAGTCCTCTGGGATTCCCTCAAACATTTGACTTGAAAACACCATCACCAAATGTGTGACACATTGTGACCAAGGACCCTTACTCACTTCTCCTTGGCAACAAACACCAGGTCCGGTGTATGCTCTGCCTTGTCTTCAGAAACTGACACCTTGTGAGACTTGAGCCCAGGAGCAAGATGCTATATCTCCCTCTCACCAATTCTGAGGCCAAGGAGGGGGTTCTGCCTTGCTGGTTTATAGAGGTAATGTTCCCCAGTCCCCCAGTTTCTTAGGAGTCTTTGCAGACTCCCCAGGTACCAGATTCTCCTTTATCTTTCAAGAAAATACAACGTCATACAGCCTGGCGCCCATAGCTTTCTAGAATTGCTCTAGCTAAAATTTCACCCTTAGCCTCTGAACGATATCTCAAAACTGCAGTTACTGGTACAACTCACACCTCTGTTCCTCTCGGACACCTTCGGTGTCCTCACCACGTGACAGCAACTGCTATGTGCACACCCTGCTTACCACTTCCCACTCAGGCCAAAAAATATTTTGTCCACTCCTTTCCCCATCCCTCTCCTCTTAGTTTCTTTTCTTAGCCCCCAGACAAGTGCCTGATCGTCTGTCAGGGAAACAGTGGGTGTATGCGGCTCCAAGTGCTCCGTCCCTCGGCAAGGGCAACAGAGCTGGCCATAGGGAGCGTCCGCTCTGGTCAGCAGCTTGATGCTTTTCACAGTCTGGACTGCGGGCTACACATATCCCATGTTCATGGACACATTTTGGCTCTGTGATCATGCAAATTACAATATTTGGATGTGTACTCAAATTGTGCAAGGTGGAGAAAGTGTAAAAAAAAAAAACTGGTGCGACTTAAGTGAGGACAGTGAGAGAACCTTACCCCCAAAGAGTTGGTGTTACGTGGGCAGATAAGGTGTGGTCACTACAACTTTAGAGATTTTGAAGGACTTGGAAGGCCTCAAAGGAACGGGCAGACAAAACTGTCTCTGACAAAACTCAATTTTCAGTTCCAGGGAAAATCATGTTTGGATCATGGTCCCTCAAGGCATGCATTTCTTTGCTTGAACTTCTTCATCCGTGAGCTACAGTGCCATCTTTCTACTTAAAGGCATGATAAAATAATCAGTGAAACATGGGAAATTTGAATTATCTGTGCACATCTTGAATCTCCAGTAAATAACAGAGGAAAGGGAGGTGGAAATCTGAAGGCATCCGTAGGGTAACGGGACGTTTGGGAGCCATGATCCACAGGTGTTTGTGAGGAGCAAAGTATTCTGTAGACAACTGGATTGCTTTTTTGATGGAATTACAAGATTTACAGATGGAAGCAACGCAGTTGATATAATATATCTAGAATGACAATTGACATACATTCGATACAGTATTGCACAAAATCCCACTTGCAGAATCCGTTTGTGTACGTTGGGACTGTCACTAGAACAGACACCAGGCAAAGAGTGCTGGTGACCGAGTAGGAACAGGCAGTACCGTCTTCGTGTTCCATACTTTAAACCCTAACTTACGAAAACAACAACAAAAATGACCTTTGAGCCTGAGTTGGATATCTGTTTAAAAATCAACAGTCAGAAGATTGTCGTATGTATTGACCTTGTTGAATAGCTGGGATTTCAGAACTTGTGCCAAAAATTGATAGGACCACGTGTCATCCACCAGAGTTTCTTGAGCAGACACGAAGCGTTGTGTCAAGTTCTGATAGGAAGAAGCATGGCGTGTGCCCTTGGAGCCCTGAGGACAGTCTAACTGACGCGTTGGAGGCGGTCGCTAAGAAGTGACTCACGGTGAAATATAACGCACGCTCTGAGGACACGGGAAGAAACAGCCAAGACTCTCTGGGTAGGGAGGGAAGTTAGAGAGAAACCATAGTGTGAGCGGCTTAGGAGAGGTCCCTGTCGTAGTGAGCGTGTGACCAGTGGGGGAATGGTGTCTTCGGTGATCAATCACCCCACCTCATAATGGGCCTATGCAGGTAAAGTCTAACACAAAAGTAAACAACAGTGGACACACACCAGGGCACAGAGATCAGAAAGCAAGAGGCTTCCCAATTACAACGTTGGGTATGAAAGAATACAAAGTGACATTTTCAACTTAGACTTCTAACATCAGTCAAAATATCAAGTGGGAGGGAAGAGTAATGACCTTTTAAGACATGAGAAGGCCCGGGGACAGAATTCGATGCTCACGAGGAAGGAAAGGAAGCACGCATCTCCAGTCAGAGGGATTAATAAACCAGGAAATGTAATCATAACACACCACCTGGCTTTGCACACAAAGTCAAAGTGCAGAACTAAACAGGGCTCCCGCCTCCCCAGACTTGGGGACGCAACTCAGTGTGGGGACGAGTCGGACAGGGGCACGGCGTGCCAGCGCCGTGTCAGTGAGGGGCTCCTTGTGGCATGCATTCATCATACCAGAAAGAAAATGATCAGGCTTGAAATTAATAAATGGTGGTCATGACTACAAACATGGAGGAGATAAGAAAAAAAACACAGGAAACGTATCTATAAGGGCCGGAAGGTTGGCTCTGGGGACTGGAGACTGGACAGACCACCCAGCAGGGGCGCGGCGGGGAGTTTCTGGGGTTTGTTCTCCATCTTTCCTCCTATTTGATTTTGCTTAAACATGCAGGTATTATTCGAGTAAAAATCAACATTTAGAATAGACATCAAGACCTACGTATGACAGGAAAAAAAAAAAGAGGGAGAAAGAGGAAGAGGGAGAGACAGACAGACAGACAGACAGACAAGAGAAATACCTCACGCACTAAGGATCTGTTTGGGGGAGGGCGTTGTTGAGAGAAAAGTCTGCAGCGAGGGCCTAGACACTGCACAGGGCTCCTACGCTGAACATTCCAGATCCAGCCGAGGGTCAGATAGACAAAGAAGATGGATGCAATGATGTCTTCAAATCTTGGATTCTGGACTCCTGAAAAAAAAACTGGTGTCTGTATTTATTTTCTATTTTTTTTCCCTAAAAATAATACCTCTCATCAGCTACTAGTGAAAACAAAAATAATTATAATCCTAACTTCACACGCGTGGAGTGCCTATGGCGTGCCAGCTGATGGGGTAAGCACGTCGCATGCGTCCATCCACTTGGCCACGACACAGACCCCTCTGGTTCCCCTGACAGCAAGATGTGGTCTCCCGTACGGTGGAAGCTGTGGTGTCCCACCCCGGCCGCGTTTACTGCCGGGCGTCGCAAGTGAGAATGACTCAGGGTGGGCCCTGCTCAACTGCCCTTAACCCGATGGGCCACAGGTTATTCCTACCTGCCTCTGCCTCCCTGTGAGGCAGCCTGCAGCCAGCCACACGGAGCACACAGGCCAATTCCGTGCCTCGAGCCGGCACCTACCTTGTACTGCAGTCCATTTTCCAGAACCTCCCATGGAACCCGACAACCACGGCTCTAGCCAAGAACACAGGCTTCGCAAGAGCCCAGCTCGAAAGCATCAGAGCCCAGCTCCAGCCCAGGCTGTCTGGGGAGAAGCTCTGAGAGCTTGGAGGAAATGGTGCCCCCTGCAGAGATGGCAGGGATGAGAAGGGGCACTGAGGCAGTCCCAGCCCTGGGTGCCCTCGGCCCGGGGCCCTACGGCATCCTGCCTTCCAAGCAGGTCAACCCCAGGAGGCCATCAACTGCCGTTGGACTCCGTTTGGCCCCATTGAGTTTCTGCCACTTGCAACAAAGAATCCTAAGACAGCACGCTTAACACAAACAGGGAAGTTCAGGGGTGACTCATTATCTTGTTTTAGAGACAAGATAATTAGCTCGTTCTTGGATACATTCCTTGGAGATGCCCAAGGAATGAAGAAATTTCTCTAACAGCCCTTTGCTAAGACAGAGAAGAATCAATGACATGAAAAGGGATATAAATCTTAGACTGGGTACGGATGGCTTTCCCTGAAATAAAGTGCTAGGAGGGGGTGTTCCCGGGGGGCCGTTCAGGCACCGATATCAACCGGACCGTCAGACTTTGCGAATAAAAATGGAGGGCACCTAGTTAAATCTGAATTTGCCCATAAACGGTGAACATTTTTTTCTTCGTGTAAATTTACCCCATGCAATATTTAGGACAACCTACACTAAAAATGTTCCATTGTTTATCTGAATTCCAAGTCTCCCTGGGGGTCCTGCGTCTTTTCTGACAAACCTGGTAGCGGGCACCTTTGCGAGCAACATACTAGCGGAATTTCGGAAGCTGCCACATGCCGCTGTTTGTTTTTGCCTTTAAAAAAATTGCTTTTCTAAAATATCGAGTAGCTACAAGGTGACTCTAAAGTACGTGGAGCTTATAAAGAACGGCAGTGGATGAACGCCGTCGTGCTCGCCCGCTACCGGTGTAGGAACACTGCCCGGAACTTGGGAAGCCCCGTCCGCCTTCCCTGTCGCCCCCCAGGCTCCTCCCGTCACACGCCACCTCTGGGCTCTGTCTACGTGCAGTAATACATACAACACGGGTGCAGCACAACGAATTACACGGACAGACCCGTAGAACCCCCACCCAGGCAAGAAGGCGATCAGCGTCGATCCCTGAAGGTTCTCCCCTGAACCTTCCCTCGTGGCGTGCACCCCTCCTCTGGCAGACAACCACTGTCTGCACCCCTCCTCCTGCAGACAACCACTGTCTGCACCCCTCCTCCTGCAGACAACCACTGTCTGCACCCCTCCTCCTGCAGACAACCACTGTCTGCACCCCTCCTCCTGCAGACAACCGCTGTCTGCACCCCCTCCTCCTGCAGACAACCGCTGTCTGCACCCCTCCTCCTGCAGACAACCACTGTCTAGGCTTCTCACGAAAGTCATTTTCTTGCTTTTCTTTACAGTCTTATCACCTTTACATACCTTCCATCGTGTGCATGATTTAATTTTGCCTGTCCTCGACCCTTATATAAATGGAATCATTTATTTCAAGTGGATATTCTGTATCTGGGCAGTAGTATTGCCGTAACAAAATACGACAGGCTGGACGGCTTAACCAACAGAATTCCCCCCCCACCCCCCACCCCCCAGGGCTCTGAAGGCTGGAAATCCCAGATGGAGGTTTTGGTGGGTTGGGTTTCTCTTGGGACTGCACATGGTCACGTCTGATGGTTCCTCATGTGGCCTTTTCTTCTGTGCACACGCCTCGGTGTCTATTCCTCTTTTTATAAGGACATCAGTCATATGGAATTAGGGCCCACCCTAATGATCTAAGTTTTCTTTAAATACCTCTTTAAGGGTCCTACTTCCAAATGCAGTCACACTGGGGGAGGGGCGGATAACACTTCAACATACGAATGGCGGGGGTGGGGGGATTCAATTGAGCCCATAGCATATTCTTTTGTGAAGTTTCCCCCACCCCAATATTACATTTGTGGAGTTTGCCCTCTCTGCTAGAAACAGTTTTAGATGCTGTCTAGAATTCCGCTGCGCATATCTAAATACCTTTATCCACTTACAGTTGGTGGACATCCAAGTTATTTCCAAGTTTTGCTTTTATAAAAAAACACTGCTTTGTACACGCCTTCCAAAGTGAATCCCCATGCACAAACGCGATATAGAAATCCACGCACACCGCGGAATATTACTCAGGCATGAGAACGAAATCTTGCCGTTCACGAGGTTGGACCTGGAGGGCGTTACGCTAAGTGAAATGAGTCAGACAGAGAGAGACAAACACCCTATGATCTCACTTGTACGTGAAATCTAAAAACCCAAACAAACAAGCAAACAAAAATGGGAGCAGACTCATAAATACAGGGAAAAAAAACTGGTGATTGTAGGAAGGGAAAGTCGAGGGGGAAAGTACAAAAGAGCCGATAGAGACTAAGAGCTACTACGAGCTGCCAGTTATAATGTAAGGAAGTCACGTGCAACGCACAGTGTAGGGAACCTGATCAGTAGTACTGTCACAACTTTGCATGGTGACAGGTGGTGGCTACAGTTACTGGGGTGGCCATTTCCCAATGTATATAAATACCAAATCACTACGTTATATACCTGAAACCGATACAGTGTTCAATGTCAACCATTCTTCAACTAAAAAGAAAAAAAGTATTGTCATGACCTTGTTCATAAGATTCTCTTAGTGTTTTTAGTGTGCTTTGAACGTGGATTCCAGCCATGGTTATACACCCCATTTCATTCTCGACAGCCGTGTCTGGCCATTTCTCCCCCTTCACTAGTGTGTAGAGTTTTTCACTAGCGTTTGCAAATACTGCATTTTCTATTCCTGAACTCGGATATTTCATTTGACTCATGAGTTCTTTGGAAATGTACTTGATAACTTCCGAAACTGCCTGAGTTTTCTTCAGTTCCTGGTGTCTAGCTTAATTGCACTGTGTTCAGCGAATACACCCGGCATAGCTTCAGCCCTCTGACATGTAGTAAAATCGGCTTAATGGCCCGGCGTCTGATCTACTTTTTATCAATATCTCATCTATATTCTGTGGTTAGGGGATGTGGCGTTCTGCATGTGACCACTGAGCCATGTTGTCCAGAATTTCTGTATCATTTCCTCTGTGTTTCAGCTGTCTTGCTCCATCAGTTACTGAGACACGTGTGTTCCAAGTCACCCACTGTGATTATCTGTTTTTATCAATTTTTGCTTTACAGATTTTGGCACATACAAATTATTAGGCATATGCAAATCCTGGGTGGGTTTTTTGGGGGGTGGGCGGATGTATTTAACTCCTTATCACCACATGTAACCTCTATGTCTGTTAATGTTTTTTTAATTTATTTTATATTAATATTACAACATCATCCTTCTTGGGTGAAATCTCTCAAAGTATCATTTTCCAACTTTTAACATAAAATCTCTTGGAATGCCTACCAGTTAACTGCTAGATTAATTGTTTTCATTCCGTCTGAAATCATCCTGGCTTCACCAGACATTTCACCCCTTCACAGTTAGTGGAATGGCTGATGTGTATTGATGTATATTTATCATTTAATTTTCTGTCTTCTACTTGTCCCTGATTTGTATATTTCTTCTTTCTCCTTTTTAAAAGATTGATTACTTTTTTCATTCCATCCTTTTTCTCCTTTTGTCTGGAATTATGCATTCTCGATTCTTTTCCTGATATTCTAGAAATTGCACCAGGCAGGGTTCATCTACGCAAGTTCGAAGTTAACCAAAATATTCATTAGACAAGATTATATACAGACTTCAAAACAGTGACTTTGTTACCCTCCATCCTAATGGGAATTGTTACTTTTTCACCAAGCAACTTCTCTTCATGTCCTTAACCCCCTAAGAAACCATCGTTATTGTTTTATATACACAATATGCGTCTAGATCAACCTATACCTTCTAACCTACCACTTCTACCACGGTCTGCTCTTTATTCCTTCCTTAATCTCAGACATATCATCTGGAATACCTTCCCTTCTGCTTCAAGTATATCTGTTGGAGTTTCCCTTAATTAGAGCGTATTGGAGTCAAAATCTTTCAGCATTTGTTTTTCTAAAAATATATTTGTTTTGTCTTAAGACTTTTTTTGGATCAGAATTACAGGCTGGCATTATTTGTTCCCCCAAAACACTGAAGACATTCCATTCTCTTTCTCCCATTATTACTGCCGATATAACGGAAGTACTTCTGTCACTCCCCTGGATGTATGACTTGAACCCGAGGTCCAGGGTTACGTGATTTTTCCACTGCCCTTGTCGCGAGGGTACCGGTACTGCACGGCCCCTGCGACACAGGAGGCAAAGGATTTCAAACCCTTACCCTGGAGACCCCTCCTCCCGTCTCAGAGCCCTGTCTTTACTAGAAGGCCAGGCCTCAGAGCCCCCCGCGCCCCCCCCCACCGTCTCTGTTAGCAACCACGGGGCTCGGGCCCGCCCCCTTGATGCTCAAACCTTTCAACACTAGCTCTTGTTCTGGAACCTTCAGAGCTTTATTTTTTCTCAGGATCTCGGCTTTCTATTTAATTTGTGTTCTCCTTTTATTTTCGCTTAGCACATCTAGGTATTTGTAACAGGAGCGTTCTCCATCAATTTTGCCAAACATGTTCCTGGAACCAGAAGTCCCAGCAGCAGCAATGTCTGTCTAGCTGGTATTTAAATTTTTTTGGAGCATTGCAGAATACGAGAAGCTTCCCAATTAATTCAGTGACACTTATATAAGTTTGATGTCTTAAAAAAATGTACTCACAAAATGGGACCAATTTTCCCAAAGAACAGAGATTTTTTAAAAAAAATTATTAGCATTTACGAGCACTTAGGTGACTCAGTTGGTTGAGCGTCCGACTTCGGCTCAGGTCATGATCTCACAGTTTGAGAGTTCGAGCCCCATGTCAGGTTCTGTGCTGACAGCTCAGAGCCTGGAGCCTGCCTCAGATTCTGTGTCTCGCTTTCTCTCTGCCCCTTCCCTGCTCATGCTGTCTCCCTCTCCCTCTCTCTCTCTCAAATATGAATAAACATTAAAGTTAAAAGTGTAAAAAAATTACAAATATTCCATCCAGGAACATATTCTATAATAATACATCATCATCAGTAAAATTTATTCCAAATATACAAGAATTGTTTAACATCAGGGACCATATCAATACTACTCAACATGTTTCAAAGAGCGACGACTTGAAAATAACTCTAAGAGAAGATTAATTTTAAAAATCAAGATATCGGGACATCTTGGGTGGCTCAGTCAGTCAAGAGTCTGATTCTTGATTTGGGCTCAGGTCATGATCTCACAGGTTCGTGGCTTCGAGCCCCACGCGGGCTCTGTACTGACTGTGCAGAGCGTGCTTGGAATTCTCTCTCCACCTCTCTCTGCCCCTCCCCAGCTCCCACTCTCTCTGTCTCTCTCAAAGAAAATAACTTTTAAAAAATTATAAAAAATTAAAAATTAAAATTAAAATCAGGATAATAACAGACTTTATGGAGAATAATTCCATTTTTATGCAAAAAAAAAAAAATCTGTCTCTTTGCCGCCCCCTTCAAGGCCAATAAAACCACACACGGATTCTCCTGTGCCTTCTCCCAGCAGCAAGATCACAGGCGACTGTTTTCTCCCTCACGCCTTCCTGAACTTTTCCACGTTCTCTGCGGTGAGATCGGTATTACCTATCAGAAAACACCTGTACAGTAACAATCAGTCTCTCTGGTCAACCATATGGATCTGAGCCCTCAGTCTAGTATGTCTCTTCTTAAATTTTTTTTTAACGTTTATTTACTTTTGAGAGACATAGAGACAGAGTGTGAGCAGGGGAAGGGCAGAGAGAGAGGCAGACACAGAATCCGAAGCAGGCTCCAGGCTCTGAGCCATCAGCACAGAGCCCGATGCAGGGCTCGAACTCACAGACGGTGAGATCTGACCTGAGCCGAAGTCGGCCGCTCAACCGACTGAGCCACCCAGGCGCCCCTAGTATGTCTCTTCTAAAAGGTTTCCTCTAACAATTTTCAAAAGAGGACCTTCAAAAACAGTGCTGTCGCCCCCAGACTTCCTGCTCCTTCCCCAAGGAATTTTCTGGCTCAAATTCTCTGCTCACAGCATCTACCAAGTCAACGTGCTTGCGTGTAAACACCAGCTTCATTCTGGAGGAGCCTGGCGGTCAAAGAGCCCAGGGTTGTAAGTTCAAGCCCCACATGGAGAGTAGAAATTATGTAAATGAATAAAAGTTTAAAATAAATAAAAGTTTAAATAAAACAGAACGCACTAGCTTCGTTCTGTTCCCTGCGGTAGGACTTTCCCATCAATTACGACCCAGACTTCTTTATTTTTTTTCCCCATCTCTATAACCTAGAAGCCTCCTCACACAACCTGGTATCGAATTCAGTGATGATTGGTCATTTTTCCTGGTGACTGTTCGCACACGAATCCAAAAGCAGCGTAAGCACCCCAAATGCACAGACTTTTTCATTGTTTTCACATAGTTTGTGTTTTTCATTTATTTTACATCTCCATTGCCAGTACATTCTATAATTCGATACACGAGATCGATAAAACAGGTGGGAAGCCTGGCTCATGGGGTATCAGGGAAGAAACAGCCCTCTTGAGGGGAAAAAAAAAATACGAAAAACTCCCAGCACAGTTTTTGGCTCTCCACTCTAGCAAGACAAACAGCAAAAATGGAATTTAAAATGGGGCGCCTGGGGGGCTCAGTCGGTTGAGCGTCCGACTTCGGCTCAGGTCATGATCTCGCAGTCTGTGAGTTCGAGCCCCGCGTCGGGCTCTGTGCTGACAGCTCAGAGCCTGGAACTCCTTCGGATTCTGTGTCTCCCTCTCTCTCTGCCCCTCCCCCACTCATGCTCTGTCTCTCTCTGTCTCAAAAATAAATAAACATTTAAAAAAATGGAATTTAAAAGACAAGTACACCACAAAACTCCGTGTGCCTTCAAGGCAAACCGGTACTAATTTCAACAATCGAAATGCTAAATATTCGTTCTACTTTCCTCCCTCCTTTCTTCCCTCCTTTCTTTCCTCTTTTCTAATAAAGGCCCGATTATCACTATTTTGCAAATGGGATCTGAGGCAGAAAGGCTGATTGGCTGATGTGCGGTTTGCTGGGATGGCACATACAAATACCCCCACGCCGTAGGCTCGCGCTGGCACTATGAGCCTAGACCGTGAATGAGACCAAACAGTCAATGCAAGTAGTAACAGGAATAAATCATGGTTGGCAATGGAAGCCCATCTCCTGAAAGTTAACCGCAGGGATGAGTGTTACTCGATCAGTTCACGTACTTTCTAAACAAAATAGAAACACAGGCATAGAAAGAAGGCCACAGGAGAAACACGTGTGACTAACTTATTTCACATGAAGCCTGTGTTAGGATCCGTCCGTAGGGTCTGGTCCTCACGTGGTCTTTTCACCATCCTCCACCGCCAACAGCACTGTGTTTGGGGTTAGGAAACGTGTGGGTCCGTCCTTCCAGTCATTCTCTAGATACACCCCTGGGACTCTCATCAGACTCTCTGCATCGTAATTTATCCATATTTGAAGTGGGGACATAACATCTACATTAACGGCTTCGCAGAGTCGGTTGTGCGGATGGCAGACGTGAAGGAGCTTTGTAAATTACCAGAATTCGTAGATCGGAAATAGTGCCGAGATGATGGTCCCAGGACGAGAGGTCCATTCAGTACCCTGCTGCTTTCTCTCCCTCCAGCAGGGAGCAGGGGACCGGCAGGAGCAGCGCTCACGGAAGTGGAGACCGAAGGGACTTCAGCTCCCGTGAGGCCACCCTTCCAAGGACTCCCAGCAGCACTGAATAAATTGCCAAAAAGGAGCCAAGGAAAGGCATTCCGCCCCGAGGCGACCTTGCCCTGAGCCTCGCAGGCCCCAGAAAGCAGCTGGGCTCCACAGGCTGCTCCGCCCCGCGGCCTCTGCGATCCGTCGCCTCTGCCGGGAAACAAACAGGACTCTGTGGTTCCGCACGTTCGGTGTCTGGCGGGTCACCTGCAGCCCGCACACGTGCCGGCCGGGACTCCTGAGGGCGCCCCCACGCGAGTCCGAGGAGCCCCTGGGCAGGAAGGAAGTACGTGAGGCCACGGGGCACGGTGACTCTGCAAAACTCCCACCCCCCGCAGCCTCAGAACGTGACCGTATTCGGAAACAGCATCTTTGCAGGAGGAATTAGGTAGATGAAGATGGGTCGTAGCCGGGAGGGCGGGCCCTAGACCCGAGTGAGTGTCCTTATAAGAAGAGGACAGGGACGCACAGAGGGGAGGCAGCATGGAGATGGGGGCAGCCTCCACGGGGAGGTCTCCAGAGCCCGACTCCCAGCTGCCCCCCATGCCAGAGGCTAGGAGGGGGCAGGGCGGCTTCCGTGTGCCCTGCCCCATCTGGAGCGAGGTGTCCCTACAGGTCCAGGAAAATCGCAGACGTGGTGTGGGCCCCAAATGGGGGCTGCCGGCCTGCGGCCACAGATTCTCCGAGCCGTCTGACGATGGATGGTGCAGAGCAGGTGGCTGGGGGCGAGAAGCCTGCGGTGGTTCCCCGAGGCTCTGCCCCCCAGGGCCCAGCCTGTCCCTTGGCCAGTCTGGTTCAGTTCCTGTTGTCCAAAACCAGCGCCCATGTCCACAGACCGCTCGTGCCCCGGGATCTGTCTGCACCACCTTTCCCCTCCCCCTCCGATCCCAAATTAACCGATTCCCAAGCCATGTTACAGACCGCTGCACTCCCCCTGCCGTGACGCCACTACTCTGATTTTGTACAGGAAGCCTCCGAGCCCCGCACAAGCTCAGCCAGCTGGGGGAGCCAGGGCCACATTCCAATCCCAGACCCCCTGCCTTCACCCACCTCTGCTTCCCTAAGGTCGCACTGCCACGGTCCCCTCTGCAGTCCTGTCTCTTCCGTGGTGAATGTGTTTTTTATTTTTAAGTTTATTTATTTATTTTGAGAGGAAACATGAGCACAAGAGCGGGAGGGGGGGCAGAGAGAGAGAGAGAGGAAGAGAGAATCCCAAGCAGGGTCCACACTGTACGCACAGAATCCGATGCAGGGCTCAAGCTCACGACCTTGAGATCATGACCTGAGCTGAAAGCAAGAGTCAGGCGCTTGGGACGCCGGGATGGTTCAGTCGCTTAGGCGTCCGATTTCGGTTCAGGTCATGATCTCACGGTTCGTGGATTTGAGCCCCACATTAGGCAGCGCTGACAGCTCGGAGCCTGGAGTCTGCTTCAGATTCTGTGTCTCCCTCTCTCTCTGCCCTTCCCCGCTCACACTCTGTCTCTCTCACACACAAAAAAATAAACATTAAAAAAAAAAAAAAAAGAGTCGAACACTTCTTAACCAGCTGAGCCACCCAGGAGCCCGGAAAGTGTCCTTCCTTTAGCGAGTTGTTTTCTGGGGAGTGTAGCGATCATTGAATTCCTGTCTGTTCCTGGATCGGAGGAGGGGAATTAGATCTGCGATGCCGGCCACATGGCTTTGTGACGCAGAATTGTGTTTGATTGCTAGTGATTCATCTGCAACGGCAAAGCTGACGCTCGAGGGCACAGCTGACTCGTCACTGGACTTGAACGATATTATTGATTTAGACATTGACCCCGGTGCCTCCCACGGCTCCCTCACCCTAACTGCTTGTTTAGATTTAGAAATAGATTATTTGGATAGCTGGAGTTGTACTAATAAACTTTTCACATCGAGTGAAAACACGCTTGCCGTGACCTCGTTAGGAAGCCGGTGCCTGGCGGAGGGGACTGAGCTGCGTGTTGGCACGGGGAGGCCGGGCGCCTGATCTCTGATTTATGCCGATTTCATAGCCTGCTATTTGCACAGTTTCTATTGTTCCTGGCAGTTAAACAGGAAGCCGCAATTTACAGAGGGAAGATTTAGAGGTTCTCACCTTTTCAATTCTGGAAAGGGTGGTGGCTGGCGCTCTCTAAACTCAGACCGCGATTCCCGCCGAAGCCGGTCTACAGCTCTTTCTTGGGTTGAAGCCCGTCGAAGCCAGCTATGGGAGGAGGTTACACGTACTGCCAATTCTCATGCCCTCTTTTCCTCCACCTTTCTCCAAGTGTGCCTACTGACCATTTACTTTGGTTGTGATTCATTGGTCTCAACCCTTTGAGTCCCAGAGGGCGTGAGGTGCCCGAGGTGTGTTTTTCTCTGCAAGATCAAATACATATCGTCATGATTTGCTGTGCGTTGACATTGTTTCTGCGAAAAACGTCTCTGGGTCACACTTACACCTATTTTCCTGTTCATTTATTGGTATTCTTGGAGAGAGTCTGTTTTGCCTTTCACTTTGATAATGTTAAAGTGTTGTCTTTTGTTCACGTAAGCCATTCTTGACTCACTTGGTTCAAAACAACAAAATACTTGACAAAGATTATTGAGCGTACGCCAGGCCCAGCGCTTGCTGCTGAATGCTTGAGGGCACGAAGATTTACAAATACAACCCCTGCCTTTGAGGAACTCACAGTCTAGTGAGAAAGCGAGCATCTAAGGCAAGAATTCAAATCCATCAGGTATCGGCGAGGAGTAGGTTCCGCTGCAGATAACATAGCTCACTAGAGCAGAAACTCTCGAGCTGTCCACGTCTGATGCGGTGGATTTGCCACCAAAGATTCGACCTACTTAGGGATTCAGCCCACCTCCAGCTCACCACTCCATAACCTCTAGGGTACATCTCTTATCCTCGTGTTCCAAAAGAGTTGCTGGGCCCCAGCAATCCTAAGTGCATTCCAGCGAGCAGGATGGATGAAAGAATATGAAGAAGTCACAAAGGGTATACACGAGGGATCTATTAGGTAAGCTTCCTAGAAGCTGTCAGTCAGTACGTCTGCTTACATTTCATTGGCCAGAACTCAGTCATATGACCACACTTGCGAGATATAATCTTATCAGCAGCCACTGGCCCACGTATGTAATGAAGGGTTCTATTTCTATTAAACACACACACACATACACACGTAGACAATGACAGACAACCGTTTGGTTGAACAGTATGAAACTGCTGACACTTGCCAGTTTTCGATCTATGAAGAAGTCAGTTACACCGTTACCTTATGAGTGGTCTTTGCCGCGTGGTTTGACGCAGGTCTGTGCGTGCACGGAGAAGAGTAGTGAGGCCACAGCAAACTGCAGACGGATCTGGAGGAGGTCCCAAGAGGCCGTGGTGTTCCGGTTCATTCGAAAGGATGAGTTCTAGTCACCAGAAGGGGGAGAGGAGTGTGTAGTCGGCCGTGGGGCTGGATTCCCTAACTCATCGCCTAGATGCTTGAGCCCTGAGTTTGGACTGCTTGCGTCTTAGAGCACACGCTAAGAAGTAGCTGGAAGGTGCATGGGACCCGCTTGGGGGTTTTGGAGATGCCGTGCCATGGGGCTGGGACTTGGTGCTGGAATCGGTCAGGATGCCACAGAGTTAGACTTATTTTTTAGAAAGAGAACGCTTAGGGGACGATGAGTGAAATCTACACCTGCGCTTTTTTTTTAAACTCCCAGAAAGGGTCTTTGTAGACGCTCGTAAGTGGCGAGTCTTTAAATACCCACGTGGGCTGCAGTCGCTGGTTTTGTCCTGGACCTATTTTCTACCCCGTTTTACCAGAGGATGAAGGACACGGGGAGGGATGACCACTGTCCCCTTCCTACGCTCAGGTGTAGATCCAGCCTGCTGAAAGGGGCCACCTATGCAGGGACGATCCGGGCCAACGAGGTGCTAAACCCAGGCGACGCACCAGCGGTCCCCATCGGGGAAGTCCTGACACGGGAGAGGACCGGCTACGAGCCAAGCTCTCCGTGGTCTGAAGGGGCAGCTCAGCCTGAGTGAGGGCACCTGTCACGGTTGTCAAGGCAACTCGTCCTTCTGGTGGCCCCCTGACTGTCCGTCGGAGCTGCTGTCTCTTGATCTGGTCAGTCTCAAACACCAAGTAAACCTGCCACGGTCTGCAGGGCTTGGGGTCTGTGCAGACACACCGTCGGGCTCGGGCTGCTCGGCGCCTTCACTCCTCCCTGATGGTTTCTCTTTCCACCAGTCCCCACCAGAAAAGCCTCCACCACTAAAAACAGACACTGTACCGAGTTCAGCCTCACTTCGACCCCATCAGCGCGTTTGCCCTTCTTCCCCCCCGCAGCGCCTCTCTCCCCCTCTGTGCTGCCCCACGTTCCCAGCTTATAAGCTCCCGTCAATCCCTGCAGGGGCTCTCTCCCAAAGAGCCTAGGTCCTCGCCCGTTTCCGTCCATCGAGTCAGCCTAGAAATGAGAGGGGGTGTGACTCGAAATCTCCACCCCATCCGCACCTGCTGGAACACCTCACGCAGCCAGGTGTGTCCGCGCCACTGGGCATCCATGGCCGTGACCCTGACTGGACACCAGGCGCCTGACACACGCCCACCAGGTTTCAGCAGAGGGCAACACCGTCGCCCCTGCACGGCACCGCTGGCATCTCCTGCCCCTGCCTGGCAGCTGCGTCCTGCCCACCCGCCTGGCCGGTCAGCCTCCCTGCCTGCAGTCGTCTTTGTGAAATACATGCATGACTTGCTTTTGAGACTCTTCCGGGGCTTCCCTGTGTGACTAACCCCTGGCATGTGTAGTCCCGCTGCCGTGTTCCTGCACGATCTCGGGCCCGACTCCTCCGTCCTGTATCTCACGCCTCTCCTGTTTCTGTCTGCATCAGGCAATCATGCATTTTTTCTGAACTGTCCTGAAACCAAGCTTCGCGGCGTTTCGGTCTGAGATCGGCGGGCGCTGCGCCTCCCCGTGCTCTCTCCCCGCCAGCCCCCTGCCCCCTTCACCCAGCTAGCCCCTTCTGGAGCTCCCATGGCCACTTGGAAGGCCCTTCCCAGGGAGGGCCTTCTCTGGCCGCTCCGGCTGGCTTAGGGACCTCAGGACGATGCTCCCGTCACATCCGCGTTTACCACGGTTTTTAATTGCACGTTTGATCTCTGTTCTCTCCGCTGTCCCTTAAGCATGCGAGCTGCGGATGCGTGTGCCCGGTGCTCCCCGCCCAGGGCCCAGCGGACGGCAGTGCCCAGGCGGAAGCCAGACCACGGGGCGGCAGGCTGTTGTGAGGGGCCGGTACGACCTCAAGGCCGATCTCCAAGACGGTGAGGTGAACCTCAAGAACTCCCCGGGAGTCCGTCCACCGTGCCAGCCGATTCTAGTCTGGACACAGCTCCTCCT
This sequence comes from Paguma larvata, assembly GCA_030068075.1. Classification (NCBI taxonomy): domain Eukaryota; kingdom Metazoa; phylum Chordata; class Mammalia; order Carnivora; family Viverridae; genus Paguma; species Paguma larvata. The sequence goes on along the minus strand of CM057839.1, from coordinate 3,180,382 downwards.
TGCGTGGGAGCTGGGGAAGCAGGAAAGAGAACACAAGCGGACACGAGGGGTCGGGTATGCGAAACGCTCCTGCCGACTCTCCACGACCTTTCTCTGAAGCCAGCAACCGGCCGCTGGCCACGGTCCTCATGGACCCCGCAGTGGCACCGGGTGCCCACTCCCGAGGTGACAGCCACGACCGATCCAACGGCACACGAGCAATGGAAAGCAGTTCTCCACGAAAGGTTCGAAAAGCCAACGTACTTGTGGCCTTAAACCGGAAAACTAACCCAGATCTCAAACTTGAGGGGCTCGCCGGCCGTGTCTTGTGTCCTAGCCAAGCCCGCAGGAGAGGCACCCAGGGGAGCACTGGGCTGACATGACAGCCTCTGCCCATGGCTTGGCACAGGTGCTGCCTTTCTCCCCCACTGCACGAGGCGTAAACGATGTCACGACCGAGGTAGAAGTCCTTGGCTCATCGCGACTTGACTAGCTAGGAAGAGAGAGCGAATGAGCTAGCGCGGTTATGTTGTGCCGACGGTGCACCCACAGCTGTGCCCCGGCCAGGCTTCCCCGGGAATCCCGCCTTGGTCGTGTTCCCAGCGTCCGAGCTAAGGAACACAGAAGGACGGAGAGCTGTCGAGATGCGCTCGTCTGACCAAACGAAGGAGAAGCCTGGGAAGCCGGCTGTCGGGCATGGGTTGGCACAGCCGTTGTTTCTCTGGGGTCACAGGCCAGGAGACCCGGGTCTTCACACAGACACGAAGAGCGAGGGAGCAGGATGTCCCCGAGTCGGCGAGCACGAGCTGTGGAAGACGACCTGGGACCTAACAGGTCTGCAGACACAGGGCCAAGGGGCTGCCCCGAGGGAGACCCTGAGTGACGGGCAGGGAGGGCCCGGGGTGCACGCGGGGGAGACGGACCAACTGTCTCCCACGCGAGCTTTTGTAGCTTATTTAAGAGAGAGGAAATGCCGAAGGCGGATCGCCAAAGCCCGTTTCACGACATAAGAAAGGAAGGAAGGAAGGCGGGCTCCCGGTCGCGAGTCCCTAACTCGAGGAAGTCCTGCACATTCTAGAATGTTGACCTGCTCTCATCTATTTGATTTGCTTAGATTTTCTAGACCGTGCTCTCTCCTATTGTTCTCTCTCTTTTCTGATTTGTATTTTCAAACGTGCGTTTAGACCGTGGCTGTGTCTACACGGGGCGTCTGCACTGCACTCCGGGGCCGCCCACCTGCTCGCTCGAGCTCTCCCCACCATCCAGTGGGCGAATCAATCTTGCAGCCAACTGCGTCAGAGGAGTGGCCAAGGACGGCTCGGCCGAGCTGCGGTCCAATTTCATTCACGGGCGCACGGTCTCCGTGCTGTTTGTAGAGGCCCTTAGGGCTGGCATAAACCCTATTTAGCGTTTCATCATTTGGAATAGCTAAATGCCATTTACCTCCCCGTCGCCACGTGAGAACGTAAGCACGGAGAGACGAGGCCTTTAGAATAAACAGGGGGAAAGCGCTGGACCAGTAAATGCTGTTGCTGTAAACGCTCTTGGTCTCCCTGGTCAGAGATTAACTCGAGTCTGTCACCTGCCCTGCAGAAAACTCCGTGAGTGCTTTTGAAGGGAAGGCCACCTCCTCCTTATCAATATTTAATAGCATTGGAAAACAGCGGCTTGCTCTCCTCGAGGAATTCTATATTTAGACTGTTGTAAATATCCGTGGTTTTGAGCGGTTCTCCGCCTTGTAAACAAATGCACCGGCCGTCGTGTGTTTGTGTCTTTTACCAGTGACAGTGAGTCCTCAGGACCGCTTCTGTCCACATCTGCTGTTCCCACACCCGTGGACGGCTGCTGCTTTTCCTTCTGGGGTGCCCCGCTCCATCGCTGCCTTCTGCCGTCTCCTTGCCTGCGTCTGGGTCAGGATCCCACGGAAGCCCCTGCCTTCCCGTCCTCTCAGGCCAGCTTCTACCACCGCCCAATCTAAATGGGAAAGAAGGAAGCGATGGGGACCGAGCTCTGCCCCCCTTGAAAGTCACCTGTCAAGCCCTCGCCCTCCGTGTGACTATGTTTGGAGACAGGGCGTTTCAGGGGGCAATCAAGGATAAATGGCCCCTGCGTGTGAGGATCCAATCCAATAATTCTGGATCTAGAAGAAGAGAAAGGGACCCCAGGAGTTTGCGTGCACAGGGAAAAGGCCACGGGGTGTGAGCACGGAGCCGGCAGCCGGCCGTCTGCAAGCCAGGAGGAGGAGCCTGGCCACATAGCGAGCCCCGAGGCACCCGATCTCACGTTCCCGCCTACAGGACTCTGAGAAGGCCGATTTCTCTGGTTTGAGACCCCCAGTCGGTGGTGCTGTGTTACGGTTCCCGAGCTGACTCGCACACACCCCTGCTTGCCACTCACCCCTCAGGCCAGCACGTGAAGTTGCTGCTCTGCTCTCTTTTTCTGTTCAATTTTTTAAATGTTTCTTGTTTTTTTTTTTTAAGTTTTTTTTTTTAAGAGAGAGAGAGAGACAGCATGAGCGGGGTAGGAGCAGAGAGACAGACAGGGAGACACAGAATCTGAAACAGGCTCTAAGCTCTGAGCTGTCAGCACAGAGCCTAACACAGGGCTCGAACCCACAAACCGTGAGATCACGACCTGAGCCAAAGTCAGCACTTAGCCGACTGAGCCACTCAGGCGCCCCTCTGCTCCTCGCTCTTTCAATCACCGCTGTGGGTGTTAAATGGCCTTCCGAGCCCTGGAAAACCGGAGGTCGCTCCAAGCGCGCACCATGCCTGACTGCTGTGTACAGATACCGTTTTGTATTCTCACAAAACGTACACCACATAACATTTACCATTCTAACGATTTTTCAGTGTTCGGTCCAGTGGCACTTGGCACATCGCCATTGGGCACCCATCCCCACCATCCATCTCCGGAACGCTGCCCCCATCCTCGGCTGGAACTCTGTCCCCGTTAAACACCAGCTCGCCCTCCTCCTCTCCCCCAGCTCCTGGTGACCTCCGTCCTACTGGCTGTCTCCATGAACGCGAGGACTCCCAGGACCTCTTATAAATGGAATCATATATTTGTCTTTTCGTGTCCGGCTTATTTCATTTAGCAGAATGTCTTCGAGTTTCATCCCTATCGTAACATGTATCGGAATGTCCTTTTCCAAAGATGAATAATAGCCCATCTTTTGTTTACCCAGCAAATCACTGGCATTTGTTAACTCCCTTCTCATATTCGGAGGACTTCTGTGCTAGGCTATTCTTCTCTTCTTCCTTAGAATCTGCTACCGTCTACCCCGGAGGTTCTCAACCTCGGGGCATCTTGGCACACCCCCTGCCCCCATTCCCATTTGGGAATGTCCGGGGACTTTCTTGTTGTCAAAATGGAGGGCGATGCTCTCGCCTTGGTGGGTAGAGACCGGGGATGCTGCACAGGGCAGCCCCACATGAGAAAGATCGAGCCCACACTGTCGTACTGCAGGGTTGAGAAACCCTATCTATCTAGAAGACCCCTACTTGAAATGGGGTTATTTAGTGCCTCGCCCTATGTGTCTCTTTGCTTCCCGATTCCACGGACCCCACCAGCCCAGAGCCAGCACTCCCTCCCCCGGACCGGCCTCCCCCCACTTGGTCCCAGCCCTGCCTTCCACCCCAAGGCCATTCTGTGCCCCTGCGCCTTCACAACCCCCTGTCACTCTCCGCACCCCTAGTGATAACCCCGAATTCAAAACGGGTCCCGATCAGACTCACCGGTCAGCCTCCTCGACTTGTACCAGACAGACGTCCTTCACCGTCTGAACGTCAGCCTCGTCTACCGGGCAGAATCTACCTCCGGGTCGCCTTCAGTGGTTTCTTTCTTCCCCTGCCGTTGGGCTCCACCGCCTTGTTCTCGCAGAGCTGCCTGGGCTCCCAGCAAATGGACATACTCCCTTCTCTTCATTGGCCCTTATTGCTGCCCCACTGGGATTTCCTACCTTGTTTCTCCCCGGCCAACTCACGATCTCTAATGACCCTCCCCACCGTGTTTCTTCTCCTCGACTGCTCGATCCTCCATATCCCTTTGACATAAATGATTTCGCCTCTCTTTACAAACCAGGTCAAGAGGCATGAGACCTTCACCCCCTCTTCTTTTCCCCCCTTTCTAAACAGGCGCTTCCTTTATCCTGGATCGTTCCAGGCTTTACAAGCGCAGGGCCTGGCTTCTCCGTCCTCACACACGGAGCCCAAGTTCTCATGCTTTTCGCCGCCCAATCTCTCGATGATGGCTACTTATTCGTACCCAGACCGAGCTGCAGACTTACGGGGTGATGCAGAACCGTTGGCCTCTCGGCCAGCAGAGTCTCACTTCTGTCTCCAGCACTGGACGGGGACCGCGCCCGTGAGCGGAGGTGAGTTCCTCACAACCCTCATTCCGCATTTTCCGCATTCACGTGACCTCTCGAGAGCATCTGACATGACGGCGGTGTTTCCTTTTAAATTTGGGGCCATTTATTGGACTTCCGTGACCCTAAAATAACTCGGCCCAATTGCAGCCTCTTCGGCCTTACTTCTCTCTCTCTCTCTCTCTCTCTCTCTCTCTCTCTCTATTGGCTCCTCTTCCGTTCCCTCCCTCCCTTCACTTCTACTTAAATATTAACAGTTCTCTAAACTTACTCTTTTATCTCTTACCAATTTGTTCTATGTTCTCTTCGCCGACAAAACCACCCACTGGCAGCCTCTCTCGCTGTAAGGCCTGGAGGAAAATCCCCATCTTTATCATAGTGTGGAATTAAATTCAATGTACCAGTGTTCAAAGTCCCTTCTGCTTCTCCGTCCCTGCTGGTGGCGCCCTGGTTCCCTCCCTCCGTCCTCCACACGAAAAGCTCTCCACTCCCTTTTGACACCCTTCTTCCTGTTCTTCGGGGCCAGGAAGCCCCCAGCCCCTTCTCCATTCTTTTTTTTTCTTTTTCCCTTTCATTTCTCTCACTCCCTTTTCTGTCCCCTTATGGTCTCCAGCGTCCAGAGCTTTCTCTCCCATGGTACTTCTAACTCCTCTTAACTAGTTTCCTTGCTACCATTTTTTACTTGCTCATATATTTTACACAACAACAAATTTAATACTCTTCATGCCTTGCTTTGTACCTGTTCTTTGGTCTGGCCTGGCCACCTACGGGAGGCTCTGGGTGGGCCAGAGCTGAGCCACACTCCCAGGTGGAGACAGAGGATTCCTTAGGTAACCATCCAGCTATGGAAGCTCAATGGAGACGAACCTTGACTTCTCCAGCGATAGGCGTGTGGAAGCGTGAGTCTGGAGGGGTGAGTGGCGACCAGGACACTGTCTGAAGATGCTCAAGAATGTGTGGAGTGTGTGTGCCCCCCACCCAACAGCCCGGAACCGCCCATGACAGGCGGCGGCCTGGTGGCAGCGGGGGCGGACGGCGTCTGTCTTCCCGGAAACCAGCGGGTTGGAGCAGGTGGGCGCTAAGCTTTGGGGAGATACGGCAGCAGACGCTGAAGGTTGATTCATGGACAGATTGGGGCTTGTTGGCAGAAAGCCCAAACTCTGGAGAGGCTGGGCTACATTGGGGTAGCCTGGAAACACCGAGCGTAACACACTTCGGGAACACGTTTGCCAACCGCAGAGCAGGAACTAGAGCAAGGCTGCAGGGCGAGCAAATTAACTCCTGAATGAGGACCACCTCCGCTCCCCCCGCCAAAACCGACTGCCATCGCCGGACAGCTGTCATCTTTTGGAAAGAAGAAGGAAACCAAATCCCATCAAAAATCTTCAGCCCCTCTTCTACTTCTGCGGGATACTATCCAGATCCCTTAGCGGTTCAAAAGGAACCTCCCTCCCTTGCAGAGTGTAGACCCATTCATCTTTTTCATCTAGGATCCCAACCTCTAACTTCCGAGATGCCCTATTTTAGTCCATCCTCTAAGCCCTCAAGTATATAATTTAACTTTTTCACAATCCGTACTCTCTCTGACCTATCCCAACACCTTCCGCCATTAAAGTCGATTCCCAGACCTCTTCCCCAGTGAGGTCTTCCTTGAGCAAACGTTGCTCGTCCTGTCTCCCTCACCTGGACTCCCTTCGAAGCCACCGTCTAATATATTTCTCAATCAAACATGCGTGTCTTATATTAAGGTCTTCATCTGCCTGTTGTTTTGAGCTTATCTTTAACTTCCCGTGTGGTTCCATCTGCCCGTTAGGAAGAAAGATCCCTGAGACCAGGAACCCGACCTCACGCTGGCCTTTGTCTCTCCCACGGCTCTCAAAACAGGGTTGTGTACCTCGCAAGCAGTTGCTAAATATTCGATTTAATTGCCCCTCTTCCCTCTAAAGCCCAAGAGCCAAGAACGTTTTCCGGTCTTCAGGTTTTAGCCGTACATTTCGTGAGTTCCGCTCATTTCGTTACTCGTCTCATAAACGCGTTTGCCATAGTAACAGAATTTCCTGGTGATGCTCAATCTTTAGTAATAAGCACGGACGCAGATTTCTTGGCGGGAGCCAAGAAATACATACACTGACAATTAAAAAGCCAATATGTTGGGGAAATATACCAAATGATTATTTTTCTTTTGTTTTTCCTCTGAGTCTTTATTTAAAGGCCGTTTCCAAAAGATAAATATTGTCACTCATTTAACTGTGTATTTCAAATTGCTTGAGGTTTGGGGCTTTGCTTTTTAAGTGCTTTATGTATATATATGTATACACAAATCCAAGAGCTTGGAGCAATCAAATCGAGTAGGTCTGGCAAGAAGAGCCGTAGATTGATACAAATTTATTTTTCCTTCCTTCGAGATGAGAAGGCCAGGGTGGAACTGGGCTTGGGAGGAGAGGACATCATTAAGGCGACATCATTTTTTAAGTAAACCGCTATGTGGGCGTTAGAGTACCCTATCACGCCTCTGTTCCCCAGACTCTCAGGGGACTTGGTAATTGTTGAGAAGCGGACTTGAGGAGGTGAGCCAGGTGGCAGTCACGGCGATCGGTGAAAGAGCGTTTGGGAGGGTGCCCACGCCTCTGCTGGCAGACACCCCCCTTATTGGAGAAGGGCCTCCCCCTTGTGCTGGGGTTTACATTCCTCCCCACCACGTGAGCCCCCGCGGATCCCCCTGCCCGACCCGCTCGCCGCAGCGTGGCTTCCAAGGCACCTCAGGAAGGGCACCGCATCTCCCGGGCTTGCTTTCAAGCCCCTGCAAGGTCAGACAAGCCAAGTAGCTCTGACCGTCCCTGGAGAAAGCATGGCTTCCAGAGGCTAGGCTTCCTGGGGGGACTTAATTATAACAGGCAGCCCGTGTTCCTTTTGGCTTTTCAAAATAAGCTCAGCGCCTTGCTGGTGGAGAAAAACAAGAACATATTGGCAGATTGATTTCTTTTCGCGTACCGATTTCCGTCATAAACAAAAAGTCCGTGCCGGTCGGAAGCAGAGACAACGCTGGGTACAATGTGCCGCATGTCAGCCTCATATGTCCAGGGCACGCGCCGCATTCAGAAAGGACAGAACCGACCGAGCCGGGAGGGGGGCCGCGACCCCACGTTTCTCCCCCATGTCCTTGTTTCTCATGTCGACACTGAAATTCACAATCGCATTGAAAAGTTCGCCTTTCGCTCATTGCTGGTCCTTTTTCTCACCTCTTCCCTTCCTTCAATGGATTCTGGCTTCCTTCTCCTCCGACCCTGCATTTTTGTTAGTTTTGGTGTCTTTGCAAAGTCAGGTGTTGCACCCTGGGGACCTCATTCGTCCACGGGAACTAGTCTTGGGGAGAAACACGCAAAGCGAGGTCATGCAGAAATGAGAATTTGACTGTTTCGTGCCCACGCCCCCGCCCGCCCAGCCAATCGGACGGTCAGAGCGACGGATTCAAATCACACGATAGGTTCCCACAAGCGTCAGAACAATATTTTTATCCGCGTGCTTGTTGGGATCCAGTGGTTTTGATCACGCGATAGCCACCAGCCTAAACACTTCCGAACACCATTTACACGGCAGCTTCTCCAACTCCAGTCGCTATAAGTGAGTCTGGCTCAGCCTTCTAGGTCAGAAAGTAAGACCCTGAGTCTTCAGACATTTCCAGGCTTTTGCTCTATGCGGAAAACAACTATCTCCGGGGGACGGGGGCCTTGAGAGAACTTCTGTGTCACACCGACAGGGTAAATGGGACCTGGCACCTCGCAGAGCGCCTCAGCCCTAGAATGCGTCCGTCTTTCTAAAGAGGAAGATTTCCTAAAGATATTAAAAATGTAACATGTTCTGCTTGACTTCGCTTTACATCATCTAGAAATTTCTGGAGAAAAATCAATGTATCAGGAACCATAAATTGTCTGTATTGCCTCCACGCAGAAGAACGCCAGTTGTGACAAGACAGTGGAAGCATGTTGGTAGGCCTCGGGAAGTTCCTGGAAGGGTCCTCCCAGGGATCACGTCCCGCAGGGAAATCCTCGGTGGACTGGCCGCCCGGCGCAAGCATGGAACCGCAAGCCCGTGTCTGGTGCTGAGTCAGCCCACCAGCTGAAGCCAGGATTTTTGAAACAGAAGGTACTGGTTTATTTACAGTCTGGAGCATAGGAGGTTCCCAGGTGAGGGCTCGCCCCGGCGTTGGGCTGACATCACGGGGGAGCAGGTGTTGGGGTGCAGCAAGTGGATCCTTCAAACATGCCCCCCCGGAAACAAGCATCTGGTAAAGAAGGCTGCCCAAGTTCCTTGAGACAGGGAATGACGAGACACTGGAAAGGAAATAAAATTAAATCAACTGGGCTACACTAAAGTGTCAGGGAAGAGACGAACAAGCCCCATTTAGAAAGCTTCCCCAGGGGTTCGGGGGCTGGTGGGACACGGGCCCGGCCCATCTGAGACGGAGCGGGGACAGGGCATCCAGGAGCCACAGACATGATAATGAGCAAGGGTAGGTGGGCAGAGCCTGAGGTCTGGCCCCAACGGTGATGGAGGGAGGCACTGAGTTCTCGGGACCCGCTGGACCCGGGGCCAAGGTCGGCACTGCCTTCTGCAGCGGGCTGTCTCACCGACCTGCTAACCTGCTCTAGGGGGAGCTTCAGAGCAGAGGCCCCAGCGCTCCCAGAGCTAGAAGCTGGAGTCCAATGTCGTGTCGCTAGGGTATCGACACGCGTGTCTTCCCAGGATTGAGAATGACAGAAAGATGTTCCCAGCGTTGAAAAGCAAATAGAAGATGCTAAATAAAGTTAAATGCTAAATACAGCTAAATGCTAAATAAATAACACGCTAAATAAAGCTAAATAAGAGAAGTTACTTTCTCCAGTAAACTAAAAAAAGAAAAGAGATTGGAAATGGAGGGCTGAGGGAGATAGGAAGGTCACTCGCCAATCGGACTTCGAAAACATCTGAAACCGATGCCCAGAGCAGGACTCTGTCGCTGCCTGCACCCTGGCCTCACCCCTCCCTCCCATCTCCACCCGGGGCCGGAAACCCAGGAATGCATGCCCTCTCTCTGGTTCGGCCCCTGCAGCCCAGCCCCCCCACCCCTCTCTCCCCCGCCACCACCTCCCTGATGGCCTGGCTGCTACCTTCACGCTGGACTGCCCAGTCCCGCTGCGGCCCCTGGACGGGACCCCGGGGCCTCACCAGAACCTCCACGGCCACCACCCGCCTGCTGTCCTTGGAGCTGCCCACCAGCGTGGACGCCTTTTTAAATGGAAACCCCAGACCTTACTTGCTCCCCTCTGCCCGTTGAGTGAAACCCAGACTCTTCCCCATGGCGCCCGGGCCCCGGCTGAGCTGCCGGCTGCCCCCCTCTTTTCCTGGGCTGCCTGCCAGCCGCACAGTATTCTCTCGTGGTCCCCCTGGCTGGAAGTCCAAAGTCACGGTGTCAGCAGGGCCATGCCCTCCTGCCTCTTCCTGAGTTTGGTGGCGGCAGGGACCCTGGGTGCCCCTGGGCATGTGGCAGTTGGAGCCCCCCCCCCTTTCCCATGGCCGCCTCCCTTCCCTGCGTGTGTGCGTGTGTACGCGCGTGCACCCGTGCATGTGTTGTTCCTGCTTCTTACAGGAGGCCAGCCGCTGATTAGGGCCCCTCCTTACCCACCTGGTCGGAACCTGATGACCTCAGCAATGACCCTGTCTCCAAATAAGGCCACATTCTCAGGTTCCGGATGAACCCGAGTTACTGGGAAACTGTTCAAACAGCACATCGACCCCCCCCACCACCAAATCTCAGAGTCACGTGCAAACCCTCCTCACAGTCCTGGGGTGCACCGGGCCCTTCTCTGTCCCCACTGCCCACTGCCCCCCCTCACAGTGCTTGCAGCCTCCTCCGTCTGGGGTTCTGGCTCCTTCTCATTGCTCAGGTTTTGACTGAAGCGCCCCTTCTTCAGAAAACGTGTCCTTGTCACCTAGTTAAGTGAGTCCTTCTGGTTTTTAATTGATCTTTGATTTGTTATTTTCTCTCCTTCTTCCAACTGGAACGCCGTCTCCTTGGAGGCAGACTGGGGTCTGTCTCATCGGGCAGCGGGCCCAGGGCCAGAGGGAGGAGCTCGCCGACGTAAGCCGCTGCCACCTGGGTCTCCTGCTCAGCCCAGCCTTCGATGTCACTGCAGCCCGTGCGTGGCCCCAGAGTCCCGGGGCCATCCCCCTGCGCCAGTGACCCTCGGATGTTTTCCACGACTGCCCCTTCCAGACCTTTCAGACGTTTCTTTCTTCATCACTTCCCGTAAACTTTCTATGTCCCAGACACACTGTATACCTGCGTGTCCTGCGGCCATTTGAAGGCTAACGGACTGCTTGGTCTAGCCAAGGGCCTGGGGCCGCCAAGGATCTGCATTCACCTCCTGAAGGGGATATCGCGCTGCTGAGAACGCATTTGCGCGAAGCCCAGGACGCTCCCGCCCGTTTTTAAGAAGAGGTACCTGGAGAGCGAGCGGCTCTGGCTTTAGAAATCTTTTTGCGATCTCTTAACACAAGGGCATCCCAACCTTGAAACTCTGAGGACAGGCGGGTTTTGAAAGGTGCCGGTCTCCCGTGGAGGTCAGCGGGGACTGAGCGAGGGAGGCGACAGGGCAGGAAATGTGATGTCGAATCGACCGGCGACAAGCATTGCCGGGGTCCGCACCTTACGTGGACGGGACCCTCCTCACCCCGGGCACTGGGACAACACCCAAGTGTCTTCGGGGTTAGGAGGAGTAGAGAGAATACACATTATTTTCCATCACGAACAGAGGCTGGGGTGCAGGAGCACCCCGCACCCCGGGAGGAGGGGCCCTGCCTTCTGCAGAGGCGGGTCCTGCTGGGCCGGACCCCGAAGGACAGCAGCCCGCAGCCGGCCCCGCGCAGCCTACCTTCCGTCCCTGCCTCTCGAGACGCATCCGGCACCAGCGCGCGCGAGCCGGCCAGGTGCCGGCTGTAACCACGAGCATATGTCCGGGAGCAGGTACAGGCGCGGCCTCTGAGCATTAACCAGAGCCGGCAGCCTTCTGTGCGGGCCAGACGCGGCCCTCGAGGCTCCCCCTGCGTGCGGCTCGCGCGCCCCGCGGGGCTAGAGGAAGGCTCAGCCTTGTGTCCCCCGCCACCCTTCCCTGCCCCGAGACAAGCCTCCCCAGCACGCGCCCCGTGCAGGTGCACGAACCCAAGCAGGTGCAGTTGGCCTCCCTCCTGCACCCCAACGGCTCCCTGGGGTGGGGGGGCAGACCCCCCTCAGGCAGTCCCCGGCAGGAAGCGGGGCTCTGGACTGTCTTGTCTGGCCAGGCCTCTCCCATCATGAAGACGCAGCCCCGCCTGCGTGCCACATTGGCCCCTTTAGGCCGCGCTCATCGGACTGTGTTTACCCTCGACGAAGATGAGCAGACCTCACACGACTCTTGCAGGATTGGGCTTTCCTTCCTCCTTCGACTGGCGCGAATCCAGCGAGCAGGGCGGCCCCTTCGTGATGCTCGGTCGGAAGAAAGAGGAGGTACCGAACCCTCCCAAGACAGCGCCCAGGGTGGGGGGAACCCGCCTGCCAGGGCCCGGCCTTCAGCACCCGCTGCTCTGTCCGTCTTTCCGGCATGGTGTTCACACCTCCCAGCGGGGCGCGGCGGATGGGTAGTGCTTGCTGGGGGAGGGAAGGAATGGCTGAAGCCTCAGAACTGACCCTGTGTTATCCCCAGTGAGCTCGAGGCCTGACAGTTTGTAACTTTTTGCTTTCTTTTATGAAAAACAGAAGTGGCAACATTGGCGAAGAGCTGAGGGTTGGGCTTTAAGAGCTGTACTTACCGCATTCTCATAGCGGCTGTGTGAGGAAGGCGAGCAAACATTACAGCTCATTAACAGGAAATAAACGGTGACCTTTGGAGTCTCGTCCCTTCATTTACTCACCAGCGGGCTCAAGAGCAGAGAGTATAGGAGCGAACGAGCCAGGCGAGGCCGGCCTGTGCGATGCCGGGTCTCTGGTGGTGCAGGGGTGAGGTTGCAGAGGCAGGCTGGGGCCCGGGAGGGCCTCGTTTCCGCCCTGGGGGTGGGACTCGCCCACCGCCTGGCGCCTTGCACCACATTCCGAGGTGACAGGGATGGGCCCGCGGAGTGCCCTGCTGCATGAACGCCGGGATCCTGGGATTGGGAGAATGTCTCGAATATAGTTACTTATTGACACGTGTGAGATATAAAGCCATAAATTCCATTTTCCCAAATGCCATTTCTACAGCGAGAGTCAGCCAACTGTTTCTAAATAGGTCCAAATAATAAATGAAATTTCCGGTTTTGCGGGCCATACAGTCTCTCTCTCAATTATCCATTTGGCTTTTGTAGCTTGAAAGCGGCCATAAACAAGGCATAAACCAATGGTCGTGACTGTGTTCTAATAAAGCTTTCTTTCCAGAAGCAGGCGGCTGGCTGTATCAGGGCACAGACCACAGGTGGCTCACTCTTGGTTTACAGGGTTGAAACCAACCCCCACAGTCAGCAAAGGGTTTCATGAAACAGGACTCAGAAGAACTGATATAGTACATACGATGAGTGCCTTTCTAAATGTAGCCTCTACAGTAGAATTTTACCTTTATTTTAATATTTATTTTTATTGAGAGACAGAGAGAGCCAGAGCATGAGCAAGGGAGGGGCAGAGAAAGAGGGAGACACAGAATCTGAAGCAGGCTCCAGGCTCCGAGCTGTCAGCACAGAGCCTGACAAGGGGCTCGAACTCACGAACTGCAAGATCATGACCTGAGCCGAAGCCTGATGCTTAACCAACTGAGCCCCCTAGGCGCCCCTACAGTAGAATTTTAAACCACAGGTTTTCATTCTGAGGCATAGAGTTTTTGAATCCCTTAAAAACCATATGAAAATTTTGTGTGACTCATTTTCTAGGGACCCAATCCTTAATTGCTAGGATGTTCCCAAAGTATTCAAAACTAATAATAAAGACTAAAACCATGGACTTAAGAGCAAACATCAGTCTCAAAGGGACAATTAATTTCCAGTTTCCTTTCTATTAACGATCGTGTCATTGAACCATTAGTAACGCCATTTTTTGACTTTCCCGTATCAGATTCCTGGACCCAAAAAACTTCACGGACGAGTCAAGGGATGGAGAAAGCAAGCAGTCTTTAGTCACAGAGCAAAGCCGTCACTTCCTCCTTCCGTAATGTCAACTCTGTTTAGCTCTGCCCATAAACCACAATTCTCTCAGGGTCTCATGGGACCCGGGGGAGTTCCCAGGAGGATGGGTTCCCTCAGACAGGCCCAGCAGGAAGAAAAACCAGATTACTCGCAGGTAGGGAGACGTTCTTAGAAATTCCGTTTAGTACTTCTTTTTTTTTTCCTTTACCAAATATGCCAAAAGCCACACTTTGTAACTCTGGGAAATTCATTTTCCTCAGCTGTGCAGAGGAGTCTCTAATCCCCAAACTGTGACTTCTACGGACGATAACTAGGGAATTAAAAACGTACAGAAAAAAAAAAATAAGAAACAAAGACAAAACCCAACATCGTGCACATGGTTACCTCAACAGGAAAAATTAAAAAAAAAAAAATCAAGGGCTAGCTGAATGTCAAAGAGTCTCCAAATGGAGGAAGGACTGAAGGCCAACAAGTGAAGATTTTCAAAGAATTCATATATAAAACTTAATTAAAAGCCACATGTATTTCGATTTGTCACAAAAATAGAAACAGGGTTAAGGAATCCATATCTCAAAAAAAAAAAAAAAAAAGAATCTGTATCTCGAAAATGTGTAAAAATGTAAAGATGAACAAACTCAGAATAACCAACACAATATGCAGAAGAAAAGTTGGAAGACTGACACTAACTTCAAGACTTGTTGCAGAGCCCCAGGGGTCACGGCAGTGTGGCATTGGCGACGGAATCGACAAACAGAGCAGTGGGACAAAGAGAGAGCCCAGAAGGAGACGCTCACAACTACAGCCAAGTGATCTTTGTCAAAGAAGAAAAGGCAAATCGACAAAAATAGGGTAGTCTTTTCAACAAACGGTACAGGAACAACTGGACGTCCACATGCAAAAAAGAAAAAAAAAAAGAATCTAGACCCTTACTTTATACCCTTCGCAGAAATTTCCTCACAACAGAGCACCGAACTAAATGCAAAAGGGGAAACTATAAAGTTCCCAGAAGGTGACATAGGAGCGACTCCAGATTATTTGCTTTTGGCGATGACTGTTTTCTTTAAAAAAAAAATAATGTTTATTTATTTCTGAGAGAGAGAAAGAGACAGAGTGCGAGTGGGGGAGAGGAAGAGAGAGAGGGAGACACAGAATTTGAAACAGGCGCCAGACTCTGAGCTGCCGGCGCAGAGCCCAACGCGGGGCTTGAACCCACAAACTGTGAGATCATGACCTGAGCTGAAGTCGGATGCTTAACCAACTGAGCCCCCCAGGGGCCCCAGATGATGATTGTTTAGACACAACATCAAAAGCACGATGCATGAAAGAAATAATGGACAAGCTGGATTTCATTAAAACTAAACTTTTCTTCTCTAGAAAAGCACCGTCAAGAGGGTAAGAGAGCCATGGCAGATTGTGAGAAGGTATTTGCAAAAGACATGTCTGACGAAGGGCTGGTATCGAAAATATACAAAGAACTCTTAAAATCCAATTAGAAAATGAACTGCCCAACATAACCAAAGGACAAAAGACCCGAACCAACTCCTTGCTGAAGATATACAGGGGAAATAAACATATGAAAGGATGTTCGACACCATGCATCATCAGAGAACTGCAAATTAAAACAAGGAGAAAGCCACCGCGCCCCTGTGAGAACGGCCCACATTCAGAACACTGACATCACCAGACCTGGGGAGGAGGTGGAGCCACGGGAACTCTCGTCCGTGGCCGGTGGGAAGGCAAAATGGCACAGCCACTTTGGAAGATGGTTTGACAGTTTGCTATAAAACTAAACATACTCTTGCCACGCCACAAAGTAATCATGCTCCTTGGTGTTAACCCCGATGAGATGAAAAGTCACATTCGTGCAAAAACCTACAGCAACTTATTCTTAATTGCCCAAATGTGGAAGCAACCAAGGTGTCCTTCGGTTGGATAAATAAACTGTGGTCCTTCCAGACAATGGACTATTATTCAGTTCCAAAAAAAAAAAAAAAAAGTGCTCTATTAAGACACAGGAAGACAAGGAGGAAACTTAAGTGTGCATTCCCTAGTGAAAGAAGACAATTTGGAAACTCTATACCTATATGATTGCAACTATGGCATGGCATTCTGGAAAAAGGCAAAACCACGGAGGCAGTAAAGACACCAACGGTTGCTGGCGATTGGGAAGTCGGGGGATGGGGACGAGTAGGCGGAGCACAGAGGATTTTTAGGGCAGTGAAGCGACTCTGTCTGATACTGTAATGATGGAGACATGTCATTAGACCTTTGTCGAAACCCGTTGATGTACTACACCAAGGCTGGCCCCTAATGAAAACTGTGGACTTTGGGTGACTATGATGGGTCAATGTGGACTCATCAAAAATAACGAATGCATCATTCTGGTGGAGGCTGCTGATGGCCGGTGTGCTTAGTCAGGATTCCCCAGAGGAACAAGACCCACAGAGACCACTAGAATGTGCGTCCATACAGATACAGAACCGATCCGGAGGTATAGATGGATTTATTGTAAGGAATTGGCTCACATGATTATAGAAGTTGACAAACACGGGATCCGCAGTCTACAGGCCAGAGACCCGGGAGAGCAGACGCCATACATCCAGTCCAAAGGACGGCAGGCTTGAGACCCAGGAGACGCCAGTATCCCTGTTCGAAAGCAGTCAGGCCGAAGGGGTTCTCTCCCGCTCGCGAGAAGACCAGCCGCGGTTCTAGACAAGCCTTCAACTGACAGGGCGAGGCCCACACATTCTGCCGGGCAGTCGGTTTCCTCGGGGTACTGATTTAATTGTTCATCTCATCCTACAACACCCTCACAGAAATCCCCCAAATAACGCTTGACCAAAGATCTGGACACTCTGCGGCCCAGGCAAGCCTGGCACACGACACGGGTCATCGGGTTGAGGCAATCGGGTTTGTGAGGGTGCGAAGCACCTGGGAACTGTTTGTGCCTTCCGCTCAATTCCTCTGTTAACCAAAAACTGCTCTCAAAGGTACAGTCTGTATTTTTTTAAAGTTTGTTTCTTTGTTTTGAGAGAGGGAGAGAGAGCAAGTGTGAGTGGGAGAGGAGCAGAGAGAGAGGGAGAGAGAGAGAATCCCAAGCAGGCTCAGCCCCATCAGCGGGGGTCCATTATGGGACTCAAACCCGTGAACCGTGAGATCATGACCCGTGCCGAACCCACGAGTCGGACACTAAACTGACTGAGCCAGGTGCCCCTAATATCTGTATTTTTCTTTTAAAGATGAATAACGCAGAATGAACAGCACACTTTTCAAAGAAGGAACCTCCAGCTGTATGAAGGGAAAGTGAATCTCACAAAAACAAAGGACTTAATTAGCTAGATTCGCCAGACCCTTGTTCAAAAGTGCCCCCCCCCCAGAAGAGGTATTAGCTCATACCCTTATCACATGACCATAATCCTAAATCAGTCATTTAAATGTCCATGATGATTATTCTATTCGTATCATGGATGAGGGGTGCCGGTGTAGATAAAAGCGGACAGAAAAATCCCCAGTCAAGACCATTTTTTCACCTCCCGTGTAGACAGTAGGAGGCGACCCACTCAGAGGCCCGTACTTCGGCACAGAGCCTGCTCGCTCCGGGGCGTACAAAGGCCCTAAAAGCTTTGTTAACGATGAGAGAAGGTAGGTTTTAGTGCCGTTACAGTCGGATCATAGCTCAGTAGACTCAGAGGCTGGCAAACTATTCCCTCGGGCTCAAATACGGCCCCCCACATGTTTCTGCAAATAAAGTCTTCTTGAAATAGTGCTATTGCCCATTCGTTTCCTCGTTGTCTACTGGCGCTTTTGTACGACGGCCACTACAACCCACAGCATCTGGACCCAAATCCTCCTCTCAGATTGACCGTAAGGTTGGCCCTTGGCAGAATAATCCTGCCAACTCCTGATAAAGTTCATCAGCTGTTATTTTTTACGGGGCCACTTTTCCTCTCTTAATTTTATGAGAAAAAAGAAGCAACCTGTTCTAAAGGCCACGTGGCCTCGCACGGGATCCCAGACAGAAAAGGAACATGAACTGAAAGCCAGGTGAAGTCTGAATAAAGTCTGCATAGCTACGTTGGAAGTAATAGAGCGATGTTAATTTCAGGGTCTTCACAAAGGTACCGTGGTTACTTACAGTGTTACCGTGAGGGGTTTCTCTGTACTATCCATGCAACTGTGCTGAAATTCTAAAATGACTCCAAGATTAAAAAAAAAAATTTAAAGAAAAGGTCTCAGCTGATAGATATTCAACGTAAGCATTCAGAACGTAAAATTAAGTCTGTCTCCAAACACAGTAGCAATGTGGTTATGAGCCATCCATTCATTTATTCAATAAACATGTCAGAACTTGCACCAGTGACCCAAAAAAAGCCTCTTTTACGTAAATCTAGATAAACATCAGCATGCTTCCCTAATTTTGCTAATTTCATCCAAGCTAAATGTTGGAACCTGTAAGAACATTCCCGACACACGTAATGATGTCAAAAGTAAAGGAAGCATAGGGCGTCTGGGTGGCTGTCGATTGAGCGTCCGACTTCGGCTCAGGTCATGATCCTACGGTTTGTGGGATCGAGCCCCGCGTGGGGCTGTGTGCTGACAGCTCGGAGCCTGCTTTGGATTCTCTCTCTCTGCCCCGCCCCACCCCCCAAAATAAATAAATAAACTTTCCGTGTGTGTGTTTTCAGTAAAGGAAGAAGAATGCAAGATTCTTCCAAGGGCATTACGGACAGGTAAGCGGAGGTCTAAATAGGTGGGTAACAGTTCATTCAGAGACTGAGCCCATAAAGGGTTTTATTTTTAATCTTCCCAGAGGAAGATTTAAAAAAAAAAAAAAACAAGAAGTATGAAAGGAATACTTCCTTAAAGTATTTATGAGAGGAGAAGTTAAAAGACATCTTTGAACATCTGCTCCTCACACGGGTAGCAGGTTTACTCCATCAGACGCCTTCCAGACCGGGGCACCGGGAAGGCATTAACCTAGAGTCAGCCCAAATCTCTGAGGCTCGGCGACCAGTCTGGGTTTCGGCTGCTTTGTGACACCAGGTCGGGGAGAACGTGTTCCTACCTCGGACGGAAAGATCGCGCTGCGTTCAGACGGCGTTCTGGATGCCTGGGAGCCAGATACTTCAAAAGGCGGCAGCGGGAAGGGAACTAGGGACTGGAGGCCGACGGAACAGAGGAGGAACACCCGCCCCCAAAGCGGTCAGGCGGAGGCAGCCCCGGCCAACGCGAGGATGGGGGAACAGAGGCTGTGGGAGCAGACTCTGCAAAGTCCCGGGGGTTTGTTTCCATTCTCTCAATGACACAAAGAAGGAGGATACTCCTCCCCTTTTCTCACTAAGGAAACGTCCACACTCGTGGGCTTGAGCACGGCAGGCCGTGGCTGATCGGCCGCGTCCCCTTCCAAGGACCAACTGCTCTGAAGAGCTGGTCACCACTCGCTGAGGTCGAGGCCATCTGGTAGACCCCGCAGGAACCACACACATCTGCCCCTCCTGTCTCCGTCTCACTTCCTCCCCCTGCAAGTTGAAGGGCCCAGAGGACCAACACCAGCGCCCCTTCGGCCCTAAGATTCCAGGCACCGCGGGGGTCCAGTGACCTCCAGCACACAGATGCTCCCTCTGACCCCATTAGGGCGTCTCTGCCAGCACTGGTTCCTGCTCAGGTATTTGGGGGGCATGCGTCCTTGGGGGGCGTGGGGTGCTCTTCAAGACCCCGCCTTCGGGAACTACAGCTATAGTAGCCACCGCGATTCGGGAGAGGCACCTGTGGGGTCTCCTGGAAGGAGTCTGGGGGGAAATGGCGTTGTTTGGATTGTACTTCCTGCCATCCAGTCGGTCAAGGCTTTCCTCTCCCAAGCTGGAAATGAAGCGTTTCCTTATCGCCGAGGGCCTGAGACAGGGGGTCACAAGTCCCAGCGCGGAAAGTCATTCAGCGGCACGTGGCTGACCCCAGACAACACCGACTGCGTGCGACAGGCCACAAGCCTTCCCTAATTTGACCCCCGCATTGACTCTGTGATGAGGAGAGTGCTGTGACCCCAGCCCGAGGCAGGAGGGAACCGACTCTCAGGGGAAGTAACTTCTCCTGGCTCATTCCTCTAAAAAGCGCCTCAGACTCACGGAGTCAGACCCCAAGGTCCACACTCGTGACCGCCAACACCCCCCCGGAACCCAAACACGAGGAGAGTGAATGGCCACAGTGAGTGTCCGGAAGGGGCCTACCCAGCTAAACGACAGTTTTACCTTCCTCCTCAGAAATGGGATTGGGACTAGGGTGGGGGTAGGGGTGTATTCAGTACCACCCTCGAAGCCGAGGCCCGGGTTCCACCCTCGGGTGTGGTCGCTAGCCAACTGGCCCGTCTCGGAGCAGGCAGCTCTGAGCCCGGGGTGTGTCCTCATGACTTGACCTCACGAACCGCCAGCCATTTGGAAACCGGGACTAAAAAAAAAACACTCTATAATTCCCAATGACAAGCAAAACCATGAGATTTGGGGGCCCCCCGGGGGGCTCATTCGGTTAAGCGTCCGACTTCAGCTCAGGTCATGATCTCAAGGTCTGTGAGTTCAAGCCCCACATCGGGCTCTGTGCTGACAGCTCAGAGCCTGGAGCCTGCTTTGGATCCTGGGTCTCCTTCTCTCTCTGTCCTGCCCCTACTCGTGCTCTCTCTGTCTCTCTCTCTCAAAAATAATAAACATTAAAAAAAAAAACTCACAGGAGGTTTGGTGATGGAGCTACATCTAAAGTCAAAATGGTTCTTCTTGTTAGACAAAACTAACAATTTTTTCTATTCAGTTATAGGTATGTACGTGCATCTGCACTTTCTGTGGTTCTCATTTAATCGACTTTTCTGGGTCTGCGATGGTAATACTGTATATTATTCACAGAAGTGCTTTTCCTGTGCTGGCCTTATATGACCACATTGCGATTTTTTTTATTAATATCTTCAGAACCTAAGAAAACAAACTCTACGGCTGCTTCACTAAACGTGGCTGTCTTCTCAAATTACATCCTGTACGTTTGGATTTTTCTCCCTAGTACATGCTTACCTGCACCCTATACCAGGTCTGTCATCAAACATAGGCTTTTGTTTAGGAATTTCAGGTACTTAGAAATTTTTGTTTTTGAAAATTACTGCAGTTTAATTCATTAATTTCAAAAAAAAATTTCTAATTTTTTTTACGGAACGCTTCACAAATTTGTACCCCATCCTCGTGCAGGGGCCGCACTCATCTCTATATCTTTCTGATTTTAGCGTATGTGCTGCTGAAGCAAGTACTAGGTAACACATTTCGAAGTTTCACGCTTCATCTTAAACTAGTGTCAAAAGTCAGACTCCTCTGAGATCTGAAATTTCCAATCAGGCAGACTGATCTTCAGTGATGACATACACACCGAAGGCACCCAACCGTTCTCATCTACTACAATGGTCATCCGATGCAACTTTAAATGATCGTTTTATACAATTTCACCCAGTGTATCCGGTTGAGCGAAAACCAGAAAACTTTGCAAATACCTCGTTGAGAATGAATGAGACATCCCGGGGTCCCATGCTCTGCGTTTGCGTAAGCAGGTTTTCCTGCGCGCGTCCCAGTGGAACTGCAATGACACGCTGCCGAGCACGGAGAGTGAAAGCCGCAATTCGGTTGCATCTCAGAACTGGCAGGAGTTCTGGTCCAAGGAAGTGGTCTGATGACAGCAGTGTTGTAAGACCGTCCGTGGTGAGTTCTCTTAAGACACAGTGTTCTGTTCTTGTCACTTCCTGTTCACCCAAATGTAGCTTTTGCAATGAGAACGAGAATGGAGGCAGCAAGTTACGAAAATAATTCGTGAGAGCCACCGCCGACAAGTAACCATATATGTGTGGAGGGAGGATAAGAACGCACCTTCTCCAAGATGTGCTGTGCTGACCGAGGGTTAGAGGGTCGCTGGGGCTCTGTGTGGGGGCACGTGGGCGCCTGCGCTGAGTGTGGGTGCGCGTGTACGTGCGTGTTTCTTCATTCACGGAAGACGAGCCGGGAAGTGTCCATTGATTTGCACTGAACGGGCTTGAACTTGGACACGCTGGAATTGTATGATAGGCGTCCCCAGAGGTTTTGGAGGAAATGAACTAGCACCCCGTTTCCAGTTAGAGTGGAATGAACTCTGTAATTGAGTCTGGCACAGACACTCGGCGAGCTGGGGGGTTTGATAGATGGTGTTTTGTGAGCTGAGCCAGGCTGGAGTTTCACCATAAGTGACATGCTCGTTCTCCATGTCAGGGGAAGAGTTAAATTCTAGAGCAAGGATGTCTTCATTTCTCTCTTTCTCCTCCTCTTCCTCCTGAATTTAGAAACAGCATGCAATAGAATCAGAAGCAGGGATTTCTCAATGAATTCTCGCGAAGCAGTGCTGGCCGACAGGAAGAAAGCACGCATGGGGGATGGGAGGGTGGGAACGACTCCCAGAGGGACCCTGCAGAAACTTCCAGGGTGTATTCTGAGGCGTCACCACTCAGCCATGCGGGCCTTCCAAACGACCCCTTCAAGGGTCCACTCAGGACCGCTGGACCCCAGGCTAGAGAGAGCAGCGTGAGAATCGGGGGTATCACAGATGGCCGGTGGGCCCCGGGGACCCAGGTGGGCTCTGGGACGCCAGGCTTGGTGCGCGGGAACCTCTGCACAGTAAGTCAGAAGAGCTGCTCACAGAACGGTCAAGACCGCACACTTGGCTCAGACTGAGCTCTGCAGTGTGACTCTTGGCTGCTCCCACGGAAAGAGCTGGGTAAATTTTGACCCTTCTAGAACTTACCTCATTTATAAAAGGGGGATAAACATAGCAATTGTTGTGAGGAAAACAAAAGGAATTGAATGGAAAAGCTTAGGGCAGAGCTGAGCACTCATGAAAACTAACGGAGTGGCTTTAGATGGGCCGTGCATTCCACCTAAACCTCTCAGGAGGAATCAGGGCCCCAGAGCTTTGTCAGCCGGGGGGCCGGAGGGGAAGAAGAGGGCGAGGTGGATGGTGGGGGGGGTGTCCTCTGTGGCAGAAGGCAGGAGGTGGCAGGTCACCACAGACGTCTGCTCAGAAACCTAGAGTTCATCGGAGAAACCCAGACTTCTCCAAAATCCAGAGAGGACAGGGGAGTTGGTTGTTCCCCAAGCACTGAAACTTTCTCTTCTGCATTTTCTATTATTTTTTAAAATTTATTTATTTAAATCCAAGTTAGCTAACGTACAGTGTAGCAGTGGTTTCAGGGGTAGAGCCCAGTGATTCATCTCTTTTATCCGACACCCAGTGCTCAGCCCAACAGGTGCCCTCCTCAGCGCCCGTCACCCATCCAGCCCATCCCCCACCCACCTGCCCTCCAGCAGCCCTCAGTTTGTTCTCGGTGTTTAAGAGTCTCTTAGGGTTGGTCTCCCTCTGTTTTTATGTTATCTTTGCATTTTCTGTTAGACCGTGGGGGTCGAAGTGTGTCTAGAGAGACTTCCGCTAATCCAGACTAGAGGAAGTAGACGCTGGGCTAGAGGTAAAATTCCCTTTGCCCTTGCGTCCCGTCTTTGCTGGGTTTGATCTGATAGCCCTGAGCCCCACGTGAGCTGCACGGAAGCTCACGACCACGGAGCATACGCCCTCCGCAAGTTCAGCTGCCCCGTGTCTTATAAGGCCTCCCTTCGAGGCCACTGCCTCGCCTGGCGGGATCTTTGGGTCCCCTAACCCCCACCAGGTGCGACGGTAACCTCTCCTCTTGTGCTCCTTCTCTCTCCTTCCCGCTCTCCCATCTTCGTAGGAAAAGCACGCAGGACGGTTGGCTGTCCACGTTTACCGGTGACAACCAGCAAAAGCCTTTGTCCCGCTGTGTCATCGGATCCGAGAGGCGACTGAGCCTCAGGCTGGCCACCCATGCCAGAAGCTGTCCGGCAGTCAGCATCCACAGGCCGCGCTCGCACTGGGTCCTGAGTCTCAGCTTTTCGAGGCTAAGCTCGGGTTTGTATTTTCAAAAGAACTGGGCCCCATGAAAGCATTGATGTTAAAGATGAAATTATTTAAGGTGACAAAGGAACGAGTCTCGGGAGATTGAGAGGGAAGCAGGCAGGGCTTGGCACGCTTCCTTTATTCTCTCTTCTCTTAACCCCCCGCACCAAAGAACGCAAACGAAAGCTTTTCCGTGGGTATTTATGGGCACCTAACTCAGTCGGCAATATCGGTACGTCCCCCACGCGGCGGTATATACTCGCTTACCGGGATAGACTGGGTTAAAAGCTGCCCGTCTTTCTGGATGGGCTCTTGCAAGCTGACAGATTCAGAAATCCTACAGGCAAATCTTCCCAGAGCAAACACGTTTTCTCTCGAGCAGCGCTGTCACGGGAGGGAGTGTACTCTGGGACCAGTGCCCGCACATTTCAGCTATGAGTTTAGAACATCATTTTAAAACAAATATATATATATGTATATACACATATATATGTGTATGGTGTATGTGTGTGTGTGTGTGTGTGTGTGTATACATTCACTTCAGCTCAATTTTGATTTGGGGAATGGCTTGCCAACAGCAGGGAAAAAGTCACAAGCGGATCTGGTAGTCGTCCCTGATGAAGGCTGGCGCAGATAAACACATCCGCTCGCGACGACGGGCTCCGGAAATGTGGCATCCCTGCCTGAAAACGAGGGCAGTCGCGGCTCTGAAGCCTCGCTCACTAGTCTCGGACGATGGACCTCCAAAGCATACTGAGCGTTTAACCTTTTCAGCAAAGGGCATGTGAAAAAGTCAAATTCCAGACAAAATGGAGAGAATCTAATAAATAGACTTGGATCTGTTCCCAAGCCATCAGTCCATTCTGGAGCTCGAATATCAACCATCTTGGCTGCAAAGCAGACACTGCAGTCCCGAGCCCGCCGGGGGGGGCTGCGGTTTGCAGGTAAATTGTGGGACCAGCAGAGCAGTTGCCCAGGCGTTCATCCAACTCAAGTACGGAACCGAACGATTCGGTGTAAATACAGGAAGGGTGCACGAGGTTTCTACATACCCATAACCTGCCGCCTTTTAGCATGCTGGACCCCCAAGCAAGACGAAACTATAATATTTTTAATTTTTTAGTGTTTATGTTTGGGAGAGAGAGTGTGTGCAAGCAGGGGAGGGGCAGAGAGAGAGAGGGAGACACAGAATCTGAAGCAGGCTCCAGGCTCTGAGGTGTCAGCACAGATCCTGACTCGAATTCACGAGCCGTGAGATCATGACCTGAGCCGAAGTCGGATGCTCAACCAACTGAGCTACCTGGGTGCCCCAACTATAATTCTTTCAAATTTACCTAATGTGTATATGTCTCTGCCTCTCTCTCTCTCTCTATCTATCTATCTATATAAATCTATATATATATATAGATGGATATATATATACATATAACCAAATATATATATATACACATATGTATATGTGTGTGTGTATATATATATATATATATATACCCAAATAACAAAGGTCAAGAATGTACCAAAAATTTAAAGGAGTGATCTTACAGAGCTAATTTAAATAGTCTTGGGGTGGCCGGGTGACTCAGTCAGGTAAGTGTCTGACTCTTGGTTTCAGCTCAGGTCATGACCTCATGGTTGGTTCAAGCCCCACGTCCAGCTCTATGCTAACAGTGTGGGTCCTGTTTGGGATTCTCTCCCCCTCTCTCTGACCCTCTCCTGCTCGTGCTCGTGAGCTCTCTCTCTCAAAAATAAGTAAATAGTCATTTAAAATACTTTTATATATGGAGGCACCTGGATGACTCAGTTGGTTAAGTGTCTGACTCTTGATTTCGGCTCAGATCATGATCTCACGGTTCATGGGTTTGAGCCCCACATCAGGCTCCCTGCTGGCAACATACAGCCTGCTTAGGATTCTCTGTCTCCCTCTCTCTCTCTCTCTCCCCCTCTCTCTCTCTCGAAAATAAACATTAAATTTTTTTTCAATAAAACAGTCTTATAGAATCGTAGGGAATTACTAAAATAAATAGAGTCCACAATTAAATATCGCTGAGTCACCAAAACAGTGTTGGACACAGTATTTGATGAGGGAAAAGATGTTCCCAAATGGTATTAAGCGAAGATAAGAAAATCAGGTCGCAAAGTATGATTGTCTTTTTATAAAAACAGGTGTGCGGAACACTGGACGAATAATCACAGGACACTTAGCTGCGATTGTCCCCGGGCAGGGGACTTACGGGATGTTTGTTCCTTCCTTTAGGTTTCTGCATTCTGTGCTATATTTATGTTGTCTCTAAGTGACTTTTTTTGTAAGAAGAATGGTCCGAGTCCTAGAGGAGCGTCAGTGTGCCGTCAGGGCGGGTGCGGGGCGGAGGCGGCTTCCTCCCGGGACCGCGGCTGGAGATTTCCCAGGGAGCCTCTGAAAAAAGAACAAGTTGCAGAAGCTAAAGCGAAGGGGCTCCTGGGAGGAGGCGCCGATGCGGTGCAATCCCCGCCTCCGGGCAGGGCCCCGTCCTGGACCCCGGCTCTCCGGGGCCCCTCGCTTACACCCAGCAGAGGGGGGCAGATGACAGATAAATTCTTCCACAAAGTGTGGTTCCCAGACGCGGGTTTCCCAGCTCCGTGAACTAACATGGGGTGACGGGCAGAGAATAAAGAGAAAAATGAGGGTGGCCAGTTAAGGACAGTTTTCAAAATAACGATTCCCTCCACCCTTCTGGCCGAACCCTCCCATCGCCTCGTTAAAAACGATGCTTTTTAGTATGAAGGAAGCTGGGAAGGACATCGTCTCAGAATAAAGAACAGCCCTTGCCAAGCGGGCTCCTCGGACCTCTCGCCTGTGGTTCCGTCAACCTCAAAGTCTGGGGAAGGCCTCGTCTTCCCGTCTCGCCTGGGTGAGTGGGCGTTTCCCGACGCAGGGACAGGACACCAGACAGGACGACGCTGCTGCGTAAGTGTGAGTGGGGCCTGCGTGGGGTCGGACTGCGTCCCCCCAAAGCACACGTCCACCCAGAACCTCAGGGGTGACCTTATTTGGAGAAGGGGTGTTTGCAGATGGAACATGAGAACCAGGTCGCGTCGGGGTGCGTCCTCGCCCAGCGCCTGGGTCTGCGTCGGAAGACGAGAGAGTGCGGGGGTGCAGAGAGAGAGCGGGCACGTGAGGAGGGCGGCAGAGGCTGCAGGGGTGCGTCTGCCAGCCGGGGAGGGGGAGGCTTGCCCAGCAGAAGCTCAGACGCGGGCCTGCGCAGACCCTCCCTGAGTCCGCCAACGCTTCGATGCTGGACTTCGGGCCTCCGGAGCCTAAGGGGCGCGCTGTCGGGCAGCCCCAGGGGACTCGTAGGGGGAACTGTAAGGGCAGATCCTTCCATGGGCGCTGAAGATGTGGGGCCACAGAGAAGCTCCGTAGAGATGGGACTTTTATGTGCACCTTGAGAGAACAATCTCCTCCATCAGCCAAAGGGGGAGATCAAGGGTCTGGGTGGGGGGAATTCGGGCTCGGAAGCCGTATGCGCCTGGCCCAGGAGAGCGCAGGGGCCTGCCTGGTTGACAGCCTGCCAAGACATCGCGGCAGGGGGGTGCCCCCCGGGGGAGCGGCCGGTGCTGACCCCGGGTCCTCAGCCTCCATCCCGCAGCCAGCGGAGACCCCGGGACGCTCTGCACTTCCTACCAGAAGCGAAAGGTTTTAACAAAACTTCCTAAAGGTGGAGAAACGGTCAGGTCATCTGGGCGACTCTTCTCTTGAAGAACCCTGACTGTTGGAGATGGCCCGTCCCGTCCAAGTGGGAGCTCTTTCCAAGGGAAACGCATGCAGCGCTCCCGGCCTAGCGTGCATGACGGCAGATGGGCCACTCGGATCCCACGATTACTCTTGGGAGGCCCGGGGTCAGGCCCCCACCCTTAATTTCCTCATTCCCAAACCGGGGTCCTCACCGTCGTACGTAATCACACCAAACTCTGGGGCTCGACCGCGACATCGAAGGAAATTATGTATCTGCAGCCCCGCGCCCAGAACGCACTCGGTAAACGCTAACTGGTCCCACTTGTATTATTCTTTCTATGTTTACGAGATAGATTATTTGATAGGGAAGGAACACCTGTGGTAGGAAACTGATTGGAAACATTTATGACACATTTTACCCAAGAATAACTTGCTGCGGTCCTGAAATGATATATAATTCAGATTCCTTAGTGGGGGGTTCTTGTGTTACCACAGCCCGCCTGGGGGGGGGCAGCGGGGGGGGGAGCAAAACTCTCCCTGGACACAAGAACGTGGTTCTCGAACGGCTACTCCTCAGCCTCATGGGTCAGTCGTGCTAGTGTAGGTCACAAGGAGCCGGGTCACGCCGGGGTGCCTGCAGGTCGGGCCAACACAGCAGCTCACAGCATCCTTCTCCGGCTCCTTGGGAGCTTTCTCTTCTGGCCTCATCTTTGTTTGTGTGTTCGTTTGTTTGTTTTGTTTTGTTTTTTATGACTAGCCAAGATCCACATACATGAAAGTCAGTAACCATTTGTCGAAAGTCTACCCTAACTGTATTTGCCTTTTAATGTTCCTGTTTTGGATTTGTATTCGTTTAATCTTGTTGTATTTCATTTATTTTTTTTAATGTTTTTTTTTTTTGAGAGACAAAGAGACAGAGCGTGAGCAGGGGAAGGGCAGAGAGAGAGGGAGACACAGAACCCGAAGCAGGCTCCAGGCTGACATGTCAGAGCAGAGCCCAACACAGGGCTCGAACTCACGGATGGCAAGATGAAGTCGGACGCTGAACCGCCTGAGCCCCCGGCGCCCTTCATTTCATCTTTACATAATCGAATCCACGGCTGTTCCCTCTGTAGTTTCTTTAGTCGATTTATGCTTAGAAAACATCCTTTTGAGGCTGGTTTATCATTCTACTGATGTTTTAATTTAGATCCTTTTTTCTGAACTCTCTCATCCATCTGGATTTTTTTTATATTTGATTTGAAGTACAAATCTAACTATTTTTGTCTATTGCTTTGCTGTGTTTTTATAAATACCCCAGTGTTCTTTATTAAAAGTGCCGGGGTTTGTCGTGGGGTTTTTTTTGTGTGTTTTTGTTTTTTGTCGTTGTTGTTGTTGCTGTCTGCTGGGAATGGAAGCTCGATCACTTGGTTCATAAATTCTTTATCCACAGGCAGTCGTCCCCGAAATCGCCCTTAAAATGATTGTCAAGATGCACAGACCAGGCGGGAAACGGGGAGAACTCACAGGCTCGAAGAGAGAAGGAGCCAGCGAGGCAGGTGTTCCCAGGGTGGCCTCCTAAGCCCGCTGGGCACTCCCCCTTTCCTACAGGTGCTGGGCCCTGTTCCTTCGGCTGGCTCGCCGGCACTTCCGGAGTAAACAGTAAGCCCCCGCAGCTTACTGAACAAGTCGCTGCACATTGGAGCGTTTGGCAGACGCACCGCCTGGGCCAGAGCACCCCCCCCCCACACACACACACACAGGCCCAGCCTCTAGATAGAACTGGACTCCGAAGGAGTCCTGAGAGCTGGCCCCAGGCCCTGACCACGCTCCCGTAAGAACCCACGGACCGCCTCCTTCACCTGCCCAGGCGGGGCTTCCAGAAAGCACGAGATGGCTCAGCGAGCAGGGCAGGAAAGGAGCCAGGGACCACTGAGGAGCGGGGTGACCTCCGTTAGGTCGCTCTCACTGACTTTGCTTCCATCAAGCCTGGAGATGAGCAGTCACTCCCCCCACCCCCTTCCCCAGCTGCACCCCCAACCGATTGCTATGCAAATCTGGTTGACAGGGTGTCTGATTCTCACCCATTTTCATGCATATGAACCCCAGGGCATAATAGGTGAGTTTTTATGAACCCTAGTCTAGAAATCCTGAAACTATTAGCACAAAATCCTCCCTTCCCTGCTACTCCTTCCTCCCCCTTCTGCCGTCTGGTTTCACCCCTGAGATCTATGCAGGCACCCAGACCTTGGGTTCTAAAGGCTGTCTCCCCGCCGAGACGGCACGCCTCGGACACCGTGAGCCCGCAGGGGAGCGACGGTGACACGCAGGCCAGCTTGAGGGACTCCGCTGTCAGAAGCCCCCAAAGCTGAGAATATTTGGAAACCTCTGAGCATCAGAAGAGGTGACGATGGTAACAGTTTGTGATTCACTGAGTGAAATGAGAACCTGGAGTCTATACTGATAGAAACAAATGCGGAAATCAACACATTAAGAGTTGGACGAGGAGCCGGGCGCCTGGGTGGCTCAGGTTGAGCACTCAGGTCTTGATCTGGAGGTTTGTGAGTTGGAGCCCGAGTCAGGCTCTGTGCTGACAGCTCAGATCCTCTGTCCCCCGTCTCTGCCCCTCCTCCACTCATGCTCGCCCTCTCTGTCTCTCAAAAATAAATAAACATTAAAAAGAAAAGAGTTGGACTAGGAGTAAGATATTGACATACTTTCAAGGGAATTCCCCACAAAATCCGTGTTAATTACCAGCAACAGGGAGTGGGAGGCAGGCAGACACTCCCTCCTTCCGGGGGCCAGAAAACATCGTCAGTAATGAGACCAATCGCCCCTGTGTCCGGCCGGCCACATACACAGCCCGAATCCAGCCACAGGGAATCATCGGGCAGACCCAGACTCTCCACGAGGAAGGTCAAGGAAGACGGAGGAACCATTCTAGGATGGCGGAGAGTAAAGAGACGTGACAACCCAGTGCCACGTGTGGGTCTAACGGGGATCCTTTCGTTTAAAAGGACACTTTCAGGGCAAACGTGACTGTGGTCTAGCCGGCGGTGCTGTGTCCTGGCTGCCTCTCCGACTGCGTCGACTCTGCCGTGGGTCTATGCAACACTACTCACCTGTTCAGAAAATATGCCCTGAAATATTTAGGGGTTACGGAACATCATTCAGGCAACTTGTCCTCAAAGGTTCAGGAAAGAGTTTATTTGTGCTGCGCCCGTAGCTTCCTGGAGGTGGATTATATTTGTTGAAAAAGTCTCTCTGACTTCCCAGGGGGGTCGCCTCCCTGCGGGAGGGGGAGGGGAGCTCCCGAGGGAGCAGGTATGCCCAGCCCGGGACTCCTGGTCCTGCTCTCTGGCACCGACCCAAGGGGTTCCCGGGTCACAGGCAGGGCAGCCGCAGTGACACAGGCACGTTCTAGAAGGCGGTGCCGTGTGCCAGCGTCCTAAATAAAGGACAGGGAGACCACAGACGGTGCCAGGCCGGGGGGACGGGGCAGGCTGACCGTCGCCAGCGAGGAAACGTGTGTCCTGGGAATCCAGTCCAACTGACACCCCGCGGGAGGACATCGGGGAATCCGAGGACAGGGATGAGGGCAAGGCTGAACGTAGCCAACGCTACCGTCAACCCTGTGCACTGAATCTCCCCCTCCCCCCCCTTGATGGTCACAACCGCCCCATGGGGCCAGGACAGCTAGCGCCCCCACGGGACGGGCAGAACCTGAGGCCCAGAAAAGTCAGACAACGGGGCCTGCGGTGACCGACGTCACCCACGTGGTCACTTCGCGGCACACACAAATGCCGAGTCTGTGTTGTACGCCTGGAGACAATATAACGTTGTGCGTCCATTACATCTCAACGAAACAAATAAAGTATAAATAAATAAACAAGTAAACAACGTGGCAAAGGTGCGAGGTCCGGCCCTGACTCCCGGCATCCCAGGAAGGGGACTGTTCTCTGGCCGGCCGCCCAGGGACCTGAGACAGACGTGCTCCGGGCCAGACTTGGGCGCCCAGCGAGAGCCCCGGGCTGGGCCTTCTGGATTTCCATTCCCGCCCGCCTGAGCCCCACGGCCCGGGTCCTTGAGGGCCTCGGTCATGGACACAGTTGTCCTGGATGTGGAAGCCACGGCGTCACTCGAGGACGTCCACAGGTGACCGTTGGTGGCCTAGGTGGTGGGACCGGCTCCTGGCTCGGCGTGGGGCTCGCAGCCGCCTGCAGGATCCTCTCCTCTCTGGTCCTCCTGGAAGCAGACAGCCTCCTTCCTGTCCCCCGAGCCCCACCGCCCTTCCCCATCCGGGGACTTGGGATGGTCAGGCCAGCAGGCACAGGCATGCCTGGACTCTCGAATGAGGGGCCCCGGGCTTCGGGTTTCCATCGGGCCTCCTTGTCCCACACACGTGGGCCTCAGGAGGGCTGGGGCCCCGGGGACAGCCCCACCGTGTTCTCCTGTCCCCCACACGTGTGCACAGCAAAGGAGGCAGGGGAGCCAGGCCGACGGCCTCTGCAAGGGGCTGCCTCCCGTCGGTTCCAGGCACCGCTCCTTCCCTGGTCCTAGGACAGGAACCGAAAGACGGAAATGAGAAGGGCTGGACGGGCCGGGCCGCAGCCTCCGCACCTGGCCTGGAGCCCAGTGCTTCTCGGTTCCCGAGCCGTGGTCCGCCCCGTCCTCCCGGCCTCCTCTCAGGGCGATGCAGCAGAAACACATCTCCAAGCCTCTCTCTTTCCCCATGCAGCCTGGAGCCCCCCCAGTCCCCCGCCCCGGGGTGTGGAAAGGGTCCTTCTCATTCACCCCTTTTCCTCCACGTGCTTGGGCTCAGACGTTGGAAGTAGACGAGGGATATAAAGGAATCCACAAGCTAAGAAGCGTTAGTACCCTGGTTACTTTCAGGAGGAAGTGGGAGAAACAAAGTTACTTTGATCTCCCCATTAGCCACGCCCAGTAACCCTTTGGGGTCGTTTCCGGCCTTCTGGACCTGCAGTCCTCTGACCTCCCCCACACCCCCAGGGACAGCCACAGCTGCCAGGCACCCCGGTGTTAGTGACGGTGACGGTGACAACACTGGCGGGTGACCACGATAAAGACATCGTCCTACTAATACTAGCAGGTACTGTTGTCACTTGCTATGCACATTCCCTGTTCCCTACGAGAGTTCCAGCCGGAGCCACAGGTCCCTTCTCCATCTGGGATCCGTGAGGGCAGAGGCCGATCCTCCCCAACCCCCAGCGCAAAGTCCAGCTTCCAGGAGAGGCCGACCCCAGGCGGCCCCAGGGGATCCAGTCAGGCCCTCCTGGTGGGGAGTCTGCTCTCTGGGGTCCAGAGCCCCCCTACCCTGGCCAGAGAAAATTTATGCCCTCCTCCCGTCTGGGTCAGGGATCTTTTTCTGGGCTTTTTGGAAGGCTCCACGTCCCTCCCCATTAGCGGCTTCTGGACCCTTCCAGAGCAACCCTCCACAGTAGCCCAGGAAGTGGGCTCTGTGGGCCCAGCGTTGCCGATCCGTGCGGACGCGCGGCCGGCGGGTCAGCGTGCACGGAGGGGGAGACCGCAACCCTGCTGAGCCCCTGGCTTGTCAGGGATGAAGAGCTTTCGGTCTCTTTAAAGGACAGGCTGGGTTTTCCCAGCTCCCTCAGCTGGGGCTCTGAGAAGGCATCACTAGGTTATCCTGCCTTCTGGCCACGTTCTGGGCTTTTCGCTGGAGCCTAGTGCCTGCCCATCCTGGGGGAGGGGCCAACGCTGGGTAACAGGGCTAAGGTTGAATTCAGCCTTTTGGCTGTCCTTCTCCCCTTCCCTCACCTTCCCCCCACTTCCCTTCCCCTCCCCCTCCCTGCCTCCCTCCCATCACCTCCCTCCCTCTGTCTCCCTCCCTCCCTTTTCTCTCCCCCTCTCCCCGTGTCCCATTTCTCTCCTGGCCTCTCTCCCTCTCTTCTCCTCAGGAACACATTTGACTTTGAAATGAGACCCAAGTTTTTTCACCACCTCATTGTGAAACTCACTCCTGTGTGATTACTTTCGAAAAACTGCAGGGCGGACACTGTGTTGTATCCCTGTTCTTATCAAGGACCTCAGTGCCGCGCTGAGCCCTGGGGGTGTCAGTCCCTAAATTCGCCACCTTAACCTCGGCCATCCGGCTGGCTGGCGTCACACACCCGTTCCCCTCCGGTTCGGAGCTGGTGTCACAGTTGAACGCAGGGCACAGAGGATCGCTTTTGGTTTCCCGTTGTGAGGCGGCCGCAGCCCCAGCCCGAGCCCCAGGACCCCGTGGGGTCCCCGCCGCACCGGGCCGGGCTCTGCTCCGCAGGCTCAGCCACACTCCACGGGAACCGCCGAGGAGCCGGCCGCCACCAAATCCATTTGGCTCTATTTCGGCCCTCAGTACAGGAAGGTAGTTGTTGTACGAGATTAGTTTCCTGCAGGCCGTGAATTGGCAGCGGCAGAAAATACAGGATGAATTTATTAGCGTGCAAGGTCAGCCGAAAGGAAGCCGGGCCAGGGACGCGCCTGCCCTGCCTCTCCCTCAGCGGCCGCCGCAGGCCCGGCTGGAAGAGACCCTGTAACCACTTAATCGCATGGTCTTAATAGTTTTCGGCAAATTCAAAAGGCTGCAGGAGGCCGACGCTGGGGGGTCAGGGCTGCCCGGAATATGTGAGGAATGCCGGTTTCCAGGAGTTTCCGACATCCGATCAGAAGCCCCTGCAACCTCGGGCTTTGGGGGGGTTGGTTCCTTGTTTGGGGCTGGTCTGCCTTACTGGCCGGCGATTGGCTCCGTCTTCCCTTGGAAGCTAGAATTTTACATTTGGGAAGAAAACAGCAGCTTCTAACAGTTTAAAAAAAAAAAAAAAAAAGAAGTGACTGCTCCTTTGGAAACACACAGCGACCGGGAACAGAAAGGCGGGACGCCGACCTCATGAAGACATCCAGGAGACCGGGGACCTCCCTCACCTGAGCCTTCCCGGCGTCAGACGCACACCCTCCCCACCCCCGCCCCCCGTTTCCCTTTTGAGATTTTTCCTCAAATGGCTCAAAGCTCTCAGGTGGGACCAGGCCCCTTGAGTCGGAGATGAAGCATTTGGATCCGGTTTTCGAGAGCTTTTGCACAAAAGGTTGTAATTCAATTTTTAATTATGCCCGGAATCTGCAGCGAGTTATGGGAGACCCCTCTTCCTCCCCCTCCGTTTGGGGAGGCCCTGGGGCCCCCTGCCTCCGGACGCCCCTCCCCCTCCCCCCCCTGCATTCCTACACGTGGCTGCAGCCACAGGCCAAGCAGGGGTGCAGGAATAAGGGAGACGGCCCCTCCCCTCCACCCCTTCCCAGCAGAGGAGAGCCTGGCTGGGAACGTGCTTTCCTAATTTCTTCGGGAAGTGCAATGCTTCATGTAGCAAAACGGCTGGTGACAACATGTCCTCACACAGCGAGGGCCCCGGGAACGTTTCCTGAGTGACGGCTGTCCCCAGGGCCTGTTGCCCACGGCTGGCTGAGGGCGGTAGCGGGGGTGTGACCTAGGAGGCTTCAGGGGTGCCGTCACAGCCCCCTGGGAGTGTGTTCGGGGTCGGAGCAGACTGAGGGGGGTACACACCTGCACCTCCGTTTCTGAGGCGCAGACGGCCCCTGCTGGTGCCCAGACGCTGTTCCTCGGGGCTCAGGGAACAAGGGTTGTACTTCTCCAGTGGGTCCACGGGTCCAAGCTGTGCCGCCTATACTGGAAAGTTCGAAAGACTCCCTCCAAAGGACAGATCTTAGCAGAATGTTCTAGATGTGCTCGGTGCCATCCTTCCCCAGAGCTGAGGCGAAGGTCCACGGAGAAGGCGCCCCCACCTCCGCTCAGTGCCCACCCACTCAGCCCTGCCAGGGGACCGGCGGGCTCGGTCCTCCTAGGTCTGTGAGTCGTTGAGGGACTGGGTAACAGCGGCTTGGCGGGACTGTCCACCCTCCTTCCCTCTCCGGGGAGACGAGGGTCCGGGGCGGGCGCAAACCCCAAATGCCTCTGTCTGGCATCTGGGGAATCTCCCGGCCGGGCCAGGCTCGGCCTTGTGTGACCTTCTCCAAGCCAGTTATCTGTCACAAATAAATCAGGGAATGGAGGGGGGAGTTCACATCCGAACCCGTGCCAGAGAGAGCCTGCGCGAGGCCGTCCGAGGCCAGGCGCGAGGTGGCCATTTCTTCGCTGATTCAGGCGGTGCGGCTCCAGGCCGCCCGACCCCCCACCCCGGACCCGGGATGGCACAGCCGTAACTCCCCGTCTGTGCCCTCCCTGCAGACCTCCGCTCTTCTCCCGGCTCTCTGCTCGGGGTGCGTCGGGACTCCGTGGAGCCAGCTGGGGCGTCGCCCCGGGGGTGAAAGGCGGGCTCTCTGCTCCTCTGTAACCCCCTGGGCACCCTCACCTTGCAGTCTGGGGCGCCGCGGCCTCCGGATGATGGGGGATGTGGCCTGTGCCAGCCGCGGCGCCCACAGTCGCTCTCACGTGCCTGCCTCTTCTTACCCGACACACCCCTGTCTGTGCTCGCCCGCCATCGCGACGCACTGTGACGGTCACCCGGGGAAGGATGCGCGGAGCGGGTCCCATTAGGTCCTTAGCCGCGTCCAGGCGAGAACCAACCCCTCAGCCTCACACGGGCAGTCACCCAGCGCAAGGGCGTTTTCAAGCCAAGGGAACCGACAGACCTGGGCAGGACAGGACACGGCGAGGTGGCCTTGAGTGTCGAGGAAGGAAAGAATCAGTGGGCGAGGTCCAGGCACTGCTGACTTCGGATGTGGCACAGTAGAAAACAGCATATCGCGTTTCTATATTTCAGAAAGCTCTCCTTATTGTAAAAACTCATGAACACGACGCGGTATACTGCGTGATGGAATATTACCCAACTGTTAAAAACGAGGAGCGAAGCCTGGATGCATACTACAGCACGGAGGGACCCGGATAAAAGGAGCTAGACACAAAAGGCCGCATAGCGTGCGGTGTCATGTACCTGCAACCTCCCAGAATGCTCGAACTGACAGAGACAGAGAGTCGATGAGAGCCAGGGGCTGGGGTGCGGAGGAGCAGGGAGGTGAGACAAATGGGCCTCTTCCTAGGATGGTGTGAATATTCTGGAAGTAGGTACTGGTGATGGACACACGACTTTGTGATTATACTAAAAACAACGGACTTAGGGACACTTGGGGGCTCGGTCGGTTAAGCGTCCGGCTCGGGTCGTGATCCCTCTGTTTCGTGGATTTGGGTCCCGAGTTGTGTTCTGTGCTGGTGGCACGGAGCCTGCTTGGGATTCTCTGTCTCCCTCTCTCTCCGCCCCTCCCCGCCAGCGCTGTGTCCGTCTCTCTCAAAACAAATAAATGAACTTTAAAAAAAAAAAAAAAACGGGCTTGCACAATTTAAAAGGGCGGATATTACGATATCTGAATTATATATCGAAAGAGATAAACTAAAAACAGAGAGCCAATAGCAGGTGGAAACAGAAACGCCTCCCCCCGTCCATCACACCCTCGCGCAGGCTGTAACCACACACCGCTTTTGTGCAATAATCCCTTTCGGGGCAAAGGTCACAGATTTGGACAAGTATCTAGTGTCACAATAAAACTTTCTCTTGGGCCTAGTTTGCTCAGCGCCCTGGCCAAGGCACACGTCCCTTTCGAGTTTCAGTTTTAATGAGCCTGCAGAGGAGTGAAGAAGCATCTGGAAGGAACTGCCAACTTGGGCAAGACCTGAGCTGTTTGAATAACTTTGGCCTCATTACGAGTCCCGAACTCAGCGAAACGCGTTTCCAGCTAACGAGCGTCCGGGGACTGTCACTTTGCCACGCACAGGAGAGGGTTTCCTTGCCAGCTCGAGCTGGATTTGTAGGTGAGCTGATTTCCCAAGCCAGGTAGGCCAGGTCTGTCCTCCATGCCGCCCGTTCCCCCCACACCCCGATGGCAACAGAGCCCCCTGGCTCGGGGCCCCGGTTTCCACATCAGTAAAGGTTGGGCAAGAAATTCTATTTCTTAATTGCTTAGACTCCAAGGACAGACATACAGGGGAAATGGCATGAGGTCCTATAACCACACATCTGGAACACACGAAGTGGACGGAAAGGAGATGAGAATAGGTTTGTAGGCCACAGAGACCCGCTTCTCCCCAGGTCCTCGGGCAGTTCGGTGGGCCCGCCTTTCTCCACGGACCCCATCCTACAGCGGCGGAGACAAAAACACAGCAGCGGGGGCCACGGCTCCGTGTTGCAACCCAGTCGGGCCCCTGGTTTCAAGTCACTCACACAGGCGTCTGCCCTCCTCACCCCGCGTCCCACGCACCCGTCCCTCTTCACGGCAGGCCTGTCTCTCCTCCTCACCCCTTCCTGCCGACCGTGCTCACCCAGCACCCAACGTGCCTCCCCGAGGAGCTGACGCTCGACACGCAGACCCCAGAGGAAACACACAAAGGAATTCCTCCCCCCATCCTGTTGACCAAACCCACAGGAGTGACCCCCGTGACGACCCCCGAGAGAAACGGCAAGAACAGTGTGGACGGGTGGAAGGTTCTGCTTGCCTGCCTGGTTAGCCAGTGTGTATCTCGGCCGTCTCTGAGGGTCCATCCCGCCCTCCCCGAGGTTCAAGGACTTAGAAAAACGCCCTGCCACACGGTAGCATGGTGGCAGGTGCGTGCGGAAGAAACGAATGAAGTTGACAGCATTTTAAAGCTGAAATCTGAGACTTCCGTAAAATGAAATCGTAAGCCCCCAAGCTTCTCAAATGCCAAGAACCCTGGCTTCTTCTGATGCCCATAATCCGCCCACGACGGGGTCCCCGAGGCGGGGAGTCAGCGGTCTAGGCTTGTCCCCTTGTCTGCCACGGGGGGAGGGCTTGTCCCAGCAAGGAACGCCCTCTCTAAAGCTGAGATGGTTGGATGTTAAGGAAAGGGATCTGACAAGGGGAGGCGGAGCAGACAAGGGACTCAGGCGGGGGTGTGAGAAGGTGGAAGGAAACGAGGGGACGAGGGGACGGTGGGGTGAGCTCTTCCCGAGGGAGGGGACATGTGCTCCCTGTGCTCCGCGGACTTGGTCTCCCTGTGAGCCTGGCTTCCCCAGCCCAGGTCGAGCTGCGCCCAACACAGGCGTCCCCACCTCCCCACCGGCCCGGCTCCTAGCAGGCAGCCTGCGGCCGGCAGCCTCTCGGGTGAGCCGAGCTTCCAGCACCGTCTGAAAGAAGCAGAGTCTGAGTCAGCTCCCTCGGTGTCGCCTCTGTCCTGTTCAAACTCACATTTTACCTGGTAAAAGTGTTTCAGGACTGGGGGCGCCTGGGCGGTTCAGGCTGCTAAGCATCTGTCTCTTGATCTCGGCTCGGGTCGTGATCTCGCAGTTCATGAGTTCGAGCCCCGCATCGGGCTGTGTGCTGCCAGGGTGGAGCCTGCTCAGGATTCTGTCTCTCCTCTCTGTCCCTCGCCCTCCCAAAGCAAATAAATAAACTTAAAAAATAATTTTTAAGAAGTGTATCAGTGGGGCGCCTGGGTGGCTCAGTCGGTTGAGCTTCCGACCTTGGCTCAGGTCATGATCTTGCAGTTTGTGAGTTCAAGCCCCGCGTTGGGCTCTGTGCTGACAGCTCAGAGCCTGGAGCCTGCTTCGGATTCTGTGTCTCCCTCTCTCTCTCTCTGCCCCTCCCCCGGCCACATTCTGTCTCTCTCTGTCTCTCAAAAATGAATAAATGTTAAAAAATAAAATAAAATAAAACAAAACAGCAAGCCTGCAAGTACACCAGGAAAACAGACTTGGCTCACAGTGGGAATAAGAACTTCAATTACTTTTGTAAAATTATAAGCAACGCGTGTTAGCTTTATTTTATTCTCTTGGCTTTGCGGAGCGATTTGGTTCCCGTGACTGAGCGCCATGCAGTGACGGTCAAATCGTGCTGCTGCCGCGTGCGGGGGCAGCCCCCACCCTGCCGGAAGCCCTCCACCCCCCACCCCGCGAGGTGGTCGCTGTGATCACCCCCCTTCTGCAGGCGAGGAAGCCTGTGTGCGGCGCCGGCGAGGGTCAGGCCTTCTGGCTCAAGCGCCCCTCGAGTCCACCGCTGCCCCAGGAGACCCAGCGCGGCTGTCAACCCGGCAAGTCCGGGAGAAGCTTTTTCTTACACACTTCAGTGTATGGAGCCTTTAACGCCTCACACAGCGCCAACGCCAGCGCTAACCCCCGTCCCTGCAGTGGGCTCACCTCTCGAACCCCGGCTCGGCCGGGCCACCTCGACCGAGGTCTGGGCCCCCCTGACCCGTCGTGCTCTCTGTGACTTGGGGACGATGTGGGCGTGCGCACCAGAGGGCTGCGGAGATGAATGAACTCGCACTCGCTGCGTGTTTCAGAGCGTGCCCGGCTCCGGATAAAGGGTCCGAAAGGGTTCGTCAACTAACAGTAAATCCTCGCAGGCGGTCTCGGGGCTGGAGGGAGGACGAGCCCGGGCAGGCGGCAGGCTGAGAAGAGGCGGCTTGCGCAGGTCAGCCTGCCCAGGGCCCGCGGCGCGCACGGCGTTCCCGGGCCTGGAAGGAGAGGTCCGGAACGAGAAGTTCTGGGCCGGGAGCACCGTGATCCGAGGCGCCTCCGGGAACGGACTGGAGACACAAGCACCTGGCGGCAGAGGAGACGTCCGAGCAGGCAGCTCCATCGGGAAGAGCCGGAGTACAGGTGCAGAAGGACGCGTCGCCCTTGGAAGAGAGGGGTCAGGTTCAGCAGTCGGAGGTCCCCAGCCGGAGATGGGGAAGCCGTCTGCCTGGAAATGAAGGATGAGGGCAGGGGAATGGACGTGAGGTCCGGGAGGGAGCGTGAGGGGTGAGGGACGGGGCGGGGATGGGGGGGCAGGAGGACAACTACAGCTGGGGCCCAGGATGAGGGGGAGTCGCTGGAGGCAGGAGCACAGAGAAACCCAGGGAGCTCGGGGTATCAGGAGCCGACAGGTCAGGGGGTTTCCGGAAGGGCCGAGCCATCCCTGGGTCGGATGCTGCAGGACCACAAGACGGAGGACAGGCCGGCAGACCGGGCAGCCACGTGGCCCTCGAGGCCGCTCGGGAGAGCCGTGCGGGGCCAGGAGATGTTAAGAAACAGGACGTGGGCCTGTGGTTCCAGACTGCCGCGGTCCTCCAAGTGCGTTCCCCTGCCCAGCGGCATCAGCTGGGACACTGTTAGAAACGCGGGCCCCGTCCCAGACCCCTGAGTCTGCATCTCAGCCCTGGCTAGCTCGTGCGTGTGTAAGTGTATGTGTGTGTGTGTGTGTGTGTGCATGCAGCGTAAGTGTAAGTGTGTGTGTGTGTGCGCGCGTGTGCGTGCGGCGTGGGTGTCAGTGTGTGGGTGTGAGAGTGTGTGTGAGATGGGAGAGGGGAATCTTTCTGTTTGCAAAAACAGTCTTTGAGGGGCACCTGGGTGGCCCCATCGGTTAAGTGTCCGACTTCGGCTCAGGTCCTGATCTCACGGTTCGTGAGTTCGAGCCCCGCGTCAGCCTCCCTGCTAACGGCTGGGAGCCTGGAGCCTGCTTCAGATTCTGTGTCTCCCTCTCTCTCTGCCTCTCTCCCCCTTGCACTCTGTCTCTAGCTCTGTCTTGAAAATAAATAAACATTAAAAAAAATTTTAATCTTTGAGAGGATGTATAACAGCGGAAAGGTACCACGAATTCAGTAATGAATGGTGTTAACGGTCTGTTGGCCATGAGACGATCTATAGATATCTGCAAACTAGTCTGCTTGTGCGCCTGACCGGGGGATCGCGTCACGCCGACATCCCGGGTGACACTGTGCTAAGGGTTTGCAAAACGTCACCACCGCAGGAATCGGGCTGAAGGGTCCACAGGGCCTCCCTGTATCGCTTCGTCACAGTTCATCGCGTGGGAACCTGTAATTAGCGGAATAAAAATTTCAATGAAAAATCGTGCTCTGGTGTCATGGCTTTACAAATTTTTTTAATTTATGTGTTTTGGAAATCAGCTTTGTATACTTTTAACTACTGAGCGGTGGCCGTATCCAATGCGATGAATATAAACACCATTTCCTAGCACCTTAATTAGCCACCACGGAGACAAGCAGTTAGAAGCGTAAGTCAAAGGGAAAGTTAGTGAAATGGAAACAGCAAAGCAACATGCAGGTGGATGAGCTAATGAACGAGAAAGATGTTCCCATCCAGACACGTCTATTAGGTTAATGTTAGGTACTTGGATCCTTGCTTGAAAATTAAGACTGGTTCAAAGCCCTTTATTTTCGGTGTTATAAGAAAAACCCTACCACGTTATTCGATTAATTTCTTCACCATCTCTAGGAGAGCTGTAATGTAGGGCTAAAAATACAGTTAAATTATGGTCAACATCCACACGAGCTTTATTTATCAATTACATCACAGATGGCAATTCTTGGGGCACCTGGGCGCCTGTCACTTAAGTGACCAGCTCTTGATTTCGGCTCAGATCATGTGATCCCGGGATCGTGGGATAGAGCCCCGTGCCGGGTTCCGTGCTCAGTGCGGAGCCTGTTTGGGATTTTCTCTCTCCCTCTGCCCCTCTCCCCTGCTCATACTCTCTTTCTCTCTCTCTCTAAAGATAAAGTAAATCTGAGGCACTTGGGTGGCTCAGTCGGTTTAAGCGTCCAGCTTCGGCTCAGGTCATGATCTTGCAGTTTGCAGGTTTGAGTCTTATGTTGTTGGGCTCAGTGCTGACAGCTCGGAGCTTGGATCCTGCTTTGGATTCTGTGTCTCCCTCTCTCTCTACCCCTCTCCCACTCTGCCCTGTCTCTCTCTCTCTCTCTCAAAAATAAACATTAAATTTTTTTTAATGGCAGATACAAAATCATAGAAATACCTTTAATTTAGAAAGAATGTCAAAATTGGGTCTTTACAATAAACCCATATGGAACATCAAAAGCAGGTTTATATTGTAGCAACGTATCTCTGTTTGGGGTTTTCTCGACGGAAGAGCGTTTTCTGGAATCGTATGTCACGATCGTCATCCGCTGAACGAAACACGTACCGTGTACTAAGTATGTTGGTTATTCTTCATAGAATTCCAGGGCTGGTGGGTTATTCGTCTTATTTTTCAGGTGATGAAAATGAAGCTGGGGGGGGTGGTTAAAGAGTGTCTAAGGTCACACAGCTTGGAACGTATGATTCCAGCTTCGAAGCTTTTTCCGGAACATTCCTAGAGCTTGTGCACACAGACACGTACATGCACACACACGCACGCACATGCACTGCCTGGAAAGTTCTGAGCACCACGTAGTTCATTGTCACTGTTCTTTTTTCCTTTTCCTTCCAAAAAGTGACTTCTTCTCCCCAAAGTGGGGATTTCGAGCCCAGGGTTCTCTAGGATTTACAATGGCATCTTCTGAACGGAGCCTGACTCACGCACTTTCGATTCCTACGAGAACACCTATGAAAACACAGAACAAGATAAAAACGCATACAGAAGACTGGACTGCCCACGTCCGGGAGCCGCGCCAGCTGAGGGCAAGACAGTAGCACATCCGAGCGACAGCACGGCCGGTGCATCCCGGCCTGGGCCCCGGAACCCAGCAGCCCCTCCGACCCGGGCCCTGTGCCCTCACGCGGTCCCTCATCTCGGAGGAGACTCGCTCTTCCCTCCCTCGGCAGCAGAGCAGCTGGGTTTCGAGGACACCAGAGGAGAAATCGCGCAGAACCAATGGTTTGTAAAGCAAAACGTGTTCTAAAATCAAGGAGAACTTGACAGGCGTCTCCCCTCCCTACCCTGTGAGCGTCCTTTACGTCGCTCTGCCCCGCACGCCCTCGCCTGGGTCTGCGGAAAGGCCTCTCGGCTCCAGTCTGGCCCACCGCAATGACCCACCACGGTCAGGGCTCGAGCACCACCCCCTGGGGGGCTCTCTGCAGGCAGGCGACCGCGACGAAGGCCCCCCCCCCTCGGTGACCTCCCTGCTGGAATGCACCCGGTGGCTCTCATCCTCTGAAACTCTCCTGCTAGGACCTCCCTGAATTCCTGGAACCTGTTCTCAGCCCCTGTCCCCTGGGCCGTATTCTCCCTCTGCCCAGAACGTCCCCACCCCCTCTCTCCTCCCTGGTCTGACCCGTTCCTTCTCACCCTTGAACGCAGCTCCCGGAACGCTTCCCTGCGGGCAGGAATCGGGAGCACGCTGCGGCACCGGATGTCCTGGGGACGGCCGTCAGGCCGCACCACGGGCCCGGCTGTGCCAGGATCCGCTCCTCCTGGGTCCGGCTGGGTCACCTCCCGGAGGGAGCTTCGGTCATGCGTTCCGGGCCGCGTACTCGGCCCTCTCGAGCACCCAACATAGTTTCTGACATAAAGGGCATACCCGATAATCCTCGGCACGGGTCCGAAGCGACGACCGCACGACCGTGGTCACGGGTGCCCACTATAGAAACACGCGCGGCAAGTGGCAGGCGGGGAGAAAACAGGCCAAGGCTGGCAGGAAAGGTCAGTCCTGAGGGGGCGCGGAGGGCGGGCCCTGGTCTGTCTCACGCAGCGGCGACAAGACGGCAGAGACGCAAGAGACGTCATCTCCCCTCCTGACGACCAGCCAATGAGCAAAAAGGCCGTCCTGAGAGCTGGGTTTCCGGGAGGAGTTTCCGTGGGTCCCGCTCGGCTCAGGCCGTGCGAACCGAACACCACCGGCCGGGGCGTCCGCAGCTGGGACGCGGTTCTCCCGGTCCAGGCGCCGGAGGGCGGGGGCCGGGGCGCCCCAGGTCGGTTCTGGGAGGAAACCCTTCCCTTCTCCTCGCCGCACCCTCGCCGGCAGAGCAGAGCCCCGACGTGGCTTCCTTCTCTCATGCAGACAATCATGGCACCGCGTGTCCCATCCTCGTCACCTAGCCTGACGCTCACGAG
Organism: Paguma larvata; assembly: GCA_030068075.1. Taxonomy (NCBI): domain Eukaryota; kingdom Metazoa; phylum Chordata; class Mammalia; order Carnivora; family Viverridae; genus Paguma; species Paguma larvata. Next base: position 3,136,421 of record CM057839.1, on the reverse strand, counting down.
CTCCCCAAGTTTCCTCTCCTATGACCACCTCCTCACGGAGGGTTAGGGCTTCAACAGATCGGTTTGGGGGGGCGCACAAACCTTGAGTCCATGACAGAGAAACAGGAATGGGTAGAGGGAGGTCCCCTGGGGGGGGTGACCCACAAGTTGAGGCTTTGTCCTGGTGATTTCTGTTTTCTTGGAAAATCCAAGTCGAGCTTAGCCGCTTAGTGGGGAGGGTGGGGAAGGGACAGGGTGGAGCCTCGTCGCGGGTTTACAAGGACCCCCGCGAGGAACGAGAAGGGTGGCACCGAGGCCGGGCTGTTTGGACACCATCAGTCACGACCACGGCGACGCACGTCCTCGGACGGTTTCCGGGAAGCCTGTGTGTGCTCAGGTGTGAGGGGGACCTGGGGAGCGGGGGGAGAGGCACGGGGCTGAGAGGGACCCTATACCCCGGCAGGTGCCGCTGTCCCGGACTCGGGGGACTCAGCGCAGGTCACCAGCCCCCGAGTGATGTAGGGGGCGGGGGGGAGCATGAGGACCGGAGGATTCGTTGGTCGGAACTATATAAAACCTAGCGAATAAGTAAGCTAATCTGACCCCGTGCCCAGAGCCCCGGAGCCCCACCCAGCAGCTTTCTCTCCGTCTGTTTTTACCGTATGTCAAAAATGTTTTCTAACGGGTTTCACAGCATAACCAGCCCATTAGCACCAGACTTTTCTCGCTTTGCCAACAGCGGGGAGAAGCCAGCTCTGTGGCAGGGCCCACTCGGGCCCGAACCTGCAAGTGCCTCCCAAACGTGGAGACTTCTTGGGACACAGGGCATCGCGGAGCAAGCGAGGGGGGAGCAAACTGCACTCAGAGCTCAGAAAACCTGCCTGATGAGAGGGACGTGGGCTTGGAGAGGCGACCGACACCTTCTGGAGCGTGGGGCAAGGTGTGCCTCCCTCCCATTAGGTGTCACTTGCCAGGGATGAAATCGGGCGGCTGTCTGCAGCCCTGGAGGATGAAGGGGCTCAGGCCCCGCCTCCGTGGGCCTCGGCACCCGCCCCTGCTGCCCTGGAAAACCGAGTTCGCAGAGAAACTGCTCCCGTGCGAAAGGCCGCTTGGCCCGCTGTCAAGTTTGTAACCAGAGCAGGAAGGGCGGGTGTGTCTCCAGCGCGACGGCCAGCAGGTCGACTGGGGGAAAGGTGGTGTTTACTGCAGGGCTCCGGCGGGGCCGCGGGGTTTCTGCCCCTCGCGGGCCGGAGCTGCGGCGGACCGCGCGGAGAACCCGCCATCGCCCCCCCAGGTCGGCTCGCTGTCTTTAGGCCAAAGGGAAAAGCTAGGCAAGCGTCTGAAAAAATAGAAGATTACGGTCTGGAGCCCACGGAGCCTGTGTCAGCGGGAGAGATGAGGGAAGGGTTGAGAAAATAGCCCGGGCAGGGCTGCCCGAAAGGCCCTCTGGAGAAGCGGTCCCACTGGCTTGGATTTGCCTTCCGTGTGGGTTAAATACGCTGGAATCCACTTGGAATGAATACCTAGGGCAGTATCTCATGACCCTGGGAGGAGGGGAGGAGGGGAAGAAGGGGGGGAGGGACGAAGAAAGGGAGTGAGAATTAGGGGGAAGGGGAGGGGAGAAGGTGGAGGGGAGGGGAGGAGCAGGGGAGAGGAGGAGCAGGGGAGAGGAGGGGAGGAGGGAGGAGAGGGGGAGGGGAAAAGGAGGAAGGAGGAGGGGAGGAAGGACGAGGGGAGGAGGGAAGGAGGGGCCAATAGGGGAGGAGGAGAGTAGGGTAAAGGGAAAGGAGGGGAGAGGAAGGGAGGGGAGGAGGGAGGAGGAGAAGAGGGGAGGAGGGGGGAGGAGGAAAGGGGGAAAGGAAGGGGGAGGAGGGGAGAAGGGGGAGGAGGGAGGAGGAGAGAAGAAGGAGAGGAGGGGAGGGGGGAGGGGAGGAGAAGGGGAGGAGGGGACAGAGGAGGAAGGGAGGGGAGGAGGGGAGGAGGGCTGTGTGGATAAACTCACAAGCTATCAGATAAGGGATCAGCGCCCTTCCTAGTTTCTCTAGTCCAGGCTCCTGATATCTGCGTTTGCTAAGTGATTGCAACCAGGCCATTATAAACACCTTGGAACAAATTGAACTTTTTGAGGCCAAATATAAGAGATGCTGGACGGCAGGCACCAGGGCAAATCCCGACTTCCATATTTAAAGGGTAATGTCGTAGTTGACATTTTAGGCTGTGACAGAACGTCCGACACCAACTGAGGCAGTGCACAATTACTCGGGGCACTTCGATCGACGGGAAAGTGACTCTTCAGTACGCAGGGAAAAACAAAAATGAACTGAAGCCAAACCGAGCCCTGCTGTTTCAGTAACCCATCTCTGGGCATAAACGGTCTTGGGAAAATGCTTCACCTCGTGATTTGGACAATCCGGCTGAGCCCTTTTATCCATTTCCTCCACCGTACGTGTGCCGTGGGAGACGGATGTCCCAGTTTTCTCGCCACGGCAGAAAGACCTGGTCGAGCCCGCAGACCGTGCGTTGGCCACGGAGAGGTTGGAGAAACATCGTCCTCAGACGTCCCTCACTTCCTGCCTTCTGGCTGAGAATATGCTGGAATGTACCTTTCAGAATAAGCACCCTCTGCCTGCAGGAGGGAGGCCACCCTGATTCCTCGCGGGGCTCAACCATGAATCTTTCATCCACTTGGCGAGTAGTTCGTGGGGACCCACTCCATCTGCACGGGGCACGGCTCCAGGCCGGTGGTCATGAGGACAGAAAATATCCCGGGTGCCGTTCCCAGGGAACCGACATTCGGGAGGCGGAGGCAGGAGGCAGTGAGGTGGCACTCGGAAATCCCGCGTGGCCCGTGGCGGCGAGGACAATGGGGGAACCAAGCAGGAGGTCGGGGATGGAGAGGGAGGGCTTCCCCAGGCGGGCAGGGACGACCCGAAGACAAGGTAACATCTAAACAGGGAACTGGAAGAAAAACCACGGCGAGGCGTGTGGTACCTGGGACAAGAGCGTTGCGGGGAGGGCCGGAAGGGGTGCGGCGGGGGGCTGGACCGTAACCCCCCCTTGGAACGATGGCTCCTCAGGCCTTTGGAGCTTTCTACGTTTCAACAGCCTCCAAATGGCTTCCATTCCGAGATGAGAACACAGTCACAGTCTCAGGATTGAACTTGTCTGTCTTTCCAGAATCCCCGTGCAATTCCCGCCGGACACATGTGGCCGGCCGCCTCAGACGCAGGCCTCCAGCAGCTCTTGTGCGGTTCCCAGTGACTGACGTGCACTGAAGGGCGAGCAGAAAGCTCGGAGACTGCAGGCAGCACGTCTGCTTCGAGAAGGAACCGGGCCCCCGCCACGACTGTCACAGGGCTCCCTCGCTGGGCCCCGATGCCCTTGAAACCAGCACCGGGAATGCAGGTGAATGAATGAAGGGGACCAGGGTGGTGGCTCCACCGCCCTCGGAGCACCTGGCCCCGGGCTTCTCCAGCGAAGGCCAGCGTCCCCGGCTCCAGGCAGCATCCCCTCCAGGGCGACCCCGGCCCCAGGAACACCCACAGGCTCCCCGAGTCCCTTCTGCAAAGCATTTACACTCTGCCTTTGGCATCCTGGCCCCACCCGATCCCTTTCCGGAATAACTCATCCGCAATGCTTGTCGTGTCTCCCCGGGAAGGGCAAGGCAGAACCCGGCCCTGTCCTGGGACAGGCCTCCGTCTGTGGCGGATCGCTCGCTCTCGGAAGTGTCACTAAGAGCAGCACGCAGACCCCCGCATCAGAACGGACGACTCCCTCCTTCCACGCAATCGGAGGTGGTCCGTGACCACGACTAGAAAGTTGCCTTTGCACAGAAATGCGGAAAATTTAACCGTAATTCCTCGTGCAGCTGAGAGCGTGCCAACCTTCCCACCAGGGGCAGGGACGAGTTGCCGCCTGACCCGGGGTCCGCAGGGTCTCCTCCGCAGCCGGGCCGCCCGGTACCCCCTGCTGCGAGCGTGCTGTCCGGGAGGAAGGGACCCGTACGTGCAGCAGCAATTAAACTTCCCGGCCGCACAACCAGCAGGAAGGCTGAGGCAGACGGGGTGGCTCCTGGAATTCTCTCCCCCCACACCCCGGGGTCTGGAGCCTGCGTGTCACCCGCGGAGGGAAAGGGACAGGCAACGCGACCGGGGCTTCACCCCCGCTGCCGGACGGAAATGGTCACTCCAAGGCTGTGAGAATGGATGCTAAGGAGGACGGGCCTCTGCAGAGTTGGGTGTTTAAATCTTAAAAAACTGTCCCAAGGGGGCGCCTGGGGGCTCAGTTGGTGAAGCATCCGACTTCGGCTCAGGTCGTGATCTCACCATCTGTGGGTTCCAGTCCCACGTCCGCCTCTGTGCTGCCAGCTCGGAGCCTGGAGCCTGCCTCGGATTCTGTGTCTCCCTCGCTCTCTGCCCCTCCCCCACTCACACTGTCTCTGCCTCTCTCAGAAATAAATAAATATTAAAAAAAATGTCCAAAGCAATGGGGCAAAATGCCAATAATACACGGCGAAGCTGGGTGGTGAGGACATGAGTGTTCCTTATATTAGCTGGTCTTTTCATATGTATGCATTTTAATAAAATACACATTTAATAATTACAATATAATAAATAGTAATTGATACTCGACAATAAAATACACTGACAAAAGACCGCTGGGTGCTTTGAGCTCACTCGTTCAGGAGGCTAAGTGTGTCTGAGTATTTGTTGATCTGCAGCGTTTGCGGTGAACGCGGAGACCCCTCCCTTCTGTGCCAGGGGTTCTCGAAAAGCAGACAGCATGCCACCCCACGGCGCTGCGTTGATTTGTCGCGAACGGATGTTAGAAGAGAGTGGAACTAAGCCTTCAGAGGGCCCTCGCCTCCCGCCACCCTGTCTCGGAGAAGACGTTTCTTCCTCGGTGCTAGGATTCGCCAGTCACGCAGACGTGCGCCCACGGGGTGCGGACCCCAGCCCCGGGCCCCCGGCCCCAGCCCCCACGGCCGGGAGCCGCTGGAAGCCTGGCCAGGTCGCAGGCGCCCCTCGGGCCTCAGACGTCAGGGCACGAATTAGGTGCCCGGCGTTCCTGCCTTGTTATTTCTACCATCTTCTGCGCCTTCTGTAGAAGTCCTCGCTCGCCTCGGCGCTGCAGGAAGAGCTCTGGGGTTGTGGTGCGCTCTTCTGCACGTCCATTTTTTCCTGCCTTTAGCCTGACCACGGCCACCTGCTGAGCAGCGAGGCCGGCCGATGCTGCCGGAGTCCCGGCCCCCACCAGGCCGGGGGAGCAGGGGCCTCTGTGCGCACAGGCGCGTCCTCCGTGAACAGCCAGTGCGGGAGGCGGGGGGCTTGTCCTTGAAGACTTCTGTGCCCTGTGCTGCCAGCCAGTCTCGGCGACGACCAGGTGACAGCGGAGAGGTGAGATCGAAGCCAACTGTTCTTGGGGCGCCCAGGGGGCTCAGCTGGCTAGGCGTCAGACTCTTGATTCTGGCTCTGGTCATGATCTCATAGTTTGTGGGGTCGAGCCCTGCATCAGACTCTGAGCTGACGGTGCTCTCTCTCTCCCTCTCTCTCTTTCTCTCAAAAACAAACATAAAAAAAAAAAGCCAAGCATTCTTCATCCTCCTAACATGGTTCTCACCTTCACGTCCGCCCCCAGGTAGGAGGACAGGGCCCCTGCCAACAGAGAAGTGTCTTCGCAGACAGGAGCTAGGGCCACAGCCCATCGGGAGCCAGCTGCAGTCACAACGCCCCCTGTGTGTACGTGACACGCTCACTCGCGGGCCCGTGTGTGCTCAGAGACAGAGGGAGGTCTTGGAGATGGGGAACCGGGCAGAAACCAAACAGCACCGTAGCGCCTCTGCCCATTTCTCGCCAGGACTTCTTTCAAGTACTTGAGAAGCCCTTGGGGAGCCATCCAAATGCAGGATCCTTCTAAGCGGCTGCGTTTCCTTATTTTCACAACCCCCGCCCCCACCCAAATTGGAACAGAAAAACCACAGTGACTTGACCGTGCCCTTCCTAAGCTTTCGCTTCCCAGGAACCGCTTTCTTTTCCTACCGATAGTTCCATGTGACAGCGGGTGAAGGCTCTCACCTGCACTCCGGGCGACGGCACTCAGGGAATGCCGCGCCCCGTCCCTGCTGCACCCCGTTATCTTCCGGGTTGGCCTCACAGTGGTCAAACCCGGGCTCCCTCTTATTTTTATTTTTTTAAGTTTTATTTTATTTATTTTTTTTTTTTATTTTTTTTTTTTTTAAAGAGAGAGAAAGTGTACGAGAGGGGGGAGGGACAGAGGGAGGGTGAGAGAGAATCCCAAGCAGGCTCTGAGCTCCCAGCGCACAGCCAGAGCCGGGACTCGATCCCACGCACCGTGAGAGCATGACTTCAGCCAAAACCAAGAGTAGGAGGACGCTTAACAGAGTGAGCCACCCAGGCGCCCCCAGATCTGGTCTTCAAATTCGGGGTACGGCCCACCGAGTTGACATGGTGACCTGTGGAGAGCCAGGAACCCGCGGCCTGAGAAACGCTGGTTCCGAAGCGGTCTGGGCCAGCGCGGGGGTGAGGGACAGCGAGGACACCCCTCCGCTCTCCCCGTCCCCGTCGCCAGCTAGCGTCCCGGCATCGCAGAGGACGGGCAGGGCGTGCTTGAAGTGTCACAGCTACCGAAACCGACGACTAAATCGCACACTCTACGGCAGTTTGTTTGGGGAGAGAATAAAAACTTAAAAACCGTCTTTTCCATAAAGACAGAAGATTAACGAGGAGAAAACCTCCCCTCCCTCTCCACGCCGTCCCGCCCCCTCCACGCCGTCCCCGCCCCCTCCACGCCGTCCCCGCCCCCTCCACGCCGTCCCCGCCCCCTCCACGCCGTCCCCGCCCCCTCCACGCCGTCCCCGCCCTCTCCACGCTGTCACCGCTTACTGTGTTCTCACAGCGATTTCCCCTCTAGGTCACAGGTTGGCAAACCGTGGCCCAGGGGCCAAAGCCGGCCGACGCCTGGTTTTGGGAAGTCCTGTTGGAGCACGGCCCCGCTCCCTGGTTCACGCGGTCGTCCGTGGCCGTCTTCGGACTCCGATGGCAGGGCCGAGCAGCGAGGCCAGAGAGGTCTGACTCGCAAAGCCTAAATATTCACTACCCGGCCCCGGGTGGGAAAGGCTCGGCCACCCTCCCACGAGCGGGCTCCGCACCCTCGGGAAACAGGTCTCGCACGACTCCGAAACTCGCTCCCCGTGTCGTGTTGTGTGCTCGAAACCTGTTTATGGAGATAACGAGGAGGTGAGGTTGTTTCCGTCGCCGTTCAGAGTTAGAGCAAACAGACGGTGAAGTCATACCTAGACTCGCTCCGTGTCCTGCTGGTCTGAGACGGACACTTCCCACCACGGCTCCGTTTAACCCAGTGACACAGGAAAGTGACCTCGGTCTCCCGGGATGACGGTCTGTGTGGTTGTCCCCTATTCAATTTTTAACAGCCTCTGTGAAATTCACAACCTGCTGCACACCGCAGTTACGATTGTATTAAAATTGCTTGCCGCCCAGTAAAACTCACGGTTCCGGAAGGAAAGAGAGGTTTACTCCAGATGGTCAGGACCCCGTGACAGCAGCCCGTCACTTCCCTTCTAGGTGTCCCACCTTAGGTCGGAAACAAGGCCTGAGGCGGAAGGAGCGCTGTCAGGAATTCCGAGCTCATGGCTCCCAAGGGCCGGGCTTGGGGTGCGGGCCAGGGGCGGAGGCACCATCACAAAACCCACTAAGCGAGATCTGCCTTTATTCTCACCCTAAGCTCATCGGTGTCAACGTAGTGATGAAAACCCCGTGTGTATGAAAGCATTCGCTGCTCCGAGTTCTCAACAGCGGCTGCTTCCCTCCCGGTGGAGCTCTGTGCGCTTTTGGGTTGAACCGAGTCCCGCCCCAGACACTTACATTCAAGTCCTGACCGCCGGTACCTGTGCATGTGACTTTATCGGGAAAGAGCATCTTTGCAGATGTAATCGGGCTAAGCCGGGAGGGCCCTGAATCCAATGTGACTTGTGTCGTTACGGGAACGGAAGGGAACAGACCCGCAGGGAGAAGTTCGCAGGCGGATGGAGGCGGGAGGTAGAGCCGAGCGCCCACAGGCCAGGATCCGCCAGCGGAGGCCGCCGTGACCGCCCCACAGTCGAGAGGGGGGCCTGGGGCAGATTCTCCAGCTCGGCCCCACCCTGATCCCGGACTTTCCGGCCCCTGAACAGGGACAGAATCAAACCCTGTGGCCTTCAACCGCCCGGCCGGTGGGACTCTGCTCCTGCAGCCCTAGGGAACCGGTGCAGATATGACAACATCCCCTAATGCATTTATATTTTGTATCATTTAACAAACATCGGATGCTACAAGGACTTTCATCCAGAGAACTCAGGTTACACGGTGGGACTCTGCCGGGGACGCAGCTACCTGCCTTCGTCTGGGGGGGGAGCCTGATGGTGCCCACCTGTTCAAGCGCATGCCAGGTACTTCTCCAGCCCCCGTGCTAAGACCGACGCTTGCGTTCGAACCTTAGGTTCTAAATACGGACGGACAGTCCAGTAACTATAGAGACAAACACGACCTGAGTTATTTCCATTGTCTTTCAAGGTGATTGTTTTGAGCTTATTTATGGCAATAATCTGAAATGGTGAGAAGCAAATTGCAAGATGGAATATTTTTTGTGTGGCCAATGATTCTAGTTCATAAAATATTTTACTGAACTTGCACTGTGTCACTGCTATTTTTGTTTCGTTTTAAGATGAAAGAACGAATCAAGAATACACTATTTTTACCAATGATTACACGATCGTCACTAAAAATAATTGTGCTACGTGGAGGAGGGGAGCGTAAGGAATCATCTTCGGGGTGTGTCAGACATTCGGGGGTGCTGCTGGCGGGGAGCCGCAGTCAGCCCGTGTGTCGGCTCTGTGCAGGACGTCTCTGACCTACGTGACTATAAAGGGGCACGTGTTGGCACTCGGTTAGGTTTTAGGGATACAGAGGTTACAAAAGTAACACGTGCAACTTATAGTTTATGGGAGGCACCAACGTGTAGACGGTGATACTCACAGCCCTGCTTTCCAAACCTGGCCGAGCATGTGCCGTAGCCAGAACGTGTGTGTCCCCTCCCAGACTCGTATGTTGGCACCTAACCCCCAGCGTGACGGGGTCAGGAAACCACGCCCGAGGGAGATGATCGGATGGGGAGAGGGCAGCCCCCGGGAAGGGCAAGAGTGTCCTCACAAAAGGGCCCTCCCGCCAGGCGAGCACACAGGGAGAAGGCAGTCTACGAACCAGGAAGCGGACCCTCCTCACCAGACACCCAATCTGAAACTTCCCAGACCCTAGAACCATAAGAAATAAATCTGTGGGGGCACCTGGGGAGCTCAGTCAGTTAAGCATCTGACTTTCATTCCGGTCACGGTCTCACGGTTCACAGGTTTGAGCCCCATGTCCAGCTCTGTGCTGATGGCTCAGAGCCTGGAACCTGCTTTGGATTCTGTCTCTGTTTCTCTCTGTTCCTCCCCTACTCACACTCTTTCTGTCTCTCTCTCTCTCTCTCTCTCTCTCTCAAAAATAAAAATAAAGATTAAAAAAATTTTGAAGAAATAAGCCTGTGTCATTTATAAGCCCCTAGCCTATGGTGTGTTTTTATTATAACAGCCCAAACGGCCAAGACCACATCAGAAACAACTACAAGTCTTTTTGAAAAACAACAGCACTTGCTCTGGAAAACAGTGTCGTCGGTTCTTATAGAGTTAAACATGCCCTCCTCATATGACCCAACATCCTGCCCCTGGGCGTTTGCCCTGAAGGAATTAAAACGTGCGTTCACACGAAAACCTGTGCATGAATATTTATAGCAGTTCCACTCATAACTGCCCCAAACTAGAAACACCCAAAATGTCCCTCAACAGCGGAAAGAATAAAACTGTGGGCGGTACAATGGAATACAAGTCGACCATAGGAAAAATGAATTCAACACACTCACCAATGTGGATGAATTTTCTTTTAATGTTTATTTGTTTTTGAGAAAGCACAAACTGGGGAAGGGCAGAGAGAAAGAGACGGGGACTGAGGATCCCAAGCAGGCTGTGCACTGTCAGCAGAGAGCCCGATGCCGGCTGTGAATGTTTTGCAGTGTTGGCTCAAGCTAAGCAAGAACACATAGCCTGGAACACAGAAAGACCCACCCGGACGCAGGGCCTCTCGTTCAAAGAAAATTGTAAGAACTGTTCACGGCTGGCCAGGTCCCATCGGAATCTCGAGACGGTTCGGCAGGGCGCACTAAGCAGAGGGCTTCCTACCTCTCTATGTTTCCTGGTCCTCGAATTTCTGTTTTTAAACAAAGGACAGATGTAAATACTGACGTGAAAACGCCACAGTGCTGGAAAAGAAAGTGGAAGGGCGTGGAAGAGACGCGTCGAGAATTCCCCACAGGAGCCTCAGGGAAGCTTCACGCTCAAAGTCCAGGACGCGGACGCTTCGCCCCGGGCCGGCGACGGGAGCAGGTGTCAACACGCCCCTGTCACTCGTCCTGAAATAGAGTCTGTAAGCGACAGTCACAGAGGACCCTCACCTCCCCAAGACAGAGCCCAAACACTGTTTTCTAAAGAAAACAAATTTCCCGGGGAGGTTTGGAGGCATGAGCCTCACGCCAGCGTGGGATTGCATGCTAGCGACGCGGGACGCTGAGGCACCGTCACCAGGCCTCGGCGGAGGTTTCACATCTTGGGGGGGCCGTGCAGCTAACAGGAGCCAAGAGACACACCTGCTCCGGGCCCTTCACTGCTTCGCCTTGACAGAGCCCTGCCTTCCTTCCCTCGAGGCTTACCTTTGACTAGAGCGAGTCCCACGGCTCCTGGAAAATCCAGGGGGGACGGAAACCGTGGGAAGAGGTACCCGAGGCTCCGCAGGGCTCCCAACAGCCACAGGCCGCCTTCCAGGAACCGGTGGCGTGTTCTGCAAGCGTCAAGGAGAAACTCTCTTTGAATGCCGGGGTACGAGCTCTGCAAGAGGACAGGAAGAGTTAATGAGCTGCCGGGTCCCGCCTGCTTCCTTCCAGAGAGCACTGGGAGGGGGTCTCCTGGCTCAGGGGGCTGCGGGAAAATCCCGAGCCGGGAGTGGGGTGGGGGGCAGGAGCCCAGGCTAGGTTATCAGCTCGCAGGGAGCAGCCTTGGCACCGGGCCCGGGAGGGGCGTGGGCAGGAGGAGGGCCCCAGGACACCCGCCCCCCTCTTCCTGCCATCCCGGCCTCCCCCCGCTTTCGAGGAGCCTGTAGTCGGCCATTCGAGGGCGAGGCCCGCTCAGGAAACAGATGTGCGGCTGCAGAGGAAACGGCAATCGGCACCGACGTCACCCGACCCGGGCCTTCATTCAGAAAAACGAACAAGCCGGGGGCCGCCTGAGACAGAAGGGGGCCGCGGCGTGGACGCCGATGGCAACGCGAGCCGGCTGAAGCAGCTCCCCTCAGAGAAGACGGGAGTGACAATGACGACAGTCACTCCCGGGGCTCCCGAGCTGACACCCGTAACGTAGGAACATCAGAACCGGCCGGCACTAGAAGAAGGAGGTAGGAGAGGAGCTGAGAAGCGAGAAGGACACTCCCAGAGTAGACCGAGGCGCTGGAGATTCGAACAGGATTGCAGAATCAACGTCCAATGGAAACAGCACGCTGGTCCTCCGCGAGACCTTGGCCTTGGACGTCTGTTCTTCAAGCGGCGGCAGCGGCACGAGCGACCTGGGATGACCTTTGCTCCGGCGCGGGTTCAGCCACACACCTCGTGTGGAAGACAATGGAGCTTGCGTTAATTAAGACACCGTGTCCCGCCGCAGGGGACCATCCCCAATGTGACCGAGGAGCGAGCAGAACAAACAGATAATTTTATCCTACAGGGACTACACTCACACACGCACACAGAAGTGGGACACAGAGAGGTGACAGTCACATAGATACACGGGTGAACATTTAGAAGGACACGGGGCAGACCAGAGGGGATGGGGGAGGATGTGACGCCGTTGGCCGCTCGCCTCCACCAGTTGAGGCTTTGTCTCTCTTTTTTAAGAAGCACAGATGACTTCTGAAATGTTTTAAAAGTGGAGATCAAAAAATTATGGTACCTTCTCTAAAACGCACAGAGTAGATAGCTGATCGGTATTTGTTAAATGGACGAAAGAATAAGACAGCATCTTCCAGCAGCAGCGGAAGCTCCCATGGCACGCCTCTCCTGTCTCCCACAGCCTTGATACAGTCGAGTTTCCCGTCTCTTTTAAGTGACATTTACTAACTAGATTTTCCTAGAAATTCATTCATTCCCACTAGATTTCAAAGCGGATTATCACGCGGCTGTGCCTGGTGGGGTTGAACTTTTGGCGTCCATACACTTGATTTTCCTTTACGAATCCTGTTCTGCGTACTTTACAAATGGTAACCGACCGTGAGGAAGGGGCTCCGAGGCCCGGGAAGTCAGGCTGCCATCCCGGGGACCCGGCAGGCCAGGTGGGCAGTCGGCAGGGCCGGCGGGCTCCGTGCCCTCCCACCCTGGGCACCTCCCGGCCACGCTCTCCTTCTAATGCCCACCCTCCGCCCTTTCCCTCTTCTTCCGTAGCCTTGTCCAACAGCTGTGGATGTCGACGTTTCATCCCAAAGAATCAGGTTTTGAGTTATTTTATTCATGTTAGTTTTCCAGGCTTCGTTCATTAATTTCTACTGTATATGGGTTACTTCTATTGTCTATTGATTACATGTGTCCTCATGCTTCTGACATGGGTCACGATGCCTGGTCGTTGTTTGTTCTCACGGCCTCGCTGGGTTCTGGAGTGGAATGGATAGTTGATTTCTGTTCTTTCTTATTTGCAGATAAAAATCCTTAAGACTTCAGTCTCTCCTAGTCCGGGGAGGGTTCTGGTGTCCCAAATATCATGGTACGTGATGCCTTCACCGTTACCGTTTTCTAAACGATCGATTTAGTTTTCATTTTCTCTGCCCCTGAAGAGCTGTGTAGGGGGTATTTCTAATTTCTGTGTTGTTTTTACACTGAACTTTGTGTTATCACTTTAACCCTATTTGTTGTTGTCAGAAAATGCATATCGTCTATGGAAGTTACTGGACTCTTATGAGACACAGACTTCGGCCACTGTGTGCTTGTACCATGGACATTTGAGGAGAACACAATTTTTACAAATATTGAGTAAATACAATGTATTAATTACATTATTTGATGAGTCTCCTTAATATTTTTCTACTTAACAAATTATTAATGTACCAAAAGACCATGCTTTGCCCATTTTTTAATTGTGTTTCTCACAGCTCGTCTCTGGTGTATTTTGAGGCTATATTGTTTGGCTCACGAATATTCCTGACTATCATATTCTCGTAATGAATTATACTTTCTTAAACCAATTTTTATTTTTGTAATGTTTATTTTGAGAGTGAGAGGGAACACATGTGAGTGGGGGAGGGGCAGAGAGAGAGCGGGAGAATCCCAAGCAGGCTCCTCAGTGTCACCACAGAGCCCGACGTGGGACTCGAACTCACAAACCGGGAGGGATCGGGACCTGAGCCCGAGGCAAACACTTAACCAACTGGGCCACCCAGGCGCCCCCAAAATCGGTTTTTAAAGTCTCTCCCTTTATCCCACACTGTTTATTTCTCCTTTTCATCAGATAGCAACACGGTTATTTGCGATTCTCTGTATTTTTTATTTGCCTTACATTTCTTTGTTCATCAGTTTATTTGTATTCTTTCTGTGTCACTTTGTTACAGAATTTGGGTGTGTAGAAAATTTAATATGAGAAGCTTATCTTTTGTTATAGATGTCTAATCCATTTTATGCCCCTTGTGCGTGGGGGGGGAGTGATAATAGCTGGTAATAGTTCTGTTACCTCGTTTTTTCTTTTTGGTATTCTCCCTTGGTAGAAACACAGATACGTGGCATTTTTAAAAAAATCACCCCATTCTAGCTCATCCTTGTTTCGTGGGCATCGGCCTGGCCGAGGGTCGGGGGCGAAACAGTCTCGGACCCTCCGCTGCGGGTGGGGGGCCGGGTGGCGGCGCCGCCCTGCTGCCTGACCACCGTCCATCCCGCTTGGCCTCGCCTCCTCTGCCCAGCTGTCTGCTGGCACCCAACCCGCCACCCTCCTCCTCCGTGTCGCCAACACCTTCCTGGCACAAAGCTCCACGCTCACACGCCCTTGTGCCTAGTTTGGAACATGTCAGAAGAGAAGCAGCCAAGCTCGGGAAATCCCTTTCTCTCCGTGAAGTCTGGCCTTCAGGCTTCCTGGGTGTCCGTGGGCTCTGATATCCTAGCTAGCAGGCCTGGAGCGGCCGACCCTTACGTGTGCGAACAAATGTGTTCTCGGCGTTACCGCCGACACCCTCCTCCGGCTGGGGCAGGTGACTGACTGCCCGGGCCGGGAGGAAGGAGGCCATAGGCCAGGAAGCAAGAATCATAAGGTCCCAGCGGTGTGTCTCAAAAGTACGTGCCCTCTTTTGTAACCGAGGAAGAAGTTCATGGCGCTGTGACCTCCTAGAACAGGGGGATTTGCCTAATCCAGGAGGGAGTGGAGAAACGGTGAGCTCGGGGGGACCCTCGGGAGTGGCCTGGTCAAAGAGGAAAGGAAGCGAGTTTCCAGCAGAGTGAACAGCGTGTGTGGAGACCAGGAGGCCGCAGGAGCCTCCGGAAGGAAGACTGGGTGGCTGGAGAGCAGCGAAGGAGACGAGGGGTGAGGGGCGCAGGCACCCCGGGCCGCCCCAGGGCCCCCGCAGCGCAGGGACCGCAGGTGCATGCTCAACGGCAGAGGACACTCGGTGCCCAAAGCCCCGGGACAGAGCTCGCAAAAGCATCCCGTGCCCCGCTGGGGACTGTGCCAGGATCCTGGTGGGCTCCCTGATCATCCGCAGACCCTAGAGGGTGGGAGCGGGGAGCCGGGGTCGCGGGGCATCGCACGGCACCCCCCCCCCGCCCTGCGCCTGGGCTTCCACGTGCCACCACCTCAGCCGGGGACCCGAACTCGCCCAGACGCGCTCAGCCCAAAGCGGGCAAGGTGACCGGCTTTGTCCACACACACGGCTTCTCCTTGGGCCTCCCGCGACTCTCCCCCCGCTCCCCCGTGTCCGAAAGGCAGCAGAGAAAACGTGCCCAGACTCAAGCCACGACTCCAGATCACCGTGGGAGCACAGGGCGGAAGACGGAATCCCCCGCCCCAGCCTTTGCTGGCCTTCTGTCCCCAGCCTGCCCCTCCAAGTAGGTGGGCTCGTGGAAGGGGAGGCAAGGCATGCAGTGACCACAGCCCCCGGGGCTTCGGGACCACGGCCCGGCTTCTCCAGGGGAGAAACTACGGGCAGGGAAGGAAACTAAGCAAACCGTATCTCATTTGTCCTCACCCTCAACCCCGAGAGGCAGGGAGTGTATTTCCCCCTATCTGTGCGTTTCTGGTCAGCAGGGAAGTTTGACGCGGTCACACAGGTGTGTGGGGGCAGGTCCGAGGCCTCAGTCCTGGGGATCGGATCCCGGCCGGCTCCCCACTCTGCCGAGGGAGAAGCCGCTCCCCGGGGAAGGGACTTTGTTCACCTCGGCTTTCTGGCATCGTACGATGCAACACGGTGCAAAGCGATCGGCATCTTGTCACCGGAGAAGCCTGGCCAGGTGGGAGCAGGGCGGCAGCTGGCGTGGGAAGTCTCCGGAGACCGTCCCCGCCCCCCCCCACCGCCAGAGGTGGGAGCCGAGAGGCAGGCTCCTTGGGGGAGTGTGGGAAGCACGCTGTTTCCGAGGGCAAAGTCGGGATCCAGCCATTGAGGGAAAGAGTAGAAATAATCGCCAGTAAGGCCTCGGACACGCATCCCCCCGCTCGGCCTGGAGCGTCTGTGAGCCGTCCACGCGTGGCGAGCGGAGGGCTGCAGGGCACTCGTGGAAGGAGCAGGTGCAAGGAGGGGGCCAGTGGTCCTTGGGGACCCTCCCCAGGCCGGGGTCCGAGGGCCTGGGCCCCAGAAGCGTCTGCTCCTGCTTCCCTGCTTCCCGAGGAGCAAGGGCAGCCTGGTGAGACTCACACAGAGGCCAGCGGGGGTGACAGTGGGGAGAGAGTATGTCCCCCAGTGCCGGTGCCTCCTGTGTGTGGAGAGGGGACAGTGGACAGTAGCCGATCTCAGCCCCCCGAGAGGTCCCGGTGAGGCCGGAGGGCCCGTGTACTGTCCTGCCTCCGGCCACCGCCCTGGCCGGGTCGAGGGCGCGTCCTCTGGCTCACACTCACGCAGCACCCAGCACCAGCACGCAGCACCCAGCACCCAGCACCCTGCTTTTCCACATGCACGCTGGAGAGACGTGCCCGGGCGCGCCAACAAGAAGCGGCCGTTCGGATGGTTTCTCTCCTCCAGGGAAAACGAGGCACAGAGTGGAGGGCACGGTCCTGGGCAAGCAGGGTGTTTGGTGAAGCCGGCTTTCAGCGACAACCTCGTTATCACGGCTTGTTGTGGAATCAAAACAGCAAACACACACCCTACGAGTGCGCCAGGCGCTCACCTGGGAGCGGCCTGGCATCGAGCGCACGGGTCGGCACGCAACGCCCATGTCACGGATGAGAACGCTGAGGCCCGGGCGATAGGCGGCAGGTGCGGCTCGAGCTCCGGGGGCATCGCAGGCCAGGCCCAGGCCCGCTGGTCACCGTCCCCAGAATCCCTCTCCGTCCTCGGGGGGCACCCTCGCTTTTCCTTCCATCGTGTTCGGATTACGGTCGTTCCAGATGTGTTTAAGCGTTCGGCAGATGTGGGGGCGGGACTAGCGCGAGTTAACCCACCGCGGCCCGTGCGATGCTGTCCACAGCGGCCCTGCGGAGTCGCGTCCAGCCTGAGGGCCTCGTCCCGGAACGCGAGGGAACCTAGACCCGAGGAAGCCTCCTCGCTCACTCTCCGTGTTAAGCCCAAATGAAACAGGAAGGCTCTGACTGCCTTTCGGGGGCTCTGAGCCCAAAGAGTACCCTCGTCTGGGGTTGCTTTTTTTTTTTTTTTTTTTAAGATTTTATTTTAGGTGAAACAGAGTTAGTAAAAATAATAATACTCCTTTTAAAAAGTTTTGGAGAAGTTTTTCTCCCATAAGACGGCAAAAGCGTCCTGAAACAAACGTCGCACGCTTACGGAGCATCCCCAGGTGTTCCCAGACACCTAAGCATTTGCAACTGCGTGTGGTCCGCATGCACCACGGAAGGCCTTTATCATGGTCTACGAAATCATTCGTTCATTAATTCCCCACACTTCCACGCACTCCGTCTGCTCTAGCCCTGGGCCGAGGGATATACATGAAGCCAGACAGATCACGACTGTATAATTACTGAAAACAGGCGATGACTCTGTGACTTTTCCTCATGACATGCTCTCTACTTTGGTAATTTTTTAAATATTTCCGACTAAAAATACATCTTTTCTTAAAATTTTTTTAATGTTAATTTTTTTTTGGAGAGAGGGAGTCAGAGCGTGAACGAGAGAGGGGCAGAGAGCGAGGGAGACACAGAATCCGAAGCGGGCTCCAGGCTCTGAGCTGTCGCACAGAGCCCGACGCGGGGCTGGAACCCTCGAACTGTGAGATCATGACCTGAGCTGAAGTCGGCCGCCCGCTTAGCTGACTGAGGCACCAGGCATCCTCCCAAAATATTTCTTAGATGAGAGTGGAAAGATAATACGCCTTCACAAATGCAGGTGTCCTTCAAGATCAGTTTCTTGGGGAGTACTCGGAAGCAAACGATGGAACCTGAAATCCGGGGTAAAAGGCCACCTTTGGACGGATGGCTTGCAGGCGGCTGCAGGTGTCCAGGAGAATGAACCACCCCAGGTAATTTGGGAGCCGACGACCCTGCGCAGGAGTGGGAAGAGACCGCGATACGTTCCATCCTCTTGCCCAACTGCCGAAGAGACGGCCGCCTCGTTACAGGACGAAAGTCATTTTTTTTAAACCCCAAACCTAAAACAGTATTGTGATTCAGAAAAGATGAAAGGAATGTCTAGAGACGGTCCGGAAACTAAATTAGTACGAAGCGCGCGCTAAATTTCGCAAATCACGAGTACGGATTTTATTTTTGCTCGGATACCAAAATAGACGCTTACACGTGGGCCCAGATCACGGCGACCAATTAGCAGGAGCAGGCTGGGAAAGCGGTGAGCTGGGAAGGCCCTCGCTCCGTCCGGTGACTTCCAGAAAGCTGACCCCCTCTGTCGGCGTGTCTACAGGACGCACGTGCGTGGGAATATCAAACACAGGAGACAGACTCCCATGAGGAGTCCTGTTCTCGCATGGTTGGCTGTAGTCCTCGGCCAAGTGCAATAAAACGGAGACAGTTGTAACGCTCAGGTCTCCCGGAAACTTACCACTGAGCAGATCTCCCTAAATCAAAAGCACGGCTGTGTGTCTTTGTTTGATCGTTTGCTCTTTTTGATAGACGATATCTAATGCTTTATACGCACATTCCCAGGTGTTTCTCCAGCGTCTCGTGTCAGCTGGCCACAGAAGGAACTCCGGAAATGTTTGCTCTGGAACATAGACTCGGTCACGACAACCCTCATGAGAGGAGAACAAGTTGGAAATACTGGCCGATCCTACGTACATGCTAACACGCGTTGTTACATACCATATCCGTGTCGTCCATACAGACGAGGGCAGAGAATCGCCGTGACGAGTAAACTGGGGCACGCGTGTGAGCTCAACTGTCTGAACGTAGGGACCCAGATTCGGAATTGCGTTTTAAACTCAACACGCAAAACACATCACTATGTTTATGAGAGCGTGAGCTGCAGCAGGTCCGGGGTCCTGGAGATACGAATGATTTCATTCACACACTGTTCCGATGGCTCCGCGAATTCGGAGGGAGTTATGCGCAGGGGCTCTGGCTAAAGATGGAGCTAAATGGCCTGGAATTCTACCTGCAAGCAAGTTAAAAAATAACAAACAGTCCCCCTCCTCCCCCTCCTCCTCCTCCTCCTCCTCCTCCTCCTCCTCCTCCTCCTTTAATTTAAGCATTTTCTCTCTTGGAGGCCTCTTCTGAAATGCAATACTCCTGGGAGTGGTCACACCTTAAGTTATCAGCTGACACTGGAGAGGGAGCTGGGACGGCCTGGGAGAGGGAGAATGGGGCTCAGAAGGAGCGCCTGGGGCGGAGGGGACACCGGGCCTGGGGGAGAAAGGCTAACCGGCCCCCACATCTGTTGCTTCACTCATCAACGCCTCCTTTACCTGCTCCCGGCGCGTCTTGAGACTCGCGACCCTGGATGCCGCGGCCACTGGACCAAGAAGACAAATGATGGCTCCCGAGTCGATCCATTAACCTTTCAATCCAATCTCCCGTCCCATCTTGGAAGCAATTTCCATAAGCTTGGGGAGAAGGGAGGGAAACAAAATTCACCCTGATACTGTTGTAAATTGTTGACTCTTTACTTCGAACCCATTCAGACCGTCCCTGAAGGCTGTTTGTGCACGTGAGGTCAGATTGTACCAAAGCGGGAGGTTCATCTTAAGGTAAGGGATTCGGTCCACAGAGGTCTGCCCGCCGCAAACTCGTCACACTTCCGGTGTCGAAGCTAAGACCCCCCCCCAAACCGCGTTCCTGCAGGCTTCGAAAAATCACCGTCTCTTCTGTCTCAGGGATCCCCTTTTTTTTTCTTTTTTTTACTTAGTTACAAACATCTTGTTTTCATTATGATGTGGACTTGTAGGATCTCCTCTCTCTGCAGCTGCCGAACACGCAATGACAGGACAGTCACAGCTCTGCACGTCACGGCCTCGCGCTCCCAGACGCTATGGTTTTAAATGTTTACTTACTTATTTGGAGGGGAGGAGGGGCAGAGAGAGAGAGAGAGAGACAGAGAGAGAGGATCCCAAGCAGGCTCCATGCTGTCAGCGCAGAGCTTGATGCTGGCCTCGACCTCACCAACGGCGAGACCATGCCCTGAGCTGAAATGGAGAGCCGGACGCTCAGCTGACTGAGCCCCTGGGCGCCCGGGGCTCTGCTTTGTCCTGTTTGTCACTTCTCCGGATGCAGTATTTATGTCTTACCTCCAACTATCCACTTATATTGATCAATTTGGTACAGAAACCTGTCGCAATGCTCTCTTGGAACAAAACCCACACAGAAAAAAAAAATAATTTGTTGGGTTTTTGTTTTATTTTGTTTTGTTTTCTTTCATGTTTCCCTTGCAGGATTCCCAGAGGGGATTGGGTGGAACAAACCTTTCAAACTTTAATTGACCTCTCTGGGTCTGTAACGAGATTGGTAGATCCTAACGATCTCATGGTTCGTGAGTTCAAGCCCCGCATTGGTCCCTGCGCTGAGAGCCTGGAGCCCGCTTGGGGTTCTCTCTCCCTCTCTCTCTGTCCCTCCCCTGCCCTCCGTCCTCTCTCTCTCTCTCTCTCTCTCTCTCAAAATAAATAAATAAATGTTAAAAAAAAAGTGTCAAAAGTAGCAGAGCATGGGCTTCGGAAGGACCTATTTTGGTAATATTACCACTTCATCTGTGCTATCATCGGAGACGAGTTATCAGGGCGACCCCCCAGCTCCGCTTCCCCACAGACTCGTGACTTCCGCTGCCAGGAAGCCTTCATATCGCTAAAGACGAGGAGTAAGATACAGGTGGATTTTGCTTCGTTTTCCTTATTTTCGACTTGAGGCCACCCGATTCACGAACGACGGAAAGGCCAAAACTATTAGTGCTCTTAAAAGAATATTAGAACCATTTGAAAATAATCATGAAGAGAAAACACGTCTCTTCTTTCCAGCTTTAATGTGACAGGCGTGGCCGAGCCCCCACTGTATGACAGGCACGGGTGACAAGACGACAGCAGGCACATGCCGCCCATCGCCCTTCCGGACAGCATCGCAGGGCGCTCGCTAACCGGGTGTGATGAGGAGGTGACTAGTAACATCGGAATTCTGTCGAAAACGTGGAAATAATGATCAGACTTGACGGAGAATCTCCAAGTTGTCAGTTACCGGCTGCGTGGCCTTGGGCCAATCACGGTCTGCCTCGTTGGTTTCTCTCCCACGAAATGTGATCTTTGGGCCCAGTGACACGGTTCCTTTCGGAGCTGTCTGATGGTCCAGGAGGCTCACACCCATTGAAGGAGGAAGGGGCATTCACAGCCGGGGCGCCTCTCACTTGCCAGGGGGTGACATCCCTCTCAAAAACCCTCCCACAACACTCCCCGGCCTCGGCTTTCCAGCAGGTCCCCTCTCTGCTCAAAGGCCTCACTGTAGAATCGTCACTGCTGGGAAGGAATAAATGTTCAGATAGATGAACCAACTGGTAAAACTAGCCATATTTGAGGGAAAAGAGGAGGGGGCTCGACTTCTCATTATGTACAAAATTTCAAAACATTAAGCCGGGCAACGGAAACGACTATGTTCTGAGGACCAATGCGATCCGTGATCTCACCGCTTTCCCCTGCTGGTCCCAGAATTCCAGTAAGTCGCAGGAATAATAATCCAATTGACCCGGTTTGAAGAAAGCCACCGAAAATGAGAGGTAGTCTCTTGCTGTAAGATTTTAGAGGAAGTTCTATTAGCGATCTGTGTAAATACTATAGATCTACTCTGATTTCCCCGAACTTCTGTATCAAAATCTGTGTGTGTGAGACCAGCGACTCTTACAGAAAGCAATAAATGTTGAACGATATGAAAAAGTAAGTCAGAGAGACCCACTTAGCAAGGACACAGTTCAACCCCAAATGGAGGTATTTGAAAGGTACGTTGCTAACGTGCCGATCAAAACACGTGACATACAATCCATCGCGTCTGATGTTCAAAGCCTCTGTCTCCTTCTGCCCCCACGGCGTCTTCCAGGCAGACCTGCCAAACGAAAAAGATGTTTTTCAGTTGCCCGCGTGAGGACTGGGGGCCGGAGGGAGCCTGAAGCTCTCCACTTGGACGTGGACTCTCCGAGATCTGTCACATGCAAATTTCCTCCTGCCAACCCCGGCCCGCCGATTCTGAAGCAACACTGGGTTGTGCGTTGTAAACAGTGACCTATTCATAAAGCGTCTATACTACATTGTCCCAGGCTAGCTTTTGTTCAGGACCAAACCCCTCTGTCTCCAGAAACATGCTCCCCTTCGGTTCCAAGGTGATGGCTTACTAGTGAGACTACCTTCTTCCTTCTGACAGATTTTTCTGCTCTGTGGTGACTGGGAGTCTGAGAACCCCTACTGAATTTAATGTCTCCTGAACATTAGCGATTTGAAAAAAATCGTTGTTTTGACGACGTTGTTGACCTTTGAGACAGAGGAGCAGTTCACGGTGGGGACAGCCAGGGCTCAGATCCAGCAAACTGGAAAGAATTCCTGAAGCTGTACAGAGGAGAGTGACCCGCCATGCTGGTTACGGGCAGCATTCTCGCATTCTCGAATGCAAAGTGTGGGCTTGGACTGACCTCCCGCCGCTGGCTGTGGGGTCTTGGGCAGTTTCCTGAACTCTAAGTCTCAGCGACACTGAGGGCATTAGATCATTGGGGGGACTGCAGGAGATGCTGCAGTAAAAGAAACTTGCGTGGCGGCACC
The DNA here is from genome assembly GCA_030068075.1 of Paguma larvata. Lineage (NCBI taxonomy): Eukaryota > Metazoa > Chordata > Mammalia > Carnivora > Viverridae > Paguma > Paguma larvata. Next base: position 3,113,933 of record CM057839.1, on the reverse strand, counting down.
CGGGGGGCTCAGTCGGTTGAGCGTACGACTTCAGCTCAGGTCATGACCTCACAGTTTGTGAGTTCGAGCCCCGCATCAGGCTCTGTGCCGACAGCTCAGAGCCTGGAGCCTGCTTCAGATTCTGTGTCTCCCTCCCCCTCTCCTGCTCTGTCTCTCTCAAAAATAAATAGGCATTAAAAAATAAAAAGAATCTGGCACGGCATCTTGCACAGGTTAAAGGTATACAGTACACAGTGTATGCGTATATGTGTGTGTACACATCCAGATACAAACGTACAGATGACATTTGGAGTTGTTGCTGTTTTTATGCATTGCCAGGGCTACGGTAACGAAGCATCACAGACGAGAGGGGCTAACGCACCAAAGATATGTTCACTCACACTTCGAGATGCTCAAAGTCCAAATCGAGGTGCTGGGTTGGGTTGGTTTGTTCTGAGGGCTAAGAGGGAGAATGTGGTCCCGCCCCCCGTCCCTGGCGTGCAGACGCCCGTCTTCTCCCTGTCTCTCCACATCGCGTTGCCTCCGTGCGAGCCTCTGTGCCCACACTTCCCCTTTTGACAAGGAACCCAGTCACACTGGATCGGAGCCCACCCTACACTTCGCTTCGCCTCGATTACCTCCCTCAAGACCCTATCTCCTCTCTCTCTGTCTCTCTCTCTCTCACCTTCTGAGGTTAAGACTTCAACATATAAATTTGGAAAGAACACAATTCAACCCATAACACCGATGCTGTCAATAATAATAACAATTGTTAATATTACTATAATTATTGTGACTCTCTTTGGAGCAGAGGTCATTCATTGCAAGGAAGTGCCTGATGTCTTTGATTGTAACAGGTGGCTTGCAGGGGGAAGGGGGAACGGTCATGAGCGAATGCGTCCACGCTGGGCGGGTTGTAAGTATTGCTAAGGGCTCCTATCCAGCAGGGCTGACTGACAGAGCTCCCAGCTGCGGGGAGTGGGGGGTAACTCGCAGGTGTGAACAGGAAGCCCACAGGCCAGCCCATGGGAATTCGAGGACGAAGCAAGGGACTGAGGTCAGAAAGCGAGATGCAGACGCAGACTGGGGTTCCCTTCCCACCTCCCCCACTTGCCAGCTTAAGACCTCTCTGAAGCTCAAGGTCGGCTAAGGCTGAATGTTCTGGAGCTGGAATAAAGACTCAGCGGGGTAACGTACATAAAGAGCCTCGCTCGGAGCCCACACATCGTAGGCACTGTGCAGGCCTTAGGGTTCCCTGCTTCCGGTATTCGTATGGCGTTCCACAATCCTGGACCCTGCGCGATGGCTCCTGGCGTTACAGGGACCTGCTGGAAGTGAGTCCCGGAGAAAGCGCCCAGGGTCCTTCCCACCGAGAAGGCTAAAAGGCCCCCTGACCACGTAGGACCGAACCTGGCAATAGGCACCCACCTCCTCAAGACCTCCCGAGGACACGGTCTCAGGAGGGGACCCAGAGGAAACCAACAGTTTTGAATTAGGTTACATGACCGCCACGCGGATCGCGACAGGGAGGAAGAGAAGCTTTGCGGAGGTGGAAGGCACCCTGTGGACGCTTGGTCATACTTAGAGCATTGGTTTTGTCCTATTTTGTTTGATTTTTTTAAATTTTTTTAATGTTTATTTATTTTTGAGAGAGACACACAGACAGAGAACAAACAGGGAAAGGGCAAAGAGAGACACAGAATCTGAAGTGGGCTCCAGGCTCCAAGCTGACAGCACAGAGCCCGACGCGGGACTCGAACTCACAAACCGCGAGATCGTGACCTGAGCTGAAGTCGGATGCCGAACCGACTCAGCCACCCAGGCGCCCTTTGTTTGGTTTTAATACGAGGGAAAAGCTGCTGTGTTTCGAAGGCCAAACTCACTTTCCTAAGAAACTATTATTTCATACATCCCCATTAGCCAGCTGTGACCGAATTACCACTCGGAAAATGAGAAATCGGAAAGCCCTTTTAGAACATCAACGGGACACGCACACACACACAATCCAGTTCGATGCGGCCGAGTCAATGTGCTGGCTGGAAATACGATCGCACGTGGCCCAAGAGCTACTTCTACTTCGTATAAAATGAGCTTTTCCTTTTATTTTCTGGAAATTCTTCCAGGCCACGGCACACTCAGGGACACAGATCACTTACGCCGGGACTCTGCCTGGTTGATACAGGAGAGTCCACAGCAGACGGACTTTGGAAAAAGAGAAAACCAAGAAACTCAGAGAAAAGACACTAAAACTCTCTTATCGCCTTGATATCACAGCCTCTGCCATTCTGGTTTCTGGTTCACAGCTAATGGTAAGTTATGGGAGGGGCAGAAGGAAGAAATATTTGGAAATAGAAATCTTTAAGACACAGAAAGGAATTAAAAACAACTGAAAATTGCAAATCATGCTTTTTGTACAGCTAACTGTTTTTTCATCAACAACCTAAATATTTCAAGCATGCTTGTGTGAGGCAAATGGTTTTGGGGGGTCAAAAAACACGTATTTTCCAAAAAAATAAAGAATATATCCGGGGCTCCTGGGTGGCTCTGTCGGTTAAGTGTCCGACTCTTGATCTTGCGACTGGTGAGTTCGGGCCCCAAGTTGGGCTCTTGTGTTAATAGCGGGGAGCCTGCCTGGCATTCTCTGTCTCCCTCTCTCTCTCTCTCTGCCCCTCCCCAGCTTGCAATCTCTCTCTCTCTGTCTCTCTCTCCGTGTCTCAAAAAAAAAAAAATAAATAAGCATTTGAAAAAAGAATATATCCAACAGGACCTGTACAAAGTTCAGCAAAGAAAAAACAAAGTTAAACCAATGAATCACTGACGTAGTCATCACTAAAAGTTGTGCACACACCACAAACCGGGAACACTCAAACCAAAACACGGGGCGAGGCTCCGAGGGATTTCGTTACAAAGCAGCTCGCCCGGAGAGCAGGCCCCGCGTGCTTCTTCTTCACGGGGACTGGTTACGATACTAGAATTTTCTTAAGGAAGAGGAAATCGGTTAGTGGTTACTTCATATCAATTTGGGGGAACAATTTAAGTCGTGCTTACAATTCTCAGGCCATAAGCAAGCAGGCCCCCAAGTCAAGTTAGCTTCGCTTGTCTCGCAAAGTAGGATAAATGAAGCTTTTCTTATAGTACTAAATTGCTTCTGTCCGCTCAGATTTTCCAATCTGTTCCCCATTCGTGTTTGATTTCAACAGACTGACATAGGGGTGTGTGTGCACGAGCTCCTACACATACATATATACTTTTGTAATAATACTTATATATAACAATATAATAATTACGTATCATATCATGTATGATATATACACCTCCTATCACATGTATACACTAAATATATATAGCATATACACAAATAATGAGTATTTATAGCAAATCTGTTCTGTAATACTGTGACACCCCCCTCCCACGGGCACGATCCATGAATTAGGCGTTATCCTGGCGTTAACCACCAGGGGCCCGAAGACTGTACTTACACTTACTTGAGACTTCGGCTGTATACTCAGAATTCACTCTTGTGTGCAACTGAAATTGAGTATTTCACTCGAACTTCATAAAAAGACCAGCCAAAGAGAGAGACCACTGCCTTTGAACAGGAAGAAAGTTAGGATGTTGCATGATATTTCTAAGAAATATTGTGGGAAGCCAAAGCAAGAATTTGCTTTGAGAAGCAACAGGTGAGTCACCATTACCTGTGTTACCAAAGCGTCATCAACTCCTGGGCCACAGGCGTTTAAGGACCCTTGGCAAGGGACAGCTCCGGGGTCTCCTCAGAAAAGCCCCAGCCGCCATTGCAACACACTTCCGCCATGTTTGACGGGTCGCGTATCAGAGAGCTCAGAACTCGGTAAGACCCAGAAGGGCTCCAGCCAGAGTCAGACTCACGACACACCCCGCACCTCAGAGATCAGGTCTCTGAAACACACCGTAACCCAGAACAGGGTTCACGTTCCCTGACAACTGGCAGGAGGCAGGACTCCGACGGCCCGCTCACCCTTGGCTAGTTGGCTCAAGGATCAGATCCTACTGCCTGTTGGAGATAGACTCTGATCTTGTTCCAAATACGTGAATAAACTTTTAAAACCAGAGTGTAATCACCTGGACACGTTTCCACAACCGTCCATCTGTCATCCAGGATTGACTCAGCATGGCACTGGGGGCCATGGGGGACGGACCCAGCCAGAAAATCCCCCGGTCCCTTCAGCACAGGTGGGGTGATGGGGACAACACACAAGACAGAATACAGCTCATCAAAATTGCTCTGGTTTGGGGCACCTGGGTGGCTCAGTCGGTTGAACAGCTGACTTCGGCTCAGGTCATGATCTCCCGGTTCGTGAGTTCAAGTCCCGCGTCAGGCTCTGTGCTGACAGCTTGGAGCCTGGAGCCTGCTTCTGATTCTGTGTCTCCCTCTCTCTCTGCCTCTCCCCCGCTCAGTCTGTCTGTCTGTCTGTCTCTCTCTCTCTCCTTCAAAATAAATAAACATCATAAAACATTTTTTAAATTGTTCTGGTTTTTGTTATTTCAGTTTTTCAAATACGAACCCTGGTTGGAGCCAGGCATTGTGCGTCAAGGTATCAGCCAAAGAGAAAGAGCTAAACCAAGAGGCCTCACGGAGCAGGACAGCATGTTTGTGTGGGTCTCAGGGATACAGAGGAGAGGAGGGGCGGATGGCAGGGGCGAGATGGGGGCCGCCCCGAAGAGGGGGTCTCTCCGCAGGGTTGTGTCTGAAGAGGAAGCAGCGTCCATGTAGGCAAGGGAGAAGTGCTGCCTTTTAGGGCATCCCCAAACCTGTAGTTCCGTCTCCCCCCTTTTCTCACTAACGTTTGTTAACATTTCTCAGCATCATCGACTCTTAAAATTCTGTGCCGACAAAAAACATTGAAAGCAGTTCAGCAGTTAAAGATAATCATTTCAGTGGAAGGGAGTTTTGTCTTCATAATCTCCTCTTTGTGTAGAGCGAGCCCTTGGTTCCATCCGCCACGGCGACCCTTTGCTCTGTTTCCTTTAAAGAATGAGCCACTGTTCGCTTTGGTTTCTCATTTTCACTCTGTAAACCCTGGGCTCCTGATTCTCCGTTCCAGGAAGGGAAAATAAAAGAACAAGCCTCTTTAAATATCAGAGCGATGGTTCCTTACGGATCCACACAGCCTCAGCATGTTCTAGAACAGTCGCTTAGGAAAACGTGTCAGAATTTCCCAGCTGGCAGCCTCCATTTGGCAGGTGCACCTCAATGGAACCAATCACTTTTTATTTGGCTGTCGATTCATTTGGTTTATTTCTGGCTGCATTGTGCCAGAGTGTGTGTGTTTATTTTGAAAGGTCGTTCACCTATGCCGCGGTCCAAAGGGACCGTTTTGGTCATGTGAGGCGTCACTGGGATGGCACATGAAGAGTAGCTAAGGAGGGCAAGTTGGAACCATGGGTCAAACTAGTAGGAAAACCTAGGAAGATACGCTGCAAAAAAAAAAAAAAAAAAAAAGAGAGAGAGAGAGAAAATAAAAGCATCCTTAAAAGTGATTAAATTTTTAAATTCATTTAATTTTATTCCATTAAAAAAATGAAGAAGTCGAAATTAAAAAAATCTAAAAGCAAAGGCAAACACCAAAACCTCTATAGCAAACTACATTCTGAAGAGTGTTACTGGCGGATAAATCATTACTTCCTCTGTTGATTTTCTTCATCGTCGGCACTGGCAACCTATACCAGTCCCCCAATCGATTCAACTAATCCCGAGCAAATGAAAAGTGAAGACTTCCAGAAATTTCATTTTATCCATAGACGGCGACGGAGTCTCCATTTGCACTTGGGACTCACTCGATCGGATGAACCCGTTGCCCCATTCCCACGGGTCAGCCCACTTTCCATGAACAAAAACCAGAGCAGCCCCAGAGTCTAGTTTTTATCCAGAAAAAAAAGCCATTCTTGGAACACAAATGAGGAAACAATTTTGCAAAAAAGAGCAGGTTTCTTAGATATGATTCCGCAGGACGAAAACCCTCCCCGGCCGACAACGTGGCTGTCTTCAGAGGACAAAGGGTTGCTGTGAATTGGTTTCACCGCATCAAAATATTTGACTTACAGGAGATTTTTGTAAATACGCGACTGTGTTTTCTACAGATGTTTGGCCTGTACAAACGCTGAGGTTGACACTTGCTTCGCTACCTTCTACCTGTGTTTATGGAAGCCTCGAGGGGGAAAGCAGAGGCCCCCTGGGAGCCCAGAATCATCTGCATGAATTCCACCCGTCATTGTCACAGGACTTTCAAATCGGAGTTCTTTCCGAGTCTGACTTTCCTCCGACGCGGACACCAGGGAAATACACCCGACACCAGACCGCTCTCACGGACGGACGTGGAAGGGCTGAGTGCCTGCCTGGCTGGAGAGAGGCGCTGAGTTTATGTTGGTCAACCCCTTCTCCGTGGGGACCCCCCTCATGCTGTGGGGCCGAGCTTGCAGCGACAGGTGTGTGTCTGGGCCCTGGTGCAGGTGTGCGGGGTGGGGGGCTGGGAGTGACTTCGGGCGTCCAGGTCCCTGTATATATTCCACCACCGGCCACTGTCTCTCCCCCCGATGGTGTGGAATGGAGACCCCTGCTCTCCCCTCCAGCCACAGAGGCAGAGGCAGGGATCCGGATGCCAGCGCGGTGGGGTACTCGCGGCCACGCGCCCTAATCCAGGCTTTCCTGTTGTCGACCTGCTCCGACGAACGCGGGTCCTGTCCACAGACGTGGCACTGGCTCCGGGGGCACGTACCAAACAGAACCTCAAATACAAACCAGACCGGACCGCACGGATCTGCTGAACCCCAAACAGAGCCAAATATGGGGCTTTTATTTTCGAGACTCAGAACAGACCCACAGTTTCAGAAACACCAGGAAAATCGTCTCAACGAGACGTTCCTACGGGCACGAGGTCTAAAATCTTTTCGGTGTGAAAATGCCATTTCTTCCTCTACTTGCTAAGATTGCTTCATTTGTTATTAAAACAATCTCCTGACCCTACATCGAGCCGTGTTTTATTTACCCGAAGATCTCTCAATCAAATAGAGATATAATCAGTGTTATCAATTTAGGTTTTTCTATGGCCTCTATTCCGTGACGTATTAAATCTATGTCTCCATGAGCGAAGTGCATTGATTTCTTTACAGCAGGACTTTCTTTTTGAGCTCCGAGAAGAGCTGAGAACTGCAAAACCGCGCAGAGGGCCACGCGGGAGACTCCGCTTGCTTGATAAGATAGTTCAAAAGAAAAATCACCTACTGCCCATCCTGAGTAACTGGCAAACTAGGTCAGGAATGAGGTTTGATGGGACCGCACCGAAATATTTAACGTATTGAATCTTCCAGAGTTTATGATAGCTACCACCACAACGGCCTGACCCTCATGCTTGGCGTCTCCTTCGTCCCTTTGCTTTCAGAGCCTGGCCTGTGACCGTCGCAAGCGGCCTGGGCCGTGGTCTGTGGATCTGGCCACAAGGACCCCCGCAACGGTCCTTCTGATGTCCCCTGGCTGAGCTGACAACCCGAGTGGACCATAATCGCGATAAAACACGGAGCGCCTCACGACGGGCTGCGGGCCCTCGGACAGCCCCCGAACCTGAAGATGCTTAAGGAATTTGAAAATCTGCACAAACATGAAGTCAGGTGTTTATCAGAGAAAAGGTGTCATTCTTACCGATGACGTCTGGGAAGAACGGCACTCCGGAAGGGGACGTCCTGCTCCCCGCAGCCACGGGAGCCTCTGCCTTGGAGAGCAGACCTGCAGATTAATGAAGACAGTAAAACAGAGCGCTTCCTTCTGCCTCCAGGTATGATATTTTATTCATAAAAGAGCCGTGTGAGCCTTGATTTATATGGACTTTCATTAATAGGCAAGATTCAATCATGAGGCTTCCAGTAGGCCGTCCAGGCTGCCTTAAATCCGACACCCTGACAAATGGCAATGGGCTCTCTCCCTCCTCGGGCTTCTTCCCAGAAAGGAAAAAGGAAAGGAAAGGGAAGGGAAGGGAAGGGAAGGAAGGAAGGAAGGCGACCAAAGGGGACGGTCCGCACCAGCGGCACAGGCACGCCTCGTCCTCCCCCCGAGGGGTCCAGCAGAGGGTCAGCCAAACGGCTGTCATACGCCTGCACCCGTCAGGCCCCGGGGGGGCCTTGACCTCCGCAGGACACGCAGACACTGGGTGTTTGGAGTCTTCCCAGGCGGGTAGATGCTGACTCCGTTGTGGGCTCAGCAACCCGAAACGTTGGGACTTACCTTCCCCTCACCTCGCGAATGTTTGCCAGTTCCCCCCAGTTTTCGGAAGCTCAGACTGGCCCAGAAGGGACCTCCGATGGCACGCAGAGGGTCGTTTTCAATCTCGAGTGTTTGGTTTCATCAGGGCCGGATCACGGGTCCTTTCGTTTGCTGGGCGTAGCGCCGCTCCTGGAGCCGGAGCAGAAGTTCGGGGAAGGCATGAGACCACGTGGGGCCCCCCCAATCGCGGCTGTCTCTAAACTTTCCTGAAGCCCCGACGTGGAACTCAAGCACCTAAACCCGTCTGCCAGGGAAGGAAGCGGCCTGCCGGGTGTCCCGACGGACTCCGAGAGCAGCAGCGGGTCTCCCGGAGTTGAAGACCGCTGTTCCATCTTCAGGCTTACCGATGACATCCGGCAGGCCCCCCATCCAGGCCAGCGCACCTCCAGTCCCATGAGACCAGAGAGGGGTGAAGCGGGGACCCCCACCGAACTGCCCGCCGTGGCTCCCGAGGAACACAGAGGGATCTGCCTTGCCCTGTGCGACTTCCGAAATTAATTTGGGGCTTAGGATCAGAGGCGACCAACATGGAGATGGCCTGAGGTTGCCTCTGTGCTGACAAAGTCATCTCTTGAGCGTGGCGAGTCGGGGCGACGGCCCCGCGGCCGGAGCAGGGATCCGAGAAAGTCACACGTGGCAACAGGCAGGCAGCGGGCCCTCGGCGCCCGCCAGAAACCTCCGTGCATGTTGGAGGGATAGGTGTGAACCGGATGAGCGAATCCTCTTCCGGTGGGGACCCCGACGCTCACGTGCACGGTCGGAGAGGGCGTGGTCGTGGGTGAGGACCAATGACAGAGTTTCCTCAGTCATCCTCCCCCCGCCCATCCCCCCTGTCTGCTACCAGGCATCTGAGGGAGCTCCTTTCCTGGGACAGGTGGGAGTCTGGGACGAAGCAATTTTCCGTGAACATCTAACTACCCTTCATTCCGTGTGTTTTAGGTGGCAGGCAGCGTGCCGGCTGTTTTAAGCAGGGGATATATATTTCTTTTAATTGTTTAATGTTTATTTGAGAAAGAGGGAGAGACAGAGTGTGAGCGGGGGAGCGGCAGAGACAGAGGGAGACACAGAATCCGAAGCAGGCTCCAGGCTCTGAGCTGTCAGCACAGAGCCCGACGTGGGGCTCAAACTCATGAACTGTCAGTTAAGCGGCCGACTTTGGCTCAGGTCATGATCTCACGGTCTGTGAGTTCAAGCCCCGCGTCAGGCTCTGTGCTGACGGCTCAGAGCCTGGAGCCTGCTTCGGATTCTGTGTCTCCCTCTCTCTGCCCTTCCCCTGCTCACGCTCTGTCTCTTTTTCTCAAAAATAAACGTTAAAAATTAAAGAAAGAAAAAAGAAAAACAAAACCAAGACAGTTTTGAGTTATTCTCAGGAAAAACAAAATGAACCTAAAGGATTTTTGTAAGTCGCAGGAGGAGGGAAGGATTTCATAATGATAAGCTTTTCAATACAAGGGTCCTCGGGGGTCGTGTCCAGGCTTGTCGTTTGTTCATACGGGAGGCAAGGCATCCTCTTGATGCTGGCAGGAAAGAGGCCTCTGGAAGCTTCGCAGATGGAGGCACTATGGGACCCTGTGGGTGTGGCACGGTGCGGCGCTCGGCTGGTGCACTGCCCGTCACTCACCAGGGGCGCTCACCAGAAGGCGGCCTTCGAGGAGCCTGGGCCGCAGAGAAGCGGGCGGAACCGGAAGCATAGGTCTGGCAGTGGGATGATCCCATCACTGAAAGGACATAAGACATTAGGGGCGCCTGTGGGGCTCAGTCGGTGAAGCATCCGACTCTTGATTTCAGCTCAGGTCGTGATCTCACGGTTCGTGGGTTCGAGGCCCACCTTGGGCTCTGCGCTGACAGTACGGAGCCTGCTTAGGATTCTCTCTTTCTCTCTCTCTCTCTGCCCTTCCCTGCTCTTTCTCTCTCTCTGCCCCCCCCCTCTCTCTCAAAATAAATAAATAAACATTAAAAAAAAAATAAAAGAAACGACATTAAACTCTAGCAAAGAGAAAATGATAGGAAGTGGAGTCTTTGAAGAAGGGTTGGAAATGAGACGCAACCTCACTGCGCCGAAGAGCCAGGAGCCAAGGCCCCAGAGAGACGCCCCAGAGACCAGAGCGAAGGGAGCAGAGGACAGCGTCCCGCTCACGCACACGGCGGCCCACCCGGCGGTGTTCACGGAGAAGTGGGACGTGGCCAGCGGCTTCAGCCACGGCCCAAGGTCACAGGCTGTGGGCTTACCGGGGTCCTTTGGCTCTGCTCCCGCGCAGTGGCGGGGACCATGGCCACGGAGGCCTGGCTAAGCTGGAAAGTGAGTACGTAGATGGGAACACAGCTGTCCTTGGGACGAAGCAGGGTCCACCGTGGGAGAGCTCTGGAGCCTTCTGGGACCAGCGGACGGTGCCTCTAAGCCCAGTAGACGAGTGAATACAAAGCAGTGATGTGGGGTGACCTATGAGCCGGTACCCTTGAAAATGTGGGAAGTTCATGGGTGCAGGAGCGTGAGAGAGAGAGAGAGAGCGTGAGAGAGGGAGAGAGAGAGGGAAATCACTCGGCTTGGCGCGGAAGTGAGCTAGCACCTGTGTCTTCCGAATCCAGGCTCTTTGCTCTCTCCCTGCCCTGCCTCACCCTGCGTCTCTGCAGAGACATCCGTTCTCGCGCCCAGCCCGCCGGTCTGCAGGGCGGCTTCTGCGCCGGCGAGGCGGTCGCTGGAGACTGCAGCGCCTCCCAGCGGGCCTCGTCGGGGTAGGGACGCGCCTGTCCCGCCCCGAATCAGCTCCACCCACTCCTCACCCCCGCCCCCCAACTCGTGTTTAATGAAGATGGAACACCGCACTCTACGAAACTCAACTTCAAAACAGGCGGCCTCCCCGGGTGGCGGGTCACGGTTCTCCGTGTGGAAATCGGTGACTGCCCTGCACTGGGGGGTGTAGACACGAGGACGAGGGAGATGGAGACTGGGATTGTAGAAGCTCAGACTCCGTGAGGACCCAGAGCGGGGCCTCCGAGCGTAGGGAGGGAAACCCCAGGGCTCCTGGAGGTAACGGACCCCGTCAAAGGAGCAGGGGGTGTTCCCAGGGCCCGTGAGAGGGGTGGGGGTGGACGGAAGCCCCGGGACTCAGCTTCGAGAAAGCCCAAAATGCCGGGCATGCCCGGGGCCAGACGTAAACCCCCCAGGGTCGGGATGCCAAGCCGGAGTCTGGGCCTTCCTCCTGCGGAAGCCCCTGGGAAAGCAGAAAGACCCCGCAGCCAGCATGGCGGGCGGGCAGGAGCCAGCGCCAGACGCTGGGGGGTGGGGGTCGCAGAGACCATCGGGCCCGGGGCAGCGAGGGGCAGAGTCTGCCGGAGGCACCGGGCTGGGCCGGGTGTGCGAGAGATCCTGAAAACGCGTGCACACTTTGCATGCGTGTGCCAGCGTGCTCTTCCTCCTGGGAGAAGTTCGAGTGCGCGACCCCAGCACACGTCCGTGTTGGATGCCACCGAGAGGAAGGAGGGGCGCAGCAGCACTCTGAGCCTCTGGCTCCCCCACGGGGTCCCTAAGGACGAGGTGGGGGGCGCGGCCCCGGGGATCCAGGCCACGGAGAAGGCGGGCGTCAGTCCCCCGGGGGCAGGTCTTCAGGCGGCTTTAATTGGGTTGATCGGTCAAGCAGGGAATGACTGTGCTTGAGTCCAATCTAGGGAAGACTTGTGGGCCCTGTGTCCTTCCTCATGTCCCCTCGGAGGAGGATCCCCGTCTCCGCCGGGGCTGGGCCTGGCACAGAGAGAGTGCCCGGGTCGGGGTGCGAAAGGAGCTCCCGTCTCCCGCAGGCGAGTACAGAGCTCGCTCCGACGCGGCCACGGGGCCTGCCCCCCGCATTCCAAAGGGAGCCGGCAGCGGGAACAAAGGAAGCAGGAGAGAGCGAGCCAGCCGGCAGCTCCCCGTCTACACCCGCTCAGCTGCTCAGCAGTCCCAACAAGGGCCTGCCAGCCCCCGGGCACTCCCGGGGGTGGTTTCACGAGCGGAGGGTGCATTGCAAATTAACGACAACCGCCTGCCAGTCGAAGAAGGCCGTGTTTTGCGGCCCAGAAAGAGGCGGACGCCGTGGGGGGCGGGTAGAAGGGCTCCGGGCACCTCCGCAGCCGTGCCCGCACAAAAGCACCTCTGTGCCTTTAAACCAGAACTCCCGTGAGTGTCCCGGGGTGGTTTGGAAATTAACCTCGCTTTTCTTCCCACTGCTGTTTTACATATTAATTAGAGTGTTTTCCTCGGATTCAGGAACGCCTGCAGGCTGGCGAGGTTCTGCAGAGACGCCGCCTTCCCTGCCCCCCCCCCCCCCCCCCCGCCGGCCGCAGTTGCACAGAGTTCAAGGATTACAGGCTCCCCCACCCGCTGGCTCTGTTACCTGGACGCCCGCTTCCACGGGGCCTCAGAAAAGGCATCGCTTCTTCCGCCCAAACGATCGTGCTGAGCTAATCCCGGGACGTCCTGTGCTGGGAGACCTCGACCCACTATCTCCTCCCTTCCCTCCATCCCGAGCCTGGTCCTGTCTCTGCCTGCCCCTCCCCCCTGCCACCTGCTGAGAAAACGTGCCAACAGCTCACGGGCTCTGAGAGACTTGTTTGAGTTCATGTATTTTTGGAGCATCGCACTGGCCTAAAGCTGAGGGCCTCACAAGATCCAGCTGCTGAAGGTGTGACAGCTCAGGGGGGTTCGGGTCCCGATTTGCCACTGTGAATTTCATTTTTAAAAACTGAATCACAGGGGCACCTGGGTGGCTCAGTCCGTTAAACGTCCGACTTCAGCTCGGATCGTGATCTCACAGTTCGTGGGTTCGAGCCCTGCATCAGGCTCTGTGCAGACAGCTCAGAGCCTGCAGCCTGCTTTGGATTCTGTGTGTGTATCTCTCTCTCTCTCTCTGTGTCCCTCCCCCGCTCATGCTCTGTCTCTCTCTCTCTCTAATATAAAAATAAACATTAAAAAAATTAATTGAAGAATCATAGTGGTATTTAAGATACTCACTAATGCCAATATTAATTTTCTGGGTAAGTACAGACGGTTACTATATCTGAGACCCAAAATAATAGAATTAAGTCATAGCTACTTCCTTGGTTTTATGGACATTTTAGTTCAAAGCTTCCTTTTCCGTTTTCAATTATAATTTATACCCATGAGCTTCTTAGATTATGTTCAATAAACATATTTCTTCCCGATTTTAGGAAACCCTGTTTGTTTCCTATACATTCGAGTGTGTAGGGGCCTAACCTGTAACACGCAAAATGTAGGGACAACTGGCAATCCCTGACGAAGGCAGTTCGGTTTATCTGGCAAAGGGGAGATTTTCTCACAACTTACACGTGGAGGTCGACACCGGTGTAAATAGTAAAGTCATAAATTCATAAAGGAATCAGCTGATTTGTTGAGAATAAAATCAAGCAACTTTATTTCTCTACTTAGCATTTATTTATAAAAGTCAGAAGAGATCAGCGGAGGTCAAGATTCAGAGCGAGGAGACTCAGGTGCCGCGAAAGTGGCCTTCACACCATCGGCGAGCTGTAGCGTCAGAAACACCATCAGTGCAGCCTGTTCCTCAGAGATCTGTCTCTGGTAAGTGTCTCCTGAATATCACGTCTGTGTGTGTGCGCGCGTGTGTGTGCGCGTGTGTGTGTGCGTGTGTGTGCACGCAGCTGGGAGGCAGGAGTCCAGGACTGACCTAGCTTCACGATCAGGCGATGTGTCTCCTATGACCGCCCGTCCCGGGGCAGAGCCTGCTTCAGGACGGGAGGACTCCGGGTCCACCGACGGCTGCGGTCCGGGGTTCGGTCTGTCTTCCGCACCCAATCAGCGTTCTCTTAGGAAAGTCCGTCTGACCTCCAGCAGAGGCCCCGGCCCTGTGCAGCTGCCAGTCGGCAATGCAAGGCGAGCTCAAGGAGAGGGAGGCGAGGACCTCCCCCTCCGGAGCGTCCTTGGGGGTTTCCATCTCGGAAGGGAGTGGGGCTCAGCCGCACCGGGGCCCCCTTCCAGCCGCCGGGTTCTGTCACGTGAGTCCTGTTTATGGCAGAGAAGGAACGTCCCGCTTTGTCACCACGCAGGGTCCACGAAGGACACGCACACTGCCTGCTGCCTGCCAGGCGCTGCCGCAGGACCCGGATTGCCAGGGGTGAGCAGAGCAGACGCCACCGGCTGCGTCACTTGCACGCTGGTGGGCAGGACGGGAACAGCGCCGCGCTGTAAGAGGGGCACGCATTAGACAGAACCGGAGCAGGCGAGGCGCGTCGGAAGTGTTGAGGCAGCGGCTGGAGCTTCGGTGCAAATAAGCGGCCGGGAAACTAGTGACTGAGACAGGAGCCCTCTTACCAGCCCCCGCCCGTGATGGTCCACACAGCAGGCACTGGGGTTCCCGGTGGTGACGTGGGACTCAGAGCGCAGGTGTGGGGGTGAGCGAGCGAGCACCGGGGAGGCCGGGCTGAGACCCCAGGGTGGGGTTGGTGGGGGGAGCACAGCCCAGGGCTCCCCAGGTGGGGGGGGGGCGGTGCGGGGGGACCGGGAACGCACCGCCCGTGCTGGGCCCAGGCGTTTCCAGAGGGGCGGCGGGAACCGAGCCAGCGCGGTTTTCGGGACTCGGACTTTTCCTCCGAGTGAAGTCGGGACACACCTGACCGATTTTCTTCCAGGATCACAGCGCTTCTGAACATGGAGCCATCGGAAGGGAGGCGAGGCAGGGGAGGGAGATGGCGAGGCAGGGGAGGGAGACGGCGAGGAAGGAAGCCAGCGGGGGCCCGGCCACCGCTGCAGGGACCAAGGAGGCCCCGGAGGCCCCCCTGGGGGAGACCCAGCAAGAGGCCCCCTCCCTGCTGTCCTCAGCACCCAGAAGAACCGAGCGGCCGCCACAGGGGCAGGGGTGACGGCAGGACAGGGAGCTGGAGGGCGGGGGCTCGGTTCCGGGCACAGTCAACCTCAGTGTTTGCCGGCCACCCGGTGCAGCTTCAAGGAGCCCGCGGGAACCGAGCTGGCGGGTGGACCCAGCCGGCAAATTCAACAGAGACCCGAGGCCTGCAGAGTAGGGACGGGAGGTGTGGGCCCTGAAGGGACCCGCCCGACGGACTAAATGCAGTGGGCAAGGGTGAGGCAGAGAGAGCAGCGAGGGTGTTCTGGAAACCAAGTGCCGACTGTGTCAGGGTGAAAGACCGAGTGGGGTCAGAGAAGGCCACCGGGTCTGATCATCCTGACTGGGACACTGCCTGGATATTGCCACACGGGCGGGTGAGAGATGGAGGGAGACAGGAGAGACGGAGATGGGGAGAGACGGGGAGAGATGGGGAGACATGACAGAGATGGGGAGAGACGGGGAGAGACAGAGAGAGATGGGAGAGATGAGGGAGAGATGGGAGAGATGGACAGAGATGGGGAGAGACGGGGAGACATGGGGAGACATGGGGAGACATGACAGAGATGAGGAGAGACGGGGAGACATGGGGAGACATGGGGAGACATGACAGAGATGGGGAGAGACGGGGAGACATGGGGAGACATGGGGAGACATGACAGAGATGGGGAGAGACGGGGAGAGACAGAGAGAGATGGGAGAGATGAGGGAGAGATGGGAGAGATGGACAGAGATGGGGAGAGACGGGGAGACATGGGGAGACATGACAGAGATGGGGAGAGACGGGGAGAGACAGAGAGAGATGGGAGAGATGAGGGAGAGATGGGAGAGATGGACAGAGATGGGGAGAGACGGGGAGACATGGGGAGACATGGGGAGACATGACAGAGATGGGGAGAGACGGGGAGAGACAGGGAGAGATGGGGAGACATGACAGAGACGGGGAGAGATGGGGAGAGATGGGGAGACATGAAAGAGATGGGGAGAGACGGGGAGAGACAGAGAGAGATGGGAGAGATGAGGGAGAGATGGGAGAGATGGACAGAGATGGGGAGAGACAGGGAGAGATGGGGAGACATGACAGAGACGGGGAGACATGGGGAGACATGGGGAGACATGACAGAGATGGGGAGAGACGGGGAGAGACAGAGAGAGATGGGAGAGATGGACAGAGATGGGGGAGAATGGAGGGGGAGGGGGCTGCGTTGCCTCCTCCCGCAGCCGGCCCGGCCTCCAGGAGGGTGAGTGGACCAGCTTCCCCGGACTCGCCCCGTGGATCTCTCCTGACGTCCTCCCGTGGTAGGAGCCGGTGCGCACCCGCAGCACGGTTCGCCCCGATTTTCAGTGTCGGGGGGACTACAGGTGAGGGTTTCTCCAGGTGCCCGCAATGCCAGTCCGCTGGTTCTTCGGGAGACGCATCCGAGGTTCCTCAGACGACAGGTGTAGTAAATCCAAGAGGCCGGAGAAAAGGGACCCGCACCTTCCTAGCTTTGCGGGTGTTACCCGTGAGCCTATCTGTGAAGAACAGACCTGCCAAAACCCACGGAACGGCGGCCCTGCCACAGGGCCACCAGGGCTTTGGAATCTGTCAGGCCTCTCTCTGTGGTCTCCTGACCCTGCTCAGGGTTGCACCCCTGCTTCAGGACAACCAGCAGAGGGAGGAGGTAGGGGAGACCACAGCCTGGGGAGAAGGGCCAGGGACACCAGAGGGAAGGCCCCACTGGCTGGGGGACAGGTTCAGGGGCGCACCTGTGGCCACAGGAGGCTGCAAGGTGACGGCGGCAGCAGCAGAAGGACAGACGCCAATAAAGCTTCCCTTTGCCCCGAGCGCTTTGCTCGGAGCTTGTGAGTCGGTCGGCTGACTGCTCACCGGGACGGGCTCCCTCAGGCCCTGGGACCCACCGGCATCAGTGCGGTCCCTCTCCAGCCAGCTCGCGTCCTGGGCTTGTTCCGAGGGGCTCCAGGAGAGCAAGCCGAAGCTGTGTGACATCCCGGTCACCTTGTCCACGTTCTACTTGCCACAGCAAAGTCGCAGCCCGGCCACACTCAGGAGAGGCAAGAGGGGACCCAAGTCACAGCACGCAGGGGGCCAGGCACAGGGCAGGGCCGCAGAGGCGGGGCGGAGGCTGAAGGACGGGAAGGGGACAAGGAAGGACGGTGGCGTGGCCGGGCAGGGGGCTCCCGCATTTGAAATCCTGACGCAGGACACTTCCGTCTCCTGACGAGGGGGTCCCAGAGCGCTAGCTCACCCCGTTGTCCGTCACATGGAATGTCGCCCGCTGAATCGGGGACAGGATCTCGGCGATTCCTACATGATTTAATGCTTGTCGCTTCTGATAAAATTGATGAGTTTTATGAAGGGCCTGTGCCTGACTCGAGGTGATTAGCAGAGGATATTTGCTGAATGAATCTAATCCAGCCACTTACGAGACAATTCCCATATAAGGAAAGCGAGGCCCAGAGAGGTAATGTAATTGGCCCCACATCACACAGGAGAAGAACCTTCTTCTGGAACCCTAGTCTGTCCTTTCTCCTTTTCACTCTTTGTTAATTAGTTTTTTTATGAGTGTTTTTTTAAGAAACGATGGAGAAAAGAAACTGAAGACACGGTAACATTAAGTCACATAGTAATTATTTATTATTCTTTACTTAACTTACCTTCCCCCAAAATATTGTGGCCCCCCGACATATTATATGGTATGAAACGCATGACCTTAGAACATAAGGAAATGGATTCGGTGCAGGTACTTATCACCACGGGTTGGGAAACCCGACCCCAGAATGTTCTTCATTTATTTTATCGTACACTATTTATTTCAGCCTCAGAATGCCGTGTTTACTTCGGATCTTCTTGGAACATTCCTGTATTCCGGAAGGAGGTCACTAGAAGAGAATTCTTGTGATTTTGCTCTTCACGTGCCCGTCAGTATTTTCCTTTGTCGAGAAACAAGTGGGGAGGGGCGCCTGGGGGGCTCAGTCGGTCGAGAGTCTGACTTCGGCTCAGGTCATGATCTCAGGTCATGATCTCGGAGTTCGTGGGTTCGAGCCCTGCATCAGGCTCTGTGCTGACGGCTCAGAGCCTGGAGCCTGCCTCGGATTCTGTGCCTACCTCTCTCTCTCTGCCCTACCCTCGCTTGTGCTCTCACTGTCTCTCTCTCTTTCTCTCTCTCTCAAAAATAAATAAATAAACATTAAAAAAAAGAAACAAGTGGGGACCCCATCCCCAGACGGTGCGATGGCCCTCCGATGAGAACATTCCCAGAGCACAGAGGAGGGGGGCTGCAGCGGGCGGCCGGGACAGAGGCAGGGGCACCGAGACCAGGCTCCCGGATGAGCGGGAGCCACAGGAAGCGCCTGGTCCCCGAGGGATCTGACTGCTGACTCGGGGACACCGGTAGCACCTAGCAGGAGCGACCGGAGAGCGACGGCAGGAACGGGACCCGTAGACATCATGTTATAAAGGACCCGGTGGGTCCTATCTGCCCTCTAAAGGAGGCTGTTCTTCCGCATCGATTGTATAAATTCATCCACTGATTGAATTTAAACGTTCGTGTCTGTGTGAACGCTCAGACGTGGATCTATGCGTGTGTTTTTAATTCAAGGCAATGGGCAAACACTAGCTAATAATGATTATTTTTTTCCTTTCCCTTTCTCAGTTGCTTCCATAACTCCAAAACCTTTCAAGGTGGGCGAACGTATTGGTATGTTGGCCTGTGCCGGCGTGGATGGATGGGCCAGCAGGAGGCTCAGCCACTTGTCGGCCACGGAAAGGCGCGGGGACGCTGCTCTAGCTGTGCCATGACAGGGCCAGTTTCCATTGTCTGCGTCTCATCCGGGAGGGGTGGCACAGAGAAGGGGATGGAGTGAGGGAGGGGCTCAGGGTAGGGACGTGATCTAAGAGGGGACGGAGAGGAGGCGACGGCTGAGCGGCAGGTGGAGACGCAAGGACTTGCTGAAGGCCGACGCGTGGGGCGGGCCGGTGAGGTGGGGAGAGGAACCCCAGCGGGCTCCCAGCTTCTCGGCCCCGGTGCTGGGCGGGAAGGGCTGCTCTTCGGGGCCAAGGGGGACTCGGAGGGGCGGGGGGGGACCCCTTTCTGTTTGATCGTGTGGATTTCCAGGCACGTGCTAGACGTCCGGGTGAAGACGTTGGGCGGCTGCGAGTCACCGGCATGCAGATGGGATCTGGGGCGCCGCGATCCTGGGAGGCTGCCGCCCCCGGCTTCCTGCCTGGGGAGGAGGGGGCGGGGAGGAGGACGGAGCGCGGACGACGGACGGCTGAGCGGCGGAGTTGCAGGTCCCGGCAGGAACATCCTCCGCTCCTCTCGGGCACTGAGCATGCGGTGCCCGTGGTGCGTCCTGATGTGGTGTCCAGCCGGAGCTCGTGCCCAGGGGTCGGGACACAGGTAGGTGAGCGCCAAGCACATAGATTTGTGGCCGCAGTAATGAGGGCACGTGTGGGTGTGCAGGGAAAGGGTGTCCAGGTGACGGGCACCGGGACAGAGAGGCACACGGAGTTCCAGGACAGGTGACGGGCACCGGGACAGAGAGGCACACGGAGTTCCAGGACGGGGAGAGGAGGCGCTCGGGAAAGGAGCTGTTTCACACACGTCGAGACCAGAGGGAGCGCTTCCTCACAGCGGGGTGAGTGTCCCGTCCTTCCTTACCGAGCCCGGGCACTCTGGTCCCCAGGCACTACGAAAACAAGAAAAGAGGGTCTGGTGTCAGTGACCGACCCGAAGCGCCGTCGGGTAGATTTGCAGGAAGGTCGTACCGTGGCCGCGATGGGGCAGGACCCCAGGGGCCGGCAGGGAGGGAGGGCGCTCTTCCTGCGACTCCCCAGGACAGCCCCTCGTTTCTCACCTGAACTCCGGAAGCCAGCTTCTGCGTGGACTCGGTGACAGGTGGGGGACACGTGGAGACACCGAGGGAAAGACCATCACTCGTCTGTTTCAGGGCCAGACAGGCGTCATTTCCACTGTGTGGTAGCGCCGGTGACACACCCGAATGCTTCCTGCAGAGGATCCGAGCTATCTCCCCCTGGAAGCTGCCGGAGGGACCGGGCCCCTCCTCCCCTCGGTCTCCGGGGAGCGAAACTCGGACAGCCAGTTGAGCTTCTTATTCTGCTCCCTAACCCTATTCCTAGGGACAGTGGGGTTGGAGGGGGAATGGGAAACGTGGGAGACCACAATTTGGAAGACTTAGCTCCTTGGGACGCCCGGCTGGCCCGGCTGGTGCAGCACCCGACTCATGACCTTGGGCCGTGAGTTGGAGCGCCATGCTGGGGGCAGAGATCACTCAAGAGTCAGCTGCTCCTGCCGGCACGCATGTCCCACTCACGCTCGCACATCTCATGCCCTTGCGACCCGAAGTGCGGTCCCCAGACCCGAAGCGCCAGCCTCGCCTGGGCGCCCGCGAGAGCCATGGAGCCGCAGGCCTCCCGCGGACGCGCTGAACCAGAATCTGCATTTTAGCGCGACCCCCGGAGAGCCCGGGTGCACGCTAACACTTGGAAAACATCATCTTATGTTATTAAATCACCTTCGCTGGAGTTTTTCCAAAGACGAGCTTTCAGAGGGACGAACCAGGCTCCTCCCTTTGCATAAAAGGCTCACCGGACTTATTTCGAGCGTGCCCCGGGGCACGGAAGGGACACCGTCCAGAGGCTGGCCGCTAGCTCGGGGCCACGCGGCTTCGCTCCCGCTTTAAAGAGCGGGTTCACTGCGCGTGGGCACCGCAGGGACCTCAGAGCTCCTCCCCTCTGCCGAGTGCTCAGGAAGGCGGCGGCACCTGCCCACGCCAGCCGTGCACCCGGTGCCGTGCCGGGCACGGACGGAGACTTTGGGTTCACGCCCTGCGTTCTGGGAGAGTCACCGGCAATCTCCGTGTGCCAGAGACTGCCCGCCGTCCTGGTCGTGAGCCACCGGTGTGCCGCCACGCAGCGCTCGCATGTGACGGCCACGGGTGGACACCGAGAATGTCACAGTCTGTCCGGGCGGCTGGAGCAAGAGCGCTGGGAACCGAGTGGCTTCCCGACGGCAGAATCCTGCTGCCCACGCGGCCGGAGGCCGGCCTTCCAGGACTGGGGTGCCGGCGCAGCCAGGCTCTGCCGACGGCCTCTTCTGGGGCGCGGACGAGGCGCGTGCCCTTGCGGGGGTGCGGCCAGGGCGCCCCCTCGGCCTGGTTTCTGAGGGCACCAGTCCCACGCAGGACCTCGCCAATACCGTCGCCTCGAGGGTGAGGTTCCAACAAATTAACCTGCAGGGGGCCTGGTGGGGGCGGGATACACGCGTCCGGTCTGTAGCAACAAATAAAGATGAGAAGCGATTTCCCAGGGAAGGGAACAGACACCATTTCGGCAGCTATTTTAAATTCACCGCGGTTTGGTGCAGTTCAAAACCGCCAAGCTCCCGCCTCGCCGCCTGACCTTGGATGCCGCGGAAACGTAATTACAAGTTTTCCTTTCTTCCTCAAGAGAGCAGCGTAGCGGGCGCCGGGACCGCAGGGAGGGTGAGGACTCGAGGCCCCCTTTCCGGAGAACCCACTCTCCCGCCAGCAACGCGAGTGCAAGGTGCCGTCCGGCCGGCCACCGGGCCCCGCGGGGGACCAAGTGCGCAGGGGCGGGTTGCTGCGGGCCTCGACCCGGGCTGCCTGGGCTGTGGACACTTCCTCCCGGGCCTGCGTGTATTTTCAGCCCCACCCGATGGCCATTGGGTCACCAGGAGCAAACTTTCCGTGGAAGGCACTAGGCGGAGGGCGTGTGTGGACGGCGGTCGTTACTTGGTCTCTTTGGGGCAGAGCAGCTCCGCGTCCGGGTGGAGAAGTGAGTCCCGGGAGGAGGAGGGAGACAGCCCTGCTCCCGCCCCTGCTGCCGGCCGTGTTCGGTTAGCTTCCCAGAGGAGGCTGGAAGGAGGCTCCGTCAGCAGGGCGGGATTCAGGAGAGCGCGAAGGACCGGCCCCGGGCGCCCGGCCATCGTGCCAGTGTGGGAACCCGGGGCTGTGCTATGTTAATTATCTGTCACCGGGGTCTGAGTTGGACACGCTGCCCTTCATACACCGTCTTCAAAAGCGCACTAGCTTTGGGGCGCCCGGGGGGCTCAGTCGGCTGAGCGGCCAACTTCGGCTCAGGTCATGATCTCCCGGTTTGTGGGCTCAAGCCCTGCGTTGGGCTCTGTGCTGACAGCTCGGAGCCTGGAGCCTGCTTCGGGTTCTGTGTCTCCCTCTCTCTCTGCCACTCCCCTGCTCACACTCTGTCTCTGTGTCTCAAAATTAAACAAACATTAAAAAAAAAGTGCACTAACTTTGAGAAAGTCTTGGGGGACACAGGGGGCGCACAGCTCTCTGGAGGCCAAGTCCCAGGCTTGCTGAGCCGGGGCCTCTGGGCACCGGCTGCAGAGATAGTGGCACTGTGTGCAGAGGGCTGGCTCTGGCTGCCGGCCGGACGTCGTGGGTTCAGAGGAGAGCAGGAAGCAACGACTTTGAGCCAAGAGCTTCGTGTTTTCAGAAAATGGCGCGGACGGCAGGAAGGAGTGCGAGTTTGCTTTGAGAGCCGTAAACGAAGTCTGGGCGGCCTGCCAGGGAGAAGCCGTCTCCGGCAGGTCCTCGAAAGCTCCGGCGGCTGGTGGGGGAGCCGGCGGCGGGCATCCCTCCCTTCTCCTGCCCCCTGGGGAGGCAGCAGCGGCCAGGGAGGGTCTGGCGTTGGGGCAAACTGGTCGCACCTCGGCAGTCCTAAAGAACAGCCGTGGGTGCAGCAGCAGAGCCGGGAGGCACCATCCCCAGCTCTGGCCAGCAGGTGCCAACCCCTTCTCGCCTGGGTCCCCTAACCACCGGGTTCTTTAGGGAGGGGCTGGCTCGCTCTGCCCTTCTGTCAGGAGTCTGAGAGCCACAGGCACGCCTCTTTCCAGGACGAAGGAGCTTTGCAGAGGTGGACACTCGTGTATGCAAGTTAACCGGCCTCCGTCGCTGCTGAGGGGAAGCCTGCTCACCCACACCCAGCACGACGCGGCTAACAGCCGAATCTCTCGTCTTCCGAGGCTGCCGCGGGAGTGACGGTTTCGGGGTCTCCTCTGGCGGCTGGATGGTGGACGGAGATGCCATGTAAGAAAACACACAGCTGGAGAGACGGCGTCTTCTTAAAACCTTACCTTGGCTTCTGTGAGCAGGACAGGCCGATGGCCGTCGCTCAGCGTGTCGCTAAGAACCCGGCGTCCCTCGAGAACCGGAGTCGTGACGGTGTTTTGTGCTTTGCTTCCTTGGGACAGCATGGACGTTTTTCAGACGTCACTGATGGCGGTAATAAGCGAGATCACAGTAATGGGATCGCAGTGATGACATCAGCGGACAAAGAAGCTGTGCAGCCTGGTCATTTCTGATTATGCGACTCATGAAATTAACCGTCTTAAACACGGGGTGAGGGACGCAGCAGCCGCAGGGCCCTGCAGGCCTGGGGCCCGTCTCGTGTCGACTCTGGACCTCGCGGTTGAGCGTCCGACTTCAGGTATCGGCCCAGGTCACGATCCTGCGGTCTGTGAGTTCGAGCCCCACAGTGGGCTCTGCGCGACCGCGTGAAGGCGCCTACTTGGGATTCATTCTCTCTCTCTCTCTCTCTCTCTCTCTCTCAAAATAAATAAACATTTCTTAAAAACTCAGGCACACACAGCGCCTTCTCTGTTGTTCGAAGGCCAGCGCCTGCACCGTTGGGCGCGGGCAGCTGTGCTTTCCTACGCCTTCTGAGCGGGGAAACACGGAGTGACTTCTGGAAGGTCTAGTGATTCTCGTCATGAATTAGTGCCGAGCAAATGTCCCGTTGCCTCAGGGAGCTGAGGGCGTCGGGTCACTGACCTGCGACCTCAGTCGTTTTAAACACCTGCGCTTTTCCCGAGAAAGCCGAGGTGCTGTCACCACGTGAGATTCCGCGACTTTCCACAGATGCGTCCATGCATCTATCTCCTTTCCGGCACGGCACGCATCCCAGGGGACAGGAGCCTGTCAAACCACGGCTCTGCCGCGTGCGATGCTTCCGGTGCTCGTCCTCGAGCCCCTGGGCCTTTGCACGGAGTCCTCCCTTCGGTCGGAGCCCCGCTGTTTTAAAGCCCTTGGGAGAAGGCAGCCGGATAAGAGGTCAGACGTGACCACGTGAGGGCAAGAGAAGCGGCTGTTTTTGGAATCAGAGCTACGCGCGTGCTGTGTCTCCCCGTCTTCCGCAGACCGAGAGCCCGACCACACTCTGGGGGGCGACGCTTCCGCTCCGGCGTCTGTTCCCCAGCTTCTCCGGCAGCCTTTACAAGGCTCTAAGGTCCAGCCCGTGCGACCGAAACACAAGGCTCACTCACAACACTGCACACGTGCTCTGCGTATCCCTTACATCTGTCTTGTTGGGAAAGCGTGTGTGAAGCCTGGCGCCGCGGAAGCCACGTTGGACCACGAAGAAAACTTGAAGAGAGAAGACAGGCGCTGAGGATGGCAAAGCCGAATGACGGAAAGAGCCTCGGTTCCGAGAAGCTTCGCGGAGTCACCCTACCAGCCTCGAAGGTGCCCACGTTCGGTCTCATTTTACCTGAGAGAATAAACCCTTCTACGTTTGAACCACTGTTGCTTTGGCTTTTCTGTTCTAGGGAGCTACGTGTAATTCCCACGCATGCTTGGTATCGAGGAAGCCCTGGGACTGGCTATCAACCACTCACTATAATTCGGAAGATGAACTTTGATTCCCTGAGTAATGTCGTGCATTCATAAAGCCAATAAGCAAGGTAACTACCGAGAAGTATATCAGTCTACGTAGAATCACTCAAAACAATGAACTCGCTTCGACGGGTAGTTGGAGTCGTACACAAGACAAGTGCGTTCGTTCCGAGTACTCAGCAAACATTCGGTGAGCGCCCGCCACGTGCCGTGTGCCGTCTCGGCTCTCCCAGAGCACCGGGGGGGGGGGGGGGGGGCGGGGGGGAGGCGCCAGCTTTGAGTTGACTTCGGCCTCGTTCTTTATTAACTGTGTGACCCTGGCAGGACGGGCGCTCTCTCTGAGCCTCGGTACTCTGGGCCGCATGTCACAGGTGCCCCTTGGGGGTCTGCGACCGTGAAATGGAAATGGAGGTAAGCGTCCTAGGCTTTGCGGCTATGGAAACGGCGTGTCGAGCCCCCGGATCCTCGGTGTGGTCCTGCCCACCGGGACACCCCACCCCCCGCCGTGGGAGGGACACACGCGAGCGGAAGCCGGGTGGAAGGTGGAAGGTGCCGGACCAGAGGGACAGCCTGGGAATCCAGAGAGGTGAGGGAGCGGCCCCCGCTTAGGCGAACTGGACACAGGCCGCGTCGTCACGAAGACCGCTCACCAAGTGTTTCCGGATTCCCTCCTTCTGCCCGCGCCCTCTGAAGACGCGGCCACCGCCTGCGCTTCGGTCAGTGAAACCCGAGCAGCAGCGACACGCCTCGCTGCTGACCGTAGACGCTTCTCCTTGTTTCCTCCCGCGCAGCGATCCCGGGAGCAGGCGACGGTGCGTGCCTCCGTCAGCCCGGCCCCTGACGGCCGCCGCGAGCCAGACCTCCCTCCGCCCTGCACCCACTCCCACCGGGCGTGTCATCGTGAGAAATACGCCTCGTAGGTTTGGGCCTTGCTTATCAGGGTGACATCACCTAACTTACCCCGATGGATCCGGGTGAGACACCTGTCTTGAGGACCGAGGACAAGTGTCCAGGTAGAGAAGGAACCTCAGCGCTCCAGGGCCAAAGGCTTCAGGCCGGTAACGAGCTCGGCGTAACTGTTACCGGCACGGGGAGCGTGGGACGGAGTTGAGGGGGTACCTGTACAGGCCAGCTCCCCGGAAGGGATTCAGACTCAGGGACGATTCTGGATTCAATACATTAAGAGCTTGGAAGTGAATCTGTAAACAAAAATCAGAATCCTATCAAAAGGGGAATGAAGTCTTAAAGCAATCAGTTGAGGACCAAGCAAATCAGCGCTGGCAAATTAGGAACATACAGGTGAGGGGCGCCCGGGGGCTCGGCTGGTTGAGCGGCCGACTTCGGCTCAGGTCACGATCTCACGGTTCGTGGGTTTGAGCCCCGCGTCGGGCTCTGTGCTGATGGCTCAGAGCCCGGAGCCTGCTTCGGATTCTGTGTCTCCCTCTCCCTCTGCTCCTCCCCGACTCATGCTCTGTCTCTCAAAAATTAAATAAATATTAAAAAAATTTTTTTTAAAAAAAAGAACACACAGAGCAGGTTAGGCGTGGCTGAAGCACGGAGGAAACTCTAACCACAAGCACACACGCACAGATGAAAAGGAGAAATGAAGACATTTAAAGAGAAGCTAAGGATTTGAGTACGCAGATGCGTCAGAGATAAAGCCCGTCCGATAATCGATGCCCTGAAAGTAGAACTCAATAAACTCAAAATAAA
Source organism: Paguma larvata (assembly GCA_030068075.1). Taxonomy (NCBI): domain Eukaryota; kingdom Metazoa; phylum Chordata; class Mammalia; order Carnivora; family Viverridae; genus Paguma; species Paguma larvata. The sequence continues at coordinate 3,087,419 of CM057839.1, read as the reverse complement.
GAGTTCTCGAAGGTATCAAGAATGTTTTCCTGCCATAAGGGAAGATCTGCATTTGGGATGCTGCGTCCACGGGACCGCCCAGAGCATTCGGAAAACAATGCTCAACACTGTCCAGGCTTCTGAATTTCAAGGATAAAGACAGCTTTTCAGGCATCAAAACAGAAAGGAAAACACTGTTAAGAGTAAGAAATAAGGTTAGGCAAGATTTCTCTACGCCGACATGTGACGCCAGAAGGCAGTGGAGAAATGGATACAGGGTCCTTGAGAAAAGACTTAAAAACATTCTCCCTGACGAGTTTGTGCTCATCTGTAAAGACAAGACGCAAATATTCTCCTAAACGAGAAAACTCAGGCAACGTAGCAAACGAAAAAGTTTCTTGAAATAATTTTTGAGTTTTTGTTTAAGTCCAAAATCCAGACAATTAATAAATGGATTAAAACATAAGCACGCCCAAAGGTCTGGTGGCCCAAAATTAATCAGTTTAAGGAAAGACTGAATATTTAAAAAACCATGTGAATTATATTACAGAGGAAATGTCATCTTTTTATGTTGAGAGTGTAAAACCAATAAAGTAATGAAGAAGGAAAGGAAAGGAAGGAAAAAAGTGAAGAGAAGGAAAAAGGGGAGGGAAGGGGAGGGGAGGGGAGGAGAGAAGGGGAGGGGAGGGGAGGAGAGGGAAGAGGAGGGAAGGGGAGGGGAGGGGAGGAGAGGGGAGGAGAGAGGAGGGGAGGGGAGGGAAGGGGAGGGAAGGGAAGGAGGAAGGGGCCGGTAGGAGGAAATGAGGTTCAGAATGGGCTCAGATTTCAAAGAATGACCTGAAGCAATAAAGTGGGACACTTAACGTATGTATGTCTTTAAAAATGCTCCCGACTTCCAATATTTTGGGAAATCCTATCTTTTGGTAAACGTTTATTTCAAGCCCAGCGATTCTGATCTTGGGTGACATTATGTCTCTGTGCGTGAGCCGCGTGCAGCTCCCCGCCTTCGGTTAAGGCCTGGGCGTGGACCGGGGGCCACGAGGAGCCACGGGAGGCCCGAGAAGCCGCAGCAGGAGGCACGTTGTGTCCACCAGCTGGGGAACTGCGACGCCTCCTGTGAGATAGTGGGGGGGGAGGGGCAGGGGAGGTCTCGCCAGGTGGAGATATGGTCGCGTGTCACTCCAGCTACGCCGAGTTTTATAATCCCCCAAAGTGCCATGACTGGAGGTGCCCCCTCAGCATGGCCTGATAAAGGGGGTGTTGGCCGGGACCCCCCCAGGATCCCGATCCTCCCCTCGGGTCTCTAGGTCTTGACTTCAGATCCTAAAACCCAAACTCAGCTGGGCATAAGCGTTCTGTTTCCTGCTCAAATCCAGTGCTGAGACGTGTCCTGATCTTCAGAGGTGCCAGGCAAGAAACGGAAGGGGGCCCCGGGGGCTCGCAAGCTGTGCCCACATGTCCAGGGTGCTGCTGACATGGCCCCTGGGAGGCAGGGGCTGAGGATGGCCAGGCCCCGGCACGAAGGGGTGGTTGAGTATGTACGGCCCTCCTTCCCCTCTCCTACCAAGTCCTATTACGTTTCCCGTAAATTTTAACTTGATAAACCAGCGGTGTCTTCGATACGAGTAGTACAGGGTGCCGGATGTCACATGATCACAACCGAGCCAACGGTTCTCTCTCTCTCTCTCTCTCTCTCTCTCTGCGGGGTTGTGGGTGATCGTCTCCCATGCTCGGATGCTCGGTCACAGGCCACAGTGTTTGGCAGAGATCAGCGATTTTTTTCAGGATGCCGGAAGGCGCCCACAACTGGCACTAATGTAATTTTTGTCACTTCCAAGCACCGATGGGCAGTCCTTTGCTTTTCCGTACAAGAGCGAGCTCAGGAATGCTCTGCTTCCTTCTAGGGCAGGCCGCCTGCAGACGGAGACCCTTCCCCCTGCTGCCTTATTTTCAGTTATGTTCAGTTCAGTCTAGGACCAGAGTTCGTTACTATCGTATGTAGTCTATACAATGGCTCCCATGCAGAAAAAGATTCCACTGAGCCAACAGAGAGCAGTGACCCCGTTAGTGATCGTGGGAGCCTCCCTACGCAGTAACCCTCCTCTCTCTCGTCCCCCTCGCACCAGCCACGAAGGTTTACAAAGCCAAGTGCAGGTTAACGTATTTTTCTTTAGATTTCGCGTCCTCTTTATTATTTTGTATTGTATTACAGTATCGTAATCGTTTTTATGTGAACATTTGGGGGCTGTGGAATGAATCGTCTGAGTTTCCACGGTTTCTCACGGGGAAATCCGCTTGGGTACGCCAGTGCTTTGGGTTACAAGCGTGCTTCCGGAATGAATTACGCTCGCGAACCGAGATTTAACCGGGCTCGCGTTTGCAAGGGTTCCAACCACACATCCGGTTGCTGCTGCGGGTACAGCCGCCGCCAGCCCCTCCCTGCGAGATGCAACCCCTCCTCAGCGCTGGTCACCAGCACCCAGCTCCGTTCACCGCCTCGCGGCCCCGGGCTCCACGGCCCAGAGGGCCAGCCTCGTTCAGGACCAACCAACCGCAGACCGTCCGGTGACCGGGATCGCCCCGGGCAGGGACCCGGTCGTGGTCAGCGGGAGCGAGGCTCCGCTGGTTGGGAGTGGTGACTCGGGGACCCTTTGTGTCCCTTCAGGAAGAACCAAGGAGGAGAGACTGTCTTTATTGGATATTCCTACGGGATGATATCCTTCTGGGGCTGCCACAACCATCATGCAAACATGAGGACACAGGTCTGAGAGAGAAGAGCCAAGGGGCCGAAGGCGGCCGATAGAAGGTGAGAGGGTCCTGGGGCCTTGACGATGCCGTTCGGCTGCCTAAATGACCCCGCCCGAACTCTTGTCCGTGACATCGGAAATCCTTTACCGTCCGGAGGTCCTCCACGTTCGGTCTCAGACCGGCAACCTCAGTGTCCCCGGGAAATTGCTAGAAACACTCGTTCTGGCACCCCACCCCAGAGGACTGAAAAGGAAGTCTGGGGACCGTCCAGCCGTCTGGCCTAAGCGTTCCAGGCGGTTCTGGTCAGCCCGCCCTGGGGAGAACTGGCTCGAACCCTGCAGCTGGGCAATGACGCAGCCAACTCCGTCCTACCGAAGCCTCGCGTTTTTCCGGGACGTGCCGGCAGTCCAGCCTGATGCCGGAGCCATCTGGGAATCACGGCGTCTCAGATGGGAAGACCGGAGCTTGGGGAGGCCACTCAGGAGTCGAGGAAGTAAGGAAGGAGTAAGGAAGTTTGTGAAAATTTAGAGGTCTCAGAGCTCCTGTCCCAGACCAAAGGACGGGGTTCTAGAAGAGAGAAAAAGCAAACCCAGCAGGCGCGGCTCTGGTCAGAGGAGCTGGCGCCCATGAGAGCCCAGAACTTTCTCTGCGTGCAGTGCCCAAGGCCACGGGCCAGCTGAGAGTTGAGGCAGATCCGAGGAAGTCACTTCAGCCCCGAATCCAGGAGGTGCCACCGGCACGCAGGCACGAGACCCCCCAGGAGGTGAACACGTCCTCCGGAGGGGCACGGAGGAGCCGAGGAGCGGCATGGACGTTTGGCGTTGGCCCACGGCACGAGGCCACCCAGCTGGGTCTCCGAGACCACCTGCCAAAGCCAGAATCGGAAACTGCACCCTCCGGGAGTCATAGAAATCGAAGAAACGCGGGGGGGTGGGGGGGGGACGCCCGGGGAACGGGACGGAGAAGACACACGGCCCGTTTCGGAGCAGCGGTTACGACCCCTCGTCTTTCAGCGGGGGCCGCGCGTGGCCGTGACGAGCGGGTCGTGCTGGCCTCACTCAGATGCTGGTGCGCCCCGGCCCTTCAGACCACCACGCGCAGGTGAACGAGCCAACCGCCCCGCGCCCGCTGGGACACCTGTCCCGTAATGCGAGGCCGGGGCCCCGGGGCAGACCCAGAGGCCGGGCGCCGGTGTGCTGCCTACCGAAACCATCCGTGGGTCAGAACCAAACTCTTCCCAGAGCAGCGGGTTGGGATCTGTTCCCCTCCCCGTCGTCGGTGGTACGGAACTCAGCTTCTGTTCCAAGCTTCTAAACGGGGCTCGAGCGAACGTTCCTGGCATCCGCGGACCCTCGCAACAACTCCTCCCTTCTTCACTTACCGTCGGCTCTTTTGGGGAAAGACATTTGCCGACTTCTGCCTTATACGACTCCCCCGAACGGCGGCTCTTAGCTGTCCTTTCATGAAAATCGTGAGCAGATTTCAGGGGCGGCCAGCCCGGAGACCCTTCTCCTCCTCCGTGCCTAACAGGGGCCCTGGGAGTCTGTCCAGGCCCGACCAGGCCGCGCAGACAACCGTGACCCCCAGACGCCGCAGCCTTCGTCAGTCTCACGCCGCAGAAGCCAACGTTGAGGGGTGCCTGGGGGGCTCAGCCAGTCACGCCTCCGACTTCGGCTCAGGTCTCGATCTCGCGGTCCCTGAGTTCGAGCCCCGTGTTGGGCTCTGTGCTGATGACTCAGAGCCTGGAGCCTGCTTCGGATTCTGTCTCCCCCTCTCTCTCTGCCCCTCCCCCGCTCATGCTCGGTCTCTCTCTCTCAAACAGAAAATGTTAAAAGAAACTTAAAAAAAAAAAAAAAAAGCCAACATTGAAAACTCCCTTCCAAACTGCTCTGGTTTTATTTGTTCCAAAGAGGGGAGCCCATGTTATTGCCCTACTGTAATTTCAGGGTAAAGGGAGCCCAGGCACAGAGGACTTATTTCTAACAAGGAGGGAGAGCGGACTTCTCGAGAATCAAGTCCATATTCATCATTTTTGTTACTTCCTGCCTCCGAAGCCCACTCCTGGCCGTGACGACTGGTCCGTCCCACTTCGGCCCGCACGCGTCGTCGGGAGGCCGCGGATGGGCTCGGACGCCGGCTCCCGCCGCTCGGGCCGCGTGCCCTCTGAGGAAGTCACTTCGCCTCCTGCGCCCTGGCCGCCTCGTCTGTACACAGGGGAGGGCGATTCCCGCCACCTGCAGTCGCTACCCGGCGGAAAGGACTTCGCGTTCGTACCGCGCTGCGAGCAGCGTCCGCCCAGCACGCGGCCAGCGCTCTCCGCTCTGTCCAGTAAACGTTTCTTCCCACGCTTACTTTTCACGAACGCTGTGATTCAGGGAACATTCTCGGGGTGCCAGGATGAAAACGGCTAAACGAAGAGGCATCCGAGTTACCTTAAGAGCTTCGCTTTTCTATTCTAAAACTCCGGGAGTAGAGCGGCTTCGTGTCCAACTCCGAATCCACGTGGAAAAAAAAAAATCCTCAAGGCCTTATTCATTTCATAAATAATGTATTTTATTTTATTGCATATGGCTGCAAAGGAGAGAGAGAGCATCCATGATCAAGACAGACTAAATACAGTGCACTATTCTAATTCCATTTATTGCTGTCCCCAGCAGCGTCGCACAGACCCTATATACAGCGTGTACAGTGGAAGACAGAGCAAGGTTAAGTCTTTTGTCATACCACAATAGCAAGAAATATATTTAACATCTCGAGATCCAGAAACAATACGTACCCCAAAAGAAAACACTGTTTAATAACTGTTAAAGTTTATAGAGCAAAAAAATATTTTAAATTTCAGGTAAGTTCAGGCAAAATGTACAAAGACCCAATATACATTGCGAAGTTTTAGCAAACATAACATTTATACATTTTGGTTCCATTCTGTAAACTAAATTAAAAAGGTAAATATTGCATATGCCTTTTTTCTTTTTTTTTCTTTTTTTGAAATGTACAGGATAGAGGAAAATTTAGTACATTATCGACTTCTTAGTTTGCTTTTGTAAGCTGCAGTGTGAAACACAAACCATTTGTACAGAGACATGACTACTCTAGATAGAGGGGACTACTGAAATACACAGCATACACCGTACCCAGCAGGGTCCAGATTCAGTCCCCCTGCACCGGGGTGGGGGGGGGCGGGGAGAGGGGGGTAAGGTGGGAGGGAAGGGGGTGGGTTACATAGCAAACACCACTCATCGATTCCGAGTCCCAAAACTAAATCCAACCTTTAGGACGTTTTTATACATTTTAATAAAGTATGTGTATTATACACCGAAATTAACCTTCCAACTCACATCCTATGGTCTATACACTGTTGCGATGTGTAAATTTAGAAAAGTAAAACTTTAAAAATGTCCCGGGGGGGGGGGGTTCACTTTACATTCAACTTTGTCTTGCGATACAATCCTCTGTTCTAAAAGTTCAGCACGGAAGCAGGAAGACTTTTGCATTGCCGTTACATATATTTTAAGACATTGAATTTTTTTGGTCTTCCTCTAAAAAAAAGCCTCATTTTATTAATGCATTATTCTAGAGTGATATATATCTATATATTTCTATATATTTTTTTCTCCAAAAAGAAAAAAAAAAAAAAGAGCTCACATCTCCGATAAATTAGTATAGCCTCTCCGGACCATCCGCGCAGACGGGCCGTGCGGACGGGCCCGCGGGGGGCAGGCTTGGAGCCCTCTGTCGCACGGGGCAGCAAGACGACGTGATGCTCCGCGAGTCAAGGTCGGCGGTTTCGGATGACACGTGCAACACTGATCTTTTCGGAACACTGCAAACACTGCAAACACAAGACGAGGGTAGTCCCGTCGGGAATTTTTTCCAAGTCGCACGTCACGGAACGTTCTTTCTCGTCTTCGCTTTCTTCTTCCCGTAACGACGGAGGGGCTGGAATACCTCTTTCCTCCCCTTTCCTTTTTTCAAATTTTTTTTCTTTTTTTTTTTTTGTATCGTTGCTCAGGGCCGCCTCGTTGGCCGACGCAGGAGCGTTGAGTAAAGATCACACATTTTTGCAAAATCTGCTAAAGCCGTGACCACCCGTGAATCGCGAGCGTGCCTACGTGAATTTTTGGTTAGAGAAATGCAGGCTCGAGAGGAAGGGGAGCAGAGACATTGGAGCTTGTAAATAGGATCGAAGGCTTTTGCAATCTGACGTACCTACCTACACATCTACGCGGAGAAGATGAAACAAGTCTGTTAAAAGTAAAAAGATGGATTCGCCCCCTCCCCAAACCCTTCCCTGCCCTCCCCCCGAGACAGCTGATGATTTCCAAAAGTAGGTTGCTTCAGTTACATATAATAATTATTATTATTTCTTAATCCGTCTTCAAAGTCCACTCCCGAATTGCATTTCCGTGGAGAAACGTCAGTCCGGCACCGGGCTCTGTCGGAGGAAACACGCGGGTACCTGGATGGGACCCACGGAGCCGCTGCGTCCGGGACCACTGAAATAAGGCTGAAGGCCGCACGCGAGACACACTCAGCAGACGTCTCTGTACAGGAGGTCCTGCCGGCCCCCGGCCACCCAGATCCGGCTTCACCTGGACTGAGGTAGGACTGTGGTAGTTTGCAGCGCACGCCGGTAAATACCAGATTAGACCACTCTCATGGGTGGTGCGGCATCTCCTAGCATGCTGAGGGATACATCTGCTTTGCCGAAACGAGAGCGAGCAGACACGAAGACGCCGGCCACAACCCGAAGGGCCAGGGGAAACATCCGATTTTCTTGATAATACCTTCTTCGGCGAATTTTGTGGAAAGAAACCAACGAAACACAGCACGAGCAGCAGAACGATGAACGCCCCCTCCGTGTGGGAACAAGGGCGAGAGGCAGGCGTCCTTGCCTTGTGGGTTCGGAGTCTAATACAGTCTCGGATGTTCCGAAACGTAGTCGTTGCTCAGATCCAAAAGAAAATGGTAAGCAGCTTCAGATTAAAAAAAGAAGAAGAAAAGAAAAAAGAAAAAAGAAAAATCACTGAGCATCTTCTTTTAAAGTCGTTCTCTGATGCGCGGCGTGCCGGTGACAAAGCCAGACAGATCCTCACTCTGGAAAAGAAAGCAAGAGCGTCAGCGGTGATGTCGCGGACACGGAGCCATCTCCGTTGCAGACCGGGGCCCTCTCCAGCCGCCTTCACCACCTGTGTCTCTGGCAGACACGACGCACTTTGGGAAGCAACTGTTTGCTCACTCCGTTTTCCAGAAACAACCAGGAGGGAGGGAGAAGCGCCCACCCCCGCCCCCGCCGAGTGTCCTCGGAAAGGGAGCAGTCAGGGCAGAGTGACGGCCAGTGTGCTTTTGGGACCCGGGCTGGGCGGGACGCAGAGGCAGGAGGCTGCCCTTGCCCTTGCCCTCGGGGAGAGGAAGGGAGTCGAACTCCGCCTGGGAAAACCCTCGCTCAGGATCGTCTGCCCGTCCGTCCCTGAAAGGACCGTCTCCTGCAGAGACACGCTGGCTGCCCCAAACTCTCCTCGCCGGCCTGCCGGGCCCGGTCCGGGGTCCGGGTTAGGTCACGTACTCCCAGGAGCCCCGTGGTGACAGGGCGTTAGTCCCCGCCACCAGCTCCAACCGCGCCCCCCTTCCGGCCCGAGGATCAAGCTTCTGTGACCTGCTCCCATTTCCCTTCCTTCCAGCATATTCTTACTTACTATGCCCCTCTCTGAGGAACTGGCCAACTTGAGAGACTCTGGCATTTCATAGCAAACTGTCGTCTTAAGCTTCTTGTTTGTCTGTTTTAAAGATTTTTTATTTTGAAAGAGAAAGAGAAAGAGAGAGGGAGGGACAAGCCCAAGCAGGCTCCAGGCGCTGAGTTGTCAGCACGGAGACAGACGTGGGGCTCGAACCCACGAACCATGAGATCATGACCTGAGCTGAAGTCAAGAGTCAGGGACTTAACCCACTGAGTCACCCAGGTGCCCCAAAGCTTCTCGGCGGCTTTGACCACAATGCCGAGCGGCTGCTCTGCGCCACCCCAGAAGTGGCAGCTGCCTGGTCGCCCTCGGGCCCCGCCGGCCACGCCCTGCCCCACCTCCCCCTCCAAACGCTGCGTACTTTCCCTCCCAGACCCGAGGCGTACTTTCTCGGGGCCTCTAACTCTTCCCCGTCCACCCAAGCGCAGAGGACCGACCCCGGCAGGAGGGCATTTCCGGGGCCCCCTGTGGCCGGGAACTAGCTTCCAGAGCCGCGTCTTGGGTGCAGCTGGAAAAACAAAGGCCCAGACGGACAAGCTGCTGTCAACGGCCAATGTCCCACGGCCGACATCAACAGCCCTCTTCATGATGGTTTCTTAAACACGCCCTCCAGTGGGATATTCTGGGGCAGTGCTACCATTTTTTGCTATTGTCACAAAGCCTTCTGTCTTTACAAGATCGGTAAACTGTTCCCTGAAGCGGAAACAGGGGCCAAACTCTGTCCTGCGGAAGGATGCACGCGCCCTTTATTTCGTCCCCGTCCCCGCGAGAGACTTCGAAAGAGCCCAAACCCGAACCCAGACGCCTGCACCCCTTAAAAAGCAGGTGTTTGCTCAAATCCACCTTGGACTTGCACCTCGCCCCAAAAATGCATATGCGTTTTGTCACTGACGCCCCGAGTGCCAGGCGAACCCCCAGCCACCCAGAGCAGGTGGCCGAGACACAGTGGATCTGCTGACCGGGCACGGGTTATTTTATTTTTACGCCAACGACGAGCTCAATGCGGCTGAACTGCCTCCTGCTCACCCTACATCCATTATCCTGGAAACAGCTAAGCCAGGAAACCCCTCACTTTCCCGAACTTCGGCACAGTCCTAGAATTCGGGGGAGCTATTCCTGAGAAGCGTACCTTCCGCTGCGGCCAGCAAGCTTCGGGGGGCCGCGGCCGCGCTCGCTCCGCGTAAGGATGCTCGACTGTCCCGAATCGACTCCTACCGTCAGATCTCACGAGCTCCAGTCGGGGTGAACGTGGAATTCTATCTTCCTGACGGACAAGTATGGAAAGCTCACCTCTACGCTCCAGCACTGCGGGGGAGTGCGGTGAAGGCGGGGCGGTCCTTGACTCTGGCGTTCGTGGGCACAGGGACCTCTCCAGGGCCGGGACCTCCTGAGGCCTCCCAGGGTGCGCTGATGGGTGGGGAGGGGCCCCATGGGCCCCTGACAGCCGGCCTCCCCCGCCCCCGCAGGCAGGGAGGGGCAGCAGCTTTCACACCCAGCGCCGAGGGATGGCCAGGCCGCGGTCACCAGCAGGGAGAGAGCGGTGGGCATGCCACTCGGGGCGGGGACGGGAAGGAGCAGGATCCCCTCGGACGCCGAGGCCCTGGGCTGCCCACTAGGATCCCACGCGTGGGCCAGGAGAGCCCGTGACGACCGGGGAGGGGACGGCGCGCACACGCATGTACACACACCACAGGGAGACGCACCTGCTGTCGGCCTTGGGCAGGATGCGGGCGCGGCAGGAGGAGGAGAGCGCGGCCGCCAGCCCGGAGACCGAGGTCAGCACGAGGCCACACACGTGCATGCACCCCTCCACCCCTCCGGTGTGGCGGCGGGAAGACTGAGACCGAGGGCCCCACGGCCGAGCACCCCGGGGCCACGCGGCCACCGGCAGCGCTCCAAACACTCGCCCCTCGGTGTACCGCCTGCGCGCCCGGGCCCCCCACCCCGCGCTGCGGTCCCGGGAGCCGGCGGAGGCCTCGGGCCCAACGAAAGCAGCTTGTTTCCACCGAGCGTCCTTGTTCGGGTGCAGAGGAAGGGAGGGAAGCAGGGAGCAGGCCGGGAGCACCCCGGAGCAGGTCGCGAGGACCGTGACTTGCTGAGGAGGACATGGACTAGAGGGGCCAGAGGGAAGTGTCACCGGGAACACACACGCGGGAAAGGGATCGGGTTGAGAAGCCCAACTGTAACTTTTAACGTGTTATGGAAAGGAGGCCTGAGGCAGAGCCCTCTGCCTCGATGGAGACTGAGACGCCCTCCCAGTGGGAAGCTGGTGCCCCCACAGAGCGAGGGCCCCCACCGCGGTCTCAGGAGGGAAGCGGCCAGGGGAAACGGTGGCCTGGAGGTGGTCTCGGGAAGCGGCCGGGGCTCGGAGGGTCCAGAGGCAGCAGGCTCCCCGGCACGGACAGCAAGCCACCGGGAACCCCCCTCTCCGCCCTGCGGCCCTGCCCTGGAGGAAGGGCTGGAGCCCCCCTCCCCCTCCCCTGCACCCGCAGCCCCAGAGGAAGCGGGACCAGGAGCTAGAGTCTGGGAGCCTAAGCTCGCTTCCCCTTCCATTTGTTCACTGACTTTTACTCTATTTTATTTTAAATGTTTGTTTATTTCAAGAGCCTTCCAGCGGGGGAAGAGCAGAGAGAGAGGGAGGGAGAGATTCCCAAAGCAGGCTCCGTGCTGTCAGCCCAGAGCCCCATGCGGGGCTGGATCCCAGAAACCGTGAGATCATGACCTGAGCAGAAACCAAGGGTCGGATGCTTAACCAACTGAGCCACCCAGGCGCCCCCCGACATCCTTGCTTTTAAATATTTATGCTTCCTAACGGCGATTCCGACAAAATTTACATACCGCATGACCCCTGTTAATTCTAGCAGAAGCAGAGGACAAATTATTAATTTATGATCACTCTACCCTGAATGACGTTCCTCGAACGCATCGGGTGTAGCGGCGAAACAAAACACACAGGAGGAAGCACGCGCTGCTGGTGCCGGCGGTCACCAACACGCCTGGGTTCTGGATTCCGGAGGTCATTCGTCTCAAAAGAATCAGAACTTACTGGCCTTCACCGAATCTGTCATAAGGTTCACACTGTGCTCTCCTGCAGCTTAGACGCTGCTTCGTAAGGAAACCCACTCCCAGCGGCTTCGATCTGAGGGAGTTGATTTAAGGGGAGCCGGGGGGCTCAGCCGGTTAAGCGGCCGACTTCGGCTCAGGTCATGATCTCATGGTCTGTGAGTTCGAGCCCCGCGTCGGGCTCTGCGCTGACAGCTCAGAGCCTGGAGCCTGCTTCGGATCCTGTGTCTCCCTCTCTCTCTGCTCCCTCCCCCACTCATGCTCTGTCTGTCTCTCTAAAAATAAACATTAAAAAATTTTTTAAGTAGTCGATTTAAGGGGAAAAACAACCCTCGCACTTGTTCCGTACACGACCGGCCGCCCTGGCCCGTCTCCTCCGTCTTGCTTTTGCTCCTTCACGCGTGACAAGTGACGTGCGCACCAAGGACAGACTTCCAAGCGCCAGCGATCCTAGTGCTGCGGGTTGGGGGTGACTCCCTGCCTCTTCGCCTCCATGCGCGAGAGCGGTCGGAATGCAAACGGCAAGAGCGCCGTCACTCAAGGCCCCAACTTGCATCCGCAGCGCCTCACAGAAAGGAGAACAAGAGTGAGAGAGAAACAGAAAACAGACCACTGAACGACCTGTCATCAAGCAAGCGAGAGAGCGTCTGTGCCTCAGATGGCGCCCACGTCGGCCCACGGACACGGCGTGCCCCCGGTGGGCTGGGCTCCGCGATCCAAACACGCTCGTGGCAAGGACAGGGAGCATCGGGGCTAGAATGCTCTAGCGAGACGTCGGGGAAACGTGCACCGGGGCAAATACACTCGAGTGGCGCGTCAGACACACGTTCCAAGTCACTGTTGCTTGTCCTCACTTCTCATCAGGACGCGGGTTTGGACGCGTTTGGCGTCACGGTCGGTATTTCAGGGCTCAGAATTCAGGGCACGACGCTGCCCACGAAGACCCTGCGTCTCTCTGCGGAGAGCCTCGTGGGCCCCCCGGATCCCACGTGGAGCCCCGGGGAGGGCTGCGTGGGGAGATCTGGGTACGGCCACCCCCCCACCCCCCACACAGCCTCGCTCGGGGTTCCGTGCAAGCCCCCCGCGGGGCCCAACGCAGACCGAGCCGCACGCAGGACCCTGCGGTGGGTGGGGGGCTCAGAGCTGCACAGAGCAGCCCCCTGCCGCCACTGGTGACCAGCCCCCCCACCGAAGCAAGCACATCTGCACTTAATAGGCACACACGCCGTCACGTGTTCAGGTACATGTGAATCAGGGGTGCCGCAGATACGGACCGCATGACAAATAACACAGCACGCTACTCAAAATCGAAATGTATCTTTCTAGTGGCAACTACGACTAGGAAGAGAGAAACCCTCGGCCAGCCCAGACACGTCCTTTGGCCCACTTAAACCTTTGATGGTAAACACAGAATTACGGGAGAAAATAAACTTTTCAGTTACAGGAGAAATTCCTAGAAAAATAAACCTGATAATTCAGTATCTCCTTACTTGACTAAAAGCAAAGCGCTCCTGAATACACCCGAAAGAAAAAAAGTCCGGTTAAGCGTGATAACCGACAAGCCAGAGATTCTCAGAAAAACGGTGACTCGAACTTTTCATTTAAATAGGAAAAAAAATAAATAAATAAAAGGAAAGCAGGGAGGGAGTTCCGCAGAACAAATGGGGGGCAGGGAATTACTCTACCAACCCTCCTTCTGCAAGGTTTTAACACGTCTTTTATGTGAGATCCCACATTCTCATTTCTTTTTATTTGAGAGAAAGAGCCAGTGAGTGAAGAAGGGGGGTAGGGGGAGAGGGAGGGAAAGGGGGAGAGAGAGAATCCCAAGCAGGCTCCACACTCAGCGCACAGTCTGACTCCGAGCCCAACGGCAGGACCCTGGGATCGCAGCCGCAGCGGGACTCACAAGACACTCAACCGACGGAGTCCCCCAGGCGTCCCCGAGACCGCCCTTTCCCGACAAGTAAAATCATTTCCTCCTGAGTGCTCGTCATCGAAGGATTTGCAGGTTGATGGTAAGGACCCAGCGTGGGACGGGAGGGCGTGGGAGTGGGGGTGTGGGGGGCTTGGGGGGGAGCAGGTCTACCCCTGGTGTGGGGCTGGGGTTCATAGAAGGTAGGTCTCCTCCTTGGGCTCCTGTTTATTCCTTCCCCAGGGCTCTGCACACGCCCCCCCCCCTCCCCGGGGCCATCGAGGTCCGTGTCTACGAGCGAGGAGGGGGGTGGGGCTGGGGAACGGGGACAGGAGGCCTGCGACTTTCACTCGGGCCCCGGAGTTCACACTATGACACCACAAACCCCTTACGAAACTCTCCCCAGTGACATAAATACCACACAGGCAATGGCTTGCTGCCACACGCGGCTGTCTCCCCAGCGAGCTGAGGACTCCGGCACAACTCTCGTTAGGCTCTTTCTAAAGCTCTGATGAATTAAGTGGACATAAAAACCCATGTGGTTTATGCCATGTCTCGTCGCAAGCAGCAAAGCTAAGAAAAAAAAAAAAAAAGAACTTCCGAAGGAGAAGGGAACTTTAGAACTGTCCGAGGCCCAAGAGAAAAGAAAACCCTTCTCACCTCACAACGGAGTGGTGTTCTAAGGCAGAGGTCAACAAAGAAGGGCCAAATCCGACCTGTTGCCTGTGTTTACTAATAAAGTTTTACTGGAACACAGGCACCCACGCTCATTCACTTGCGTATGGATGTTTCCGCGTTCTTTTTTATTAAATTTTTTTTATGTTTTTTTGACGTTTATTTATTTTTGAGAGACAGAGAGACAGAGCGTGAGCAGGGGAAGGGCAGAGAGAGAGAGGCAGACACAGAATCTGAAGCAGGCTCCAGACTCTGAGCTGTCAGCACAGAGCCCGACGCGGGGCTCGAACTCACAGACTGTGAGATCATGACCTGAGCCGAAGTCGGCTGCTCAACCGACTGAGCCACGCAGGCGCCCCGGAGGTGTGCGGTCGGCAAACACTGCAGCAGCAACCCCTCCACTCCCCCCTCAGCATGAGGAAGGCAAGCAGGCGAGAGAAGGAGGGAGGCGGAAGTAGTCAAAATAACACCATATATTTCCACCCGTGAGTTACACCTGAAGCCTCGTCGAGTCCCCCCCTGAATACCATCCGTGAGCTTGCGTCCTTTAGAGATGCAATCCTGTCTACAGAAAACCAACCTCTCCCGTTAAGGCCCTCCTGAAAATGAGGAAGGAAGTCATAAAATCATTTATGAAGCCAGCACACTTTGGGAACAATCTCCCTTACCTACGGCTCTTTTATTTGGTGTTTCACACCTAAGACAAAAGTACGAAGTACGCCGCTGACGGCTAAATGCACCCTACGGCACTACTCTTCCACCTTTAACGCGGGCGGAGTTGTCACACGCTGGACCTGAAATTCACCAGGGGGTCCAAGGAACCCTTCTCTCTTTCTTGCGTCATTCACGAACACGGACGGTAAGCGTTGCGTTTCAGCAGAGAAACAGCGCAGACACCGGAGCCAGGGGACAGACTCTGAACTAAAAGGGCGAATATCCTACGAAGAGTGTGATTCGTTCCCTAGATTTAAGGCATTCTTACGCTTACGAGTTTACACTGATGTAAAAAATACGTATTTTATGTACACTACAAAAACGTTATTCTGTTTACATCTGACGTTCTCAAACCTAAATATTATGTTTTTCCTGCAAAATTAAGGAGGGTGCAATAACAATGTACCCAGAATACACCCCCCGCGGACCCCACTGTCACAGACCACTTTGAATTCACCGTCCTTTCCTTCAAATATGTAAGTATTTAAGAGTAGCTCCTGGTGTATTTTAGTTTTACGACTCCGTTCCTTTGTTTTTAGTATTGAAATCGAAATAGGCATTTTCTGGAAGTCTGACACTATGCCAAATCCAACTCAAATCTCCCTATAGTACCGCTGAACACGAAACAGACCTGAGTTCAGTGAGGACGGTATGCCTTCAGGATTCTAAAATACACTGATTTTCACATTTAACATACAGTACTTGGGAAACGCACTAAAGCTAGAGCGTCATAAGCAATAAAGTGCTTGTCTCTCATCTCGAGAAAAGAAAGAAATGCTTAAAGAAAATTCTGGAACCTACCGCCCTCCCCCCCCCGCCCCCGCCTCAACCCTGCCCAGCTACCTCTTTTCCAGGTAGACCGTCCACTGGGCACAAACGCACGTGGCCTAACCGGCCCCTGCTTCGGAGCCACGGGCCAACTCCCTCCCCGTCTAGACCGTCCGCATCGTACGGGAGGTCCACCTTGTCTCCTGGGGGGTCAGAATGGATCTCACGGAGGGGCCTCGTGTGAAGGGGCAGCCCTGCCCCCGCCCCCAGCAACTTCCCACCAAGATCACTCATCTCGAAAGCACCCTGGGAGCTCAGGAATGACTCCGGTCAAGCCGTCCCCACGCCTTAAACCACATGCCATTCCGGTGGCTCACTGGGACGTGGGTGTGGGCGGTCACCGGCCCGCCCGTGGGAGTGGGGGTTCTGGGGCCCGGGAGCCAGCGTTTCCCTTCCTGCTCCCTCCGAAGGAAAGGGGAATGTCCTTCTCCTTCCCTGGGGTTCCTCGCGGGGCCACTGCGAAGCCACCCAAGGAGACTCCGTGGATGAAAGTTCTAAACCAGGAAGTCCAACACCATCTAGAGAAGCTGGTGATTTTCTCCTGCACAGCCCCCCTCCCTTCCTGCATCGCTGGCCCCAGGCGGCTGGGTCCCCCCCCCCACTTCTTCCAGCTCCTTTAAGTGATGTCTACACGTAACCACATGTTTCGTTTTGAACTACAAAGACTCCTTCTTAATAAGCCCAGGCGGCCCTTTGCTGCCAAAGAAAGCCTGACTCGCCCCGCCCTCTCTCCGGGCACGCTTGCCATCACGGCCCGTTCTTCATTCAAAATTATACCCGCGAATGACGTCACGAGCCAGTGCAACTTGCCGCAGCAAATAAACAACCGATGAATGCACAAACACAATGGCAAACGGCTCCCGGGGTGAAATGAATAAGCTCGTTTTAATTGGACGGCAGCAGAACAGAAGCAGGATTGTTTTTCTGGGGGTAACTCCAGGCCATTTAAAGCTAACAGTGCTCAAACGCGGCACCGCACGCCTTGCCTGGCTGGCTCTCTTCACGTCCCCTGGGCGCGACACGGCGCCGGGGCAGGGGCCGCGTGTGCCCCGAGCGGGGGCTGCGCCGTCCCGGGACACGAGCGCGTCTCCGCGTGGAAAGTGCCCGCAAGCGCGCCGGCCCCCCGCTGGCCGGGCGGGTTGCTGTCCTCTCCGCTGCTCGCACGCAGGCGCACCCGCGACGGGGCAACCTTCAGACCCGCTGCCCCTGAGCGAGGCCCGCGTCCGAATAAAACGCTATCTGTTAACGCTGCGGCGATGAAAGCCGTGAAGGGCCCAGTTCCAAACCGTCTTCATCAAGTTCGGCTACTGCAAACTAAAATCGAGCAAGACAGCGGGCGCGGAGGTGGGCCGGGATGGCCCAGGGGGTGGGCGCAGGGAACCTCCGTTCCTCCTACCCAGCCCCGCCCCCGCCTGCAGGTGCCCCGCCCCCCGCCCCACCCCCACTTCACAACCAGCCGGCACCAGCCGAGGCCAGGTAAACACCTGCGCATGCTCTGCCGGCCAGACGCCAAGGTGTCCCCCGGTCACTCGCGACTGGAGTCCCGACAGAGTAAGGCTGCTGGAGGCCCCCTCTGCGGCCTTGGCTGAACTCGGCGGCCGGCCCTGACAGACATTTCAGCCGCTCGGGCGCTGGGAGGGACCTCACACGCCAGGGGCTCTGCACCCCAGGATCCTGGGTTGGGGTCCCAGCCTGGCATTCTCCAAGGCCTCTTGGGAGATTGGACAGGGCAGGCGGGATGGACGCCTTGGCCCCCGACCCCTCCTGGAGGCACATGGGGACCCCGCTGAGACACACGCGATCGCACGCATCTCCTCGAGAGAGGAAAGCACGAAGGAATAAAATACCCAACCACAGACAGACCCAGCCTCCCCAACTGCTGACACCGGGAGGGGCAGACTATCGATTCACATGCAGACACCACTCCTGGCACCGAAAGAAGGCTGCGCTGTCAGCCTGACCCGTCCCTGGAACAGGGCAGAATCCTCTAGGGCTTTAAGATGAGTTTAAAAGAGAGGGGCACCTGGGGGGCTCAGCCGGTTAAGGGTCCGACTTCGGCTCAGGTCACGATCTCACGGTTCGTGGGTTCGAGCCCTGCATCAGGCTCTGTGCTGACAGCGCGGAGCCTGGAGCTGCTCCGGATTCTGTGTCTGCCTCTCTCTCTGCCCTCCCCACTACCCACACACACACACTCTCTCTCTCTCTCTCAAAAATAAACATTAAAGAAATGCATTAAAAAATGCATTTAAAAGAACGTGCCTCCTGATCACCTCTTTAGTAACCACAGTGACGACAGATGGTAAGCTGGACACACGACAGTCATGCCCCGTGCGGCACACGCCCAGCGCTCACCCTCCCTCCCAGAGCGCGGCCTGCCAGCACCGTGTCCCATCCAGAGAACGCTTTCCGACAGGTAACAGTCACCGCTTGTTTGATTTTGTGACACTCCGTACATAGGAATTAACAGAAAATAATTGTTATTTTCTCGATTTTCCTTAGAGAATGACAGGCTGTTTTAGAATTTCTACTTGATGTGTTGAGGCAAACACGAGGGGGGCTTCGAAGTGACCTAAACGAAGGGGAACAGGAAGGAAGGGAGTCGACTGGCTCCTCGGAGCAGAGAGAGAGCAGGACTGCAGGCAAGTGGGGTCGTGGGAACCTTCGGGGCCCCAGGGCCAAGGGCAGACCCCGCGAAGGCCCACACGCGAGCCTGGACTCTCCACCCACCGCAGACACGCCCCCCCCCCCCCCCCCGCGCCTGCTGCCACCAGGCCTCACGCACCTCACCGCCCGGAGTCACCTTAGGACACAGAGACATCAAAGGACCCACGGGCATGCGTGGATTTTCTAGAACACGCACTTGCGAGCGAGAATCTAAACGTCCCATCACTGGTCTGGAAGAGGCAGGAGCCACCCCTGAGCGGCGGGGGTGGCAGCCAGTGCGGGTGAGCAGGTCGTCCGCACGAGGTCGCCAGTCTTGGCAAAATGACGGCTTCTGAGGCACGGCTTATGTACAGCACCTTTTTTTACATCATTTCAGAAAAACTAATCAAACTAACCCTGAATCCTGAGGACAGACCTAAACGCCAAGCCAAGTTCTTAGACTACGTTAACAGGGTCCCGGGACGCGGGCAGCACGCCAGCCTTCCCCACGTTCTGGAAGCTGTGGCTCCGGGCTCACTCGCTAGCGCCTTCCTGTCGAGGGGGCTCTGCCCGCAACACAGGGGGGGGGCGGCAGGTGTGCGGCCTGAGTCGGCGCTCCGTGGGCAACGCGGA
Organism: Paguma larvata; assembly: GCA_030068075.1. Lineage (NCBI taxonomy): Eukaryota > Metazoa > Chordata > Mammalia > Carnivora > Viverridae > Paguma > Paguma larvata. Next base: position 3,068,486 of record CM057839.1, on the reverse strand, counting down.
GCCTGCAGCGCGCCCCGGATCGGGGCAGTGGGAAGTGGCCGTGGGGACACCAACCCGGCTCCAGGCGCACCCGCGGTTCGTCCGGGGCGAGGGCCTTTCCTCCTCCCAAGAAGGCGCGGCGCTACCTGGAAGACGCAGAACCGGGAAGCGGCGAACCTACCAGCCACGGCTCCCTCCAGCCCAGAGAGGCACTCCGGCCTCAGGCTGGGTCATTTGTTTTTTAAGTTTACTGAACTTATTTTTGAGAGACAGAGAGAGAGCGCAAGCAGGGGAGGGGCAGAGAGAGAGAGACTGAGAATCCCAAGCAGGCTCCACGCTGTCAGCACAGAGCCTAATGTGGGGCTCAATTCTCAAATCCACGAACCGTGAGACCGTGACCTGAGCCAAAGCCAAAGCCGGACGCTTAACTGAGCCACCCAGGCGCCCCCAACCTCGGGTTTTTTTTTTTTTTCCCTTTAACACGTAAGGGGTTTCCTTTAAACCCCGCTCCACGGAGGTCCTGAGGGCTCGGTAACGTTTAGAAACGTATTAGAGATTACGGGGCGTTCTACGTTCGTGTTCTCAAGGAGGGGAGTCCGCGGACAGGCAGGTGCTCTGCTGTCGGTCCTGTTTATCCCCTCCCGGTGCCCCTCCCCCCTCCCCGTTCACACCGAAGCAGCGCCTCAACCCGCCTGCAGGGCTGATGCTGCTTTTGAGAAGGAAACTCGGAGGGGCCGGATACCTCGCCAGGCAGAAAAAGACCCGATGGCAGAATCAGAGGACTCCGGTAGAGAAACTTTTAAACGCTCCGTGTGTCGTTCCAAAGACGCTACACTTCACACCCGTTAAACAGGACCTGAAGCCTTTATGATGCGAGTCCCCGTTCCCGGTCGCATCCTTCCCTTCACCTGCTACTCTCCCTTCTTCCCTCGTCATCGGTGACACTGACCCACTTCCTGTTCTGGAACATTCCAGTGCCCTTCAGGGCCTTGCCACGGCTATCCGTTCCCTTCGCCAGATGGATTCTCCCCCTAAATATCTACGAGACCTACTACCTCCTCGTCACCTGCTCCCTCTCTCCCCTCCCGGCTTTATCTTCAAGGAGCGTTTATCACCACCTACAATACCCTCCCCCCGATCTGAACACATTTAAACATTAAATGCATTCCCCACGTTTCAAATAGAAACACGAAGTTACATCTGTATTTGAACTGAGGACCCTTTGTTTTTCTTTTTAGCTTGGAAACCAAACCTCTTTCTTTCCAGCCTACACTTTAGTATTTTTCAAATGAGGGGAGCGTTTTAAAAGTATTTAACACGTGCCAACGGGCATCTTCGTGACGAACACGTATTTAGCAATCTGATTCAGTCTGAAGGTTGAAGGGAGACCTAACCTTTCTGCCTTGGTCCCTCCTGCCCACGGCCCATCTTTCCACTCTCCCGAGCAGCCATTCGGTGAAGTTCCTACTGGCTTTTGTTGGTTGGTTGGTTTTCCGGAGAGAAGAGTTAGAAGATGGTCAGTGTAGGAAGGACCGGAAACTTCCCTGTTTGGCACTTGTATGGCACCTGCTCCCATACGAGGCTGCCGGGCTGGGAATGCAGAGCCGCCCCCAGCTGCTGGGCCGCCCTCCTCCCACAACAGTGGTCCAGGCGGCAGAGGGCAGGGGTCGGGTCTCACGGCAGGAGGCCCAGCGAGCACAGGGGGTCACTGGTAACCAGGGCAGGGGGCTCCTCTGCGCAGGAGGGGGAGGGCTTTCCTGGCTAGGTCATGGGCACTTACAAGGACAGGCTCCATGCTTTCCAAAAGGGGTTCGGTTCGACCTGCACACCATTAAAGACGTGTCTTCAGAAACCACAGCCCTGTTTGGAAAGTATCAGGACAGTGACTGAAATCTACATGGGCACTGTTTACGGAAGGGCACACCGGAGGACGAGCGGTTAGCGTCTTAAATGCGAGCTTCCTGCACGCACAGCTATGAAAGCTCCGGGCTGGAGAAGCAGGACTGCGTTCACGGAAAGAACCTGAATCAGACAAATTAAAGAGAGAGCGCATCTTGGGGCGCCTGGGGGGCTCGGTCGCTTAAGTGTCCGATTTGATTTCAGCTCAGGTCGTGATCTCACGGTTCGTGAGTGAGAGCCCCGCATCGGGCTCTGTGCTGACCATGCGGAGCCTGCTTAGGATTCTCTGTCTCCCTCCCTCCCTCTCTGCCCCTGCCCCACTCTCACTCTCTCCTTCCCGAAATAAATAAATGAACGATAGCAAAAGAGAGAGAACATCTCTGTCGAGCAGGAGCGAATGGTGAGCCAAGGAGAGTCAGGAAACGGAGGCCAATAACCTAGGGCTGGGAAGTCTCTGGAACACTACCCCTGAACGCAAAGGCTGGGCACCAAGAGAAATCCCAGGACGGTTACCTGGGCGAGGTCACAGAGAGCCTCTCTCCAGGAGCTGGGGCCCCAGCAAAAACACACCTCTAGTTTCTGAGAAGGAAATGGGTCCAGAAGTGGCTCCTGATGGGGCGTACCCCAAGAGTGTGGGGGGAGGGGACTCCTTCCGGAATCTTCCAGCAAGGCCGCCCCGCTGTGAAGGGTGGGCACCTCCTGGAGCACTCCGAGAGGAGAGCACCCTAAGCGGGGGGGCTTCAGAGGGCCCCTGCGGCTGCCGGGGCGTTGGGACACGCTTGAACCTCCATCGGGTGACTGGCTGACCGAACCCTCTGTAACTTTAGGAAACAGCTTAAGACCCGAAAAATTCTGAACATTCCAGCTGCACGAGACAGACTCCAGAGTCGTGGAGATGAATGCTTATCACCCAGAGTTATTCTAGGAACTTAATTAAATCCACCACGCCGGAGAAACTCGGGTATTTTACTGCTGTGGTTACTTCATTTGGAACAAAGACTACTAATAAACCAGCCGTACTGATAAGCTAAGCTACAAATGATGATAAGAAGTAAAAGGTCATGAAGTAAAAGGAATGAAGGTCAGTTCTGCTGTATCTTTAAAATTCCGATATGACCCTAAACCCCAAAACGTCCTTACATTTGGAACCTGTATAAACGAAAATGCCCATTTGGAAAAAAAGTTCTCAAAGTAAGTAAAAATCTAAAGAATGTTTTCCGATTCATTAACGGCGTTAACGTTGTCAGGCTTTCGTATCTAATGCCTCCACACTATGCATTATTCAAGTTTTAGCTTTTTCACCGAACAAGCTGAAGTTAGTTCTCTGACGCCGAGTGTGAAATAACTGTATACTGCCGGCTTTATAATTCCTGGAGGGGATATTGAATCCGCAGTTTCGCAAGTCGTATATTTTGCTAAATCATACCCAAAGGTTTCAATGGAACAGTACATTTATTAGAAGTCGACTTAGCAAACTAATGAACGGTCTTTGTGGAAGCCTTCATCAAGCTTCCTTGAGAAACCGAACTGGAAGAGGGTAGGCGTAGCTAATGGATTCATCTTCCGTTTCATTTGCAGTCACAAAGTGTTCCACTTTTATGCCAGAAAACAGCTTCTGAAAACCCTACTGACATAGAAGAATAAAACGGAAGCATGCATTGCCACAAATCACCTGCGTCATTTACCTTTGAAACATGCATCCAGGGGTGTCTGCGTGGCTCAGGTGGGTTAAGCGTCCGACTTCGGCTCAGGTCATGACCTCACGGCTCTGTGAGTTTGAAACTCACATCAGGCTCTGTGCTGACAGCTCAGAGCCTGCAGCCTGCTTCGGATTCTGTGTATCCTTCTCTCTCTGCCCCTCCCCCACTTGCACGCACGCACGCGCTCTCTCTCTCTCTCTCTCTCAGATATAAACAAACATTAAAAAAATGTTTTTAAATTAAAAAAAAAAAAAAGCATCCAGGCTCTAGTGTGAGAAACTAACCACCGGAATCTCCCTTTCTAGCAATTTCTGTCGTCTTAGGGGTGCGGGGGCTCCAGAATGTTGTCAGTTTCCCTGAGTCCCAGTTACTCCATTTATTTTCTTCGAACAAAGTCAAGCCGCCGTGTGCACGCTCACCCACGCCTCGTTTCACCCCGCTTATTGCCCGGAGTTTCTAAAGCATGATCTGCACAGTCTTTAAACTTGGTGAGAACATCCTGGCCTATTTCCAAAGCCTCTCCCCCGTCCTCACAACCTCCCCCCACTCACCTGCCCACCAGGTGCTCCAGGCCCTGCGGAGCGACAGGAAAGGAGCCGGCAGGTGCGCTGCACCCAGACGTGTGGGCGTGGCCTCCACCTCCACCCCTGGCCTGGGAATTCTCAGGTCCCTACTTTGGGTGGCTTCCCTCCACCAGTCCCGGGCAGGGCAGCCCTGCTCAGTCCCCAGGCTGCACTACGGAAGGGACCCAAACCTCGCCCCGGGAAAGACCGCTGCCCTTTATCTAGCCAGACTCCCTACGGAGCAAGCCCAGCGGGAATCTTGCTTCCCGCAGCTTTCCCATGGAACCCGGTTAGGGCTCCGCAGAGCCGGAACCGGACCCGGGGCGCTCTGACCTCTGCTCTCCCCTGAACCCGGGATGGGAGGAAGCCGCGTCTCCGGGTTTTGCTGACCCCGGGGCGGCCGGCAGCCCCCGATCCCACGAGGCCGGGTGGATTACTGGTGCACGCTGCTCGCAGCGGCAGGCGCGTGGCCCCGGGGCTGCCATCTGCTAGGAAGGAAGTCGTCTCTCCGAGGATGCTGCAGAGACTGACAGCTAATGTAAACAAAACCCTGAGTCACCCGTTAGAGCACAAGCCCGTGGAGCCCGATTACATTTTTTAAAAAAATACGCACGGCTTTTTTTTGTTTACGTCTTCCCTGACGCCTTTGAACGTGGGGTTACAGTCCCATCATTAGGAAGGTAGAAGAACTCTTTCTCCTCATATGAAAATTCAGTTAAACATCTTGAAAACAAGATGGGCACTGGCGAAATTATCCAATCCCCGGAAGATTACCGCCTCGCAACAACTGCTCGGTTCATGTATCCGTCCTTGGGCAAATTCTAAATTGGTGAGTTTTCCAACACACTCATCATTAAATAGGTTAATGACTCATTTCACAGAAAACTGCTAAGGGACTTATTCATGGTGAGGAGTATATGGTATTTCACTTATACAATAAATACATCACAAAGACATCTCCAGCAGTGACGCCATCAGCGGGACCAGGCTGGACCCATCACAAAGAGCGACTTAACGTTTTCCCAGATGATGGAGGCTTTTCCATTTGAATCATCCCAAGAATTTTCTTCTTCTTTCTTTTCTTTTTTTTTTTTTTAACAAGTAAGCACAGGATCTTGAGCATGTGCCAAACCTTCGCTCTTCCACCTTGCCGGAAAGCACTGCCCACATGGCCGTGAGCCACCGTGTTTCCCTAGTTTACAACCCGCCTCCTTATCCAGGGGCCTCAGCCTCCTCTCCTTCTGTCTGCCCGGGGACCTTCTGACCTTCTAGTCAGTGCGTGAAGCAGTTTGCGAAAACGTCCCCAAGTAAAGAAGACAGAATACCACTTCTGCAGATGCTGGGTTGTTCTGGAGGGAACGGGACGTATCTTGGGAGAAAGTTATTCATCAGGACACAAAAGACCACAGACGCTGAGCACACTCTACTCTTTCCTGATAATATTTACAAACATTTCTACCAACCAATTAAATGGTGACCTTGGAAAGGACGTCTGACCTCCCTCGGCCTCTGGGCTCACAACCTTAAAAGAGTTACATGATGCCAACAGTCCCCAACCCTCCTCCCTGACTCCAAACGACCTTGTATTTCCTTCTGCGGGTCTCCACGCCGTGCGGAAAGAGCTTTCAGGTATTTGGTGGGAGGGCGGGGCGGGATCTGAGTAAGTATAATATGCAGTTGGCTTTGCCGAAATAAAAACAGCGCTGCACGTGCAGACAGCTCCAGGAAGTGAGACTGGAAACCCCCAGAAGAGACGAGCGGCCAACGACCTGCAACAACTGTAGAATCCACAGACACGATGAGAGCGGCGAAAGCAATATCCGACTCTAAGCGCTTCTCCCTGCCGGGTGGAACCCCGCTTTAAACAATCAGGGGGCTTTGCTTCCATGCCCTCCTTCCTGCCTAACTGCCCACACCGTACCCCAGATGAATAAATACGCGGAGAAAAGAAGAGAGAAATTAAGTAACTATCGCTCAAGTGAAATCAAAACCAAAATGTGACCTTGAACGTTGCGCTGAGGCTGGTCTACATAAAGCCCTAATGGAACCTCGGCCTTGGCCTTCCAGACACGGACGGTGTGCAGGGCTTGGAGACAACGTGACCTGACGTAAAGGGCACTGACCTCGGACCAGGTGTCCGGAGGCAGAACGCGGGCGACGCTGGTCCATCGGCCCTTCCTCGGCTCACCTGTTGGCTCAGGGAACTTTGGGGGAGTCCCCCTGCCTCTCTAAGCTGCAGGTTCCTCACTCGCAAGAAGTGGCCCACCCATGTCACCAGGTGTTGGATTACCATGTGATAACCTAGGTAAAAAGATGTCTCAATGCTATGAAGCGAAGAAAAACACCACTTTCTGGATTTTAAACAATTCTTTCGATCTACAGGGGATGGGGCAGGCGGCGATCTTTCGGCATCGATCAGAGTAATGGTTCCATTTTCATCATCTCCAACTCCCGCTGCCTTCTTTCAGAATCATGCATTGCCCCTCGGTTTTGGTGTCGTGACACAGAATTTGGAGGCAAAAGATGGACTCATTTAAGTAACTGCTTTGAAATCTGCATAGTGGTAGCTCGGTATCGCGTTCACAAATATTAAAGATTACGCATTAATACCGTGTAAAAGCATAAATCATCCTTAAGATAAACACGGATTCTAAAGTAACAATTAAAATCACATGTTATAACAGAATCTATCATAATCGCCATTTGTAGCCATCGGAAACAGTGAAATTTAATACTAGACTCTTGTAATTCACTCAAGAATTTATACCAATACCATATGGACAGACCAAAGCAACAGTAAGATTATAACTATACTTAAGGTTTCCAAGTTTTAACGTGATTAGGGAACACGTCACTATGCAGGAGTTGAATCTCAATTTAAAAAAATTCACACCAAGCCTTGGAGCAGGACTACACGAGAAACGCCCCCCCCATATTTATTTCTGGAAAATCTGGCACTCCTTAAAATCGATACTAAGAAACGCGCCAGTATTTACAAAGTGCTATACAGGTAGCCGTTCCTCTTTAAAGTATATTATGTAGCACAACATGTGGCCAGGTATTCCAAATTTGAGTAAACGCACAACAGGGAAGGAGTATTTTATAAATCTTGTTTGTGGGCATGAGTCTCCCACGTGGCACAGGAAAACAGGGCCACATTTGAAGACACGTTTACCTAATCAAGTTTTATAACGCCTCTGCACACGTAAAAGCGACCTAACGCGCATTTCATAATTTCCTAGTCCAAGAAATCAGAACCGCTAACTGGACTGGATTTTACCACTGGTAAACACGCAGCCTGGAAATTTTAACCCGATTCTACTTCAGCGTTCGCATGCGATGAATTCGATTAAGCAGCAAGAGCGCCGTGCACAAAAGGGGCCTGTGTCCTTCGTATCCACGGAGCGAGACGGGAGCGGACAACCTATCGCTCCCTCTACTCAAACTTCCTTCCGTGCCTCTTATTTCAGTGCTTTCTGTGGCTTTCCAGAAAGAACTCGAATCATCACCAGCAATTATCGACTCCAGCCTTTCTTCAACAGTTGTCAGCAGACGATGTACCACTGCACCCACTAATAATAATATACCTCGAATGATTAAAAACAGAACGAAACCACTGCAATCTGGAAGGGCGCATTCAGACGAATAAAATAAACACGGTCTCCCCATTTAAATTTGGCTAGAGTGGTTTCCACGAAACCCACCACCTGATCAATAAACATGCTTAAAAAACTGATCGTTTTGGAGGTTCGGAAAACTCTGTTTCCATTTGCTAATTAAAATGCCAACATGAAAACAACTTGCCCGCTTGGTCTAGAAACACACATTCTCTTCATGTCTGTAGGAGAGAGGATCCGGACCCTCCGAAGAGCTGGCTTCGGGGCGGGGCTCTCCTTCCCTCTGATTCCTCCCCACTCTACTTGGCAGGGTGGATACAAGAGTGAAGTGACAATTTCCCTTCAGTTTCTAAGGTGAAACAGGAACACTGGATTCTGTGCTACCCCAAAAAACAAAACAACAACAAAAAAAACCCCGTCTCCGCTTGCCAAATCTGATACCAAAAGTTAACTAGCTCTTGGAACTCGACTTCTACAGAAAATGCATTAGTGAGAATTTTAACAGAAAACCCATTATACCCATGCGGCTACTGAAACTGCTGGAAGTTCTCCTCTTCAGAAAGAGAGAGAGATTCATTTCATACATAGAGTTCTAAAGAAGACCAGAGCGTTAGTTATCTATGAAAAATTCCTTCTCAGGAGGAGCGGGCATGTGTTAGAGCAAACGAATGAAACGCTGGAGGTGTTCCTAGGGCGTCCGAAGACCGAACAAACCCAAACCACGTGCTAGAGGCGAACCCGAATTGAATCAACCCGAAAACTGGAACCCCAGGCCCAGGCTGGATCCAGCAGCTGGAAGTCCAAGGGGTCTGTTTTTCTTTCCATCCATCCCACGTGAGCGGCCGACACTATCAATGAACAAAACGGAGATTCTCATTCTCAATTTCCACGTTGACACCATCTCTTGACATATAAACAAATCGCAGGAGATCATCAAAAGTACGGTCTGACTGCAGTTCCAGCGCGACGCCGTTTTCCTCAGTTGTTATTTTCGTGTGTAATTTAAAACACTACTTCACTGCAACTGATAATTATCTGTGAACAAAATCTCGAGTTAAATAAAGAGAGCGAAAACGTGGTTCTTGGGGACTGGAGCGGAACTCACAATCAAGCAGAAAAGGCGTGCAATTCTTAAAAAGGGACTTGCTCCATTTTCAGAGGGCTAGGAGTTCTTGTCTCTTGCTCCTTTTTTTAAGAACCCTCGTTGACAAAAGTGACGTCCCTATGAACACTCACGCTTTCAAGGTAGTAAGTATCAACAGCATCGCTGGCTTCGTTAGCAAGATCCTTCGGAAGTGTTTTAACTGTTCTTGATTTGTATGAACTCCTGGACCTCCCAGGGGCCGAGGACACAGGAGGGAGAGGGTTATAATGACCCCATTTTACAGACAGAGAAAGTAAGACAGAGGGACTCAGTGGCTTCCCTCTGTTACACAATGACTCATTACGATCAGCAACCAGAAACCCGGTTTCCTGATTCCTGGTTTAATGTTCCACATATTATGCTTCCTTCTACGAAGTACTATTTCTGTAAAGGTTTCTCTTTCAATAAAGGAAATAGAACAAGTCACGTGACTTTCATTCACGAAAGCCTGTGTGTTTTCATTAGCACCTTGGCTGCCTGTTCCTGGGAACGGGGCAGGAGTGGCGTTCCTTTTTATCTTATTTCGACAAGGGCTGGCCGACCAAACCAGGAAAGCGTGCACGGCAGGAAAATAAAGGGCAAGTGGTTTGTCAACCGATCGCACTGCGGTTCTAAAAATATTCAGGTTCTTTGTTTCAAGACTTCCAACGGGCAATCCTTCTAAACAGAAGTCGTGACTGTATCGTGCCTTTGGAAAGCTGCCTCGTGGCCTCTGACCGTAGGACACGAATATATGCTCCTTTTATCCAACAAAATTTAAATGACAGACACTTTCAGTGGTCGTTCTTATCTAATCTGCCTTCTGCATACATAAAAACCAATTTTAGAATAAAAAATCCCACCAAGATAGCACTAAGGTAGCACCTTTTCCGATATACACACATCTATCGCCATAGCACAAAATGCATCAAATTAACTTTTAAATGCTGTTTTAAAGCATAAATTCAGTACTAAATTCCTAGCTCCCCAACAACAACACTCCGACAGATTGGTTAGACTTTCTTACACATATACGCACAGAACACACAGTGAGAACCCTCCCGTGCTCCCAAGTAAAATGCATAATTTAGAGTTCAGGTTTTATTTGCTCTGGATTAATATAGAACTATTGCATTATAGACAGTATTTTTATGTATCAATACAGAGCACGCACACACACACACACCAACACCCCTAAGGCATACTAACTGTTTCTTTGGCTCTAGCACCAAAATCCCACCATCCCCAGTTCTACGGTAAACAACTATCAAACACGGCAGGAACTTCTTGTCTTTGTTACCACTTGTGCAAACGGCAACCCCCAGACCCCAGTGACCCCAGATTATTCTGCTCTGGCGTAATTAATGACGTCTCTCCGTGTGGGGCTCCAGGAACTCGGCGCGGACACATAACGCCGCTCCTCAGAGCCTGGCCGGCTCATGCGGCGACCGGGGAGCTCTTTTCCTATCTCCTCTTCGGAGAAATGCTGTGCCAGCCTTCCTCCTGTAAATCCTCCTCCCAAAGGACCTTGTCTCCTGGGAACTTCTTCTGTACGAGCGAGGCACACGAATTTCGATGGGCACACGGGAGGTAAATGCAAGTGACATCCATCCGGAGTTTCTACAGGTCTCCCTCCTGGCCCCGAGGACCGCGATTCAGGTTCCACGCGAATCAGAACGACATCCTCGTTCTTCCCTAGCCTCCCGTTCTCCGGGTCAGGGGAGCTTCCTAGAAACCCACTCGGCGTGTGGTCCTCCTCCCACCCCGTGGTTCTGGCACCACGATCGACCGCGGCGCTCGCCTTCGCTGAAAAATAGTCCTTTCCTTCTTAAAAGGCCGTTGACCATGATGCCCACAGAGACTCTGGAAAAGCAGGCCGCCAGATGCGACCTCGTCCTAGTCCAGCCACCCCGGAGCGCAGGGACCGCTGCTGGGGGTTCCAGGCCCGAATCCTACGGGTTGGAAGGAATTTTACACTGGTGGGAAAACAGACAAGCGAAAATCAGGCTCCAACTCGACTTATCTCCCGCAGTTCAGAATGTTCCCGAGTCTGGAAAGGGCCTTACAGTCGCGTGAATCACGCTTCTGAATGTATCTCCTTTATCGGAAGGGCCTTGAGGCCTTCCTCGGCGGCGCGCAGACGCAAAGCCGGCTCCCTCCGGCTCCGCGGGCGCCCGCTCCAGGGCCCTCCGAATCCAGGCCGGGTCTTGGCCGCCTGCTTCGCCCCCGGCAGTGAAAGGCGTTGGGTTCTCAGGCTGCTCTCCGGAGGAGAATCAGATTTCAGCACGATGCACTTTCACGTTCTCTAGGCCGCGTACCCATTTGGGCACACGGAAAGAATTTCTGCACATCTGCCTTTTTCCTCCGCTCAGCTCCGGTCACGCGGGGTGTGTTTCCACGGTCTAGGTCGGGGACTTCGGCTAATCCTCCAACTCCGGGACACACCAGCGATTTTCCGGAAGTACCTGTACTGCCTAAATTAACTGCGCGCAAAGTGACCTTTAGGTGCGAGTCATCGTTTACGGGGGACAGTCTGACAAGTTCCAGTTGATTTCATTAGACGCTAAGGCACCATATTCCGGATAATTCTCTGGGACTCCTTCCTTCTTTTACTCTACGGTTTTAATAAAAAAGTAAAGGGCTCTCCCTCTATTATATTAGGACACTACGGTATTTACCCTCTAGCTATACTGTTAAACCCCAGGGGCTGCCAGTCCCAGGCCTGTCACAAACCGTGTGCTGGACTTGCATAGCGTTCGGTTGGTCCGTGGACTTTATCAACAAAAGGCGTACGGCCCCCCCAGCCACCTCAATCCTCACCCGGGACCCCTGCAGACCGCTGACCTCAGGCCAGCATATCAGAACACCATTCACTGCTCCGCGTTCTCTGGCTCCTGCAGAGCCTCCACCTTCCCAGTAACCTCCCCCGCCCCCCACGGAAAGATCCATAAAGAGAAACTTGTGAATTGAACCTCCACCCCCTCTTATTCCCTCTCCGCCCCCAGCCCAGTCGTTCCAAGTTTGAGATCCTCGGAACACACCACCAGCTGCAGAGCAGACACCCCTCTCTCTCTGCTCCCGGTATCTAACGAGGCTGCGCACAATACTGGGCACCGTCCTGTCCGACGGGTCCCGAAAACACCGGGGCTACTGCCGTCCACTTGCTTTCTCTCTCAAGCACCGACTCTGAATCCTGACTGCACGTTAACATCCCCCGGGCCCCTCTGATGCCCTCTGGGTGCCTGGCTCGAGTGTGCCCGGGGCGAGGCCCATTCCCCAAACCTCCTCAGGCGAGTCGAACGCGGGACGGCGTTCTCAGAGGACGGTCCCCCCCCCCAAAAAAAAAAACATCCGCACAGCCTGGGAACTTCTTAAAAATGCACGTTCTAAGCCACACCCTAGACCGAGAGTATCAGAATCTCTGGGGCCGTAGACAGCCCTGCCATCCCGGGTTCCGGCAGACGCTGACCAGGTGACTCCCCGGCAGACTCGAGTTTGAGAACCACTGCCCTCTGTGGAATTGAAACACTGTCGCCATTTCGGAAAAAGAGTCTCTTTTATGCAAAAGCCCGTGCAGTTTCCGAGCAAAGCCGAAATGGTTAACCAACTGTTCCCCACTGCGGCCACCAAATGGATGCTCATTTTCTAAATGACTTTCAGACTTGTTTTTGTAAACTCGGCGGCTCTGCAGAATCAGGTGGGGCCGAGCTCCGGGCAGACAAAGACAAAGGTGAGGGACCAGGGAGGACTTCAGGTCAAGTACCCCCAGCTGGCACTCTGGGGGGAGGGGCTGACCTGGGGGGCCAGCCTCTGCCCCATGAAGGAGGAGAAGACGGGCTGTGGGAAAGGACACGGGGGCGGGGCCCAAACCACAAATCCCAGTCTCCGGAGTGCCAGGCTGCGCATCCGACTCAAAGACCACTGGGCCACTGTGGCCACGCAAGCCGAAAGGAAACCAAAACAAGGAGACTCGTCCAGTATTCTGGCGCCTGGGCCAAGGCACCAAAGGAGAGAACGGAGAGAACGACCTCGAAGCCAGAGCAGCCCTCCCGCGCGGTCCCACCCCGCCGCCCGCGCCCGCCATCCGCAAGGTCCCAGGGCCTCACCTTTCACGATGGTGGCCTCCTTCAGGTGATGGGACAGGAAGTCGATGCTGGCATAGGTGTTGGCGGAGGGCAGGGCACCAGGGCCCGGGCCCCCACACACCCCGCCAGCGCCGCTGCCCCCCACCTGCGCTGATGAGACCCCCGAGGCTACGGGTCCGGCCCCAGGCGCTCTTGTCTCCGGGCTGCGGGTGCGGGTGCTGCTGCGGGGTCGGCGACAGCGCAGGCTCGTCCCTCACGTCAATGGCGATGTAGTTGAGGCCATTCTGGAAGCCGGCGGAAGTCTCCCTGCGCATCGGAGAGCCGCTGCCCCCGGGGCACCCAACCAAGCCCCCCGGCTGACTCGGCAGCCACGGCCGCGCCTGCTGCGGGGGCGGTGGCTGCACCTGGCGGGGGGACGTGGGGCACTCGTCGCCACCGGTCAGGCCGCCGCTGCCGCCCCCTTCGCTGCTTTTCCTGAGAGAGACGTTTTCCACAGAGGCCGAGTTGTGGCGCTTCGGGTTATGGGCGAAGGACGGGGACACGGGGGTCACAGTGGTGGTCGAGGAGAAGGTCTCCGAGCTGTGGCGGCGGCGGCCCCCCTGCGGGTCTGCGCGGATGACCTTGGCGCCCCGGTGGGGGTCTGGGGGCTGGCCCGCCTGCAGGAAGGCCTCCACCCCAGACACCTGGTCCATGAGGCTCAGCCTCTTGACGCCGGACGTGGGGCTGGTCACCCGGGCACCTTCCGGCTTCGGGGGCGCAGCGATGGGCTGTGGCGGGGTGGCAGCCACGCCGAAGGCCATCTCGGTGTAGTCACCATTGTCTCCCGTGTCCGAGGACGACGAGGAGGCAGCGCTGGGGCCCTGGGAGGCGGGCGCCTGGGGCAGGCGGTACAGCTCTCCCGGCGGGGGCGGCGGGGGCAGCTGCGGCTGCAGAGAGGAGGTGGGGGCGGCAGGGCGTGGGGGCAGCGGCGGGTAGGGGGAGGAGGCCTCGGGGGACAGGAGGGCGTCCAGGGAGCCCACCGGGTCCCCGCTCTGGGCGCCCGGTTTGGGCGACTTGGGCGAGCTGAAGTCCAGGTTCATGTAGTCGGACAGCGGGGAGCGCTGTCTGCTGTCGCTGCTCGTGCCCGGGGTGCCCGAGCCCAGGGAGGAGGCCGGGCTGCTGGCGGACAGCAGCGAGGACGACGAGGCCGCCGAGGCCAGCAGCGGGGGCGCGGGGGGCGACAGGCGAGCGCCCGCCTCGCCGAAGTCAATGTTGATGTACTCGCCTGGGCTCCTGGGCTCGGGCGGCAGAGGGTACTCGTGCATGCTGGGCAGGGTCTGAAGCCCCTCCAGGGACAGGCGCGTGGGCCGCACCGCCCGGCAGCGCTGGTTCAGGAAGCCCTCCGGGCGGCCACCGGCGCTGCCACCGGGCCTGCTGGGCGAAGGCACTGCTGGGTGAGGAGGCTGCGAGTGGCCGCCGCCGCTGGCCGGCGCGGTCCCCGGGCTGGCCCGCGGCTCCGGCCTCTCCTCCTCCAGGATGCGCCCCACGGGGGAGCTCATGAGCACATACTGGTCGTTGTCCCCGTTACAGGTGTAGGGAGCCTTGTAGGAGCGCGGCAAGGAGCTGTAGCAGTAGCCGGGCGCTCCCCTGGCCACCTCCCCGCTGCCGCCGTGCAAGGAGGCCGAGAAGAAGTCGGGAGGGGTCCCCGAGGTGCCCGCGTCGCTGGGGGACATGTTGAGGTAGTCCCCGTTGGGTAGCAGCTTGCCGTCGGTGTTCTCCATGGACAGCTTGGAGCCACACCACATGCGCATGTAGCCGCTGTCCTCGGGGGAGCTCTCGGCGGGGGAGCCCGTCTTGTAGCTGCCCCCGGTGGCCGGGAAGGCCCTGCTGGCCGAGGGGGCGGGCGCCGGCACTGCCGCTCCCGTGGGGGGCAGGGCCGCGGCGGCAGCTCGGGGCTGCAGGATCTGCTTCGGGGCAGACACGCTGGTGGGGCTCATGGGCATGTAGTCGTCGCTCTTACAGCTGCCGCTGCCACCACCCGCGAGGGCCACGCCAGGGGTCATGGGCACGTAGCCGTCGTCTGCACCCAAGTTACTGCTGGAGCTCCTGTGGGAGCCGATCTCGATGTCGCCGTAGTCCTCGGGATAGGGGTGGTAGGCCACTTTGGGAGACGAGGCGGGACAGGACGGGCAGAGGCGGCCCGAGCTGCCAGAGAAGGTGACCCGCATCAGGGTGTACTCGTCGAGGGACGCGGAGGAGGGCTGGGGCACCGGCCGCTGCCGGGCGGGGGTGGTCAGGGAGTAAGTCCTCTTCCTCAGCCCGCGGTCCAAGTCCTGGGCCCCGTCCCCGGAGACTCTGCGGTAGGGGCGGCCGCAGTGGCTCAGGGGCCTGTCCATGGTCATGTACCCGTACAGCTCGCCCCCGCTGCCGTCCCTGGCCGGGGGCGTCTCGGCGATGGACTCGGGCGTGTTGCTCCTGTGGCTGCAGAAGGCTCTCAGGTCCCCAGGGCTAGAGCCGTACTCGTCCAGGGACATGAAGCCGGGGTCGCTGGGGGAACCCGAGGCCGACGCGCTGCCGCTGGAGGGCCGCTGGCTCGCGGGCTGGTGGAGGGGGTGTTGCAGGTGCGGGTGCGGGCCCGGAGGCGGCGGGTAGGAGCCGGAGCCGTGCCCGCTGCTGGACGACAGGCTGCTGGGGCTGGTGGCTGCCGGGGGCGAGTGCGCCACGGGCATGGACATGGAGCGGCTGTGTTGCAGGGCGCCCCCTGCCGGCGCCAGCGCCACCTTGCTCGCGCGCCCGCCGCAGCCGCCGCTCAGGGTGTGTGAGCGGCTCAGGGGCGCGCGCACCGGCCCGGGGCTCAGGGGACTCCCGGCCACCGACACGGGCCTGCCGCCCGCCGCCCCGGCCCCCGCCGCCGCCGCCGCGCCGCCGTCGCCCTCGCTGGCCGTGCGCACCCGGCACGAGCTGCACTTGGCGGCCGGCGGGGTGGCGGCCAGGCTGTCGGTGCGCGAGCGGCGCACCAGGCCCGTCTGGCTGGGGGGCAGGTTGACCAGGTGGTGGTGGCGGCGCGCGCCGGGGACGCTGATGGGGTGCGTGGAGGACGAGCCCGACGACTGGCTCTTGCTGCGCGGCCGGAACTCGAAGAGCTCCTTGAGCGCCTTCATGGCCTCCAGGATGGTCTCGTGGATGTTCTGCGCCACCACCGAGTCGTCGGCCTGCATCCACAGCTCACCCGGGCCCGTGACGGCCGAGCGGCCCACCTCGATGAAGAAGAAGCTGTCCGAGTGGCCGCAGCGGCGGATGTTCATGAGCTGCAGCGTCACCGACGGCTGCTCACAGTTGAGCTTCACGAAGCCGATGGTGCGCGCCGACAGGCACAGGCGGTACACGCCCGTCAGGTTCTTGCTCTGGCCCAGGCCCTTGGGCTTCAGGTTCACCTGCCACACCTCGCGGTAGGCGGCCGTGGCGGGCGCCACCAGCCCGTAGCTGTCATCGGCCGCGGCGGCGCCGGCCGAGCCGCCCAGGGCGCCTGGCAGGGAGGCGCTGCAGGACGCGGCGGTGGCGGCGGCGGCGGGGGGCGCGTCACCGGCGCCCGCGCGGCCCTCGCTGACCAGGTCGGTGAGCGCGCGGTACCAGCCCTCCTGCTCCTGCTCGTTCTCGGCCGCCACGGCGAAGTACTCGTCCTTGGTGTAGAGCGCGATCAGGTACTTGTGCTTGGCGTCCGCGCGCTTGTTGATGTTCAGACAGCAGTCGAGCGCGATGACCCGCTTCGGGGCGCCCGCCTTGCTCCGCCACTTCTTCTCGCTCTCGTAGTACTCGAGCCGCGGCGGCTGCGGCGCCGGCCCCCCGCCCGCGGCCGCCGCCGCCTCGTCGCCGGGCCCGCGCAGCACGAAGAAGCGCTTGTGGCCGTGCTTCTGCTTGCGCAGGTAGCCGCACTTGCGCACGCTGTGGTTGTTGTTGTTGTTGTTGTTGAGGTTGGGGCCGTCGCCGCCCGCCGGCCCGGGGGGCCCGTGCAGCGGCGGGCTCGCCATCGCCGGCGTCTCAGGCCGCGCCGCCCGGCCCCGCGCGGAGCAGCCGGGGGGAGAGCGGAGGGGGGCGCGGGCGGGGGCGGCTCCCTTCCCCCCCACCCACCCCCTGCTCGACCGCCGGAGCCCGCGTCCCTCGGGCCCAGGAGGTGGGGAAGGTCGGGGGAGGCCCGCGGGGGCCGGCACCGCGCGGTGGCGCAGCGCCTCCCTGCGCTCCCGGGCCCCAGAGGATGCCCGGCGCGGGCGGTGGCCGCCCCCCGGCCCGGCTTCCCCGCGGCCGCTGCCTCCCGGACTCTCGGGCGGCGCCTGGGGACTCGCTGGCTGGGCCGAGAGTCGGGGTCCCCGAGCTGCGGTGCCGAGCCTAAGGCGCGCGCGGCCGCACCGGTCCCGCCGCCGCGCCGCGCTCCGGGGTGCCGGGGTGCGCCCGGGCACTCGGGGTCCGCGCCGCCACCGGAGCTGCTGCTGCTGCTGCTGCCAACGGCGACCCGGGCTCGTCGCGGTCCCCGCCGCACAGTGAGTAACACATCGCGCACCGAGTGACTGAACTAAGAAGAGCAAAACAACATGTGACTCGGCGTTACGCAGGCACACACGGCGCGGCCGCCCCGCCCCGCCGCCCTCATTGGCGCCGCGCCCCCCGACGGACGGTCGGCGCGGCCAATGGGCGCGGGCCTCGGGGGGGCGGGCCGCGCGTCCCCGCCCCGCCCCCCTTTCTCCCCGGGCTGCGTTTCCCGCCGTCCCCTCCCCCTCCCGCGGAGGCCGGGGCCCGGGCGGGGTGGGGGCCGGCCCGCGCCTCATTAATCAGAGGCTCGTTGTGGATGCCGGCGGAGGAGATGCCACCCAGGGCGGGAAAAGGGGCGCGCGGGAGGGGCGGGGGCCGGCCGCCGCGCGGAGGGCCCTTCCCTCCCGCCTTTGACTCAATTAATTGGGCTCGGAGCTTCCGCCGGGGAGGAGACCGGGGGAGGGGACACTGCAGGGGGCGGGGGCCGGCGGGGATCAAGGGCCGAGACCGCCAGCCGGGGGCCGGGGGCCGGGCGCCGGGGAGGGGGTGGCTGCACCCTTCGCTCGGGCCTTGCGTCGCCATGCTGCCGCCCCACTCGCGGGGGCAAGAAGGGGCAGTGAACTCGGCTGCCCTCTCGTAACCCCCTCCCACCCACACGCACGCTTGGGCGAGCGGATCTGGCGCCCAAACTGGGGGTGGGCGCGCGCCCGCCCCGCCGCGGCGGGTTTGCGCCTGGGTGGTTCCCGGGTGCCCGGCCCGCGCCTGGCGTACGGGCATCACATTAGTCACCGGTGCGCGCCGGATCGATAGCAGCTCGGTGCCCTTTCCTGGAAGGAGGGGAGGGGCGCGGGCGCGGCGCCCCCGATCCGGGGCCGCGCGCGCCTCGGGCGGCTCCCCGGGTCCCACCCGCTCGGGGGCGCCCTTCCCCCGCACCCAGGTCGTGGGCTCTTCCGGGGCGTCATCGGCGCCATTCACTTGTCAGGTTCTCGGGAAGTTGAAAGCGTCTGTTTGGGATGTAATAGGAGGAGGAGAAGGAGGACGAGCGGGCGTAGAAAAATGCAGTTTCCATAGTGCCGGAAAGAGGGCGGGCTCGGGCGGGAGCGCAGCCCCAGCCCCGGTCCCCGCGGCGGGTGCCCTCCTCCCACCAGACCCTCCGAGCCCGGCGCGCGGAGGCGCGGGGGTGGGCGGCTCCAGACCTGCGCGCCCTTGGTCTGCAGCCTCTGCTGCTGCAGATGCCCTTGAAGAAGTGCTTCCGACCTTCGCATCTCCATGGCTTTTGTGATGGCTTTTGTGACTTCCAAAGTCGCTTACAAATAAGAGCCCACGTGGTCGCCTCTCCTAAATGTCAAAGTGGGGGCAGCTGGTGAGGAGGGGGTGTCCCAGAGTTCAGACCGCAGCAGGCTCCGCGTGTCGCAGGAACCGAGAAAGCTAACAAAACAGGCCCTTGTCTGTTTTCTTTCTTTAATTCGCGTGTCTTCATGAAATAATGTGAAACAATAATGTTGGTTTTTTTTATTATTATTATTAAGCCCTGGAAGTTTGCCTCTGAATGCCCTCTCTAGTTTATAAGTCTGTATTTGCAATGGAATGAAATCTTAAGTCTAAGGAAAATGCGATTGTAATTTTTGAAACGGTGATGTTAACATGCTTGTAGGCAGGTGACTTAAAGATCCTGCTAGTTAATGTTATGTGCCCACAGATAATAGCGTTTTTATTTTTTAGCATAGATATTGTTATTTTCGATGAGTAGCATAAATTTGGGAAGAATAATCGGTGCGGCATATGTCGTAGTAGAGTTCGCCTTAAAGAGGTATATTTCAAGTCGATCTTCCATTTCCAACCCTGCGTTAAAAAATAATACTGGTGGGAAGGTAGTTTTTGCCCCCGCCCGCATGGCTGTGTGTGTGGTGTGTGTGCGCGCCTGTTGGGGGCAACTTCATGCACATGGTACTTTGGTTTCCTAGTCCTTTGAGATCTTGTCCTTCCTACGTGAACAAATGTTGCCTAGCAGTTCTTATCTTGGAGCCTAAAGGAAATGGGGCCCAATTTTATAGTCTTTGTGGGGATTTCCCTCTCGCCACAGAGGAATCTAAATGGGCCTGCCTGTATGTTCAGGAGCCCTAACTAGCTGGACCGTGACCATGGCACAACCTCTAACTCAGCCTAACAGGGTACTGAGCTCCTTGAAGAAAGTACTTCGTACAGTTTTTCCGTTCTTTCCTTTTTGATTGTGGCTTTTCGTACAAAATTCGATTTTCACGTATTCGCTGAATAACTTACTGGCTGTGCCCATCGGATGTTCACAAGTGTCATCTTCGGAGTGTATGTTTTTTCCGTAGGGCCATTCTGGTGTTCGATGCCACTTTCAAGTTAAGGTGTCAGAAGCTCTAAGTTGGCAGCCGGCGCTTCTCCGGCGTGCCGCCCCGGTCATCAGGAGAGAAGGCGAGGAACGGCTCACCTACGTCAGTAACTTTCTCATACCAGAACGTTCCCAAATCTTCTGGAGCAAAACTGCACACCAATCGCCATCCTCAAGTCCCAGAACCTCTAAATACAAGTGTGGGAGGTCCGCCTTCCGTTCTCATTAAGAAGTCAGCCCGTGAAACCGACAGGACTGTTATTAGAAGTAGTCCTGTGTTCTTCCTCCGCGAAGGCGCTCACGGTCATCCTCCCTTCCCATCGCCAAATAAGCTATTTATTTATTTAAAGCTTGTTCGACACCTTGTGATTTTCCAACTGTTCTCCCATACTTTTTCAGCAAAAGTCAGCTAATAACATCTGCCAAGCTGCTCTCCACACATGGCCTGTTGCCAGCAAGCAGCCTGGATGAAAGTTTTTCTCATGGTCCAAGATCTTCCATCGGAAGTCCTCTTTGGTTTTACGGATAACTCACGGGCTGTATCTTTTAGCAAGGAGTGTTTTCCTGTTTGTTCGTCTTGCTTTCTTTACATAAAATCGTAGGCCAGGATTCTTTTATTAAAACAAAAAGTCCTTTCAGAAATAATTTAATTACCTGAATAAATTAAATAATTCAATTTCAATAAATTAAATAATTCGATAATTAAAGCAATCAATTTCATAAAAATGTAGACATTAAAAACACCTCACAAATCCCCAATACAAATAATAATAATACAGATTCTAGTAAGCATCCTTATGTCTCTTCTCTGTTTCGTGTAACAAAGGCACACTTCGGGAGGAGAAAAGTAGGTAACATTTTAGTGCTTGTGAGTTTTTTTTTTTTTCTTTTTAATTCATAACCCTCTGTAGCTGTTTGACAGTATTTTCTATTTGGATGAACTGTATCTGAAAACTAACTGAGCAGATAGTTAAGACCAGTTAGAATCCCTTCAATGTAAAATGTGCTTTATAAGAGGAAAAAAATAAGGTAAAAGAAAATAAAATATGCTTTAGAAGGTATAGATTTTAACTTTGGAAGCTTATATCAGAGGACATGTTCAGTCCTTTTAAAAAGCACAGCATTTCACCACCTTTTGCTTAATTAAGTAATGTAGTTCAGTAACTCATTTAATAAATTTCTCTTTCTCTGGCGAATGACCCACGAGGAGACAGACTTTTCCTCATCTAGAATTCTTAAGGGCACTCCCTGCACTTTCGAAGCTGGTTGTTTTTTTTGTGTGTGTGTTTTTTTTTTTTTTCACAAAGATATTTGCTAATATGTTTCAACTGAAATTTCATAAGAATTTTGTAACATGCTACTTCTGTGCAACAGAATGATTTCCATGAGAGAATGTAACTACTGTTTGGATAGCTGACTCCGTGTGCATGACCCCCTCTCCCTCTCCCCCTGACCCCGATGTCTAGAGGACCAAGATTTGTTCCTAGATTGTATTGGGTCCTTGGAAATTGTAAATGTTCATAGATTGTAATGGGTCCTTGGAAATTGTGGAGACTTTCCACTTTAGTACTTCTTTTGCTCATTACAAACACTTGGGTGTCTTCATTTGTCTCTTTCTGAAATGTTCCTTGGAGAGAAGGGATTTTCTCAAATAAATGGCTATTCCATGTGTATGTACGCTGGAACAAACTGCTATAACTTGAAAATTAAGAATCCTGGAAACCGTGTGCACTGAGCTGAAACTCCCTAGGAGAATGCTCCTGTAGCCACACAGGCACGGCTAACCCGATACTCAAAGCGTTTTCATTTTAAATATAATGATGTTGCAGAATGTAAACATACAAACCAACCAGTTACAAAGTGACTAGAGTTCGTAACTTAACATTTTTATTAATTCACCTCTGGATTTTGTTGTGTTTGAATTTGGAGGCTATATTTCTAAATCAAGAACAAAACAAAAGAAAACAGACCTTCCTCCCCCACCCCCCGCAGACTTTCCATGATAGAAAGAAAAAGTTTACATTAATGACTGCATAACATTACTGAACCATTAAAAGAAGGGGGGAGGGGTTCCTTCTTAGGAAAACCCTCTTGGAATGCTTGGCCCTGTCCCAAAACTCACGTTTTGCACGACCCGACTGGTGCCAGGGGTAGTCCTGGCTGTCAGTGTTCTAGCTGCTGGGTTAAAACGTTGTTCGTTTGTTGTTATTGTGGCTTTGTGTCAGAGCAGAGCAAAATCGTCTGCTTCTCAAGGTATAGACCATGAGCAGACGACATAAAAAAAAAAAAAAAAAAAGTCTCGAAATGACACAGCTATATTTTCTAGAAGGGAGGGGGAATGAGCGGTGAGGAGAGCGGCGTGTCCTTGACCAGAGCAAATGTTGGGCAGGAAAGATCAGCCGCTGTCCATCGATCCCACTGTTTGCTCTAGGAGCGAGCTCTCGCCCTGTTTGTCGACCGCTCCGGGAGGCGAGTGGGACTCGAGCCACCCCGCTTTTCGCCAGCCGCTCTGGCGTTCCGCGGGGACCGGATTGTGGTCGGAAACCTTCCCCTTCGCTGCAGTTCACGTGCTGTCTCCGGGCTCGCCTTGGAGTCTGTTTCCCAGCGTTGTTTTGAAATCCAACCCAGAGATAACAGCGAAATGTGACCGGTTCTTGTGAAGGGTGCCACCAACTGGCAGTGCCTCTTCCTCAGGCGGAACAGGCTTTTCTGCAAGACACTGCAGCCAGAGACGGGGCAGAAAGGTGGTTACAACCCACCGGACGCGCGCTGTGCGCAAATCTTGGAGTAGGTGGGCAGAAGCAAGTTGGGGCAAAACAAAGAAATACCGACAAGGAGGGGCTCAGGGCCTGATGAGATGACAAAGGAAGGGATACATTCAGTCTCAAACATTTTTTGTGATCGGGTAAGTATATTTTCCAATATATTATATCTCCATTTGCATGTTTACTTACCCCAAACAGTTTCTGTATGAAAACTGAACACCAATGTTCGTTGAAGATTTTGGAAAGCTTCCTAGGCAACAAAATTAAAACAAACAAGGATCTGGACTCCGGATTATTTTGGAGTAAACGTGAGTTACAATCAAGATTGCTCTTGCAAGCAAGCTTTTTCCTGCATTTCTTCCCTAAATCGACCTATCGGTCTCAAATTTTTTTTTTTTAGAATAGGCCAGTCATCTTGAGGGATACGGAAAAGCGACGTTTGAAAAAAGTATGCATGGGAAAAAAGAAAAAAAATATATCTTCAAAGCCAAGAATAACAAAATCATGTTTAAACTGTAAATAATAAATGACAGTTAATAAATAAATATCGAACGTGGCTATTTTTTATTAAAGTAACGTGAACTTACGCACTCACGACGGATGTATCAACTCTCAATGCAAACATTACATTTTCTTTGTAATCGCTTTGGTCTGTCTTCAGGGAACGTGGATAATAGAGATATTGAAGTTAGTACACGGCTGAGAGGGGAGTTAGCTACCCGAGCGGAGAGGTCAGAAGACCTACTTTCTTTCCCACCGAGCATGCCTTTCAGATGCCTTCTTCGGTGGATGGAAGAAGGATGATATACACAAGAGCAGTAATCATAACCCGTAAGCATAGCCCACCACTGTTTCCACGTGTGCTATGGAATGCGATTCTGACCAGTCCACGGGACAAGTACAATACACAGAATTCCCCCATAATGCGGAGACTGCCAATATGTGATTCCGTCGCAAGGGAAAATAGAGTCGCGATCTTTTAATTCTCCTCGGGGGCCAGGTCACTAACCCGTCCTGTGCACTCCCGTGCGATGTTTCCGCAGCACGATTAGCTTACCTCGTGTTAGTATGCTTTTTTCTGCCCTGTTCTGATCACGTGTAACAAAGGGTATTGACCGCATGAGCTTGAGGAAATACGAATTAGTGAGGGTCACAAGAAAATCACACAGATGCGTTCGGTGCCATTTCCTGCTGCCCGGTGAGTGTTGAGTGGAGATGTCGGTTCAGATGAGCTGGTTCTAAGAACGACCTGGCAGACGCCAGCCGGCGGGCCACCTCTGCTCACTCACTTTTAGAGGTCAGCCCGTCATCTTGCTAAAAGAGGAAAAAAATAAGAATTCTATATAAAAATTTTCTTTATTTTTTTTACATTTATTTTTGAGAGGGACAGAGGCAGAGCATGAGCAGGGGAGGGGCAGAGAGAGAGGGAGACACAGAATCCGAAGCAGGCTCCAGGCTCTGAGCCGTCAGTACAGAGCCCAACAAGGGGCTCGAACCCATAAACTCTGAGATCATGACCTGAGCCGAAGTCAGACACTCAATGGACTGAGCCACCCAGGCGCCCCTGAAGTTTTCCTTAAAATTACATTTTACACTGTAAGAATGCCTTTTTATGTAACCAATAGTAAGATTAAAAAGCCATATTTAGGGGCGCCTGGGTGGCTCAGTCAGTTAAGCGGCCAACTTCAGCTCAGGGCATGATCTCGCGGTCTGTGAGTTCGAGCCCCGCGTCAGGCTCTGTGCTGATGTCTCAGAGTCTGGAGCTTGCTTCGGATTCTATGTCTCCCTCTCTCTCTGCCCCTCCCCTGCTCACACTCTGTCTCTATGTCTCTCAAAAAAATAAGTAAATGTTAAAAAAAAAAAAAGCCATATTTACCACTGCTGTTGAAAATCAAACAGAAACTGGAATATGTTGCTATATTGAGAGTTGATATTTTTCTGTTTTTATTTTGGGAAACTTGTACCTGATTTTTCAGATTTCTCCACCCTAGAAGTGTATTGCAATTTCAAAATGGCACCGACATCCTTTAGAGTATGAATTAAAAAGGAAACCAATATACATATAATAATTTAGCCTGGTCAGATAAAGTCACACTGTGTTTTAGTTAAAGAATAATAGACAAGTAGGAGTATCCTTTGCTACTCAGGTGAATTTATATCTTCCTCAATCCAAAATATAAAAGTCACCAAGCTACTAAGCTTGAGTTCAGTATTTGTTAAGCGTCAAGCGTATTTTAGGAATTATCTAGAACGTAAGTCTTTGCGCTTTGGTTTCTATCTAAATAATAAGGCACCGTTTCCTTCCGTGATTAATGTTTAAGTTTCTTTTTCTTCTTGTAACTGTTATTCCATATTGTCTTATAATTTGGACACAAAAATTATTAGATGTTATTCTGACCATCATCTGGCACTTTCTTAGTGGTTTATATTAACTCTTAAAGCTGCTCTCTTAGGCTCTTCTTGCCGAGGCTGTGTGGCCGAGAGAGGGGTGTTCGTCTCCGAGCACAAAACTTTTACAAATGATCGTCAAATTGCATGTTCAGGAAAATTGCAGGACGAGGGGATATGGAAATAAGAAACAAGATCCTAACCTCGCCTTGTTAAATACCGCTGTCTTCTAATCGTAATTTTGTCTGCACGTAGAAGAAAAGGGGTGCCTGAGAAAAAGTACACGGTAAATTGAGACAACTTTAAAATGAGTCTTTTTTAAGATGTCTTTTGATTTGATTTGGTTTGGTTTGACTGACGTTAGGTGTTGAGTCGTTCACGTGGGAATTGCTTTGCGCGGGGCCACAGCTCTGGGCGGCCTCTGACCCATGCACCTGCAGCATCAGGTGTCCCCCAAAGTCACAGAAGCATCTCTGCAGTGCCCCCGTTCTGACTCAGTGCTGGGGTAGAGAGCCACAGCGCCGCAGTCCTGGCGTGGAAGTCCCCGTCGTCCGTTTCAAACTGCTCCTTAAATGCAACGAACCGATTTGCTGTGGCGTCTCTCTGCTGTTCCCCTCGGCCCTTCTCTTCCCTTTAAACTCCTAATCCAGTTCCCCTTTCTGCCTTCGAAATGGTGTTTGCAGTCTCTAGCTAATTCCGTAGGAGGGCAAACCCTGTTTTGTCTCCCCAGCTTTGTTTACCGGATGGCGTTCCTCGTTACGATGGGCTTACAACTTGCAACATGAAAATGCATAATGAAAACATTTTAGTGACATTTGGATCTTTAGTGAAGAACCGAGTGCCCATTTTATAAATAAGGCCCATCCATTTAGAATAAATTACAGGCACTTAAACCCCGCACATGCTTTCCAAGTCACCCGCTGAACTCGTCCCAGGGAGTGAGTTAGTTACTAGTTAGTAAACACGGTCTCCGAATTTCATTTCATGGAAATTAGTGTTAAGTAGTCAAACTTTACTAATTCTATTGAGTCCAGTGTTAGGTTAATTTTTAAAAAGCCAATGTCGGATCCCACCTCGGTCTATGGGTTGAGGCACTATTCACATAGTATGGAATGATCCGGATACGTGGTTTGTGGTTATGGTATCTGGTGACAAATTCATACGAACCCAAAGGCATATTCGATTCTAGCAACGTTATCAATATGCTTCAAGCATTTCCTCTGTGCTAGACACCGTGTGTGGTCCTTGGGCACAGAAATGCAAGCCTACGACAGCCGACCAGTGGTGCCTGCTGGTTCCCTGGGTCTTCAGCTCCCGCGCCTCGGCTGCGTCAGTGAAATACGCCTGGTGACGTCCTGCACTCAAGGCACTTCTAGGAACGCGCTTGCAGACAGCCGCCCTCAGAGATGAAGCAGTGGGCCCCTTCCAGGACAAACGGCGGGCTTGCTTCTTTCCTGCTGTAAAAAAGGTGGATTCTCCGAGACCGCGGAGTGAGCTGTGACGACCTGTGGCGGTAGCGTGCCCTGGGCTTCTCCATGGCACGCCCGTGGTACTTGGGGTGCAACAGAAGCAAGTCACGCTGTTGTCCACGCCAGGAGCCTCTGACCCAAGCAGTCCCCATCCTCTGCTAGCCTGCACGGCAGGAGGCAGGCTAACTGATTAGCTTGTAAGGAGGAGGGAACCGCACTTTCAGACGGTGCCCTCCGGAAGTTCACCGTCCAGTGGGAGGAAGAGAAACTACATGCAAATGGCTAAATCAAAGGGCCGATTGCGTTAGGTACAGAAATCGATCCAATTACGCAGGAGAAAAGTGCATTACACAGTTGGCGTTTTACCTCGCTGGGGGAGAAGACAGACGACCCAATAAATGGGGTTGGCATGGCTAGAAAGTGTATCGGAAGACCCGTCAAGGTTATTTATTTTTGAGAGAGAGAGTGCGAACGGGGGAGGGCAGAGAGAGGAGAAAACACAGAATCCCAACCAGGCTCCAGGCTCCGAGTTGTCAGCACGGAGCCCGACGCGGGGCTCGAACTCGTGAACCGTGAGATCATGACCTGAGCCGAAGTCGGAATCTTAACCGACTGAGCCCCCCAGGCGCCCCTACAGACATGTGAAATGTGAATGCCTGTCTCCTTTCACTAACACGTCAGTTGAATCGAAGATTTAAATAGTAAAACACGAAACCATACAATTTAGGAGAAAATGAAAGAAATACAGATGACTTTGACTTTCTAAAACAGAATTCTGCAAGGGGGAGAATACAGTACAAACAAAGCCACAGTGCAGAAAGGGAACTGGGAAGAAAACACAGTCAGCATCGCATGCCTTCTTCTTATGCCTTCGCGTGATACCTTCAGGGCTCCCGTAAGACAATTCAATAAAGAATCCAAAATCGGAGTGTAAAAACGGGCGAAGGATCTGAGCATAAATGTCACGATAATAAAAAGAAGCGCGAGAAAGTCTTAAATATACGAACGTTTGCTCAACCTTTCCCGTAACAGGATCAATGCAAATGAAAGCCACGAAGCGGTATAACCGTTCACCTATCAGATCGGCTCCGGGTGAGAATTCGATAACGCAGCGTGTTTGCCAGACGCTGGCAAAGGCTCCCGCGCGGGGCTGTGGGGGTACCAACTGAAACACGTGTGCCGAGCAGCCGGACTCTGTCTCTCAGGATGGCAAATGCCCACGTGCCTGGACCCATGATTTAACTTCTAGGAAATTGCTCGCGCGTATGGGAAGTGATTTCTTTATGAGGGTGTTTATTGCACTGATGACTGGAGTAGCAACAAATACACGTATGTGAAGTAATATGTATTGAAGTATCTTCGTTTCGGTCTTGCCTGGAATAACAAAAATTTGGAAGCAAGCTGAATGCCAACAATTCGGGACTGATTGAATTTTATCTATCCCTCTATCTACCTACCTACCTCAGCTTGTAAGGAGTTATATGGATGGCGTTCCCAATCATGACCAGATTACGATTTCAAAGTGTTTATTTTATTTTGTTTTTTTATTTTTTAAATGTTTATTAATTTTTGAGAGCCAGAGACACAGCATGAGCCGGGGCGGGGCAGGGCAGAGCGAGAGGGAGACACAGAATCCCAAGCAGGGCTCCAGGCTCCGAGCTGTCAGCACAGAGGCTGATGCGGGGCTCAAACCCACAAACTGTGAGGTCATGACCTGAGCCGAAGTCGGACACGTAACTGACTGAGCCGCCCAGGCGCCCCTTCATTTTGTTTTTTAGAGAGAGAGAGAGAGAGGGCCCCTCAGCATGGGGCCCGATGCGGGGTTCTATCCCATGACCCTGGGATCATGACAAATCAAGAATCAGATGCTCAACCAACCGAGCCACCCAGGTGCCCCTGGATTACAATTTCAAACATAATAATGCATAATTAAAACATTTTAGTGCCAATAACCGAGTGCCCATTTTATGAACAAGGCACACCCCTCTAAAGCCCGGGAGGTGTCGGTGATGGTTTGGGCGTGCGGGAGGAGGGGCAGAGTCAGCGATGGCTCCAGGAAAGTCTTGCAGGGTGATCGGGACCCTCGGAGCCCTCTCCTGAGAGAAGGTCGTGGAGGGAGAGTGGAGAGGTGACCTAGCCACCAGCCACCCAAGGGAGGATATCAGCGGACCGTGGGAGGGATTTGGACAGCTCCCCCCCCCACGCCGTCCCCCCGCCATCACCCCCCACCCCCCGCCGTCACCTCCTGCGGGAGACTGGCCTCAGTGTCTTTGCAGCAGGTAGCTCTTATTTCCATGCAAACATACTTTTCAGGTTTTGAAATCTACTTTGCAAGGTGCATCCTGGGTAGGAAGCATACCATTCCGGGGAGTGAATTACGCTTCATGTGATAACGAGGGAGGCGGTGCATGTGTCGGGATAAGGATAGGTCTCCACGGCTTCCCCTCAGTGCTGCTGCAACCCTTCAACTGCTGTAAAAAACAAAGCCTTACGGGGCGCCTGGGTGGCTCAGCTGGTTCAGCGTCAGACTTTAGCTCGGGTCATGATCTCAGGGTTCATGAGTTCGAGCCCCGCCTTGGGCTCTGTGCTGACAGCTCGGACCCTGGAGCTGCTTTGGATTCTGGGTCCCCTGCTCTCTCTGCTCCTGCCCTATTCGCCTTCTGTCTCTCTCTCTCTCAAAACTAAATAAGTATTGTAAAAAAATTTTTTAAGCTATAAAAAAATAAAACCTTAAAATGTTTTCTAAAAAAATGCTGCCATGAGCTAGTGTTAAATGTCACCACACAGTGTATGTTCACATCGTGATTTCGTACTATGTGAATTTTATTTCGTAAACTCCGTCACTGTGGAAGCATTTCACCTCTGCTGAGAGGCTGCAAGTAGCCTCTCTGAAAACCTACTGTAATAGACGCTCAGACATGTCACGTTCATTCCCAAAGATGGGCTTGTTTCCGAAAGACGAGAAGCGGGAGGGCAGTAGAGAAGAAGTGAAGGAAACTGGGAAGGTGAGAAAGGAGAAGAAAAGTCTGCCCTTCCAGAATTAAGGAGGAGAGAAAAACTGGGGAGTGCGTCCTGCTGGGTGCCGGCTCCCCGGGGACGCGCTCGGAGAGAAGGCATCAGGATCCTGCATCAGAAGCGTCTGAGCGAGAGCTGGGATTTGATGGCCCAGAGAGGCTTTTAACCCCATCCACAGAGTTATTTCCTAACAAACGTCGTTTCTCTCCCCCGCCGACTGCCCACGCTGGCTCCAGGCGCACACGCGACGTCACGCGCAGCTCACGGCCCCCTGTCGCTTCACCGTCATAGCATGCCCTCGACCAGACTGGCAACCAGTCCAGTTGTGCTGGAAAATGCCCACGTGTTCTGACGACTGACCTAGTTAATCATGGCTTGTGGTAGAGAATTTTCAGGCCCCCGGAAAGTGAATAGAAGAAAATATAAGTTAGTTTTAACTTAAACTAAACTTAAGCTTGGGACATTTGGCCATGGTTATGTGTATACAATATACATACATATACGATATATATTATATACATAGAAACAGCTATATAATAATATCTCTCTATATATTATCGTGCACGGTGGAAACCGTGCTGCCTGCGCAGACACTGATCTGCTTTTAAAATTTCAAACGTCATCAGTTTCTCGAAGTAGGGATCTTCATGCGCGCTGTCCTGCACACGCACCAGGATTCATGTAACTAGCGTCTTACACTTGCTCATTTTTGTGGTTTCCTTTTTTAAATTTTAATTTTATTTGAGAGAGAAAGAGAGCGTGGGAGGAAGGGAAGAGGAGTCGAGAGAGAGAGAGAGAGAGAGAGAGAGAGAGAGAGAGAATCCCAAGCAGGCTCCATGCTCAGCACAGAGCCCCTCGAGGGGCTCGATCCCATGAACCGTGAGAGCTTGTCCTGAGCTGAAATCAAGAGTGGGACGTTGAACCAACTAAGCCCCCCAGGTGCTCCCTAATGTCTTAGTGTTAAAAACTGGGGCGCCTGGGAGTCTCAGTTGGTGAAGCATTGGACTCTTGGCTTCAGCTCAGGTCATGACCTCCAGGTTCAAGGGGTCTCAGACTCTGTGCTGAGAGTGCGGAACCTGCTCGGGATTCTCTCTCTCTCCCTCCTCTCTGCCCCTCCCCTGCTGGCTCTCTTTCTCTCAATATAAATAAACTTTAAAAAGGAATTAAAAAAAATTAAACCGTGGAGACGTAACATCATTTTGTGGTGTTGTCTACCTCTTGCAAGGGAGTCGCTGCCCACTCAAGTCGCTCCGGCTGGAGACCTGCGAGCTGCCGGTGGTACGGCTCGCTCTCGGCCCCAGTCCACGGCCAGGACCTGTCGACTTCCATCCGAAATATCCTGCAGACCTCTCCCTTCCTCCACCACCGCCCACCCCCGTGTCGACACCTTGGTTTTGACATTTCTGAGTTCCCGATGGGTCAGGACTATACCAGGTACTTAAGACCTTCCTCTTGTCAAGTTTACTGGAGAAGGTAGATCCTGTTTCCCTGCTTCCAACTTTTCTCTCACATGTTTCATGGGATTTTGTTTTGTTTGCCTGAAGAAAAAATGTTTACCTTCGGCAACATACAAAAGGATGCTTGCCATATTTGCCAATTACAAATACTGTGAAATCAGGACACTCATTCCAAACTTGATCAGTAGAACATTATCAATATTTCGAAGTCCATTGGCAGGCCTTGCCGCCATCTTAAATTGTGTTTTGTGACTCTTTGATTGTCTTTATGACTTTATCATATATGTATATAAAGCTAAATAATAAATTTCTATTAGCCTGCAGCCCAGCAATTGGACTACTAGGTATTTATTCGAAGGGTACAAAAATGCTGATTCGAGGAGGCACATGCAGCCCAATGTTTATAGCAGCGCTATCGACAATAGCCCTTTTATGGAAAGAGCCCAAATGTCCATCGACTGATGGGTGAATAAAGAAGATACAGCACAGATACGTACAATGGAATACTACTCAGTGAGTAAAAGGAATGAAATCTTGCCATTTGCAACAATGTGGGTGGAACTAGAGGGTATTATGCTAAGCGAAATCAGTCAGGCAGAGAAAGACAAATATCACATGATTTTACTCCTATTGGAATTTAAGAAACAAAACAGATGAACATAGAGGAAGGAAGAAAAAAAAAGGAGAGGAAGGCAAACCATAAGAAACTATTAACTATAGAAAACAAACTGAGGGTCCTGGAGGGGAGGCGGGAGGGGGATGGGCTAATTGGGGGATGGGCGTTAAGGAGGGCACTGGTTGGGGTGAGCGCTGGGGTCCTCTGTAAGAGAAGAGTCACTGGGCCTGCTCCTGAAGCCAAGACTACACTGCATGTTAACTACCTTGAATTTAAATTAATTAATTAAAATTAAAAATAAATTTCTACATTCTGCTTCTATTGAAGAATTATGGACACGTTATCATACGATTTCCATTCTTCTGCAATTGCTCTTTTTACACAGTATATATCTCTATTGAGCCATAATTCGTGTTCCATAAAAGTGTACAGTGCAGTGGTCTTTTAGCATATGGCCGCTACCTAAATATGGAACGTTTTCATCATGCCAAAGAGAAACCTGGCAGCCACTGCGAGTCACCCCTGACCCCGTCTCTCCATCCCCAGTCAACCACCAATCCTTCTGTCTCTAGTCAACATTATGCCCTTGACGGTCATGTACTTTGATCAGCGGAGCTATCGATCATTCATTTAAACTGTAATACATGCATAATAATTTTTCACTTCTGCCAGTGGAAATTTAGGCGGTGTTTTTTTTTTATTTTGTTTTAAAATTACTTGTTTAAAAAAATGTAAGCTTAACAATTCAGTAATTCGTCACAATAAAGCCCTGTTTCAACATCACTCCCGCAGGCATACGTATCCTCACACACGCGGATCTGGACGCAGGAATGGAATTTCCATGCTTAATTCTGCCCATCTTTAATTGTAATGCATATTTTAATGTTATTTTCCAAAGTAAGTATACGTATTAAAAATTCCACTAGCAGGGTATCGTTGACTTCAAATTTTTTCCTGTATGCATGAATGCAAAATAACATTTCATGGCTTTAGTTTTTATTTCCTGTGGTTGCTGACGAGGTGGAGCAACTTTTCAGGGGGTGGTTGGCTATTTGTAGTTCCTCTTCTGTGAAGTGCGTGTCAAGTTTTTGCCCATTTTATCCCCGGTTGTTTGTCCTTCCTCACTGGCTTGTAGGAGTGATTTATATACTTTGTTTACTGACCCTTTATAAAAATGCATTTTCTTGATTTATTCTTATCTCCTCATATTCTTTATGTTGTCTTTTGAATAAGCAGAAATTCCAAATGTATCGCACTTCTCTTTGAGTTTTGTGCTTTTTGTTTTGTTTTGTTTTGTTTTAAAAAATCCTTATCCTAAAAGCCACTAACATTTATTCTTGTATCCCCTTCCTTCCTTCTTTCTTTTCCGTTTTCATTTTGACTTTAATTCACCTACTCGTGTATGGCATGCGATAGGGACTCGATTCCAGTTTTTTCCTTTTCTTTTGGAAGCATATTTTGAACAGTTGGCTTTTCTTACTGGTCTGAAACAGCAAATCTCCTTGTTTGCATGGATGAATGTGCTCTCCTTTTTTTCTGCTGTTCTCTTTGCTATGCCGATATCTCACTGTTTGATTACTCTGTATTATTAACACATCTCACTGTCTGGGAAAACATTTACTTCACCTTCCTCTACAGGAACATGTGAATGCTTGTAACCCCCAATTGCTTGCACATTTTGGAATCAGCTTGACAAGTTTATTGAACCACCTTGTTAAAATTTAGATAAGTTTGGGAAGATCGGACATCTTTAAGATACTGAGTTCTTCCATTCATGAATATGGTATATCTTCCAGTCTATTCGGGGGACTTGAAAATGTCTTTTAACAAAGTTCTAATAAATTTTCCCTATAGAAATCTTAAAACATATTTGGTTAGATTTATGCCTAACACCTTGTATATTTTGTTGCTATCATAAATACCGCCCATATATAAAAATTCCACTTCCTGTTTTGCTTGGGTATAGAAATAAAATTGATATTTAATCAGTTATCTTATGTCCAGCAATTGTGTTAAACAATTGTTATTAATCCGAATAACTTGGAGAGGTTCAGAGGGAGATTCTTTGTAGATAGTACACAAGTAATGGGACTTTTCGTGTCCTCCTTTCAAATTCACATACCCTCTTTTTTCTCTCCTTCCTGAACTCTCTAGAACTAGAAGTACATGGTGTAAGGACTTCCTTGTCTTAATGATTTTTGAAAGGGAACATTTTAAATTCCACAATTTAGTATCGTTTTTGCTCAAAGAATTCAGTAGATTCTATTTCCCCAATTTAAAGAAATTCTCTCGAATCCCAGTATGCTTGTGGTTCTAAACTGAAGGATATGCCGACATTTATCAAATATTTTTCGGGACCTATTGCAATGACCTTTGAGTTTTCTAGTTACCTGTATTCATAATTCATTAATTATGCAAATTCATTAATTGATTTTCCAATGTTAGACCAAATTTGTGTTTCTGGAATAAATTTAATCTTGCCATTCTTTTACTTTGGTTCCCCTAAAAACAGACTTTGACGTAAGGTCTCTGTCCGATCGTTCCAGCATCCAATTTTGTGTCTGTGTGGGTCCAAATTGTCACCTGTGCCTGGACCTTTAAGCGACCTTCTCTCTCTCTGGAGGGCAGTTAATTTCTTTCTTGCCTTCATCCTCTTGCTGAGTGTGGCTCTTGGAATTTCTGGCTGCATGAGAAAGTCCAGCCAGACTCTCCCCTTCCAAGAACCCTAGGAATTTTCTTCCGCTTCTTTGTGGATTTTTTTTTTACTTTTTTTTCTTAATTTTTAAGTTTATTTATTTATTTTTAGGGGGGAGGGGCAGAGAGAGAGAGAGGGAGACAGAATCCCAAGCAGGCTCCGAGATGTCAGCACAGAGCCCGATGCAGGTCTTGTTCTCTCAAATCGTGAGAGCGTGACCTGAGCCGAAACCAACAGTCAGACACTCAACCAGCTGAGCCACCCAGGCACCCCTCTTTGTGGATTTTAAAACCAAAGCACAAAGTTTCGGGACACGGCCATTCGACTCCCGTGAGCCGTTATTCATAGCTGGCTCACCACTGAATTCCTGCCGTATTTTGTTTTGTCGCAAACTCGTTATGAACTTAAAAAGATGTGGTTTTCATTTGATAGCATAGGGGTATTTTTTTAGCAGAAAATTTTCAAGATATCAAATCTATCAGTTTGCCAGAAAGGAAAACCAGAAGCTCTCAAATGTTTTAATTCAATCTAGATAAATTTCCTGTGGTTTATTTTTGTTGTCGTTTTTATACTTAAGAGAACTTATAACTATTTTTGCACAGATTCTTTCAACAGCATTTTATGCGAATACCATATCACACCAACACATAGCAATCCTAAAGAAAATATATTTGGACAAAGTTCCTTAACATTTTAAAGATATCAAGCTCTAAAAGGATGACTTATTTTGAAGTACATGCATGAATGAAAACTTACTTGCGACAGAAATTATATTTTGTGATATGGGAAGACAGAGGGTAGAACAGAAATCTTCCTTCCCTTACAGATTTCAGTACCAGTGACACCCTGGAATGAGCTGACCAAGAACCTAGGCTGGAGCCTCACTTTTTACCGTTTGCTTCTGGTTGGTGCGAGCTACCACAGAGACCCACCCGCGACATCAGGACCATTGTGCATTCTGCACAGTGGTCCCTGGATTCAGGCAGAATGGTGGCTCCGGTCTCGTGGCAGGTGACAGTCCTGAGCATTTAGTGACTCACCGATGAAATGAGGATGGTGATGGTAGAGTTTGTGTCGTGGATGAAGAGGGTAACACGCATGAAATTACTCCACAAATGTCATTACTACCTCTGGGCACATCTTTGGGAGTACATCTTTGGGAGCCAGATTTTTGCCACCAACTCAACTCTGTGAAGAACTTCCAGTTACGAATCAAGTCGTGCTAACAGCCCGGTTCAGGCCGAGGGCACCGGCTGTCAGGAGCTAGCCGTTTCCTTCTGCTCCCTTTTTGCATTTTAGCGCGAGCTAGGAAGTGCATCCTTTCCATCCTGTCTCTCCCGGGCACCAAGAGCATTTTCTTAGCTCAGCGCAACACCAAGTTCAAGATAGGATTGCGGGAACAGGAACCCTTCCCTTTGGTCTCCCACCTGCCAAAGAACAACATCCAGCCCTTGCTGCGTGTGGTCCGACACTTTTTATTTTTTTGGTCCCGTAAGGACTTTCATTTATCGGTTGATATGTACTGTGTCTTTCTCCAGCTCTTCCTGTCGCCCAGCAGGTGTGACCCCCACACCTACACACCGAACTCAGCTTGATGAGCCCACAGCAGCCTTCACTGCCCGGGAAGCCAGGAGAAGCTTCCCTGTGTCAAGCGAGGTGGCAGAACCACATCCCACTGTTTCCTGGCTCCACCCTCGGCACCACCCTGGGACTATCCACGGTCCTGAAGACGCCACAGTGGTGATTCTCCAGCTCCGTGGTTTACGGGTCCCGCGGCCACCATCCTCACGGGCCAGACTGCTGCTTCCGCTCAGGAGTGTGATGGACGGACAGTGGGGCCCCACGCAGCGCCTGCTGTCCCGAGCCTGTCCCGCCCAGTGAGGCTGCTCGCGCTGGTCCTGAGGGTGTGAGGGATGTGCCACCGGGCCGGTTGCCCTTGCTCTGCGTCACAGTGTCATTTAATGACTGCCTCATCCTCCATGAAGTCACCATAAGGTCACATAGTCCTTTTTCTCTTTTTCTGATTGACAGGTATCACGTTTCCCCTTATATTTTGCCACGATAAACAATCTTTTGACGAACGTGTTACATATATATTTTTGTTTCTACTTTTGCATTATTCCCAAGGGATGGGTTCCTGAATGTAGATGCAAGTTCAAGGGGACTAAATGTTTTAAAGTTTTGTGCCGAGCTGCTTCCCGGAGAAGCCGTCTTGATAGCTTCCAAGAACACCTCTCTCTTTGCTTTCTCTCCAGCTCTCAGTGTTAACATTGCTAACTGTTGTGATGTGTGAAAAACGATGCCGCCATGTTTTAATTTGCTCTTTTTTGATTTCTAGTAAGGGTGGAATGTCTTCATGTTGATTAAACTCGTGTATTTTCGGGTGCCTGGGTGGCTCAGTCGGTTGAGCAACAGATTCTTGATTTTGGCTCAGGTCAAGATCTCAGAATAGTGGGATCGAGCCCTACATCTTCTCTCTCTGCTCCTCCCCTGCGTGCTCTCTCTCTCTCTCACTGAAAACAAATAAATAAACTTAAAAAACAACACATGTATTATATCTTTTGTAAACCCATTCCTACAGTTTTGCTAACTTTTTTCTTGGGTTGCTAATGTTTTTCTCACCAAACTTTATGTGAACTATTTATAGTAAGGTTATATTATTTGTGATGTTATTGTTATTAATTATTTCTGAATTAGTATGTGAGTTTAATTTACTTCATTATGTCTCTGAATTTTAAGAAGTTTTATTTGTTTGTTTGTTTTGTTTTCGTTCGGTTTGGTTCACTGACTGGAAATCAACAGGTCTTCAGAAGTTTAAAATTGCTGTGTGCCCAAACATTTTCTTTATTTTCCATTGTGGTTTATTTATAAACGATATTTGTATTTAGGAATTCTTTCCTTGCCCAGACGTAAGTATTTGCTTCTGTTTTCTTATAGTCTATTATGTTTTTGTTTATTTACTTGATGCTTTCATTTTGGTAAGTGGCGTGAATAAAAATAAAAATTGACACTTATCCTTATATAAATCACCAAGTTCCCAAGACTACATATTATTTATCTATTTATTTATTTATTTATTTTCAATGTTTATTTATTTTTGAGAGAGAGAGACAGAGCATGAGTGGGGGAGGGGCAAAGAGAAGGAGACACAGAATCCAAATCAGGCTCCAGGCCCTGCGCCATCAGCACAGAGCCTGAGAAGGGGCTCAAACTCAGGAGCCACAAGATCGTGACCTGAGCCAAAGTCGGACGCTTAACCGACTGAGCCCCCCGGGTGCCCCAACACTATATATTTGATGATCTGTTTATTCCCTGTTGGTTTCTGTTGTTTCTGGTTTTGTACTGCAAATCATATACTGATGAACTCTGTTATGTATCAAGTTGTAGTTACATAAATTCTTCTACAGACACGGGTAAATACCCAATGTAAGCGGGTACTCGTTTCTACCAAAACATGGGTACGAGAACATCCCTGGAAGCTCTTTTAGTAGCGAAGACTAGAAACAAACCAGGTATCCGTCGAGGTGATAATGGATAACAAATTAGGCTATATTCATGAAATGGAACATTGGGCGGCAATGAAAAAGAAGGAGGCCCTGGGCAAGGTCATGGCAAAGCGAATCTCGGAAACAAAACGTTGAGTGAAAAAGCTCCTACTGTGTGATTCCACGTGTGTAAAGCTACTAGCAGGCGAGACCAATCTTTGGTAACAAAGCGCATTGAGTGCACGGGGCTGCGGAGACGCTGCCAGGAGATTTGACTGATCCGGAGGGTGACTACGCAGCAGTCCATAAAGGTAAACATTTCTCAAGCTTGTCCTTCATACCTCAGTAAAAAGAAGCGAAAACTGTTCCTATATGGAATCACGTAGAATTTAAAATTATTTTTCTGCCGTGTGCCAGGGATCGAGGTAAGCCTTTAAAATCACACAGGATGTATTGTCTGTTTCTTAGCCGGTCAAGCCTCCCTCCGAGGGGGCGCATCGCTTCAGAAGAGCCCTGCGGCTGAGAACGGAAACCTGGAGTCCAGGCTCATCTCTGCTGCTGTTTGCGCTGGAGAATTATCCTCTAAGACGCCATTTCCACAGCGTGTAGTTCGGTGTGCAAATGACGTGAATGCCAACTTTAGGCCAGGCATGACGCTACGGTTCGAGGCATCTTATTTCACTTAATGCTCGTCAGCACAAATAAATATGGCGTGTCACCTCGGAGAGCACAGCGACTTCCAAACTTTCAACAATAGCCCTAAGTAAGAAAAACATTCTACATCATGACCCTACACATATATACACGCACTCGACAGGAATAAATTCTCGAAGCAATACTTTCATTACCAATCTATCCTATGTGTCGGAAACCATGATTTGTTAACATAAATACCAGTGGGCAGCAATCCGCAGCTTGGAGAACACCGGACTAGCCCTCAAAGAAAACAGTATATTAACCAAATGAGATTTGCGGAGAGTGTTAAATTTTCCTGCATTTCTCAAGGAACCTCCTAAGCAGTGTGCCACCTGCCCCCAGGGTGATGTGTAACGCCCTCCCCCCTGGTCCCTGGTGCTCTCCGCCACCCCCAGCCCCTCATCCACGACCGCTTGCCTCCTCCCTCCTTCCTCTCTCCCTGTTCCTTCTCCGCCAACATGCCTCATTCTCTCAAGAATCAGGTCTGTACCTTTCCCATGTACGCCTGCCCTCCCGGCACCCCGTGGACTTTCTCCACGTTTCGCAAGAAAAAAGGGCTCACCTGTGTCAATGGAAGAGCACAGACAGAGCCTTGAACACCACAGGGAGAAGCCAAGCCCAAAAGGGGGCAAATGCAATCAATTCTATCCCCCTGCGCTGAGCAAACGTACCTTTCCTAGGGGTTATACGTCCAGATCCAGGCTCAGGATTCCCAGACCTCTCAGAGTGCGCGTCAGCCCTGCCGGAGACGGGGTCCCCCGCCTGGCCTGCAGCCTGTCCCCCCGACCCCCGTCTTCTACCACCTGGGCTCTGTCTTGCACCTAGAGGGCCTCCTGTGTGCACATGCAGCAGACACCCCGCCCAGCTCTAGGCCGCCCTGTGCACACGCCCTCGATATTGAGGTGGCGGTGGCGGTGGGGACGCGAGCGCTCAGGTGGGGGAGAGAGTACTGCTCACGCTAGAGGGTTCGCACTCACCGCA
The DNA here is from genome assembly GCA_030068075.1 of Paguma larvata. Taxonomy (NCBI): domain Eukaryota; kingdom Metazoa; phylum Chordata; class Mammalia; order Carnivora; family Viverridae; genus Paguma; species Paguma larvata. The sequence continues at coordinate 3,029,091 of CM057839.1, read as the reverse complement.
TCGGGACGCTCAGCCATTTGAGGCAGAGGTAGTGGGGAAACGGTGGCCATTAGGGGTGAGGCAGGTGCCCAGGACCTGGGAGGAGGGCGGACACACTTGCCCTCCGGGCATCGGGGCCCAATCCCACCTCGCGGAGACGGCCGACGTCGCTTAGAGAGAATGACTCCGGACCTTCAGTGCGCAGGCCGGCGAGCTCTCCTTTTGCGGTCTGGGCCACTTTGAACAGGCCGCCCGCCGCCCGAGCCACGCACAGCCTTGCCCGCTAAGCGTCCCAGAAGATGCCAGTGCAGCACGTGAGGCCGGACGCCAGGCTTCCCGCGCAGCCTGAGCCCGCCTTTCCTTCAGGACGGCAGCTGGAACTCTCTGGATGGTTTTGAAGGCCAGGCTTGCTTCTCAAACCCTCTGACCATCTAAGCAGTGAAGCAGGTTCGTGTGTCTTTGAGGACAGTGAAAGTGCCTAATGCGGTAAGTCACTGCGTAAATGCCCAGAAAATTTTGGTTATGGGGAGACCGAAGGGGTGCGGGTCAGGAGCGAATGACTCGGTTCCACGGAGCCCGGCTCTGTCCCCTGCCGCCCCGGGGAACCCCGCTGTCCCCGACAGCAGGCCCTCCCGCCCCCACACCTGTCCCCTCTGCTTTGGCAGCTCTGGCCCTCGTGGGGTTGCCTCTAAACTCTGAGGTCGCAGGGTCCTTGTCACCCCACCTACTGCTGACTTACACAACACCCTGATGACAGCGGTTTGGTTCACCTGTATTTTAGCAGCGCCATTCGGAGCCCAGACTCTCCAGGAGGCCTGCCTGGGTTCAAATCCCAGCCCTCCCCCGCCCCAGGCAGCTGTGTTACCCCAGGAGAGTTACTAGTCCTCTCTGGGCTTCAGTTTCCTCTTTTCTAAAATGGAGATAAGGGTAATTCTTACATCATAGGGAGGGTCAAATGAGTTACACTCTTGACACGTGAGGATCACTTGGTTAGTTTTGGGTTTTTTAAATTGTTTATTATTTTATTTCAGAGAAAGAGACCATATGAGTGGGGGAGGAGGGCAGAGAGAGAGAGAGAGAGAATCTTTTTCTTTTTCTTTTTTTTTGACACAGTGTGAGAGGGGGAGGGGCAGAGAGACAGAGACAGAATCCGAAGCAGGCTCCAGGCTCCGAGCTGTCAGCACAGAGCCCGATGCGGGGCTCGAACTCACGAACTGTGAGATCATGACCTGAACTGAATGAAGTCCGATGCTTAGCCGACTCAGCGGCCCAGGTGCCCTGGAGAGAGAGAGTCTTCAGCAGGCTCCCCGCTCAGCACAGAGCACAGCTGGGGGGCTGGATCCCACAACCCTCGGATCATGACCTGCGTGGAAATCGAGAATCTGACGCCCACTCCAGCCGAGCCGCCGGGCGCCCCACACGTGATAATTTCGGAAAGCGCCGAAACAAGGTCTGGAGTGCATGCGCGTGTCAGCGGAAGAATCCCTTTTCCTCAGGGTCAGGGGTCAGGGGTCAAGGGTCGGGGGAACACTCAGGGCGCTAGGCTCAGATAAGCGCCTGTTCCAATCCAGGCTCCAGCCCGTCTGCCCATGGTCATGGCAGAAACCACAGGGTCCCCAAAGCCCAAAGGATGTACCATCCGGAACCTTCCCGAAATCCGGGCCGGTTAGAACCTCCGTGGCTCCTAACCGAGTGGTGGCAGGTGTCGGCCCCACGAGTGTGAGGAGCCCCCTCCCCTCCCTCAAGCCCGCGGCCACTGCGCTGCGGTCCACCGAGACCTCAGCCTCCAGGTCGATGCACAGCCCAGGGGCTCATGCTTGGTGAGGCGGGCGGCGGAGGGGTCAGATCTTGGCGAGGAGCCTTTGGCTGCTTGGTATTAAACAGATAGGTGTTGAGTAGAATCCCATGAAATTTGAACCTTGGGAATCCTGTTGCCGACCTCAGAGGGTCCTCCAGAAGCCCCCATGGTAGACACGCCACCTGGTGTTGAGGGCAGCGGGCACGGCCCTTGGTGGGCTTCCCCGGGGCCCGGCACGTCCGTCCCGGCTGGCACGGGTCTCGACCGCCTGCCCATTAGGCGCTCAGGTTCTGAGATGCCCCTGAATGGCTGGCCACCAGAGGGAGGCCCCTGGTGCCACCCGCTGCTCCCCCTTCCCCGAGCAGCCAGGGAGCCCGAGCACGTGGGCTTTTTTCTGGGTCAAACCCTTTTTCTCTTCGGGGATCCCTTCCTCCAGCCCAAAGTGCATTTTGCGGTGTGAGGAAGGCAGAGAGAATCATTTGCTTTTGTTTTTGGGGCAGAAGCATTAAATGTAACGCAGGGCTGTGAGGGAGAGAGCGGGGTGGCCGCCTGGCGGAAGGCGTGCGCCCTCGGCGCCGGGTCCCCGCTGGGTGCCCGAGTCACAGGGGGCCGGGGGAGGCCGGCCACGCCCCCTGGCGTGCTCGCAGAGGATGTGCCCCCTGGGAGTTAGAAATGGGTGAAGCCCGGTTGTCACAGGACACACCAGCTGCAGCACCGGGAGTCGCGGAAGGTAAATTAGTGACACTCGCAAAGCGAGAAACCAGCGTGCTTTGCGGTGGGCCAGAGGGCTTCCTGGACAAGTAGGATTTGAGCTGCGCCTTCTTCAAATCCCTGCCCATGTTTCAGCCTCCACTGGGCTGTGGGCGGTCCAGGCCCGCCTCCCAGGCCAGCATCTGGGGCCCCGAACAGGGCTTCCCTGCCTGAGACCACCGAGTCCCCAACTTGTCTCCATAGTTTCTGGGCTGTGGGACTTTAGGTAAGTTTTTAATCTCTCTAGGATTAAGGATGCTTTTAAAGTTTGGCATGCCTGGGGGTCTCAGTCAGTTGGGCATCTGCCCTTGCTCAGTTCATTTCTTAGTTTGAGCCATTTGTGAGTTCGAGCCCTGCGTCCGGCTCTGTGCTGACAGCTCGGAGCCTGGAGCCTGCTTCAGAGTCTGTTTCTCCCTCTCTCTCTGCCCCTCCCCTCCTCACGCTCTGTCTCACTCACTCTCTCAGAAATAAACATTAAGAAACATTTTTTTAAACAAAGGATGCTTTTAAATTTTAAATCTTTAATCTCCGATCTTAATCATTCTAGACTCGAAGATGTTTTCCTGATCTTGAAATAGGACATGATAATATTTACCTCGTGAGTTTGTTTTCAGAATGGGGGTCCTTCATGGGAAGAAGCAGACGCAGAAGTTGCCACTTGGGAAGCACTTGCTAAATGGAAGCTGGAATATGTCCTGTATTCATTCCGGAAAGTTCCACGGGACGGCCACCAAGGGCAGGCGCCGGGGCCAGGCCAGAGGCTGCCAGCGAGCACACACAGGCATGGCCTCTGACTGGTTTGAGATTAGAGAGGAGTTAACGCGTGAACCCAGGTCAGTGTGGGCTTTTCTGTTTTAAGAGGGGCCTGTGGAGAGCCAGCATTTAGGAGTTAAATGCACTTCCCAGGGAAGTTCTCTCTGTGCTGTGAAGAGAAGGACAAACCCGTCGGAGCCCGGATGGGCGTAAGCAAGGGGAGTCCCGGAATCACACGCCAGGCCCACGGAGCGACCTGTGCAAAGCGTAGAGAGGAGAACACGGCACACGCAGGGAGACGTGAACACAGCCCCGGACAAGGAAGGATCCGGGCAGCCTAGCTCGGGATGGTCAGAATCCGGGTCCTTGCTCGAGACCAGTCCCCTCGTTTCTCAGTTTAATTCCCTCCCCTCTAAACTGTGTGTCTGTGTGCCCCTGTGCATTCCTTTCATCAGCTAAGCCAAAAGCGCCGTAGAAGGTTCCGCGTGTGCAAGGCGTGGTGCCGCGAGCCGGGAGGGGAGGGGCGAGGAGGCATGTCGTGTGAGCTCTGCCCTGGGAATCTTATAAAAAAAAATTGGAGAGGAAACAGACAAACTCGGGATGGCTACATTTACTAAGCTTGTATTACGTACCTGGAGCTCAGGTTAGCATCCTCGGGTGTGCACACCCGTCCCCCAACCCCGGAAACACAAGGGACAGAGCAGTTACCGGCTGGCCTGAGCCCACCGGGAACCTTAAAACTCCTGAAGGAACTGGTTTGCTTGGAAGAAGGCTCTGAGTTTCCGAGAATGACCCATCTGCTCTTCTGCCAGCAGAGCGATGCCTGGAACCCCCCAGGGAGACCCCAGAACTTCGCCCGCAGGCGGCTGCTGGCTTCCTACGGGCTCCCGGGGCGAGGCGCTCCGGGAGAAGCCTGTGCTGCATCTGGAGGCTGACTGCGAACACGGACTTGAACACCCTCGCTGGCTCACGAATGTGCCTGGGGGCCGAGCACTGGGCTCAGAGCGGTGTCTGCCAACGTCACGGAGCTGAGCCGGTCCCCGGAAGTGCCCGGCTGCAAACCTATTTGAAAACCTGGCCTGGGTGTAACTGTCTTTAAGCCACTGTTCTTTGTCTGGAAAGCTTGGGAGCGGTGGGTGTGTACTTCACCTTGGGCCCTTGGGTGGGATGGGAGAGAGTCGCAGTGCGATCCCAGAAGGGCCCAGCAGGAGTGTGGGCCCAGAGGGGAAGGGGCGGCACGCAGGGGAGAGACTGGGGGGCACGTGGCCCCTCTTGCGCGGCCCGGCTCCTCCCCGCCCTGCTTTTCCGCGGGGCCTGACACTCGGGGCCACCCGTGTCCCTTCTCGGTCCTCCCTCCCTTTGTGGTGACTGGGGGAAGCTGGGGGCCAGCTGACTGGCCCACTGAGGCCTTTCCAATCTGCACGTGAGTCCTTGAGTGCCAGCTGACAGGACGCGACGGCTGCCAATTTCCAGACTTGCTCTTCCAAGGAATGGGCACGTGCTCCGGGACTTTTGCAGCCCGTGAAACCACGGCAGAGTGGAGGTGAAAGGTTGGCATTGAAGATGGCAGAGGTGCCCTCCCCAGTTCCGCACCACCTCCTTCTGGACTGATCCGGAGTCCATCTTGGACCCCTGTAGTGGGTGCACCCCCCAGCCCCCAGCCCCCCCCAGCCTCCCAGCCCCCCAGCCCCCAGCCTCCCATCCCCCCAGTCCCCAGCCCCCCAGCTCCCCAGTCCCCCAGCCCCCAGCCCCCCAGTCTCCCAGTTCCCCAGTCCCCCAGCCTCCCAGCCCCCCAGCCCCTCAGTTCCCCAGTCCCCCAGCCTCCCAACCTCCCAGCCCCCCAGTCCCCCAGTCCCCCAGTCCCCCAGCCTCCCAGCCCCCCAACCTCTCAGCCCCCAGCCCCCCAGTTCCCCAGTTCCCCAGTCTCCCAGCCCCCTAGCCCCTCAGTTCCCCAGTCCCCCAGCCTCCCAGCCCCCCAGCCCCCAGTCCCTCAGTTCCCCAGTCCCCCAGCCCCCAGTCCCCCAGTCCCCCAGCCTCCCAGCCTCCCAGCCCCCCAGTCCCCCAGTTCCCCAGTTCCCCAGCCTCCCAGCCCCCCAGCCCCTCAGTTCCCCAGTCTCCCAGGCCCCCAGTCCCCCAGTCCCCCAGCCTCGCAGCCCCCCAACTTCCCAGCCCCCAGCCCCCCAGTCTCCCAGTTCCCCAGCGTCCCAGGCCCCCAGCCTCATCTCCGACTCCAGCCACAGCAGCAGCTGCAGCTCTCTTGGGCTGACAGCGCCCCAAACCCTCTCGCTCTCTCCCTGGACTCTTCTGAGACTGACGACACAGGGAAATGTCTTCCTAACACCCACGGTTGTGCCCCCTGGACGTTCAAGGGCGTTAGCACACCGAGCCGTGGAGGACAAGGGCAGGTGGGCACGCGGCTCTCCCTCCGAGACCGCAGCCCAGGTGGCAGAGTGTCAGCTGGGCGAAGGCAACACGACTTGTGTCCTTCCAGAGAAGAGACACCGAGACGGACACTCCTGGAAGGAGGACAGTGTGAGCACGCAGGGAGAAGCCACGGGACAGTGAGGCAGGCGTTGGGGGGACGGCCAGCCACGCCGGCAGCTGAGAGAATGGCACGGAACAGACCGTTGCCTAGAACCTTCGGAGAGAGCGTGGCCCTGCCGATACCTGACTTTAGACTTCTGGACTCCGGAGCTCAGAGAATAAATGTCTGTTGCTCCAAACCATCAGTTTATGGCACTTTGCTGTGAAGTCCTGGGAAACGAATACAGGATCTCCGGAAACATTTTGTAATGCCAGAAAGTAGGAGGCAGGGAAGGCTTATTCCGAAAGGACCGACGAAGCCAGCTTGACGAATTTCCCAACAGCCAGAAGGGTGCATTCTGGGTTCCAATGGGTAGAAATGGCAAAGACTGACATATATCACATGGACTTACCGCTTCGTGATTATTATGCTATTTTTAAAAAACCAAACTGGAGGAGACCGATTAACGCAACCGTTATCCTGAAAGCTCAGTAAATAAAAGGAAGGAACCAAGCAAATCTTGTGCCTAACTACAACTCAGCCGAGGGGAAGGTCTTCTCAGAGATTTATTCCAGCTGATAATGAAAACAAAATGATACGGGAAGCTGACTATTTTCTAGTCCCCAGAGGCTCTATGGACGGAGGCCCCAAGCACTGATGGCTGTTTTTGTCGAAAAGGAGCGAAAACCAGACAGGAAGTGCCTTCTGGTGATAGAGCACCACGCCACCTGTCTTTGCAAAGGCATCAGACCCAAATCCGATCGCACCTCTGAATCCAGCCTCACGCAGAAGACACAGGTAACTGCTACATGCAGCCCGCGGTCAGGGAGACCTAGTCTACAAGAAAATCTACAGGACGGATGGCCCGCGTTCTTCAACAGGTGCCCCGTAAGAAGAATAGGATGGATGAGGGGAGTACGTAGGTTTTAAGAGCATATCAAGTTCAGCACGACAATAAAAAAATGCAAGGAAGCAATCAGTATAAAAGTCAAGATTTCAGCACCTCGGCGGCTTAGTCACTGAGCGTCTGACTCTTGGTGTTGGCTCAGGTCCCAATCTCACAGTTGTGGGATGGAGGCTGACATCGTGGTCTGCGCTGAGCACGGAGCCCACCTGGGATTCTGTCTCTCCCCCTCTCTCCCTCGGCCCCTCCTACACTCGCTTGCACTCTCTTTCTCTCTCTCTCCCTCAAAAGCAGTCAGGATAGTGGTGACTTAGGAGTGGGCAAGAGTCTACGATTGGGATAAGGACATACCCAGGGCTTCTGCAGAGGCTGACAGAGTTCTGGGCACTGACCCAGTTTCTGCGACAAGCGCGTTGGCTTCATAACGATTCACAGAGCTCTACGTTTGTGTGGTGTGCTGGTGTCTGTTTCGAGGGCTTGTCCCAAAGGATGCTCTATTTTCTTATTATTTCCAAGCTGGTGGAAACTCACTGTGCGTCCTTAGAGAGTCCTCATTGTCTTTTTGACCATATGATAGAGTTTACCTTTCTCTGTCTATAGGTCTTTTTTTTTAAATATAATTTATTGTCAAATTTATTGTCAAATGGTTTCCATACAATACCCAGTGCCCATCCCAACAAGCGACCTCCTCCATGCCCGTCGCCCACTCTCCCCCTCCCACACCCTCTGTAGGTCTTTACAGAGACAGACACATACTTTTCTCTGTGGGTAGGAAAACGGTCTCCTCAATCAGTAGTACTGAAAATGGGTCATGAACTTTCACGTGGAAAATTAGTGGCCTGAGCACATCAGCATGATGGCAGTGCTTGGGGTCTTGGACTCACTTGCCTATGTACGCCTCCATGAAACACTTGCTGCCGGGGAGTGGGAAAGAGAATATTCTGGATGTCTGTATAGGCGGAGGGGAATTCCTAGGGGATGCCGAATGAATGGGAAGGAATTGAAACACAGCGGTCAGAAGCCTGGCATTTACAGGGACTTCCAGGACAGACACGAGTTTCTCTAAACAGCAGATCCCAAGGCCTTGGGAATGAATGAGAAGCAGGAGGTGTCCATGTCACGACTCCTTTGCTCACAACGGACCCAACCGAGCTGGAGTCACCGTAATGGAATATTGAACAGAACTCCCCAGGGTCTCATAGATTCAGGACAACAGGGCGGCGTCGCCCTGATCGCTAGTGGCGAAAACTACAGGACTTGCGGAAAGTCCTCTGTGAGATGCTTCGCCCATTGTCCACTGCCAGTCACTGTAAAAGAAGACAGGATGTTCGAGGACCGGCTAGTGGGCTTGCGTTCCCGGAAGAGAGTGATTGGCCCGGTTTGGATTTTATGTCATTCATCCCCCCGGTGATGAGTCTTTGAGCAATGAAATGAACTTGCTGGGAGAGGATCTTTTCTGTGAAACCTCACCAGGTGGGCGCGGCATTAAGAGGTCCTTGCCAGGGATCTCCTGGGGGGCTGAGGGTCTCCCCTGGAATGGGTGGGCATAGTTGAACAAAGAAGCTGTCAACTCTTATCTCAACAAGCGGGAAGGGAGAACGCTGACAGCAGCCCATGACGGCGGGAGCGAAAGACAGGGCAGAAGTGGGAGACGCCTGATCTGCCCAGATTTGGTGGCGGCTGGAGGAGGCAGCCGAGTCTCCTCCCTGTCCAGATGGATATAACAGTGTCGGCCACTGGGTTGGAGCCTGACTCAAAGCCTTCTCCCAGGAGGACTGCGGGGGAAAGCAGTGCCAGGAGACAGTCTCCAGTGGAGGGCGGGGCCCCGACTCCAGGATCCAGAGAGGAACACCCAGCATCCAGACACTCGCAGGCAGAGAGAGGAGGCAGCCACTTTATCAACTGTGTCCAGGAGGACTTTCCCTTCTCTTCCGAAGCAGCCAGAGGAGCAAGGGGCAGGACAGACAGACCCCCAGGAGCGGAGAGGCAAATACCGAGTCCGGGTCCCTGCACTGGGAAGCCGAGGGGTCTGAACAGGAAGGCGGAGTAAGGTTTGGATTTAGATCAGGGGTAAGACTTGTGATGTCTGCCCATGGGAGCCTTCCAATCACCAAGAGTGGCCAGAAGAGGCATGGGACCTGGTTGAGGTGTCTTTAGGAGGCAGAGACGGGAACAGATGTAGAAGGCATTCGAGACGGGTGGTCCCACCGGCCACACTGGCTTAGTGAGCAGCAAGACCGCCCGGCCTCCGGCCCTTAGCCCAGCGCTGCAGGGGACTGAGGGCGCGTTTGGAATCTGGAGCTTGTGTGGCGTGATGTAATCTGCCCTCTCTCTTTCCCCCGCTCCCCGCACCTGTCATTTTTTCTGGTTGGCTCTGCTGTCTCCTGCTGCAAAGAGGCTCTCCCAGTGGTGGGAAAGATAGCTCCCAGCAGCCTCCCGTCTTTATGACTCGCGATCCCAAGGGGGAAGCAGCCTCTCTCTTCCCACGTGTGCACCATTTGTCACGCAAGGACTCTCCCTGGCCCTGCCCGACGCTTGTCTCTGCTCCTTGAACCCGCCCTTGCAGAGGGCACCCTGAGACACCAGGATGGCCAGCCTCAGTCAGCGGCCGGGGGCCTGTGGTCCCAGAGTTAACCATCCAGTAGAAAAGAGACATATGGGGGACCAACGAAATAACAGTGTCCCCTGTCCGGAGACCCGGTGGGTGAAGCACAATTAGGCACGAGCAGAGCGCGGGGGGAGCGGTCCAGGGAGGCAGACGCAAGGGCTCCTGATTCGGTGTGGCTGCCATCGTCACTGAGCAGAAATGAGGTCCCACCCCGCCGGTCTGGGCACCGTGGAGTCTGGAGCCGAGAGATGCCCACTGGGGGCAACTCGAAGTATTGAGTTTACAGGAACATTCTCAAAACAGGTAAAGTGCCCAGGAGACCAGGGAACTGGCGGCCGCCCGAAAAGGCGCTCAGCCGTGCTGGAAATTCCAGCCCGCTCCACAGAAGCTTCCTGAAACACAACCGCGCACTTGCTATAGCCAGTCGTGCGGATTTCCCCACACGGGACGGATAGTTTTCTTCCAGCGTGTGACAGCCAAGTGAACGCAAGGGAATGCATTGTCCGTCAATTATCGTCGGGCCCCTGGCGTGCATTTTAATGCAAATGACTACATAAGCTACGGCCCTTTCCGCCACACCCATGCCGCTTCCAGAAACCACCTCCGGCTCTGCGTTTGCTGACATGACCAGAAGACACAATAATGATGGCTGTCTCCTCCCTTCTTCATAAAGGTGGAATTTCGCGGGCGCAGCAAACAGGTTAAAGTAGAACATAGATATAGCAATATGGGGTCCTTTTTATTCTCATATCGTTTGGTTCTTAAAATGTGTTCTGGGAGGCCAACCGTCCTAACGACCGGTCACAGACGCCTTAAAGGAGCTGCCTTTCAGACGGAGCCGTGTTTCCGTCCGTGCGAGTGACGGACGCTGAGATTCGGCGACTTAGAGACGTGACAGCAAACTCGCCAACAAGCAACCCCCCCAAATTCTACTTCTGCTTCTGCGACCAAACAGCCGGGCGAGTGCGGGCAGCGCGCTCGCGCTAAGTATCGCCTCATCTAAACACAGGTGCGTGTCTGGCTCGATGCTGGCGAAGGCTTTTCCCTGGTCTAGAAAATTACATTCCTCCAAAGTGTTTACACCCAGAGCTCTGATTTTGTATGAAATACAGTTTGGGGCTGTTATTCCTTCAATCTCAGAGTTATTGGGCAAAAATTGTATGGGAGGTACTCTGCCAGGAACTGGGAAATGAAAAGTGACTTAGTGGGTCTCGGCGTTCACGGCTCCTCCCGGGCCCTGCACCCACCTGGAAAGCTGCAGTCAACACGGGACCATCGCGCCCTCGCACGTACCGCCCGCCGCCTCGAGCGCCCTGCCCCTGCTCCCCCGTAACACGCCCGCTGGTGGGTGCGTGCAGTTCTCCACCCTTGGGCAGCTCCGCCCGAGAGCCGAGGGAGGCCAGAGAAAACAAAGACCACACTGCCTGGTCTTCCACAAACACGACAGCACAGGAGTCCCGGCGGCTATGCTGCTATCCGTCCAACGTCCCTGCGATCCGGGGCCCCTCTGCCCGCTCCCATCGCCGCTCCGCCACCCTCACTCTCAGATCGTGCATGAGTTTCTCCAGGCCCGCCGTGACAATACACTGCCATCCGGGGAACTTAGAGCAAAGGGCGAGTGTTCTCTCGCAGTCCGGAGGCCGGAAGTCTGCGTCAGGACGGGGGGAGGGCCGTGCTGCCTCCGAAGGTTCCAGGAAGACCCTTCCTGCCTCCGTCCTCGGTTCTGAAGACGCAGCACCCCAACCTCTGCCTCGTCTCCGAGTGACATTCTTTCTGCGCGTCTCTTCTTGTAAGGTCACCGGTCACACAGGACTGGGGTCTGCCCCGATGACTTCCCCTGAACCTGGTCACATCTGCAAAGATCCTACTTCCAAATAAGGTCCTATTTATAGGACTGGGGGGAAGGGGCTTCCTCATACCTTTCTGAGGAACACAATTCAACCCCCTACAGACAAGACTGTGCCTTTTTGTTCCTCTCGCATAGACTATTCTCGGATTTCCACTCGGCTCGCTCCTTCCTTCTGGGGAGAGAAGCCAAGGGCTGCTCAATGGCCTACGAGGACCTCTTACCCCCTCCCTTCTAACTCTGCCCCTCTCTGCTCCTGTTACGTCCACCAACTTGGTGTCTTGGCACCCTTGGGGCCGTGCCTCCGCCTTGCTGGCCCTGCCTGACGCCCTCCTGTCTCCTTGAAAGCTTTGATGGAATTCCACCTTAGCTGATTCTTTTACCGTCTTCTGCTCTTTCATAACGCAGGTCACCTGGTACCTTGTAATGTATGTTTACCGACCATCTGTCCTGTTGGCAGTGCCTTCCCCCTGTGAGCAGGACAGTGTCGTGCCCACCAGCTCGCTGGTTGTCTGGAGCCTAGTGGTCTTCAGTAACCAAGAAACTTTATCAATGCGCACAGCAGCTCGTTCCAACATTTCTTGGAATCTTATCAAAAAACTTTGGAGGGCCTACCCCTTGGAAAAAATTACTGGTTTCTATTTTTGTTCAAAATGATGTAACAAGCCACATATTGAGTATAGCACTCCAATATATATTAACTATATATATATATATATATATATATATGTGAGATGTGTGTGTATAATAATATATATATATAAAATGTTGAGAATATATTATTTTGGTCGAAAGTAAAAGAGTTGATGGATTTTGTTAGTAAAATTGGCAAGTGAAATATGGAGTTACTCAAAAGTTTTAAGAGTATATTTGACTCTTTTTTCGTCGCTAGAAACAACACACGGGGTGGAGGGCCTCTGTTGGCGTGACTCGGTGAGGTCGGCGTGTGTGTCATTCCCTGAGTACTTCCGACGTGTCCCGCAGGCCTTCATGCATCTCAAACACTTTCCTCAAGCGTTTGTTCATTTTTCAATCTGAGGACCAGCGAGACGCTATTCGTCTCAAAAAACGTAGGAAAATTTCCATAGCGCGTTAGATCACATGACGCGGCAGTAAATATTTGTTGGTCAGATTTCAAATAGGAACCGGAACTCGGGACAAGAGGAGAACTTGGCATCGGCAAGATTAGGCCACATCGAAGCGTTTCCAGAGCGAGCGGATCCCGTGGGGAAAACACGTCTCTGTGGGCCATTTGCAGTAAATATTCAATTTAATAAATAAAGGATGTGGTTGCAAAAATAATTAGGAATGACGATTTCTTTTAAACAACATTCCGTATGCAAATAACTTCCATAATAAGATTTACATGAGTACCTTAAAATATCCCAATATGGAATGATTTACCATCGTTCGTAGTGACGATGGTGTGTGCGTGGATGGACTTGTCAGTCTAGAAAACCGTGTTCTGTGCAGGTATAGGAGGCGATGTTAGAAAGGGAACAGAGCTCCAGGTATGACACAAACGTCATCAGAGGGAGGTTGTTTCTCTTGGTATGAGTCTGAGAGCAGCGTCTTCTCTCTGCCCGAGGCTTGCAGCAGAAAATAAGCCTCTGTCCTAAAGAGACATTGACAGTCGTATCGGACGTGCTCAGTCACCTAACCGTGAGCATCCGCGTGCAGCTGTGAGAGGACAACACGGCCACAGCTCAGAATCCACGGGAAATGTCTCGTTGAGTGTTCGCGCACGTGGGGAGACTCGGCTTTTCCTTGGAAAGCTCCTTAACTTTGAGCACTTACACCATTTGATAAACACGAGAGAAGTGTCCGCGATAAGAAGTTTCCCGTCATCCTTTGCTCATGCACCTGAAGCCAATTTCTCCCAAAATTTTTCATCAGAAGCATTCTGCACCAGACGCGGAATCAGGTAGACACATGTCATGAGCCAACGACAGGTTCCCGCACGTGCTTAATAAACTGCAGGTCGATGTCCTGTTTATGTCCAGAATCTGTTGTCGCACCAAGCTGTGTAAAGAAATGCTTTGGAGTAAATAAAACAGGCGTGGTCTTGTCATCTGGTGTGGTGATTGGAGGAGGAGCACACCAGTGGAATGACGGAATATGGGAACGTCCTTTCAGGCTGCACCCGACACGTGGTCTGGGCGTGTGGGGATCCGGGAGTCCGGGGTGACTCGCAAGGGCTCAGTATGTCCACGTTTCCCCCACCACCTTCGTTAATTGGAGCCTGAGCTTCGGAGGCAGGAGACAAGGTACAATCACAGCCTGAGTCAAATAAAATTTCAGCAAACTTGTTGACAAACATTTTCATTATTGCCAGAATTCGATCCCTGTAACCGTACTCAAGAGCCCATAAGTTACCTAAAACTGTGCGTTCTGCACTTTCCCCAAGAAACCCCCATGGAAAGCTCTGTAAAAGGTGTGTAGCTTTGATGGATCGCGTCCCTCCCGTTCCTAACGTGAGGATGAGCTCCTCATTATTCAGCGGTCCCGCACCGACATAGCTGTTGACCGGGCGGTCGGTTAAATTCCAAATGGACTTCAAAGACCAGGATTAGTCATTTCCTTTTACTTTCAATTCTTCCATAATAATTTACTCAAATCCTTCAGACATTTTTATTATTTTTTTATTGTTTATTTGGTTTGAGAGGGAGAGAGAGAGAAGACAAGCATGAGCAGGGGAGGGGCAGAGAGAGAGGCAGAGAGAGACTCCTAATCAGGCTCCATGCTGTCAGCACAGAGCCCTACTCGGGGCTTGAACCCACAAACTGCAAGATCATGACCTCAGTCAAGATCAAGAGTTGGACGCTTAACCGACTGAGCCACCCAGGTGCCCCCCCAACACCCTGCAAGGAAATTTTAAATGTACCTCATTTCCAATGGAGGTTTAAGAATTTTAAAACACTGTTTCCCAAAACTGTTTTAATGCTGAGCCTTTCTAAATATTTTTAATGTTTATTTATTTTTGAGAAAGGGACCGAAAGTGAGCGGGGGGAGGGGGGGCAGAGAGAGAGAGAGAGAGACACAGAATCTGAAGCAGGCTCCAGGCTCTGAGCTGTCAGCACAGAGCCCGATGCAGGGCTTGAACTCACAAACAGTGAGATCACGAGCTGAACTGAAGTCAGATGCTTAACCGACTGAGCCCCCCAGGGGCCCCAGTGCTGAGCCTTTCTAAACAGCAGATATGACAACGATGAGAAGGACCGCAGGGTTAGAAGTAGTGGCTGTGCCCACTTGTCAGACCTGCCGTGTCTTCCTCGCAGCACGGACAATGCTTTCACCCTGCTCCAAGGGTGCAAGCTCCCAGCCCGCGCATCTCAGAGGGGAGAGCTCTGTGCCCACTGCTGCGTGGGCACAAATATTCTAATAAGTGTGACCACTGTCAACAAATACTGTGAAAGGAGTAGTATCAGGAAACCACTTGAAAATTTCTGGTTGGGTTTTCCCACTGCCATGCGACATTACTCATTTTGCGCAGGACTTCAGGGCTGCTGGAAAAAAGTACCTAGATTTCCCGCACCTCTGACCAAACCGAAGAGGAAGAGCGCCAGCTCCCACCCGTAGCCCCGCCGTGACCCCAAGGAGCGTCCCCTGAGTAGCTGTGTGATCACAATAGCGACTTGTGTGCCACACTGTGAAGTACCTAGAAAGCCATGTATTTTAAAAGCTGTGATACTGTAAGTTTCTGCTCTAAGGTAATCTCTGCTTAAAAAAAAAATCCATCTAGGGGCGCCTGCGGGGCTCAGTCAGTTAAGCATCCAACTTCGGCTCAGGTCTTGATCTCATGGTTCGTGAGTTCGAGCCCCGCGTCGGGCTCTGTGCTGACAGCTCGGAGCCTGGAGCCTGCTGCGGATTCTGTGTCTCCCTCTCTCTCTGCCCCTCCCCTGCTCACACTGTCTCTCTCTCTCTCTCTCTCTCTCTCTCTCTCTCTCAAAAATACATAAACATTAAAAAAAAATTTTAAATGAAAGTTAAAAAATCCATCTCAAGAGATCTGTCATATACATACTTGAACGTGGGTACTGAATGCAGAATAAGATGCCGTGAGGTCCTGGGAGTCCTGGCCATGCGGTTGATGCGCAGAGACGGCCTCCCTCCGGCCACCCCGGGTTTCTCCAGGCTCCGGCGAGACCCGGCTGCTCCCCCCAGAGCTGGCCACCGCTGCCAGCCCACCTGGGCTGTGGAGGTGGGGGTCCCTGAGAAAGTTGGAGACGAGAGGCGAATCCCATCTAGAAGACCCAGAAGACCCCACAGCTCTTTTTAACATTTGTTTTCTTTTTTGTGGACATAATTACCGAGAGAGTGTCAAGACATGGCAGAAACGGTACAGAGGAGTCTCTCGTACCTGCAGAGAGGCCGGCCGGCAATGCATTGGCTTGCACGCGGTACCTCCAGTACGGGAAGCCTCCCAGGGATGCCCAGGAGGGGCGGCGAGGGCACTGGGGCAGGGGGAGACTGGGAAACGAACCTTTCCATTGTTTGGGGGTTTCCAGGCCCTGAAAAAAACACGCAAATTATTTGGATTTTTATCAACATATGTACCAAACTCTCTGTCATCCGGCATCAGGAAATGAGCCTGTCCCCGCGTGAAGCTAATTTGTCTGAGGGAGTGAAAGCACACCCTTCAAAGCTGGTGCGTTACTCTGACCACTTAATGGGGAGTTTTCTAAACTGAAATGTACATCTCCCAGGCTCTTAAATGCTACATACCCTGGGCGTAACTGAAGGTTCTTCTGCTCACAAATGTGTCCCCATAAGAACATCACCCCAGTAAGTTTTTAAGATTTTTTAATGTTTTTATTTTATTTTATTTTATTTTATTTTATTTTTGAGAGAGAGAAAGACAGAGTGCGAGTGGGGGAGGGGCAGAGAGAGAGGGAGACGCAGAATGCAAAGCAGGCTCCAGGCTCTGAGCTGTCAGCACAGAGCCCGACGTGGGGCTCAAACTCATAAACCGTGAGATCATGACCTGAGCCGAAGTCGGACGCCCAGCTGAGCCCCCAGGCGCCCCTACTCTAGTGAGTTTTTAAAAGGAACTGGGCTGCAGGAGCATTTTTGCTTCCAGTGAGCTGGACAGCAACACAGTGCTCTAGCAATCTCCTTGCTCTTTGAAGGTGCGATGTTGACCAAGAGCCGTCTAGAACCATCCGGGCAGAGCGCCTCCGGGCTCGCCACCCGTCTCACTAGAGCAGGTCTCCCTGTATCCTCACTGTTTGTTTTGCAGTATCAGAGATCTGTCTAGGACTTTGTTTGAGCCAAGACCTGCTGATAAGAAATACGTTAAAAACCAGGGCACTGGCTGGCTCGGGCGGTTTAGCGTCCGACGTTAGCTCAGGTCATGAGTTTGTGGGCTCGAGCCCCACGTCTGGATGTGCGCCGACAGTTCAGAGCCTGCTTGGGATTCTTTCCCTCTCTCTCTCCCAAAAAGTAAATAAATAAACAGTTTTGGGGAAAAAAAAGAAATATGTTAAGAAACAACAGACTGGACGATGTCTATGAGCGTGTGACTCTACTTTGCCACAGGGATGGTTCCCAACCAGAACCCTGAGATTTCCGAGGCTTCTAAAGCCGTCCCACGAGACCCTCCAGCTTGTCACCCTCCACCTCCCGCACAGGTTCTCCACTTCTGGCGGGAACCCTCGGGCCCCCCCTTCCCCTCCCGCCAATCTCCCCGTGAACCACACGCCTGGGGAGGAAGGCAGGGCTCCCACCACAAGGAAGAGGAAGCCTACTGACAAACGCGTAGCTGCAGTTCGAATCAATGGGGTTGAACTCCGAGGAGCTTGAATGAACTGTCGGGAAGTATCCGAGATTTGGGTTCTGAAAACTCCCCCGCGTCGGCGCACAGCAGAATGGGGAACTGCCGATCAGGGTAAGGAAACTCCACTGGCTTTCTGTAAAGTTCGTGACCAGACGATGGGTTGGCGGAACGCCCCTTCCACCCACGGTCTCGTTCTATGGGACAAGGCTGGCACGTCCTGACTCTCCAGCGCTGCTCACACCAACACCTGGGTCTTTCCTCCTTTTCTTAAACAGAATGGAACAGCCTGGGCCCCTCCCGAGGCTCAGTGTCCTTGGTGGCTGATGCGATGGAAATGACCATACGCCTGACCATTTCGAGAATTTTTTTTTAACTAGGCTTTTGGGGCGATTGACTCCAAATTCCACACTTTTTTCCCCATTGTCACCAAAAGCTCGTCATACTCCTGAGGACGAGATACCAAAACACAGTTTAATCCAAATTATTCTGGATGTTAGATTTTTAACAGAATCCCAGGCACACGTAATATTAAAAATTATATCTCCGATGTTATCATGAGAGTTAAAACCTGGCACACTCCCTGGATAATGGATCGTATGGTTGTGTGTCTGGCGAAAACTCTTCCGTGATATTTCAGATTCCACATAACACCCTCGCCCAAGGAATAAATCAATGGGAAACTACTCATGGCCGGGAAAGTCCATAATGGAACCATTGTAAGACCGTACCCAGGTGCTAGCTTCATTTTTCCTGGGCAAGCCTTCGATTCTGACGTGAACGCTCACTGAAAATGAAATTGTGGTACAACCAGTCAGAGAAACAAATTGTCCATCTGTCCTTTTGCTAGTCTTCGATAAGATATAGGTTCAGGGGACGGGACGCCTGGGTGGCTCAGTCGGCTAAGTGTCCAACTTCGGCTCAGGTCATAATCTTTCAGTGTGTGGGTTAGAGCCCCTCATCGGGCTCTGTGTGGACAGCTCGGACCCTGGATCCTACTTCAGAGTCTGTGTCTCCCTCTCTCTCTGACCCTTCCCTGTGCATTCTCTGTCTCTCTCTCAAAAAATAAACAAACATTAAAAAAAAAAAAGAAAGAAGTTCAGGAGAGACATCTTTGGATGCTTTAAAACAATTAACGTTTTAGACTCGAAAGTTGTTGTTTCATGGCTTTCTGCAGAGCAACTCACACTGGTAAAAGCAGAATTTTGCAAACTTACCCTCTTTCGTTAGTTTTGCAAGACTTTAGACCTTTTACCAAAATTCCTTCCATTCACTTTCCAAGCCAGTCTCTGGATGATGGGACTTCCACTCTCTGACACCATTAAAGGATTTTCAAAATTATATTTATCCTCTTCCTCCCCCAAAGTATAAACAGTATCTTTGGTATGACGTGTTATTTCAGATTTATAAATGACAAAATCACTCAAAGAGTTGCATGACATCTGTCAGAGTTGAGCCAGGCAATCAGGGAAGAGCCACCACCAAATCGTGGGAAAGAGAGATCAAATGTAGTTTGGGCAGGGTCGGCCGTGGGACTCACCGTGCCCTCTGCCTTGTCCTTGGCACACACTGCCCTCCCGGCCCTCCCCTGTGGCCCATTGAGTCCGGGAGCCGCTGCAGGTTCTTGGGCTTTGGGCTCCCTCACAGTCACGGGGCTGCCTTAACCACATCCGCAGCCTTTCGGGTGGTAATGTCAGCCGGTCCACTACGCTTTTCCGGCCTACACGTGTCCCCGGTTCAGCCCGAAGAGGAGGTGGCACCTGGACCTGTGGCAGGTGGAGAGAGACGTTCATCCAGTCCAGTTTCCTGCAAACGCCAGGCCAGGAGCAGATGCAATCAAGAAAAGCAAACAGGAGCTACTTCCTGAGGTGAGAACGAACGGTTGGCAAGAGCCATCAAATGACCTAGGAGAGAGAGAGAGAGAGAGAGAGAGGGAGAGAGAGAGAGAGAGAGGGAGAGAGCTGTGCTACCAGCAAAGCCCAGCCCTGTGCCTCACACCTCGGCCGCCTCCTGAACAGCACGGTCTGGTGTGCTGCCCTCCCCCATGCACCCCTTCGTTCCGGCCTCGGGATTCCTTTATTTCTGTTTAAATTTTTTAACGTTTATTTATTATAGAGAGACGGGGAAAGACAGAGCATGAGCAGGGGAGGGGCAGTTAAATCAGTTAAAACAGTCTGTACTTCTTCAACCCACACATTCAGATGAGATTAGGAACCCAGCTTCCCATTTCCACTGTTGGATCAAAACCAAACGCTTCACATCTTTGCACAAAGCGTCTTCTTTTCACACACTAAGAGTGACGACCAACAGAGAAACTTTAGTCTACTTGAACGACAAAGCCTAAATGGGCGCTTACGTGGCGAGTTGTCCTGAAGCATCATCTTCGTCACCTGGCCGGGGTGGCCCCGTGTCACAGACCCGGACCTCGCAGCTCACGGAATCGCGTGGTACTTGGCGGTAGCGGGATTGATGCGTTCCGTCGTGGGTTCGCATCCACGCGGAGACGCGTGTGATTCTGTTTGCCTTTGTGAAGCCTCGTGTCCAAGACTCTGAGGAAATTGGGATTTCCAAATGAAGAGTTCATTCGTGTCTCGCGGATTGGACACGGCGGGTGAAAGTCCCAAGGGGAGAGAGGGGGAGGAAAACGTGCCTGGTGAGCCGCAGACCCCCAGGCGTCCTTCCCTACACGCGGGGGACGCTCCCATTTCACCAGCGCTTGGGACTTGCTCGGCCGAGGAAGGCACGGGTCTCCAGCATGCAGTTTGTCATTTTTTTGTTTGTATTGGAGACAGAGTAAGAGAGTGAGAGAGAGAGAGAGAGTCGGGGGGGGAGAGGGACAGAAGGACAGAGAGAGAATCTTAAGCAGGCTCCGAGCTCAGCGTAGAGCCCGACCTGGGGCTCGATCCCATGACCCTGGGATCCTGGCCTGAGCCGAAATCAAGAGCCAGATGCTTAACTGACTGAGCCACCCAGCTGCCCCTGGAATGCAGTTCTAATTGTGGCCTTTCTAGAACCTTCCATCATCTGAACACCTAATTGTGCTTTGCTTTGCTCATAGCACTACGTGAAGTTCATGCCAGAAACGATGTGGCGTTTCATTAAAAGCTCTCTTGGGCTGTGGCTCTAGTATGAGCAGAACCAGGGAAGGATCATAAAATGCAAGGGCCCCAGGGGACCTCAAAATCCTTCCTTAACTCGGTCACCTCGTTTTACGGACAGAACCTGAAGCTCAGAGACACTGTCTCGTTCAAGGGGTACAGCCTCCTGGTCTCGTCGGGACGCGAGACGGGGGAAGCACGGGATTCGGAGGGACCCCGGGAACCCAGGTGTGAAGTATGGCCGCCTCCTTCTGGCTCCGAGGGTGTCACCCCCACACGCCCGCCCGCAGCTCAAAGAGACTATTTCACAGACGTTAAGCAGAATGCTGCGGGGGAAAACGTCCGCTTTACAGAGGGAGACGGAGATGTTATCTTCTCCTTTTCTCGGGGCGTCCCGGGCCGGCAGACGTGGCGGACGGTCCACCTGGCTTCAACCTTCCACCGCCCCGCCGTGGCAGCCAGCCCTGCCTGGACGACCCCGGCGCCGTCGTGCAGGGCGAGCTCAGAACCCGGCTGGCGATGTTGCCACAGGCGGCCGGCAGGAGGGGGCTGACAGCCCATGACCGTGACCGTGACCAGCCCGGCTGCTGCTCCTGGAGGGCCGCAGCCCTCGATTTACCTGGACGGGTGAGCTCCTGGCCCGCGGTCGGACCTGTGAATGCGTTCTCCTGCTCACCGGGGACCTGTCTAGTCACAGAATTTTGCTCCTCGCCTGGCTGGGTTGGAAGCTGGCCCGAACTCATTTCCCACGCTCTTGCCTCCTGAGCCGAAACCCCAAACCACTTGTCAAGTCCTTGTCCTTCCCAAATCCAGGCTCACGAGCCTTCTGACCCCGACGACACTCACGATGTCCCACGCCCCTGGCGACAGCAGGAATCCTCCCGTCTTTCTGCGAACGGGGGCCCCACATTCTGCCTAGCCAAGGAAAAGGAGAGCTTGCGCTTTCTAAAATGGCCAAGGTTTCTTAAAACTTATCTCTTCCTCAACACGAAGAATTTTCTGTTCACCGAAGACTCCCCAATCCAGAGAAACCTGAAGAAGAAAATTAAAATCATGCACGAGCCTCCCAACCTGGGGTCATTACTAATTTTTTCATATTTGGGGTCGTAATGTAGTGGAGAGTCCATTTCCTGAACAATGTAAGGCCAGCTGTTCCCCTGGGATTAGGTATCAGTCTACGATATCCTTCATTAGGGGCTGGAGCGTAACGTATCCATCTCGGGCAGGGAAGGCACTAAAATAAAAGACATTTGACTGACATCTTGAGAGATCAAAATAAAAACTAGCGCATTTGTCCTGAATAACTAACTGGTTTGTGGATCAGTTAACCTGAGCAAATGGCCTGTGGTAGAACGTGAAATTCAGGGGTACACAAACGCTGAACCTTCGTGACTATTTAGTTGCGAATAACATCCACTCTGTAACTCGGAGGCTATAGAGGCTAATGTCTACAGTAATCTAAAAGGGCAGACTCCTTTCGTAATCAGGAGAACTGGTATCAATAGAACAAATACGCAGGAAATTGGGGAAGACAAGAAGCACACAAGGGGAAACAGGAAGAATGTTTAGGAATGATGAGGCTGACAGTGGGGCCAAGAAAGCCACCCTTGTGCGCAGGATCGGCTTCCTGCGGTGGGAGCGGGAGCCTCGCCGGGGGCCCCGCAGCGAACGTGAGGCCGGGCGCTGGCCGTCAGCACGGGTGTCCTGATAACGGTCCGTAGACGCGGCAGGCCCGTACTGGGGCTGGGCCGCGGGGACGCGGGACGCGGTCTCTGCTCTCCGGGGCTCAGGTGCGGCAGGCCAGACGGGCCGGAGATGCCTGGCGCTGTCGCCATCCCGTAGGAGGGTTTGGGGCTCACGGAGGGAGCAGCACACACGGTGTCCTGGGGTTCAAGGTGTTTCCCCACAGACCTCGTCCCAACCCCTCCCCGAGAGAGGAGCCGTGCGTCCCGGCAAGCGGAGGATGGGGCGGCGGTCTGGGGACAGTCAGACTGCAGCGGACGCCAAGTGACCCACGTGGCGTGTCGGCCCTCTCCGCTCCAGAGGACGGAAGACAAGTATGGACCCCGAGCCTCGTCCCCAGGAGGATCGAGCCACACCCTTGAGGCTTAGCCGGCCCCTTGCCCACTTTCTTCTCAAAAATGGTTACCGTCACCACTTGGGCAGGGCCCCCCGGGAGGCCGAAGGGCAGGAGCGAGCCAGCACTGGAGGGCCACCCTGGGCTGCACACACGCCTGTTTGCAGATCGGGAGAAAGCCTCTCTGGTGTGGGTTCAAGGCTCCGCGGAGACAATGGCAGCTTCTTTTGGCTCACCTCCTCCAGAAAAGTCCCTGCTTCCTCTGGGTGGTGACATTTGCCCCGCAGCCACTTCACAGCTGTGACTTGAGACGTCCAGCTGGCCTGGGCGCGTCGTGGCTCGGGATTTTGTTGGGGTGTAAGTCGGGCCAGCACGCCCCCCCCCCGGCTCCTGCTTCCCCCTGGCCGTGCACTCCCTTTCTGAATGTTACTGGAACCAGTACAGGCAAGATCAAGACCCCATGGGATTTATTGCCAAATTATAACATTAGTGACAGCAAGCTTGGTGCACACACACACAGCACATACATGCACACACACCCACAGAGCAAGACACAACTTCCCTTTTTATAATTACAAAATTAATTTAAAAGTTTGGAATGGTAGGGGCGCGTAGGTGGCTCGGTCGGCTGGGCATCCGACTTCGGCTCAGCTCATGATCTCACAGAACACGACCAGAACATGATCTCAGTTCGTGGGTTCAAGCCCCGCGTCGGGCTCTGTGCTGACGGCTCAGAGCCTGGAGCCTGCTTCGGATTCTGTGTCTCCCTCTCTCTCTCTCCCCCCCTGCCCCGTTCAGACTCTGTCTCTCTGAAAAAATAAATAAACATTAAAAAGTTAAAAATTTGGAATCATAAAAGTTATATTTTAATATGACGGGGGTTTTTTGGTTGGTTTTTCTGTCTCGGAAAAAACCGTTTAGATCTGCCCTCTTTAGACACTTGGGCTAGAAGAGGTTGCACCATGCCGCCCGCCCTGTGACGTGACGACCGGAAATTTTCTCAGCTCTGTACCTGCTGCCTCTCCCGGTGCACCCGGGCCTGCAATGCCCTGACCCTCCATGAGGAAAAGTGGAAACTGACAAAACAAAGAGAAAGCAGCAGGTAATGCCCAAGAGGTAAATCGAGGCAAAATAAAGCTGCTTCAGCGGACACTGCTCCCTTACTTGCTGGACGATTGGAACCGGCCCTGGGGGTTCTGCTCAGCGCCCCTGAATCTCCCTGCTGACGGTGCAGGAGCGGTGACCTAGCTAGAGTCCCATGGGTGGGAAACGTCGCATGCCAGGAGAAGTCCCCGGACCTGGGCTCTCCGCCCGGGGATCGGAAGAAGGAAGTGTGGGCAGCGTCCGGAGGATGTCTGGGCTCGCGTGTGTGCGTGGTAACTTGGGGGCTCGTCCCGAACAGAGGACCCGGGCCCCTGACATGATAACATCACCGCTCAAGGCTCACGCGTCCAAACGAGGTGCTGTGTCCACAGCACCCTCTGTTCCTTCTGAGAAACGTCTCTGCATGTAGGGAACCGCCCCCAATCACCCCCTCACGGCCTCCGTTTCCTAAACGGAGAGGGTACGCAGGCTTCCAGCGATTTCTTCCAGCTTTGCTACGCTATGAGGTGAGTTCCAAGCGTGACTCACGGGCTTCCTCGGAGTGTAACACGACTGCCCTGCAGGGCTTTGGAAGGTCGCTTGAAGAATACTCCATGGAAGATTCCGGAGGGCGGGAACCAGAGGGCAAAGCAGCGTCCTTGCCTGCTGGGACGTGTCCCCCAGGTCCTGCTGGGACGTCCGGTCCGAGCTGGGGGAGCAGGTGGAACAGGAGACCAGCTCCCTGTGTCCGGGAGGGTGGCAGGGAGAGTACCGAGGGGCCAGAGCTGGGCGCTGCCCTCCCCTCCGCTCCCTGGGGGCTGGCCGGCTCCCACCGCGCCCCCGGGGCTGGCCCTGCACACCCCCGCACGTGCACCCCCGTCTCTGGGTAGCCCTTCCTGTGCTCCCGGCGTCATCCTTTCTACCCAACCCCCCGGGAGCAGAGCTGACGCCCCGTGTGTCCGTCCCCTGCCTGGCGCAGGGAGTGAGCTTTGAAGACGGCAGGAAACACTCGTGCCCTGGGCCCCGTCGCCGTCAGCCAAGCGGTGACCCCCAGAGCGCGGCCACGGGGTGCCGGCCATGCACCTGCCGCCAGGGCCCAGGCAGCTTGGACCCACCGCGGGGCGGGTCTCCCTGAAGGGAAGGAGAAAGAGCCCCTGCTCCCCTGAAAGCAGAAAATGTTGCTTTTTCACCAAAGTCACGCAAAAAGGGCAGCACGTGCTCACTAGAAGCCTAGAGAAGGGGCTTCAAGCTCCCCGAGGGGCTCGAGCCCCTGCCTGGCCCTCATCTTCCTGGCGAACCCCGTGCCAGGCAAGGAGTCACACGGGAGCCGAGGTGCGGTAAGTTCAGGGCACCGCGGTTTCCTGGGAGTGGCCGCGGGGAGCCGGGGCCGGGAAATGGGGGAGCAGGTGCTGGGGGCAGAAGCCAAGGGCCCCAGGGATGCCCTTCAGAGCACAGAGGACAGCCCTAAGAGAGTCCGACTGGCCAGTAGCTGTCTTCGCTTTTAAAAATGTAATGGGTTGTATTTTTAGGTGTATAGAAAAACTGTCTGGAACCCAGAGAGTTCCCATACGCCCCCTGACCCCCTACAGGTCCCCGCCCCTGTCCCCGGGGTTAGCATCTGTGCGGGGTGCAGACGGCATCTTTCACGGCCTTAAAGACCCTCTGGGCCCCGCCCGTCCATCCCCGGCTCTCCTCTCAGCCCCAGCACCCCTGATCTCTGTCGGCATCATGTCGCCTTTTCCGGAACATTCCCTAGTCAGACTCATACAGGATGTGCCCTTTCCAGACCGGCTTCTTCCTCTCAGGGACGTGCATTTAGGGTTCCTCCGTGTCTTTGGGGGCGGACGGCTTATCCCTTTCACCCCCGAGTAATATTCCCTTGCCTGGATGTGCCACCGCTTGCTCGTCTGTCGTCTCTTTTTAAACGAAGGAAACGCACTGGTGGAGGAAGGGAAAGAGGTGTTTTCTTCGTCCGTTAACTCCTCAGTCATGCCCCGTTTCTCCTCTGCCTTGTCCCCAGATAACACAGTGTTCTAAACGTCATGAAGGGGAAGTTAAGGAGTGGTGGGGTCACTAAAGTGTAAGTCTGTTGGCTCCCGCTGCAATCGGGGCCCGCCCCAACAGTGCGTGTTAATACTCTGTGACCTCACTTATTAAAAATAGCGTGGTGAGCGAGGTCCCCGCTGCCGTCCCTCAGGGATGGTTCGGAACGCTACCTCTAATCGCTGCATTTCATTTCTCGAAAGTGCTCGGGGTATGAGTCACCGGAATTGTTCTCTTCGACCCCACCTTCCCAGTAAGGAGGTCTAACGCTGCACAGACACAACCGTAGCCCTTACAGAAATCGGAGCCCCCGAGGTGTCCAGGCCGCGTCCCGGAGAAGGGAAAACCTCCAACGCCTCCGAGTGCCCTCCAGTCTCTGCGCCTACCCAGCCAGCGCTCAGCCGCTTCCTGTCCCGTGTTAGGTCTTGAGTTTAAAATGTCCAATACTCTGTTCTGTTGTTTAAAAAAAAAAAATGCCAGGTCCTTTGGTAAAAGCCACTTGAATGAAATTCATCTGGTGAACGCTCCTCAGCTAGTCTGTAAGAAGCAAAACTGGTCACAAAACAGGTGCAAATAGCAGCACAATGAGCCAGGCCCGGCACTCTGGAAGGAACTCAGCCCTTGCCCTATTTGGGGAGGACATGAGCTGTGCGTGGTGCTGGGACAGAAGCCACTGGGTGGCTGAGGGCCCACTGCAGCGGGCAGGCGTGAAACCCAGGACAGAAGGGAGAAAGCTTCTGCGGGTGGGGAAACGGGGCCCAGCAGGCGGCGGGGCTCAGGAACCCGGGGGGAGGGGGGCGGCAGGAAGGAGAGCGGCTCCCCTGACCCCCGTTCGCTCCGAGCAGGCCTGTCCACTCGCCTCTCGGGGCGAAGCCCGGGCCCAGCCGCCCAGCCCCCCATGCCAGGTGCCACGGCCGCGCGTTCCCGAGCAGGAATTGGAGTCAGGGGATATTTGACCAGAGATCCGTGCAGGGCCGTGACAGTACGAAAACAAATAAAACCACAGCCCATGTTTAGCTGCCCATGGTAATGAGAGAGCAAGGCTGAGTCGAAGACACGGCTCGTAAGGAAACTAAGATTTCCGGAGTCTTCCGGGGGGCTCTCAAGCCTCCTTGGACCCTCTACAAATCAGCAGGGGGCTACAGTCACCCTCGGTTTTTCAGAGAACGCGACTGCAGCTCAGAGAAGTCAACTAAGCCGCCGAGAGGGGCACAGCCGGTGAATGCCGCGTGGCGATTTCGATCCGGGCTCATCAGCCCGCAACCCGCTCCCTTTTCCGTGCCCCGCGCAGCCTGGTGACAGCCCGCGGTTACGGGGCGTCTAACCTCTAACAAATCTCTTTAAAAAAAAAAAAAAAAAGGCCAGAACTGCAACCTCTTTTCCCCGTTGTTCCGAACGTCCGGGGAAAGAGCAGGACAGTCTCAGGGGTGGCGGACTCAGGCAGGAAAGAAAACCAAACAGAATTTTCCAACCGCTCGAGCGTTCCCTGA
This sequence comes from Paguma larvata, assembly GCA_030068075.1. Lineage (NCBI taxonomy): Eukaryota > Metazoa > Chordata > Mammalia > Carnivora > Viverridae > Paguma > Paguma larvata. The sequence continues at coordinate 3,002,365 of CM057839.1, read as the reverse complement.
AATCCCAGGAATTCTTCGTGATCTGATTGCCCGTGCAGCGTGCCAGCTGAGAACACGCTTCGGGCACCTGCGCTCGCCCTCTTGGTCAACCCAGGTGTTTCTGGTGGGTCCAAGGCGGCATGGGACCCTCCCGAATTTGAGTCACGGGTTCCCTTTGTGGTTGAAACAGAAGTCCCCTAGAAGGTAGCCGCTGATACTTGACACATCCAAGGCTGGCCGGGCGTGCCCCAGGGGCGTTACCCAGCGCGCCGGCCGCATCCGTGTGGTGGCAAGGCAGAGACGACCCGACCCTTCTGCGAGAACCACCACGCTGCCAAGCAAGAGGTGGTTTCCAGACGCGGAGACACAGCTCCTCACTCTTTAGTAAAAACGGACACTTTTTCCTGAAATGTCATCCCTTCTCTGGGGAGGTAACAGATGGATGGAGCCGGATGTGCCTTCTGGGACAAAAGCCACTGGCTGTCTTTATTTATTTCTGTCGCAATACACCTGACAGAGGACACCGCGTGAAGTTCAGGTGGACCAGCGCCGGTGTGGTACATCTACATGTCGCAAGGATCTTACCGCCGTAGTGTTAGCGAACGCCCCTGTCGCATTTCCGTTCTGTGGCGAGAACGATGAAGTCTAGTCTAGTCTCTTAGCAACTCGGAAGTTTCTAGCACAGTGTCGTTGACCGTAGCCTGCGTGCAGCATGCTGCACCTCCAGGACTAACTCCTCTGCCAGTCGCACGTTTGGCCCTCGGAGGAACAGCCCCTGTCTCCCCCACCTCCACCCCTGGGGACCAGTATCCTCATTTCGACTTTTACGAGCCCGGCTCTTTTGGGCTCCTCCCATGAGAGCGGACGGTGTGCGCCTTTCCCTGCCTGCCGTCTCACTCCGGGATGACCTCCAGAACCCCCCCAGGTGGTCACAAACGGCTCTAGCAAAAGACTACGTGCCCGGATGCACCCCGCTGGACCCAAACGGGAGTCGGAGGCAGATTCTCAAGCCTCCCGACAAAAGCTGGCTCCTGCCACAGAGTAGCCCACGCGGTTGGTGGGGGAGGGACACGGCGTGTGACTATGGCACATGAGACAAGCAGAATGGTGCTGGGGGTTAACCCCCGGCTGGATGGTCGGTGGTGACACCAGAAAGACAGCATTTTTTAAAAATGTTTATTTGTTTGTTTTTGAGAGAGAGACAAAGCAGGAGCAGGGGAGGAGCAGAGAGAGGGAGAGAGAGATCCGAAGCCGGCTCTGTGCTGACAGCAGTGAGCCTGACTCAGGGCTCGAACTCACGAGCCGTGAGATCATGACCTGATCCAAAACCAAGAGTCGGACGCTTAACCGACTGAGCCGCCCGGGCACCCCGACGTCATAAAGACAGTGTTAATGAGAAACCACTGGACTGTTCCTTTCCGTGGCTTTTCATGGAAAATGGCTCCTTGTTTCCGATTGTTCTTCCATTTCCGTAAAAGCCACATCAGTCATTGTGATCTTGCTAAACTTCAGCATCTACCAACAGAGTTCGAAAGTTAAATTTAATATTTAAATATCAATATTAGGGGGTGCCTGGGGGGCTCAGTCAGTGGAGCATCCAGCTTCGGCTTCGTCTCAGGTCACGATCTCACGGTTGGTGAGTTCGAGCCCCGAGGCAGGCTCTGTGCTGACAGCCCGGAGCCTGAAGCCTGCTTCGGATGCTGTGTCTCCTTCTCTCCCTGCCCCTCCCCTGTTCGTGCTCTGTCTCTCTCTCTCTTTCTCAAAAAATAAATAAAGCCTTAAAAAATTTTAAATCAATATTAGTATATGACTTCAGTGCAATACATTATATTACTTCGTAAGAAACCACTTATGTTCTGTGGGATAGTAAGTCGTGGGGAAATTTTCCACGCCCTCTTTACCAAATCCTTCCTCGTTTGGGTTAGCTATAACACCCTCCCTGCTAATCCTCTTACTTAGAATGCCCTTTCTGGAAAGTTACCTGCAGGCTTCAGAGTTTGCTCACTTATTAAGTAATAAAGTAAATAACTCCTGTGTGTTTCTTCCCGATCTTATTTCTAGCATAAAAAAGTCATGTCTTTTGTTAAGTCCCCTTCTCGGGGGAATTTTATACCTGAACACGCATACAGTTAGACCTGGTCGATTTTCGGACCTGAAAGGTGGGAAACTGATTTTCGCACCGTTTCCGATTGTCCCTATGGATTCCTTCGTTGTGGGGGGTCACACAGAGAGAGCTCACCAAGTGACCAGCGGCAGCGTCTTAGCTGGTTTGGAAGACGCTGCGCCTGGAAGGAACTCTCAAAACATCCTCCTCCTGTATTTTTCGCACTGGAAGAAAGTTGGCCGTTGGGCATCCTACCGGCTTCCTTGGTTCCCCTGGTTTCCTTTCTGTGAAAGGATGAGGGAAGCACTCCCCAGTGCCATCGTGCACGTGGCCGTGACCTGGAAATGATCTTATTTGTTGCTAGAATATCAAATAGCGTCACGGGAGAGGCGGGCAGGTGTGAGCGTTATTGATTCCCTGAACCCGATGACATTTCCAAACAGGAGATGGATGGCGACAGCAGGAAGTAAACACTTCAACCCACACGGTTTTGTTTTCTTTTAATTAAGGGGGGAAAATAGTCTCACCGCTCATCCAGGGTGGCCCCGGGAGCCTCTTCAGGTACTGTCGTGGGAGCCCGCTCATGGCGGCCTCCTCTCCTGATGGGTCTTGGGACAGCATCACTTTGGGGAAGCGAATGTGCCATACCGACCGACCGCAGTGATTTCTTTTCTGGGCGGAGGGTCCGGATGGACTCCTACGGGTAGAAACCACAGGAACCTTACGCTTCCTCGTGTCAAAACGGAGTAGAGTTCAGCAGGTTTAATTCTCTTCATTGGTTTTCGAGTTCTAACGCCGTTCTCACACGCGGGATCGGACGCACGGACGGCCCCCTGCTCTCTCCCCGTTCCGTCCTGCTGGTTCCCTGTGCGCGGGAGTGCGGTTCCCGGCTCTCCCTCCGCACAGCTGAGTCTCCGTTTTTCTTCCAGAAAGAGGGATGAAGCTACGGTTTTGCCCCCGCGTTGCTTCCTTCGTTGGGAAGTTCCTTCAGAAACGCCGTTGCCCGCGGTCCGCACGCATTTCCCCACCTTTTCTCGGATGTCTTCCTTTCGATGCCGAACTTCTCCTCCTTTTCGCCTCCTGATGTCATCGTGTTCCTTCTCGCTCTGATCTCCTTTCTGAGACAACGTTCCTCTTCCTCCTAATCCCTCCCTGAATACTGTCACCACACTCCCGGATTTTCCCCGTTCTGATTGTGTCGATCTTTGATGTCTTTTGTTATTTGTTCAGTTTCCTGCAGTTGCCGTTGCAACAGCGTGTGTCTGTCTCCCGTCGGTTCCTGGACGTGACTTCCAGGTACGGCCTCATGACTGCAGGAACTTCACTCGGTCCCTTCTTCTCTGTCTTCTGGGAATAACTTCGTACATCACTGTGCGGTGATCCTTCGCTGTTGCTTGTGTTTACCTGAGAGGAGGGTCCGGAGTTGGGGGAGGCAGCGGGTCCCCAGAGCTGTGCCAGCTGGCCCTACAGCCCCCCTGCCGTCCTCCTGGCTCACGAGGGTGGCGGATGCCTGCAGAGACTCCCGGCCACATCACTACCAACCCGTCTCCCCTGCCCTCTGGCTGTCTCCGTCCTGCTCACTTCCGGATTCTGTCCCCAGCACACTGTCCTCCACGTGGGACCTTGCCCTGGAAGGGACCTTGGCTGGTCAGCCTGAGAGTAGACCCCTCGCGCTGGCCCATCATGGGGGTTCGCAGAGCGTCTCGGGGGTGCGTGGCCACCTCCAGACCCCCCCCTGGGCTCCCACGAGGACCCCTAGGCTGCCACTGGCTCTCCTGTTGTGACATCTGTCCGCCGTCCCCCGCTTCCCTCCACCTCCCCTCGAGCAGACTTCGATTCCCCCAGGTCTGGGGCTGTCTCCGGTCCCTCCCGCTCTGGCATGTTGAGGGACGTGTGCCTCCTAGTTTGTGGCGAACGCTGCATGATTTGTGTTACGCAGGACCAGGAACTCTGTATGGGGAGTTTCCACCGGGGAGCGGGGAGCAACTCAGATGATTCACCAACCGCACTGCCGCCACCATCTTCCGAAAGAATCACTGTGAAAAGTTTTGGAACACGCGTGTGTGTACACACACACATTACACACATTCATATATATGTGCGCGCACACACGCCCCTTTGGAATAAAAGGCTAAGGAATATTTTTTCAGCCAGCTGCTGGTTTCTCGGGGTAGATGGCAATCTAGTAAAACGTTCATACTGAACATAACGTATTTCACCATTTGAAAGAGTCAAAAAATAAAGTTACATAAAATCGGATGGAAAAGGCAATAGTACCTCTCACAAAATCCCAGATGACCCTCATTACCAGGCAAACCTTGTTCTTTATTTGCTTTGGCTTGTTTGGAATGTTTTTTCTTTTTTAATGGTCTTCACCATGGAGAATATCAGTTAAGTCTTAGTAACGCGGAGGATTTGAAAACTCCCAAGTTAAAAACAACAGGGAAGTCAGCGTTCAGAGACCAAATAAATGTCAAAAAGAGCGTTCAAGACCGAGGTTCACTCGCTCAGGCGCGTACGCTCACACACGCTCACGGGCTGGCCTGCTCGCAGGTTCACGAACACGTGTGCACACACACGTAGTAAGACTTTCTCTTAAATCTAGACCTACAGCTATGTTTTATGATACATCATGAAGACCACTGGGTTACTATCCTTTATTCTGTGAGTACGGACCAATGAAGTCAACACATCCCCCGACGTGTTTTAAATTCCTGGAAGATCCGGGGCGCCGGGGGGCTCAGTCGGTTAGGCAGCCGACGTTGGCTCAGGTCATGATCTCAGTGTCTGTGAGTTCGAGCCCCGCATCGGGCTCTGTGCTGACGGCTCAGAGCCTGGAGCCTGCTTCGGATTCTGTGTCTCCCTCACTCTCTGCCCTTCCCCTGCTCACGCTCTGTCTCTGTGTCTTTTGAAAATGAATAAATGTTAATAAATAAATAAATAAATAAATAAATAAATAAATTCCTGGGAGATCCTATTTTCCTGACTTCTCACACCTTCTTTCATCTTTACTAAGTGGAATGAGGTGAAATCCATTACGGGTATTGCAAGATGGGCTGCCTTTGCAAAAGAAAGAATGTTCTTTCTCTCTCTCTCTCTCTCTTGCTTTTCCCGCACATAGAGATGGCTCTTCGCCGTTGGGTGGGATTTAAGACGTCATCTGTCAGAAGGCCGTGGGAAGTGGCACGTCTTTGAAATTCAGGACCTCTGTCTCCTGTTCTCCTTTTCACACCACCAGCGCGCGGGCCGCACTCCCGGAATTTCGGATTTGTGGTGGGTCTCGGGCATGGACGCTTCGGTGTTTTAAATTTCCACAGGTGGTTCTAAGGGGCAGCCAGCGTTGCGGATCGCTCATCTAGAGCAGGCACGGAGGACAAGGCTAAGAAATGTCATGGGATTTAAATAGATCGTGAAGGACCAAGAGTGTCTTTCTCGAGAAGCTGGACCTTGGTTGATAGGTCACAGGGAGGCGCTGCATGTTTTTAATTAAGGGAGTTACGGGGTAGATATATTTTGGAAAAACAGCAGATACCAACGGACAGACTAGAGTCAAAAATCCAGTTAGGGACAACGGAAGGGGACTCTGCACCACAGAGGTGCCGTCTGGCTCCAGGAGAAGAGGAAGGCAAGAGAGACACTCCTTGGGTGGAGAAGGGTCCCAGGGGACCCTCGGAACCCGTGTGGCTTAGGTCTGGGAGGGAGGAGGTTTGGAGCTCTCTGGGTGGTCTCCTACGATCTGATTGTTAGAACCGACAGGCGCAGGTTATTAACTGCAGTAAGGTAGCCAGGGTTTGCAGGGGACTGGAGGGTGCCTGGGAGACGGCGACGCCCCCTTCAGGAGGGGCAGTGCCCGCCCAGCGCCGGGCTTGCTTCCGCCCCGTGACCTCCGCAGAGCGTGAGGCTGGAGACTCCAGCCGGCAGGTGCATCCCAGGCCTGGAGCTCAAGAGAGAGCTGGACACACGGCGCCAGGGTTCACGGTCGTGTCGGGGACAGGGGAAGCCGAGGTGCTGGAAGAGGAGGTGGAGAGTCTGGGAGGGAGGAAGCCGAGAATGGAGCCCCGGAGGGTCCGAAGTAAACTGGGAGAGAACAGCACGCAGAGATTCGGGATGCGTGTCCCAAGAGGACGGTGTTTGGAGCCGCTCAGGGGCAGGAGTGCCAGGAAAGAGAGGCTGTCCACGGGCTAGAAATCCCATAGTGCCTTGCTTCTCCAACTCGAGGAGCACAGAACGGGACCCGGGGTCTTGCACAAACGAGCTCGTCTGCACAACACTCCGACTGCCCTTACTGCCACCAAACCGCACTCTTAAAAATGCTCAAATTTACCATCGTTATGTTATATACATTTTACTCCGATAAAAATTAGTGAGGAAAAAACAGGAAGGGGGTTCTTGGGTGGCTCCGTCAGTTAAGCATCCGACTCTTGACTTCGACTCAGGTCATGATCTCACGGTTCATGAGTTCAAGTCCCGCGTCAAGCTCGGCTCTGATAGGGCGGAGCCTGCTTGGGATTCTGTCTCCTTCTCTCTCTGCCCCTTCCCTGCTCGTACTCTGTCTCTCTTCTTCAAAGTAAATTAAAAAAATAAATAAATAAAAAACTTTAAAATAATACAAAATTTTAAAAAGGAAGAATGGACAGAAAAAAAATCCCCTCTTCAAAGTTAAAAAAAAAAGAAAATCAAGAGACCCAGCCAAGTCTCAGGGCCGCGGCCGGCACGGGAGGGGTGGGGGCGCAGCCGGACGGGTCTGCAGAGAGGGAGGGAGGGGGGAGACGTGGGTTCACAGCCATGAGCTGGGAGGAGAGGCTTTCCGAGCAGGGGTGGAGCTCAGCGGTGAGGGGAGGCACACACTTGCTTGGAGACGGGGTGGGGGCAGCTGCTGAGAGGAAGACGTCTGGATCCCGGAGACAGTCAAGGGTTGGGGTCAGGGTTGCGCACTAGGAAAAGCGAATTGTCGAAGGCGATCCCCGGGTGTGGCCGGCTGGCAGTTTGGGCGGACGGCTTGGCCTCAGGCCCGTTGACACTGAGGGGTGCGGGCCGGCTGGCGGGACAGCCGGTCGCCTTGTGGAGGCAGAGGTGGGCTCACAGCGTCAGTCCTCGACCTCTCCCCACCTGGCCGAGGGTGCTGAGCAGGACCCGGGGGTTTTTGGGGGTCCCCCGGGTTTCTGCGGGCGTTCGGCCTCCCAGACTGAGGCGGGAAGGGGCCCCGCGGTGGGAACAGGATGCCTGAGTGGCTCAGGGGCAGCCTGGTCGTAGGGCCGGTCCTGCCTGGAGGCACTTCCCAGCCGCCCGTGCGGGTGTGTCCCCGGCTCTGATAAGTGCAGGGCTTCGGAAACCCCTCGAGTGAACAGGGAGGGGACCGTCGGGAGAATCCCTGTCCTCTCAGGACCCTCCCACAGGCCCCCCGCGAGCACCCCCTTTCTTCTCGCTGCTGGAAGAAACCATCGCAAACCCGGTGCAAAGACCCACTTTCCCCTCACTGTTCTGCACCAGGTCCAAACCGGGTCCAACAGAGAACTGGGGGGGCTGCGTTCCCCGGCTCGTGGCCCCGTGCCGAGTCCGCCTCAGCTGGCATCACGGAGACTCTGAATTTCAAGTCCCCCTTGGGCTCATCGAGACTCCCGATGGCACCGAGCCCGCCTGCGTAACGTGGGACCCTCTCCCCGAGTTCCAGCTGCAACCTCGACTCCCCTTACCACGCGAGCAAACTCACTCAGGGGTTCTGGAGACAGACGGAGATGTTTTTGGGGCTACTCTGCCCGCTTCAAAAAAGATGCAATGTTTCCTAAGAAACTGGTCTTCCCAAACTTCCACACGCCTCAAAGGCCATTTCCGTGTACGAATTTATGGTAAAAGCCTATAGATTATTTCGATCGGCTTAAAATCCAAGGATGGGCCCTTCACTCGCTATGAGAATTCAAAGTGAAATAGAACTAGAGCTCCCATGGGGGAATGATGGATAATTTGGGGTGAATTATTAACCAATCAAATTCAATTACGGCCAAATCAGATAGGCTCCTAACATTTTTCAGGAAGAGACAGATAATAAAAAGGTAAACTCGGATATTTGAGGAATGCATCTTACCACGCCACTGTGGTTTTAACTTCAATCAGCTAGCTAATGAGTAAACAGAATATCAGCAATTTAGATAAAAAGCTTAATCAGATAATTCACTTTCACATATGCACGCATTTGTGTACACAAACAATCCAATTGCCACGGTGGCATGAGTATTCATCTAACATCTGATGTTTTCCGTCCCTCGTGAGGACAGTCAGTTCTACAAAATCACAGGATCACTCCTCGTCAGGACGCAACATTTGAGTCATAATTACTCTAGCACCGAGTTTCCCAGGAAAACAATGTGTAGGGTCGTGTAAGTGCGGAAGACGCTAAGTCAAACGTAGTTAATCATTTTTTCTTCCTGAAACCTTGCTTGGAGCTTTGACTTAGTGAAGATCCTTGTCAATCTCAAAGAGGCTGCTAGTCTGCCCCGTTTCGAGAACTTTTTTGGATGGGAGCCCCTTGGATTAGCCAATGAGCATTTTTCACAGGGAGGAATATGTGGGAAAGCCAAAAATACGTGAGAGATCTATATAACTATGGAATTTGTATGTGAATGAGTATACACACACACGCACATATGAACAGGGAAGTGTGTGTACACACACGTGCGCACATATGAACAGGGAAGTGTGTACACACGCGCACACATGCACGCACACACGCACACACGCACACACACACACACAGGATATTTTACCAAAACAAGAAAGCATATGCAAATGCAAATATTCCCAGGACATTATTAAATTTAAGCTCTGATGACATGATATTAAAGTGATAAGTTTATAAGTTTGTATCTCCTGCTCAACTGTGGGCTCTTTGAGGGCAGGGCGTTGTCTTGCCTTTGTGTATCTAATGCCTGTAAATATTTGCTAGAATAAAAATGGCAACAACACATTTTAGAAAGTGGCCTCTTATGGTATTCTAAAGACGCGGATGACAGGTAAAGCAAGGATGTATTTATTGAGCACAAGGTTGTAAAGTCAGGCACATGGTCTCAAAAAATATTTGTTCATAAAATAGATTAATATATGAGCAAACGGAGACAAAAATTTAACTGAGGAGATCAACACAACCTACGGAAAGATGTAGCAGTTGGGATTTTCCAGAGAAACAGAACCGGCAAGGTAAGGGACAGACGGATAGACAGACAAATTACAAGGAACTGGCTCACCACCTCTGGTGAGGCTGACACGTAAAATGAACCCTTAACAAAAGAATCTGGCGGTGCGTTTGTCTCGGAAGAGTTGATGCCAACACCGAGATGGAAGAGCGGAGGAAAGAGTGATGTGGGTGGCGGTCAGTCTCCAAAGGCTGGAGTCTGGACAAAGGGAAGTTCTCTAGAAAAGGAGAGATGAGGCGGGGAGCGCCTGGCTGGCTCAGTCTGTGGAACATGCAACTCTTGATCTCAGGGTTGTGAGTTCAAGCCCCATGTTAGGTGTTGGGCGTGGAGCTCAATTAATGAAAGAAACAAAACGAAACGAAACGAAACGAAAAGAAAAGAAAAGAAAAGAAAAGGAGAGAGAGGAACCAATCCAGGGCAGATAAAAGTAAGCAGACCTCCTGGATTATAGTGAGTGCCATCTTCTTCATGTTGGTAGTGTTGACAACGCCATCCCTGGTTCCTTACTCATATAAGGAATCACTTAATGTTCATCATGCTTTTGTAAGGCAATACAATTACACCTACTTTGCCCGTGAGCAAACTGAGGCAGGTAGAGGATATGCCTGTAGGTGATGGGGCCAAATTCACACTTGGAACCATCATGTCCTGTGACGTCTGAACTAGATTTTGTGTTTTGGAGACAAGAGCTGGATGAGTGAGGTGGACCCAGGTGAGAAGTGGACCTGACAGGCAAAAGCAACAGAACATGGTTGCACAGGTGACACGGATCCATTATGGGCTCTTTGGAACAGAGTGACACGATTAAAGCCTAATTAAAGATAAATGCAGACACGCAGATTGGCTTTGAGAGGCGAGAGAACCAGCAGGAAACGGCGCAGTGCGGGGTGGGAGGGGTTAGAAGGGACAGAATGGGAAAGAAATGTACAATTCGAGGTCCGTTTCAGGGGAAGAAATAACCATAGAGCCTGGGTGCTGGGCTGATGAGAAGCCCACCGGATGATTGTACACAACGGGCAATAGAATAGTTTTCTCCCTCTCCCTCCACAGAGTTAAGAACATGACACAGAATCAGGAGAATCTTCTAAAGTCCTTCTTAGTAATAGTATTTCTCAGCAATTCAATAACTCCCATCTGAAGCAACTCAAGCTGCAGCTGATCTATCTGAACTCAGGACTTCGGAGGCAAATCCGCCCCTGGCCATCGGGAGTCCAGGAGTGGAGAGAGGCAACACCCCTTGACCACATCCTCTGATTTTGGATGGTAGATTTATTTCTAATACACTGAAAGTGGAAATTCTAACCTTCTGAGTTAGAAGGCGACCCATGCCTCCCTTTCTATTTAATCTTGTTTATCCCCAACTCTGAGCCGCTGCTTTCCTAATGCTTCCTGCTTTAGACTTACTTACGAAATATCACCTTGATAGAGGCTGACCTTCAGATGACTCCTTTCACTTGAAAAACTGGTTCTAAGAAGTGCATACATTTTACACGTTCCTATAAGACTCTGGGAGATTCGACTCTGCATTCATTTACTGAGAGAGTCTGCAAAGCCCCACGTAGACTACTGGCGGGGATACCAAAAATGCTTGACGCAAGGGCTCTGTGCTTTAGAAACTGTCACTCCAGGGAGTCAGGTGGAGAAAGACACAAGACACCGGACACGAGAAAGAAACTGGAACAAGAAAATGGGATGGGATCTCAGAGACGGGACACGATATGGGATTGTGAAGGGATTTAGGAAGTGTTTCAGGAAGGAGGCTAAGACTGAGCTGAAGTGTAAAGAATAAATACGCTTTGGTGAGAAGGAACCAGCATTCCGGGCTGGTGGAACAACGCAAAACCATGAGTGCACGAGCTGTGCGAAACATTTAGTGTCCGGGCAGAGTTCACCACGTGGCGCACGAGGAGACGAGGAAGGACGTAAGGGTAGGGCCAGGCCATGGGGCGCCAAATGCCATGGTGATGTGTTTGGACTTTAGCGTGTGGATTGAACAAAGCCACTTGACGGAGTTTAAGGCTAGAGGTGATGCGGCCCTACCTGGATTTTAAGAACAATCTTATTTGCCGAGGTGAGAGATCAGAGCTGTTGGCATTGAGCTGTGTGGTCCTTTCTGAGAGGGTCGATGAGAGTCTGAACGAAGAATGTGAAGGCACAAGAGAAAGAGAGAAAGGATAGATGGAAGGTCTTTGGAATACAAAGGAGAAAGCTCACATCTACAATACCCTGGACTATTTCCACACTCTTCCACAAAGAAGAGCAAGTCTGCCTCAAACCGTATGCCCCTCAGGGACGTGTGAGACCTCCTATGGCCACGGACCGATGGCTCGCATAGGGACTGCCACTCTGCTTGGCTGACACCAGGTCCCATTAGAAGGGCGTGTCTTTTAGCCACTGGCCAGACCTGCTTTCAGACCTTCAAACTTCTTCTCTTCTTCTCCAGGAAGCCAAGGGTGTAAATCAAGGAACACAAGTGTTGTTTAATTGCACCAAAAATAAATTAGCAGTCACTAACCAACACGTGAGGAAAACAAATTTTTAGCAAATATAAACATTTACCAAAACTGAAAATACGCCGGGCCATAAAACATGTCTCAACAAACTTCAAAACACTGAAATTATAAAGCTTAGCTTGGCCAAAATGGAAATAAGCCAGAAATCAATAAAAAATATAACCAGGATTTGCCAGCTATTGGGAATTAAGCAATATGCTTGTAGAAAACCTATGAGTTACATAAGCAATCTCAAAGGGAATTTGAAAATATTTTTGGTTAATTATAATGAAAATACAACATAATAAAGCTTGTGGGGTGAAGTGAAAACAGTACTTAGGAGGAAATTTATACCCTTGAATTTATATAGTAGACAAGATAAAAGGCTAAATTTTAAATAATCTCTGTAAACTCTCAAGGAGACTCCAAACTCATTACCCACCCCAATCCCCCCAAAAAAGAGAAGAAAACAGATAATAGCAATAAGAGTAGATATTAATGAGTAAGAAGCAAATAAAGATGGAAGGAAGTAAAAAAAAAAGTCAGTTTTTGCATAGGAATAATAAAATTGCGAAGCTTTGGAAAAGATTGAGAGAATAGGGAAACAAGAGACAGAGAAGCCTAATATTACCAAAATTAGGAATAAAACAAGGAAAATCACTATAGACCTTACAGGCTTTGAAAAGATTGTAAGAGATATTATGTATCGCTCTTTTGTCAGTAAATTCGAAAATTTATATAAAAAAGGATGAAGTCCTTAGAGAGCACAGCCTACCAAAATGAAGACAAAAATAAACAGAAAATTTGAAGAACCCTATAACTTGCAAATAAATTTATTAATTAGAAACCGTCATCTCCCCTCCCCACCACAGACACACAAATCCAGGCCATACGGCTTCACTGGCAAAAATCTTCAAATTTTTAAGAAAGGAAAAACACCAGTTGTGCACATACTATTCTAGGTCATTGAAATATAGGCTGTACTTCTCAACTTTTTATGAAACCAACACAATCATAATACCAAATCTGATGAAGACAGTACAAAAAAGGAAAATCAGAAGCCATCTCTTTAATATAGATGCAAAAATCCTGAACAATATATATAAGAAAACTGAATCAGTCAAATATGAAGTGTATAATCCATCAAACCGAGCTGAGGTTTACTCCTGGAATGGCAGGTTGATTTAACATTCAAAAATCGATCATGGTAATTCACTATATTAAGAAAAATCAGGTCATCATAAGAGACACAAATAAATTGCTCGTTAAAATCCAACCTACCCACATGATTTTAAAGTCACTAGGAATAATAAAAAAAAAAACTTCTTCCACCTGATAAAAGTGATCTACAGTAAAATCTACAGAAAACATTGTTTTTCGCTGTAAAATATTGAAATATTTCTCCCAAGACCAGTAATGAGAAAGTAGGCCTGCTATCACAACTCCTATTGAATAATTCTGCTTGAGTTCCTAGCCAATGTTTTAAGGAAAGGAAAGGAAGAAAATATATGAAGATTAGAAAAGAAGAAATAAAACTGGATGTATTCACAGCAACATGATTACACATGTAGAAATTCCAAAAGGCTCCACGGACAAACTGCTAAAGTTAATGTCCAATTTAGTAAGTCCCCTGGTAACTAAGTTCACATACAAAAATCTATGGTATATCTATATGCTGGCAATAAATGAATAGTACATGATATAAAATATAATAGCATTAAAAAACATCAACTAAGAATTAATCTAACAAAAGTAATTAAGTGAAAATTTTTATAGAAATAAATCAAAGAATATCAATGTAAATAGAGGAATACACTAGTCTCATGTCATCTGTGGTTCGATCTATAGATTCCACAATCAAAATGCCACCAGGTGTTTCAAAAATATGAATACCCAAGATAATCTTAAAAAAGAATTACAAAATTAGAGAACTCGTGCAAGATACATAATTAATATATGGAAATCTTTTGAGTTTCTATACACTAATAACAAAGTAACAGAAAGAGAAGTTAAGAAAACGATCCCATTTGGTGCACCTGGTTTGCTCAGTCAGTTAAGCGTCCAATTTCAGCTCAGGTCATGATCTCATGGTTTGTGAGTGTGAGCCCTGCATCGGGCTCTGGGCTGACAGCTCAGGGCCTGGAACCTGCTTTGGATTCTGTGTCTCCCTCTCTCTCTACCCCTCCCCTGCTGGTGCTCTGTCTCTCTCGCTCCCTCAAAAATAAATAAACATTAACAAATTTTAAGAAAACAATCCCATTTATAATTGCACCAGAAGAATAAAATACCTAGAAATAAATTTAACCAAGGACACAAAAGACTTATACTCTATAAATTATAAGATAATGATGAAAGAAATTGAAGATGACACAAATAAATGGAAAGATATACCATGCTCATGGATTGGAAGAATTAATATTGTTAAATTTTCTATACTACTGAAAATGATCTATAGATTCAATACGATCCTTATCAAAATACCAATATCATATTTCACAGAACTAGAACAAATAATCCTAAAATTTGTATGGAGCCAAAAAAGACCTCAAGTAGCCGAGGCAATCTTAAGAAAGAAAATATGCTTTCTTACGTTTATTGCAGCATTATTTACAATAGCATGGAATATAGAATAGGGAAGCAAGCCGACTGTCTGTTAATAGATGAATGGATAAAGATTAGGTTTGTATACACATTGAAATATCACTCAGCCATAAAACAATGACATCTTGCTACTTGTGACAACACGAGTGGACCCAGAGGGTATGATGCTAAATGAAATAGGTCAGATGGAGAAAGACAAACACCATATGATTTCACTTATATATGGAATCTAGAACACAGAACAAACGAACAAACAAAACGGAACAACTGGCGATTGCCTGAGGGGAAAGGAGTGGGGGGCTGGTGAAGAGGATTACGAGGTGCGAACTTCCAGTCGTAGAACAAAAAAATCACAGAGACAAAAAGTAAGCATAAGAAATCAGTCAATAACATTGTAATAAATAACGTTGTCTGGGGACAGATGGCGGCTATGCTTATCGTGATGAGCACTAAGGACAGAACTGTCCAACCACGATGCTGTACACCTGCCGCTAATGGGACACCGTCTGGTGATTATATTTAATAATAAAACATGGAGAGCTACCAGAAGATGTCAAGACTTACTACACTACAGTTATGAGCCGACCGTGTTGCTGTCACAGGGTGAATAAATAGACCCATTCACTCACATTTGTTGAACATGAGACTGGGGAGGTCGTACTGCAGTGGGAGAAGCCTCGTCTTACCAATAACCGCTGAGAATCCACGGCACACCCTGCTATACGAAGACATTTTGACTCCCATCTACACCGTAGTCAGAAGTCAATTCTAGACGAGTTGTAGATCTCAACATACAATGTAAGGCGTCTTTATGACCTTGGCGGAGGCAAACATTTTTAAACAGAGAGAACCTGTGCTGCAGAAAGGAGGGAGGAAATAAACTTTCCTTGATTAAAGTTAAGAACTTCTCGTGAAAAGACACAATTAACAACTCGAAAATGCAAACTGCACAGTGGGTAGAGGTTTTGAAATACACATATCTAATGAGAGACTTGTCAGAATTAAAGAAGAATCTCTGTATATATATAAGGAAAAAAGATTTTTAAAAACTTAAAAAAAGAAAAAAAGCTGGCACTCGAAATGGTCTTTCCTGGAAGATTCTGTCCACATGGCCAATAAGTGCATGAGAAGGCGTTCGACTCAGCAGAGAAATGAAAAAAAAATTAAATAAGATGTCAGCACCTAGTCACCAGAGTGGCTGCAGTTATAAAACATGGAAAAGAAAGAAGGAAAGGAAAAAGAGGCAGAGAGAAGAGAAGGAAACTCGGAAGCAAGGAGGAAAAAGAGAGAGAGAAATTAAAAAAAATGGCAGTTGCAGTGTAGGGGAGCGTGTAGGAGGGCTGGGGCTCCGGTGAGCTGGTGGTCTCTTCCAAACCTCACCACTGCACATTCCACAATTCCACAGTTCTACGCCTTATCCGTTCACCCGAATGCATGCAAACGTGCACCAAAGGCGTCAATGAAAATATCTCTAGCCGTACTATTTGTAAGAGTCCCAACTGCAAACAACCATTGCGCCCTTCAGTCAGTAAAATGATAAACTGTGATGCATTCACACGACAGAACACTGTCTACAGTGAAAGCGAATGAAAGGGAGGTATCCCCAGTACCCTGGCTGGATTTCACCGCCTGATATTAGAGAAAATGTCAGACACACACTGTTACATATTATACGATCCCATAATTATAAATTTCCGGATGAGTACATTAATCTGATGTTGATAGAAAGCAGGTTAGCGGTGGCCTTTGGGAAGGCGAAGGATTAGTGACTGGGGGGGGGGTGCTCTCGAGGGGCTGCTCGTGTTCTGTCCCTCAGTCTGGATGGGGGCGGGGAACAGGTGCGTGCACTTCGGGACAGTTACCAGTCTGCGCATTTGCGACCTACGCAATCGTCGGGATGTATATTAACGTCAAGGAAAAAATATATAAGGGCGCCTGGGTGACTCGATCTGTTGAGCATCCGACTGGCTCAGGTCATGATCTCACAGTTCGAGGGTTCAAGCTCCGCATCGGGCTCGGAGCCTGGAGCCTGCTTCGGATTCTGTGCCTCCCTCTCTCTCCCTGCCCCTCTCCAACCTGCACTCTGTCTCTCTGTCTCTCAAACATTAAAAAAATTTTAATAAGGAGAAAAAAGAAAAATATATTTTGAAACAGATAAGAAAAGGATTGTGGATACGAAGTGTGTTCCTGAACCTACCATCCAGCTCTAGTCCGTCATGTATCTTTCCCTCTCTCGATCATCTCTGCGGCATCCATAAACTTACACTAGTTTCCTAGAGCTGCCGTAGCAAAGCACCACAGCCTGGTTACTGGAAATGGTGTCACTCGTCCTCGCACGGTCTGGAGACAGAAGTCCGAGATCCAGTTGTGGGCAGGTTGGTTCCGTCTGCGGCCGGGAGAGAATTCATCCCTCTTCTCCCGTTTCTGGTGGCTTGCTGACGATCTGAGGTGTTTCTTGGCGTGTAGACACATCACCCCGGTCACGTAGTGTTCTCAGGGCGGGTGCTTCTGTGTCCGAATTTCCCCTTTTTATAAGGACACGGTCACAGTGAATCAGAGCCCACCATGATGACCTCGCCCTGCCTCGGCTGCATCTGTGAAGACCGTATTTCCAAATAAGGCCACATCCCGAGGTTCTGGGGGTCAGGATTCCCACCTCTGTACTGGGCGGGAGCATCACTCAGCCAGTACCTCTACCTGTCCACGCGGGTACACACATATACCGTAGGCACACGCCTAAGAAGGGCTATAAAATACTTGGAGTCCTTTAATGAAGTCCCGCCTTTTGATCCAAGCTTGTTCGTGGAAAACACAATTTTATTCCAACACATACGGGCCAATTTTTACAGCTCAGTTCAGATACGTATATATTTTGTGTTTAACACATAACCTGGGACAATAAAAAAAAAATGCAGCCACGATAATTTAGCCCTAGATGTATGACTAAACCGTTGAAAAGGGTCCAACATAATTTTTAAGTGGAATTATTGGTTCTTAATCAAACTTACTCAATGGAGGAAATGGTGTCACTGGCAGGAATTATACGTTGATGCCATCGCTGTTTCAGACACAGTTACACGGAGGCGTGCCAGCGTTTTACTAAAAATCAAGAAAACATTGCTGGAGTTCATGCTTCGGATGGGTCACAGGCAGTGGAATTTCTGATTCGCGGCTGCGGGTCTCTCAAGGGTGCCCTGAGCTCCCTTCCTGCCCCAAGCTGCCTGCTTGGCTCACGGTCCCGGGGTTGCCCGAACCCCACAAGGGAGCGTGTGCTTGGCTCAGCAGCGTCATCTGTGCCCCGCGCTCGGCTGCATCTCCTCTCGGGCTCGTGTCCAGGATGCTGGGTCAGTGACGTGTCCGGATAGGAACCAGGGCAGGTCACGTCTGCAGGTGCTTTGGAGGGAACCAACGCTTTCGCACAAGCCATTTTGGTCCCTAGGACACTCTCCGGGTTTAGTAAAGCAACTTCCTTATCCCTGTATTGAAATACATGAAAGAGAGAGGGGAGGGGCGCCTGGGTGGCTCAGTCAGCCAAGCTGAAGACTTCGGCTCAAGTCACGATCTCACCGTTCATGAGTTCGAGCCCCGCGTCGGGCTCTGTGCTGACAGCTCGGAGCCTGGAGCCTGCTTCGGATTCTGGGTCTCCCTCTCTTTCTGCTCCTCCCCGCTCATGCTCTGGCTCTCTCTCTCTCAAAAATAAACAAAACACATTTAAAGAGAGAGAGAGAGAGAGAGAGAAGGGGAGTGGCTCACATGCCTCCCAACGTGCCTCTGAGGTTTGAACGTGCCGGGTCCTGTACATGCCTGGCACCGTGCTAGGCACACAGATGGCAGTCCTCACCGTGGTGACCTTATGATGACTCTTTCCGTTATTACCTCCCTAAGATCACGTGGCTCAGGAAATTCCCAGAAGGAAACGTGACCGTAGGTCATCGGATTTCAAACGTACCTCCTGTTGCCTCGATAATAGTAGAGCAACGGATTACAGGCCTGGGAAACCACGGCCACTCCCACGGAAGCAGGGCTCTGGCCGCAGACCTGCTGGACGGGCTGTCACGTGAGGGCCAGTTGAAGACACGCGAGGGAAAAAGTCCAGTTGTCATCACGACTTCTACGA
The DNA here is from genome assembly GCA_030068075.1 of Paguma larvata. Taxonomy (NCBI): domain Eukaryota; kingdom Metazoa; phylum Chordata; class Mammalia; order Carnivora; family Viverridae; genus Paguma; species Paguma larvata. The sequence continues at coordinate 2,983,885 of CM057839.1, read as the reverse complement.
AAACCCCAGTCCGGGCTTGTCCCGTTCACCCCGTGTCCCCGTTAGTCAGGGAGGCTCAGGGCAGGACAGGGAGCGGACGGGTGGACACCTGCCCGACGCCCCTGTCACCGAGAAGCTGAGGACAACGCCATTCTTCTGAAAGCTCTCCTCTCGTTCATTCCCCGAGGCAGGCCTTGCAGCCCCCTTCCAGACAGAAGGAAGAAGGCCACGTTTCTGGAAACGGTCACTTGAAGAACAATCAGGCTTCAGCCCCAGAGAAGCGGCCTGCGGCACATGGACCGCCCGGCGAGGAAAAGTCGTGGAGGAGAAGACGGGCACCTCAGACGTCACCCTGTCATCTCTCTGGCCTGGCGCGGACCGAGGTGCAGACCCAGGCGCAGACTGAAGCGTGGACCGAGGCATGGACCCAGGCGCAGACCGAGGCGTGGACCGAGGTATGGACCTAGGGGAGGACAGAGGCGAGGAAAGAGGTGTAGCCCCGGGAAGGCCACCTCCCCCTGGCCCCCGGAAGGCCTTTCCTTGCTCTTAGAGGATAAATGACAAACTCAGAAACACTCCACGAAGAGGAAGCCCCCGGGAAGCACCCAGGAAGGATCCGCCCAAGCGAGAAAGGAAGGGCTGGGCTGAGCGGAGCCGTAATGCCTCCTCTTCCTCACGCGGGCCCCGTGTGATCCCACCCGGTCCAGAACGATGGGCGGCTGCGCAACTGGGACCCTTTGTACGAGCGATACGGTGTCAGCAGGCGTCTGCGGGGGAAGGAGCGCGGCTGCAGGAAAGAGCAGGCATCTTTCTGTCCGTGTCCCTCACCGTGCTCCTGCGCCCTGAAGGAGGAGCCACGGGTCCCCAAACCCGGCCGCTGGTGGGAATGACCTCCAGGTGCCCCGGCAGGTGCCGCCGGCCCGCTCGGCATCTTCACGGCCTCATAGAAGCCTTCCAGAAGTCTCTCGACTCATCGGTGCCCGCCTTAGAAGTAGGACGTCGGCCCCGCACCCACCGCACGCCCCGCCACGGCCTGTCACCCTGCCTCCCGCCAGCCCTGGGCACCCACCTCGCGGTCTCTAGCGGGGGCCCGCGGCGGGTGGCGCGACAGCTTCGTGTCTCTGCGGATGGCCGTCTTCTGCCTGCGGGCCATTCTCTGCTTTTTGCGGGACAATCTCTTATTTATCCCCGAACCCCCATGCCGCTTTGGGCTTGGAAATCCCCACCGCACGCGCACCCCACCACGCGGCTCGTCGCTGTGAACCGCGCGTGCTGAGTTCGTTCCTTGCCCTAAAACACGCATGGGTTTTCTGTGCTGTGCTGTGTGCAGACAGGATAGCCCCCCCTTCTATGAGGGAGGCAGGACGGGACTTTGGACAGATCGCGGGCGAGCACGAGAACACGAGGAGAAGTGTGGGCACCACGAGAAACGAGAGTAGGCTTGGGAGAGCCAGGAAGGGGTTCCGGAAGAAAGGAGGCCCGGCTAACCAGGAGAGGGCGGAGGAGGGGACTCCAGGGGGGAGCCTGGGTGCAGTCCGGGGTCCCCTCCAGCGGACCCTGAGCCCCAACCGCGTTCATCTGGTCGACCTCTCCACACGTGGCGAGCGCTTAGCAAATGGTTAAGTGAACCCGGGCCGCAGCAGCAGGGTCGCGTACGGCACGGCCTAGAGGGCCCCGGGAGACACTCCTCCTTCTTGTTCATTTTGTAGCTCAGATTCAAAAGTCCGTCCTGCAAAAGAGCGAGGAACGCGGACGGCCCGCCATCCCACGGCGACACCCGCGACCTCAGTCTCGGACACCGGGGAGAAGGTGCGAATCACATCCGGGCCCTCGACGCGGGGACCCAGGAGCAAAACCAACCCGCTAGGCGTCTCGCGGGTGAGCGCCGAGGGCGAGGCAGCAGTCCTGAACGTGACCGCCATCCTCGATGACAAGACACCCGGCAGATTTACCGTTCGGCAGTCCTATTCGAAACTGCCGGGTAAGAGAGACGTCAGAAACGCATGCACCCACTTTCCTCTTAATTCTTATCCGGGGTCAGCAATGGGGATTGTAGTTGTGTGTGTAAACCAGCATCCTGCCCAGTAAACGCTAACGTGTCCCTGCAAGGTGGGTCTCAGCGGTGACCAGGGGGGCTGCGGCCAGCCGGACGGCCCCTCCGGCCTCTCCCCGTCCTCTGCTCTGTCCCACACGCGGCCTCGTCCTCGGGGCGAGCGGAAATCCAGCCCCTGGGCTGGAGGGTTGACGTCTCCCTGAATGCAGTGCGTCTGCTCAGTCACAGCACAAAGAAGCGATTTACCGGGAGGGAACGGGCTGCCCGGTTCGGGGACGCCGGGAGGGGAGGCTGTTTTTTTCGAGGCCGATGGAAAAAGCCGGTGGTGTTTGTTCTCTCAAATAGTCGCGTAAAAACCCTGCTAACGTTTCTGGGGCCACAGCCCCGAGGAGGCCGGGTTTCAGGCCTGGAAAGGCGAGACGCCGGGAGGACCTCTGCGCTGGCCGTGGCTGGGATTTCTCGGTCCCTTTTAGTTGACTCCACTGAAGAAGCCCCCCGCGTCCTTCCCGAAGGGGCAGCGGAAATGACGGAAGCAGGTCTGTCTCACTGCGTTCTCTGTCCTCGCAGCATGCCAGCATCGAGTCGTGTGTTTCCTGAAAAAAAAAAAAAAAGCAAAAAAGAAACGTGAGTTTCCTCCCGGTGGAGAGAGAGCCTACCTGGAGGTAACGCGTCGTTACGTTCCTTACAGGGTTTCCGAGAGACAGCTATCCACAGACTCGATTTTTCGGTCCCGTCCGCAGTCACCTCCCGGCCCCTTCATCCGCTGTCTTTACACCCATCTCCCATTGCCGCTACGCGGGAGCCTTGGGAACTCAGAACGGGGCAGCCCCTGCTCGCCTCCCTCCACCCCTGCTCTGACTCAGACTCCCCCAGGCAGGCGGAGATGGTGGCATCGCCCACAGAGGGGCCAACCTCCAGCCGCGGACCCCTGGTGACCAGGCAAACCTCAGGGGCCCTCAGCTGGGGAAGAAACATTCCAGAAGAGAGGCTCCATAGAGACGGTGATTTCGCCGCGTTCTGGTTTTTTGCTGTGGACAAAGCCACGGTCCCTCCCGTGGGGGGCGCTCACGGGCTCCCGCAGCCGTGTGAGGGGCTCAGGGTTCCCTGCCCGTCCGCGCTGGCCTCTGCCTTCGGGGCCTGGCCCCGAGGGCACCTGCAGCCTGGCCACTGTCACTGCACGGAGGGCCCCAGACAGCTCGGGGGCCTGGAGAGCGGCGTGGGCGTGCGATGGGCCCCCGGACCCCGGCCGAGGGAGACAACCGTCTTCCTGCACCACTGAGGCCACACGTGCTGGCCGCACGTGGAAATGAGGCTCGGTCCCTGGGGAATTCGCCGTTCGCCCCCAGCTGCCGTCGTGTTTCCAGTGACACCGTGCGCACACAGAGGCCCGTCTCCTGGCCTGCTTGGGGAGAGCCTCGGGGAACACTGACTTCCCAGTGGCTGGGAAGAGCGAGGGGACCATGTGGGAACCAGCACCAACCCCGTGCCCCGCACACGTGAGCTGACGCAGCTCTGCGGCAATCCCGGGGGCCGTCCTCGAGGGACGCTGGTCTGTGACCCGGGCCCCGGCTCCGCCTGGGCCCCCGTCCCAGCCTGCCCTCCCCCTTCCCAGTGACAATCGTCTCCTTCCCCCAGATCTCTGTCCTAGTCGCAAAGTCGGGCCCTTCTTCGTTACTGTGTCACAGAGTCGACGAGGGAATTTGGTCTCTCATGTCGTTCTGTTGCTTTGGTCCTCGGAGCGGGCCCCGTCCTACGTGGCTTCGCTGCCTCCCTCACACGCAGCTCGCCTCACCCCCAAATGAAGGAGGACCCTCGGTTATGCTTCCCTGCAGCTGCCACAGACCTCGGCATGCGCTTTCCTTCTATTTTTTTTTTCAAGCGAAGGAAGCTCTGTTGGCACGAGTTTCAGGACCTATTTCTCTGATTGCTCCAAAAGCGACATGTGGATGGCCGAGTCTGACTTTTCCTTTCTTTCTTTCTCTCTTTATTGAGAGAGAGAGAGAATGAGAGCGGAGGAGAGGGAGAGAGAGAATCCCACACACGCTCCACACTCAGTGCAGAGCCCGGTGGGGGGCTCGACCCCACGACCCGGGAACCGTGACCTGAGCCAAAATCAAGAGTCGTTGCTCAACCAACTGAGCCCCCCGGGCGCCCAGAGTCTGACGTTTTCTTATCTTTTAATTTCACTCCTGTGACGTCAGTTCGCTCAAAGACCAGCCACCAGCAGGCTCCGTTTTCTGTGGCCAGGGGAGTAGAGCACAGCAGCGAGGGCGATGCCGCCCATGTTTAAACACCAGTGCAGTGCGATCCGAAGCGGCCGCTGGCTGCGTCCCTCCTCTCCCCGCGATGCAGGGAAGGCCCACGCCGCCCCTTCAGCAGCCACGGGTTGTACCGTATGAAACCCTGGGCTCCTCCCCGGTTACGACTTCACCAGGCGGCAAGAGGACTGGAAAGAAAGAGGAGGGGTGAGCACACAGCTGACACCGTACCCCCTTACTAAACCAGTGGAAAGGGGAGAGCGCGGCCAACTCCACATAAATCCTTCCGTGTGCCGGGGCCGGAGGGTCGAGGAGCAAACGGGGAGAGGAGAGGGGGCAGAGGGAGAGACGGACGGCATCTCAGTTTAGAATTCTGTTGCTAAATCGCATTTCATTTCCAAGAATTTGCTCCATCTGCTACCCTCCTAACACTGTCTAGACAATTTCAAAGTATTACATAATTCATCGTGGCTGAATATTTTCCTGTTTACTACAGACTTAGTCTACAAAGGTCACTGATAAACTAATCTTCTTAACTGGTATGAAAAACATCTCAAAAATCCAAGAAACTCAAGAGTCAGGCACACCAGTACTTTCTGATACCGATTCATGGATAAAATAAAACCACAACGAGCCGGATGGTCCTTGGTTTCTGGCAAGGTTTTGACAGATGTCAGAAAGAGAGACCAGTTCGTCTCCGCACCAGTAAATGAAGACTATTATCTGGGGACAGCCTTTTCATGTCGCGGTGGCCTGCCGAGCCGAAACCTGATGCTGGTGGCACAGGACAGGCTGCCCTAGTTAGAGAGCAGAGCTGAGTCAATGCGCGAGGCGCTGCGAAATAGCATTTTGGGAATGCATTTAATGGAGACGCTGAGGACTTTGACTAAAAAGGTAATAAAAAAGAGGAAAAGAGGCAAAGCGGAAAGACAGAAGAAGACAGATGGAGGGAGAGAGGGGGGAGAGGGCAAGAAAAGGAAGGAAGGATGGAAGGACAGACAGAGGGAAGGAAGGAAGGAAAGGGAGGGAGCAAGTGAGTTCCCTTCCTTCCAGGTCGCTTCACTTCGGGTCAGGTGCCGGGATTTGCCCGCTAAACGTGGACCTTCGGGTTTCCGAACGACGCTCACGCTCATCGTTCTTGAGCGTGCAAGCACTTCCACGCGCACGGCCACCGCTGTGTTCCACGGTTCACGGTTCCACAGGGTGAGGGGTGCCCGGGGACGCCTGCCCCGGGGACGCCCTGGTGCAGAGGAGGGGAGGCCACGCAGGAGGCCAGGACCCGGGGCCAAGCCCAGGTTCTCTGTGCATTTCCAGGCCCTTCTTCAGCCCAAGTATCTACGAACTGGCAGAGAATTAACAGATCTTTTTTCTGGTCAATAGAGCATTTGGTTACTAATTTCATCTCTTTTTATTTTACGTGTGCAAAAGGGATTCCTGTGAGATTCAGGGGAGGGGATGCCACGTTGTACTTCTGAAGAGAGACCTGACAGTACCCTTCTCTGGACCCAGGCGACCCAGCCCCCGAGCTGGGTCCATGAGTGGGGCCCGCCGCCCCTGGCGGTGCCTGCTCCTCCCACCCCGCCTGGAAGGGGTCCTGCAAAGCCATCAGAAGGGCTACTTGTGAGGACCCCGGAGCAGAGCGGCCTGGTGACCTCCACGCTCCGGCTCAGGGTCCCCGACTCCGTGTCTCCTCCCAGGATCCCAGGCTCTGCAGGGACAGGGTCCTTAGGTAGGGAAACAGAAGAGACCAGTGCTCCGAAGAAGAAGCATGAGTGACTTGCCTAGTTTTTTTCCAGAATAAACATCAGGTTCTGAACTAGCCCCAAACAAAGTTTTAAGAGCATCCGGGACATACTAATTTTTAAAATACTACAAGTCTAAGGGTGGACCTGTCATCCAGAAGTGGAGCTAGTACAATAACCCGGGTTATGCAGGCACGGTTTGGGGGCTTGAGGTTTTCACAGTGCGAATCCGTAGCACAGTCATACTTGGGTCTTAAAGTTTATTCTGATTGGATGCTTCGACTTTCATCAATATCGTAATTTGAGGGGCACCTGGATGGCTCCATTGGTTAAGCGTCCAGCTCGTGACTTTGGCTCACAGTTCCTGGGTTCTGTGCTGACAGCTTGGAGCCTGCTTGGGATTCTCTCTCTCTCTCTCTCTCTCTCTCTCTCTCTCTCTGCTCTCCCCTGCTGTCTCTCTCTCTCTCAAAATGAATAAACATTTTCTAAAGGAATTATCTTAGAAGAAATAGAAATACTTCGCCCATAGAACTAAGTCAAATCTAATTTCGAGAGTTAGATTTCACGCACACACAAAGCATAAATACAAGAAAGACATGTGTCCTCAGCTCCATAAATCTCAGAATGTGTCTGAGGCCCAGACTCATCAATAAATGACCCTACATTGTGGTCAACATTTTTGCAAAGTTAATTTCAGTTAGCCATGTTAGAAATCCATTTCTGACCATTATCTGTGGCTTAAATTTACTACATATTAGAATTCTCTGTGAATTGAATTTTACGATTAATATGACCTTTTGTTAGGATATACGACAATACATGTCATTATATTGGATCATTATTTGGTTAGCAATAACCTGGTCACACTATCCATTTCACATGGATATAAACACATACATGCGTATATATACATTTTATTTTACTCCTAGTTTATGTATAGAAATATAATCTGTATGCTATATTTTACATAGGTATTATACATAATATAAATATATTTGTATATCTCATATGTATAAAGTCCATGTGAAATAAAAATCACGCTGAACTCTAATTAAGCACGGACATAAATCTTCAAGAAGCCACACGAGGCACCCGCAGCATGAATATTTATTTGTCAGTGTCAGGTATGAATTTTTAGTTAATTACATGTTTAGGCATTTGGCAAGCAAATGCGAAATAAAGAACAAAGTAAATTTATAAACGAAAGCGTCAGTAAGACAGACAATCCCCAAAATTATGTTCAAATTTTAAAATTTCATAATTGTGTTTAAATATGTATGTATTTGAGGACTGGAATTGCGATGACGTAACGGAATTGGAGGGTAAACAAACATACTCTATGTTTTTCCCGATCTCTGTGACCGTAAGGAAGGCAATGTAATTTACATACTTGGAATTTGTTTGTATTTCACATTTAACTACATTCAAATTACATTAGCTTGTAACTTACAGACTTTAGGAAGGGACGTTTAAAGCCTGTGGTCGTTATCTATTGGTATCTATAAATCACTCCATTTCTCCAAACTTGGTGACTTGATACAACAGTAATCAGGTATCCGCCACGGTTTCTGTGGTCAGGAATTCAGGCAGGACCCACGGAGTGTGACGCATGTCGGCTCCTGGATGTGCGGAGGTCATCCAGGAAGCCCCAAGGCGGGAGCTGGAGTCACCTGAGGACGCCCCTCAGCTGCGGGGGGAGATGCAGAGCACTTGTGGGATGCCCACACGTGGACTCCCTGTGTGGTCCGGGCTTCCTCGCAGGACGGTGGCTGGATTCAAGGGCCACCATTGAGAAAAAGAAAGAGAAAGAGGCCATATTGCTTTTTCCCCCAGGAGCCTTAAAAACATCACTTGTACCACTTCCTGCTGCCCGAAGTAGTTACAAGTGTGGGAGGCGCAGAACCCACGCCTCAAGGGAAGGAGACCGACATCCCACAGGGAGGCCGTGTGGGCTGGGAGTTGTATCAGCGTGGCCGTCTGTACAGTGTACAGTCTGGCCATTCACTTATCGCGGTGCACACGTTATGGTATTTTGAACTCTTAATACGCTCCTTTTCGTCTTTTCTTGAAATAATTAGAATTTTAAATTTTCTTTTTTGGGGCAGTGTATTTCTATTATTAAACCAACTAAATTTTATGACATTTCCTAGTCGGCGGGAATGTATTTCCATAAAGGTTATAGAAACCTTTTGTTCAAGTTAAAGATGAAATTCTCCCAGCAGATAATTCAAGAAAATTTTTAAAATCCAGAAAGCCAAAAAAACCTGTGTATGGAGTGAATTCAGCCTTTTTTCTTTTCCAAAGGAAGGTGGAAAGAAATAGTTCGGGGAATTTAGCGCAAATGGGGAAATTTATGGATCGGAAAAGCTTTAAGAGGCGTCTTGGGAAACTCTGGGGAGAGGTCTAGGATGTTGCTGGAGAGAAGTGGGAACGTTCACGACGGAGAATAAAGCAGATGTGGCAAGTCGACCATCCCCTAAGGCAGACGTTCCCCACGAGAGTCCCGGAGTTTCCGGAAGAAGCAGCTGCTTAGGGCTCCCGGTCAAATGAATTAGAAGGGAGAATCTATATCTCAAATTCATACACCTTTAAATGAAACACACGAAGCAAGAGGAACTTAGGAGGGGACAAGTGTATGCAGGGGCAACACTCCAATAGTGAACAGTCCCTGAGCACTCAGTAGGGAGGCCGGCCAGCGTGTGGCCCGGGCGCGTACCTGCTGGCCGGGAGCTCTGTCCCGAAGCAGAGCAGAAAACACCCTTTTCCATGAATATCAGTCACTCATGGACTGATGGAAGCACTCACGAGTCACAAGAGACCGAAACACATCGATGGGTCCGGCTGTGCCCTTACAGACGGGTAAGGGGTTATTAGATTAATCTCCCAATGAGGCCACTGTGTGTTAGAAGCCCCCAAAGACGTTACTCCGCTACTATAGTGCGACCTATTTGACCCCCAGTACTTATGTCATATCCAGTCACTGTGGGATGAAGGACCAGAAGGTCTGAGCTGTGGGTTGGCTGTGACGGTTGGAAGCCAAGTGGGCTGTGAAGGGAGGGGTCGGTGAGACGGACCCGGGGTGTCCTTCCAGGTCTAACCTCAGACCACAGGCCTCATCCAGGGGGAAGGTACACCTGACGGCAACGCCCAGACGGTGGGACACGGGCCGTCTGCTGGCCTGTCTCAGTGCGATGCTGCGTGCGAGATGGAGACAGACTGCATGCACCTGTGAGACGGGCTCGTCCAGGCGAGGCACGGGCAGAAGGAGCCCGCCCGTCCCAGCGCGTGGTTCATGGGAGCTGTGGCGTCCCAGAATGGTCGTGGGGGGTGTCATGGGAGGGGCTGGTCAAGGGCCCTCCGCCTGAAGCAGGAAGCCGGCTGTTTAAGTGATTCCAAACACAGGTCACGGGAAACGGCAAGGTGCGTGATGTCCCGCCCGTGCCTAAAAGGCTTTAAAAAGGTGTGTATTTATTTACCCGGGCGTGGGGGCATCAGGAAGACACGGCTCAGCCCAGACGTGCCTCCAGCTTCCTTCATGGCCACAGAATTCTGATCTGGGAGAGGACTGACCTCACACAGAGCCCAGAGTCCCCGGGAGGGAGGCCCAGCCCCAGATGCAAGACAAAGTGGACAGGTGAGGAGGCCAAAGACAGGCCCCCAGGAGGGCGGGTCACTTCAGCCCTCGCAGGGGTCAGAGAGTCAGAGGTCAAAAAAATGAGTCAGCTTTTGAGTAAAATTAGTTTAATGCTTGTGTCCTAGGCATCCTCCGCTAGAGAGAGGAGCAGGGGTCACGGGGCCCCTGACCCAGGGATGCGGGTGGTTACACACACACCTGGTGCCTCCCTGCCTCATCCGGAAGCAGGTGTCATACTTCCTACAAACGCAATCGTAGGAACGCTTGAAAGGCTCTGTCGGTTAAGTGTGTGACTCTTGATTTTCGCTCAGGTCACGCTCTCACAGTTCGTGAGTCGGAGCCCCACATCCAGCTTCAAGCTGACGAGGCTGAGCCTGCTTGAGAGTCTCTCTCTTCTCCTCTCTCTGCTCCTCCCGCAAATGTGCTCTCTCTCTCTCTCTCCCTCCAGACAAATAAATAAACTTGAAAAAAAGAACGCCATTTTAGGCATGTTTCAATAAAATTCAAAAAATCATTACTTCAACGTTTTCAGTATTTGAAGACCCGTTCTTTCTGGTCCTGTTCTCAATTGAACCAGGTCCCTCCTTGTCACCTGCACTGACCTTTGAAGTCAAGGCTCCAAACAATATGTCGCATTAGGCCATTACCGACCTGAGCACATGTCAGAAGGAGGATCGTATGTTTGGGGCCTCAGGGGACCGCGGGTGGCTGAGACTCCCGAGGGACCTCTTCTCTGCGTGAAGGGTGGGGTTGGAGGGCGTGTCGGTCCCCACACTCCTGTGCGTCACACTTAGGCACGGCCGGGTGCATGCAGAATTGCACGCTAGAGGCCAGCATGTCCTGCCTGGTCACGGAATGAGAGAGACTCCCTGCGGGTCTCTGCCCAGGGATCCCCACGGGTCTAGCTCTAAATGCAGCCCGAATTTTGCAAACAGTTGTAGCAAAATAATTGAATCATCCCAAGCAATTATCACATACGGCGGAAAGTATTGTAGCCTTAGTTTTTCTTCGAGCATGCGTGTGGGGCCGTGCCTGTGAGCGTGTAAGACCCAGTGCGGTTTGGGATGACGGCGAGCGCGAGCAAACAGATCGGCGGAACTGGAGGTCGCAGGCCAGAAAAATGGTTAAGTTGCCAGCGCAATCCGTGGCCGAGGCAGCGTGGCCAGCTTTTTGCTTCAGAGGGAAGACGAGGCTGTATTTCATGAGCCTCGGGTTTAGCACCCAATGTGATAGTCAGCCGAGGAGGGGACAAACTGGAGCCTTAGTGTCCTTTCTCCGAACTGGAAATGCTCGGTGACATTACAGAAGTAGCTGCTCTAACATGGGGACACCTCGTTTCTCAGCTAATGGGAGGGCGGCGTCGGATGCCTGAATGAGGGATTGATTCATGGATTTACGGGTGCTCCCCACGCCCCCCTGGGAGTCCATCGGCTACCATGTCTGTCACCTGGGGCCGTCCGGCCGGCTCCGCGTGGTGCTAGGAAAGCACTTCCCCGATGTTAGCGTGCACACGCATCCAGGGGTGTGGCTGGCAGGCAGATCGAGTCCAGAGTCTGCATGGGGACTCTGCTTGGGATTCCGCACCTCTCACCACCTCGGGCGACGCCAGCGCTCTCACACGGGTTGAGAAGTAAAGGCTCGCGAAGATTTATGTGTTCAAGAAACACAGGCTGGCCCGCTCGTGCCCAGGTGCCAAGGGCAGAACCAGCCACACCGAGAGAAACGAGACCCCGTTCCTGCCCTCAAGGGACACCGAGTCAGCAGACAATTTTGATATCGTGAGTTCCGTGTTGTCACGAAGGCACATGGAGGCCCAGGGAGGGGCCGGTCTGAGGTTTGCGTCTTCACTGTGAAGACTTCTAGAACGGCAGGTGTCAGTACAGCCGGACGAGGGAGCGAGTCCTTACTCTGCGGGGTTCGTGTCACGGGGGCACCCCTGCCTGGGCTGCCCCTGGCGCGCCTCAGCCCTGCCTGTGACTAAGAGGGCAGCCAAGGCCAGTGCTCTGTCCCTAAGAGGCTTCCAAATGTCACAGATAGGATGTGGTGGGGAGCCAGAATCGAGGCGCTATTTATAGATCGTGTCCTCAGCCTTGCTAGTTCGTGTTGTTCCAAATAGATATTTAATTTTTTTTTAAAAAAGGATTCCAGCCTACACATCCTCCTCCTTATCAGCCTCTCGGGAATCAGGAAGTGGGGACAGCTTCGCGTACAGAAGGCGACTTGTGGTCCCCGCCCCAGGCCCGGCTGCACAGCCGTGGGGACACTCCACTTCCGGACCTGCCCTGCCCCACCTCTGTGTCTCATTAGACAAAACACATGGACGCGTGACATTTCCGCCCAGTCGTACCTGGAGTTTGGCCGTGCGTTTAATCGTCTTGCTACCCCTCTTTTTTACGTGTCTGTTTTCCAAGACAAACATTTTATCGAGTGATTGTTGAATGCTTCTCAGTTTCTCTGGGATTTTACGGTAATTATTGTTAGATTTTCAAAATTGCCTCTCGCGTAATTTAGGTTGACAAGCAGGCTGACAGGAAAACCATCATAATTCTATTTATTCTATGGAAGATGCGTCTGGAAACTATAATTATGTAAACAGAACAGGTACTTCTTACAGTTATAAACACCAATATATACTTCTTACAACCATAAACAATAATGTATACTTCTTACGACCATAAATACTAACATATACTTCTTACAACTGTAAATACTAACATAAATAATAACACTTTTAAAGAACAATAAATACATAGTGTGGGTTCTTTTCTAACGAAGACGGTTCAGCTCACACAGCCAGCGTGATGGCCGGAAGGTGGGGAAAGCCTTCTGCTCACAAAAGACGGATAGCATAAAATCTGTACGGAGGGGAGGTTAGGACGGAAAAGGAAGCCTTTACAAACACAGGAATGTACAATTCAGCCTGGTCAGGGGCTCAGCTGGAACGAACTGAATGGACTGTAACTCGCCTCTTGGATGTAAACCACACACATTTTGGCAAGCCGCTTCTGCACAAGGCTGGCCTGGTTTTGGTTGCTGGTTGACACCAGATTCCACACCAACGCTTCTGCCGTCTGGTTGTAAAGACTGAGGGGTGGGGCACTGGGGGGCTCACTCAGTGGAGCGTCTGACTCTTCATTTCTACTCAGAGCATGACCCCAGGGTCCTGGGATCGAGCCCCGTGTCGGGTTCTGTGCTGAGCAAGGAGCCTGCTGGAGTTTCTCTCTCTCTCCCTCTACCCCTCTCCCCCGCCCTTGGCACTTTCTCTCTCTCTCGCAAATAAAATTAAAAAAAAGAACTGTGGGCCAAACCGCGTTCTCCCTCAGATCCGTCGATTTCTGCCGGCAGACCCCGTGGCCGCCGGACCCCTGTGATGAGCCCAGCGCTGCCGGAGGACACGGGTGCAGGCCACCCTGTGCCCCCTGCTCTGACACTTTCCTTCACCCAGTGTGGTTTACTCAGCCTGGATCCTTCCCTTCCCTTCGCTTCAGTGCAGTTTATGCCTCCTAGATCCCTCTCCCTCACAGAGGGGAATCTTATAAGCTAATCCAGACTCATACGAACAATATAACTGTCTTCATAAATCCGTCTTTCCAAGTAAATTCCGCATTAAACACATCCGAGGTCTCTGGACACAATTAAATCATGTCTTGTGTATTAAACCTATTTTATGAAAAATTGGTACACACTATTATAAAGTGTACTAAAAATAAGCATAGTGGCAGCAACGGCAACAGTAAGCACTGTGCCAGCCGGCCTGGAGTGTGTGCAGGTCAGCCCGGGGGGTGCGGGAGCGCCCAGATGACCGCAACCTGCAGACCAGCTTGGGGAGCAGCGCCGGAACGTTCTCCGTTGGCCGGCCTGTGTGCCCTGCACGCTTGCGCTTGAGCAGGGCTTTCCCTGGAGGTCAGCGGACGGCGACGGTGCAGCCGGCCAGCTCGACTCCCAGGCCGCGCTTCCTGCCACGCCTGCGGATGACGAACGCCTGAAAGAAAGGGTCAACGCAGCCGCGGCACTTCGGGGCCATCCAGCGAGTGGATGTCCCAGAGCGAGGGCCGCTTCTGGCCTGACTCAACAATGACGGTTGTTTTAACACTGCTGGTGGAGGAGTTAGAGTGTGTCAGCCTTGACCCTGGGGATACGACGAAGGCCATGGCCTGGCTTCTCCCAAGCAGCGCCCAGTTTACTGGGGAAGGAAACAGCGTGGCCTGTGCCTGGACAGCCGTGAGCCCAGGCCTGTGGGGCCAACCGAACAGCGGAAACGAGAGACGCGCGTTCCGCCGGGCTCCGCAGGAAGCGGGGAACTGCATCAGACGGGGTGTTCCTACAACAGACAGAGTACCCTTCAGGCTGGAGCCCAGGTTTGCAGAATCTAGAACAATCCCCGCGAAGGGGCTGGGTGGGTCCGCCACGCCAGAGCTGGAGGGCACAAGACCTTCACCTGGGGGAGACTGGGAGCCTTTCGTGAACCTGTCTTGTTTATTATTTTTTTTAATGTGTATTTATTTTTGAGAGAGACAGAGACAGAGAGCGAGCAGAAGAGAGGCAGAGAGAGAGGGAGACACCGAATCCGAAGCAGGCTCCAGGCTCTGAGCTGTCAGCACAGAGCCCGATGCGGGGCTTGGACCCCCAAACCGTGAGGTCATGACCTGAGCCGAGGTTGGACACTTAACCGACTGAGCCACCAGGTGCCCCGCGATATTCTCTTTTGTTACCTCGATGCAGGCAGCGCTACGCCCTGCGGGTGTCTGGAGGGATCACTCGCGTGGACCTGGGGCACGTGGTTCTTGTGGGTGGAGGGACCTCTGCTCTCACCCACATAGAGGCTGAGGACGGCGGCCGAGTCAGCTCCGGGGGCACGTGTCAGATCGGCCGGGCGTTCACGGAGCTACGGAGCACAGAGCATGCTTCCGAAGAAAGAACACATACTCCGATTCACACACCGCGGGTTTTCCGGACTCAGGCGAGAGCGGCCGCCACGACCTCTGTGCTCACCGGACGTTGGCGGGCTGATCATGAGGTTGAAACTGAAGCCTGAGACGCCTCCCGGTAATGTGCTTTCTTCCCTTCCTCCCCAGACCCTTCCTTCTTCTTCCTTCCCCTCGCCGTCCTGCTGATTTCTTGCCAGTCTGCCCCGTAGGATCCCCCTCCTCTTCTAACGGTCCAAATTCAGAGCGCTATAGGGCTCGAGGCTTGGCGCTCTGGCCTCCGCGTCTATCCACGTGGTGGTTTTCTCCCCCATCCTCAGGGGCCCCACGCCCTTTGTTGGGAGGATGGCCGTTCTCTTCCTGCCACGGAACACGGGCACCGCCCTGCGGGTAGGACTCGGTGAGAGGTGGGCGCCGCGGAGCGGCTCCGGAGACCGCAGGCAGCTCGTGCCTCGGCAGCCCTGACCGGCGGCAGGCAGGTCCTAACCTCGGCCCCAATGACCTTCCCGCGGGGAGGTGTCCTTATTTCTCGCGTCCTGCTTTTACAGATGGGGAAGCAGGCACAGAGCGGCTCGTGGGGGCCTCACAGCTAGTAAGCCTGGTGGGACCCACACGTACCGTCTGGCTGTGGAACGTGTGCCCTCACACTGTGCACATGACCACTTTCATCTGGAACGTGCTGCGTAAGCAGGTGACGCTATCGACAACGTAATGGCCTTCGAAGAAGAATGTAGAAAAAGAAAAAGAATTAGTAAAAAAAAATAATAATTAGTACGCATAAAATTATATGGTGTTTTGTTTGTTTTTGATACCATCTGGCTCTTGGCTAGAGATGGACTTGACTTCTCATGCATAACCCTTCTGATTAGCCGTGAGACTCTGGGCAGCCCCCTCAGCACCTCTGCTCGCACCTTCCTGGGCTGTAAGTACAGTAGACGAACTCTGGGGCCTCCAGCACCCCGAGTCCATCATTCCATGCACAGACAAGACCTGCCTGATGACATCGAGAATTAAGGAACATTGAGAAACAGGTGTTTGTTTGTTTGTTTGTTTGTTTGTTTGTTTAACTCGAGTCATTGTTCTGAGCTTTGATAAACGGCACAGTAACGGTAGGTGGCGTGATCAGCAATTAAAACTAACAAGATTAGAAGCACCGGAGAAAGCCGTCCTTCTAGAATGAGGCGGCTGCCTCTATTTTGCAGTTTGGAAGCAGCGAAGGGTATCCCTCACAGAAAACACTCTTCCCAGACTGGAGCCACAGTGTGTAACGTCCATTCTCCTTGGCGGGAGGGTCTGTTAATAACCCACCGTGTCCATGAATCAGCGACCACAGCCCTCCCAGGGTGGGGAGTGCACGCAAGAGAACTGCGTGTCTGACAGAGGAGGCCGGAAGTGGGGAGTCCCCTTTCATTCCTTCGCAGGCTGCACGCCCCGGAGCTGGGCGTGGTCACAAGGCAGGCTTTGTAAATAAGGTCCGAACAGAAGTAACTCGTGTCAGCTCTAGGCAAAAGCATGCGAGATCGAGTGCATCATTCTCCATTAGGTTTCTTCCAGCGTCTGGCTTGAATGTTCCAGAAGGTGCAGCTACCTGGGAGCCGGGCACCTCCCAGCCCGACGGCTGCATCCACGCACACAGGACCGCGGCCTAAAGAGCATCGGGACCACGGCAGGCTCGTCGTGAGGGAGAGACCAGGGTTGCGGCCTCAAGTGCATGAATTTTCAGGGGATTTGTAGGCACGGCGTAGATCCTCTGCCCAAAACCACAGATGAGGTCCACGGCCACGCAAGCCCACGTTCCAGTGAGGCGGACAATAAAGAATCAGCCAAGTGTTGTGTCACTTCACGCGGGAGAATGCCCTGAAGGAAAGCTTCAAGGGGAGCCGAGCGGGCGACCTCGGGGAGCGTCTACTGAAGAGGTCGGATGTCTGAGAGAAGACGAGAAAGATGGGTCATGAGAAGGTTCAATAATTCCAACATTCCAGGAACGGAGCCGGGCAGGTGCAAATCCCCAGCGGCCAAACAGGCATGGTTTCCTCAAAGGGCAGATGGGAGCCAGCACAGAACAAACGGAGGCTGGGGACACGTCTGGGACCAGATGGGGCCCAAGAGGCAGGCAGGTCACACGGGACCCAGCTCCATGACGGTGGAGATTTCCAGTGACTTGTGCTCTGTGTGCAGGGGAGCAGGGTGACCTGATTATACCCTGAGGACATCAGTCCAACCGCCAGGTGGAGGACGCTCAGTGGGGAGCAAGAATGCACGAGAAGGTGTGGGAGACCCTTCTGGATGTGGCGATGCCGTGAACTAGGGGAGCAGGTGAAGATTGTGAGAAACGCCCACCTTCCGACTCTATTTTGAACTTGACTCCAAAGACGTGCTCACCACTTGACTCTAGGGTGTGTGGGAAAACAAAACCCAACTTGTAGTTTCCGGACCTAAGCAACTTGGTGGATGGAGTGGTGATTTTTGAAGAGACGAGAGGGTCTAGACTGGAACGGGTTTGGGGGTCTAGAGTTGGGGGAGAAGTCTAGTGTTCTTCCTTGAATACCCACTGACTCCCAGACGTTCCTGCTGGATACAGATTGAACGGGTATCTGGGTAGAGGACTCTGGGGCTGGAATTAAGAGAGTGAGCTTGGAGACAGGCAGAAAAGATAAAAAAGGAAAGGGAAGGAAGGAGGACAGGGAGAGGGAGGAGGGGTGAATCCGTTAGGTTAGGGAGATGGAGGAAGGGACAGACATCACAGAACCCGCGGCATTTAAAACCACGGGGATGGGGGAGAAAACCACCACGTGCATAGACACGGAGGTCAGAGCTCCAAGCCTCGAGTCCTATAGCGCTCTGAATTTGGACCGTTAGAAGAGGAGGGGGGTCCTACGGGGCAGACTGGCAAGAAATCAACAGGACGGCGAGGGGAAGAAAGAAGAAGGAAGGGTCTGGGGAGGAAGGAAAGAAAGCTCTCCAAGCAAAGGCGGCATCAGCTGCATCGGAGACGGTTGATGCGTGGAGTCAGGTAAAGTGTGAGGGTGGCCCTTTATTTATTTATTTTAATGTTTATTTATTTATCTGGAAGAGAGAGGGGGGGGAGCAGGGGAGGAGCAGAGAGAGAGGGAGATGGAACTTCAACCAGGCTCGGCACGTCAGCGTGGAGCCCCATACAGGGCTCGAACCCACGAACCGTGAGACCACAACCTGAGCCCAAATCAAGAGTCAGACGCTCAACCAACGGAGCCACCCAGGCTCCCCAAGGATCACTCTTTAAAGCCAGTAGCATGGAGGTCTTTGTGCCCTTGGCAAGACAAAGTGTTGGGGATGAAAGCCTTCTCCAAGCGGTTCAGGAGAGGTCGAATTTTGTTGCCTGAAAACATTTCACTTGGCTTGAATTCACCTTGGAAAACTATGTAACAGTTTCTCTAAAAGTTATAGACATCACTATCACGCAAGCCAGCCATTCCCCTCCCAGATATTTACCCGACAGAAATGAAAACATATGCCCCCACAAATACCTGCACACAAACGTTCCGGCAACTTTGTCTGTATAGGACCTGAGTTGGAAACAACCGAGATCCCTCCCAGCAGGACAAACAAACACTGACGTACCCGGACCCTGGAACACCACCCCCTCCCATGAAAGGGTATGTGTTAACAACACGGGTGAACCTAGAAATCACTTTGCTGAGCAAGAGAAACGGACACGGAGGGTTAAATAGCGTACATTTATATAAAATCTCATAAAGTGTAGGCTAATCTTCAGTGACAGACATAAGATCAGTGGTCATCTGGGGTAAATGGAGGGGGGCAGGTCGCAAAGTCCTGAGGACACTGGGGTTTTAGATGTGCCAGGCGATGCGTGTGTATTGGGGTCCCTCGCGGTTTTAATCTGCACTTCTCCAGGGACTGGTGTGGTTGAGAATCTTCTCGCGTGCTCATCAGTCATCTGTGAGTCTCTTTTGTAAAGTGTTTCTGCAAATCTGGTATTTTCTCTTTTGTTTAATGTTTATTTATTTTTGAGAGAGAGAGAGGAGAGACAGTATCTGAGCAACGGAGCGGCAGTGAGAGAGAGGGAGACACAGAATCCGAAGCGGGCTCCAGGCTCTGAGCTGTCAGCACAGAGCCCGACGTGGGGCTGGAACTCATGAGCTGTGAGATCATGACCTGAGCCGAAGTCAGAGACTTAACCGACTGAGCCCCGCAGGCGCCCCCAGATTCTGTTCTTTCTGAACAAGAACCGCACACATGCGATATTTACATAAAAAAATGTTTATTTGTTTATCGGGGCGATGGTAGGGGCAGAGAGAGAGAATCCCAAGCAGGCTCCGCACCATCAGCACAGAGTCCAACCTGGGGCTTGAACTCATGAGCTGTGAGATCATAACCTGAGCTGGTGTCGGACACCCGACCGACTGAGCTGCCCAGACGCCCTGAATCTGGTATTTTCTGTTGGGTTGATTATCTTCTTAATACTGAGATGGGAACATTCATTTGTTATATATTTATACAATATGCATATACGTAAACATATGTTTCTTTAAACAAAAGGTTTGAAGAGCCGAGCCCAAAACGTGAGCTCATCTGCGGTTCTTGCCAAGTAATTCAATGCTGGAGCACTCGGGGCGTTCCCGGGACCGGCGATTGATTGATGAGTGCTTCCCTCACCCCCCCCCCCGATATATATATTATTTATGTTTTAATTGAAAGCTTTCTTTGTATTTCCAGCATATCATGCTTGGTCACAGAGAACTATGTTTCCCATACTCCTTCATTCTGTTTGCTATTATTTTAAGTAGGGTTTTTAGGCTGACATTTATGAATCAACCTAAATTTATGGATTTAGATTAGTCTGAGGGTGTGTGTGTGTGTGTGTGTGTGTGTGTGTGTGTGCACGTGCACGTACCAGAGTGATATCTTCATCACACTTTGGTATTGTAGTATTGTTGACTTCACAAAAAGGAACTCTTTTTTTTTTTAATTTTTTAAACTTTTTTTTTTTGAGAGAGAGAGAAACAGAGCATGAGTGGGGGAGAGTGAGAGGGACAGCAAGAGGGAGACACAGAATCCGAAGCAGGCTCCAGGCTCCAACCTGTCAGCACAGAGCCCAACACGGGGCTCGAACCCATGAACCATGAGATCACGACCTGAGCCGAAGTCGGATGCCTAACTGTCTGAGCCACCCGGGCACCATAAAAAGGAACTCTTCTTAAAACCTGGTAATGGTGTAAATAGCACCAGTACTATCCTTGAAGTTCGGAAGGCATTCACCAGTGAGGCTGTTTGAACCGGGTACAGTTTTCCACGAGTAGCATGTTTCGTGGAGACAGTAGCGGCGTGTGTGCTGCTAGGAGGTTTACGCGATGAAATAATGCCGGTAAAGCTTGTGGCGCTTCAGAGGCTCAAGCTGAAAGTCAGTTTCAATGTGTCACAATTGCAGATCTCCCCATCCTCGGAGCTCCATTTTGCCCCGCAAATAATTCGGGAAGAAAGAAGGTTTAGAAGGAAGCCATGTCTCTAGCCGTTACGCTGTTCTAAAAGTTTCTGTGTTCCTTAAAATTCCTCAAGCCTGGGAAAAGCTTTACTCGGAAAGCCCAGCATGGCCCGTCCCCCTCTGTGACGTTTCCCCGTCTCCACATAGAGGTACTGTCTGTCGTTAGCCTCAGAAAGAACATGAAATTAAACTGTATCTGACTGGCTTTGGTGGGCTTCCATAATACAGCTGGATTTTTCTGAATTTCGTGACCCTCTAAGGCTTCTTTCTCACCACCCTTTCTTGACTTCTCTCGAGTTATCGGTGCTTAACACATGGGCTCCCTTGTGTTGTTTTAAGTCATTGTGTATTTCTCGTTACTAAGGCCAAAGGCCTTTGCTTGGCACTGGAACCCGCGAGCAGCTGCCCACCTGCGGGTGTCACGGGCAATGCTGCGTGCCCTTTCTATCAACTTTATTGATATCATTTGCTGAAAATAGACTCAGACCTAGTGAAGAGAGAAACCGAATTAGCAACTGACGTAATTAGCACACACATACACACACACTCCCCTCATTCCTTCTAGAAAAAAATGTTGGGTCATTAACCTGTGATCCAGAGTAAGGTTTGGTGACCTCAGAGAGCAAATAATTCCAGCACGCCACAGGGCGAGTGCCGGTCCGTGACTCTCGTATTTATAGCACCGGGGACAAGAGCGCGTCATCCCATGACTGAAAACGCTTTCTCGTTGGCCTTATTCATCACCGTGTTATTAAAAATCTTTGTTAAAATATTATTAGCTTGTTTAAGCTTTGTCAGGTCTTATATAAACTCCAGAATTAGCATCTCATCTAACCGTAGTGGAATTTCCCCCCCTTTATAATGAACAATCATGTTCCAGGTGCCCTGTGAATCCATGGTAAACTAATTAATCTTTGTCTAATGATGTTAATTAGGACGGTGTTTAGACCTATGTCTTGCAAACATTCTGGGGGCCACGACTCCCGCGTAGGTCCTCAGGTTGACATGAGAAGCCAGCGGCTTTCCTTCCTCTGAGAGTACAATTTCTGACAAAAACATACATGTCGTAACTTTAAAGGTAGTTATTCTGGGGGCAGGTAGAAAATACTGTGGTTTTAGCGTGCTTCCTGTGAAAAGTCGCAGAATTTCCTACCGAGACATCATCCTTACTAATATTCCAGGTTGATAGCAATTTCAGGGCATGGCAGGCTTATGGCCAAACTAAGCCACTTTCATCAACATCACATGTAACTCCAGAATCACAGAAAGGGACACTCTGGACTGTGTGTCTGAGCTGTTGGCACAAAGTCGTGGTTTACTTGGGGAAACAATTTTCCCGAAGGAAAAATTGTAAGGAAATTTCAAAACCAGGAAGCCTTTACTTTTTTTACTTTTATTTTTTTTAACATTTTTATTTATTTTCAAGAGACAGACAGAGAGAGAGAGAGAGAGAGAGTGAGCGGGGGAGGGGCAGAGAAAGAGGGAGACACAGAATCCGAAGCAGGCTCAGGCTCCGAGCTGTCAGCACAGAGTCCAACTCGGTGCTCGAACTCATGAACCATGAGATCATGACTTGGGCTGAGGTCTGTCGCTCAACGGACTGAGCCCCCCAGGTGCCCCAGGGAGACTTTCCAATGACCCCGTCAAATAATTCTGTATGGGCAGGACATCCCTCCAAAGAGACCGTGCTGAAGGTTAGTTCAATGCCCCCTTTCCTGTGTTACTTACATCTGGAATCAAAAGCTGGAGAACCGAAGAGATAAGCCATAAAAAGCAGAAACATGCGAGCAGACTTGGCGAGCCGATCTGCATACTTTTAAGGTTGTAGATGAAGTAACAGCAGAGCACGACTGAAGTTAATGCGAAATAAATGAATTGTTTGGTGGAGGCATTTGGCAGGAGAAGGGGAGACACAAAAGCACGGCATGGGAATTATTACTGAAATACGGACAGGCCGTGGACCGTCGCCAGCTTCCCAGTGACTTTACAAGCTGTGACGTTTATGAAAGGCATAGTATGCCCTGAGCTTCTAAATTTATAACAAAAATATCAGTAAAACTGTCCGGATGGAATTCGTGTTCCGGCTGTGGTTCTTAACCATAAAACATTAGCATATATGCACATAAAACCAAATGTGCTCGGCTCATTTTGATGTCGCGTTTTCTTTTTAAATTAAAAGTTTTACTTACGTTGATCTGCAGGTAGGCAACGCTCTGCTCCTTCGTTTCGTGCCTGGTTCTAATTATCTGTCAGGGTTTGGAATCTAATTATTTTGCCGGCACGCTTTCTCCCTCTCGCTTGCCCTCCCTTCCTCCCTCCATCCGTCTCTCCATCCCTCCTTTCTCCCTTCCCTCTTTCCTTCCTTTCTCCCTTCTCTCCTTCCACAAGCTCGGTCCCTCAGCCCACCCATATTCCTGGGCCCCAATCACGATTTAGTGAATCTCTGTCTTCCAGGCACTCATTACACAGAGTTGTTCATGATGAATTCACTTAACTGTCGCATGAACTGATGCGCTTTGATAACTCTTTGATATTCAGCAATGCTAAGTGCAAATCTGGTGACAATCGCTGACAATAGATGGGGTTTCCAGAAGACCTCCTAAAATGTGTGTCTTTAAGCCTTCCAAGGCACAGCTAAAGCTGGCAAAGCATAATGACGTCATTACGCATATGTTAGAAAAAAACTGCATCCACAGAGTGCTAATCGGAGACCCTGAAATGAGCGTGTGATCCAGGTTCTCTTCCCCAAATGGAGAAAACTTCCAAACAGACGGGGTGAGGGTGTGTTTTTCCCTCCTCCCTGCTCAGCGAAGAGACCACGTGGCTGCCAATCCTCTCCATGGCGGGCGTGGTCCTGCAGCGACGGCTCCCATGACCGCTCTCCCCTGGACCCAGCACAAGGCCACGGTTGTCCTTTTCATATTCTTCCCATGTTTGGGTGAAATGAAGGAAAATGAAGACACACCCTAATATGAGAAGGAATGTGAGTTCTGAGAGACTCTGGACAAGGTAGTTCCGAGGAGGAATGTATTCACAGAGTGGGAAGAGACACAAGGCAGCCAAGCCCAGCGGGACCAGTGTGCAACCTACGGGTTTGGGGTTCCCCACGGCCCACTGAGGCACGGAGAAGATCCTCTCTATAGACCACCCTGGCGGAAACTCAGCCCGTGCTAACAGAGACACCAGGCCCGGCCCCCAGAGGCCAGGCGGGAGGCCGTCTCTCACCGCACAGGGCATCGGGACCCTGAGGGGCTCGCATTCGGTCTACACCGCCATTTGGCACATACCGGGTCTGAACACGTTTCACTCCGCGTTGAGTGTGTGCACACGTGCACCCACACGGAAAACGTGGGATAATCCAAGAGGATATGGCGGTGACCCCCTCCAGTGCCCAAGGCAGGAAAAGCCTCTGAATATTGACTTAACAGAACACCTAGAAAAGCAGTTGCTGCAGGGATTAATGACTCACACGGGACGTGAGAAAGGTCCCCAGGAAGCCAAAGGAAAGATCAGTAAGGCTTATGAGGAAAGGGAACCAGACGAGAAAGTTAAAATAATTGTTAAAAATACAGTCAAACGAGCAAACTGGCCCCGGGAAGAACGGATAGAGCTGGTACCATAGAAAATCTGTCAGGAATGCGGGAGAAGCTTGGAAACCTCCAGAACGCAGGCAAAAAAGGCAATATCATGAAGAAAAAACAAGAATAGTCATTTATGCAGAGCGGGAAGTGGAAACACAACAGAAGAAAATGACTTGGAAACACAGATTAAAATACACAGTTAAAGAAAAACCCAAGGAAGGAAATGTCCGGAAATGTCCAAGTCTTACCACAATCGTAGAGGAAGTTGCCGCCAGTGTGCAGGCCACGAACACGATATCGCACGAGGAACAAATATCAAACTGCCCTTAAATTTCTCTTTCTTTCTCCCAAGTGACGCGTTGGGAGACAATAGGGTACGTAACATATCGTATATTATCGAGGGTCGGAGAAACCAGTCATGCCAAAGATTAAGCAAATACACAGCAAAAAAGCAGAGTATGGGTGTAACAACACGATTGGAGGACGTACAAGGGAAATATCAAACGGGGCTGAAGTTATTTAGTACTGATGAGAGGGATAATCCAGACTGAAGAGGAAAGGGCTACGAACTTAATGCATCAAAAAGATCCTACCACAAACGCTAAATCCGTTAGAAGTTCAAGAAGAATGCAGTGGAACGGTGTGCGTGACTGTTGGACCGCACAACGGAAGCCGTATGTCCTGTGCGTTTGCAAACCTGACACCATTAACAAAAGATTACATTTAAACATCAGCCTGGAGGGTGATTCGCAGCAGAGAGTTTGAGGAGCATTGGGCCGCGGTGACTGGAGGCACAACCGGACACGACCCGCAGGTGCCAGTTCCCTTCTGTGCACGTGGCCCGAGTGGCC
This sequence comes from Paguma larvata, assembly GCA_030068075.1. NCBI lineage: Eukaryota > Metazoa > Chordata > Mammalia > Carnivora > Viverridae > Paguma > Paguma larvata. Next base: position 2,959,380 of record CM057839.1, on the reverse strand, counting down.
CGCATGGTTCGAGGGAACATGTCCCACGGTCACAATGGGAGAAAGTGCGAGGGGTTCCTCACAGCAAGAGGGCAACAGGGAACGCAGGAAATGACCGAAACAGGCCTCCATAGGGGAACGAATAACGACCGTGCAGAATCTGATGGGCTTCCATAAAGAAATATAAAAATATAAAAATGAATGAAATAATATATCGCTAACTGAGGCTGGTGAGCCCTGGGGGCTGGGAGGTAGGAAGGGGTCTGTGTGTTGCCATCAGAAGAGAGTATAGCTTTCCCTGTCATATTGCCTTCTTTTCCCTCCCCTTATGAAGAATGTTTATGTCTATCACACATACGGTTATTGAAGATACTGGAAAAATGCTGAGCAATAGTAACCATGATTCATTCTGAGTGTTGGGAAGGTAGACAATGGCTTTATTATACTTTGTGCTTCCTTTTCATAATTTTCTCACTGTATTAAAACTCAGAACTTGGAAATAAAAATTCTAAGAAATAGCTCTTAGGCCAAAAGGAAATAAGAACTAGAGTCACAGATTATTTGCAAAACCAAACATCGAGACCACCCAGGAGGAAAATTATGGAGGTGCAGCTAAAGCTATCCTCAGAGGCAAACACCTCATCCTTAAGGATTCTCATTATTAAGAATTAAAGACATAGAAATAAACTTAGCATTTCATTCAAGAAGACAGAGAGATGGACTCAGAGAGAGAAATGCATGTATTTTTATGTAAACATGAAGACTGAACGCTCCAGACTTCACGTGGGCTGTGAGAGGGGATGGGCGGGGAGTGTCAGCCAAGACATCACAACACGTGTGGACCCCTCCCTGGGGACACCTTGTTCCCCGGGTTCCGATGTGGACGTGGTGAGACGGAGGCATGTGCTAAGAAGCTGATTCTCAGCGGAACTCCTAGGGGCCTCCAGGCCTTATTCCCCCGACGGGGTATAGGGGGGTGTCAGGGGGAGGGCATTCGGGAGCCATCACAGCAGCCATATTTTCTGGAAGGAGGCAGACATCTTGGTAGGAAGGTCTAGGAGCCACCAGGGAACCCCTGTAGTGGTTACGAAGAACGATCTTTGCCCCTCGTGAACGGAGAGAGTGAGAATCGGAAGGTGAAACCGTGTCGTGGGAAACATTGATAATGCCCTAAACCTACTTCGTTGGTGGAGAAAATTGTGCCTAGGATTTTCTGCAGCGCGGAGATGGTGTGGGGAGAGAGACAGGGTTCTTCGAGGCCCGGGGAGAATTTGAATTACCACCGTGAAGCGAGCCCCATAATCGCATGACAGAAAAGGCTTGTCTGCAGTTTCTATTCTAATGGATAGTAGGCCCTGTGCCTTCTCTCCCGGGGAGGAAAACATTCTGTTCTGATTTTTACATGAGCGCTCGTGCAATTTTCTTTGAAACAAAACGCTGTTTAGAGTGGTTTTCTTTGAGCACGGACACGGAGTTGTTACATGCATTTGAGGACTTTGGTTTTGCTTTGCTCTCTCTTATTTTCGAAAACTTTCTTGTAAACCTCGCCAGGGCCTGGCATGACTTCTTCAGAGTCCTATGGAACAGCAACTTTGAATTAGTAGTCTTGCATGCCATAGGCTGAATTCATAAATGAATTTTTTCCTGTGGAAACATTGAATCGTTAAAGAATGAAAACCGCAACAAAGGAGTTATGTAACAGAAGAAAGAGAGGAAGGGAAGGAGGGAAGGAGGGAGGGAAGGAGGGAGGGAGGAGGAAGGAAGGGAGGGAGGGAGGGAGGGAGGGAAGGAGAAAGGAAAGAGGGAAGAAGGGAGGGAGAGAAGGAGGGAGGGACAGAGGGAGGGCAGCGCCCCAGCAGGAGGCTCCCACGACAGCCCTGGCAGGACTGTCTCCCAGCCACCTGGCCCTGACCCCTTCTAATGGAGGGCGGCCCGTGGAGGATTGTGGCAAGTTCCCAACCTGACGACCGCGGTGTCTCCCGTCCCATGTCATTCCACAACCAACTGCACCAGTCCCGCGTCAACAGTAGAACGCGATGACTCCCCCTGAAGCCCGCAGCTGCGACTCTTCCATTGGCAGAGCGCGGGGGGGAAGTGACACCGCGGACCTCCCAAGGCCGGATGGCGGCAGGCGGCGGGTCTTCCCCCGTGTTCCCTGGAGCAGGCACACCTGGAGCCCAGGGCAGCAGGTAAGAGGCGGGCCTGCCGGGGAAGCCCAGCACCTGGGGGGCGGGGGGCACTGGCCGGTGCTCCTGTGCGCAGCCCTGGACTGGAACCCTCCCGGCCCTGGGGGCAGGCGGGAGCGGCCGAGGCTGTAGACCGGCCGTGGGAAGAGGGTCCCGGTCGAGGCAAACGTCTCCACCTGGTTCACAACTTAGAGATCATGCAGGAACAAGTCTCCACCATGACCTGCAAATAACACAAAGACACAAAAGGCAAAAAGGCATGTCTTCTAAAGGACATTTTAAACTCCGAACCGCCGGTCCGATCATGACAAAAAGCATCACGCAGTCACAGATCGGGGGGATTCTAGGGGACGCCTGGCTGATACTTTCCCTGACTGTCAAGGTCATGAGAAACAAGGAAGATCAAGAAACTGTCACTGAGCGGACATGACAATGAACGCAGAGGGACAGCCTGGATGAGGTCCCGGAACAGGAGTGGAGTGCTGATGGGACGCCGGAAGCAACTAGATACAGCAGAGCTGCTGCTGAGGCACCGTGGCCAGTCTCGGCAGCGCCAGCGGGCCGGGGCCCTGACCGGGCTCAAGGGGAGCAACCGGGTGGCAGATGTGAGGTGACGCTCCATACTGTCTTGGCAGCTTTTCTGAAAATCTAAAATTCTTCCAAAACACAAAGATCGCTTTCAAAGAAGAGTTAAAGGGAGAGGGGGGTGGACCCAACCACAGATCGCAATTACCCGGGGAATATGATCGACTCACTGACCGGTGTTCAGCAAACACTGACTGAACACATCTGGTGGGCCAGGTCGTAGCAGGCGCAGTGTCTTCATGACAAAAACGTGGTCCAGGGCCTTCCTCTGCGCACGCACACAGGTTCCTGCACCCGGGTGACCGGTTGTGACCAGCAGAAGAGATGTGAGGTCTAAGCACACAGGGGATGCCGCAGGGATCGTAGTTAGCCACAAGTCTGATATCCACCGGCCTCACTGAACAGAGGTTAGCATCTGGGGGTTCAGGGGTCCCGGCAGAGACGGCAGGCACACGCCCTGCGGCCCCAAGCCTCCCTCACTACCCTGAGAAGCTGAAGTCCTGGAGATGAGGACTTCCGACAGGTGACGTTGTGTGGTCCCTGGGGGGCCGGCCGGGCTCACTTGGAGCGGCCTTCTGGTCACCACCCGGCCCGGCCAGAGGTGGGGGGTCTCCTCCAGACTCTGGCAGATAGAGGCTCTGTATCCTGGAGGCCCTCTTGGTTGTCACGATTGAGGCGGGTGTCCCCGACGGCGGGTGAGGAGAGAGCGAGATATTGCCCACAGCCCCGCAGCGCACAGCGAGACCGGCCAGCCCCGAGGGTCACTGGTGCCGAGGCTCGGGGCGGCGTGGGTGCCCTGAAGCCGTGTCCCTGTTGGGCTAGCTGTCGTCCCGCGCTGGGTCGGCAGATCCACGGAGCACCCCGACCCTAGCGGGCCCCTCACTCGAGGGAGGGCGCAGAAGGAGGAATGGGCTCTGCGGTGTCAGAGAAGCCGGCTTCAGGTCCTGGCTGAAAGCCCTCACACCTGGGTCTCCAGGTGTCAGCAAGTCGCCCACTTCCTTCCCTCTTGTGTGACCCGGAGATAAACCATCTGCTCCCAGGCGGTGTGAGAAACAATGCCTCTTTCTCTCACTGCAACCCCTTTGGGATTTTAACCTGATATCCGTGATGTGTGAGAATAGAACTATATTTTAAGACAAAGGGGTTACTTATAATCCCATATATCTTATGTAACGCATTAAAATTTTTTTAATGTTTATTTTCTGAGAGACACAGAGTGTGAGCAGGGGAGGGGCAGAGAGAGAGGGAGACACAGAATGTGAAGCAGGCTCCAGGCTCTGAGCTGTCAGCACAGAGCCCGATGCGGGGCTCGAACTCACGGACCGAGAGATCATGACCTGAGCCGAAGTCGGCCGCTTCACCGACTGAGCCACCCAGGCGCCCCTCTTATGCCATGCGTTTAAAAGCATGATCTACAAGGGCATCTATACTGGCCACCCCAGGGTCAAGGGCATCCATGGCACGAACTTAAGGACTCTGAGGTGTTGGCAGAAACCCCGGCCAAGGAAATGGGAAGTCCTCACAGACCCCCTCCTGCTGGCTGCTAACCCAAACCAAGGGTGTTCGGTTCCTCCGTTTTCAGGTCACCTGACCCTGCGTGGTACCGTATCTCAGCTTCTGATGCCGGGTGGGGTCCCCCTTGTTGAAACAACCACATACTCTTCTTCTGTCCTACCAGAACTATCCAGAATGTCAGCATGCGCCGTTGCTCTGGCCCAGGCACCCCCACCAGGGAGCAGCCTCCAGCCCCATCTCCCCACCAGGGAGCGGCGGACGCACCCCACACGGGGCAAGCACGTGCCGGCTGCTCGGGAAGGCTCGGGTCCCCATACGGCGCCCACGTATTCCAGGGCCCTGGGCCAGGGTCGACCCAGAGTCCCAACCAACTGCAGCTTACCCTTCGGGACCACGTTTGGTGGACGTATTCCGGATCAGGAACTTCCCGTAACCATCCCTGCTTGCCCAGACTCAACCGGCTAAAACTGGGTTCTCTTATGTAGGACGGAGTCCCGCCTAAAATAGCTCACCTGCGAGAGACTGACTCCTATGTACTCAAGTACATATTTGAGAGCGGAGTACAGCCAGTTGTGGGCAGAGGAGAAAGTGGAAGCCAGGTTGGAGACAGCACCAAGGGGCTTCTCCTGAGCTAGGAGGGACCCCGTTCCCCTCCTCGGCTGTCGCCGTCTCCAGGTCCCCCTCGAGGGCCGCACCTCCTTGGCGCCCGACTCGCTGGAAGGGCCAGACCGGCTGCCTCGGACTTCTTTGCTCACGTCTGGCTGCCTTCCACCTCATCCTCCCCCCCGGCTCCAGTTTTTGAAACCTTAAGCATGTCCTGCTTCAACGGAAATCTTCGGTCTGGCCCTGGGCATCATGGGACCTCACTCCATCTGCCCGGCGCACTCCTGTCTCCGGCGGAACAGAGCGCGGCTCTCCCAGAGCTCGCACGATCACCGGTCCGTCCCTGCCTGCACTGAGCTTATCGGCAAAATTCGTTTGCGCTCCTTAATGCCCGCTCGGATGCGGGATCTCCTCCCAGTCTGGAGGGTAACTGATTTGCTCGGAGCACCTCCAGTCCCTAATCCTTAGAGTCACACTTGCATTTGACCAGCAAATTGCCGAAGGTTTTCAGAAATCACGAGAGTCTCCTAAAAAACAAGGCGGCGTAAAGTAGTGATTAAAAAAAGCTTAAGACTCTGGAGCCGGATTCCTGGGTTTGAGTCGACACTACGTGAACCTAACTAAGCAAAAGGCGTCACCCTTTTATGCCTGGCCGGCTCTGGCTGCAGACGGGGCAGGGCCTGGGAGGGTAGCTTCATTTACGGGGCTCTGCCGCTGTCGGTCTGTTCTCTTCTTACTCAGGAGACGTCGAGCTTTCGGGTAAGTCCGTGAGTGATAAAATAAACGTACAAAGGCAGTATACTATTTTAAAATACCCAGTTTCTGAGTACAGTCCACTGCTCCCCTCCCCCTGCACACTCAGGGTGTGGGGCGCAGCCGGGACCGCGGACCATGGAATGACGAAAGAAAGTCCACCTTCCCCCTTGAGTACTTTGTCATATTTTCATAGCCCTGCTCTTGGCTGCGGTCCAGACAGAGAAAAACGCAGGGCGGAGATCTCTGTGTCCTCCAGTGAAGTCGGATGTTGGTTTACAAGGCGGTTTTAACTGGTGGTGGTCAGCGTGTGTTTCCACCTCTCTGCTTCCCTTCCCGTGCCTGCTGTGGGGTCTCCCGCACACGAGGTGCTCAGGGAATATTTGCTAATTGACTGAAGCCAGAAAGGTGCTGGGGGGTGGGGGACAAGGCCAGCTGGTTGAATTTTGGTTATTCCTTCTACACACTCAGCTTCCCAGTGACTTCATCAAAAGGGGAATCTTTGGGGGCGCCAGGGTGGCTCAGTCGGTTGAGCATCTGACTTCAGCTCAGGTCATGATCTCACAGCTCCTGAGTTCAAGCCCCGTGTCAGGCTCTGTGCTGACAGCTCAGAGCCCAGAATCTGCTATGGATTCTGTGTCTCCTTCACATGTCTCCTGTGTGCCAGCCCATGAACACACAGATGTGAGCCTCCTTGTCTCGGACTGCAACACTGACTCTCCCCACAGTGACCTTAGAAATACTTAGGCAATAAATGTGGACAACTTGCATGAGGTTCAACAACATTCATGAGAGTGGTATTTTTTAAATTAGCATGATTTTGCTACCTAGTGGTACAGCCTTTGTCAGACATGCGTGGTACCTACCTGTGCCGCTTCGCTCTACCAAAGATATAGGGTCATACATTTCAGAGGACAACTCTTAAGCATGGCAAAAAGATGGCGTTCCTTCCAATGTGCTCAACTCGAAAGTGACAACTCTTATGAATATATCTGCCGTTTGCGTTCTAATTTCTATGACGTCTTTCGAAACAGAGCTTTTGTGGGTGTGCGTACGGGTGTGTGTGTGTGTGTCAATTTAAGACCCTTCGCCAAATAATAATCCCTTTGTGGAAATCAGGACTCTTATTTATGAAATTCTAGGAAATGCATTTTTCATGCGATACTACAAGGTTAAAGCATGAGAAGGCGGACGAATCAGCTCTTGCAGGTTAATGACCTCCAGAAGGACCCCCCCCCCCGAGGGTCCCATCAAAGCAGGAGGAGGCTTGGAAGGATGTGAGAAATTGGTGTGTGTTCGTAGGTCATCGGCACGTGCGTGCTGGGCTCCGACATGAATGACCTCCCCTCAGGTCGTCTTCCCTTCTTTCCTACACAGGGAACCTGCACTGCGTGCCACGGGTACAACGTTCTGGTATGGCCGCCGTGAAGCAAGATGGAGCTATGACAAGCCAGCTGAAAAGGCCCCGGGGACAGCAGTGTCACCCAGAACTCGGTGCGGGGCCATTAAGAGCCTGGAGTTCAGAGAACATCTTACATGAGTCCGGAAGAAGGAGATGATACGTCCAACTTGCCTGGCCAGGAGGGTCTAAATCGCGTATACCAAACCACTTCTACCTCCATTTGAGGCTAAGAGGTCATTTTACTGTTTTTGTTATGAGGTTAAGATTTAAACTCAAAAGTTCCAAATACACGGCCGCACCCCCCCAAAAAAAAATTCAAAATTGGTATGTATTGTCCCAGGACACCCCTTTCTCTCCCAAGATTTCACCTTTGCTGCTTTCCTCCAACTTCGTCCCTATTCTCTCGTGAACAGCAACTCTTCGCTCAAACAGAAACCCGCTTTCAGAAAGAGTCTGCTGTAAGTCACGTGCACCTTAGTACAAATTTGCCGACAAGTGGTTTACTCACCGGTAGGTATTGAACATCTGCTTCTTGTGTATTCCTTCGCTTTGACATGCTTTCTCAGGGCACGAGAGACTCCCAGTGCCATGCGGAAGGCACAGAGACCAACCTCTGACGGCTCGAGGAGCTCACCGGGCACTGAGGGAGAGAAGCAAGGAACAGTGCCAGCATGGAGTGTTCAGAGTGGAGACTTTGGGTGACACCGTGCTCCCTCTGAGCTCCAGTGTTGGAACCCTCACCCCAAGGATCTTACTGGGAGACAGAATCTTTACAGAGGAAATCCAGTGAAGACAAGGGCCTCATCCAACACGACTGTGTTCTTAGAAAAGGGACCCGGAGAAGGAGACGACATGAAGGGACGGGGAAGGCGGCCAGGGAGAGAGGCCCGGAGCTGTCCTGTTCCTCAGGGGCCTCAGAGGGAACCACCGTCCACAGCGGGAGACAACAAACAACCCGGTCTGGGGTACTTTGTCACCGCAGCCTAGGAAGCTGATGTTTGGCATAGCAGGGGCTCTAGGGACACTTAGGGAAAGAAGCCATCAACTCTGCCTTAGGGATGAGAGACGCTTCCTCCAGAAAGTCTGAGAGAAGACAGCCCACGACCCCTTTCCTTCCTCATACCCCACTCACGCACTTGCGGTCTGGACCAGAAGAGCCAGTTTGGGCCCTAGTTCCCGGCGGAGAGGGGAGGCCAGTTGGAGCACCGGCTGTCACTTGTCCAAAATGAGAGGGTTGGCCTCTCACTCCGGGAAAGCCAGGCTGCAGGCTCACCGGTCCACCGGCCTCAGCCTGGTCTTGGCGGCGCCCTGCCCGCGGCTTGCAGCGGCCACCCGCCTGCTCCTGCTTTTCGGTGGCACTCAACCAGCAGGTTGTTTCTTTGACAGTTCTCGGTGTGGGTTCCCCGAGAAACAGGTGGGGGTATTTGGGTGGCCCTCCAGCTCCGATGGGGCAGGGGAGATGGGGCATCAGGAAGGGGCGGAGGCAAGGGGAGGGACTAGGAAAGGTGTGTTGTTGTTACGTCCTTCCCTGCTCTGGGCGGCCGAGCCTGGGCCCCACTGGAAACTCTGGGAAATGCAGGCAAACCACAGGCCTCAGGAGGACCTACCTGGGGGCGGTGGGGCTGGCCCATCGTTGCACTAGAACGTCATTGTCGTTGGGGTGGGGGTAGCTAATTCTCCAGCCTGGGGTCAACGCAGCCCTCTTCAAGCTCAGAGGGAAACATGGACGCAGAGAAGCAGACACTGGAACATTGGCAGGAGGTCCTCCCAAGGCAAGCCTGCAGGCTGCTCACCCGACTGTGCCACCAGAACCCCGAGTTAGCTACCGACCCCCACCCCCGTGACTTGCCTTGAACTTTAATACTTCCTCACTCCCATACAACCCATAAATATGGCCAGATTTCTGACGCTCAGCTAATAAGAGTATTTGTGAGCATATAAAAAATAGCCATGATTGGCATGCTGACAGACTATTTCTCCAAAGAACCTGAAGTCTCCTCTCCTCCGACCATCTGAGCCCCATCCTTTCCCCGCCCCCGGTTGACCTCAGGAGTCCTGAGTCCATGGTCAGATGTGTTGCTGTTACAACACTGCGGTGAAATCGACCAGCCCCAGAAATAGCAGCTGCACTTACAGTATAAGTATTGGTCTCCAAATCTGGAGTTGGAGACGGACTCCAGCAACAGCAGGGACAGGACGACGCTGGGTCCCAAACCTTCGCCACAGACATATCCCGGGTCTTGGCACAGGGCAAGCTAGTGTGGCCTCCCCAGAAAGGTGTCGATACCTCACACTCCACACAGAGCAGCCGGGGAGCCCGACGGTGGGCTTCCCTGTTCAGTATGCATCACACGTGTGTCCGGATGAAGTCACAGTAAATACTAGAGACACCAAAATGCCTACGACACGGTGCCTGCCCCCAAAGACCTCACACCTCTAAGGTGAAAACCCTGAGGGCCTTCCTTCAATCAAATTTGAAGTCATTCCAAAATATTTCGCAGATTTTGGAAAGAGAGGGACCGACTCTCAGTCACTGAACAAATGTGGATACCATTAAAATATTTCGTTTCCAGTCTTTGGTCGCCTTGGGTTTTTTGGGACCCTGTTCGGAGGGTACAGACCTAGAAAGGAGATTGCATTCAAGTGCATTTCAGTGACTTGGGACGAGGGAGTGTGGGACACAGTGCTGGAAAGGTAAGGACTGTACGGAAATGGTCATTTCTGAGCCAAGACCGAGCGAGTTGATACTTTCAAAACTTCTCGCAGTGGGAAAGGTAGGTCCTCCAGGTAAACAGAGTCCTGGGCCGCTGTCCCTCAGCTCGCTGCTCTGCCGCGTGCCGGGTTGGGGTCTGTCACCTTTGGAACTGAGCTCAAGCAATGAAGTCTCCAACTTGATTTGGTCAGGTGGCCGTTCCAACCACCAGTGTCCCCTGGTGACACAACTCTCTCTGCCCTTCACGGCTTCGCTCTTCTCTCCTCACTTAGAAATGCCTTCTGTGAGCTCACTTCCCGGGGGGTGGCCTCCTGCGGGAAACCTGGCCCTCTCTTTCCTCTGCCCCCTGGCCCCGCCCCGCCGCCCCGTCCAGCCAGACACGCCAGCCATCACGCCTGCCACGCGGCGGGAGCATGCGGAAGCCGTGGAACTGAGCGTGTGGCCAGTCAGCCGCTCGGGCAGCTGCCTGGCACAGACCAGCCCGGCCGGTCAGACTCCTCTCTCGAGAGTTTGGGTGTGGAAATAAGAGAAGAAAGCCACTAGGCCCAGGACCTAAAGCCAGAAGATTCCACGAGGTGAGGTGGGGGCATGACAGGTCACGGCCAACTGAGATGGGGAGGACGATCCAGGAGGTGAGAGAGAGAAGCGCTTTCTAGAAGCTGCGGCAGAGGCACAGGAGAATGGAGCCGACACTTGCAGGCTCAGAAATGCCAAGTAACGGGAAAGCCAGGAAACCCGCGAAGGGGGCATCCAGGGTGGGCCCCTCGATGGCAGGGAGGGCTCCTGATGGACAAGTGCAATTCCGAGAACCCCGCCCCCGCTCAGCCTCCAGGACAGTCTCCCGGGGACGCCCCTGAGGCAGCCGGGCGCCACACTCCTGCACCTGCCAGAACCAGCTTACCCCACACGCCAGTAATGACGCTCAGTGGTATTTTACGAATGCAGCCCACCTGCGGGCTTGGACCCCCGGTTTCCTCTTCAAGGCTTGTGGTCTTCTTGGTGTTGTTTGTCTAATTTCTATTTCCTAGACCCATTTTAAAGGAAGTAGTTCTTTTCTTTAAATGCTTATTTATTTTGAAAGAAAGATAGTGAGCAGGGGAGGAGCACAGAGAGAGAGGGAGAGAGAGAATCCCAAGCAGGCTGTACACAGTCAGTACAAAGCCGGATGTGGGGCTCAAGCCCACAAACCCCGAGATCACGACCCGAGCCGAAATCTAGAATTGGATGCTCAACTGAGCCACCCGGGCGCCTCAAGGGAAATAGTTCTATGTAAAAATACTGTACAAATAAATTAAAGTCCCACTGTACGATCTATTTCGATCTGTGTTGTGTCCACTGACAACAATTAGTAGTCTTTGTGGCTTTCAACATGTCTGTTTGGTGAGAATTCCAAACTTCTTTGTGGCCCTTCTGGAAAAAGTATTTTCTACACAACGGCCAATACAAGCGTAATCAAAGGCCACAGAGAAGAAACGTCTCCCTTCCCAACAGCAAGGCACACGGAAGAGAAACCCAGTGTGACCAACGGCCAAGAGCCTCCTCCCCTGAGTGTCCAGTCCCTTCGGGGCCAGCTCTGCCCTTTGGGACATCCAGTGTGCAGGCTTGGCTCGGTCCCGCGGCTCTGCCGGGCACACCAAGAAGGAGGCTGTGCCTGGAACACGCCGGGGAGCTGGGCGACCTCGCCCCCCCCCGGGAGTCACCTCACACTTAATCCCCAGAGCTGCTGCTCTCCATCACTCCTGCGGCTGAGTCCGGGATCGCGGCCGACGGGAGCTGATTTCCCCAGGGGCGCCCGTCGCCTGAGTCCGCGTGTTTCCCAGAGCGCACCCTTTCCACTCAGGCTCGGATCACAGACCCCACTCAGCGGGGTCTCTGTCTCCCCGGCTGCCCGTGGGCACCATGTGCTAACCTCAGTTTTAACGCATTCTGGTAGCGCTGAGGGTGCCATTAATTTTATTCTTCTATGCCTGTAAATCTTTTTTAGATACGAGTTCGTGGCCACTTGAGGGTCGTGATCAGCATATTTACAACCTGGAGCAATCAGAAGCCCACATCTCAATGTAGCTTCAAGCCAGGAAGCTGGGCTGAGTCCCAGCAAAGGGACCAGTCTCCACGAATATCATATCATAACATTTGCGGTGATGCCCACATCACGGCTCTGGTCATTCATAAGTGCATTCTAAACCAACCCAGTTATTCAAAAGGCACTGGTGCTGATGGCTTTATGATTTAAAAGTGTGGTCTGTACAAGACCCAGGAGAAACGGAATTTGCATTCCTGACACGGACCGGGACTATCCACGCGGTTCAGGTCCAGCTTCTCCCAGGAGCACTGGCAGCAGTTCGCACAGGAAGCAGAGAGGTTCCTGCCTCCGGCACTGCCCGCGCAGACACAACCGCTCACGACCCTCACAGGGCCAGCTTTTCCCTCACGGAGATGCCTCAGGTTTTTCTCATTACGTAGTTCATAGCGACCACGGGTCCTCCGCCAGGCAGTATTTGTATTGCTAAGTTAGGGCATTGATGATACTCTCTAGAACATTCCAACAGGAAATTTCAGAGTTACGTTAATCAGAGTCTTCTATCATTCCCTCGAACACCTTAAGTTTGGGCTTGTAACTAATATTATGTTTGCATAATACATAAGAGGAAAGCACTGTAAATTATCCACCAAAGAGAGAAATAACTCTATTAAAACTTCTTCTTTCGGAACACATAAAGCCAGACGAAGGCAAACATGAGTTCCAGAGTCTCAACCACTGAAAATGCATGCTCTCACTGGTACTTAAAATATAACCCAGTCTCATAAGAAAGTAGTTGCCTACGCTTACGGTAATACGTCTACTCCATAGAGAACGTGACACATGGCGGGGAAGAGAAACAATTGGATGTGGCACTGTTTCGTTCTTCCGCCAGCTCGTCCGCGCCAAAGAAAGAAAAGCCGTCTCTAGTAAGCACCAGATTTAGATGGTGAGAGACAATTGTTGTCACGGGCACAAGCATCAAGTTGACAAGGACGGTGAACTCAAAGTGGAGAAAGCACACGGAATGCAAACGTCACTTGGGCTAAACCCCGAGCCAGCCGACATCTCTCTCCGTGACGTTCCTCCAGAGACTGCGATGCTGCCGTTGGGGACACGCCTGCACTGCAGAAGGGACCTGAGACGTTGGCACCATCTTCTCTGGCTGCCTCCTGCAATCACGTCGGAGGGCCACGCTTCCTGAGCTCACCGTCTTGACCTTCCTTCCAAAGCCAGCGCTGAGCGGCAGGGACGGAGCGACCTCCCACTCACTTTCCACCGAGGGCCACCTCCCAGCTTCATGGTTTACACGGAAGAGTGCACAGGGAATGAGCAGATGCCACCCTACATTTTAAAGCGTAAGTTACAATGAGCTGTTTTCTCCAAGTCCATCGCGTTCGGTTGGACTGAGATCACGGGCCCATGACTTCCGTGTTTTGCCAGAATTTTTGTGACATGATGTGATAGAAACGAATGAGGTGGATTCAGAGTCTGCTTCTCGCCCTTCAGGCTGATGTAAGGAAGGCGCAAACAGAGACTCTTCCCCTTGGATTTGGCATCGGGGCTGCGACACGGTGTGCTTCGTGAGTGCAGCGGGGAATCAGCTGGCCCACATAATATTCATCGGGGGAGCATCTTCGGGAAGACGATGGCTCGCTGCTGGGCTCCCCGTGGCTGGAGCAGATGCCACAATGAACGGGCCTTTGGAGGATGGATCCAACGTGCTTCAGACATGCTCTTGTGTGTCATGCAATGTACCCTCTGAGGAGTTCACTGAAAACATCCTGACTTTTTCCACAGACTTTCAGATACTGGATTTGAACACCTTTAATAGAAGGGTTCCAGTTTGCATGCCCCATTGCCCTGCGTGCCCTATCCCCTTCCGCGTCGTCTCCAGGTGTTTTGCCCCACCCTGGCAGGTGCTCTCCCCACCACACGAAGCCCAAAGAAAAGCCATCTCTAGTAAGATGATGCAACCACAAACTTCCCTTCAGATGGCACCAGCTAAAGCCGAAAACCGCGCGAAGCACTGTAGGTTGAGTAAGGTGTTAGCTTTCCTATTAAGCTCGCACCATGATGGATCCTGCAACTTCCGGGGAGCAGCCTGGAGTGAATGAAGGAGGCATTTTTGGCAAAGGGACGGTCTCGGCACCCTTACCGCGCATGCCACAGTCAGGTGCTGGTTGCTCCTCATCGGAAGCTTGATTTGTGCCCACAAATGGAAAAACACGGAGTTTTGTCCAGACAAGATATCCGTGAACAAGGCTTTCATTTTAATTCCATTTTCTTCAGCAATCAGAACATTATTCGGAAGGATTGCGAAAAGTTAACTGGGTAAGATGCCTCGTGTCTTCACCGTAAACTAACCAGGGTTTGGGCCACTAGATGGTTCCCTGTCAGCTTGAGGGAAATAGGAAGAGTGGCTATTGCCGTGTGGGACCAGAGGAGGGTCAGGGCTTGCTGGACAGAGCTCACTTCTTACGGCTCTATTCACACCTAGGCCGCAGATCCCCTGGCTGTGCGTTCCGTCCACTCACTTCAGAAGTTAACTTCTACCGACTCTTCTTAACAACCCCAACTTAGCGACCTCAGGTCTCCACACGAGAGCCTCTCAGAAGCACAGCTGGCAAGGGTGTAACATGGAACCTGCTAGATTTCTAGTTTGTAAAGGACAGTGAAGGGATTTCCCAGGAATTAGAGGCTGACTCGGGTACCAGGAAAACTGACCGAGGATGTAATTAGGGACTGTGAAGCAGTAATTGGTGGCACCACAGGCACTGTAATCTGAGCGCATCGGTGAGCCCAACCGCTCAGGGGAGAAAAAAATCACTACTGTTAGTTCGATGAGAATTCTCTCAGTGAAATAGAAAAGAGAATGGGCCTTTTCAATGTCCATGATCAAGTCCATCCCTACAAATTCCTTCATTTACAAGGTTCTCTATTTCCCAGATCACCTCGGAAAGAGTCCTGAAAGTGCTTCTGGTGATGGCAGTGGTGCAGTCATCCCGGGACGACCTCTGACCTGCATGGATGCCCCAGAGTCAGATCTCTGAGCAGTCTCCAATTCCACAGCGTCCTCGGGGCTGCTGGCCTCGTGGCCATTCGAGTATTTCCTACCGAGGCCAAAAATGGGAATTATCTGAGTTAGGGATGCTGTGCTCATGATGGCCCCCCATGTTTACTCCCTGCGGCGTGATGGAAAAAGGAAGCCAGGCTTTGGCCCCACAGAGAAGAGTGGGATCTCCAGCTTATATACTGGTTCTAAGACCCTCCTAGCCAACGCTTAGGAATTTTTCCCAGTGTGTGTGTTTGTTCAGTGTGAATAACAATCTCTGTTGAGAACAAAACCCAATAGGAGGTATTTACTGAGAGGGTCTGGGATGTGGCCTGTTCCATGTGTTTGCTGTTTTCGAAGTTTGTATGTTTGAATGAGCACCATGCTTGGAAAAGGATAAGACCTAGCCCCGACACCCAAATGCAGTCTCTTGATTTGCCCTCCAGTCACATGGACTAATGAATAAGTATATGAACCAAACCTGAAGCATTGCAACCAGAACATTCAAGACATAAAGAAGTGGAAAAATATTCTGTGCTCATGGATTGGAAGAACAAATATTGTTAAAATGTTGATACTAGCCAAAGCAATCTACACATTCAGTGTAATCCCAATCAAAATAGCACCAGCATTCTTCACAGAGCTAGAACAATCCTAAAATTTGTACAGAATCACCAAAGACCCTGAATAGACAAAGTAATATTGAAGAAGAAAACCAACGCTGGAGGCGTCACAATCCCAGACTTTAGCTTGTATTACAAAGCTTTAATCATCACGACAGTGCAGTATTGGCACAAAAACAGACACATAGACCAATGGAATAGAACAGAGAACCCAGACATGGACACATAAGTGTATGGTCAACTAATCTTTGACAAAGAGTATCCAATGGTAAAAAAAAAAAAAAGACAGTCTCTTTAGCAAATGGTGCTGGGAGAACTGGACAGCAACATGCAGAAGAATGAAATTGATCACTTTCTTACACCAAATGCAAACATAAACTCAAAATGGATGAAAGACCTAAATGTGAGACAGGAAGCCATCAAAATCCTAGAGGAGAAAAAAGGCAACAGCCTTTTTGACCTTGGCTGCAACAACTTCTTACTTGACACGTCTCCAATAGCAAGGGAAATAAAAGCAAAAATGAACTAGTGGGACCTCATCAAGATAAAAAGCTTCTGCACTGCAAAAGAAACAATCGACAAAACCAAAAGGCAACTGACGGAATGGGAGAAGATATTTGCAAATGACATATTGGATAAAGGGTTATGGTCCGAAATATAGAAAGAACTTACCAAAGTCAACACCTGAAAAGCAAATCATCCAGTTAAGAAATGGGCAGAAGACACGAAAAGATACTTTTCCAAAGAAGACATCCGGGTGGCAAACAGACACATGAAAAGAGGCTCACAGTCACTCATCATCAGGGAGATAAAAATCAAAACCACACTGCGATACCACCTCACACCGGTCAGAGTGTCTAAAGTTAACAACTCAAGAAACTACAGATGCTGGCGAGGATGTGGAGAAACAGGAACCATCTTGTACTGCTGGTGGGAATGCAAACTGGTGCAGTCTGGAAAACACTATGGCGGTTCCTCAAAGAATTAAAAGTAGAATTACCCTACAACCCAGCAATTGCACTACTAGGAATTTGTCCAAAGATATAGGAGTCCTTATTCAAAGGCACGTGCACCCCAATGTTTACAGCAGCGCTACGAACACAGCCAAATTATTGGAAGAGCCCAAATGTCCATCACCTGACGATGAGCGGGTAAAGAAGATGCGGTTAATATATACACAATGGAATACTACTTGGTGATCAAAAAGAATGGTATCTTGCCACTTGCAACAACATGGATGGAACCGGAAGTTTTACACTAAACAAAATAAGTCAGTCAGAGAGAGACAGATATCATATGTTTTCACCCATATGTGGAATTTGAGAAATTTAACAGATGACCATAGGGAAAGGGAAGGAAAAATAAAATAAAAACAGAGAAGGAAGTAAACCATAAGAGATTGTTAAATACAGAGAATAAACTGAGGGTCGATGGGGCGGAGGGTTGGGGGGGATGGAGAAAATGGGTGATGGGCATTGAGGAGGGCACTTGTCGGGATGAACACTGGGTGCTGTACGTAAGCGATGAATCACTGGAATCTACTCCCGAGGCGAAAACTACACTGTATGTTAGCTAACTTGAGATTAAATTTT
The DNA here is from genome assembly GCA_030068075.1 of Paguma larvata. Lineage (NCBI taxonomy): Eukaryota > Metazoa > Chordata > Mammalia > Carnivora > Viverridae > Paguma > Paguma larvata. The sequence continues at coordinate 2,942,354 of CM057839.1, read as the reverse complement.
AAAAAACAGGAAAAAAATAAAAATAAGAAAACAGTGGTCCGCACACTGCCAGGTGCATTTGCACAAGGGATTTCTAAGGTCCCCGGGGCGCGAATAGTTTTAAGTCTCCAGACACCCTTTTTTGTGGGTGCTCCTTCCTAAGACTTGCACCTTCCAGCGCCCCTCTCCCCTTTCCACTCTGTTTGACAACTGACCGTCTTATACTTCTCCGAAGGTTTCTCCTTGCTCCCTTTCTGAACCCCAGGCGAGCGCATTTTCCCAGGACATAAAGCCGTCCTCCCCCCAAACCAAAGCAAGAGAAGAAGGGAAACGGCAGCTTCTGCTACCTTATCGAGCTCCCCGTCTGATACATCTTATTTCACCTAAGAACACAGTGTAAGCTTAGAGGCGGGGTATTTGGGGCCATGGTGAGACCTGAATTTCGACCTCTCGCAGAGCTGAAGGTGATAAGAACAACTTCGGTGAAATGGCATAAAGTGTTCCCTCTCCTAAATTTTTGTCTGATTTTTGCTCGCCCGTGGGCGCCTCCCAAAAAGACCCAACTAAAACGGAGATAAGAAATACCGAAGTCAAAGGACAACGGGCTGAGAATGCTCCCTCTGCCCGCGACAAGAAGAGCCGCAACCTGTGGAAAACTGTGCTTGCCAATATTAACCTGCTGGCGAACATACCCTGTGCCTTTTTCTCCATTTTGGTAACGAGGGGTGCGGGGAATGACTTCGTTCAGCCGCATCTCAGCTTGCGTCTGCTACTCCAAGGTTTGGATGAAAATATTTTTTAAATGTACGACAAAATAATCCCATTTTATGAAACACATACCGCGGTGGCAAAGATGTGTTGAAATTAACAGTATTTCTCTATTCCTAAAATCTTTTGCTATTTTTTTAAGTTGATTTATTAATTTTGAGAGCGAAGGAACGCACGTAAGAAGGCAGGGGCAGAAAGGGAGGGAGAGGGAGACCCCAAGCAGGCTCTGTGCTGTCAGTGTGCAGCCCGGCACAGGCCTCGAACTCGCAAACTGTGAGGTCGTGACCTAAGCCGAAATCAAAAGTCAGATGCTTAACAGACTGAGCCACCTGGGAGCCTGATTAAAATCTTCTGGTATTTTGAGTTTTAAAAAAATGAGTGCCCCAAAGCAAAAGAGTAATGACAGATCTCTAGGTAATTGTTTTGCATATGATCTTAAAGAAGTCTAAATAATCTAATGGTGAAACTATAATATAAAATTATATAAATATAAACTATAAAATAATCTATAACGAAACTCCTTCCCATTCCAAGCACTAATTTATTTGAACGAGATATTTTAGTACTTAAGACTATAAAATTAAAAATCAGTGGGCACCTGGGTGGCTCAGTCACTGAAGTATCTTGACTTCAGCTCCGGTCATGATCTCATCACTCGTGAGTTCGAGCCCCTAAGTCAGCCTCTCTGCTGACAATGCCCACTTCAGTTTCTGTCTCCATCCCTCTCTGCCCTTACCCAGTTTGTGCTTGCTCTCTGTCTCAAAAATAAATAAACACATCAAAAAATTTTTTGAAAAATCAAGAATTGAGATGATAGTGAGCCCTGTCTCATTCTTTTCACAAAGAAGAGTCGTCTGTGCTCACGGACGCTAACTGACAACAACAGATACATTTCCAATAAGACCTTACTTTCTTATGTTTAATAATGATGCATACAATTTTCTAATATATATTTGTTGTTTCGATGAACTTCTTCAGTTAATAATTGTAATGACTCGATTCAGAAGAAAAATGTAGACCACTCTGGTCATTAGAAATGAGTAGCAGATGCTCATTAGAAATGAGTAGAGTTTTAAAAGATTTTTTAAGTTTATTTATTTATTTTGAGAGAGAGAGAGAGAAAGAGCATGTAAGCAGAGGAGAGGCAGAGAGAGAGAGGGAAAGAGAGAACCCCAAGCAAGCTCCACGCTGTTCGTGCACAGCCTGACACGGAGCTCAATCCCGTGAACTGTGAGATCATGACTTGAGCCAAAATCAAGAGTTGGACACTTAACTGACTGAGCCACCCAGATGCCCCAAGATTTTAGGTACGGTTTTTGAGAGGAATTATATAGGTCGAACAGTAAAATATATTACCTGAACATAAAATCTGTGGGAAACTACAAACAAAGAGAACAGTAGAAAACATTCTATCATAAAAGAGCTTTTCGCATGCCTTCTAAGTGGAGGGTGGTGGACATGAAAGTACTAAGACACTTAGATTCCACTGCGTCTCTTTTGTTAAACGATGTGCCACTTTTATTTTAAAAAGTCAGTATTCGCTGTACACCAGAAATCATAATTTTCCCAACAATTAAGACTTTTAAATAGAATCTTTAGCTATCGTCTTAAAAAAGAGTAAGTGGGCAGTCTTTCAAGCTTCTTTCATGGTTGGCAAAAAAACATTAAAGCTGCCGCTTTAGAATATTTTATGGTAAAAAGAAATTGAGGACCTGCTAGGTCAAACCCCATGTCCCACTCTGACTGATACATCATATTTAAGCAGAGAACGAGGTATGACCTTATAGCTCTACTATTATAGCCGGGGGAACATTTCTTTTTTTAGATTCCCAGGGGGGCACCTGGGTGGCTCAGTCAGTAAGGGCTCCAACTCTTGACCTCAGAGTCTTGATCTCAGAGTCATGAGTTCAAACCCTGTGTTGGGCTCGACACTGGGCATGAAGCCTACTTGAAATAAAGAAGGAAGGGTTACCTCCCACGACCATCTCCAGGAACTGCCATGTGTGACCACCTCCTTGTGGACCTATAGTCTATGAGTGGGACAGATGTCAACATCAGGAAACAGGCTTTCTCCTCCCCTGAAGGATGATGACCCTTAAATTAGTTGAGTAAAATTTTCCCTTTTATTACTAATTTCCTGCTATTTAATTCACAAGGAAAAAGAAGTTTTGGGGTATAATGGGCCACCTTACTTAAGCAAAAGCTATATTCAGAGAGAGAACAAACACACACATACAAATGACTTGGGAGTTAATTTGTAATGAAATGATCTCCGAAGCACAAAGAGAAATTGCACCAATTAATAAAATACAAAGTGAGAAAAGATTTAGCTTTGGTTGCTAGGCTGGAGAAGCCGCTGTCGGGGAGATTTTGCAGACAGTCCTACGCCCTCTGGCAATTCGATAGAAGTGCTATAAATCACCTTTCTGAGAAGGGAACGACGCTTAGTGATTAATAATTGTGAGGTTTTTTTCTGCAGTAGATGGTGACACCTTAAGTAACACCGCTTGGGACAGAAAGATGTTTTAAAATTTCATCGTTATAGAACAGTGGTTCAGAACAGACAACAGAGGTCAAGGGAACATCTCTCCAAGTTTACAAATTTGGACATTCTGCACGTGGCACAGATCTGAGCACTTGTTGGGTGTGAATGAAAATGAAAATGTCCTTTTGCGTGTTTCCAGTCTGGGTACACAGAGTTCCATAACGATACCGCAGGATGCTAAGTGCCGAAACAGAACAAAGGGACCTGGAGGGACAGGACACTGCCTGCAGGGTGCTGCCAGGGAGGCGTCTCTGACAGGAGAAGAGACAGAAAACTAACACATACACGGTAAAGTCACTTTTTGACCGGTGCCAACAGCTCCGACAAGGTAAATAGAGGCAGATTAAAACTGTCAGAAGCTGAAGACAAATATTATCCAAGGGATATTAGTATAAGGTCTACCCGAAGTCCAAGGGTCATTCAAGATAAAGTCTGACTCCAAGTTAAGAGCTCATTAAAAGAATAAATATTGATGGATAGATAGATCAATAGATGTGGGAGAAGACAGGCAGAGCAAAATGTTAATGGTTGAATCTAGGGGCTGGGCATAACGGTGTCCACGCAGAATTCTTTCAACTTTTCAGTACATTTGAACATTTGCATAATAGTATGTTCTAAGGACACATTAAAATAACACATTAAAAATATATTCTTCTCAAGGTTACAAATAAATTTCAGGTTAGCATAAGTCCTACATTATAACAATCTTTGGTGTTTACTCAAATCCCATTCCATATAGCTATCATCTTTTATTTTTTTAACGTTTATTTATTTCTGAGAGACATAGAGACAGAGTGTGAGCAGGGGAAGGGCACAGAGAGAGGGAGACACAGAATCCGAAGCAGGCTCCAGGCTCTGATCCGTCAGCACAGAGCCTGATGCGGCGCTCGAACTCACAGATCGTGAGATCATGACCTGAGCTGAAGTCGGCCGCCCAACCCACTGAGCCCCCCAGGCGCCCCAGCTATCATCTTTTAAAATGTTTTGATGATATACAATGTTGTATTAGTATCAGGTGGACAACGTAGTGATTCAACAGCCCTATACATTACTTGTCTGCATTCGGTTCTGTTTTCGTCTTAAGATAGAGTAGTCAATGAAAAGGCACACTATGTCTCTTCCAGTTACACACATACACGGATGGTGCAGAGGTATTGAGATGATGAACTACCCATTATCTATGCATAGGGTAGAAATATATTCTAATTTCATAGAAAGCCCCTATAAAACAAAAATTACAAAGTTTCCAATATTAAGTGCCGATATAAATGTTAAAAGCTCTCATTCTTAAGTATTTGGTCACCGAAATCTGACAAAACCAGTAAAAACTGGTAGAAGACTTCAATAGCGTAGACTGGCATCGTTCACGTTAAATGGCACAGCTCCCAAAGTCCCCAGAATACAGGCGCAGAATAGTCTTCCTCTTCCAAAAAGAGATGGAAAATATAGGGCTGCGCGTACGTTAGACTCTCTGGAAGATCACGTGTTAGAAACGGAGCAGAAACTTTCTGGCGTCAGAGGAAGATGGTGACTCCATGCCTGCTATGACCAAAGCTGGTTTTTAGAAGAAACTTCCCTCAAATTTCTTTTCAAATTGTCTTAAGTGGAAACAAACAACTGGGGTGCAGAAATCTCAAGCTCTGCCAGACCAGGGGTGTAATTTCTAAGAATCAAAAGTTAAATGAGGACAGACAGAGTTACAATAACTTGATGGTGCACAAGGAAATTAACCGATTTCCACTCCTCCCTCCCTGCCGAGCACGCTTAGTAGGGAGGGACGCTTCCATCACTCAGAGCTTCTTTCTAAGGTGTCTGGGATCATTTTGATCCTTTCCCTCCTACTACACTTATATTTATTCAATTGCTTGCAGCTAGGCAAAAATGGCTTTTGGCTAGCTCTTTCTTTGTGGAACGTGAAGCTGGCCGAGCGAGGTGCTGTGTTTGGACGGGCCACTGAGCAATGCCTTCTGGAACTTGTACCAGTTAGTTCATTATTTCTAGCAGAAGTGTCCTTCATACTATCCAAAAATAAGTTCACTCAATTAAGATGACTGGGCTGCAGTAACAGGAAAGCACACCTCCATGGAGCAAATCCATAGTACGTGGATGACTGACAAACACCGGAGGGCTGGCTATAAGCAATGAAAATACATTAATAAAACATTTAGCGACTTTAAGAGTAAGACAAACAGGAAGGTATACAAATATTGTACTCTCGTTAGTAAAGTTGGTTTTCACTGGGACGTGGCATGGAAGTTCTGTAATTGGTTTTTATGTGTTCCAAGACTGAAAAACTAAGTAAATATTTTTAGGGAATGGACAGCCAGGACTCTCATTATCAGAGTAATAAGTTACAAATGCAAAGGGGAGTGCTAGCATGTTGAAATGGAATCAAAAGCATGAGCTAATGAACACACACACACACACACATACATGGGTAGATATTGAAATAGGTAACGATATGTATATGTGCATTTGCATACATCTGCATATTTTTAATCTGTCCCTGAAGGAGTCTTAGAAACGATGAATGACACTGAAGTAGCGATGAGCACAGTCAGCACACAACTTGATCCCTAAATGCCATCTTCCAGGGAAAACGAGAGCTCTTTAGAGAAATACCTGTTTCGAAGTCGGAGCAAGGAAAATATAAGACGAGCCTAGAACATCTCATGGTACCAGAAAGGAAGGAGGCACCCCCCCAAAGGGTGGAGATATGTCAAAGAAAAAGAATAAGCCAATTTTAAAAGTTCCCAAATATCAAAGATGGCACAGTTTGAACAATAACCTAAATCTAATAATTTCAATAATTACATTAAATAAAAATGGCCTAAAATAGCACTCATTAAAAGAAATTGACAGATCGAATTTTATTAAAAAATAATTACATGCCAACTATAAGAAATCTGCCTCAAATCTCATCATGCAGGTAAATTAAAAGTAAGTAGAGAGTATAACAGTGAACCAAGTAAATACTAATCGAAAAACCTAAAATGGCTATAGTAATAGCAAAAAGAGTAGATTTCAGAGCAAGGAAAATTACCAAGAATACTGATGCTTCATTGTTATAAAAAGTCAATTAACCAAAAATAAAAAATAATCCTAAATGTGTAGGCATCTAAAAACACAGTTCCAAGATAATGAAGCAAAAACTGGAAAAAAATGAGCAAATCCACAAGCGGCGATGACGATGTCAGCAGTCCTTCTGCAGTGATTGATCGAACAAGTAGAGAGAAAATTTGCGAGGAAATCAAAGACGCACATCCCACCCTTGACAATCCTACCTCAGTGATGCTACAGATTCCACATTCGACAAGCCAAATGCATATTTTTGTTCAAGCGTACATAGACACATCAAAATAAACCATATTTCGGGCCACGAAACAAACCTAAACAAAATTAAAAGAATTCAAATCGGGAAAAGTCATTTCCTTTGCCAAACATAACTCTAAATTAATAACAGAAAGATCCTTTGAAAATGCTCAAATGTTAGGGAAACTAGGGTCACACTTTTATTTTTGTTTTTTAAGTGTTTATTTTGAGAGAGAGAGACAGAGTATGCGTGTGCATGTGAGTGGAGGAGGGGCAGAGAGAGAGAGAGAATCCCAAGCAGACATCACGTTGCCAGCACAGAGCCCAATGGATGAGGGACTGGAACCTGCTTGCGATTCCTCTCTCTGCTCTTCTTCTGCCCCTCCCCCACTCGTGCGCACGTGCAAACACACACACACGTGCGCTCTCTCTGTCAATGTAAATAAATAAATAAACATTAAAAATGATAAAATTGGCAATAATTGGAAACAACCCCCCAATCCTCAAATGGTCAGTGGCTGCACAAACGGTGTTACCTCCATGCAAGGAAGCCACTCCACATCAAACGGAAAGAACTCTCAGAAGAAGGGCCAAGATGGCAGAGCAGCACATACGTTCTCTGTTTCCCTCGTCCCTGAAATGCAGCAAAATCAGCACCGAACCACCCTGCACACCTAGAAAATTGATTTTAGGATTAACACAACAATCTGCATATCCTGAGCCGCAGAACTCGGCAGGTACGCAGCGTGGAAAGATGAACTGGGGGACAGAGAAGCTGCAGAGGGCAGGGAGCTGTGTTTGCTCATGGAGAGAGGACAGACACAGGGGGAGAGTATCGGAAAAGCACTCCCCTGGAAAGTATCTGGAGGGAAAGAAAACAGGGGAAAAACCCTCAAGGTACTGAACAGGGAGACAGGAAAAAGGAGAAAGGAGACAGAGAAAGGAGAGAGGGTTTCAAAACCATTAGGACTCTATAAACAGGGGAGCACAGAGTTGGAAACTCTGCAGCTTGATACCTGGCAGAGCTCTGGTGGGAAGGACAAATCCCCAGGAGCAGACAGTGAGGTTGGCTTGTCCTTGGGCCACACGGGGAGAGGCCGTTCCCCACTGGGAGGACATTCGGTAGAGGCCGTGTGGCCTCCCCATGGGAAAAGGTCCCAGCAGACCCCAGAGAACAGCAATGTATGCTGGCGTCGGAACAAGGATGCTGGATGCAGTGGAGCCTGGCTACATGTGTGTCGTGACTCACTGTAGTCCCTGAACCACCGCTGCTACGCTATCATGTGGATTTTGTCAGGAGCGGGCTGGCCCCTGGCTGCAGTCTCTGGGTATCTGCAGCAGCACGGTCACACGAGCGTTCCCGGGAGTGGACCGGCACATGGCCATTGCTTGGCAAGACCCTCCCTCAGAGGATCTGAGCAGGTCCAAGCCACAGGGCCTTCAGAAGTAAGAGGTTTGGAAACACACCCGCATCTGAGATGAAATTCGGGAGAGAGGGGCCACCTGTCAGGTTGGAGGCAGTATAGTAGCAGGGAGTGGACAACAGCTGGAGACAAAGGAGGGGTGCCTGACGGCTGGTCAGCGAGAGCACGGAGTTCTGATACCAGAGACCGGGAAGCTGGGCGATGCCATTTTCATCTCTCCCACACATGTGCACGCACGTGTACGTGCGCCACACCAATCCACCCCAGTAAGCTAAGCAGCGCCACCTGGTGAAGCACAGAGCTGTTACACCAAGGCCCATCCAGCTGCACCAACCAAGCCCTAGAGGATCACCACAAGTCTTTCCACTTGCTTCGTGTGCAGGCTATAAACTGCTGCATGCTTTGACTTCTAGGGAAACCAGGTGTAATTTCATTCTGTTCTCTGATCAGCTCTTCATTTTTTTTTCTTTTTCTTTTCTTATTCATGGATACAGAGAGAAGAAAACTTATTTTTCTTTTGTTTTTCTGAAAAAGATTTTTCTTTAATTTTTTTCTACTGTATTTTTTATTTTTTTGATAAACTTTTTATTCTATTTACCTTCTTCATTTCATTTTATTCTATTTCATCATAGACATTTTTAAATTTTTTAAATCGTTTCTTATTTTTTTCTTTTATTTTTTTTCCCTTTTTTCTCTATTCTATCAAGCTTCTTTCAACAACCAGATCAAAACACACCTAAGATCTAGCTTCCTTTATTTGATTTTTTTGTGTTATTTTTAATATTTTTATTTTATTTTTAATCTTATTAATTATTGTTCTTCCTCCAAAATGACAAAATGAAGGGATTCACCCCAAAAGAAAGAACAAAAGAAATGACAACCAGGGACTTAGTCAACAGAGATATAAGCAACATGTCTGACCCAGAATTTAGAATCACGATAATAAGAAGCTGTGGTTGAAAAAAGAATAAAATCCCTTTCTGCAGAGGTAAAAGAAAAAGAGGGAAACTGAGGCAAGAGAGCACAATTTAAGAATTAAAGAACTCAGTGACTCATTAAAAAGGAACAACATCCAAATCATAGGGGTCCCAAAAAATGAAACAAGAGAAAAAGGGGTAGAAGTTTTATGTGAGCAAGTCATGGCAGAAAGCTTTCCTAACTTGGGGAAAGACACGGACATCAAAATCCAGGAAGCACAGAGAACTCCCATTAGATTCAACAAAAACTGACCGTCAACAACGCATATCATAGTCAAATTCACAAAATATACAGACAAGAAAATAATTATGAAAGAAGCAAGGGAAAAAAGTCCTTAATCTCTAAGGGAAGACAGATCAGGTTTGCAGCAGACCTAGCCACTGAAACTTGGCAGGCCAAAAAAGAGTGGCAGGACATATTCAATGTGCAGAATTGGAAAAATATGCAGCCAAGAATTCTTTATCCAGCAAGGCTGTCATTCAAAATAGAAAGAGAGATAAAAAGATTCCCAGAGAAACAAAAACTAAAGGAGTTTGTGAGCACCAAGCCAGCCCTGCAAGAAATTTTAAGGGGGACTCTCTGAGGGGAGAAAAGACAAAACAAACAAAAAAGACCAAAAGCAACAAAGACTAGAAAGACCAGAGAACACCACCAGAAACACCAACTCTACAGGCAACACAATGGCACTAAATTCACATCTTTCAGTACTCACTCTAAATGTCAATGGACTAAATGCTCCAATCAAAAGACATAGGGTAACATAATGAATAAGAAAACAAGATCCATCTATATGCTGTTTACAAGAGACCCACTTTAGACCTAAAGACACCTTCAGATTGGAAGTAAGGGGATGGAGAAACATCTGTCATGCTAATGGTCACCAAAAGAAAGCCAGAGTAGCCATACTTAGGTAATCTAGACTTTATAATAAAGACTGTAACAAGAGATGAAGAAGGGCATCATATAGTTAAGGGGTCTATTCACCAAAAAGACCTAACAGTTGTAAACATTTATGCTCCAAACGTGAGAGTACCCCCACATAAAAATCAATTAATCACGAACATAAAGAAACTCATTGATAATAATACCATAATAGTAGGGGACTTCCACACCCCACTTACAGCAATGGACAGATCATCTAAACAGAACATCAGCATGGAAACAATGGCTTTGAGTGACACACTGGACCAGATGGACTTAAAAGATATTTTCAGAACATTTCATCCTAAAGCAGTGGAATACACATTCTTCTCCAGTGCACATGGAACATTCTCCAGAACAGATCACATACTGGGACACAAATCAGCCCTCAACAAGTACAAAACAATCGAGATCATACCGTGCGTATTCTCAGACCACAACGCTCTGAAACTCGAAATCAACCACAAGAAAAAAATTTGGAAAAATAACAAATACTTGGAGACCAAAGAACATTGTACTAAAGAATGAATGGGTTAATCAAGAAGTTAAAGAAGAAATTAAAAAGCACATGGAAGCCAACGAAAATGATAATGCCACAGCCCAAAACCTCTGAGATGCAGCAAAGGCGGTCATAAGAGGGAAATCCAGGCCTTCCTAAAGAAGGAAGAAAGGTCTCAGATACACAACCTAATCTTACACCTAAAAGCTGGAAAAAGAACAGCAAATAGAACCCAAAACCAGCAGAAGACAGGAAATAATAAAGATTAGAGCAGAAATCAATACTATAAAAATTAAAAAAAAAAGTAGAACAGATCAATGAAAGCAGGAGCTGGTTTTTTGAAATAATTAACAAAATTGACAACCCCCTAGCTGGTTTGATCAAAAAGAAAAAAGGGCCCAAATAAATAAAGTCACGAAAGAAAGAGGAGAGATCACAACCAACACTGCAGAAATACAAACAATAATAAGAGAATATTATAAGCAATTATATGCAATAAATTGAGCAATCTGGAAGAAATGGAAAAATTCTTAGAAACATACAAACTACCAAAACTGAAACAGGAAGAAGTATAAAATTTGAACAGACCCACAACGAATAACGAAATTGAATTAGTAATCAAAAATCTCTCAAAAAACAAGAGTCCAGGGCTGGATGGTTTTCCAGGGGAGTCTTTCAAACATTTAAAGAAGAGTTAATAACTATTCTTTTGAAGCTCTTCCAAAAAAATAGAAATGGAAGGAAAACTTCCAAACTCATTCTATGAGGCCAGCATTACCTTGATTCCAAAACCAGGCAAATACCCCACTAAGTGGAGAACTATAGACCAGTTTCCCTGATGAACATGGATACAACAATTCTCAACAAGATACTAGTCAACCAGATACAACAACACATTAAAAGAATTATTCACCACGGTCAGGTGGGATTTATACCTGGGATATAGGGCTGGTTCAATATTTTCAAATCAATAATGTCATACATCACATCAATAAAAGAAAAGACAAGAACCACATGATCCTCTCAGTAGATGCAGAGAAAGCATTTGACAAAATACAGCATCCTTTCTTGATAAAAACCCTCAAGAAAGTAGGGATAGAAGAATCGTACCTCGAGATCATAAAAGCCATCTATGAAAGACCCAATGCTAATATTATCCTTAATGGGGAAAAACCAAGATCTTTCCCCCAACGGTCAGGAACAAGACAGGGATGTCCATTCTCGCCACTGTTATTCAACATAGTATTGGAAGTCCTAGCCTCAGCAATCAGACAACACAAAGGAATAAAAGGCATTTGCATCAGCCAGGAGGAAGTCAAACTTTTACTCTTCACAGACAACATGATACTCTATATAGAAAACCCAAAAGAGTCCACCAAAAAACTGCTAGAACTGATCCATGAATTCAGCAAAGTCTCCGGATGTAAAATCAATGCACAGAAGTTGGTTGCATTTCTACCCACCAACAATGAAGCAACAGAAAGAGGAATCAAGGAATTGACCCCATTTACAATTGCACCAAACCACATAAAATATCTAGGAATAAACCTAACCAAAGAGGTGAAAAATCTGTACACTGAAAACCATAGAAACCTTATGAAAGAAATTGAAGAAGACACAAAAAAATGGAAAAATATTCCATGCTTATGGATTGAAGAACAGATATTGTTAAATGTTGATACTACCCAAAGTAGTCTACATACTCAATGCAATCCCTACCAAAACGACGCCAGCATTCTTCACAGAGCTAGAACAAACGATCCTAAAATTTTTATATAACTGGAAAAGACCCCGAATAGCCAAAGCAATCCTGAGAAAGAAAACCAAAGCTGGAGGCGTCACAATCCCAGACATCAAGCTGTATTACAAAACTGTAATCATCCAGACAGTATGGTACTAGCACAAGAACACTCAGATCAATGGAACACAAGAGAGAACCCAGAAACGGACCCACAAACGTAGGGCCAACTTATCTTTGACAAAGCAGGAAAGAGTATCCAATGGAATAAAGACTGTCTCTTCAGCAAACGCTGTTGGGAAAACTGGACAGAGACATGCAGAAAAATGAACCTGGATCACTCTCTTATACCGTACACAAAAATAAACTCAGAATAAATGAAATACCTAAATGTAAGACAGAAATCCTAGAGAACTCAGGCAAAAACCTCTTGACCTCAGTCGCAGCAACTTCTTACTCATGTCTCCAGAGGCCAGGGAAACGAAACCAAAAATGGACTATTGGGATCTCATCAAGATAAAAAGCTTCTGCACAGTGAAGGAAACAATCAACAAAACTAAAAGGCAACGGATGGAATCGGAGAAGATATTTGCAAGTGACATATCAGATAAAGAGTTAGTATCCAAAATCTATGAAGAACTTACCAAACTCAACACCCAAAAAGCAAATAATCCAGTGAAGAAATGGACAAAAGACATGATTAGACCCTTTTCCAAAGAAGACATCCAGATGGCCAACAGACACATGAAAAAGCATTCAACATCACTCATCATCAGGGAAATACAAATCAAAACTACAATGAGATACCACCTCACGCCTGTCAGAAAGGCTAAAATTAACAATTCAGGCCCCAACGGACGCTGGCAAAGATGCAGAGAAAGAGGATCTCTTTTGCACGGCTGGTAGGAATGCAAACTGGTGCGGCCACTCTGGAAAACAGTGTGGAGGTTCCTCAAAAAATTAAAAATAGAAAACTACCCTACAACCCAGCAATTGCACTACTAGGTATATACCCAAGGGATACAGGTGTGCTGTTTCAAAGGGGCACATGCACCCCAATGTTTATAGCAGTGCTATCAATAGCCAAAGTATGGACAACGCCCAAATGTCCATCAACTGATGAATGGATAAAGAAGGTGCGGTGTATACACACACACACACACACACACACACACACACACACACACACACACACAATGGAATACTACTTGGTGATCAAAAAAAATGAAATCTTGCCATTTGCAGCAACGTGGATGGAACTAGGAGATATTATGCTAAGTGAAATTAGTCGGTTGGAGAAAGATATCGTATGATCCACTCACATGTGGAATTTACGATACAAAACAGATGAACATAAGGGAAGGGAACCAAAAATAATATAAAAACAGGGCGGGGGACAAAACATGAGACTCTTAAATAGAGAGAACAAACCGAGAGTTGCTGGAGGGGAGATGGGTGGGGAGATGGGCTAAATGGGCAAGGGGCATTAAGGAGGACACTTGTTGGGATGAGCTGGGTGTTATAAGTAGGGATGGAGAGGGGAGGGGAGGAAAGGGGAGGGGAAAAGAAAAGAAAGGAAAGGAAAGGAAAGGAAAGGAAAGGAAAGGAAAGGAAAGGAAAGGAAAGGAAAGGAAAGGAAAGGAAAGAAAGGAAAGGAAAGGAAAGGAAAAGAAAAGAAAGGAAAGGAAAAAAGAAAAGAAAAGAAAAGAAAAGAAAAGAAAAGAAAAGAAAAGAAAAAAGACAAGACAAGACTAAACTACAGAGGTGGGACCTGGCAAGCTTTCCCAGCAGGTGTGGCGGGGGAAGGGTTTGGGAGAGCCTACAGAGCGGCACAGAGGGAATTTGGGTGGCTAGGTTGATCAGGACGACTGTAGCGGTGGACACAGAACCCCACCCATCTGAGCTCTTAGAACTGTACATGAGAAACGAGTTTTACTTCCTGTTAACAAAAATTAACAAAATATAATCGATGGTATGCTGCCCAAGCAGAAAATAGTCATAGTCTCAAACACTACATCAAAGGAATAAAAGACTAAAAATAAATGAAATAAGCATCCAAGTCAAGGAGTCAGCAGAAGAGTCAACTACATTGAAGGATCCCAGATAAAAGCATTTTCCCATTGGTTCTACTCTTCTTCCGACGGAAAAGCCCGGTTGCCTGCCACTGCACACCACTGGGGAGCCCTGGAGCTGGCCCCATCACGGGAGGAAAAGGGGGCGAGAGCACAAATACAAAATTAAAAATGACAGAAGTCATCCTCAAAACGGAGGACACTTTTTGGAAATCGGAAGAGATCGTTGCCCCGTGAAAACATATTTTTAAAATAGAGGGGCTCCCGGGTGTCTCAGACAGTGGGATAAGCGTCCCATCGTCTCCCGGTTCATGAGCTGTGGCCCTGAGCCCACAGCAAGGGCCCGCTCGGGATTCTCTCCTCCAGCTCTCTCTGCTTCTCTCCTGCTTTCTCTCTCAAAATAAATAAATAACCTTTAAAAACTTAAAAACTTAGGAAGTCAGAGGATTTCCCGAGAAGACCACGCAGGGGAATTTCCATGGAAGAGATAAAGAAAACTTGATCCCCGGAAGGCAGGCCTGGGTGGTTCCGCAGGGGAATTGTCCGTCGGCCTGGAAGTGAGGCCATTCCGTTCCAGGAGCACAGAAACTGTTCCCTGCAAGGACCTGGAAGCGCTGGCTTCTGGTAATGATGACTACAGACAGAGCTCGGTTCCTGAGACATATTCCCAAGCGGAGGGACCAGGCCCCTGACGCGCCCCCCCACCCCCAGCCCTGGGCCGGCCGGCCCCGCCCCTCCAGCGTCTGGCTGGCGTCTGGCTGCCCCGAGGCCCGAAGTGTCTGCGCCCTGATGCAGGGGTGCTGAGGGGGGATGCGCTGGCCAGACGTGCGCCGTGGCAGCATCGGGACGCTTCCCCGGCTGGACCTGCCTGGGAACGCCGATGGAAGTCACCGCCGAGAAGGAGCGAGAGGCGCCCTCCTTGCCCCCGCGGGGTGCGGGCGCTGCGTGCGGCCACCGCGTGTGCCCTTCCCCGCGCCTTCCTGCTGCGGCCTGGGGTCATCGGCGGGGCTTCCTCTCGCTTTTCTGAACACTTGGAAAAATACTGTAAAACGGTGGGAAAACAACAGACGTAGGAGGCGAAATAACCAGATGTAGGGCAAAGGGGCTGTTGCGGACAGAGGCGGAAGGGCAGGTTTGCACAGTTTGGAAAATTGCGCACTCGTGCTCAGTACCCCGGGGGTGATAAAACCATCACCTGTGTTTACTTGTCAGAATGCCGCATTGGCTCGGTAGGAAGATTTCCTAACTTTTTTGATGAGTCTTAAAGCATTTTAGGGTAACATCATGATGTGTCTAACTTGCTTTAAAAGACTTCAGCATCAACATGAAACAGTAAAAAGATATATTTGTATTTCTTTGATTTATATAAATAAATTCTGAATGGGCAAACAAAATCCTGGTGACTCCCTATGGTATATTTTATTTTATTCTATTATTCTATTCTATTCTATTTTAATTTATTTTGCTTTACTTTGATTTTATTTTAGTTTACTTTATTTTATTCTTTGTAAAGGGGCTGAGAGGGTTCAGAGAAAGAGAAGATGGGAGGAAATGTCCGTATATAAAATTTTGAATGTATCCTTATTCAATCAAGTAGATATTTTTACTATCGAAAAACTTCTCCAGTCTTTAACAGAACGAGAATGAGAAAAACACAATAAATGAGGAGGGTGCCTGCACGATGATGTGATTACAAGGGTAAATGAAGCAATATATTTCTGATTTTGTTTTCTATAGAAAACATGTATTCTTTTCCTGGATCCACAGAGTGTTCACAAAAGTTGATTATGCATCAGACCGCGTATAAAATCTCACCGAAGGTCAAGAGGCAGGAGTCGTGCCAGCCAAGTAATCTGACCACGGTGAAATAAAATTAAGCTGCGTTCAAAGAGAGATTTATATCCGTAAAAGCTTTTATTATTAAACAAGGAGAAATGAAAGCATTTGGTCCAGGAAGTTAATATAAGGGAAACAAAGCCAGAGGAAGGAAGTCATTTTTACAAAAGAAAATTGATGGTAGAAGTAAAATAAAACCAGATCTGATACACACGTCCAGGAGTTTTGAGGAAAGAAAGGCTAATTAAAATGCCAAACATCTGGCAATCCCTGAAAGAAAAATGGGGAAATATCGACACACCAAATAAGGGGCGAGAAGACAGCTGGACAGAAAGTTAAATGAACAACATGGTTCACTCTGTCGTGATGAAAACGGCGAACTTGCGATAACAAATATGAAAGTCTCGCAGAAACGGATGATTATTTTAAGGAGTGGTAATTTTCCAACACCTTCTGGAAGACTAAGTGTGCCATCTACACGAATAACGGTCACGGGAAAACGATGCAGGATCGTCAGAGCATGACTCCCAGAAAAGGCGCCAGACTCTTCCGGCCTACGTTCTTTCCAGCTGTCAAGGCACAGACCGTCACTGGGTTGGGGACACTGCTCCGGAGCAGAGGAGATCCCAGGAAACGACCCCGCTCATTTCACTGAGCTGGCGCAGTGTGGCTCCCCAAGCCTGACGAAAGCGACCCGGAAACGGAAATGACAGGCTACGAGTGGGCTGATTAACATTCTGAACAAAATACCAGCAAGTCCAGACCAAGTCTATAGCCACGTGACGGCAGTCCACCGTCAGGTAAAATGATGCAAGGAGCAGAAGGGTATTTTGATACAACAATCACGTTAACAGAGCTTAAAACCCATGTGATGATCGAAAAGACGCCCCCGGAAAAGGCCTCTGAAAAAGATACACTGTCCGTTTTGCGGTTAAAGAAAAAGAGAAAAGGAAAATGACATTTTTAGGAAAGCTGGATCAGAAAGCTACTTCTCTAACACGTATCTTCCTTTAGACTTTCTCGAACTTTAGCCCACGAGCCATTTACATTAGGCTGCTCAGGACGCTCGTTTAAATGTAATACAGGTTCTTTTCTGTGGAATCGACTAGCAGTGGCCACAGTAATGCTGTGTGAGGAACCTCCCCAAAACGACGTGACTTTAAATGTAGCCACTGAAGGTCTGTGTGGGGGTGACTGGGGAAGCTGGTCCCCTGGCCTCGGCAGATCTCACGGCTCCTGGATTCAGTCCAGAGTCAGGCTCTGCACTCACCTTGGGATTCTCTCTCCCTCTCTCTCTGCCCCTTCCCTGCCCGTGGGAGCCCTCTCTCTCTCTCTCTCTCTCTCTCTCTCTCTCATTAAAGATTACACGGGGCTCCATCTCATGAACCAGGAGATGATGACCTGAGCCAAAACCAAGAGTTGGACACTCAACCAACTGACCCGCTCGGTGCCTGCATCCTTCTAATTCCTAGACAGTGTTCCACTTTGGACAATAATTATACAGTCACCCTAGGGATAGGCAACATTAGTAAGGGCGTGAGTGCTCACAGACAAGTAGCCGACTCCTCAAGTTCGCCCCAGGAGAGGGCCCCAAGAATGCCCCTGGGCTGAGATCTTGAAGTCTGTGCTGTGATGGTTAGTCCCAGGTGTCACCTTGGCTGGCTTCTGGCCCCCAATAATTTAATACGATCAGCTGTCTTCAAGGCAAGCAAGTCACGTGGGTGGGCCTCACCTACTCACGGGGTGAACTCACCCAGTGTTTGCCTTAAGCGCAAGCACAGGGTTTTTCCAGAGATGGAAGGGGTCTGCCTCCAGACTGTAGAGGCTGCAGCCTCAACCCCTGCCCCTGCCCGCGCTGGCAGCCTGCTCCCGGCCCCCAGTGGCTCACCAGCACGCACAACGAAGGGAGCCATTCCTTATAATAAATCTACACCCACTTCTATCTCTCTGTCTATATCTGTCTACATGCCTATATCTCTGCAGATCTGTGTCTATCTGTCTATAAACCTGTATCCATCAGCCTGCACACCCGCATCTATCTATGTATCTACACCTGTCTACATCCACAGCTGCCTCTTCTGATTTCGTTTCCCTGGAGAACCTGGAGACAAAATGGCAGCAAATCACGGCAACAACCGAAGAATGTCCAGTCATGCCAGGACCCAAATGGAAAGACTCAGCTCAGGGCCGGCTGTGGGAAGGGCCAGATAAGCCAGCACAGGGCTCAGGACCAGGTCTTGGTCAGGAGCGGCGCATCAGCGGCCAAGCCTCGCGGTGCTGTTTGACTCTTCCAGCATTGAGGAGACGGACCAGGTAGTGTCATGAAACTCACAGTTCACTCCTTGGCTTCATATGGTTTGTACTCTGCTATTTCCTTATACTACTGTCACAATGTTAAAAGCTCTGGGTGTGCTAAGGGTGAGAAATAAGCAGTGATGATGTCCCTTCCAGGCTCTCCAAAGAAACAGGAGACGTAGAGGATGGACAGACGGATGGATGGATGGATGGATGGATGGATGGATGGATGCATGGACGGATGGATGGATGGATGGATGCATGGATGCATGGACGGATGCATGGACGGATGGATGGATGGATGGATGGATGCATGGACGGATGGATGGATGGATGGATGGATGCATGGACGGATGGATGGATGGATGGATGGATGCATGGACGGATGGATGGATGGATGGATGGATGCATGGACGGATGGATGGATGGATGGATGGATGCATGGATGCATGGATGGATGCATGGACAGATGGATGGATGGATGGATGGATGCATGGACGGATGGATGGATGGATGGATAGATAAATAGATAATATATGTCCTATTGTGGATATCTACCTACCTATCTACAGAGGCAGCAGAATTCCTTCTTTTCGAGAAACCTCAGAGTTTGCTCTTAAGGACTTGTTAAGGATTGCATGAGGCCCACCCACATTGCTGAGAGTGGACAGCTTTACATAGAGTCAACCCATCGTAGCTGTGAACCACATCTACGAAGTATGCTCACGGCAACGTCTATACTGCTGTTTGCCTGACAGCTGGGCACCATAGCCTGGCCAAGCTGACACTTACAACCAACCGTGTGCACGTCACATACCTGGAGCGTGTGCCTCCTTGCTTTGTAGCCTGGGCAAGGGGCCACCTTTACAAGCCTCTGTTATCTTGTCTTTAAAATGAGAACAGTAAAAATTACTCAGAACAGTCATTGAAAGAATCACGTGTGTGCTCTGGGCGTGGCCGGCATGCTTACTGCCCACCAAGCCCGCAGGGGCTGGCCACGCGCTGACGGGATGGGAGGCCGTGAGAAGCCGCGGGCCTGGGTGCAGGTGCCGGAGGAGACCATCCTCGCCGGCCCGAGGTGGCCGAGGCACAGACCCGATCTGGACTACGTGGCTCCCGCTGCGACGCGCCCCGGGGACCTGTCCTACTTCGCACAGGCTACCAAACAAGCATCCGATACCATCAGAGGGAGGCCGTCCCCCTCTGCCAGCCGGAGAAGGGTGCGCTGGGGGGGGGGGTCAGCTGAGGCCGCGTTCTCTCCCGCCCGCTGCCCTTTCCACGAGCACACACAGCCTCCTGTTGTTAGCTCGGGCGCCTGGCAGGACAGACTCCTGGTTAAACCCCGACTGCCTTCTAGAACACCCGGTCGACTGAAACGCAGTGTTTTCCTAGCAAAGTAGGTCTGCAAAGCAGATCCGGTTACAGCATGTCCAGGTCAGCGTGAAGGAAGACCGACAGAATTCATAAGGCCAATAAAAATAAAATAAAATTCTGCTGCTCCGACTCCCTTGAGTAGCATCGAAACACAGGTACCGGTGAATTCCTCGGGTGACGCACGGCCTCACACGCCCGGAGCGTTATGATGTGTTTCTGAGGTCATAGCTGACCGGCTGCCAGGGCCGCGTTGTTAGAGCAAACACACCAGCATGAAATTTCTTCGCCCTTATGTAACCGCTTCTACTTAAAGGATTACTTGTCCTCACACGGGAATGAGCGTCCACCTCCTGACAGCAGCGGGACTGCCTCACCGGCTTCTGCGTAGACAGCCTGCGCCGCCGTAATCGATGGCAGAAACGGAAAACTGACGTCCCTTTGTGGCCACATTCAAAGGCGTCTCTTTGCTTCTAGCTTTCTGGACCTTTCGTTTGGTGACAGAGTCATTCTGAGCCCCTAGGAGTGTCATCAATCATCAGATGAGAGGCACAACCGTGAGATCCCGGGGAGCACCCACCGCGGGGCTCCCCAACACCCATCTTTCCTCTCGAAGTCAGTTGAAAACAATTCTTGAAAAAAAATACTTCAAAAAGAAACTTCGTTCTTTCTCAGAGATTTCAAACAGGATGTTGTTACTGCTCGTTCTGTTACACTCGAAAACTTTTATTAAAACCACCTTTCTCGAGTCTTTTAAGCAGGCAGGCACGCAGCAACCTTGGCAAACACAAGAGCCCTTCTGTAATGCCAAACAGAAATACATTCGCGTGTGTAACGTGAAGGCCGCCCTTGTGTTTGTAGAATTCTCTCTTCTTCCTGAACCTTCTTCTCTTGGCTTCGTGGGAAAAGAAGCTTTTTTTAAATTTAATTTTATTTTTAAAATTTGTTTAAGGTTTGTTTGTTTTTGAGAGAGAGACAGAGACAGAGAGCCAGGCGGATGAGGGGCGGAAAGAGAGGGAGACACAGAATCGAAGCAGGCTCCAGGCTCTGAGCTGTCAGCACAGAGCCCGACACAGGGCTCGAACTCACGAACCATAAGATCGTGACCTGAGCCGAAGTTGGATGCTCAACCGACTGAGCCACCCAGGCGCCCCAGAAAATAAGCTTGTAATGAAACTGAGATTAGCCACCAAAGCTTTGGAGTGCGTGCACCAAGGGAGAGGGTTGACTTCACCGGGGAACTTCCACCCCCGACCCTGGGCGGCTCTGCATTCACATTTGCCTTATTGGGTCCTCCGAATGCGAGTTCGGTGGTCAACACAGGCTGACTTAATTAACTCATCCATGAAATAGGGTTTGGGACTGTGTCCCAGGGGTCTGACGGGCCCAAACAGGGCTGGTGCGTTGTCTGGGTATGTCCCTCACTCCGAGGTTTTGCCTAAACTCGCTGCACTTGTTTTCTGACATTTGTCACCTGCGTGGTGCACACGGCCAGGCCCTTCCTGAGTCTCGGGCACCCCGAGAGAGGTACCCAGTGCACCGATGACCAGTTATCCACCAATAATGGCGAGTGAAAAACAGCCACAAAAACTCAATGAAATACAAAAATAAAGGTCTCTTCAGCTCACTGTTCCCCGAGGTGCAGCTGGTCGGGGCTTGTTCCGGGCGCTGCCTGGTGGGCACACTCACGTGGGCCGTGGGCCAGTCTAGAAGGTCCTGCTGGCCTCGGCCGGCCGTACTCGCCCACGCATCTGGGGATCAGCCGGGTGTGGGCTGGCCCGGGACGGACTCCAGGGACCCACGGCTTCCCCGGGACACCGGTTCAGACAGGCTCTCACGGCCAGAGACCCCAGCCAGGGCGAGGGCAGCCTCGTCCGCTCGTCAGGTTTGCTGACGTCCCAATGGCCAGGGAAGTCGCGGGGTCAGCCGGCTGTGACAGCTGCTCTGCCAGGTGGGAAAACTGAGAAGTAGAGGGGGACTTGGGGCCACCCCACCATCTAGCACCCTCGAGGGCGTCGCTGGAGAACAAAGCCGTGCGTGGGCTCAGAGCGATGAGAGACCTCCAACGGGGGTACCAGGGAGGGCTCCCTGGTGGAGGCCACAGAGTCCAACACACACAGTACAGTCACGGATGTCACCCCAGAAATGCCTTCACTCTGAAATATTAAAACTGCAGGATCCCCGAAGTCATGTTTAAATAACCTTTAATAACCCTTTATCCCCACCTGCCTCGGGGGGTCGCTGAAAACCTTCACTCAGCGTGACAAGCTCCCCACTGTCCTATAACCCCTTGGTCATCTTCTAGGTGGTGAAGAAAAATCTAGAAGCTTGGGCATCCTACCAGCTGCTGCAAAGTCCTGCCTACAACCTCGGGGGGCATCCTTCCTCCTTCCCTTCCTCCTCCCTCTCCCCTTCCCCTCCCTCCCTTCTCCCCTCCCTCCCTCCTCTTCCTCTTCCCTCCTCCCTTCCCCTCTTCCCTCTCTCCTCCTTCTCCCCTTCCCCTCCTCCTTTCCCTCTTCCCTCCTTCCCCCCTCCCCTCCCCCCTCTCCTCTGCCTCCCTCCTCCTCCCTCTCCCCTGCCCCTCCTTCTTCCCCGCTTCCCTCCTCCCCCCTCCCCTCCTCCTTCTCTTCTTCCCCTCTACCCTGCCTCCCCCTCCTCCTCTCCCCTTTCCCATCTCCCTCCCTCTCTCTCCCTCCGTTCATCCCCCCCTACCCCTTCTCCCCACCCACTCCCCCCTCCCCTGCCTTCACTCTCTGAAGCTCAGACTCTTCTCAAGAGTGTCGGACGCCACACTCTCAGCCCCCCGTGTCCTCAGAGATGCTCAGTCACCAACTGTCCCATCTCTCTCCCCTGTTGCCAATTTCTCCCTCTTTCCCCTCCCCCAATCTATGAACTGCTCCTCATCCTGAAACACAAAATAGAACAAGACACAAAAGGAAAAGCCCACGGACCCCGTGTCCGCTTTCTAGCCACCGCCGCTCCCCTCCCCTAGCAGCCCGGCACCTTAAAACCTGGTCTCCGCTTCCGTTCCACTTGCTCGTTTCCCGTCCCCTCTTCAAACCCTATCATCTGACGCACATCCCTGAAAGGTTGCAAAGGTGGCCATGAACTCCGTCATTCCCAAAGCCAAGCGACGGTTTCCCTCTCCTATCTGTCTGGTCACGTCTGTCACCTATAATCCTGGGTGCTTGAAATTCCCCCCTGCTGGAAAACCCGGCCTCCCCGCGACCCGCTCTGCCTCCCCTCCCCTCCCTGGGTGCTGCCCCTTTCCTGCCGCGGCTGGGCTCCTTCTCTGCGTGTCCCCTCAGGAGTCCCCCGAGTTCTGTCCCTTGCTGGTGCCTTCCACGGGCGACCACGATTCCTCCCGGGGCTGTAGCGTTATGGACACGCGGACGGCACTCCCGTCGCCACTTCTCATTCTAACCTCTTCTGACCATCACAGGTCGTCCCTTGCACCGCTGGCTCTCGTGTAGATGCAGAGGCCCCCAGGGCGGTCGCAGCCGCGTGCCCACCGCGGACCGTCCCTCTCAGCTCGCTCTCCTTCTCCTCCTGCTTCACTGCCTTCTCTTGCTCTCCTGGGTCCTCCCCCTTCCTGTCCCTGCAGACGTGTCTACACTGCAAACCCCATCTCCCTCTGGCAACTGCAGAGTTTAAGTCCAAACGGCATGTTCCTTGAAGAAGAAACATCGGTGATTCGGAAAGCGAATGCTCCATCATGGAAACTCGCCGGGCGCCTCCCTCACGAGTCGACGTTTCCAGGGACGACTACCCGTCGCGTGTCCTGAGCCGCGGGTTGTCTGTGAATCAGTTAAACTCGGCCGACTCTCTCTTGGCCCGTTAGCTCGCCGCAAACGTGAGACAAAGGTGATAGGGCACAACTAGATGCAAACTTTAGGGGACGCTGACACCAACATCGGACGGAAATGGAAAGACTTCAGTTCCATGATGGTTCCCACACCGGCACGGGGATCGGGGAAGCTTGAGGATTCGCACGTGCTGCCCACTCCAAGAGACACGAGGCGTGGCCCTCCCTTCACGCGATCGTAAAGGGTTTTGAGGAGTGCACTGGACAGACACCCCCCCCAAAGGCAACCCCAGCCACCTGCCTTCTATTCATCCCCGAGTGTGGGCAGAACTCGTGACGTGACCCTAACCAAGGAGCATGGCAAAGGTGACGGGAGGTCCCTCCTGTGCCCCCCCTCCCCCGTGTCTGTTAGGCTCCATCTCGCAGCACACGGGGACCACGGGCTCTCCCAGCTGGCTGCTAAGAGTCCTGAGGGGCTAGGACTGTCAGCCATCTCCAGGAGCTGAGGGTCTCGGGCCACAGCTGTGAGGAGCTGAAATTCTGCCAGCAACCAGTGAGCTGGGAAGAGGCCCCCACGCTTCCAGTGAGATTTCGGCCCTGGCCAATGCTTTGATTTCAGCCCATGAGCTGTGAGGTTCTGAGCAGAGATGCAAGGTTCGGCCGTGCCCAGAGTCTCTATGTGTGCGTGTCCAGAAACTGGAAACTCAGGCAAGTTTCTATGCTGCAGTTTTGAGGTGGAATTCCTTTTTCTCTAGGAAGCTTTGGGTTTGCTTTTAAGGCCTTCAACTGACTAGATCAGGCCCACCCATATGTTGAGTGTAATCTCCTTCACTTAAAGTTAACTGAGGTAAATGTTAACCACATGTAGGAAGTATCCTCACAGAAACATCTAGATTGGTGTTGGATTGAATAACTGGCTACCGTAGTCCACCCAAGATGATACCTAATTCTAACCATCATAACTGTAAACGAAGATGAATTCCAAATTGATAAAAGATTTAAAAGCAAAATACCAATCAAAAGACAACTAGAATAAAACAATGGAAGAATTTTTCCTATAACTTCTGAGTGGGAAGGTCTATCTAACCATGACTCAAATGTTAAGGAAACAAGCAATTAATTGAACTAACTACAATGTTTTCAAAGTCTGGGTGGAAAACACATACACACTTACTCCACAAAAAACTGTGTGTGCGGTTAAAAGACAAGTGACACTTTTGAAATAAATATTTCCTATTTGGAGGGCGCCTGGGTGCCTCAGTCAGTTAAATGTCTGACTTCAGCTCAGGTCATGATCTTACCACTCCTGGGTTCAAGCCCCACATCGGGCTCTGTGCTGACAGCACAGAGCCTGAGGTCTACTTCGGATTCTGTGTCTCCCTCTCTCTCTCTCTCTGTCCCTCTCCTGTTCATGCTCTCTCTTTCTCTCAAAAATAAATAATCGTTAAAAAAAAATTTTAATATTTGCTATTTGGGTCACAAAGGGCTAATTTCGTTAATATATAAAAAGTCCCCACAAATCAATAAGCTCAAGAGCACAATACAAAAATGGAAGAGAAATGAACAGTTTCTAGAACAGAAGATTTGTTCTTAAAATGATTAAAGAATACACGCAATTCCGTGCACAAAAAGGAAAATGTGAATTAAATTTACACTGAGAGACCACGGTTTTTTTTGCTAGAAGATGGGCAAAGATTTAAAACTCTGAGGTTACAGTGTGCTTGGAGGAGAAGCTATTCTCGTGCTTCGCAGGTGACCACGCGAATGAAGCGTGAGGAGGGCGGCGTGCCGATGTGTACGAAAGTTACAAAAGCGTCTGCCCTCTGACGCTTCCAGGAGTTTCCTACAAATATCCTCACACAGCGATGCCTTTCTGGGGGGTGAAGGAGGGATGGGGAAGGGGGTTTCCACCTGGTACATCAGGCTTCCCGGCACCACGGGGACATCAGCCCTCATCTCCTCCTGAAGAACGAATGCCAATGAGCGCTGAGAGAGCCAAACACACTGCGTCCTCTCCACCCCATGGCTCCGAATGCCCCCCCTCATGGACATCAGTGCCACCAAGGTTTCCAGGTGCGGTTCGAAGTTCTCCCTCCCAGCCCCTTCTCTGTCCCCAGCCCAGCTTTTCCAGGCAGAAAATTAATTCAACGCTCCAAACCCCCAACGACCCCGTGGTGATGAAGGAGTGCCCACAGAGAGCAGCTCTGGGAGACCTAACGGTGGCCCGGGCCCATCGCCTCCCGCCTCGGACCCTGGACCGAGTCCACTCCAAGTGCAGAGTCCAAGGCCGCCCTGGGAACAGACACCCCCTGGAGAGGAAGAGCTGCCCCTGAAGCGATCGCTTCTGCCCTTTCCTGGTCCCCCAGTGCCGCCCTGCCCCGTGGCCCCGGCCTGAGCCGTCTGGCAAGCCGTGACCAAGGCGGGCGCCATGCTTACCGCTGGGGAGGGAAGGAGCTGCTCTAACTCAGCTTGACGCGACGGACTCCAGAGCATACGGGCACTCCTTCTGGTTTTAGGGCCACCACTCCTCACATCTGTGCACAAGTAATAAAGTAGTTTTTGGGGCGCCTGGGTGGCTCAGTCGGTTGGGCGGCCGACTTCGGCTCAGGTCATGATCTCACGGTCTGTGAGTTTGAGCCCCGCGTCGGGCTCTGTGCTGACAGCTCAGAGCCTGGATCCTGCTTGGGATTCTGTGTCTCCCTCTCTCTCTGCCCCTTTCCCACTCACACTCTGTCTCCGTCTCTCAAAAATAAATGAATGTTAAAAAAAAATTTTTTTTAATAAAGTGGTTTTTAGTTTCTGAGACTGTTAGTAAACCCTCACCAATGCAGAGGGGGACGGGAGCGCCTGGGGGGCTCAGGCAGTGAAGCATCCGACTCCTGATCTCAGCTCAAGTCATCATCTCCCAGTTTGTGAGATGGAGCCCCGTGTTGTGCTCTGTCCTCAGTGCAGAGCCTGCTTGGGATTCTCTCCCCTCTCCTGCCCCTCCCCTCCGCTCACATAAATGAATAGACACATCTTTGACGCAGAGAAGGAGCGTCTATCAGCACATCGTCCCCAGTCTCCTTCATCATCTTGCCCCCGATGCTTCGGACAGCTCTCTCATACCAACGTTCCGTAGACGGGAACGGGCTGTGGCGTTGACTTTAATTCCACACACGACATCCTACGGAGGTCCCCCAGAACGTAATTTCAAAGCATCTCACTTCCTGCCTGAAATCTTGTCGCCGTCAGATATGCCTTAGGAGTAAAGAACGCCTGCACACTGGATTCGATGACGAGGGAGGCAAGGAATCGTGTGAGAACCGTGGGGGCCGAACGAGGGTGGAAGACACTTCCGAAGGGTGAGAAATGGCTGGAGCCCCCTTGGCGGGGTGCACCCAGGACCCCGTCGCTCCCGCGGCCACGCCCCGAGGAAGTGGCGACAGACCCCAGCCCGCCTCCCCAGCTCCCGCCACGGTCCCGTGCTCCCCACGCTGGCTCCAGAAGACTGGATGTCTCTGTCCTTTCAACACCCAACAGTTCAAGAGTGGCCAGAGCCGATGAACGGAGAGAAAGGTGGAGTGCCGTACCCATGACCAGCTGGAGCGAGGCTGAGGGGGGCTCCTGCGCTGGGGCTCGGGGTCCAGGGGCACTGAAGACAAGAGCACGCCAGCAGCGCTGTGGCTCACACTCACTCTGGGACTAAGGGGGAGAAAAGAGAATTAGGAGACAAGGCCCCCTAAAGATCGACAGAAACGAGGCTAGCTCTCTCTTGCTGGCTTTCAAGACACGTTAAGTCATGGAGTAAAATACCCTGCCCGCCACCTTCACTCTGAGGTTTTCGAAAATGGTGTGGTTGCTCTCAGGTCAAATTGGCGCAGTGGAGAGCCGTGTGGGAGCAAGGGAGGTGCTGTCTCGTCTGGGGCTGGGGGTGGGCGAGCTCTGACCCCGTCTGCGTGTGGGACGCGCTCACACTCACGATCTTGACCTGCGTGGTAATCCTCTCTCCTCCGGGTCCTGGTCTCTACCGGCACCTTGCCCCGCGTCGTCCTCCCAAAGCCTCGCCCGTGTGGGTTCATGGCGAACACCCTCTGCGAGCCGATTGTCTTCCACTGACCAACCTCTCGGGGTCACGGAGGGACTCCCTTCACGTAAGACACCAGGAGAGACCCCCGGGGCCATCTCGTCTGTTTGTTTTAATTTTCTCCCTTGCCTTGTTTCTCCTTAAAACCAAACCACCTTCGCTATAAATAATACCTTCCATAAAAGGATATTGAAAATGGTATCACTGACTGCAGCTTAAAATAGAACAAAGGAGACGCACCATATGGATTTAGACGAAAATACGAAGAGGTGTCTGGCTGCAGACCGATTCCGTAACGTGGCTCCTGGGCGTCTTCAATCAGAAAGAAGCGGAGGCACCGGGTTGTCACACACGACAGGTTTGTCACATGGATTCAGTTAGTCTGACGTGTTCTTTGTCTCTGCCGAGTGCTAAGTGGGCTGTTGGGGTCAGCGCCTTGGCTCGGCACGCACAGCGGTTCCCGATATGTGCGGGAGTTTGCCTTAATGGTGACATCCAAAACCTGGGGAAGGGGGGGCCGACCCCAGTGCAAACAGCTCCACCTAAGAGACGGGTACCGGAGACGGTCACGGGGGCGGCTCGGGGCCCCCGGGGCCAGTGGCGGCCTCCCAGAGAGCTGCAGTGGGGCTAAGGGATGTCGAGAAGCAGAATGTGCACTAGGAAGTGTCTGCGTGACCCGAAGACCAGCGGTGACCAAGCCCCGTCGTTGAAGGAGCGAATGTCATGCCGGCATCACCGAGCGTGCGGAAGGCAGGGGCGAGACGTCAGGGTCGGCTGCGCTGCGCATGCGAGCACAAAGTGTGTCGCACTCGTAAACGAAGAACCCACCGCCCTTGTGACTTCGCTTCCTTCTCCGCCGCGTCCGGGATCCGGTTCTCGGTGCTCGGCAGGGGGGCAGCGGGAGGAGCTGGTCGGGAGCACCGCGCGTGCCCGCACTCAGCTTTGGGGCCATCTCGCTTCCCCAGAAGAAGACTTTCAGACGTGAGGGTGCCTCTTAAAATGTCCTTGTGCCGTTTGCTGGGTATTCTCCGGCCGCGAGAGCCGATGCAGGCTCCGCCACAGCAGCGACGCACCGCCTTCTCACCAAGTCGCTAAGGCCTGTGCTCCGGAAAGTCGCTGCACCCAGCTCACCGGAATATCTGAGGAACCGTCAAAACCAACTCAGAGGGCTCTATGCTGGCCTTGCTGACACGTGTGACCTCGCAGATGACAGAGCTCCAAGATCCTGAAAGCCATCCTGCAGCTGAGGAAACGCATGTTCCACGCGTGTCATTCTTCATTTGAGCAGAGATGAGAGCTCGCAGTTTTGAAATGAAAGTGCATTAAAACATCTGATTCCTGGGACATATTAAAGGCAGCAGAACCTGGCAGAGATCAAGGGGAAAGACATAGCAGGCAAGAGGGGAAAACCCTTTGTTTTATGGGGAAAAGTCAGAATGAGGTGAGTCCCTGACACCTATCCAAATCTACTGCGCCATTTCCAGAAGTGAAGATTACGTGACCCCAGGGCATCCGTGCTGGAGGGGGGTGGGGAGCAACTGGTCAAACCCCATATTTACACCTTGGGAACGAGGCATCCAAAAAGCTAAAGAGACAGGCTGTGGACTTGAAAAAGCACGTGCACGGGGAAAAAATTAGAAAATGCCATTTCGACGTGACTTGCTCTCCAATGCGGTGGTTTTTTTCCTTCCTGTTTCCGTCGTGGGGGAGACCCCCTTTGTGTAACTCTGATTTACAATCGCTCTGGATGCTCAGAAAATTAATTGCTAATATCTGAAATAACCGCGAGCGTCCCACTGCACCATTAATCTACACGGGGGCCCGGGCTTAAAGTTCGTGTTTGCGCTCCTCAATAAAGTAATCGGAAGAATGGCTTCTCCTGGGACTTGATTTTAAAATCCATACATTTTAAAACTCCAAAATAAATAGCTTGAAAAAACCTATAGCTGCTTGTGCAATGGAGATATTCAAAATCCAATCTTTTTTTTTTTCTTCAGATTACAAAATGATAATTTCCAAGGTAATCACTTACATGTTTAGTCTTGTCGACAAGGACGAACGAACAGAAAAGTCTCCGCGGACACAACGCCTTGCAGCAGGGTTTCTGAACTTGAACCATCGGCACGTGGGGTCAGAATCATTGCTGCGTGGGACCGTCCCCGGGGGCTGCAGGGTAGTTAGCGGCAGCCCTGGACTCAGCCTGCAGGGCGCAGAGCGCCCATCCCTCCAGTGCGACAAGCCGAAATAGGAACGTCTCCCAGCATCACTGGAAGCGCCCCTTGGACAGGAGGGGTGAAGTCAGCCCTGGTTGAGAGCCGCTGCCCTACAGAAAGGGATACTGAGAAATTGGGGTGTTCAAGCAAGAATTAGGGGGTGATTCAGCTTCAGTCGTAAGATCTTAACTCAAGGGAGGATTCGGGGTATAAAATGGTAAGCATGATCAGTCAGTCAGAAAGTGGCATTACTGTGATCTGCTCTCGGAGAGAACTCACACTACTAGTAATAACTGATCGTCTGAAGCAGCGCCTGAGCAGTGCCATTCAACCCTACCAACGGCCTTGGAGGAGGGTTCTGTTTTAACCCCTCACTTCCCAGACGAGGAGTAGTGATTTCAAAGGAGGTAATACACCACCCTCCACATAGCTGGGAAGCACAGAGAGCCCAGCCTCAAGTCCACAAGCCCCTCGCATCCTGTCTTGTCTGCCAGCCAGAGCCCACCTTCGATCTCAGAGGGGGCCCCTCCCACCCACAGCGGTCACGCGATAAAACCTCTCTGTCTGGACGGGTCTAGACTGTGTTGTTCTGTCAGTTCGTCGTTGTTCTCTTGACCAGCAGAGATGACGTATTCTATCTTTTTGATTGGCTACTCACTCGACGACTCCAGGGAATGTGACTGTTGAAGCACCGACGCGGAGAAACGCAGGGTGACGAGGGTGGCCTCCTTCACCCAGATCTCTCCAGACTCCCCGACCACTTCAGCCGTGGGAGACTGTGCTTTCAAAGTCAATTGGAAATATTCTTTCTTTCCTACTTTTATTAAAAATGAAAAAGAAGGGGCACCTGGGCGGCTCAGTCAGCCGAGCGTCTGACTCTTGATTTTTTGGCTCAGGTCACAGTCTCACAGTTCGTGAGTTCAAACCCCACATCTGCTCTGCGCTGACAGTATGGAGCCTGCTTGGGATTCTCTCTCTTCCTCTCTCTCTGCCCCGCTCCTGCGTGCTCTCTCTCTCAAAAATAAATGAATAGGGGCACCCAGGTGGCTCAGTCGGTTAGGCGTCCGACTTCGGCTCAGGTCATGATCTTCGCCGTCTGTGAGTTCGAGCCCCAGCGTCGGGCTCTGTGCTGACAGCTCAGAGCCTGGAGCCTGCTTCGGATTCTGTGTCTCCCTCTCTATCTCTGCCCCTCTCCAGCTAGTGCTCTGTCTCTCTCTCTCTCTCAAAAATAAAAAAATAAAAATAAAAAAATAAATGAATAAACATTTTTTAAAAAAGAAATGTAATGCTTTTTATGTTACACTTAGTTCCTCGAATTATCAAGACATCCACAGGGCATAGTCTTTAAACAAAATCTGGGCAAACAGGCAGTGTCCGCCCCAGACAGCAAAAGGCCGCGAGGAAATCAGAGCATCTGGCAGTTCAGATCCATGACCAGCTTTTAGAGAGGCCTCGTGACTGATGAATAAACGTTAATGTTATAAATGAATATCAATAAATACTATGTGTGGGTGATTAATCATACGTCAACAAAAATAACTGCAGGGGCACATTTCTGGGTCAGACAAATGTTTGAGGTTGAAAATAATAAAACAAGCTTTCTATCAGAAACTGTAAGGCCAATATTGACATAGAGTCTTCATCTTCCGTCTTCTTTTTTTTTTTCCGTTAATATTCTGGAAGTTAAGGAGAGGGAACAGAGGACGGGACCAAAAAAAAAATTTAAATACTAAATGTTGACGCCATAATGGAAGTGAATCCATGAATGTGACTAAACCCTAAGAGGGTTCATTACTTTAAAAACAATTGAAGTTACTTTTTCCACGCCACGCGGTGCCTGACGTTGAGATTACGGAAGGGAGAGAGTCCAATGTGGTTTTTGTCTGCATGAAATTCGCAATTGTGAGCAAGATGGTCCATAAACAGGCAAGCGAATTTTGTTCCGATGAAGCCGTGGTAAGTGCTCAGAGGACACGGAGGATGGCAGCAGGGAGGATGCAGCCTGAGAAGCCCGGGAG
This sequence comes from Paguma larvata, assembly GCA_030068075.1. Lineage (NCBI taxonomy): Eukaryota > Metazoa > Chordata > Mammalia > Carnivora > Viverridae > Paguma > Paguma larvata. The sequence continues at coordinate 2,910,514 of CM057839.1, read as the reverse complement.
CACCCAGGGCCACGGGAGGAGGGGGCAGAAGGCGTCCAGGGGGAGCGCAGCGCCTGCTGAGAAGGGGAGAAGAAGCTGGCTCACGTGGGGCCAGAGGAAGCTTGGGCAGCCGCGGAGTGTGCTCAGCAGGGGAGGGAGAGGACCAGCGAGCTTTCGGGCCGGACTAGCAGCTGTGGGTGGACGGGAGTGGAGGACCGGGCCAGTTAGCAGGGCAGGTGATTCCAAAGCCAGGTTGGGGTGGCGTGGCGAGATGGGGGGTGGGACAGAAGTGCTTGGAGATGTCGCACCACCCCAGGGATATGCGGAAGGGCCTCCTGACGGGATGAGTGACAGGGATTTGGAAAAGGGAGCATAGAAAAGGCAGAAGAACTGAAGAAGTCTTTCCTGAGCAACAGGTGGATGGTCATGGGTGGAAATGAAGAGAGGAGGGAAAAGGGGAGCGAAGGGTTCCATCTCGCGTAAGTGCAGGTGGGCGCGGGACCTGAGTCCGAGGCACACACTCCAGGCTGGACACATAGACCGGGTCTTGGGGAGACGGGGCCGAACCTACAGAAGTGGGGGTGCAGGCTTGGAAACCATGGCAGAGGGAAAGGGGCGCCGGGTGAGGAGACGGGGGAGGGAGCCGCCGATCAGGAGGAAAACCCTAAGACTGCAGCCTCGAGCGGTCGAAGCCACACAGAGTATGTCCAGTTCCTTCGACGAATCCTTTCGGGCCACCCGAGTCAGGCATTTTCCGTTGCTCGTGATACAGTGGTCAAGAGACGGACGGGCCCCTGCTCTGAGAGACATTAAGTCCCAGAAGCGTGCGATCGGCTTGTGTGGAGTGACTCTGAGAGGTGAGGAGAGAGAGCACACACAAGTGTCATCTGGAGTTGGCCACACGGAGGCCCTCGGTGGTGCCGACGCGAGCAGGCTCGGGTCTGAGGAGCCGTGTCGGTGTCCAGGTTGAGGTGCGAGGTGGAAAGCACGTGTGGATGGGTCTTCGGAACAATGTGAGGGGTGGGGACAGGTGAGCACGTCTAAGGAGGGGAGAATAAGAGTCCCGGATGCATTTACTTACAGGCAGAAGCCCCTAGAATGTGCATGACTGATAATGGGAATGACCTCTTAGAGAAGGAGACAGAACACAGGACAAAGAAGGGGCCAAACTCCAGACTCCAACCCTTCTTAGAGCGGGTGAGGTGGGTGGAGTCCAGAGCACACGTAAAGACAGGAAGAGAAGCAGAAAAAAGAGAGAGTGGGTCAGTGGAGGGGGTTTTATCACCATAGGGTCGAAGGGTGTTCTCTCTCACCTGATGGCGTCTGAAGTCTTGGTGAAGTGTCACCAGCCAGATCAGGTCACCAGCCAGAGCAAGGAGAGGAAGGAGGGTGTGGGGGGCTCAACATAGAGGAAAAGACACCCAAAGGCATCAGGAACAGTGGGAAAAGCTTTTTAAAGAAATAGAGGGGGCGCCTGGGGGGCTCAGTCGGTTAAGTGTCCGACTTCGGCTCAGGTCATGATCTCACGGTTCGTGAGTTCAAGCCCCGCGTCGGGCTCTGTGCTGACGGCTCAGAGCCTGGAGCCTGCTTCACATTCTGTGTCTCCGTCTCTCTCTGCCCCTCCCCTACTCAACACTCCGTCTCTCTCTCTCTCTCTCTCTCTCTCTCTCTCTCTCTCTCAAAAATAAATAAACATTTAAAAAAATTAATAAAAAGATGAAAAGCAAAGCAAAGAAACGAAAAAGAAACGGACAAGGCCCACGTGGCTGGCCCATGGGCTCAGTCCTGCCATGGTCTCCCGCCACCCATTCGCGCATGAGCACACAATGGCGGACTCACCCAAGACTGCAGGCCCGCTGGGTGAAGGAGGCCAAGGAGGAGACGCAGGAAAGTCTCAGAAATCAGTGCAGTCATAAAGGGCCGGTTATAACAGAGGGCCGTGGCAGGTGAAGGGAGAGAAAGGAATGTGAAGGGACACCGGGTGCTGCCGGAGTTGCCGAGACGCTGGGGCCTCCATCAGATCTGACTGCAGAGTCTCACTGTCTTCGAAGGGCCTGGCCAGCCTTCAGATGTCTGAGTCCTGTGATACTGTGGCATTCTGCGGCCCCCGCATGTCCCCAAACCGTGGTGATGTCAGGTGCCTGGCAGACTTGTTTCTGCTTGATGCCCTGCTCTCATTTTCCGCTATCTTAGAGTCATCCCACCTGTGGGAGGCGGGCAGGACTGATGCCTCCCCCTAAGCCCCGCCAGAGGCGCTGCCCACAAAGAGCATCCAAACGGGCACAGGCTCTACCTGGGATTCGACCCGTCAGGTACCGTCGAAAGAGATGGCCGCTTTCGCTGCAGTAAGTCACCCATCTCCTGGGAGAAAATACGCATAAGATGCTCCCACTCTGGTACGTTGCCGTGGAGAGAGGGGAGCACGACAGCTCGGAGAAACGGATTCAGCTCCATTTGGGGGTGCGGGGCGATGAGGCCAGGAGAGCCCGCCTCCAGAGGGCCGGGCCGAGCGGCCCTGGACACGATGCCAGCGGCAAGGCGGGAAGAGAAAGGGCGATTCGGCCGGCTTCCTTCCCCTCGCGGTTTCGACGAGCTCTCCCCCCAAGCCCAACACCATTTCCCAAAGCTGCTCGAAAAAACGCAACCAAATGGAAATCCTGCCTGCGCGCGGCAGGAGCCAAGGTCTAAGACTGACAATGTTTCTGAGAAGTCGGCATTGCTTTTCCAAATTATCTCTTTTATTCTCCTGTATGTTCATTTGCAAGTAATTAAATGCACCCACACCATAGCAACTCACGGAACAGTAATGTCACTGACAAGGAAAGTAATAAACAGGAGGAAATTAAAAGAACCCAAATAAGGCCCAGGAAAAAGAAAAAAAAAAAAAAGATCTAACAGATTCAATCAGAAGAAATAGAATATTCTCCGGGCCCTGTTACAAAGAGCCCCAGTGCCAAAAAAAAATGTGTGGCAGAAATGGGACAATTAAAATGGATGTGGGAAAGGGTGACAGCTACACAGGATGAGGCGGGGACATGTCTGTGCAGAACGAGTAGCCCCAGCAGAATTCAAATGAGACATTCAAACCTAAAACAAGAGACGTGCCAAATGCAAAGAGGGGCAGCAAAAGATGGAGTAAGGAAATCTGCCCGCCGCCGTTGCCGTGCCAGGAAGCCCACGTCTCCCCGGCAGAAGCCGGGACATCCAGGCGTCTTATTTTAGTTCGTCACGTGCGCCCGTCTTGTGCCGGCGTGCATATCTGCTTGAGAGTTAGGATTCTGGAGACGCGACAAGCCCCGGGCGGTGGCTCTTCGCCTCGTCGACACGCGCACGCGGCTCGCCTCCCCGAGCAGACACGACCGCTCATTCATGGAAGGCAGAGAGGGATTCGACGATGTGACTTCCCCGTTAGCATGCTTCTCCTGCTCCGTGATAGATGGCTTCTGGACAAATTGCTCGTGGCAGCAGGCATTTAGCAACATCATGAATGTCTGTGTCTAGTGAGTGACCTTATCCTGAGATATTTGCTGGAGCACGCTACAGACAGCTTCGTGATCGATGCCTAATCTCCGCTGGGAAAAGAACGATGCTGAGGTGGGGGGGACCTTCTCCTTCAAATACATGCACCAGGGGTGCCCGGGCAGCTCAGTTGGTTGAGCAGCCGGCCCTTGATATCCGTTCAGGTCATGATCACATGGTTCCGGACACCTAGCCATGCATCAGGCTCTGCATTGTCAGCGCAGAGCCGGCTTGGGGTTCTTCCTCTCCATCTCTCGCCCCCTCCCCTGCTTGCTCATGCTTTCTCTCTCTCTCTCTCTCTCTCTCTCTCTCTCTCTCTCTCTGTTTCAAAATAAATAAATAAATACATAATTGAAAATAAATACACCTACCAAATGGCTACCATGTTAATGGAGCTACCACTCTGTCCTGGATCTTTGCTTACATTTTTCATTCATTTATAAACAGATATTGATACAATGTCTACTCTCACCAATCGCTAAAGGGAGCTGCGAATAGACGAGCAGGGTCCCTGTCCTCAGGGAGCTCCGAGTCTAGTCGTTTGGTCAGTCTGCCAAAAAGTCCTGTTCTTGCAACCGTGCGTTCCCATCTTTTGTGCGCACGGAAGGCAGCGTTGTGCACCACAGCCTCCGCCGTGGCGGAAACATTCTATAATTCTGCAGCGTCCAACATGGTAGCCACCGGTCGCGTGTGGCTGTGAAGCACTTGACATGTGGCTAGTGCAGCTGGGAAATTAACTTTTTTGCTTTATTTCATTTTAAATTTAATTTAAAGGTACATGGCTAGTAGCTACTCGATTGGACGGTATGGAAGACAGACTGTTGACCGAAGATACTCTGTCCACAAATAGTAAGGTGAAAGGCAAGGACATTCATAAGATGGGGAGATGGCAAGAGCCGGAGGGGCCAAGTGTAGCCGGTGACCTGGTGGGCTCACCTGGCCCATGGCACAGTCACTGCCCCTGCCGCTTCTCACTGTGAAACCAGGACCGCAGTCCCTCAGGATCAGGTGATTGTGGGACTGGTTTGAATGTCTCAGGTCTTTGGATCTACAGACACCAACTTCATTTTATTTTTAAGGTATATATTTAGTTTTTCATAAGGAGTCCCTGTTCATTATAGAAAACATAGAATATATAGAAAAGGAACAGACAAACTGCCCATACTCCCGTTGTCTTGTCTCCGCCTCCGTCAGCATCTTGGAGATGTCTTCCCGTCACCTTCCTAAGGTCCGAGTCCCTGCTGATACACTCATGCTATCATCTCCTCTTTTTTAACTTCCTGAAAATTACTCTCAACATGCTCTTCTCGGTCCTGTTTTTCCCACTTATAACCTCATCGTGAATACCTTAAAAAATATACAATTATTTTAAATACTTCTCCCGCTTTTCAAAGTTTATCTGGGAACATACGTTCATTTGAAATTCTCACATAACGTTGTCTTCTCTAGAGAGTGCCTTCATTTATTTACTCAGTCCCGTACTTGGGAAAAGTTGAGTCGCTTCTAATATTTTACTCTCATAATAAATGGTGTCATAACTTTTGTGTACGTAAGAATTTGTTTCCTTTTGAAGAGCTCGGCAAATAAAGTTGGTGGGTGACAAAGGCACACACTTTTTAAGACTTCTGATCCCTGTCACTAAATTGTCCTCTTAGAAAACAAAAGCGTCATCTATGCTCAACTATAGACAGCTAATCCGAGGTGTTCCCTGCATGTGTGGGACACGTGTTTCCGGAACTCCCCGCGTCCCTGCTCTGACACTCGTGGTCAACCGAACAAATCCCACAGTGAGACAGCTAGCACACGTCCCCGAAGTTTTGTCTTCGAGTCTGAGGAGTTCATGTCCTTTCAATATACTTCACACGAAATGGTTCCTAATCCAGTTTCCTTATGCCCCCCTTACAATAGCACCCAGACTCAAATGACAAAATCTAGAAAGTAGTAACTACCACTTAAAGAGCACTGACCATGTGTGAGATCCTATTCTAAACGGGACTGGACTGTGTTTTCTTGATATCTGTATGTCGAAGCCCTAACCCCCTGTGTGACTGTGTGACTGTATTTGGAGATGCTGGAGAGGGGGCCTTTAGGAAGTAATTAAGGTTAAGTGAGGCCAAAAAGGTGGGGCCCCGGACTCAAGAGGATTCATGTCTTTATACGAGGAGACACCGTAACACACACATTCTCTCTCTCGGCCATGTAAGGGTGCAGGGAGAGGGTGGCCGTCCGCGCACCAGAAAGAGAGAACTTTCCAGAGCCAGAGTGACCGGCACCCTGATCTGCTACTTCCAGTCTCCGGAACTTTCGTTTCTGTGTAAGAGCGCCCAATTTGTGGCATATTGTCACGGCGGCCGGAGGAGACTGAGACAGGCCCCTCCCCCCTCAAAGCAATCTCAGAAGGTAGGTATGTAACCTCCATAGGACAGATGGGAAATGAGGAAGAGAGAGGTCAAGTGACTTATTCAAGATCCTCACGCAGCCGGGTTGTAGCAGAGATGGGATCTGAACCAGACAAATGGACTCTGGAACCCACACGCTTCAATTCCGTGTTGAAGGTCCTGCCTTGCCTCTCTAGAAGCAAGCTCTCTGGCCAAGATTAAAGATGAGCGTCTCCCCTTCGTCTAGAGTTAATACCTTTATTAATGCAGCTTACATTACATTAGCTCTGTTGGCAACCACAGCACATTAATATACTTAGTATTTAGTCTGCTAAAACCTTCTAAGTTCTATTTTACATAAGCTTTGGTTAAGCCATGATTTCCCCGTACCTGAAACGCAACGGGGATTTTTGTTAGCAAATGCACTTATCACGATTGAATTTTATCCAATTATAGAACTGTCCACATTTCAACAGCACTGAGATCTTCAGAGATCCTGGTTCAAGTCCCCCCCTCCCAAGCTTCGTGCTACTCATAAATTAAGGACGCTTCTTTATGTAAAGGAAGTATGCCTTATAACCCGTGAAACGCTCTGCGTTTTTGTCATTGTTACTAAATATTTCCATCTGAGTCATTGGTTAATGTCTCTAACTCAGGACCAACAAGGGAACCCCGGAATCGGAAACTGAAAACTTCCTTCTCCACGAGTGTTTATGCGACTTTTAAAACCCACGCTCCCCTTTGTTAAATATTACAATTTTGCCCACCCTGCCTTTTTTTTTTAATTGAAGTAACAGAGAGTCAGCATTATAGTGGAATAAAAGCATACCTTTCTTTAAAAGAGAAAACTCTTAGTATGGATATGATGTATGATAAATTGTATCATACTTGCATAAGCACACGACATGAAACAAAGATTTTATTGCCGTTGCTTTCTATTTTTGCATTATGAAAACAGTATGTACATGTTTTGGTTTCCAAATATAAATACCGCACGCACCGCCTCCTCCCGAGATGCCAGTGTTTCAGCTTAAATGGGGAGTTTCCACCCCTTCTGCCTCAAGGGCCCCTCCCCCACCACATCCGGCTGCAAGGCGAGCCCCTTGGGCCACAAAAGCACCTGGAGACTGGATATCAGCAGCCCCTGCAGTGCACCCTCCCCAAAAACACTGAGTGGCGCCACCGTCTCTTCCAGCTGTCCAGATCGGAACACGACTCTGGAGGGTGCAGAGCAAGCCAGGCTACGTGTGACAGTGATCTGCTGGCCTGGACACGCTCTGGTAAGAGTGGGGTGCTTCTGCTGCTCCCGGCTCCACCCACTCTCCCTTCTTCTTCCAGAACCACCTCCAGAGACAACGTAGGGGTAAAGCAGGGTCAGGCCACCTCACGGACCTGGGCTGGCACACATGGAATGCACGAAGGATTCCTTGGGGTGTGCCCAGCCCTGCCCACGGCTGCTATTGTTCCAGCCCCAACTTCGGGGTCACTCTCCTTCTATGCTACCCTCCAGTTTTCTGAGGAAGCAGAATTCCGCCATCTCTGAGCCCTGAGTCCGCCATCCTCCCTTCTGCTGCCCTCAGCAGCTGCAGTAGGTCCCCAGCGTCCGTCCTGAGACGTTCCTGACAAGTCTCTCTCCTCTGGCACAAGGACCTGACCTGGAGCCTTTGCTGAGCCTCCGAGTGATATCTTCCCTTCGGTGCAACTCTTCCTACTCTGTCTCTACAAGCCTCGAGCCAACGTTGGGTTTCTGGCCGACCAGTCTCTACCACAGCCCCCAGTAGACAGCCCACGGGCACCAGGCAGAGGGGAGCCATAAGTGTTCATCCAACACCGAGTCTGTCCTTGAACGCACATCAGCTGTGGCGAGGGGCCACGTCTGTCCCCTCCGTGAACACACGAGGCATGTCTGTGACTCCTGACAGGCTAGAAGCAGTTTTAAGAAACCAAAAGGGGGTGGCGACACACTTCCCTTCCCGGTGGAGACTACTGACTTCAAAGCCTACCTTGGTGAGCCCTCGACCAGCACCCCGCACCTGCGACCGCACAAGGGCTTCCCAGATGACCTCTACCCTCTGTCTCGTTATTAGCCTCTTACTCTTGTCGACCGTGAGGGGTCGAATTGTGTCCTTTTTAAATTCAGGTGTTGAAATCTGAACTCCCAAGACCTCAGAATGTGACCATATTTGGAGAGAGAGTGGTCAAGATAAAATGAGGTCATTAGGCCCTAGTCCAATACGACGGGCCCTTGTAAGGACAGGAAATGTAGACACAGGTTGACCCACAAGGAAGACGGCATGAAGACGGCCATCTACAAGCCAAGCAGAGAGGCCCCGCCCAGCTCCTTCCCCGTGGCCCTCAGCAGGAAGCAGCACGTGTCGCCGGTGATTGGTGATCGCCACGTGGACGTGTGTGAGTCTGATCACTGCTGTGCATGGAGGCCTGGACTTGCGTGCCTACATTCTCCTCGGGCTCTTGCATGTCCTTTGAATTTTTATAATTCATATTTGTAAGTGGTTGTTGACTAGAAAATGTGGTTGTAATACCAAATTACACACCAGAGCTAAGTAGTTGCAACAGAGAGCATATGGCTCAGGAAGCCAAAAGCATGCACCATTTGGCCCTTTCCAGAAAAGTTCGCTGACCCGTGTTTTAGAAGAAGCAGCGATCCTCAATCCTGCTTGAGCAGCAGAACCCCTAGGAGCTTCCGGCTCTCACACCTACAGATGCCCACCCTCCAGAGAACTGGAGAACTTTCTAACTTCCTTGAGGGATTCCCTACCAGTCCACCTTGCCCGTGGGAACCCTGGAATAAAAAGTCACCCGGCCCTGTGCTAACTTGCCTGCCACCTTGGGCAGGTCCTCTCCCCCATTCACACTTCCATCTCCTCGTCGGTGACCTGAGCATCTCTGAGGCCCCCCGGGGTCGCATCCGGGAGCCCGTGTTGTGTTCCTCACCTTAGACCATTTCACGGTGCAGCGCCCAGTCTCCATTGGTGCCCCCACGGGCTCATTTGCTGCACGTTAGCAACAGTGAGGGGGGTCTGGGGACTGCTGTGGGCCGAACTGTGTTTCCTCCCAAATTCATAGGCTGATGTCCTGACCCCCAGCACCTCAGACTGTGTCTGCACTTGGAGGTGGGGCCTATAAAGAGGCACTGATGGTAAAATGAGGTTGTTAATGTGAGCCTTAATCCAACATGACCGTGTCCTAGTGAGAAGAAATTAGGACACAGACATGCACAGAAGGATGACCACGGGAAGACACACAGAGGAGACAGCCGTCTTTAAGCCCAGGACGGAGACCTCAGAAGGACCCAATCCTGCCCACGCCTGGACCTCAGACTTCCTCTGCCAAACCCGTGACCAGTAAATCCTGTTGTTTAAGCCCCTCCCAGCCCTCTCGGTGGTGGCCTGGGAAACTAATGCGTTGGCCATGTGCGACCATGTTTTATCTGATTGGTGTGGCTCGACAGAATAAATGATTTTCTGCACAATTTTCTACCTTCATGTCCCACGGGCTCACATCGGCAGCAGCAACAGATAGACACAAGCTTCGTGGTCACCTCCGGACCTTTGATTATGACGGGAACAACGAACCTCTTGGCCAAAGTGCCCAGGCAGGTGCAACCTCCTTCTTATAACGGAGGAGGTGCCTCCTTGCACTTTCTTTGCCCCCTCCTGTCGACCTCAGTAGGAATCCACTCACAAGCAAAAGAAGCTTCATAGCGGCCCTTCACTGACATCCTGGCCACCAGTCCTTTTCCTCTTGCCGCCACGCCAAGAAAGCGTGTGAGAATACTAGCATGCCATAGTCGCCATAATAAAGAACCCAGACCAGGTGGCTTAATCAACAGAAATGTATTCTCTCACAGTGTGGCTGGAGGCCAGGAGTCCAAGACAGAGGTGTCCCAGGCTGCTCTTCCGGCGTCTGGTGGTTTGCAGGCGATCGCTGGGATTCCTTGGCTTGTGGACACACCACCTCGACCTCTGCCTCCGCCTTCACATGGCGTCTTCCTGAGTGTGTACCTGTGTCCCAACATCCTCTGTTTCTGAGGACCCGGGTCTTATTGGGTCACGAGCACACCCAACCTAGCGTGATCTCATCTTAACTAATGACATCTGCCCCCAAAACAATTTCCAAATAAAGTCCTTCTGAAACACAGGGTTAGGGCTTTGGCATATGAATTTGAGGTGGGGGACACCATCCAACCCCTAACAGGAAGTAATCCTATAATCCTGTAAATGAGCATAAATGTATCCTTACCTGACATAAACTCCTTTGCTCGAAGAAAGTGACTGTTGACAAGCTAGAAGAGGTCCAGGTCCATTGTCATTAAAACAGGAAACAGATCTCATGGCTTATGAGCACGTGGCAAGTTCTCAGGTTAGTGACCATTCTCACAGGAACGATTTTTCTGGGAATGATGTGTAGAGAATTATAAGCAGGAAATACTTCTTAAAAAAAGAACAGACACTGGGAACATGTCTTCCTCATCAGGTCTCTGAAAGTTACCAGGCAAATGCCTGCGTTTCTCAATAACCATGAAGTGCACTTGGGTTCAAAACGGAAGCCACGGAAGGCCAGGCGGAGGTTCTCCTCAATGTCCCTGAGGCTGCCGTGTGAGGAATGTGGCACGCAGGCTTCTGGTCACAGCTCAGCTCCGCAGGAACCCACCGCTGTGTCAGCGACACACTTCTGCGCCATCCAAGAAGGGGTCCATCTGAGTCTTTAAGGTTCTTTTTTATTTTCTCATTGTATTTTTTAAACCAGTTTTGCTCAACCCAGTCAATGCAAAATGTCAGAAGCTATTATTCAAAATCTCGAAAATGCAGATGTAACACTTCAGGTAAAGGATAAAATAGTAAGGGGTTAAGTTATAAGGGAGTTCATGGAAAACAGAGGCTAATTCGAGCATATTCTAGGCTATGAAACTGTACAGAATTGTCATCCTATCCTCATAACATGAGTGTGTTATGTGCAGGGTAATAAAATTATTTCGTACAGAATTTCAAGACAAATATTTGCTAAATTATTAAATTACTTCGCTTCAAGGAAGGATTGAGTGAGTCATGAGCGAGTCCTGTGCGACAGCGAGTTTAGATAATCCGCATTCTTCCGCTTCTCGAAGGGGCATATTCCTTCGAGCAAACAAGGATGACAGTCAGCTTTAGAATTCTTTTGAACTTTTACACAAAAATGTGATTTATATTACATTGTAGACTGTAGCTTATTTTCTTTATACTAAGAGGTCCCGGACCTAAGGGGTAAGGGGCGGCCCTAAAACACTTCCTGCTCCAAAAGACTAGGAAGTAGAAGATGGACCAATCAATCAGGTTCCACCCCTCACCAGACCAGCTTGGACCAATCCTTAGAGCACCCGTACCCCCCAGATAGAGACACCTGTTTCCCGCCGTGGAATTCGCGCCTAAATGTGCTTAAAAGGAGCCTGCGCGCTCCTCTCGGTGTCGCCATTTTACGGAGTGGCTGCCCCCAGCGTGCTGGAATCTCCATAAATGCTCTTGCCTTTGCATACGTGTCTCATGGTCTTTGGGGGACGATCCGAGAACCCCAACAACACCAGGCCTGTTAAAGTTTGGCTTCCTTTCTTTTTCGTTTTGCTTTTTAATTCGAAAAAAAAATTTTTTAATTTACTTGTCTTTTCTGGAGGAAGGAGGTATAGAATTAGAAATCTGAGTTTCTATGGAGCAAAATGAGAACATCCTGGGGTGCCTGAGTGGCTCAGTCAGTTGAGCCTCCAACTTCAGCTCAGGTCATGATCTCCCGGTTCATGGGTTTGAGCCTCGCATCAGACTCTGGGCTGACAAGCTCAGAGCCTGAAGTCTGCTTCGGATTCTGTGTCCTCCTCTCTCTCTCTGCCCCACCCCGGCTCATGCTCTCTCTCTCAAGAATAAATAAAACATTAATAATAATTATTATTATTATTATATAAAATAATAATTAAATATATTATTATTATTTTTATAAGAGAGAATACCCAAAACTAAAATAATCAGAAGAGTTTAAGGTAAACATGGGGCTTACGTTCAGTTTCAACTCGAAGTTGTGGAGAGATACAATAGGTGTTGCCCTCACCCTCCCAGGAGAGAAAGTGTAACAAACATAAAGTCAGGGCTTCCCTCGAAACTTTCAGAGAACCGGGTTTACAGGACAACAACTAACCTGGACTCTAGAGAGAGATCGGCTCGGTGTGAAGAAGTAAGACCAGAGCGTTTGCTTACCTGGGGCCAAGATGCTGCTGGACCCATGGGAACCACTGCCGTGGACCGGATGGCATTCCCCCAAAGTCATATGCTAAAACTCTCAGCCCAACTGGATGGCTTTTGGAGATGAGGGCCTTTGGGAGGTAATTTGGTTTAGTGAGGTCCTCAGGGTGGGGTCCTCATGGTGGTGTTAGTGCCCTTCTAGGAAGAGACACCAGAGAGAGTGCTCTCTCTTCCCACCCTGTGAGGACACAGCAACAAGGCAGCCATCTGCAAGGCAGGAAGAAGGCCCAACCATGCCAACCCCTTGATCTCAGATCTCCAGCCTCTAGAGCTGTGATTTTCATCAGGTAAAAAAGGATGGTTTGTCACTGTAAGGAAATTATGCCCAGTGTCTATCCCAAATAATATCAAGCATTTACTGAATATTTTAGTGAAGTAGCTGGCTGGGATAGGAGTATCTTGTTTTCTTATGTCGTAAAGAATAGTTCATGGTTGGGCGCCTGGGTGGCTCAGTCGATTGAGTGTCCGACTTCAGCTCAGGTCACGATCTCACAGTCTGTGGGCTCGAGCCCCACACTGGGCTCTGTGCTGACAGCTCGGAGCCTGGAGCCTGCTTCGGATTCTATGTCTCCCTCTCTGTCTCTGTGCCTCCCCTGCTCGCACTCTGTCTCTCTCTCTCTGTGTGTCTGTCTGTCTCTCTCTCTCTCTCAAAAATAAATAAACATAAAAAAAAGAGTAGTTCATGGCATGTCATCTCCTGAGTTCACTTCACGATGCAACTGTGGTTGAGGCAGATTTCCGGCTGGGTAACCCTAGAACGGCCCGTCAGTCTCCAACATTCTGCGACCCAGCAGAAGATCTGGTTACGTTAATCCCAGATTTGATGCCTCACTGCCTGCGAGCACGATGAGCTCTTAGGACGTGGGAAACAATGGAGATGTCCCCTGGTGGTGACCATCCATGAGGACTCTGGAATCAGCTTATGCCCACGTACCCCAATTAATGGAATTTCAAGATTAAATCCTCTCACCATTGTCTGTGCGTCCAAAGCATTATGGAGTTACTCATCATTTCAGATTTCTAACGGATGCTATTTTCATACTTAACACCCATAGGTTCCCATTGTTTGGGCCCGCCCAGCTGTATTTCGGACTCCCGAACCTTGGAATGAAAGCCATGGGGTGAACCGCTGAGCTCTGGCAGGATGTTCGCTCACTATTTTTCCCTCTTAGCACAAACTACAGAATTGCAGAACTGAAATATTAACATCGTTAAAGTGCTTCGTGCCTTGCTAAAAAGTAGTAAAAGTTCTCGGTGACGCTAAACCCATAGTTAGCGCCTATGTTTCGTGCAGATAGGAAGTGCTTGGCAAATCACTGATTTTTGACAGTGTGTCTAAATGGTAGGACCATCCACAGAAGGAAACGTGCTTCATCCAATAGAGAAAGACCACAGGACACTAAATGTAAAACCTTGATTAGCCATCTAGGCAAATTCATCCTTAATCAGAAGATGATCAGGTCGGACTTGAGGCAGACATCAGATTTGTACCTGAAAATCAGTCGGTACCAGTCGCCTTCTGCTAAAGTCACCCCCCTAAATGATTCCCGTCGGATGAGATGTTCTTGTGCTCTGTATTTCCAGCTTTGGTGGCATCGCCACATCCTGTGCTGGGACCACACGCTCCCAAAACCAGATCGTGCGACGACTGGGTCTCGGCGTTGTCGCCGTGTCCCACGGGCTGACCACGGGCTGGCAGAAAGTGTGGACATCTCCTTCGAAGTCGTTCCCCGTGGGCTCAGTGTGTTCAGCAGGAGCTGAGATGTATGCACGTCGTTCTCTGAAACAAAGGCAGGAACTCCTTCAGTCAAGCAATCACTGAAAATGTACCCCGCACGGAACCTCTGTGGTTGTTTTGTGCTGTGTTCCTCGCCCCGAACTCCCCCCCACATCACATCATCTTTCTCAGGACGTGTCACCACCGCCCTGGTTTCGGAGGAGGAAACCATGACTTAGAAAGTTTATGTAAGTGAATCCAAACCCCAGAGCCAGTCACTCAACTTTTTTGAGCCTCAGTTTCCCCTTCCGATCAAAACTTTTTAAGACTAAACACTTCAGAGGATTGTTGTAAAGATCAGATAAAATCATGAATCGTAGCCCTTCCCACAGTAACAGACGCCCACTAAGTGTTCGGTAAAAGGTGTTTGGCAAGCCAGAATGTCCTAATAGCTCGAATATACCAGGGTCCCCTACGGAACACATAAAAAGAACTCAAACATATGTGACGAAAGGGGAGAAAAGTGTTTTAAGGTTATTGAAGTCTTTAATTACACTCCTAGGGAGACTGAGAACTCCTTTCACAATGCTTCTGACAGCAAAAAAAAGCAAAGTGCTTTTTATCCCTTTTAACCCACAGTGCTCTCTGTGAGGGAATGATATGTGAGAGCAAATGCTAAATGAGGTAAGAAATCATTCCGAGTGCCCAGATGGAGAATCGTGGGAATAGGCCAAGAGCTTGTCAAAACTTCAACATGGCTTTAAAAATCACAGAAATCATTTAGCCACACCGTTTTTTAAAATAAATTCTGACAATTTCCTTAAATAAGGGCTGTGTCTACAACAGACCTGATTTAAAATACAGTTTATGCATTCGATTGTCTAAAATCAACTTCGTGCTGCACAGACTACCATATTTTTTTCGTCGCAAATTGTCATAGATAACATTCTTATAAGAGCCCACCCATAATATGTTATTTAAGAAATATTGATGCTTCCCCAGAGTTTTATTGCTTATATCACTCTGTTCATAGAGGCAAACATTCTAATTTAGGGAAGTGAGCAAGAGCCTAGACTCTGTTTACTCTTTCCGCATATTTCTTTCTCAAGTATTTATAGCCATTAGAAAGAAACACACTTTATATTTGCATATCGACAACCAGGCAGGACACATGGGAAGAAATGCCTGTCACGGTTCTCCAAATACCCCACGTAGACTCCAGAAAGAAAGCGGCTTCTGTAAATACAGCCAAATGACAAATTAACCCACAACTCAGCTCAGAACAGGATATCTGTTCTCGCTTTCTCAACACCTCGGTTGAACTGAGATTAACTGAGTTTCCGCACGAAAAGCCTGGGGTTTCCTTCAATGGGGTAACAGTCACGAAGACTGCCTGCAAAGGCTCCCCATGTGGCCAGAGTGCTCGGAGACCCGACAGGCGCGCGCCCCGGGCAGGTACAGGCCCTTTGGGGAGCAGTCTGAAGCCAGGCAAAGCGTCTGTCCGTCCAGCAAGCACGTATCAGCGTTCTCTACTATTCAGGCTAAAGGAAGGTCTGGCCATGGCGTGTTGGCCAAGAACCTGTGATCTCCTTGTGGAAAGTACACAAATAACAGGATTCTACGTCCCCAGTGTAATAAAGACCAACAGGAAGATAGGGGTCCTGAGAACTCTGGCTGAGAAAACCCGTGTGGGGTGAAGGTGGGTTGGGAACCGCCACCCACCCCAGCCCTCAAACCCTCAACCCTTTATACAGATCCTCTCCACGGCCCTCAGACCCCAGTCTATATGGACCCCACCCACCATGGGGCCTTCAGACCCCGTCTACACGGACCACCATCTATATGGACCCCACCCCGTGGTCCTCAGACCCCCGTCTCTACGGGCTCCCCTCCACCTCGGCCCTAGGACCCCAGTCTATAAGCTCTGCCTGCTTAGTTCAGGGTGATTTTGTTCTTATTTCTTTTTCTGACGTTACATTTGTTGCTGCTGCTGTCATTTCTGGGAGCCATATGAATGACCTTATTCTGTAGAGGTTAAAGTTATAAAAGCACCTTCCTGAAAGAAATTACACCTGATGTTCTAACGACCAAGAGAGTGACTTGGTAATATATGTTAAAATCTTAAAGAATGGGCAAAATCAAAACCCAGCAATTCCTCTTTCTCCCCGAACTTTACCTAAAGAGGTGAACAGAGACTTACATTCCCAGAATTTTAAATATGTTTCTTTGAAGGCTGTTAATCATAGAGAAAAACAGGAGCAAGCCTGAATGCCCAGCTGCTGTGGCACGATTAAATTACAGATGCCTGTAATCCACAGCGATTGAAAATTCCGTGGTAAAATACATATAAAGACATGAAAACGTTCTGAAAGTGCATTGTTTGGGGCTGCCTGGGTGGCTCAGTCAGTTAAGCCTCTGGAGCTTGCTTTGGATTCTATGTATCCCTCTCTCTCAGAGAGAGAGTTAAGCTCAGGTCATGATCTCGTGGTTTGTGGGTTGGAGCCCCACGTCAGGCTCTGGGCCGACAGCTCGGAGCCTGGAGCCTGCTTCGGATTCTGTGTCTCCCTCTTTTTCTGTGTCCCTCCCTTGCTCCTGGTCTCTCTCTCTCAAAAATAAATAAACATTAAAAAAAATTTTAAGTGTATTTCTCGGTGGGAAAGCAGCTAGCAAAGGTGGTCACGCTGTATATGAACGCCTTCGAGAAGATGAGGAGCGAGAGCCGGAAAGCAAAACCCCGGCAGCAGGGTCTCCGGGTACTGGGATCGAAACCAGGCGTGGGCGTTTCCACTCATCTGTATTCTTAATTTGTAGACCATAAACATGTATGGCTTGGGAAAAAAAAACGGTTTCACTCAAAAGGAAGCAATTAATCAGCTTACAAAACAAGAACGAAACGAAACCACGACAACGACATGACGACGAGAAATGTCCGTTGCGCAAATTCTCTGTTCGTCCCATTCCGCTGACCTTTCGAATCCCCTCCCCGTTTTCTCTGAGATGCTGCAGTGACCTCGAGCTGAGGCTTCCCACCCGGCCCCACGCAAGCCTCAAGCTCCTGGGAACTGAGGGACAGAATCCGGGGACAGAGTGACTTCCTTCCGAAGAGGCTTCCCTACCCCCGCGTTAATTTCGCAGGCCTGAACTTTGAACTCTGCATGTGTCTGACCTGGGGTGCGGGGGTCTTTCCCATCCCAAGGGGAAGGGAGCTGGGCCATAGCCCTCTCCCTGCCTCGGCCCCCACCTGGCCCAAAGGCTCCCAAGGCGAAGGCTGTACCGGCTGCGCCGGGGTCGGACTCTCCAGTCACTGGGGCCGGTTGCCCGCCCGCTGAGGCAATACAGCTGGAGGTTCTGGCCCCGACTGGCCGGGGCTCCTGAAACCCCGTCACGGGAAAATGCAAACACGAGATCGCTCTCCCCCTCCCTGCAGCCGTTCATGGTCCTGCACCTGCTTGAAGCTTCGCTATGAGCTCTGCAACGAGAAAGAACCATCCAGAAGCCTTGCTAAGGGAACTCGGTGAATTCTGGTTCCCTCTGAGGAGATCTACCCCAGCGAGCCCCTTCCCGCGGCCTCTCTGCTGCCTGGAACACACAGGTGTCTGACAGACAGAGACCCCAAAAGGGGGCATGTCAGCCATAAGGACACCGCAGCCATGTCCACCGGGAGCACGTCCACCCCTCAGCTCTCCAGAACAGCGAGCACACAGGACTAATGAGGAACCTACACGTGCATGGACAGCCAGATGAACAAACAGCATGAACAGGGGACAGCGGCCGTGAGGAAGGAACACCAGGAGAGCAGCACAGGGAACGAAGACGCTCGCGTTTCCTGACCCTCCTCATTACTGTTTCTGACATCCAGCTGTTGTTTTGAACGCTGAGTGGGAGGGAACTTACCATTTTTCCCCAAATGCCAGATGCGTATTCTGTCGTTCTCCCAGGTAACCCCACACCACCATTTCCCAGACGGGGAAACTGAGGCTCTGGAAACCAAGCCGCCAACCGCGATCGAGCCGCGCAGAGACCCGGGGCCGGGTGTCGGACCAGAAGCCCACATCGTCCCGCGAGATGGTCCCGGGTGGCCTCACACCAGCAAACAGCTCTCACTTCCGTGCGTCCATGGGAAGGGCACGTGAAGAAACGAGGTGCCGGGGGTCTGCAAGACGACCCTGAGGTTCCTCCATTCATTCCCATGTGTATCTCGGGATTCCCGCTGTTGACAGCACCCCCCTTTCTCCGCACGTGACAAGCTGAGTAGCGGGGCTCCAATTCACCTCTTCTCCGGTAAGCTAGCAGCACATTTAATGAGAAATTTCAAGTCCTTCTTCGAATAGCAGTTGGTGGCCTAAAGAAGCTCGTTCTTCACTCATTCAGCCAACACTGGTTGAGACTTACAGGAGCCTGTCAAGAGTCTAGACCGTTATAGTTTCAGATCTTCAGTTTTGTTTGGTTCGGTCATACACGCTGTTAACAAAGCACACTGCACACTCTCGTTCGGTGCTCAAATGTCGCCTGCGAGGCTGGCAGGAGGGACGCGATAGTCCTTAGTCTGCAATTCGGAGACCAGACTGAGTCTCTAGGTTTCTCGGTCTTCTGACCAGGAGGAGACAGATTTCAGGTACTGTGTTCCAGATACAGCCCAGGGCTGGGAAAGAGGAGGTGAAGGTCCGGGTCTCCAAGATATGCCTCCAACCCCCATCGCCATTTTGAGCACACAGAGACTCCAGGAGAAACTATTTAAAAGAGTTCGACTTGGTTGCTTTTGTACAATATTTGCTGCATAGTCTCATCCTCAGATCCCTCAGACAGATGAATATCTGTTACTCCTACTCTTCCGTAACCACTCAACTTTCTTCTGAGAATAGTATTTTAATTTTTTTTCTGGACGACAACCCCCTTTTCTTGATCTCAATCCAAGGAATTTCTAGGAGCCTTGACCTCAAGCCCAGATCATGAGGGTAAAAGAGCTGATAGTCATTCCAGCCCAGTGGGGGCTCACTGCCTTCCTCTGGTCACAGCGACTAGTTCGTAAGTGGCCGTGAGCCACGTAGAGCAAACGAGACTTTTCCTGGGACCGGGGGCACCCCTTTCCTCTGTGGGGTTGAGTGTCGGTGATGCCGTCAGCACGCGTTGGTCTGCCACGTCGTGACGTCTGAAAATGAAGCTGAGCCTGGGGAGACGGGGGCTCAGGGGTTGAGAACCTGCATCCTAACGCTGCGCTTGGAGCCCCTGATCCAGCCAGGTGTGAAGCTCGCTCCACCCATAAACTCTTGCATTATGGGACACCGTAATTTATTTCCCTTTAATGCAGATCATTTCGGGTTTTCAGCAGCTTCCAAATTTTGACACAGGTATTTTGGAAGGAAGTAAAGCAACCACTGGAGATGGTCACACTCGTCAACCACAGACCCCTGGATCATGGCGACGATGTCCCCGCCCACCACACCCAACACGGCCACCGCCTCAGCCCAGCCCACCCACAGCCACCTGACCCTGGTCCTGCCAGAGAGCCGCCACGCATGACTCCCCGCTAGATTCTGAATATCCCCGGAATCCACGACTTCGTTAATGCTGTATGTTATCCAGTCTCTTGTCTAGTTCTGAGAGAATATATGACCATCTGAAGATTAAAGTCCCAAAAATGTTCATTTACAAAGAAGCGGAAACCAGAAAGTGGGATTTTAAAAATAAAATGGGAGAAAAACATGATAACGCTAAAAAGCCCTAAAGACGCCTCCCCAGAGAACATTCCAGAGTCAATCCAGCTCTTCGGAAAAAGCCACCGACAGGTACTGTTGACTGTGCTGTTGTTTATAATTCCTTCTGAGTTGTTGATTGTGCAGCTCTGTCTCAGTTTCAGGCACAGAACCGTGAAAGCAGTTGATAGACCCCGAATGTGTGTGGATTACTTACAAGGCACTCGCGCCTGAGGCTGAAGGCTTTAATTAAATGAGCAATTAGCTTTGGGCATGGATGTTTATACAAAAAGAAAATAAGTTAATTAATTTGGATAATCATTTGCCGCTGTGAACATGAGCCTACCCTGGGCGTCATGCGGCACCAGAGGTACCGAGTGCTGCGGTTACGAGCGGAGAGATGTCAGGGTCAGAAGTGAGCGGCCCATGCCTCATCATTCCTAATTAGAAGGGCCCCCGTCTGGGCGCCAGCACCCTCCTGCCACCCAGGCTTCACCCACACTGACACCCGACGTCCATCCTGCAGGCTCACCATCTCCGTTCCCTGCTGCCCCGCGCCCGCCCGCTGGCTTACCACGTCACGTGTCTCTGCTGTGCTCCAGAAGGTAAGTGTGACAGAACGGGGTGGATTTTGTCACCAAAGGTGAGAGAGCATCTGGGCTGAGGGGACGCCGGTTTCTTTCCCCCAGAGATCTCACAGGGTGATAATGTTGGCTGGTTTTCAATGCGGCCAGTTCTTAACGCCAAGTAATTGATATGAATTTGTTTTGTCCCATACTTACAGATCAGAGCTTTTGAAGTCATCGTTTTATTTTATTTTTTTAATGTTTATTTATTTTCGAGAGAGAGAGAGACAGAGAGCATGAGTGGGGGAGGGGCAGAGAGAGGGGGAGACACAGAATATGAAGCAGGCTCCAGGCTCTGAGCTGTCAGCACAGAGCCCGACGCGGGGCTGGAACTCATGAACCATGAGATCATGGCCTGAGCCGAAGTCGGACGCTTCACTGGCTGAGCCACCCGGGCACCCCAAGAAGTCATCATTTTAAAATACATCTACATTCTTCCAATCTGTCACTTAGAAGGGAAAGTTTAATAAAAAGCTCAGGAGGGGCACCTGGGTAGCTCAGTCGGTGGAGCATCCAACCTCAGCTCGGGTCATGATCTCACGGGACATGAGTTCGTGAGTTCAAGTCCCGTACCGGGCTCTCTGCTGTCAGCATGGAGCCTGCTTTAGATCCTCTGCTCCCTTTCTCTCTGCCCCTTCCTCACTCACATGCACGTTCTCTCTCTCTCTCTCTCTCTGTCTCAAAAATAAACTAAAACACTAAGGAAAATCTTTAAAACACAGGAGTAAAAATTGCAAGAGCAATTGGGGCTAGACCGTCTTGTCCTGCGCACACTCACACGCGCTCACACCATCACCCGTACCCTCCAGGGTCCCGGAAGGCAGTGCTCCCGGCCAAGCCGAGGCCACAGCGAGCTAATGCAGGACTCAGGCCGATGGCCTTATAGCAGCTTTTAAACCCCTGAATGAACGAAGAAAAGAAATGAGGAAACACGGATGGGAAGGTCGGAGGCACAACGTATGGCGTAGGAGAGCCCAACTCTATCTCGATAACACACTGTTAGGCCAATCATCGATACTCAGTATTACTCAAGTGATAGAGACAGAATATACAACTGAGGGTGTGAGAAAATGTTCCCGCAGAAATGCAAATTAAAACAAAAAGTAGCGTCATTTTCCACACTACATTTTTATATACTACATTTTTCTACACTGCATTTTCTACAAATGTTAAACTAACAGTTAATAATAATAATAATGATAATTGGGGCACGTGCGTGTCTCCGTTGCTTGGGCGTCCCACTTCGACTCAGGTCGTGATCTCACAGTGCGTGAGTTGGAGCCCCACGTCGGGCTCTGTGCCAACAGCTCAGAGCCTGGAACCTGCTTTGGATTCCGTGTCTCCCTCTCTCTCTGCCCCTCCCTTGCTCATCCTCTGTCGCTCTCTCTCAAAAATAAAAAATAAAAATAATAATTACTATTTACTTATTATCAATCGATAAATAATGTCCCTTATATCAATGGTCAGCATACAAATTTACCCAAAACTTCTCAAAGTTTACTATAATTCAATTGGTTAACCTCACCTCTCGGAATCCATTCTACATAATAGCTGCTAAATACGGGAAAACATTTAAGGCACAAAAATGTTCTTTACAGACTTACAATAACTATTTAATCTTTTAAAATGAGGCTTTAGAGGAACGTGCATTCGTGTAGAAACATGCACATGACGTAGTGTCAGGGGATTCCACAAGCAGGCTTTGGCAAGAGCAGACTTATGGAGGACAAACAAATGTAACTCACACAGAAAGGTTTCAACAACAGGCACCACGGTCTTTATGTCTGCCTACCTGCCGGCTGAAAATCGTGGCGGATTTTCCCCCTTTTCTGATTCTCAAATGTCTACACTACCTGTATGTATCACTTTTAAGAAATATTTTTTATTCGTTTATTTATTGATTTTGAGAGAAAGAGAAAGCTCGAGTGGGGGAGGGCAGAGAGAGCGAGGGGAGAGAATCCCAAGCAGGCTCTGCACTGACAGTGCAGAGCCCCGATGTGGGGCTCGAACCCACAAACCATGAGATCGTGATCTGAGTGAAAGTCGGCCCTTAACCGACTGAGCCCCCCAGACGCCCCAGAAATATTTTTAATTTAGGGTTTGGGGCTTTCCTTGCATGAATAATCCCAAGAGCCGCCGAATGCCCTCCCTGCCCCCGTCTCCTCCCCACCGTGGCCATCTTCTGTGTCACAGAGTCACTAAGAAAATGCCAGTGTCTCTGTGGCGTACCCCCCAGGCTCCGCTCCCCGTGGGCTAATACGGAAGGTCCCATTACTCCAATCCCCACAGCCTGCTGAGCACGTGGGCTCCTGCCTCCAGCCCGGTGGGGCCCACCGGCGTGCATTAACCTTCTGGCCCGCGTCCCTTATTCGCTTCGTCCTCCCATCCCTGTGATACGTTGGCTCCTGCTCACAGGAACCAGACCTCGGAGCTGCTGGGGACAGCCCTCTCCTGAGTGGCACGCTGGGGACAGAACGTAGGGCCTCTGATTGCAGGCCATCCACCTACTATCGCCATCACGGGTCCAAGGATGTGCTGTGTACTCTCGCTTCCCTTTCTGGCTTTGGGACGCCCTTCAACGTCCTTCCCTCCCCACACAGCCCTCACCCGTGCCTCCAGGACTGGCTCCATCGGCCCCCACACCTTCCTGCCTGCTCTCTCGGGCGCCCCAGACAAAACGAGGGCTCCCCTTCCCGACTCCACAGCCTGCGGGTTTTCAAGCTACTTTGTCACCCACTTTGGCCACTTTTGAAGGACAGTTCTTTACTTCTCGTTCCCTCCCGTGAGTGTGAAAAGTGGGACGATTTCCTATTCGTTTTCGGCGCCCGTCCGAGCCTCGGCACGTAGATAGATATTTACTGGATGGGTTAATTAGTTCACTGCTGGTGCAGCTGCTCACCTGGCTTTTCCCTCGCATCGCCTGCCTCTGCAAACACGCTTGCAGCAAACGCGCACGCGAAAGCGATGTTTCTCGGCGTTTGTTAATATCGACAATCCTACCAGCCCACATCATTAAATACTCGCCTTCTTCCAGAGGTCGAAGTGAGACTTGGGGTGAAAATTGGTAATGGACACCGTGGACGTAAGGAAGCTTTTCCGTCTTGCAGGGTGAGAGGCATTCTTTGGGTCTGGGGGGAGGGAGGGGCTTCTGGCTTCGCTGGCGGCTCCCGGGAGAGGACCCGGGAGAAATACTGTCCGGTCCTCTCTCGATTTCAGGCGCTGGGCAGAGAGAAGACGTTCCTCCGGGCCAGGGCGGGCAAGCGCATCTGAGGGTGAAAACAGAGCTGGGACGCCGAAGGAGACAGGCCTGGGCATCAACGGAGCTGCCGGAGAGTGACCGTCCCGCAAGAGGCCAGGCGGGCCGGGCCAGTCGAGGGCGGATTTCTGGGGGGGAGAGCCCGTGGTGGTGCTCCCCAGCTCCGGCCCTGGCACCGACAGCACGGCCGTGCGAGGAAGGCCGGCCCCGAAGGGGTGAGCACAGGTCGCTGGACCCTTGGGACCGGCCGGGATTTCCGGGGCCACAGATAAGGGAATAACTTGACAGGAACCAGCAAACGGCTCAGTCCAGATCTGAAAAAAACCAAACCAAAACCAAAACAAAAAAAAATGCTGAAAAGTCATCACAATAAATCACTTGTTTACTTCTTTGTCTACAAAACAGGAATAAAAATGAAATAAAAAAATAAAAACGAATTAACTGCTTTCTAGCAAACGACGTCATTTCCTCGAAGACTGGAGGCCGATGGTCCCGTTTCCTGCGCAGACCGCGGTACGGGCCCGGCTCCGGGAGGAGCTCGGCGAGGTCCACGCTTCACGGCGTTGGAACCTGTTACTGATGCTCGATATACACGCTGAGGAGAAAGAACTTCTCCCGGGTGTCTGAGGCTTACGTGGAACTTACCGGAGGCCTTAGGACACTACGCGATTTCAGATTCTCTCCTCGACGCTGGAGAGTCAGATTTCAGAATGTAATCAATCCACGACTGTCACGCACGGGACTGTGACCCTAGCACCTTCCTCCTCTTTCTCCAACCCAACCAGAGAACCCGCAGCATCCCTCCCTGACCTGCCACCAGAGCCTGGCTGGTCCCCGCTTGCCTGATGCACACCCCAAGACCCCTGCCATGGAGTTCGGGCTGTTTCGATTCATGTCAAAAGGAGATTTATTAAGTAACTTCCTAGCGGGTCAAACATACCATTTTCAGGCCATTTGGAAAACAAAACAGTGTGATGATTGGTGGTTATGGGAGCAATGGGGTGCTGTCTCCTGCAAAGCCGCGTCTCCGAAACCTCCTACTCCCGGGAGAAAGTTGCTTTAACTGTAAATACAAGATGGCTTCACAAAGTGCGGTGTCTGTTGGATGCTTCCGGCAGGAAAATTAAAACTTTATACCGTATGCGATTTTAAAAAGTTCAGAGTTTAAAAATCACAGAAAACCTAGGTTCCATTCCACTCTAGAACCTCGGGTGCACACCTGAGGATGCTTGTCAGAGCGCAGCTCAGGGTGAATGAAGGTCAAATCCCTTTACTGTGGGTGGAGATCTTGCTATCCTTCGCCAAAGTTTATTTTTCTCTTGTTTCATAAAACATAGACAACAAATACGGCCATGTATGATTGGCGTTTGAGGCTACACTTAACACAGGCTTTGACATCTGGTCTGACAAGGGAGAGCTAAGTGCCCACCAGATTCTGGCCCTTGAAGAGAAAATGAGAATAGTAGTTATGTCTTGAGGGGTGAACAAAGGTGGGATTAGCCTAAAGAAAGCATGAGGGAACTTTCTGGAATAATAGTGGTAATGTTCTATGCTTGATAAAGATTGGTAACATAAACGTTTAACTCTAGCTAATGATATCTACGCTGAAATATTCAGGGAAGTACAATAAAATTTAAGTTGAATTGGGGCACCTGAGTGGCTCAGTCAGTTGAGTGTCCGACTTCGGCTCAGGTCACGATCTCACAGTTCCTGAGTTCAAGCCCAGCGTCGGGCTCTGTGCTGACGGCCTGGAGCCTGGAGCCTACCTCAGATTCTGTGCTCCCTCCCTGTCTGTCCCCCCTTGCTCGTGCTCTGTCTCTCTCTCTCTCTCAAGAATAAACATTAAAAATTTTTTAAAAAAATTAAGTTGAATTAATGAATGGAGATGGTAGATACTGATAGACAGATGTGAGACAGAGTGGGAGAGGGAGTGAGGGAGGGGATAGATGGATGGCAAAGCCCACATAGTCTATTGTCAGCGGCAGAGTTCAGCACAAATGTTGACTAAACTCAGTTTTGCTGTGTGCCTGAAAACTTTCGTAATAAAATGCTGGAAAACGTTCTCCTGCTTCATCACACCGGGCTCGAACGCCAAATGCTCTTCTTCTTCACACGAAGGCTCCCGTCCGTCATCCCCCAAGACAAAACGCATGCACTGCCTGCGACACAACACTAAGTCGGTTTACAGAGCATAGAGATGCGTTGGTCTCCAAGAATCTTACGGGTGAGTGGAGATAAGAGTTAAACCTGTACTTCGTCCCTTTCGAAACGAATGGCAAAGCTTGGGTTGCCATCTCATACTGGGGCAGAAAGTCTCCCAGAGCCTTTTTCCTGAGCGCCCGAACACCCTCGGGGGAAAACACGCTAGGCATACTCAACCACTTGGAGAAAAGTCCACGGGGTGGGATAATTAGCCCCAGGGTTTATCAAGCAAGGATCAGCCCCGCTCGGCTTGACTTGCCACAAGATGCGCATTGAAGGCATCACCCACCCTGAGGAATGCAGCTGGCCACCTGGCACGCCTCGCTGGCCTCTCTGCCTTGCGCCCCTTTGTGCGCTCTGGCCCCCTGAGAGTTTTCCCCTGACAAATCACCCTTTAGATCACCTCCGGTCCGCCTTCCTTCCACCCCATCTTCTCTTATCAATGACCCTGCCCCCAGGAAGACGCACCCGATGAATAATCCCAACACCGGCCTTGCACCCGCGCGTCCTCCTCCGGCCTGACAAATTCCTAAAATGGCTTCCGCGTAATTACAGATGGAAGAGCTCCCTCTAGCTGTGCGGGAACTAGCACGCGACGGCAGGAAGCAAATCCGTTCCTTCCCCCGCTCCTCCTCTTTCAGACGAAGTCTGTGGAGAACAATAAACAGCCCCGTTCTGAAAGCAGTGGGGAGTGCCGCCCTCTGCGAGTAAGGCAGTAAGGAGACGCTAACTCGAGGTACTTCTTTAGAGTGACACTGGATAGATGGCTTGAAATTCTCAGTGCAGCCCAGATTTTAATCCTGTTTATTCGCTTCCTCTCCCCCAAATACATTTGAAAACCAATGCTTGGCAAGCTCCACAAAATCTGCTAGGAAACAGAGGTGTGAAGTTTGCAAATATCTGAGTGCGATGATACTAATTCCCGGTGAGCAGGGAAGGGGAGCCTCGATGCCGGGGGGGGGGGGGGGGGGTGCTGTCGCTTCCCACCGCTGGTCCGCACACCGTCGGCCGGCCCTGGACGGTCCCTGCCCACGAGCTCCGGGAGCCTGAGCGAATCGCTAGGCGTCTGTCGGAGGCTGGAGGCACCCAGCAGAGAGGGCGCGGAGCAGGACGCCCTGTCCTCCCGGCCATGGGCTTCTGATAGGAAAGGCACCGTCCGCCTGGGGTGCAGGGCTGCGGCCTCGCTCTCAGGGATGTCATCGGGGTGCCACCGAGGGAAGGGGTGTCGGCCCCGTCCAAGCGTCCGGCTACCGTGCCGCAGGAGAGCGGGGCGAGTTGGCCCGGCACGTCCCCGCCAGCTGGGAAAGAGTGGAGTTGAGTCATTGGACAGGAGGCTGTTGGACGGCGGCCCGAGTGGCTGGGCCGTTCTGTGTCTGGAAACGGTGTGAAGCGGGGACACGCGCTGGGGCGGCACATTGGCTCCCTGTCGCCCCCGGAGGAGGAAGACAGCTGGAGCCGCCGGTTGGACAGGCCTGCGAAGAAAAGGCTGTTTTATTTTATTTTATTTTTTATACAGGAGTGTGGGATATTTTTTCTTTTTTTAAAGTTTATTTATTTATTTTGAGAGAGAGAGAGGGTGCAAGCAAGCAAGAGAGAGAGAGAATCCCAAGCAGGCTGCACGCTGTCAGCACAGAGCCAAAAGCCAGGCTGGAACTCACGAACCTTGAGATCCTGACCCGAGTCGGAACCAATAGTCCCAGGCTTAACTGACGGAGCCCCCTGGGCGCCCCCAGGAAGGGCTGTTGTACAGGAGGGTTTGCAGACGAGATCCCCCCACCCGGGGGTTCCAAGACCTGGACAGACTCCTCGGAGAGCCTGGAGCCCAGGATCGCTGGCTGCTCCCCGCAGGGAGGTCGGGGCACACTCGTCAGGGGGCAGCACCCAGCTCCCCCCACTTTGCGCCTGCCGGTGCGCGGCCCCAGGGCGCCCCAAGTGCGGGACGTGCCGGGGGAGTCCCCCCACAGCAGGGCGGGTCACAGGGGAGAAGGTGAGGGGCACCAAGCGAGGTGGGGGGCAGGGGTTGCGGGGACGCGGTCCAGATGCAGGGCAGCCCGTGCAGGGGCGCCAGCACGGGGCACACTGAAGTTCCATTTTCATCAGAAAGACTGACGGACGCGGACTGCACTCTGCCGTTTTCCCCGAAGCGCAGGCCTCCCAGCCACGCTGGGTGCTGACTTCTGCCTCACGATCCCTGACGTAGTGCATGGGGGTGGTGGGGAGGGGGGGCAATGGCAGGATGGCCAGCACAGACCCAGCACTCGGCTGCCCCGAGATGCCTTAACTGGGCCATAAGCACCCAGCGGATGGAGAAGCGGGGGCCCAGAACGGCTGGACCACTCACGTGGGTGACGGGTGGAGGGTCCCAACCCACAAGTGCGGTGTGAGCACGCCCAGAGGCAGGAAGCCCTGGGGGCCAGGGTGAGGGGGTTACCTGGGCTCCGGTGTCCTGGGCAGGGGCAGGGGCATCCCTACCCGGCTCCCGGCACTCACCAGCTCAGCCGTGCCCCTCAAGCTCGGCTCCAGCTTCCCAGATCTCAGTGCTGCCTGTCTCCCCTAAAGAGCGCTTACAGGGAACCCACAGCACCTGCTGGCACTGCCCATGAGAATGAGAGAAAGGATGGCTGCCCAGGGAGAACCGAACTGACTTGGTTTCAGTGTGGTTAGGAAACGGTTGGCTTCCAAACTCCCCACACCAGGAGCCCACCGCTTTGGGTACCGTGAACCCCGACAAGGAAAACACGCCTCAACGCAGGTTCCTGTGCAGAACATTCCATGGAAATTAAATCAGGGCAGCGCTCAAGGGATCTGGGGCCCCGGGCTCTGCGGCTGTGGCTGGCTATATGGAGAGGAGAGTGGAGAATGTCCTCTGAGCCGCCATCCGCGGGAGGGACCCGGGGCCTTTCAGATCCGCGGCGTCCATGAGCAGAAACCAGCGCTGCTCACCGCCAAGCGCTGGCCAGAGAGGAAGAGGTGACCACTGGGGAAACGTTCTAGAGGAAAAGCAGAGAAGGTGATCTAGAACGATGAGAGAAGGAGGGCTTCGTTCAGGTCCTGCAAGCCAAGGGCCCGGGAGCAGGTGCGCACGCGTACCCAAAGGCGGAGCGGAGGGAGAGGGGACCCCTTCGGAGGGAAGCGTGTGCCGGGCGGACGGCAGCCGTGACCGCCGGGCGGCGGGTTCCGGGCTGGAGAGCAGCACCGAGATGGCACCTGGCCCCAGCCCAGAGGACAAGGACGCCCCCGCTTCACACGGGAGCAATGCCCCCACCCCCGCCCGGGTCCCAGGTGTCACCCCGCAAAGTTCAAACCCGCTGACATTCTCCTTCCTCCCAGGCGTGGCGGAACGCTTGATTTCAGGGCCGCAGTTTGCATTTGCGGGAAAGCTCCTGACTCCCACGTCCGCGTGCTTTCAGAACAGCCACGAGTCCCGCATTGGCAAGAACTATGCGCTCAGAAACGGCAACAAGGAGGCCCGGGCTATCCGGGTTCCTGCACGCTCCCATCCCCCGGCCTCTGTACCAGTTTACTACCTACTTGACATAAAAAATGGTCGTCCGTGTGTATCGCTCCTATAAAAGTACAAAAGTGCAGTCTCCCAAACAATTGCAATTTGTACCGCACGTACAAATTGGAGTATTAGGGCATCACAGTTTTGTTCCCGCCAGCATCCATGAAATCTCAGAAGCACATCATAACCACCGAGTGTTCTCCGCGCTCCCAATAATTCATTAGGTCATTAGGAGGCTGGTGCTCTCTGCAAATGTCAGTCCCCTGCAGAACACGGTCTCCTGACTTTCCTCCACCAGAGGACCGAGAACAAGCAATTGTCGTTTCTTTACACATACCCGCTGTGGAGAAGTGGGGTTTCGTGGGTCTGACTTAAAATTTCCACCCATTTCCCATCCGGGACAGAGTTTTCCCAAGAGAACTTTCTGTTTCTCGGAACACAAAGGCAGCGTGTTTGTGTGTGTGTGTGTGTGTGTGTGTGTGTGTGTGTGAGAGAGAGAGAGAGAGAGAGAGAGAGGAAGAGAGAGAGATTCTACCATCAATAGGAGTCGTAGAAAGAATACGAGCCACAGAAGAACCTATCCCACGTCCGGAGAACATTCGACAAGATCCCGTCGGCCATTTTCATCAGCGTGCCGTCTGTCCAGTTGAAAAGCCCCACAGTCACCCCACAGGGGATGCTTTCTTTATGACCATGACAACTCCAGACGAGGCAAAGCCATACTGACCGGGAATGACTCGTCTCAGGAATATGAGGGCACAGAAGTCCCAGGTGGAGAACGGAAGAGTGTGTGGCATCCGGGCCATTCCAAAGGCCATTCTACGTTCAACTTGCACAGGCTGTCGTCCCCAGATATTTACCCTGAGAGGGAGGTTGCTGTGGATGTATTTTTTATATGAGATTAACATGGAAATCAGTAGACTTCAAGTCAAGTAGATGATCCTCTGTAATGAGGGTGGGCCTTGTCTAATCAGTTGAAAGCTTTTAAAAAAAGACTGATCTTTCTTGACGAAGAGAGACTTCTGGCAACAGATGCCCTTCAGGTCTCAACTGTGACATTGGCTCTTCCTTGGCTTTCCAGGCTGCCGGCCCACCCTGAAGATTTTAGACGTGCCAGCTCCCATAGTCATGAGGGCCAATTCCTCAAAACCTCTCTCCCTCTCTCCCGCTCTTTCTCTCTCACTCTCTCTCCATCTATAAGCCAAACACCTATGGCTTCTCACCATCTCTGGGACCAATAGAGTGGCTTTTACCAACGGCTGCCATGATTTTCAGCCTTGTGGGTGGACAAAATGCCGAAGGCTCCCCCTGGAGGGGGCGGGAGGTGCCTGCAGTTCTGCCTCGCGCCCCGTGAGGAGGTGAGCAGCCCAGTCTGCACGCCAGCTCGCTCCAGGCCCGCTTCCATCACGGCAGCTCTTGTACTATGCATCCCGGCACCTCGGCGGACTCCTCGTAGAGGGAGACGGCCGCTGAGTCCAGGCAGACTCAGCTCGTTGGGGCTTCAGGAGTTGGGAGGGTCCGGGACCCAAATTCATCTCTTGGTGCTCGGAGAAGCATGGTCCCCAGGGACGTCCCGCGGGCAGGAGGCTCCCACAGCGGCCGCCACAGAAGTGGACGCGGGGTTTTCTAAGAGGAAGGCCAGCACAGACATTGAGAGGCATCGTAATAGGTGCTGACGCCGATCGAAGCTGCCCGCGGGCCAGATGCTGCTCTGCGGCCTTCACCGCCTTGCTCGTTTCATCTTCCTGACAACCCCGAGCCACCTCGGGTCTCCACTTGACACACGGGGAAACTGAGGCACAGAGCAGTTAAGTGACTTCTCCAGGCCACGAGCGATAAGTGGTGACACCAGAAGTCTGGGGACCCCACTCTCCAACTCAGCCCAAGAGTAGGTGACACCGGGGACCCAGGAAGGTTGTTGAAAACAGAGGCACTCGTCAGTAAACTCTTGTGCCAAAGGAGAGTTGGAACCCTGCTCCTAGGAATGGAGAAACAGGAAACGGCCCTGTCCCAGAGCCAGCCATCACAACCAGGGACAAAGGAGGCAGCACCTCCCGTTGGATTTAAGTCCCGGCTCCCGCACTATTAGGGATGAGCCAGAGCAACTTTCCAAACCGCTGTGAGCTTCATCTGCATGAATACCAAGGAGAATGATATAGCCCCTTCATCGGCGACCGTGAGGCTTGGGTGTGAAGATAGGGTGGTCCCAGGGAAAGCGGGTACTTGGGATTATGCCAGGAACAAAATACAATCTTGGTTACGGTGCACGTGGCCCGAAGTCCCTGCCTGCCACACGGTGAGCATCTCTTGGCTGTCAGAACCACACCACCAGGAGCTCTCGGGCCCCAGGGTCCAGCTAGCCCTGGATGCAGAGCCAGGCTGAGGCTAGGAGGGCGAGGCTTTCCAGGACAGGCAGATACAGGGTCTGTACCGGAGAGCTGGAGCTCGCTCCCCAGACCTCTGTGTCCCCGTGTCCGGACAGGGCCAGGCTGGAGAGAGGCTGCATGTGGGGGGGGGGGGAGGTACCTGTAGGGACGAGCACTCTGTGGAGAGAACTAATGGGGGAAGCAGAATCCGGGTCTGGTGCACGGATTCTGACAACTTTCCCGTAATTTCTGCTGATATATATGGTCAAACAACCCAGCCATGCCTCCAGGCAGAATGTTTGGCTTAATCATTTGGGTGGTCATCTGTATTCCCCTAATAAATCAGCCAACCATTCGGATTTATACTACAACATGAACAGCTTGACTTGACCTATGAGTTGACCTATAATAAAGCACAGTATCTTAACTAGAACATGGAAAGATCCTTGGAGATTGGGACTTGGGTATTACATGTTGGTCCATTGGGCACCTTGCTAGCACAGATAAATCTTGCCCACGACACACCCACGTGG
Organism: Paguma larvata; assembly: GCA_030068075.1. NCBI lineage: Eukaryota > Metazoa > Chordata > Mammalia > Carnivora > Viverridae > Paguma > Paguma larvata. The sequence continues at coordinate 2,878,456 of CM057839.1, read as the reverse complement.
AGAAAACATCTTAAAATCCACCGATGAGCACAAAACAGACTGTCAGCTAGCACCCACGGTAGACAGTATTTTAAGCTACCATCAGTTCAACGCCAGTAAGAAATCTTGGGTTTAAGCAGGGGCACGGTATGCCACGCTTTAAATTTTCCCCACTTCCATAGCACTAAATTGCTTTGAAACACAAGGAAGTTTTTACTACCAGGAAAATTTTACCAAGCTTTAGTTAAAAAAGAGTCGAAGCGTCTGAGGTAAACGAGGTTGTATAATGGAATAACTGATAGATCCTCAGATGAGAATAGCATAGCCGATCCCAGCCATAATGGTGCCTATTGTAACCGTCTGGACGTGCTCCACACTCGTAATGACTCAACAGCTCCATGCTGGCAGCACCTGAAGGAGGTAGTCTCTCTGCCAGAAAGGCTGTGTGTTAAGTATTATGTCTGGTCTCGCCAAGGGGATGACATGCCTTTCCTTGTTTTTGAGCAAATCAATTTCTTTGTGTCTCTGACACAGAGGAGCACAGTCTCGTGACCTCCGCAAAGCGTGGCTATGTGCTGACCACCGAGCCCTCAGGCTTCTATCTCTGGCTTCCATTCTGTAACCTCGTCTTCACAAGCCACAGTAGATACCCCATTCAACCTCTTCCCAAGTCAGTGAAGACTCATACCCACCAGGTCTCACTTAGATCAGTGAATCCATGAGACCTGGAGATGGAGGAACCTCAGTCACCCAACTCTATCCATCTAAAAGGGAGCTCAGTGCCCTCATGCTCCAAGTAGCCATAAATGTCTTCTTATTCACGCACTCATTTTACTCTTAAGTCATGCATAACTGATATGCCTCTTGAATTTAAAAATTTTAACACACGTGGACCAAAGAATCATTATTAAGCCCATAAAGGCTCTGATTGCACACGAACTATCATAACGAGACCAAATGATAAAACAAACGGCTTCCACGAGCGGAAAGTGTTAAATTTACAAAACGAGAACCGTGTGAAAATTGTAGAGTTACTGGCTTGCTCACTGAATAGTTTCCCAAGGTTCACACAAGAGTTTGGGAAAAGAAAGAGGAGTCTGATGGGAGCAGGGCCTTTGGTTACATCGATGGTCGTGATGGTTTTCGTAACAGCTTTTCATTTTGTTTGTGCTTTCTCTAAAATGTGCTCTTGAATTTAATAGTGCTCAGAAATGCCGTGTATCAGAAAGTTTGGAAATCAGCAAATACGTGTGGAGAGTTGATGACAACAAAATTTTTGGTGGAATATACCCATGGGTGTTTGGTCCATTTCTGGTGACCTGTACTGTATTAAGTCCAATTTCTCGAGTACTTGCTAAGTTCTACGCCATCTTCAAGATGAATTAACTAAGGTTCAGATGAGCAAAGCAGCCTGCTCAGTCACGGTCCGTTAGAGGCAGAACCTCGATTTGAAGATAATTCTACCATGTTTAAAAATAACTGGATGTCTGGATAAGTGAGAGCCACTCTGCTATTTCTCCGGATTGCATCTCATAGGATGATTATCTTTATTGGTATTTCCAGTAAGACCTGCTTGTCGTCCTTAGAGAAAAAGAGTAAATAAACAATAGTAATCCAAATATTTAAATCATCCGAATATTTGATTTTATCATGAATTTCGATTCCCCACAAATATGCAAATTTTACATCTCTCTGCAAATACTTTTCTGTTGTTTTTTTTTCTTCACCTAGTCAGAAGAGAATTAGTAGTGGGGCAAGAGAGAGGGGCTTCGCATCACCCACAGAACGGGTTAGTCAAGTCTGTGAGATACAGTGTGACAGAGTCATTATCCTAGAGCGCTATGATCACTGAGACAGTGTCCTAGAGAGACCATGATGCACTCTCTGGTTTTCTCTTTATGAATTCAAGGAGGTCACATCTTGGGGCACCCGGGTGGCTTAGTCGGATGAGCATCTGACTCTTGACTTCAGCTCAGGTCCTGATCCCAGGGTCATGGAACTGAGTCCCATGTCAGACTCTGCACTGAGTGTGAAGCCTGCTTGGGATTCTCTCTCCCTCTCTCTGTCTCCTCCCTCCTTCTGGCCCTTTCCCCTGCTCACTCTCTCTAAAGAAAAATAAAAAGGAGGTCACACCCTATGTGGTTCCCAATACCTTCTCATTTTCTTCAACAAGTATTAAAAGAGTTCAGGGACACAGGAATGTGGGCCCTTCCAAACAGTAGACCAAATACGGTGAATATGGCCTGGTTGCTAAGAATTCTTTCAATGACATATTCCAAGTTTCTAATAAAATTCGAGCAGTTCAAAACAGATGACATCAATTTTTATCACATGCGTTTAAATTATTCTATTATACTAATAATTAGTTAAGAAGCATCCCTATCAGATGTGGTAGAGAAATTGAGAATTGAATTATTTTAGCTAATTGTTAAAATGCCTCTGCAGGGACACAAAAAAAAAAGTTTAATTTCTTTTTAGTTGTATTTCTTACGAGCAAGTATGGTGAGTTATGATGCCTGCATTTTCTACCTCATCACTAATAGGCAATACCACTCCAGGGGATGGAAAATGCAGGAGGAGGGCATGGAGAAAGGTCTCGGAGCATCCAACTCAATAGCTAAGATGCCAGCTCTGATTCAGGAAAGAGTAAATTCAAGAAGGGGTGATGCAGGACGCGAGAGCACTTTTTTCTTTCAGAAGTAGTGGGTGGAAAGTTTCAATGAAAAATCCCCGGGGTTATATTAGACTGTAACATTTTGTTCTTCTAAGCAGGCTGTTTTCAAAGCATATTCTTATTCCAGGGCTCACTGCTCATGGAATTTCAGACTGATTTGTTGCTTTCCTCTATGCCTGAAACACAGCTAATATTTTGAATTTTTAAAATGCGTTTCATTCCTACATTCTTAGAGGGGGCATTGTATCAGGATGTTTTGCACACTCAGTTAACGATCCACAATAAAATCCCATTATCGGTCAAGGTTGTCTGTGTTCAGCTTCATAACGAACTGATAGAGATCTTTGTTAGCAGAAAACCTAGTGCTGGGTTTGGTCATGTATAATCGCTGATAAAGGAAGAAGTAGCTAGCCCCGGCCCTCAGATAAGGAAATAAAGCTCTGGAAATCCTGAGAAGGTATGTATGCTACCTCATACAACCCATCCATCAACGCTGTCTAATTGGGAATTTCGCCATGGCCTCGTGAGAGTTTGCTTCAGCCTCTCCTTAAGTGCCATAGATCAAAAAGCTACTTGCCAGTTATTTCCATTGTTAAGTTACTGTGTTTTACGTCCACTTTGTTATTTATATGTCAACTCGGTCCCAGAGCGGCCTCTGAGGACTTCATAGGCTAGGAATGTTGCTCGGAGTGGTAAGACTGAATTTCTACAGTGTGGCTAACACTGTCCTAAGATCAAGAGAATGTGCCTTGATCCCAGTGAGAGGTCTTGACCTTCTGACATTCCGCTGACGTTGTATGAAGAGGTCATTATTCTATGGACATATCGCCTTAATGAAGAAAGTAAAGAACAAACGCATTCAGAATGTGGATGATACAAATTCCAACATGGCCGCACTGTACCAGTCAGTACAAAGTCAGAGCTGTGAAAATCAGCTTATGAATTATTCCAGTGAAACCGATAGGTTCTGTTTGGATTTTAAAACCTTGAAGCTACCTTGTCTTATGAATCTGGGACATTTTAAAGATAAATTTAGCAGTTTTTACGATATGAGGACATAAATGGGGTGGAGCCGTAAAGGTCATATCATTAAGAGAGGCCCACGGGGCAGTCTTCACTTTCGTAGGAAGCAGGAATACTGGGAAGAGGTTTGCACCCACAGAAATGCACACCACAGAATTTGAAACCACCAATTCCTGCTCCTGGTCGATGGAGTCTTCCCGGTGGTAGTCACTGGTCCTCACCACTTAGGAAGCAATGGGAAATCCTTCAAAAAGTAGATCCCGTATGCTTACAGGAATTCAGTTCCATGCATCACGTGTGCTAGAAGGGGCTTCTACCTACTTCAGCTGTGGGGATTAAAGCCACAGTGAGCATAGGCTGCCACAAAGGACCACAGAGAACGTACCGCCAAAGGATGTGCCAATTGCAAAGGGCCAAGTTCACTGAGGGATTTGGGAAAGTTTCCTGATGTGATTTCTGGTATTTCCAGAGCTATTAATCTCCTGCCTTTGAAAAGCATTCATTTATTTCAATTTTTTCCTAACCCTTTTACTCCTGTCCCTACATAATGCTGAAAGTATCTTGATTTATTGTGTTCATCCATCAACAGAATAGTAACAACATACTCCTTCGGCTTTTGCTCAGAGGCCGAAGATGTCAAGTTCGAGGATGGGGACCCCAGCTATATCCCTAATGCAGAGAACACTTGCTTAGAAGGCATCGTTTAAAAGATACCACTGCATCCAGACACGACGATCTTCACAAAAGCATTTTTAGGAGTCTCGAAGCAGGTGGTGTATGAGTGAAAGGAAGGGCGCACGACTTCCAAAACAAATGGATGGTACGTGCCTTTAAAATCGCTCAAGAATATTTTCAACAACAGCAACAACCAAATTGCTTCACAAGGCAGCAGGCAGGCGGTAGGGGGCATTGTGGAACCAATTCCCTGGGAACCCAAATAGGACCAGTGAACAGAAGAGTCTGGTTCAAGCTCCCAAGTAAAAAGAAATAGGCACTTCCTGCCTCTGCACTCTTGATGGAGGCTGTTTTGCACACTCGGTACTGCTCTGTTTGCTCTGAGATTTCAATTATTGTACTCTTTCTCCTCACTGGTATCCTTGCTTAAATCAATGGTAATGCAATTGACCGAGGTGGTTTGTTCTCTTCAAACACTTGCCTTCATCTTGAATTGTTTTGGTCCAGAAAACATTATGAGGACAGACTGTCCCGATTTTATTCTTCGTGTTCAGGAAACAAGTCGTTCAAAGGAGCAGGGTTTTTTTCCTAAGTAATAAAATATCAATACACCGAGGGAGGTAATGAAACAAAATATTGCTGAAAAAAATCTTTTACTGTTAGGGCTGTAATTTGGAGGGTAATCTTCATGAGGCATCTGGTAATGTTTATTTGATTTAAAAAGGAGACACTGGTATTGTCACAAAACTTGGTAATAGGGATAAAACCATATAAGTGTGTTACAGTGCCAGCTTAAAAAACTATATGGGATAGAAGCGATTTGGAGGGAATGTATTTGCCTATGATAAAGGTGGTTTTGGTCAATCTTCAATCCATTACAACGGGACACTCAGACACATGACACTGCCCTGACATCCCCCTGACACTGACGATAAGGAGGCAGTTAACACCAAGAAAGCCTCAAGAATCAAATACATGAAAATGCCATGGGACTGTTGAGTTTTAATGTGAATGAACAGGTTTATCTAGATGAAGAAGAAGATGAGTCTTCTAGTACCAACAGCCAATAGGGTTGGAAATGAGCAGGATTGGACTTCTCCAAGAAACCACAGGCTAAACTATTATCTCTTGCTCTCTTGGCAAGCAGCTCCACTGATTGACAATGTTTTTCTCAGGCATGTGTGAGAAACACATCCTGAGGCTCTGACTGTTGCTGCAGGTGAATTATCTCCCACGCCACCAGCAGCACTCACTCTGTAACTGGCTTATCCCAAGCCTCTGGTCTTGGGTGGCCCATAAGAAGTAAGGAGGAGCAGGGTACCTGGGTGGGCTCAGTCATTTAAGCATCTGACTTCATTTCAACTCAGGTCATGATCTCACAATTCATGAGTTCAAGCCCCAGGTCAAGCCTAGAGCCTGCTTGGGATTCTGTCTCCCTCTTTCTCTGTCGCCCACCCCCCCACTCATGCTCAGTCTCTCTCTTACTCTCTCGAAAACAAATAAACATTAAAAAAAGAAGAAGTAAGAAGGAATAGGCAGAAAAGAATGATAGGTTCACAAGATGAGCCACTAAATGACTACAGTGCAAGAGATCTCAGAAATCCCTCTTGTGGTAAAGCGACTGGCAAGTCAGAGACAAGTTATCATGCGTCCACTCCTCCTCTTCTTCCAGAGTTTTTAGTCACAACGTGAAACCTTTGGCTCAGTCCTCTTCTTTCCCAGTACAGATAATGAATTCCAATGTTTGAAGACCATGAAATCTTCTGTTTCATATTTTTGGTACAAAATGAACACATCTCGGTAGAATCCGTGACAAATATGACCCTATCATAATGGCTTGGGGATGCATTTTTAAGGGATTAAATGTAGCTTTATTTACAATATAAAGAATTCCATCTGTGTAAAGCCGAGAATTCTAAAGGGGAAGAAAGCCAATCTCATTACAACTCTCTCTCCCCTGGTCAGAACTTGTTGTCTCATTTTGTTCCCAAGTGTCTTCTTGAGGTTTTTCTGTCCCATAAATAACTCTCTGCAGGGCTCGGCACTGGATAAGAGTATTTGGGCTCTCCTTTCGAAAAGGATTAAAATAAAACTTAATCCTCATTTTCCTTACAGTATTCAAGTAACAGAATTTCTTCATTGATGTGTAGGAGAGTTGAACAAAGATGACAACCACATATACACGAATAGTGCCTGAAGTTTTGCATTTCTTGATTTCCAATGGAGCAACAGCCAGATGCGGGTAGCCCCCAAAAGACACCATCATGGGGCGCATCTGAAGCCTACACTTAGCAATCTTTAAGAGATTAGGTAAAGAACAGGTTGAATCTGTGCTGTTTTCCATGGGACAGTAAGAATCTCCATTCTCCAGTGGAGAATAGGAAACTTTTTTGGAAACGGTAACACTGTTTTCATTCACTCAGTGCCGTAATCTCATGGGAGATTAAAGAGGATCAAAATAAGCACAGGTGGCCCCACCTATGATGTCATTTATCTTCGCAACAAACTAATGAGATAAATCCAGAAGGCTTGAGAAAGATGAAAAAGCAGCTCTTATTCACCAGCAAAGATCATCTGCTGTCGGCAGAATAGGCTTTGAACACGCAAAGCAACAGGAGTAAATGTTGAAAGAGGTAACCAGTCGCGATAAACACACATCTGTGAGACAACAGCCTGGAGAAAAGCAGCTCTAGGGTGTGGTCATGCTACAGACGGAAACTGGAACTTGCTCCATGGTCCCAGCAAATCTGACCCAAAGTAGAATCATATTTTTTGGCTTACTTATGAATGAATGGTTGAGGGTCTGAATTAATTTGGTAAGATAATATGTGTACAAGTTCTGTGTAAACTAGTTTAATAACTAGGTTGTAAATTATACTTATATCACAATAGCTATTGTGTAGAATACTCAATGCGCTTTTGTTCTGGACACTACCAACGACACACTGGCCTTGGATCTTCCCTAAGCAAGACCGTGATAAGAATATTCACCATCTTCCCTTCCCCTATCCTTTCCTCCATGCCAATGTTTTAAGGGCCCTTTGTATTATTTTCTCCGAATCTCATCTTCTCTTATTGCCAAAGGACCATAAAAATTACCTTAACATCTTTCAGTCCTTCTAGCGTGTTGGTCTCCTTCTCCCCATAGACCCTTTTCCTTGCTCTCCTCTTGGGCCGGGGTGCTTCTGCCCAGATCTTTCCATTCCTGGCCACATCCTGTTGTAAACTTCTCTGCCCAAATGTCACTGTCTGCCAGATACAGTCTCTGCCCAATCCTGTCGGGGCCAGCACTGGCTCCCCGCACTCCCGTGTCTGCCCCGACCCCTTCTCTGCTTCATCCCCCTTGCTGGAATGCAGATTCACCTTACTTGTTTCTGCTTCTCCCTGCTGCATCTTAGTTCCATAGGCTGGGGGAGGAGGGCTTTATCGGCCTAGGTATCCCCGAATCCTACAAGTGTTCACTGGATGGATGAATACATCTCAAACTCCAAAGTCAGTGTTCCATCCCCTGCCTCCCCTAAAATAAGATTTTTCTGCCCGTTTCATGCCTCTCTCAGATAATAAAGGGCAGCCTGGATACAAAGCGTATCATTTGGGGGCCTTGGCCCACCTTTCACCTTCTGTGTGTCATACAGTCACTTACCTCTCATGTCCCACGAGTGTGATGGGGAATGAAATGGGGAGGTATATGCTGTAATTGAAATGAAGCGAACATGAAAATCAACCCAACGTGGTTTACAGGCATCTTAGTAGAAAAATTTCACCTTTTTTACCTCGCTTCCTAACCTATGAAACAGATGACCATTCCCCATTGAAAACATAGGGCAGGGAACTTGGGTCCCTAGCGTGAGTTTTCACCCTGCTGTTCTATTTACTGGGGCGAGTGGCCCAGGCACTCAGGACAGAGAAGGGACCTCTTGTTTTGGTCTCGGGGCGGTTTGCTCGCTGGGAGGACTGGGTTCAATAAGGAACGAGCACAGACTAGGCAGCACCTGTTAGACCCCGTGCGAGGTAGTCCCTTTCAACACGATGTTAGTAGCACTTTAAGCGATTCAGACAGAAGGGCTCCAGCTGGTCATGGAGCTACAGGACGCCCTTATTAGGAGGTGCATCATATAAATATAGATGTGTACATAACATAAATATAGATCCCTTACAGCACACTCTGTGCTGTGTTCTCTGCACAGGGGAGAAAGAGCTCACTTATTTCAGTAAAAGGATGCCCCCCTCCCCCGCACCCTGCAGGAAATGCAACTTTTTTGAAGTTCCCATTACATTTGCAGAGGAAAAGATCTCAGATGAAAGGCTAAAAAAAGAAAACCTCAATTTGTAAGGAACAATAAAATTGAAAATTAATGCATAGTACCATTCTACATTTTTTTATGTTAACCAAGTGTTCTTAAAATTAAGCCAGGTAAGCCTTCCATGAGATACGAAAGTAAGCCTAAACGAAAAGCAAACCAGAGCAATCCATTTCCATCTCCTTACCTGTCCTGAAAGCGAACATCTGGAAAGAGGCCGCGGGTTGCTTTCCACCAATGAGCCCTTCTTTGGACATCAACTGTCCAAATCCAGAGACCAGCTTTCTGTTACTTTGGCCCAATTCCATAAAACGACTCATTTCCTTGGGACTCCATCAGGAAAAGTTAAACTCAGTCCTTTTTTTTTTTTTCCATAGCTTTTTTAATTACTAGATTACAAAAGTAGTATCTGTTCAATGCCCAAAGCTTGGAAAACTCATAAAAACATGAAGATATTTTTATAATCATCTGATACTCATTAAGACTCCTCTCCCCGCCATGATCATCACCATTAATACCGGTGCATCTTTCTGTTAATTCTCCGTGTTCACATGCATGCCTCAGCTTTTCCATCCATGGTGTCTTTCTGTACCCACTGCAAGGGGTCTTCTCTTAACGATACCTTGTAAAGTTTTACCAGGTTTGAAATATCCCTCTCTGCCCTGATGTTTACTGATTGTGTAGTGCTCCATTGTATGGACTGTTACCACTGTTCTGAGTCACACTTTTAATTTTGGAGTCTTTTGGTTGCTTCTACTTCCTCTATCTATTTTCTATTTTTCTATCATCTTTCTGTCATCTATCTATCTATCATCTATATATTTAGTTCATACATGTTCTATACATTATATAGATGATACATATAAAATTTATGTGCAATCTTTAATACTTATTGTTGAAGATACTAACTTGCCTACCTGACATCTATTTTCTCTTCTTCCTTGCTAGCATGATTTTGATTTTGTTCAATGTGGGACTATCCCCAGCTAATTATTTCATCTCCCATATGACAAAGTCTGGTCCATAAGGTGGGAACAGAAGATGCTAAGTGGGACTTCTGGGGCAGCCTTTTGGTGGGTAGCACCTGTGGCTCCCATCATTTGAATGGTTCTGCACATTTGCTTTGTCTCCTTCTATTTTCTTGCCTGGGATGCAGATGCAATGAGTGGAGGTAGACAGCCATCTTGGGATCATGAAAACCACCCACTTAGGAGGGAGTGGTGGAAAGCAGAGAGAAAACTGGATTTGAGGGCATAATGGGGCCACCAGTATAACCCCGGTTCCTTGCCTCCAAATTTCATGTTATACAACAAAAACATGCTTCTATTCAATGGGAGTCATTGCTTTCTTTGACTTTCTATTATTCAAAGTGGAACTTAGGGTGCTATCCATAGTATTATTCATAATACCAGCCATTTAGAGTTGCTAAATATGAAATCTTCCAAACGGAATAGCAAGATATCAGGCTGTGCAATTTTACAGACTTTGGATTTTTATCATCACTTTGCTTCTCAGAAAGTTTTCATCAATATTAACTCTGACCAGCTATGGATGAGAGTGTGCATTACTCACAACTGCTATGGTATATCTTCTTCCCCAACCCAACTCCATAGGAATAAATGTGCTTCCTTATTACTTCCGTTTCAGTTTCTCTGTGTACTAGTGAATTCGAACATGGTTTGGTTCCAAGTGTTCTCTTGAAATTTTAGTTCTTCTGTGAACCTATCACTTGTATCATACTCTCTTTTCTATTATTTGTAAATGTAAGATCAATCTGGGGATTTCTATTGTAAGGATTCTTAGGAGCAAACATGAAGACCATTGCTAAGTTTGAGGAGACGCACGTGGCTGCTGGAAATCTCGCTCCTGGGTGAGAACACACCAGGCTAAAACAGGATGGGAGGCAACTGAAGTTGGCGACTTGTCCTTAGTATATCCAGCCATCTCAGCTGGAAATATGACTTGCTTGCCACAGACTGAAGGCTCTGAGGGTGCCTGTGGGTCAATCCTGGGCTGCAGGGGGGCCACGTGATGCTCATTCCTTCTTTGGGGAAGTGGGGACATTTCTCTGAAAATGTAAAGATAAGAAGAATTACCACACTTTTCCAGTATCTTATTTCTAAGGTTCCAAATGTTTCTGCTCCCCTCGCACTCCTATCTTGAAATGTTTGCATCATGGAGCATGACTGGGATCTTTCTCCAGATAAATTGAGACAGCCATGTGGCTTTCCCTCTTGCCTTCTCAACGCACAGGGCAGCGTAATTCGCCAATGTCAGTGAAAGTTCTTTTGGATCCTTGCAGATTCGAAGGTGAGATCCTTCCCCAGACGGAAATTCTTGTCTTGTCAAGAAAGTTTTGCAGCAAATTTTAGGGCAAGCATAAAGGATCCTTTCTGTTATAGAGACAAAATCTCTAGTGTGCACCTCAACTAAGAGAGTCAAGGTACATTATTTCTCTTGCTTTTATCAACAGTGCCTAAGTAAGGTGATTTGGCCAGACATCCCAAACAAAAGAAACCCAAGTGCTCAGGTTTTCCATCAATTATGTATGGGGCCCAGCAAGACCTGGGAACACCAAGGGATTGCTGTTACATCGGGCTGCGTGTGTGGCGGTTCCTGGGCTGGATCCACTCCATTATTTATATAGCACTCATCACACTAGCCACTAAGCGTTTTCTCAGCATCAGACATTACAGTGGTGTACAACAGAAGGGGTTGAAAGTTCTATGACTTCTCAACATCATCACCTTGGACTCAACACCTGCTCTAAGCCCAGTGTCAACCACATACTGAATGACCACATGTGAGCCAGCAGCTTCTGACCTAGAGGCAACAATCTGTGGTTCTTAGATTTGCTTCTTTCTCCCTTCCCCTTCCCAACCAGGCTTTTGCCATGTCCTACATGAATTACTACACTATGTACCTCTGCCCCCTACCCCAGCGGTGACCCCGTTTCTCGTTATTTTCTTTAGTTTTATTTCTACATCACCCTCATCACTAGAAGCAGTCCCTGGCAACAAAAAAAGTGAGTAAAAACACAGGGATATGAGCTTCTCATGCCGAGATGTAAGGCCATCTGGTTTCCTTCATTTCTTGAGCAGTTCACCAACCAATCCTCCTTTCCTCCCAAATTCAGGTAAGGATCCACCTCTAAGAATTTGAAAGGGAAGTCAGCAGAGTGTCTGCCATTTCAGAACTTTGTTTCCACAAAACTGCATTTCCTAAAGCTGCATTGTTTTAGAGTAATTATGTATCAGTCCTTGCAAAACTCCCTGCTTCTGTCAGAGAGGATCTTCATCTCCTCATTCATTCAAGCTCAATATCTCCAAATCACCATTGAGTCTTCCTCCAACTTCGTCCTCAGTATCTCTCTCTAGAACCACAAAAATATAGACTTCTGGATTTGGAAGATTTGTAGAGACTGCTGAGGCTGTAGCTCAATACCATAATGTTACAGATCAGAAGACAGAATCTGGAGAGGATGGAACGCCTTGGCCACAGTACCACTGCTGGAGGAAAGACAGTTGTCTCTTCTCAGAGAAGCTCATAGATGCCACAACTGGCACCCTTCTAATTGTTCCCCCTTTGCTTCCTGATTGAGACGATGCCGACACCATCACTGTGCCCTCTCCCCCAAAATGTCCTTGATCTCAGGGTGGCCTACCAGTTGATACCAAATCTGTGAAGCTAGGACTTTGGTTATGTCACCTTCAGTAGACATTGAATCGGGGTAGAATTTAAGCCCAAGCTTGATGTTTTAGGTCTTACACTACTCTCTCACAATATGTACCCCAATCTTTTGTTCCGGTCAAGTTAGTGCACTCACCGCTCAGCTCCTCCCCAGATGACACAACATGTTACTCTCTTCCTGGGCACTTGTCTAAAGCACACTGCACACAATGGACAGAGAGCCTTTCCTCTGAGCGCTTTGTTTGCAGATTTACCCTGCATCACGTTTTCATTCTTGTCGTCAGAGAATTTAATAAACGTGGCACCTATCGTGGTGATCAAGCATGGCAGACCAGTGACCCCATTCATGATGATGATAATGGTGAGAAGTGACCACCATCTTTATGGAGCAAGTAGTGATGGGACAGTGTCTCTAAAGCTCATGCCCAACGTCTGACAACTCACTTGCTGCGTGCCCAAGACAGTTTTTTTTTCTGACTGCCACTTCGATCTCCCACTAGGACAAAGTCAAGGTGAAAACATTGGTCTTCCCAGGTGACTTTATTCACTGAAGACGTTGAAGGCAACTTTCTTTTAAAAGGATGTCTTGGAACAAAGACAATGGTGTCTTTCCTCTCGTTCTTTCTGCTCGTCCAGCTCTGGGCATGATAGTCACTCTACCTCCAGCCCTTCCATTCAGGGACCCACAGTTCACTCAACACACAGTTCATTGAGAAGCGAGATATTTCCAAACTTGGGCCAGGCACCAGGGAAATAAATATGAATGAACAAATAGCTTCTGCCCTCGGGAGTTCTCAGTAAATAGAAGCGGAGATGTACATATATTACTGCAATGAAGTGTAATAAATGCCATGAGAATTAGACCAAATTCCAGCGTGACCACAAACAAGATGCAAAAAATTCCCTCTGGGGAAGTAAGGGAACTTCCGGGAGTAGCGAATGTGTGGTCGGGGTTGGTGAATGAGCAGGCGTTTGTCCTCTGAGTAGAAGGGGAAAGACATGAAGGAAGGGCTTTTGTCAATTATGGTGGGGGGCTACACATGGGTGCCGTAGCTACAGTGTCAGATGGAGATCAAGGCAGTGGCCAGAGAGTCAGAGTCCAAAGGGAAGGCAAAGGAGTTGGGGTCACACCCTATGGACAAGGAGGAGACACTGAAATACTTTAAGTGGAAGGAAAGGGATGATATTTGCATTATTTGAAAACTCCCCTAGCCACAGAATGAAAGAAGATTCCAGGAAGCAGGACCGTGGGCTAGACGATCATCGTGTGCTCAGAGCAAGAAGAAACACACACAGAAACATCCGTAATTGGAGCCAAGTGGTGTTTTAAGGCCATATCTTAATCTGAAAAATTCTGAGTTGATGGAATACTTGGTAGTGTAAACATCTGTGGGGAAAAAAAAAAAACTGAGGGAGAAACTAACTTATGTTTGTTTTTCCCTGTTATGGATATAAATTTAAGGTGATTTTTTCCTCCCTTAGGGCCTTCCTGGTCTCAGGAGTGTCAATAATAACTGTGCTTTGAGGTCAGTTGGGACGCATCCAAATGACCCTTACCCTTCACTCGGGCGTGGGATTTGGAAGTACATGGTGCTTCAGGAAAGCTGGGATCTGCGCGGCATCAGCCCCAACACAGGAGTGGAAGGAGGAAGAAGTGGTAGAAGATTCCAGAATGCTTGTGATCTGCAAACCGCTCCCACCCAGCAGCCTAAGAAAGACAGACCCTCTGATGAAGCATCGTGTATAGATTTGGCTGGAAGGGGCCTGAAGAAGTATGGCCATCGGAGCGCCAAGCCCTACGCCTGTATGTATTCGGCGATGAGGAAACAAAACCCTCTCCTACTGCATTGTGTGAAGCAACTCAATGCCCACCTTGAGGAACTGAGATAAAGACCCTTCTCCTATCTCCAGACACAGTGAGCCACAAAGGTCCCTCAGCCTAACCCACACGTTTACCTTTGGGGACCGAATTCATACCTTTTCTCTTCTTTTTGTTTTTGTTTTCCTAACCTCTCAGGAGTCCTCTAGCTGCTGAGTGGGGTAGAGGGAAGGAGTCTGAATGGAAGGCCGTTCAGGTTTATCCGCAAATGACTCTGTACTCAGTACTGATTTCTTCTTTCTGGATTCTTAGCCCGTGGTACCTTGCTACTCGATGATGCTTTCATTGAGCTCTACATTTTGGAAACCGTTGAGGACCGACCTCTCTATACTTTCTCTCAACACCGCACCGGAGGCTTTCTTATTCCTGGATTTTTCCAGCGTCCCTCTGGAGAAGGTCAGCCCCAAGGACTGGAGACTCAACACTGTATGGTAGTTCAGCAAGTCCCATAAACTACCGACATTTGACACCTGGTGCAGCATTTACTAGTGTTATCACCTCGGGTAAGTAACTCAATCCCTTTTGCCTTAATTTCTTGGCATACAAAAGAATATTTTATCTATTGCTTCCTTCCTCGGCTTGTTGGCAGGAAAAAAGACATCACGCAGGACTGCGTGACCATCTCTTACCCTAACACCTGCCGCACGGATTTAGGAAAAGTAAAGAACCAGTTTTCCATAATGAGAGTGCTCTGCCCGCGTCAGTGAGGACACGTGTCCCCTGGGGTCCCTGGCGCATCACTCCCCATCGGGAATGGGTTCCACCGCCATCCAGAGAATGGCCTCTGTGCCCTACCTGGGAAAACTGACGAGCAAAGAGAGAGCAAAACCCCACAATATCTTGCCACTCCTGGATCCCCGTCTGCACAAGGACAGCCTCTGCAGTTAAGACTCCAAGACTCCGGGGAATAAAGCCGACCTATAGAACTAAGAAGGTATGCCGAGCACTGGTTCCAGAATCTCCCAGAAACAGCTGAGAAGTCTCTGAGGCGGCCCCTCGGTGCTGCAGGGGACCCCCGGTCCTACTGGACCCCTTTCTCACGTTCTTTCCCAAAGAGTTTGGGTTTCGTCAGCAGTTCCCTGTTTTGGGGGCCAGGAGCTTTGCCACAGATTTTTTTCTGCCAATCTGAACTTGTTTGGTGGCTAGTTATTTTTCCCCCTTTGCTCCTTTCCTTCTTTATTAAAGCTGACAAACGGGGAAGAAAATGAAAAAGAAAAGAACAGGCCCAGTATCACAGGCTGCTCGGAAGAGAGCTTCTATTTAGAGCCTGGTACATTTTCAGACATGTAAACACCTCTGCTAATCGCCGCCCTGCAGCAAGACCCTGGGGATTACTGAAGGGCCCGGGGAAGCTGGCAGCACACGCGGCAGAGCAGGGAGAGGCCCGAGCAGGCTCACTGTGCCCCAAGTTGTTTGCAGAATCAGCGGGGAGAAACGTCTGCGGCCCGCCCGCCCCGCTGAGCAGCAAAGGGGCGCACAGGCCCCGGGCCTCTCTCAGCATGCGGCAGGATATAATGAAGAAGGGCCTGGCAAGACACCCCTATTTGGGCCAATCTAGCTGACAATCAAATGGCAGAAATCCCCACCTTGAGTGGCGGCTTCAGCACAGACTAGCTGTGCGAGCTCGGGGAGGAAGCCTAACAAGTGAAGGCGGTATTTGCCCCTTGGTGAGCCAGGACCACAGCCACCTAGTCCGGTAAGCATGACAATTCGACGGCAACAGTGCAGGTGCCGCGCGGCCCCCCGAGAAGCCGTGACCTTAGCGTCCACGGGTCTGGACAGGCTTTGTAGACAAAGCGACACCTCAGTGAAGACGGAAGGACCCTTCGAAGAAACCAGAAAGCGGAAGACATGGTTCTTCCCATCGACTTACTCCACGGGCAAAAATCAAAGTATATAGAAGTATCCTCTTTTGGGAGATAATATAGAATATATTTTCTGCTTTCTTTCCAGCCAGTGAAAGAAGTTCATCGTTGTACTTTCCGGGTGAACCAGGGGAAAATATTTGGGCCACTTTCGATGCCGAGGCCTAAAGGCAATAATGAGTGAACCATAAAATTTTATGAATCCAGAGTGAAAACCCCAGTTTTCCAAATGTCCTCTTTATATGGAAAAAAATAAACATTCGTTTGATTTATTTTTGGTCCAAGAAGGAGAGACATGATTTGGGCATAGAGAAATCTGGTTAAAAAGATGATTCTTCCTAATATTCAGTATGGTCGACAGCACCCATGTATTCTAAGTGTATTCCAATGTATTTTAAAGCTCCGAGGTCTCGAATCATGCTTTGTTCTCTTGGACTCATTTCCGACTTGGTTCCAATTATTCTTTTGAAAAAATCACTTTAAAAGGCGACAGGACTCAAGCGTTGACTCAAAAGCAGCAGGACAACCTCAGAATCCTGCCCCGTTTCCTGGCTGTGGCTCAGGAAGTCCAGACGTGTTTCCAGAATTTGTCTTAGGGACTTGACACTTTTTAACAGGCAAAATCGCCCAAACAGAATAGTGCTTGAAAACCCTACATGTCCGTGACAACGCGATTTCAGGGAACATAGTCCCAGAGCAGACCCCAGAGGGTGGGGACCAGCGGGACACAGGAAGCTGAGGCTGGGGTCTCGAAGGCGGCTCTCATGTTTTCCAACGCCTTCCCCGGGTTAAGCTGGCTGGGTGAGCTGAGCTTCCAGACTGGGTTTGGATACCATGATTCACCTTCTGGTTCCCTCGCTGGCATATGTAGGTCTTCAGATTCGACTTTGCCCTCCTGCACGCTGTATTCTCATCCAAAACGGAAATACTATGATAGCATGATCTATTGCGACTGAGAATTGAACATTGGAAACTGACGAGTGCCCCAGAGGGCCTTGCATGTTTAGGCAGCTGCAAAGGACTCAGGTTCTCCTCAAAGGAAGCCCTTAATGGCTTTATCTTCTTGACAAGTAACGTCAGCATGAGATGATTTGGCCCCAGTCCTAACAAATAAAGTGTGCAAGCGAGTGATTCACAAAGCAGGAAATACAGGGACGCTTGGGTGGCTCAATCAGTTAAGTGTCTGACATTGGCTCACGTCATGATTTCATAGGGGATCGGTTCGAGCCCCGCGTCGGGCTCTGCGCTGACGGCTCAGAGCCTGGAGCCTGCTTCCGATTCTGTGTCTCCCTCGGCCTCCGCCCCTCCCCCACTCATTCTCTCTCCCTCTTTCAAAAATAAACACTTTAAAAATATTTTTTTAAAAAACAAGAAATATAAATGACTAACAAACAAAGACGAAAATGACCTCACTGGACCCTAAAACTGAGATGAGTATCAATTTTTACCTGTAGCATCAGAAAAGCAAAGAGACAGATTGCCTACCGTTGGAAGCCTATACAGTTGCATATATATGTGATCTGCACCACCACACTTAGAATATGCTTTATAAAGCCTTGGAAATGTTGACTATGAGACTTTCCTCAAAAACAGGGAAATACTCGTTATGTGTAAATATATATTCGAATAGACCAAGACTAGCAGAACTACGACAAGATGTCAGTGAATCTCGAGGTTATATATTTTTTCCTTCCTTGCACCTTATTGGATTTTCCCAATTTGCTATAAATAGCGTATGTTTGTAATTAGAGAAAAAATGAAACCGGCTCGGTGGAATAGCTCTAAATGTTCAAACCTCCTTGTTTGTCTGTCCCAGGGGTCCCACAGGACACCATCTTTGAGCCTCACCAGAGTGTGTTAATCAATTTTTGTGCTTATCGGTGGAACAGTCTGGAAAACGTTACCCACACTTAAACTCATCAAGAACACGATTTTCACTGTTTTGTTTTATTAGATGATATTGTCCCCCATTGCTCTGCTAGCATTTAGAGATTTGGGAAGTAGATTCGGGAGGTGAGGCTACCTTGGTTGTTCAGCTGTATTAAGTACAATTCACACACGATTGTAAGAAACAAGAGGGAGAGAATCCATTGTGTACCCTTTACCCAATATCCCTAAGTGGTACTGTTTTCAAAGCATCGTGCAGAACATTGACACAACCCACCCATCTTATTCATTTCCCCAACTTTACGTGCGGGCGTGTTCTCAGTTCTACACGGTTCCATCACACACGCACACTGGCGTCTCATCACCACAATCTGGACACAGATCCCATCGCCATGATCCCAAGAGCTCTCCTGCTACCCTCTGGGGAACGTGTTTTTAACTCATATGTTGTGGGTCCCATAACCTAGCACTGGCCAGCTTGGGAGCTCACCTTTGGGTTTCCTGTTTTACATTAGCTATTTGAGTCTTACAGTCACAGTTTGTCAGATGAATAAGGTTCTGGTACCCAGCACCCTAAAACACTGAAATTCCTATTATAGGCAAAAACCGTAGGGGATAGGGTTAAGGAGGTCAGCCTCCCAGCATGGTTGTAACCACATACAGCGGAATAGACCCTGGATTTATGTAGGCGCCAGAAAATGGTGCTTTAGCTCAGGGCATTCTCTCTTTCAAAGAAACTGGAAGAATTTTCTTTTAATGTCCATTTTCCTGGCCTAATTTTATAAAATCAACTAAGCAGAATAAATAGTCTCTGTAGCTCTCTGAATGAGTTCAGCCAGGTGTCCATCTGCTCACACCACAGTGCAAGTACTTCCTGATATGGAAAGTGTTCTCCAGGAAGGAAGAGGAAGTAAACCCTCAACTGTAAAGTTTCCAACCACTCTGGACCAGGAGGATCCCACCCATGAGGGGCAGGAAAGCCAGCGACTGGACAGACTGCATCTCCTAAAACTTTCTGAGCTACGGTAAGTGACAGAGTGACAGGCGTGCTTCCCCTGGGTGAAAAGCTCAAGGGAAGTACAGGGAAAGGACAAAACTTTCTCAGAAGTCATCAAACCAGGAACTGGGCCAGCCATGTACCCCTCCTGTGCAGTAAGTCAGAGAGGGACTCATGTCATCAGTGATCTTCATTATCCAAAGACTGTCAGCCCTGCCAATTCTGGAGTTTCTGACTCATCTGTGAATCCAGAAACCAGCATCTGAGGGTCAGATGCAAGTCACTAAATTGACCATCGTTGACCATGACTGTGGTAAGGAGCGCGCACGGCTGTAGCTAAATGCAACATTGGATGACGTGGACAGTGGCGCAAACACAACGTGTCAGCCTAACAGCCTTTAGTGTATATTAGGCTAATTATAACTCTCAAAAACATGGTAAGAATAGTTGTTAGAAATAGGAGCACAACATCTACAGCTCCAGAAGGGGTTATGTCCCACAGAGCACCCCGAGCTGCGAGGGAATGCCCAGTGTGGGAAGCTTCCACGCTGTTCCCTCCACTCGGGAGAGCGTAAGGGTTGTCTATTCCGGTGGTGTGTCGTTACCTAGGGCAGTCAGTACACAATACCACCCACAGTGGCTTACACAACAGCAATTTACTTTCTGTTCTGGAGGCTGGAAGTCTAAGACCAAGGCGCTCGTGGGGAGAACCATTCTTGGCTGCAGATGGCCGCCCTCTCCTGCGTCCTCATGTGGCCTTTCCCCTGTGTGTGTGCATTGAGAGGGAGCTCTGGTGTTTCTTCCTCTTCTTCCAAGGGCCTATCAGATCAGGGCCACATCCTTACGACCTCGTTTAATTACCTCCTCAGAGACCCATCTCCAAATATAGTCACATTGGGCATTAGGACTTCAACATCTGTATTCCAGGGGGACGCTCATAAGAGATGGCTGGGAGATTGTAGGTACTGACTAAATTAGGACAGTCACCTGGGCAGCGTCTTAAAGTACCCAGCACGTTCCTTACTCCTAGAGGCCTGACCCCTGGAGGAAAAGCCAGCTCTTCAGAGGAATGTTGAGAACAGAAAGTCCTGGAGACATCTTCACTCCCAGTGAAGGTAAACAGGCACTTAAAGGTGACTCCCTGAGACCCCTCAACTTCCAGTCCCCCTGCCTATCTCCGAGCTCCCCCAGAGCCATATTGGAGAGGTGTCAAGGTGTTGTTACACCAGTGCATGTTCCATTGATACAGTGCGTAAATATGACTAGACCTCTCCCTTCCCCCATCCCCACCAAAAGGCTGGCAGGATGTGTGCTTATTCAAGCTTTGTTTCCATAGGACACCCAGAATCTACAGCCGTGTGTATTCTGCTTCACCCATGACTTCCGGTTTCTGCAACTCTTATCCGTTTGGACTTTCTTTTAGGGAATTAGGAGGGGATGGAGGGTGAGTTAAGGGGCATCTCAAGCAATCTATTTTGGGTGAAAAGCAGATAAAATCAGATCAAATATCTGCCAAGTTTGGGTGTTGGAACTTAAGAGCCCCCCTTCGCTCCCTTTCTGCTGCCCCCACAACCAAGAACAAAGCTCTACTGTGGCATTTTCTGTGTTGTTTTATAAGTTTCTTTCCTTACCTGTGGCCATCACAACTCTGTGAGCGTATGCACAGCAACAGTTGGCTCTTGACTATTTTCCTGGCATCTTAAATATCTCTACTGCCTAAAATACTTCAGGCCATGTTGTTGGCATAAAACCAAAAATTTGCCAAATTAGAATTAAGTAAATTCTTTTTAATTTTTTTCAATGTTTATTTATTTTTAGAGAGAGACAGTGAGAACAGGGGAAGAGAGACACAGAATCTGAAGCTGTCAGTACAGAGCCTGATGAGGGGCTTAAACTCATGAACCGTGAGATCGTGACCAGAGCCAAAGTCGGATGCTTAACAACTGAGCCACCCAGGTGCCCCCAGGATTAAGTAAATTCTTGAAGAGGAAGTGATAGATTTCCTTTCATCATATTGGTCAAAAATCAGAAAACACCATCCAAGGAAGACCCTTTCCTAACTTGAGAGGATTGTAGAATAGGTCCTAATGCATTGTTAGTACAGTAAGCAGTTATTAGCACCTACTTATATGCAAGGTGTTCTGCTAAATACTATGAGAAACACAAACAAAAACATGAAAAGACCCCTGTTTCCAAAGTGCTAAAGGAAAAGGAGAAGAGAGAATATGTGCTCCGTACAAAACTTCATAATCGCTATTTGGATGGACTGCTCCCAGCGCTTCTGAGCATGCATGACAGCCACCAGCCACTGTCCACCAACAGGTGGAGCGTGAGTTAGCAAAAGTGAGATCGGTTTCCCCCTTTTCATCCTTTCTTCCAAATGGGAAAGACTGAAACTCTAGCGTTGAAGGTTCAATGGGAAAACTAGGACAGTCAGGCTCTAACGTGTGTAGGATTTGAACACTTGATGAACCGTTGCCAGTTTACCCCCTGTGCCTGCTTCCCATGCTTCTGTTTTTCCTTAAAGATACTACACAGATTTTCACCCCATCACCCACCCCTGCTCCACACAGCTCCATGGCCTCTGGGAAGGCTGACCCTTCCCCAAGTTCGAAGGTGACCAGGTCAGTGCCTTTCCTTCTCTAGCTACGACGTCTGCTCATTTGAGAGGCAGTCCCTCAGGATGACTATCAGGAATGCTCTGGAGCAACGGGATGGAAATCCCCTCTATCTGCAGGTTGTCCTGAGTTCTTCCCAGAAAACAAAGGAACCATCTTTCAGATGAAGTGCAACCTTAAAAGGCCGACCTTGTCCAAAATCTCGATGGCATCATCCAGTGTCTCAATCAACCAATGCCAGACCTCGACCTCCTCTCCATTTTCAGCTTCCTGAGGTCAGAACAAGAGTCACCTCCGATGCTTAGCCAGTTTGATTTGGCTTCTCTGTTACTTGTACACCTAAAGAGTCCTAACTGATATTCGCTTTATGGGAGGAAAGTCCCAAGAAATTCAAACCATTTTGTATAATTTCCTTTGGAAACCTAGTCTTTCGAAGGACATTGGTGTTGACAAGCCTCCACGTGAAGCTTCCAGGGACAAATGGAAAGGACTTGACATCTGAAGAATTTAACAGTCTGACACTTATGTTGGGAAACTCAATCTTGAAAAGTTGCTTATTTATTTTGAGCCTCAGATTCACCAGCTGCAAAGTTGGGGTGTAACAGCAGGCTTCCACCCGACGATGAGTGTGGTTGGCTTGGATAAAGTATAAGGTACAAGGTACCAAGCTAGGCCAATATTCACTCAAGTGGAATAAAGGAAGATAAAGCCAACTTATCCATTTACATTAAATTATTGGAATCTTTGGCAGATAATCAATAAAAACGTTCCATATACACAAGAGCTGTGGCTGTCGGTCCAAGTTTACATGTCACTCCTCAACCCAGAGGCAGGACCTCCCAGGGGAACCACTTTCAGAGAGGTGGTTGAATGGCCCCAGCCTCCACAGCTTCCCCTCTGTATGTATTTTTTTAATCTCAAATAAATCAAAGACTACCATTCAAGGTTACAACTACAGTATTCAGAGTGACATCTAAGTAAGGCAGGAAGCAATGAACACTTGGGATTGTCCTTTTACGGAGGTATGTTTCCACTTGGTAAACATTTTCAGACATGGAAGCCACGGAGTTCACAGAGAGGAATGTAGAAGACGTGAGTTGCTTCAACTGTTGTGTTTTCTATGTTCTTGGCTTTCAATATCTCTTGTCCTGAATGTTTGATCTTATTTAGTCACTGATGCCAAACGTTTAACTCAAAAAGATAAGATTGAAGAAGATGGTGAGGGCTGCTTTCTCCCCCTACACGTGTGCATTTCTATTTTGCTTCAAAGGGGCTTACAGCATATATAGGAGGGGGGAACACCCTCCCTGGTGTCCCAAGTAAGATTACATACAACTAAATCACAAAGACATTAAAGTAATAAATCTTCCTTTGTGTGGAAACCAAACCAATCACAATGCTGAGATCCCAAGGGAAGGCAGGGTGGATGGAGCGGAGAAGTGAAGGGAGAAAGGCAAGGTTTGATGGAGAACATTAATTTTTTTCCCTTCACCAAAAAAAAAAGCCATAAACCTGCAGTTTCCTCTATTGCTCATTCATTGCTGACCATTAAATTCTATTGCAAAAGTGTGTCCCTTGGGCGAATCTACCTCAAAACTAAAAATTGATGGATATGATGATCCGAGTTCAGAGTTTGAAAGAGAAAACTCCTGAAATGAGATCTCAAAATTATGGATGACAACCTTCCACAAAAGTGAAAATGAAAGGACAGTCGGGAAGAATTTTAACTACTTCATGTACATTTTATGTCTTTTTTTAACAGATGCATGTGTGCTCTCAGGTGTTGTCATAGACAAAAGGGAAAGTCCTCCTTGAGGTAGAAACCTACCCATTTCATTCCCTTGTCCTAAGAAAAGACAGAAAACAAATAAACTTGAGGTGAAAATTTTCAATAACCAATTCTGTGAACCCCAAATAGAGCTAAGGCAACAGGAGAATACAACTCACCACTTTAAGAGGAAACTATCAGTGGGGGGTCAATGGTGGCTCTCCCCTTGGACATTTATCACATCTTCTGGCAAATTGAAGCAGTGTGACACAGGACTGTGTGCCCCTCGAAGCCAGCACCCACCTGCCGGGAGCTTTCCTGGACCCCAGCTTCACGTGGGACGCATCAGAGGGCATCCCCAACAGCAGGCTCAGTCGGAAAAAACTGCCATCTGACCAAGTCACTGGTGTTGATTATTTTCAGAAATAACTACACTCTCCCTATTGTTAACAAAGAGAAATTCTTGACAACCCATCTCCAGTGTGTTCACCTACCATCTATCATCGCAAAGGCATTTTGATGCTACACAGAATAAAACACAAATACAAAGCCAATTTATTGCTCTCTCCAAGGACGTTCTAAAGCCAAAAATGTTCTCTTGATAATTATCCACTTTCTTTATTCTTTATTTTTACCCTTTATACACAGGTAAAGAGAAATTAGGTTTCTAAGTGCCATATTGTGTCAAAAAAATGTGGAGGTGGGGGAGGAGCTTGTTTAGAAGTTAAAGAAACAGAAAGGGAAGGAACGATAAAGAGCTGGTGTCTGAGACCTTGCTGGTATTCCAGATTAAAAGATGTAAGAGCCTTGTTTAATAATAGTGAGACACTCTGGTTTTGCGAGTTCAAGTCAAATAATTTGACATCGGCACCTTGGGGATATTAATATTCACAACATGCCAAGAAATTTGATATGTGGTGTCCCTTGACAGCTTTTAAGGGAACAGATTTTTTTATATATATATTCATCCACATCTAAGCTGGCTGTGTATTTAAGGCTACAATAAATTAAACTCAGTGCTTCGATACACGAACCCCATTCATCTGAGGCTTCTAGGAATTGAATTTAAATCAAATTTTGCATCGAAAGTGGCAGAATTCCACTTCAGACCGTTCTCTCATCAAGGTTTATTTTTACGAAATCGATCACAAATATTTACTATGTTTTATAAAGTTCAAAGGATCTGGAGTAGTCAGAGCCTCCAGATAAATGGTTTTGTTAACCTCACTCAGTTCCATTAGAAAATTCTAACTCCATTCAAGGGGTATTCGTATTGGTCAATAAACTGCTTCTTCTGTTAAATTCCATTTAAGGTACAATTTATGGATGGGGGAGAGGGGAAAATGGGTGATGGGCACTGAGGAGGGCACTTGTTGGGATGAGCACTGGGTGTTGTATATAAGTGATGAATCATGGGAATCTACTCCCAAAGCCAAGAGCACGCTGTATACACTGTATGTTAGCCAACTTGACAATAAATTGTATTTTTAAAAAAATAATAAATTAAAAAATAATAAGAAAGAAAGAAAAAGAAAAGAATCAAATGAAGTACAACTTACAATGCTCTAAAGATAGGGCGACCACGCCTGACAGCACCGTTTCTGTCGAGTCTAGCACACTCAAAAGCGTACTGGTTTGGAAGATAAAAGAGTGTGTTACTCTACAATGTCCACTCAGTGGGACACAGACAAGGCAGAGGGACAGGAAGCTTACCAAATGCAAAAACCTCAGCGTCCACAGACCACTGTGGCCCAGGGCCCATCCAATGAAACAGGTGTTTCCACGAGTACAGGAAGAGAGAAGAAGCAAAGAAGACCACAGCTCTGCACGGACAGCCTGAGAGATGTAGCTTAGTTCTACAAGGTTGAGTGGTAGACAAAATGAATCTGCAGTTAATTTTGATCCAAGCAGTGCTGTGAATTCAGGTCATGCCAAACAAAGATGCTGCCACCTTCTGCTACTTCTGCCCACTGATCCATATACAGTAGATTCCATGGCGCCCTGGGAAGTGAGGCCCCCAATGGCTCTGACCACACACACATACCCTGTGCTTGGCCATTGTCTCCTGGCATCACGAAGCCACAGAGAAGTTCAGGCCCACGGACCACTCAGAAAATTGAGTGGCAATCACAATGTCCTGCTCAGAGTGACCTGGACACTGTTATGTGAGAATTGTTACCCGAGGACACCCGAAATGTCTATTTAGAGGCTTTTTCAAGGATCGACTTAGAAAGATTTTTCTAAATAATATGTGAAAAAAATTGGAAGGTGACCTCATAAGTCAAATTTATCGTCACGAGCGCACACACTCAACTAAAGCAGGCTAATTCTCTCAAAACAGACAGACAAACAAAAAAGTCCATAGTCTGACTTACAGGAAATAGTAATGGACTTAAAAATGTATGGCCAACTAATCTTCAACAAAGCAGGAAAGAGCACCCAGTGGAAAAGAAGAAGGTGTTTTTGGCAGATGGTGCTGGGGGAACTGGACAGCAACATGCAGTAGAATGAAGCTGGACCACTTTCTTACACCATGTACACAAATAAACTCGAAATGGATGAAAGACCCAAATGTGAGACAGGAAGCCATCAAAGTCCTAGAGGAGAAAGCAGGCAACCACAGCTTTGACCTCAGCCACAGCAATGTCTTGTTTGACACGTCTCTGAAGGCAAGGGAAATGAAAGCAAAAATGAACTACTGGGACCTCACCAAGAAAGATAAAAAGCTTCTGCACTGCAAAAGAAACAATCAACAAAACTAAAAGGCAACTGATGGAACAGGAGAAGATATTTGGAAATGACATATCAGATAAAGGGTTAGTATCCAAAATCAATAAAGAACTTAACCAAACTCAATACCTGAGAAATGAATAATCTGGTGACGAAATGGGCAGAAGACATGCGTGAAGAGACACTTTTTCAAAGAAGACATCCAGACGGCCAACAGACACATGAAAGATGCTCAACATCACTCATCATCAGGGAAATACAAATCAAAACCACACTGAGATACCGCCTCACACTGGGCACAGTGGTTAAAATTAACAACTCAGGAAACAACAGATGTTGGCGAGGATGCGGAGAAAGAGGAATGCAAACTGCTGGTGGGAATGCAAACTGGTGCAGCCACTCTGGAAAACAGTCTGGAGGTTCCTCAAAAAATTAAAAACAGAACTACCCTACAACCCAGCAATAAGGCTGCTAGGAATTTACCCAAGGGATACAGGAGTGCTGATGGATAGGGCACATGTACCCCAATGTTTACAGCAGCACTTTCAACAATAGCAAAATTATGGAAAGAGCCTACATGTCCATCAACTGATGAATGGATAAAGAAGATTCAGTTTATACATACAATGGAGTACTACTTAGCAAAGAGAAGGAATGAAGTCATTGCATTTGCAGCAATGTGGATGGAACTGGAGGGTATTATGCTAAGTGAAATAAGTCAGTCAGAGAAAGACAGATACCATATGTTTTTACTCATACGTGGAACTTGAGAAACTTAACAGAAGACCATGGGAAAGGGGAAGGGGAAAAATAGTTTCAAATAGAAAGGGAGGCAAACCATAAGAGACTCTTAAACACAGAGAATAAACTGAGAGTTGATGAGGGTGGAGGAGAGGGGAAATGGGTGATGGGCATTGAGGAGGGCACCTGTTGGGATGAGCACTGGGTGTTGTATGTGAGTGATGAATCACAGGGATCTACTCGCAAAACCAAGAGCATCCTGTGTTCCCTGTATGTTAGCCACCTTGACAATAAATTATATATAAAATAAATTAATTAAAAAGAAATAATAATGGAATGGAGAATTTACTGAAGTGACGTGAGAAAAATCACATTTCTTCCCTGGAACATATTGACCTTGACTAAGGGTGACCATTTGGCAGGAAGTACCTGGTTGGATTGGAGCAGGAAATCCAAATAGGTCACCTCGTAAAAATCAACATAGCTTTTCCCTCTCAATTGAAACAGCTCTAAGTGCCCCCCCCCCCAGCACACGGGCACGAAAGCACACACGTATTCACGCTTCCTGGGAGGGACTAAGACTTAAGTCTCCGCTACCATCTTGGCTTAAAAGTGCAGGCGTCTGCGCCTCTCTAGACACAGGAGTCCCGATGACTCAGGGTAAGTGGAGGCTCTCCGTGGGCAAAGACATTGTGCCGGATTTAAAATTAGGGAAATAACACCTCCATGATCAAGCCCATAAATACGTTCCTTTCCTGAGTCACTGGGTGAGTCAAGCACCATCTAAATTCTCCGGTGGAGTTAAAAAATAAGCCGGCCCGCCTTCTGTTCTACAAAAGAACTGTAAGATTCCCCAAATAGAATTAGTACAGCTAAGTGAGCCACGGAGCTTCTGTGGACTTGCAGCTGATTGCTAAGTTTGAGGGGAAAGAAGAAAAGCCAGTCATGTTCAAAGTCGTATTCAGTGTCAGAGTCTCACAAGAAGTTAGATTTTTACAACATTTCTATCTCTACAGAAACAGTAACTTCATACACATGAATACAAACACTCGTATATATAAAGACAAGCGTATGTGTAGCTCCATGACCTGTACCTGTTAAAAAAAAAGCTACTGAAAGATATAAAAGCCTCAGTGGGATGACATAGTGAGTGGTGCTGAGAATCAGAATATTTTTTTAATATTTATTTTTTTTTGACAGAGAGAGACAGAGACAGAGTGTGAGCAGGGAAGGGGTGGGGAGAGAGGGAGACACAGAATCCGAAGCAGGCTCCAGGCTCCGAGCTGTCAGCACAGAGCCCGACGCGGGGCTCGAACTCTCGAACCGTGAGATCATGACCTGAGCTGAAGTCGGACACTTAACCGACTGAGATGCCCAGGGACCCCAGATTGTTTCTCATAGTCTTATTTATAGAAGCACAGAAAGCCGGTGTTTCCAGAATATTCATGTTCTGCTAGCTCAGTCTTACAGAGGCGAGGTGGTGGCCCCGGCAAGGCCGCCCAGAAATCAGTGCAGAGCGGGGCTCAGCTGCGGCCCCCAGATCACAGCCTCTCCACGCTCAGAGTCTGCACCACCACGTCCGGCCCTGGTTTGTCCACACAGTGGTGAGCAGCTTCTGCCGAACCACCTCACGGAACCCGCAGGATGAATCATGGATTGGCCACTCACTTAGCCCCTTCTCAAGTTCCAGAG
The DNA here is from genome assembly GCA_030068075.1 of Paguma larvata. Lineage (NCBI taxonomy): Eukaryota > Metazoa > Chordata > Mammalia > Carnivora > Viverridae > Paguma > Paguma larvata. Next base: position 2,849,937 of record CM057839.1, on the reverse strand, counting down.
ACAAGACGGAGCCCGGCAGCCCCCACGCCCCCCCACCCTGGGGCCCTGCTTCTGATCCACAGGGCAGCACCTGCTGCGCCCTTCCACCTCAGTGGGACAACGAAGGTGGAGACGATGTCTGCTGGACACTCGCGAGTCCAAGTGGGGGAAGACGTGTGGCTTTAAACCCCTCCCAGCCTGAGAAAGCTTCCAATCACCTGCCCTCAGCCCCCTCCCCCCAGTGATGGTCCCCAGGCTCTCTAGCTGAATGTGCTCCTGCGGTACGTGTGTCCTTCACATCCGTCCCATGAAGAAAGGCAGGGGGATCAGCAGGAACAGAGCTCGGGGGGTCAGACCAAAGGGGGAGCTAGCGTGCCCGTTGTGGCCCCAAGAACCTGCAGCCTGGGCCACTCACCAGCCCTGCTCGCCGCACAGATGCCCCCCTCTCCATGCAGGCAGGAGCGGGGCACCTGCCCCATTCCCCACACTGGCCCACGGCAGACCGCACTGGGCTACTGGCAGGAGGGTGGGATCACCCCACAGCCTCGGTGCGAATAGTCCGCCTCTGACAGGACGAGCGGTCTTCTCGTCTCTCCGCCTCACCGTGACGGGAGGGAGGATTGGCCAAGCTGTGAACCTTCCAAACACTGTGTCTGGAACCGTTGGTGCCTGAAGGGCCCCAATTTCAATAGGAGACAAGCCGTTTGTCACACTGGCTCAGCTCCCTCAGAAACATTCTAGAATAGGGGTGCCTGGGTGGCTCAGTGGGTTGAACGTCCAACTCTTGATTTTGGCTCAGGCCATGATCCCAGGGTGGTGGGATCAAACCGGGCTCTGCACTGAGTGTGGAGCCTGCTTGGGATTCCCTCTCTCCCTCTCTCTCTGTTCCTCCCTGCCACTTGCAGGCTCTCTCTCTCTCTCTCAAAAATAAAATTAAAAAATGTTCAAAAAGAAACATTCCAGAATAGCCCATCCATTTGCAGTCTCCCTCCCTCTCTCTCTCTCTCTCTCTCTCTCTCTCACACTCTCTCACACACACACACACACACACACACACACACACACACACACTGTTTGCATTCTTAAAGGATGACCAAGTCACATTAGCTGCAAAGGGGAAAGTGTGCGACCATAAACACCTTATGAGTTATAAATGTTCACAAAAATCCTAAAAAGTACACGTGTGACAAATAGCAGGAAACGTATGTTTGCATATCAACATGGAGGCTTCTCCTCCGTCTCCTGCCCTGGTCACCGGTAGAGCGGGAAAACAATTCTAGAGCTCCCGTTGACTCAACCGGCTTTGGAAGAGCGAATCCCACCTCCTCCTTGAGGGAAATACCTTAGGACTTCCTGATGGAGACACAGAAATGGGGCCCTCTCATTAATTCTTACCTTCTGAGCAGGAATTTTTTAAATCAAGTTTATGTCTGAGCACGGCGATCACTTTTTCATTTTGTATGTTGACAAAAACCAAAAATAAAACTCTCTTTACATCCTCTGCCCATGTCCCTCCTTACTCATCATTGTCACATCTGAGGGCTGGGTCCTTGAAAGCTGCTAACCTTTAGAAAACACAATTATGGGGGCGCCCGGGTGGCTCAGTAGGTTAAGCTGCTGACTCTTGATTTCGGATCAGGTCATGATCTCATCGTTCAGGAGTTCAAGCCCTGCACTGGGCTCTGTGCTGATGGTGCAGAGCCTGCTTAGGACTCTCTCTCTCTCTCTCTCTTTCTCTCTCTCTCTTTCTCTCTCTCTCTCTCTCATTAAACAAATAAACTTTAAAAAATGCAATTACGGATGTGGCAGCTCAGAACATTCTAGAAGTCAGTCACACATCATCCAGCAACTCTTCGTTCTTCACCACCAAGCAGCTCGGCACCGAGTTGGTGCAGAAACAAGCAGTCCCATGAGTGCAGCCCAGCCTCAATCTGGAACCCCCGCTCCGTTTCCATTCACCCAGCTCCCTTCCCCAGCCCCCACCCCATCCCTCCCAGTGAAAAATTTTCCAGGTCATTCGTTACCACCAGGGAATTTAACTCACAAGAAAATGCCAGTTTCATCAAGCATTTAACTTATTTTAAGATTTCCCTTACGTGTGGAATCTGAAAAGCAAACAAACAAGCAAAAAAAAAAACAGAAACAGACTCATAAACACGGAGAACAAACTGGTGGCCACCAGAGGGGAGAGTGGAAATAGGTGAGGGGCTTCAGCGGCCAGTTATAAAATTTTTAATGTTTTTTATTTATTTTTGAGAGAAAGACAGAGCATAAGCGTGAGCAGGGAAGGGGCAGAGACAGGGGGAGACACAGAAACAGAAACAGGCTCCAGGCTCCGAGCTGTCAGCACAGAGCTCAACGCGGGGCTCGAACTCAAGAACCGTGAGATCAGGACCTGAGCTGAAGTCAGATACTCAACGGACAGAGCCCCCCAGGTGCCCCGACACACTTCCAATAATAAAATAATTAAGTCACAGGGATCAAAAGTACAGCAGGGGAACACAGCCAATGATACTGGAACACTGGTGACAGGTGGTAACTACAGCTTACTGAACACAACTGTCCAGTGTGGTGCACCTGAAACTAATATAACATTGCACGTCAGTGATGCGTCAGTATAAATGAGTGAATAAATTAATGAATAAATAATAACTTACTTTAAAAACCAAGCCAAACAGAACTATCCGTGTCAGAGGAAATCTAATCAAAAACGGTTTCACTTGACATTCTCAGCTGGACCACTACCATTTTGGTGGGACACTCAGACAAAGTACCTCCTAAAAACATGTGACAGGACCCTCCATCACTCGGCAAATTAAGTGACGGTGGAAGCAGGTGACATTGGACACCTGCACCAAGTTTTGTGTTTAGATGGCGAGCACGCGCCTAATTATGCCCAGGCGACCGGCGCCTGTCTCCTGAGCGGAGTAACACCCACTCGGGCTTCAACCACTCCTGTGACACACAGTAATTAGAGATGCAGCATATTTGTCACTCCGACCAGACACCACACCTGGTTTCTCCGGGTCTCGGGCCCAAGGGAAAGAGTGAATATCTGACCTGGGCCACAAGGACACCCCTTCGGGGTCCGGATGGGGTTACAGCTGCCACCCCCCTCTGGAAGTGGGGTTGCAGGAAGAATTCACGACCTCAGCCTTCCTGAGGAAAGGGTGATTCCAAGAAAGTGTGTCAGATGTAGAAACTGGGGCTAATACCTTCCGGACGGCGTTACTGGGATGGCATACTGCCCAAGATTCTGTGTTCCAAACGTGAGCAGAGCCAGCTCAACCCAGCCAGAGAGCCGGCCCATGAATATCGCTGTTGCTGCGGCCAGTCCCTGCACTGTCCCTGTGCACTATCTCCAAGGCCTGTCCTGTCACATTCATGGGGAGCCCCACCATGTTGCCTCTACCTGGCTTTGTCACATGTATGGTTGTCCACTGCTTTTTAGAAGTCCACGAATGACCCCAGAATCCTTCTGCACCCATACAGGATGCATTTTGTGCGAGGCACTCTTTAAGGAGTGAATAAATCCAATCAGGAGAAATTATTGAAACCAGTCTCCAGCTCTGGCAGCCGCATGGATGCAAGAAACCAGGGAGACCTGACTCTCGAGCACAGAGCTAACTAACCTCCCTCCCCACCCCTGCTGCCCCAGAACTCCCAGAGGTGCCCTGGGAGAGGGTCAGGAGCCAAAGGAAGGCCAGCCGTGTTTCGGAAACAGTCGGCAAGAATTTAGGGCAAACTTCCTGGGAATGTGTTAGAGGCTCATGAGGTTGGCAACATGGCGGGGACACCGAGTACTCTGGATTCTCCTCCCATCTCTCTGTCTTGTCCTGAGCACACCTCCTTCCTTGGCTGCCTCTCCTCTTCCAGAGGCGTCGGACCCCCTCAGCCCCGGATCTGCCTCGCTGGGGTTCCACCGAATCCGCAAAGGTGGGAGCTTTGACTTCTCGGTTCAAAACTTACTTTTGTTTGTTCAAAAGAAAAAGCAGAGAATGACCCTCACTTGGGCATTTGCGATTTCACGGGATTTAGCGGATCCAGGGAACGCTCACTGCTCATCTACTGCTGTCCAGGAACAGTCGTGCGATTCTGGGATTGAACCTTCGAGTGAAATGTCCCGCACCCGTTCCATGGGGAGGCGGGTCAGGGATCGGCTGGGCACAGCTGGAACCTTGCCCAGGACGGACACCACCATCCTCCCGCACTGCCCGCTCACAGACAGGCTGGCGGCAGCCTTCCAGGGCTAACCTCCAGTTCGAGTAATGACATACGAACAGATCTTTATATTTTAAATGATTCTATAGATTCTAGACATGACTTGGCCAACTCCCTCCAACAGCACCGTGCACATACAGACAAAGACCAAACGGAAAGTATTTGTCAATAAGAAGAGCCGTATAGAAGGAGGAAAAATGAACCGTATTTACATATTGGATTAAAATCTTGGCTTAGAGAAACTCACACTTGGAACACACCACTCATTTCATGAGCTACCTCCATTTCCACCCTCCACGTCACCCCATACAAAACATACAGCACACACCACCCCAAAAAACATCTGAGTAGAAACATCATTTCTAAACTTCTTTCAAAATATGTGCATATACCTAGGAATATTTCTGAGTGATGTCTTATATCATGGTGTCTACAAAATAAAAAAAGGAAGAACATAGCTTCTCCCCCCTAACCAAGGGAGCCCTGTCCACTTCCCCCCCACAAAAGGAACTACTCAGACAAGGCTTCCAAAAACTCATGGTCTAACAGAGCAAACTCCAACACTGACATGCTTTTGTACCACGTGGGTTGAAAGTCTGAGAACCACCCATTCACAGCTTGACCCAAGTCCTGGAGCCTCTGCTAAGGAGACAACAACACAGACTCTGCCTGATACCCAGAACCATAAACTTGATCTAAGTGGCCACTCTCCAAAATCTTGTGAATGATAGAAGTGTTTGCCCTGGCAAAATTTGATAAACACAGTTTAATTATCCAACTCCCCCCTGCCTTTCCCAAGGCCGTCATAAATATCATAAACAATCTCGTTAGGATCATAGTAATTTTCAAGATATCAAACCAACAAAAGGTGACTTTTCAAGCCTACTTTCAACATGAGATTTGTGTCTTACTCTCATCCCTCTTTCAGAAATTCATGAGGATCCTAGCACATAAACGGTGGCACCGCTGTGCTCCCAGTATCAGAGGGTCCGCTCTGCACGCTCTCTGCAGCAATCGCACAAACTAGTTTAATTTAAAACATTGTTGGGGTGCTTTATACTTGTGGTCTTGAGATTTCCACATCTCACACACACACGGAGTCAATAAATACAAGGTTTAGAACCACCGTGTAGACACAAGTATGCATTACCACGGGATAAAAATTTGGGCCTCCAGACAGGGGTCCTGGAAACAGACAGGAGTGGATAGGAACTGTTTTTACACCCCCGTCGCAGTCTGGCCCCTACCCCCTGACTTGGAGGGAGCTGGTAGCCTCGAGCTCCTTCTCAATCTGTGATCTGCTCCTGCAAAAGCTCCTTCAAAGGCCTTCACGGGGCATGAGTATGATTTCCCTTTGGCGTCTCTCCAGTTCCAGTCCCAACCAATCCTCGGAAGTCAACGCAGACTTCCCCAACGAACCATGGGTCAACCGCCGCTGTGAAGCTATGTCACAACAACTTACCTTCAAACGATAACGAGGAGCCACTAGAGGACTCGCACGTGGGAGCCGACAGCGCAAGACAGAGCTTCAACCTCACCTCTTCAACCGGCGTCCAGGGCCTTCTTCCTCGTAACACGCTGAGCTTGCCACTAGGAGCAAGTCACGTCCTGTTCCCTGCAAGCATAGCACCGAGGGAGGGGTGGACGCAGGGACATCGGCCCTCCTGCTGCTCCACATCCTCACCAACAGTTCCTGTTTCCAGGGATTTTGTTTTATTAGCCATTGGAGAGGGTTCACGCTGGTATCTAAGTCTTTCTCATGTCTCCAACCTGATTAGTTAACGGTATTGAGCACTTTTTCTAGTAAGTATTGGCCATTCTTAGATTCCCCCTTCATGAATTGTGTGTTCAAGCCTCTCGCCTCTTTTTATTAGTTTTTATTTGTTTGTCTTTTTATTATTGAGTAGCAGACATTCTTTATATATTCTGGATACTAATCTTTTGTCAAGTGTGTTGTGATAAATATCTTCCCCTAATATGTGGCTTGCCTAATCATTTCCATAATAGTGTGTTTCGACAAATGGGTATTTTTCATTTTCATGAGTCAGATTTATTCATTATTTTATTTTGTGGTTAGTGTTTTTTGTACCCTATTTAACAAATAATTGCCTACCCTCAAGATCAGGAAAATTCTCTCTTTTTTAATGGAAATTGTATAGTTTCAGTTTTTACATTTAGATTTGTGATATCTATGTGTACGGCATCACATTCGTTTCCTGAGGCTGCCGTAACAAATTACAACAAACAGAGTGGCTTAAAATGATATAAACGTATTCTTTCATGTCTGAAAACAGTTGCTTTACATATTTTGTTCAACATTTCAGTTGTTTATGGCAAGAGGCATTGCCCAGGACCTGCTACTCTGTCATGTCTTCATAAATTGGGTTTAATTATTATTTTCCTATTTCCTGAAAACAAAAACTTGGTAAATTTATTGAGTCTTCCCATTCCCCAGCCCCCCACCCCAGGCTGCCAGGAAGCTCAAAAGCAAATGAGATAATTTACAAGGTCTGTTTATTTGCTTGGGTTTTTTTTTTTTCATTACCTTAATTTATTTTAATTATAGAGAGTACAGATGATGCCTCTAAGGAAAACTGTGAGTCCACTAAAGCCTAATCAATGGAATCAGTTCATGCCATTGGATTCCCAGTGTCACCATCTTACTGTACACTTCTGTCTATCTCTTTTTTTTTTAATTTTTTTAACGTTTATTTATTTTTGAGAGACAGAGAGACAGAGCATGAACAGCGGAAGGGCAGAGAGAGAGACGCAGACACAGAATCTGAAGCAGGCTCCAGGCTCCGAGCCATCAGCACAGAGCCTGATGCGGGGCTCGAACTCACAGACCGCGAGATCATGACCTGAACCGAAGTCGGCCGCCCAACCGACTGAGCCACCCAGGCGCCCTCACTCCTGTCTGTCTTAGCCAGTCTCACCGCGATGACCAAATCTTCTCCAGCCTACACTCCAAACAAATCCAGCTGCACTCTGCTCCCATTTCTACTGAAATGAGAATACTGTGAGAACTCTGTGTGCCTTATTCATGTCGTGTCTTCTGAGGGCCCGGCACAGTGCCCTCCGAGTAGTGGCCAGACAGTTAATATCTACTCAACAGGCTGTTGCGACCAGGCCAACTTCAGCTTAAAACCTTGGCTTGGTGAGGAAACCACAGTCCTACCAAAACCGAGTTTAGTGAGCTTGTTCCAGTGTCACAGGGCCACTCACCTCTGCTCGAGGATGGGGACAGATACATCAGTGACCCGATCTCCGAGCTGGAACGTCAGCCAACCCAACCGTGTGCCCCAGGGGCCTGAGGGCGGAGCCAAGGCCACAGTGTAGACGCCTGGGTCTTGCAGCTGCCTCTCCTTGCTGAAATTCTGGGCTGGGAGACCAGACCCCGGGTCACCGGGATTGGCCAAGAAGGGATCTGTTCAGGTTGCGAACGATGATACTTGCCCCTTCTGCAGCTCCAGCCCTTTTTCTCTTCCGATGGCAGACATTCATTTAGATTCAGGAGTGGTGAAGATGCTGAGCATTTTGTTCTGTGAGCTTATAAAACACTCAGTAACCGGGGAGTAGAGTAGTTTCTCTGAGCAAGGGAGTCTGCTCATCGATAGCAAAGATTTGAGCAAGAAATAGGAGACGTGTTTTAGTGTCAGTACGGAAAGACGTCCCCAAGCACTTGTGCCTGCAGAAGAGTTTAGGTGCCATGGAGCTGATGACTCTTGCCCATAACTGTGTTAGCTATGTTCTCTAGAGAAGGTGAGCCAATAGAGGATGAAAGAGAGAGAGAGACAGACAGACAGACACATAAATGATAGACAGACAGATGATAGATAGACAGAAAATTGATTGATGATAGATAGATAGATCATTGATGGATAGATAGCTAGATGACAGATAATTGATAGCTTTTAAGGAATTTACTCACTTCTTCGTAGGGACTAGCAAGCCTGAAATTCATAGTGCAGGGCCAGCAGGCTGGAAACTCAGTCGGGGATTAATGCTGCAGTCTTGTGGTAGAATTTCTTCTTCTGGGGAAACCTCAGTTTTTGCTCTCTAGGCCTTCAACTCGTTGGGTGAGGCCCACCCATGCCTTGGAGGGTGCTCTCTTGTCCTGAAAGTAAACTGAGTGTAGATGTTAAATGTATCTACAAAACGTGTTCACAGCAATATCTGGAGTAGCGTTTGATTAAATAACTAGATTCTAAAGCCTAGCCAATTGACAAGTACAATCAACAGTCCCAGTAATCTTATAACCTACGGAAGAAACAAAAAGCGGTGGGGCCTAATAAAATAAATCCTAGAACCACCTTGTTAAGAAACACCAGAAATACCAGGAAACAAAATAAGTTTTCATGCAGCTGTAGCATTTACTTGAATCTTGAGGCCCGCACATTAGGAGAATCCAAAGAGAAAAACCCATTTAGGAAGACTCCTCCTGGGCAGGGGGTGGCCTTGGTCTTCAGACCCTTCCTGCCGATGAGCTGGGCTCTAGAAGGCACGTGGTGACTTGGCTCAGGAGCGGGAGTTTGGATCTGGAGCCCGTGGGAACGGAAAGTTCCCGTAGACACTACCGATTGGGCCCCATCATCGTTCACGGGGGGAAATGGTTCATGATCTCTGACCGCGTTTCATTTCCTTGCCGCATCCGTGCGTGCCTCACAAGCTCAGCAGCACTCAGGTGCGATCGCTTCTGTCCCTCAGTAAAGCCCTGCAGGCACACGGGCCGCGCGGCGTCAGAGCCATTCCGCTCTGGAGAGCCTCCCAACGCCATGTAGACGGCAGCCAGCCCGGCCGGGCAGGAACCCTCTGCTCCGCGCACATCTCCTCTCCGACTCTCGCCCCGGGCGCCCTCAGCCAACCTAGGAGAGGAAGCTGCCTCCACACGAGCCCTTAACACAAGCTGTAGAGGAACTGGTTTTGTTTCAGGGCAAGAAATACAGAAAGGCCGTTAACATGTACAAAAGGCTCGACCTCACAAGTCGTCAGAGAAATGCACATTAAACGAGATCCGCTTCACTTTCCCCCTGGGCTGAGGTCTTGCTCTGCTGTGTTTAGACCCTTGACTGCCTGGAAGGGCCTGTCAGGGCTGTCTTCAGGAGAGCGCCAGGCCCCAGGAGAGGGCGGTTTTAAGGTGGCAATCAAGAACTTTTTCCATAACAAGGGGCACCCGGGTGGCTCAGTAGGTTAAGTGTCCACCTTCAGCTCAGGGCATGATCTCATGGTTCGTGGGTTCGAGCCCCATGTCAGGCCCTAGGTGGACAGCTCGGCCTGGAGCCTGCTTTAGATTTTGTGTTTCCGTCTCTCTCTCTCTCCGCCCCTCCCCTGTTTGCTCTCTAACTCTCTGTCTCTCTCAAAATAAATAAAACACACTTTAAAAAGTATATATTTTTTTTCTCCTAGAAGCCAGAAGTCAGGAGGAAATAAAGAAATGATTAGAATATATGATCACACAACTCCTAAAACTAATGTATGTTTAAAAAATGCCATAAGTAAACAAGGGAACCGGGGTGGCTCAGTGGGTTTATCGTCTGACTCTAGATTTCAGCTTAGGTCACGATCTCGCAGGTGGTGAGTTAGATCCCCAAGTCAGGCTCTGCACCGACAGTGCGGAGCCTGCTTAGGATTCTCTCTCTCTCTCTCTCTCTCTCTCTCTCTCTCTCTCTTTCTACCACTCCCCTGCTCACACATACCCACTCATGTGTGCACTCTCGCTCTTAAAATAAACATTTTAAAAATAACCACACACAAATTTAAAAATACCATATTAGGTAAAATATTTAAAACAGAAAATATATCAAGGCCTAATTTCTTTCCTACACAAATACTTCTCACAAGTCAACAAAAAGAAATCTAAACGACCTTCCATAAAAATAGGTAAAGCTAAAAATATAGACAGATAATAAGTTATGTAAAGATATTCAACCTCACGGTGACTAAGGATTTAGTAAGGCCAGGAATAACCATCTTTACACTTCAGTAGGACGGGCTGTGGCCTCCCTAGAGGCCGATCTCACAGCTGCACGCACAAACCAAAGATGCACGGCCCCTTTGTCCTCGCAAATCCACTTCCAAAAACGCATCCCCTGCTCGAGCACGATGCGGACCTATGTTCTACAGCGTCCCGCGCGCTGCTAGCCCGCAGCCATGCTTCAGGACCACGAACAGTTACCGGCACGGTTGGGGCAGCCCCAGCCACAGGGCGTCCTGCTCCTGCACCTGAGCCAGCCAAAGCCGTGTAGGTGTGGCCCCGTGGAACAAAAAGTGCTTGGAGATTAGATACATTGGGGAAACGTTGCCTCTTGTACCCACCGACTATCTATGTAGAAGTTCCAAGAGGTCCTGCTGGGAAGAACCTGTAATCCTTCGTTCAGCTTCTCCTAACATTATTTGACTTTTGGTCAAAAACTGATCCAAAGGGCAGCCAGGCGATGAGGCACTAGCTTAATAAACAAGCCCCAAAGAACTACCTGGAGGGCCACGTCACTGACAGCTGTTGGCTATCAGAGCGAAGGAGCTCACCAGGAAACCCGTCTCACCGCCCTGATGGATCTCAGTGACTGGGGATGTCTTCACTCGAGAAGCCAGGCAAAAGCAGCGGAGTCCAAGTGTTCTCACGTCCGTGAGTAACAGAGCCTCACAGAGGCAGCGCTGCGAGGGCGTGGTCCCAACATCCTGCTGGGGGAAGAGGCAGTAACAACACTCTGGCATATAGAGAGGTTCCACAGAGCCGGAAAGGCAGGCAATGTTCCTTGAGTACGTGTCTACACCCGGCCCTGTGTAGAGGGCTCTGCTTCTTTTAACTCATGTGTTACTCACAATAACCCCACATGTAGGAAAGATGGTCTCCGTTTTATAGATAAGGGAACTGAGGCAGAAGGAGGTTGAGTGCCCCGCCCTTAACTGCGCGGTAAGGAGGTAGTGAGGCCGGGATTCGAAGCCAGGCTGTCTGATCCTCTTCACCGCAGGACACCTGCGCGCTCTGTCCTGTGGATTGTCTCTTCCCAGGGTCCAAGTGTCAAGGAGCCGGCACCTTGGAAAAGACAGTCCGGACCAGACGGAGCCACACTTCCCTCCCTCTCCTTCCGCTACAGCTCTGTGCCCATAAAGACGAGTTTGCACTGTTATCCGGCCAAGGGCAGAGACGGTAGAAAAATTGGAGGTTCTCACATCTGAAGCCATGAGCGTCCTGCACTGGGGGCCCCGGCGGGGAGGGTGCCAGGAGCGCTCAGGAGTTGGATTCCCAGGTAGCAGGACCCTGGTGCAGAGGGGTGTAGCAGGAGGGCACTCCCCATGGAGGTCCTCAGCTCCCCCTGCAGCAGGGACGCTCACACATGAGCAGGCATCCGGGCCCCCGGAGCTTCGCTGAAACCCAGTCACCGGCCCCGCCTCCAGAGTTCCCGAGTCGGGAAGTCCGGGGTAAGGATGACAGTGTGTGCATCTTCCCAGGGCCCAGGGCGCTGCTGCTGGTCCAGCGACCCGACTTGGGTGCCTCCAGTGGGTACCCCTCAGACTAGGAAGTCACCCGTGCCCTTCCCATCTGGCACCCCCTTCAGCTCGGCACCTGCCCCCACTCTGCTCCGCTCCTTCTCTTCCCTTGACTCGCTCTCACCTCCCCTTCCCGGGCTCAGTGTGTCTGCTGTCCCCCGGAAAGCCCTTCCTGCCCCCTCGTCCATGCCGCCTGAAAATGTCTGGCTTCCCCTCCCAGGGCACCTGTCACATGGCTGGGTCTGCTACTTGCTTGGCCATCAGACCACACGAGCCACCCCCCAATCTTGGCAGTGTCCACCGACTATGACGGATTCAACAAATATTGGTTGAATTGAAGACTCATCTAGCTTGAGGCCATCCCTTAGAAGAAGACGTTGGAGGGTGCCCATGAGGCTTGGTTCTGTGGCCTTTCCCGACTTGCCCCAGCGTCCCTTCCAGCGCTGACTCCTTCCCTGTGTCGCCCTTCAAACCTCACAAACCTCGCCATTCGGCCAAACACCGAGCGGTGTAGGGTGACTACTGTCTGAACCGAACAGTCCTGGGGGTGAAAAGGACACTCTGAGCAACTAATTCAGATTGAAGAGGCACATTTGAGCTCTCCTAGGAAGACCGGCACGCGGGCTTGCTTCCTCGTGAGGAACTTCCTTGTGAGGCTGCTCTCTCCTACTCATGAGGCAGTCCACCGAGGGCCCCTCTGAGACAGGCGTCCGTCCTCGGTCCAGTCAGCTGTGGTCACGTTGACAGAGCCACATGTAAAACCCAGCAGCCCGTGATAGGGTGAGCACGTGGTCAGGGTCTGGGGACACTTAGCCGGTGATAGTGTGATGCACAGGCGTCTGCACGGGCCCTCCCCGACTGAACACACAGACTTGCTAACAAAAAGATTGAGGAGACCACACGGTCCCATCCAACAAAACTCCTTGGAATGTTGGTGTCTTCGTCCGTTTGGCTTTCTATTACAAAACACCACAGGCTGGGTGCCGTATAAACACGAGAAATTTCTATATCACAGTTCTGGAGTCTGCAAGCCCAAGGTCCTGTGTCTCTCTTCTGCATGGAATGGTCTCTGTTTCCAAATCCCAGCACTCACAGTGGGACCGTTCCGATACACTGCAAAAAGGCAGCCCAGGGAGAAAATCCGCTTTTATTACCTTGTTTGTCTGGGGAAGTCTGTTCCAAATCCCAAACAACAGACTGGAACGTGAACTATAGGACAGGACCCGTTTGCAAGTTGCAGCTGGCTGGGAAAGAGAGCACCGACCTGACCCCAGGGAGGAAACAATCTAGTTCTTTCCGTCCGTGATGGGCATCGTTAGTGTCTTCACTAAGGCAGGAACAAACGTGACTCCATTTAAGACTTTAGAGGGGAAAACGTGTTTCTTTTGGGGAAGCAACAACCATATGTGCAAAATAGCAAGCCGTGTTTACCGATCATTCGATGGGGAAAAAAAATAAAGACTAAGAAAGGCAGGCCTGAGTTCCCAAGGAACACTGATCATAAAGATTTTAAGTGGATGAAAGCCCAGAGTCCTCTGATAAGATCATGTACTTGTTAATGGAACAGAGTGTCATCAACTTATTTTTAGCTCGGGAACCAGAATGCTTGAGTGTCACATGATCCCAGTGTGACACAGGTGGCCCCAAATCGGGGCAGGTTTTGTTTTTCTCTCCTTGGGAGCAGAGAACTAGGTTTGTTTGAGAAAAATAAGGAGGCCTTCTATTTTGCAATTTCTTTTTTTTTTTTCCCACCTCTGAGACCATATTTTTTTTTATTGTATATAAATAGTTGTGTGTGATTAAGCAGGTCCCTCTAAGCTTAAAAACATATACAATTCCTCCACATATGTGTTCAAACATAAACTAAGAATCCAGATGTTACACTATGAGTCAAAACGCCACTTAGTAGTTTTCTGTTGTGTTGTAACAAATTACCATTGACTTGGCGATTTCTTAAACAATACGAATTTATCATGTTGCTATTCAGGAGATCAGACATACAAAATAGGTCTTCCCGGGCTCAAGTCGGGATGTAGGCAGGACCTCGGTCCTTCTCGAGGCTCCGGTGGAGAATTTGTTGGCTTGGCTTTTCCGGTTTTTCAAGGCCACGCCTTCCTTGGCTTGCAGCCCCGCCCCCATCGTCACAGCAGGCGCGTGGGCAAGCCAGGTCCTCGTCACCCTCCATCTCCCTGGCTCTCTGACAATGGGAAAGGCTCTCAGATTTTAAGGAACGCTGCAATCGCATGGGGCCCACCTGGATACTGCAGAATGTTCTTCATTCTCAAGGTCCTTAACCTTAATCATACTCACAAAGTCCCTCTGCCAAGCAATGTAACATACTCACAGGTTCCAAGAAGTAGGGCGTGCATGGACATCTTGAGGGGCCATTATCCTGCCTACTACAGCCGCCCCCAAATTTCTACTGATTTCCCCCATCCCCATTCTAAAATCAGTATGTGTTTCCCTTCAGATTAAGGCAGTCGTCAAGTCGTCTATGATCAATGCTTTGGGAGGAAAAACCATACATCTAATCCCACCATCGCTCTGTATTTAACAGGACAGATGAGGAGTAGTGTTTATCCGGAGCACCTCAGAGGTGACGGAAGCCAGCGAGGAGTCCCATGACCCCCATACTACAGAGGGGGAAAGCCCGCGTTGGCGTACGTGCTCCTACTGGGGTGTCTCACGCTGGCCGTCCCTCTCGGCATTCCCCAAGCACATTCCCGCTTCGTGAATCCTAGCCTCCTACTTACAGGGCACGAGCCCTCTTCCATCTCTTTCGTACTATACTTCTTTTCCTTTCTCTTTGGGCCCTTCTGCCAAGGCCGACCTCGTGGTTCCTGGAAGAGGGCGTGCAGTCCCTCGCATCGTTGGGCATTTCTTTCCTGCGTACTTCATCTACCGAGATTCAGCTACCATCCACAAACACGGTGACGGCCTGGCCGTTTTGGTCCCTAACTCTTGTTCTCCCTGGATCTCCACGCTGAATCTGCACGGGTCACTGAGTGACAGATGTGCCCCTGTATCCTGCAAGGCCTAACTTTTTATATCCAAATGGGACTTTCTCTCTACTCCTTACTCAGAAATTCATTTTAATTTCCATATTCTCAATGCTGGCTGGTAATATCATCACCACACAGTCAAGATACCAAACATGAGAGTCTTGCCATCAACCCGGTCTTCCCTATAAACATTTTCTGTAAGTTTTCAAAATCTGCTTATTCTATCTGAGAGATGTCTTTCAAGTCCAGTCTTTCATGTCCTTGAAAAGACATAAGATGTAAAAAACGGACACACTGAGAAGCAGAGTTCTTTTTGCCTCTTGGATAACAGTCAAGGACAACACCCGTCCCAAGGTTCAAGGGTGGAAGTTCCTTGCCGTATCATCATGCAATGACCCGCCATATTTATCAAGTTCCACAAAATAAGTGTCCAAGATATGTCGACGGGAACATGCTATCGGGATGTCATTTCCACTGCTGTGGTGCTTCTATGCTGACCGGAATAATTATTAGAGCACAGAATGTTTTTGAGCGGGAACTTGGGAAAAATCAGTTGTAAATGCAACCTAAGCACAACTATGGG
This sequence comes from Paguma larvata, assembly GCA_030068075.1. Taxonomy (NCBI): domain Eukaryota; kingdom Metazoa; phylum Chordata; class Mammalia; order Carnivora; family Viverridae; genus Paguma; species Paguma larvata. Next base: position 2,834,661 of record CM057839.1, on the reverse strand, counting down.
GGTTGCTGTGTATTTTCTGCCATCAAAACAGCCGACGACTTGGGGTTGGGGAGGGCAGGTGATGTTGCAAAAATATCCTTTCGATATTTTGAAGCCTCAGAGGTCATAACTCTGCTTTTCCAAACCACCGTGCATTTTCACGGTCGCCCCTCCATCAAATGTCCCTAGGCGTTAGCATTTTGATCACTACACCATGTTTTGCTCCAGGCACTACCTGAACATGACATTGGCATCGGGCGTGTCGAGCCTTGGCTGGTCCTCTCACTCTGTGCTACATCCCTGGCGGGATCTCCATTTGTGTCCCTGGCGCCACCGTTGGTCTGGGGCGCAGGGGTGCAGGGGCGCATCGCCCTGCGCTGACGCCGCAACGCATATTGTGTTGATATCAGCTCGGATGGGCACCAAACAGGTCTTTATCACCTGGTGTAAATCGGCCGCAGGTGTCTCTTCAACATTGCCAAAGCCAAGAAGGTCTCACTGATTAAGACAGGTTTTGACATTCTCTGTGCGTACCACACGCAAATTGACAGTTACTCTTTCATCAGAACTGTTAGTTATCTGATCGCCCTCGTTTCAGCGTAAGGACTAATCTGATAAAGTGTTAATTTCATTCTGAGGTCTTGTGATAGTTTGTTCTTACCATCGCATTTATTTCATTTTGAACTGGCATGTTTTTGTAGAAATTACTTTGAAGTAACTTACGATGTAATTCCAAAGAATTTTAACAATTATGATTATTTGCTGATGCAATAGATTAACCCTGGCTTCCTAATGACATTTTTCTAATGAGTAAAAAATTTCCCAGTGTACATTTTATTTTTTTCTATTTTTCTTTTACCGCTTTTAAGAATCATCAGCAACTCTCTTTCACAAAATATTGCAAAGTTGAAGTGTTTCGAATGCATTTTATTTCATTCCTTTTTAACAAGGGCTTTTGCACAATGAGAGATGACCACTTTTCAAAATTATTCTTCTCCACTAGAGAGCATTCAAATATTAAGTTGTTTTTATTTAATCATGAAACTAACGCATTCATATGGTTTAGAAAGTACACGTTTTTATCATTCATTTCTCCGGTGTTCTCTATTGCAAGTTTTTAAACTACACATTTCACTGTATCGCTCTAGGCAATGTCTATTGAATCACGCTTTTGATGATAAAGTAGGTTTATGTTAGTGTTTAACAACTACATTCTACTCTGTAAGCCTCGATAAATCATCCGTCCTTTGTCTAAAGGCCTGTCTTACCTAAAATGCTGTAAGCATCTTTACAACATTAGGATTAGGGAAACTTGCCACTGCAGCAATAAAGTGCAGTCAGACTCTTGAGCAAGAAATGTCATCATACGTCACACCGTGCGTCATACGTACATCATGCGTCACGTGTCTACGTAATACATCCCACCACACGTGGTGATGCATCGCACAGGCCTCATACTTCCTGCATCATGCCATGCGTCACACATACATCATGCATCACATGCGTGCATCGTGTGTGTCATACATGACACCATGCATGCATCGCACAGACATCATGCATCCGACTACCCGTCATACATGACATCATACATGCATCGTCTATCGTGTGCACACGTCACATGTACGCACCACACACACATCGCATATCGTGTGCACACATCACACGTCACACCATGCATCGTGTGAACATCACACAGACATGACACGTCACAGCGTATGTCCTGAATTACACCATACATCACAGATACACCATACCCCACGCACACAGCATCTATAACACAAAATACATGCACACGTCATGCACCGTGCATCACAACGTGCACCGTGCATCGTGTGCACACATCATACGCACACCACGCGTCACGTTGTGCCTCACACATACACCATACACGGCATGCACGCGTCCTTCATCATGCGTGCGTCATACATGCGCCACACATCACATCACGCACCGCACGCGTGTCCCGCATCACAACATGCGTCGTGAAGACCTCGTGTGTCCCAGCGTATGGACATCGCACGTCGTGCATACACCATACGCCACCTCCGACGCCACGAAGACCTCATCTATAACATCATACATCGTATGTCCTTGCCAGGGAATGACCCGTCCATCAAACATTTGGGGAAGTAACATTAAATTATTTTCATATTCCTATTTGTTGGGCTGGTTTTTCGTTTTTGTTTCTGGGTTTCTCCTTCGCTCCTCCTGAGCCAGCTGCCGCTGTCACTCTTCCCAAATCCCAGGTCACGTTCTTTCCTGCTCTCCGGTCTCATGTTGCTCAAGGGCATCTGGGTAAGTTTTCGCAGACACGTGTGCAGGTGCAAAACTCCCCCAGCGTTGGCATGTGCGAAACAGGGTTCCTATATTGCCCAGCACTTCGCTGGCTATCAGCTCATCATGGAATTCTCAGTTCAGAACCATTTGCCGCAGAGCTGGATGGAGCGGTCCTCCTTCGCAGCCCCTGTGCTCACCGTTGTCTCCACCATGAGTGTTCTTCCTCCAGCAGATGCTTGCCTGCCTCCTTCCATCTTTGGGGTCTCCACCAGAAAGCAGCTCCTGAGGGAGGCTTCGCCCGCACGCCTCACCTGCACTCTGTCCCCAGCCACATCTCACAGCCCTCTCCCTGCTTCTTCTTCCCTGTCTTAAGCCTTTAGGATCATCTACTAGTCGGTGTATCTTCCTCAACCATCCATTACCCGTCCGAGCTGTGTCCAAAACAGCACTCGGCACATGGAAAACACTGAATAAATATTTGTTGGATGAATAAGGAAACTGGGAAGCCGCGGTCCTGCTGTCTTGCTGTGTCCCCTCGAAGCAAGTCCTCTGGTGTTGACGTCATCCTTGTGATGCCCTAGGTGCCTGGGGTGTGTGCTGGGCTCACTCTGTAAGCATCGGGGCTGGTGTCTTCACCCTCGCTCTTCCAGTCCACAGGTCGTGTTTCCAGGACGGCTCGTTGTTTGTAAATGATTCTTCTTAGCCGTTCTCCCCTGAAAACTGAAATGTCCTTCAACTCGAGGACATCTGTCCATTTTTCCCTCCTTGATCGACCCTTTCCCTCCTGAACTCCACTCTCCACTCTGAAAGTGCTGAATCTGCTTCCCACATCTCAGAATGTAGCTCTTAGCTTCCCGACTTCTGTCGGATGAGCTGAAACCTTCTTAACATTCTTTCCCAAATCACCCCTGGCCCATCAGCCAAATCCGTTCTGGTACGTAGCCCATCCAGACATCTTGAATTTCAACAAGCCTATTTAATAAGAACTCTTTTCGGTTCTCCTGTGGCTCCTCTTTCAAAGCCGCCTATTCATGTTTTACGGAGGAAGTACCCTCTTGTTGCTCGCTAAACATTAATTAGAAAGTTTTACATTCTTTTCTGTTACGCGAAGTATCCACTTCCTCGTGGGTCGGCAGTTTTGCTTGATGGTCATGATCGCTTTTCGTCAAGCTCTTGAATTCTTCAGATATCCCGTGATCCTTGGGGCGTTGTCTGGTGTTGCAGGAAGGCCTGTGCGCATTTAGTGCAGGCAGTCGGGGTGTGTTGCTTTTGTGGTTGTATTGTTTCTGTGCCTCACAGGGCTCCCCGGGGCACCTGGCTGCTGGCTGCACAGGACTGCGGGCGAGCCCTGCTGACGGACGGTGGAGAGGGGCTACCAGGGAATCCTCAGTCACCGTCCTAAGCCCCAGGTGACTCTGGCGGGGTGATGGTTCCCTATATTTCTATCTTGGAAGGAGCTGCTGTCTTTTTAAAATTTCCTCTCTTCTCCATCTTCTGGAGGGACTGGGCTGACTGTAAGGGCCACTCTCTGTTTCCAGGTCTTTCCAGGCTTGGGGTCTGCTTTCTCCAGATAGCAGTGTGCCAGCACCAGCTTTGGGTTCTGAGAAGAGTGCCCAAGGACCGCTGTGCTAAGCATTTCTCAACTAATCACTCCTGCTGCTCGATACTCAATGCCCACCGTGAAACTTCTCTGGGATCTCCTGGGAAGGCCCGTGACATTCTCCCCCATTGCTGTGAGGGAGTCTCTCTGCTCCAGAGCCCCACCCTTGACCCCAAATGCTTTCCCTCTTGTAGGAATCCCTGGACATTTCTTGCCTCCTGAAGACTTTGTCTTGTTTCTTCTGGCTTTTAAAAGAATGGAAACATGATTTTTATTTCTCAAATATCTGATTTGATACCTTTTGACAAGTAAAGCATGTTTACAAGAGTGATTTTATTGTTCTACAAAGTTGCCCCTTCTCTCCGAGCCTTTCCTCACCCCCAAATTGCTCATTATTGGCTTCGCTTCATCCTGTAAAGACAGTTAACAATCTTTCTGCTGTCCTGATGCATTCTTGTCTTTTATCTGATATTCGTCAATTAGACTAAGAAATTGTAAAGCACCATAGTTGTCTTTTAGATCCCGAGTTTAAAAATCGTTCATGTTGTCTACTTTGGAGGCCTCTTTCCATTAAAGTAATATTCAAAACCACACAGACTCCCCTGTCACTGCACTGACAACATCATGAGACGTTCACAGCTTGAGAGTAAGTTTTAGAGACCTAGGTGAGGTCTTCGTGTTCAAATCAATGCTCTGTCCTTTGTGCCCATTCAAAGCATGAGACGCCAAAAGTAAATCACCTTACCCTCATCTTCCAGAAAGTTAGTGAACCTTCAGAGGGTCCATCATAGCCCAGTAAAATTACCCTCTCTGCTTCCCAAAATGGGGTGATACTCAAAGTTCATAAAGCTAACTAGAATAAAGGAGAAGGAAAAGACCAAGGCATTGTCCCCGAGATGGGGACACTATCAAGAGTGACACGAAAGAGAAGGAAACCTCTAACAGATATTTCAAAGAAAATTCTCTTTTTTTCCTGATCGTTCATATTTATCTGTTTTTTAGAAGCCTGACATTAAAAATATTTTTGTGAAAATAAACAGAAATTTAAGGTATCTGAGGCTTCTCGTTATAGTGGAGTAAAGATCTCAGATTACCTAAAGATAAATACAAAAGTTCTAGAGTTTAAAAAGTTTCCAAAGTTCAGAAGTTTAGAATACTCTGATAAAAATACTGTCTGAAAACATGATGCACTTCAGTCTTGAGTAGGAACTAAATTTTGAGATATCCTTTTTCGGAGATGAAAAAGACACGAAGGGAAAAAGTAATAACGGGGCCCTGCGAACTGCTTAAAACACCACAGAAAACCCAGTCCAGCCTCTGTCCTGCCTCTCGCCACACATGGCAATTATGATGGCACCACGTTTGTCCTCGCCCTTGACAACTCAATCCCAAAAGCCACGTCCAGCCCTGAAATTACTGCGGGGAAACAAATGGTGCAGAACAACCTGGGCGCGTCACGGCTCTCCGTGCAGAAAGCCACGAGATCTGTGTCTAATCTTTACGGGGACTCAGGCAGGTTTCACATTCATCTGACGGGGCAGTTTCGTTCAGGGACTGCCGACCACTCCTCCTTCTGTGGCTCCTAGCCTCTTGCACGCAGTAACCGAACTTTTTTTATTTCCAAAGATGGTAGAAAATGAATCCCACAGGATTGACTTTCTCTAAACCCTAGAGATTCAAGCAAACCTTTGGCAAATGCCAGTAGTCTTCACATCTGGGGTCCGGACTTAAAGCCCTAGATGCCCAGATGCTGGCCAGATGGGGGGGGAAAGGACCTTCCCTGGGGGTCCTCCCCACCTTCTGGGCTTTCTCATTCACCCATGGCCCTCCATAAGACCCCATCCGGAGACCCCTCCCTGCCCGGTGAGGAGGGGGGCCTCCAGAGGACAGAGGTCCTGCCTCGCCTGCCGCCAAGGAGACAGGCACACGTCTGGATGGAAGGAGGGGCCGACTCTTTAAGAAACAGTAATTCATCTGAAAAAGCATGGCCTAGGAACTCGACGTGCTTTGTACATGAAGTGCCCAGCAAAGAGGCACCGCGGACGCACGTGTGCAGCAAGAGTGCACTAGATGAACACACACCCGCCCCCCGAGCCCCAGGGCTTGCGGAGAGGCAGGGGAGCAGACCCCGAGGGCTCAGAGAGACATGGGGGAGCGCACCCGCACATCGTCGCTCGGCGCCCTGTGCCTTCGCAACCCCCGCCGCACTCCGCTCCAGTCGCCAGCGGGAGTGGAACCCTAGAAAAAATAAACACTAGAAAGACAACACTAGTAAGAATAAAAGATAGCGCTTCTATTAGTTTATTTTTAAAAAACCAAAAACATAGTGTCTTTTCCTCAGAGAGCTGCTCAAAAGGCTTCCCCGGCAGAAGCAGAGTTGAAACTTCAGGAGAATTAGAGCCCCGCCCAGTCCAGCAGATCTCCTCTCAGTGGGGTCTGGGGACCCGCCAGCCACTTGTGCCTGTCAGTTCCTATTCTGCCCGCTCACCAGGTAGTGCTCGCCCCGAGCTCGGACTGTCCCCTCCTCAGAAGGCCATGGAGCCTACTCCCCCGACTTGCAGAGAAATCGGCAAAACGCGGATCCAACTTAGTCCGTGCTCAGGGAGCCGAGTGTTTTCTGTTTTATTTTCCTAATAAAATAGCATTTTTATGATCATATGCTATGGTTTAATTGTGCACATCCTGAAGCATGTTTTCCTTTTTAAACGTCCTGGGGCACAGAGGTGCAGAACCGATTTGCAGGAATTTCTCCTTTTGTGTTTTTGTTAACAAGTACAGGTTAACTTGGAGAGAAGAGAACACTCTGTGTGTACGGCCTCGTGTGCGTGCGGGTCTGTGCGTGCATATACAGAGTGTAATAAAGACTTTACACACACTGATGCCTTCACTGCCTACAAAAGTCTTCAGGATGGGTTATCACCCATCCACACAGGTGAGAAGCCTGGGGCTCGGGTAGGTTATGACCAAGGGACTTCAGGACCTGTCGTGATCTCACCAGCCCCGTCCCCCCCGGGCCCGATGGCTGCCTCTCGACCTCGCCACACCACCTCCGCACCTGTGAGAAAGAGCCGGGGCTCCCTTCCTAAGGTCTCCCTCCCCATTCAGTTCAGGCCTGGAGTTTGGCCAAAGATGGACCCTAAGTGAGTGGACGAGAGGCCTCCTTCTCCAGGGGCATTGCCGGTGGACACGCGTGCGGCTTCCAGCTCCTCCCTGGCATTGCCTTGTTCTGTGGCCCCTCCCCCTGGGGACCCCTTCCAACGATGCACCCTGGTTATATATGAGCTGCAGCCCAGAATCCCAGAAACGCACACGGACAGAGTCGCGCAGGGAAGAGGCGCGGCAGGGGCCGGAAGTGGGGAAGAAGATTGCCAGGCCAGGTGCCCGGTCACTGTCTCAGCGGCAGGCAGGAGAATCCTGCTCCGTAGATGGAAGCGCCGTGAGCACGTGTACTCAGCCCAAGGCCGCCAGCTAACAAATGTCAGCGCGGAGATTTGAGCTCCGTGCTCCCCAACTCTCACAGGCAGGTGCTCCTTGGCCCCCAGGAATGTGCCCCTCTCGAGAAGGGGCAGGTGGTGTCCCTGTCTGGAGGTGAGACAGATCGCTGCCGAATTTCAGGGTGAATGGGGCTGGGCATGCGCGGGAAAAGCCGTTTGCCCCAAGGACCATAAAGGGAGGAATCTGTGCCTGCAAAAAAGACATTCGTGCTGTTCCTCCCCAAAGAACAGCACGGCAGCAGCTGAGGCAGGGTGCACTGGGCCAGGTCTGGGGGTCTCTGACATGACTAGGTCCCAGGTCTCCAACCTGAGGGTGAGCTGCAGAAAGGTCTGAAGGCTTGCCTCGACCCTGCACCCCTGTAGGGCTGGACTGTAGTGCTGGTCGCTGACGCCAGGGGTGGCCTCTGTGGGAGCACTACCCGAGCCTCGCGCTCTGGCCAAGCCGGCCGGCCTCCCGCCGCAGGAAGGCGCAGTCTCTCCTCCGTACGCCCCTGAGCGTGAGCGCCCCGTGCTTGTGTGTTCTGCTTTTTTCAGACTTGCACCTCTGTAATAGTGTGGGTCTCTCGCCTGTAGAAAGAGCTTCTGAGCCATTTCTTACCCTCAGCATCACCAGGTCCCGACTCCCGGATCCGTAGACTCCGGCTCTTTCTTCCCCCAGCCCCTAGGACGGCAGTGGGGACTCTGTGCTGGCGGGCCGAACCCATCTTCCAAGACGCGGAGCAGATGCCAAGAGGGACTCCGTCTCTCCCGTCGTGAGTTTGAAAGTCCCCGCGGCCCGCGGCCCAGGAGACAGAAGGTGCGGTAACGTGCTGCCGTGGACTCCACCGGCCGAGCGTCTGAGTCCTGTCTGTCCGTCTGCCTGTTGCTCTGCATGTGCACCTGTGTATTTGTCCGCCTTCATTTCTCAGACTGTATACTCCCCCTTCACGTATATCTGACCGTATTATATAACTACAGTGTATTTTTATTAATTTGAGCTCGGTCTTCGTTCCCTGTTCTTGATTTAAATTTATGATGACTAGAACACTTAATTTGCTTTAGGAAAAGCAAACAAAAGGAAGTAGCTTTTTATTACAGGCACTAATTGATTTTTCCTGCCGCACGCTCAGGAGGCAAGCTCTCTGGGCTCTGCCATGCAGCCCACGCCGAGGACGACCTGGCTCCTGGTCACCTCTGTGTCTGCACAGCCTGACCGAAGGTGAGTTTCCTGAGAGGAGCCCGCTGGCCGCACCCCAGGGCCTTGGCTCTGCTAGCAAAGGGGACAACTCGTGTCCCGGTCCAGGTCACTCGTGGAAGTAGATGACTGGGGTTTGTAAAGAAAATAGAAGAAGACCCAGAGAATTCTGGCTGAATGTCAGAGCGGAGATTCAAGCCCCGTGCACCCCAACTCTCACAGGCAGGTGCTCCTTGGCCCCCAGGAATTCTAGTGGCTTCTACTAATGTCGTCCAGCAAAAAAAAAAACACTTTCAAGTTCTGTGTGCAAAAACAGTCATCAGTCTGGTGACATTAAAAAAAAAAAAAAAAACATAAGCCTATTCAATAAGACACGCTGAGGCCACAGGCAAGGCTGAGAGATTAGGAATCAATAGATTTCCTTGTGGTTATACATCTTCCAAGAATCTTATTACAAAAGAACTCACAGACTAAAATCCACAAAGCATCCACCCAGTAACCGTTGCTCAACTATCCGGCCTTGATTAACAATTTAGAATAACGTTTTCAAATAGGATACTAACTCCGAAAACCAGCCATCGGTATACCCCAGAGGAAGGGGGATGGGAACACATTATCTCACTTCATGCTTTACTTCTCTCTAGCAGGAAACTACAAAACCCTCGAGCCGTAGTAGAAGGTAACAGGACAAGGGCGCCCCGGGGGGCTCAGTCGGTTGGGCGTCAGACTTCGGCTCAGGTCGTGATCTCACGGTTCATGGGTTCGAGCCCAGCATTGGGCTCTGTGCTGACAGCTCGCAGCCTGGAGCCTGCTTCAGATTCTGTGTCTCCCTCTCTCTCTCTCTGCCCCTCCCCACTTGCACTCTGTCTCTCTCAAAAATAATTAAGCATTAAAAAAATTTTAAGGTACCAGGACATATGATACTTGGTGCCATGAAGACCAGCGCGGGGCAGCTTTCTGAAACACCTTGGGGGAAACTTCATTTTACATTTTAAAAACCCGGATACCTATGCCACAGAATAGACCATTCCTGTTATAAGGTAAAGCAACGGATTTGAAATACAGTCTGTTTGCCGAGGGTGCTCCTGGGAGCGCAGGTCTGGTGACACTCGCGCCTCTACGGTGACGACCCTCGGGAGCTCCGTCCGTTCCTCCCTCCCCATTTCCAACACAAGTACCCGTCCTCTTGACTGGTATTGCTTGACTGGTCTCTAGCTTCATACACTTCCCTCCAGTGACTGGTTACCAATCTCCGCCTTCTGGCCGAGCCACTGAGCCTCTGAGCCGGCAAAGGCCCCGGGCATCGCCATCTGGTGCCTTCCGTTGCAGGTAGAGAAGGGCACCCCAGAGCCCGAGACACAAGGTGAGCAGTCAAGGCCACACGGCTGGTTAACGCGGGGAGGGGTCAGCAACAGAAGGTCCCCACCCCCACGCCTCTCAAACGCTGGCTCCCTGGATCGTTGTCGGAGGCACTCGAACGTTCTGACTGCTAAGAAATCCACACACCTTCGGAGTGTACATCGCAAAGAGACGGGGGTATTCGAGGCAATGTTCGACCCGGGCTAAGCCTCGGAGAAGTTCCCAGAAACAAACGTTTCACGTGGAAAAGCTCTCCCTCTGCCCAAACGAAGAAGGCTGGGGGGGGGGGGGGCCTCACGTGACCCCAGCCGAGAAGCCACCCAAGGCCAGGGCCATGCCGGAGAGCCGGCTGCATGTGCGCGATCGATCGGCTGCTCGGGAGGTGAGAGGCGGCCGCTTCTGTCCTCGGGTCTGCCGCGCGGGCCTCGGCCTCTGTACCCTCCTCACTCGGCTTTCCATTCACTAAACACAACGACCCTGTGTCGTCGCGGGGCAGGGGAGCCGAGATTTCTGCTCCTTTAGATGGGGTCCCGACGACTCGGACTCCCACTTTCCTGCCGACGGTGTTTCAGCACCCGACACGGCCGCCCGGGGCCCCTTCCTGGAGCGTGACGCTGGGCCTGGGCAGCAGCGCGGGGCGAACGTGTCGGCGCGGACTCCTGACGGGCTCCGTGCGGGGGAGACACCGTGGGCCTTCCACGGAGAACCCGCCGGCTCTGGATCTTTCCGCCTTGCCGCCCACGCTCCGGAGACCCGCCTGACAGCCGAGGCTTACGTGGGGACTTGGGTCGTGGGGTGACCAAGTATCACGTGTGCCTTCCGTGAAGAACGGAGATTTTGTCCTAAACTGAGACAGTGCGGTTCACCGACCTGTCATTCCGCTGTGGCCTCGTGGCCCTTCCGTTTCACTGAGACCCAACACTGCCCCTCGGAAGGACAATTTCCTTTTCGCTCGTGATGCCGGTCGTGAACAGTTTCTAAGTATGCGCGAACAGCCCTTTAGCACAGGCGGTAACTAAGGCAAGGACGTCTGTGCCCGGGAGGGAGGAGGGACCGCAGTCACAGTTTTGTCTTCGGCTGTTTCCGACTGGCTCGTTTTTGAAGCTTCCCGGGACGGCTCCGCGTTTGGTAGGATTTCTCTCCTCTCTCCTCTGGGCAAAGCCAGGAGCGCGACGGCTGGATGCTCTGGGTGGAGGGCATTCCGCTCGCTGAGAGCCGTCTCCCGCCCCCAGCAGCTGTGCCGTCCGAGCCCCCCCAGCAGCGACCGCGGCTCCGGCCGCTCCACGTCCTCCCCAGCATTCGGCGCTGTCCTCTCCCCCGTCCACGCTTCCGTCTCCCCGCCGGGGACCTAGCATCTCTGAGGCCCCCCGGGGCCGCATCCGGGAGCCCGTGTTGTGCTCCTCGCCTGAGACCGTTTCACGGTGCAGTGCCCAGCCCCCGTCGGCGCCCCCACGGGCTCGTTTGCTGCACGTTAGCAACGGTGAGGGGGGCCTGGGGCCTGCTGTGGGCCGAACTGTGTCCCCCTGCCTCACAGAGTCCCAGCGAGCCCTGCGTGTGTGTGTGTGTGTATACTGGCTTGTGTGTATATGTGTGTGTTTGTGTTGGCATGTGCGTGCGTGTGTGCGTGCACGCTGACAGCAAGGAGCCTGCTCGGGATTCTCTCTCCCTCTCTCTCTGCCTCTCCCCTGCTTCTTTGCTCTCTCTCTCTCTCTCTCAAAATAAATAACAAACTTTAAAAACACTTTTTAAAAAAGAATGGTAAACAAGAAAAAGCAACAGTACCGATCACCGATGCCCGCCCCCCCCCGTCTCTCCCTGACCCCCGGGCACAGCACACAGGTGAGCCTCCCCGTGGCCCCCTGGCCCCGTGGCCTATCACCTCTGGGCAGATCAGAGGAGCCGTTCACGTCGTGGTTTTCAGAACCCCACTCCCGCGCACCCTCCTCTGGGCTTTCTGGCAGGAACCCGAAACTGGGTAACCGCGGTTCCTCGCTGCGAGTGGCTGACCCTGTGCGTGCTCTGTGGTCCCAACAACCAGAAATCAACAGAAAGCACGGGCAGGCTGTGTCAGGCACGGTTCCAGGCATGTTTCAGGGTCAAGGCTGATGGCTGAAGTCCCTGCGTTCACCTCCCTCTGTCTGTCTCCCTGTCTGTCTGTCTTAATTTCTCACATCCTGTCGTTCATGCCCTACTTTTAAACCTACTTAGTTTTTACCAATCGAATGTCACCCTCAGCCAGTGGTCACCAAGAGCACTGCACTTGTGATGAGCCATCTTAGTAAAAGTGACCCATCCGGGGGATTAATGACACGTCAGCCTGACGGCTCCAACTCGGCACAACTATACGCAGTTGTGCAGGACCCCGGAGGAGCTCGGGTTTTCTGAGGAGAAATCAGGGAGCGAGATTAAACTATTTAGTCTGAAAATAAATGCTCTGAAGTCGCTCAATAGCTTCAGGCATCGTGAAGCCTCTGACTCGGCTTCCACGGACGAGGGACCCAAGGAAATAAATTTCCGTGTTCGTGCGATGCGGAGAGCGGGCTGTGCCCGGGACGGGAGCGAGGCCGGCGGCCAGCGGAATGTCGTGGGCCCGCACGCCCTCTCTCTGCGTAACTTTTGGGTTTTATTTCTATCCCCTGGGTAGTTTCAAGATTACTAAACACACACCCCTGTTGTGTATTTTCCAGACACAGACGGATTAGTGTGCTTGGGAGGGTACGCGGGTTCCCTCCTTCCACACACACGCGGGATGGCGTCCCGTACTGCCGTGCGACTTGCTTTTCCCTTGAACCACATACGTGAGGCACCTACACAGACGTGCGTGCAACGTCACCTCCCCGTTAGACGGTGCTGACCCTCGCGCCCGGGTTTGCGCCCCTCCCCTCCCCGGGCTGTGTCGGACACAACTTTGTGATCTTTCCACTGTTTGTAGAACCCGCGCCCCTATCCGCACACTCACCTGGGTGTGTCCACAGAAGAAGTTCCTAGAAAGGAAAATAAATTCCTAGGGAGGGAATAACCAGATGAAAAGCAAGTTTATTTTTAATCCCTGTAGGTTTTTTTTTAAGTTTTAATTATTTATTTTGAAAGAGAGAGGGAGAGAGAGCATGAGCAGGAGAGGGGCAGAGAAAGAGAGAGGGAGAGAGAGAATCCCAAGCAGGCTCCACGCTGTCAGCACGGACCCCAACACAAGGCTTGAACTCGTGAGCTGAGATCATGACCTGAGCTGAAATCAAGCCAGATGCTTCACTGACTGAGCCACCCGGGGGCCCCAGCCCTGTGGCTTTGAGTAAATGTGTCTTCAGGTGACGTCTAAGTGAAACCAGGGTTCTCACACGCAGCCACCGAGAGGGCTGCCAAACAGGTTGCTGGGCCTGGCTCCTCGGGGCCGCTCATCTGGAAGGTCTGGGCCGTGGTTCTGGAGCCCCCTTCAGGGACGAGGTCCCGGCTGACGCCGATCGATGCTGGTCCCGGGGCCCCGGCGAGTTAAACCATCTGCTCGCTTTCAAGAAGAAGGAAGAACTGAACTCTGGGGCCAGAGTCAGTGTCCTCACTTTTCTGAATGCCCCGCCCTGGCCCCCCAGGGTGAGCGGGAAGACAGGTCACTGGGGAGGAGCCGCCGCCCCCCTGCGCTCCAGAACCCGTGCATTTCAAGCCCCCCCCCTTCTCCCTGAGCGCCTACTCCTTCTCAGAAGGCTTCCGGTGCCTTGCAGCTTCTGGGGATACTTATTTAGCAAGCCCTCTGTGGATGTCTCTTCACGCCTTTTTAATGACGCTCACGGCGGGTAACTACCACCACCACCAGCGCCGCGAAGAGTCTTGCGAGCCTGGCACGCGGTTCCCATGATGTTTTAGCAAAGTGTCTTCCCCACCGTATGGGGGGGGGAGTACTTCACCCACGGAGTGCCCTCTGCACTTCCTATGAAAACCTATCACAGCCTGCCACGGTCACGGCCATTGTGAGATTCGGCCGCAGGGTACTAGCCTGTCTGCATTTCCTAGATGTGATATTTTCAACAACAGGACAGGAGCCATGGGCAGGAGGGACAAGGACGCAGGGCTGCTGGGGTGCGTGGCCCCTTGCGCACTCACCAAGGGGGTTCGGAGGAGGTTGACCAGAAGTCCCTCCGGGCACAGGGCACAGCTCCTCGCTGCACACCTACTCTAGAAGAACAAGCCACTCGCACTCAGGTCCTGTGTTCCAAGGCTCAGGCAGGCCCGCCTCCGTGTCAGGACGCACCGCCAGGCCTCCAGGGTGACCCCCACTCTGCTTCCTCAGCTGCAGTCTCAGCGGGGCCCTCCGTGCCGTGACGCTTGGCACCCTTCCGCCTCGCTCCCTCGACTTTTCAGGAACGAGGCAGGTGTTGAACTCACCTGATTATGAGCAGTATCGGGGCAGTATTTCCACGTCTCTGCGCTCCCTGGAAGTGCAAGGACCTTCCTGTGCAAGGACCGTCCCCGTCCCACGCGAGAGAGGCCGCGGCCGAAACTGGAGGAAGTTACACAAGTTTTTTCCGAGGAAACCCAGCTGGAGAGTGAAAGGCTCCATTCCAAACCCTACTTCTGGGCTTTTCTTTCCTTGTGTCTCACGGGCTCCCTCTGTTTATGTTCAGGAGTGTGGTTATTTGTGACAAGCAGCTAGCGTCATCAAGAGCTTCTACGTGCCAGGTAACTGGTAAGAAGCCCGACGAGGGCTACCGCGGGGCACCCACTTAGAAGACGGGTCTCTCCAGCACTCCCACTGCACGGGTGGTCAGACTGAGGCCCGGGGGCCGGTGCCCTTGCCCTCTGCCCCAGGGCTGGCGGGCAACGGAGTCGGACTCCACGCGGGCCCGGATCCAGCTGCAACCGCCAATGGCTGGTTTCTCTGGAAGCTGGCCTCGCATACGGAAGGGTAGACAGGAGCCGATCACAAGTGGAGAAGCACCGGCTGCAGAGCCAAGGGTTCCGGGACCCGAGTCTGGCAGTGGACGGGGGCTCCGAGGACAGACTGCCCGGCATAGGATTCACAATGGCCCAGACGTAGTCTGGTTACGTGGTTGGGGACAGTTACAGCAGGTAGTTTATTCGCAGGGGCAAAAGTGACAGCGAGGTGAAGGGCGCCGGGTCAAGGAGACAGCGTGGAGGTGCCAGGCAGTCTGTGGAAAGGCACGAAAGAGAGGGCTGGCGGGGGTGGGGGGGTGCCCCACGCTGGCAGGGGCTGGGCCGGGCGCGCGGCAAGCCTCTGTCCCCGAAACCCACAGGCTCTCCGGGCCCCATGCGGACCTGGGGGAAGTCTTTGCATTCCGGGTGCTGAGGGCTGGACCGGACTGCCGACCAGAGCCTCGAAGCCTGAGGTGCCGGGCGCTGTGGGGTCAGTGGCTGTAGCTGGATCCGGGCCCCACGGCCGGCTCCCCACTGCCTGCTCCTGGCTCCCAGCTCCTGGCCCCCAGCTCCCTGCTCCTGGCTCCCAGCTCCCTGCTCCCAACGGCTGCCCATGGGAAAGAAGCAGGGTGCCCCACCCACACCCTCTTCAGGGCCCTCGGCGCTGGAGGAAAGTCAGACCTCTGCGGGTCCCTGAGAAACGGGAGCTGAGCAGAGCCCGGATTGGGACTAAGGGGCCGGGAGCGGTGGGAGCCCCGGGAAGGTTCTGGGGCTGTCCCCCAGGGTTCTCCAGCCAGCTCGGGAGTGTCCCCGGGATGGGGGGTGGGGGCCCCCCAGGTCGTATTTCTCACATACACCACTGATCGCAAGGTTACTGAACAACAGCCGGAGAATGAGCTCCAGGGAGGTTGAATCTCCAGGCCTCACAATCTGGTTGCCTCAGGTCCGGGAACCCAGACTCTGATACCAGAGCCCCAGCTCTGATACCCACGGGCATGGCCCTGTTTGGAAATTGGGTCTTTACAGATGCCACCAAGTTCAGAGGAGGGCCTACTGGGGTAGAGAGGCTCTGACCCAGCGGCCGGAGTCCTGACACGAACGGGGACCTCGGGCACAGGAGCAGTGAGAAGGCCGTGTGAGCAGAGGCACGGGCGGGGAAGGCGGAGGGGGGCGTGGGGGGAACGGGGTGGCCGAAAGCCCAGGAGGACCCAGGCTGCCCGCAGCCCTGCCGACACCTCGACTCCGGACCTCCTGCCTCCAGAACCGACAATAAACTTCTCTTGTCCCAGGGCCCCTCATTTGTGGCAGGGTCTCGGCCGCCCCAGCATCCCCGTTTTCCGGGTGAGGATGGCGAGGCCCAGAGGGCTGTGTCACTCCACACAGAGGACTTGCCGCTGGATGGACCCAAGGCCTTGTCCCCAACACCCCAGTCCACCCGGGAACTGCCCTGGCCCACGGGGTCTTACTCGAGTCTCCTCTCCATGGCTGGCTCATGGCCCTGCACTAAGGGAGGCTTTATCCCAGAGAAGACGCCGTGAGAATTAGGATCCAGAGGCCCAGGGTCACGCGGTTCAGCATTCGCAGGTTCAGACGGTGGCGCCAGGGACGCCAATGGAGCTGTCGGCATTTCTGGCATCCCTGGTTACTCTCTGCAGATGCCAGTGAGTCACCAAAGACGAGTGCCCCCGGCGGACATCAGGGGCAGGCCTGGGGGGTGGGGGCAGCAGGCCTCCGGGCCACTGAGTCCCCCCATATAGACCTGGCGCCGGGGCACCGGGCAGCACCCCACGTCACCCTGCCAAGCCGGAGCCTTCGGGTCTGGGCCAGGAGGCAAAATGCACTCCTGTGTCACCTAATACCCCGATGAGTCACTAACGAGATGTTGACCAACACTTGAAACTGACCCAAGGTCAGGGTAGCCAGAGTACCATTTCCCTGACCTTCAGAGCGACAAGCACGGGTGGCCCAAGGGAAATGCCAGCAGCTTCATTGGCGTCCCTTGGCAGGGGAGTGTGTGTGTGTGTGTGAGTGTGCGCCCCCGTGCTCGTGCGAGCGTGTGCACTGTGAGTCTGCGGGGGTGCGCGCACGTGCGAGCGTGTGCACTGTGAGTCTGCGGGGGTGCGCGCACGTGTGAGCGTGTGCAGTGAGTCTGGGGGTGTAGGGTGCGCGCTCTGAGTCTGCAGGGGTGCGGGCACGTGCCAGTGTGCACACCGCGAGTGCCTTGGCCGGGTCCGGCTGCGAGGACACGGCTCACAAACAACAGAAACGCATCGCGCACACGTCCGGAGGCCGCCGTCCAGGATGGGTGCGCCGGGGACCGCCTCCGCCGGCGCAGCGTGTCCGCACGCTGTGGCAGGGACCCGCGATCTCTGGGGTGGGGGGTGGTCGCCTTGATCGGAAGGCGCATCCCGTCACGACCCCACCTGACCCGAATCTCCTCCCCAAGGCCCGCCCCCAAATACCGGCACATCGAGGGATTTCCGCATGTGAACTGCGGGAGGACAGGGCATTCAGAGCAGAACAGTGAAGGTAACGGGGTGCGCGCGAGTGCGCGCGTGCGCGCGTCTCGTCTCTGTGTGCGCGCACGCACGCGCGAGCGCGGGAGGGAGGCGGCGGCGGCAGTGGCCGTGGCGGTGGCGGGGGCCCGCGCGAGGGCGGCACAGGAACAGGCCAGGCCTCCGGGCCGCGGAGCCGCCCCCTGGGGACGGGGCTCCGGTTCGGGGAGGCTCCGCCCGCTCTCCGCGGAGTGTGCTGCCACCTGGAGGGAGGGCGGCGGCCGGCCGGGAGGAGGATGGCGGTCGTCGCCGCTGGGGGTCGCGTCCCCGCGCGGGGACGAGGACGGACGCGGACGCGGGGCCCGGCAGGTGGGCGGGTGGGACCTAAGGGCCGGAGGCCGCGCTCGGAAGCGCCCGCTGCCTCATTTCTCCCCCAAACAGCCGCCTCCTGCGTTCCGAGGGCTGGGCGGTGCCCGCCGCCCCTGCATTGTCGCCTCCCGCGTGCACACGGGGCCCAGGGGACCCATCCTCCTCCAGCCGCGCGCCGGCGGGAGGGGGACGAAGCCGCCGCCTCGCATCGCCGCGCCCCGGACGTCACCGCGGCCTTCGCGGGCCTCCCCGGAGGGCGCCCCCGGAGAGACACCCGCGGACTCGCGGCGCGCACCCCACACTCCCGTACCCGTTGCACGCGCTCACACGTGCGCGCGCACCCGCAGACTCTCCCTGCTGTCTTCCTCCAAGAGGGTCCAAGAAAATGGCCTTGTGCCATTTGTCAGCCCAGTTAATTCTAAGAGCAGACGTCTCCCTGCCTCAGCGTGCTTAGGACATGGACTGATGCTTTATTATTATTATTATTATTATTATTATTATTATTATTATTATTGATTATGAAAACTCCCTGCCCAGAGTCTCACCTGCTTCAGTGCGGGTGCTGAGAACGAGGTGTGTGCGGCTGCCCCTAGACCGGCCAGCGCCCCACGAGCGGCGGAAGGACGGCCACCGCGCTCGCAGCTCCCGGTGCCTCTCCGGCCGTCCTGCGTGCGGGTGGCCTGCCCCTCCAGCCGCTTCCCCTTCTGCAGAGAAGCCCGCCCGCCTCAGCCCTGTCCTCCCGAGAGATGCCCTGCAGGGCGCGTGAAGAGGCTGCCGCTCAACCCCAGGGCAGCAACGGGGACCCTGGTCCCTGACCTCTAACCCCCTAGGCTCTCTGAAGGGCCACCGCGCACACACTTGCAGTGCCCACCGTGGGGGTGGCCTTCTCAGGTCCCTAAACTAAACAAACAAGGCGAAGGAAAAAGTCACAGAGTGTTTGGACTTTTCAAACTGATGGGGAAAAGCAGGGAGAAGGGACACTTGCCAACATTCGCTCTTTCTTTTTAAGTTTATTTCTTTTTGAGAGAGAGAGGGCAGACAGGGGAGGAGCAGGGAGCGAGAGCGAGAATCCCAAGCAGGCTCCACCCTGCCAGTGCAGAGCCCGATTCGGGGCTCAGACTCACGAACCCTGAGATCATGACCTGAGCAGAAATCAAGAGCTAGAGGCTTAACCAACTGACCGGCCCCCACCTCCTCCACCCCCGCCCGCCAGCACTCCGTCACTAGGTCCTTCTTGGGATGGCCCGGTGGGGAAGATAAACATTGCCGTAAGAGGCATTGGTGAGAGAATGCTTTGGAAAGTTGCAAATAAAATTAGACAAACCCTGTCTATTTCTTTTCCAAGTTATAGACTCAGGGTGGCTGGGTCAGTGAGGCGTCGCGGACTTCGGCTCAGGTCAGCGATGTCACGGGCTCTGTTCTGACAACTCAGAGCCTGGAACCTACTTCCAATTCCGTGTCTCCCTCTCTCTCTGCCCCTCCCCTGCTCGCTCGCTCTCTCTCAAAAATAAATGAAAATTTAAAAAAACAAAACAAAGTCACAGACGCAGACCGCAGGGTTGAGGATGTCGCATTAACCCGATAAAGGGCCAGACTGGCCTTGTGGGTCTGTTTGCTCTGGGGAACGTACCCCCCCCCCAACACCACCATCTCTGACTGCTGCCAGAGGGGCCTTTTCTAATAAAAGTTCATCCACGGCTCTCCTTAAAAACCGCGGTCTCCCCCTAATGTCCTCCTCTGTAGGCCTTCTCGGGCTGTGTGAGATACTGTCACCGATAACAAATTGCCACAGAACTTGCGGCCTCACACAGCAAACGTGTGAGTTTCCAGAAGAGTCGAGCAGGGCGTGTGTGAGGACGCGGGTGTTGTTTCTACCCAGGTGTGGCGAGGCCAGCAGAGCAGGAGACAGCAGCCACCCCCGAAGGGCTGTACTGCGATCCCGGGGGGAGGCCAGGCCACGCCGGCCGAGCGGGGCACAGAGGAAGCGCCAGGAAGGGGCTGTCACCTCTTGGACTGATCTTGGGCTTCCCAGCCTCCGGGATGGCAAGAAACACAGTCCGTTGTTTACAAGCCCCCATCTGTGACATTCTATTGCAGCGGCCCAAATGGACCAGGACGTGCGCACCCTCTAGGACTCGGGCAGCCCCGGGAGGGGCAGCCTCCCCAAGGCCGGCAAGGCCTCCGAGGTCAAAAAAATCAGAAAATACAGAAAATGCGTGCTATGATGAGTACAGGGTGTTTCCGGCTCACGACTTGAGGGCGCTGAGGGTGTGTCTCTCACACCGTCCCGGTGCCGGGTCGCTGGAGGGCTGGGGTCCTCACTACACGGTCTCTCCACAGGGTCGCTCGAGTGTCTATATGACGTGCACCTGGCTTCCTGCGGCGTGTGCGACCCCAGAGACAGAGTCTTGGATGACCTTGTCTCTGAAATCACACGCCTTCCCCTCGGCCTGGGTCCTCCTTGTTAGGAGGGCATCCCTGAGGCTGGCGCGCTCTCCGGAGGAGGGGGATTGAACTCCGCCTCTCGAAGGGAAGAGAAAGAATCCGTGGATGCTTTTGAAAACCACCGCACAGGCAGAGCCGGGCTCTACTTCCGGCCCCCCCACCGCGCCCAAGACCCTCAGCCCCCTCCCTTGCTTTTTAACCAAGGGCTCACATCAGAAGCACCAAGACAGGTGGTTTTCAATCAACAAGCCTGGGCCGCGCTGCCCTGGGGCCACGCTGAGGTCCACACCGCCCCGGGTGCGGGGCACGGGGCATCTCTGTCGGCAACCTTCTCGGTCTGCCGAGCCCTCTGTCCGCATTATCTCGGGAACACTTGGGAACGCCATCCTCAGCCAGCTTCAATGCCGCCTGCGACGTGGACCCCGCCCAGAGCCCTCATCCGGCACGAGGAATCACCACCAGGATCGCCCCGGACCTGAGCGAGGCCCAGAGCACGTGACGCTAACATCAGAGAGTGTGTGCTTTTCTTTATAGCGAGACCAGGGGCTCCTCAAAGGGAGACGTGGACACACTGACACTATGTCCCCGGCATCTGTCCCCTGGGGGGCGGCCAAATCATGTATTCTGGCTAAATGAACGACCCAGGGGAATGTGAAGTGGTCAGCCCCTGAAAGCCAGCATAGGGGCCATCTGGGGAAAGGGCGAGTTTCCCACCGGAGTGTCTAGCCGTATGCCCCGAACACCCAACTTCCTGCACCCACGTGCTTGTGTGAACCGTCCCGGCACTGGTCTGTTCTGATTCAAGGCGTTTCTCCCTTGTCCCGTTATGGGCCAGTCTCGTTTCTCTTGGGAACTCGGCCCTTCTGTGTCTTCCGGCTTGATTCGCTGGCTCCAGGCTGCACGGCTCTCCTTGGATGATGACCTGTTGGTCAGACTCTTCCATTGTGACCTGGTCTCACGTGCTGATCTGTCAACGGTTCCGTCGACTCCCAAGAGCAGGAACGTGACTTCTGATCCCCAGGTCTTTGTTGCTTTGACACCGAGCATCCAGCAGCTGCGTGCGTGAGTCGATGGATGTTCTCAGCAGGGCCACCTCTCAGAGCAACACATTCTACCTGTTGTGTAAAGTTCGATTCCAGCTTCACAGAGTTCTTGCCGTTCTTCAAGAAGAGCACAGACACGGGGTGTGTCCCAAGCGTGAGGGGTAATGGCCCCACTAGATTCTGAACGGGGACACCACATCCAGCGTGACGACCTCAGTCGAGGGTACGATGAGGAAGGGAGAGAGAGCCCGGGGCTGCCCAGAAATGCGTCGTAGTTCCCTTTGAAAAAGGACTCTGTGTTTTATGTCCGTTATGCCAGTCGGTCACATCACGCCATGAGTTAGGCAGGGCAGGACTGTTCCTTTGTTAACAAATAAATCGAGGCCAGGAGGAGTAAGTGACCTGCTCAGGCCATAACTGGGCTCTGTTCTTTCCTTCACCCCGTGGTGGTGAGGCCTGAGCAAAAGCAGTCAAAAGGAAGACATTTTCACGGACTCCAAGCGCTCGGAGGATGTCCAGAGCAAATTGTGAGGAGCAGGCATGTTCTCTGCCCTGTAGGGCCTGACCAGTGCCAAGAAGACACAAGACGGGCAAGGCTGGCCAACGGACTGGTGATGAACCGGGCCTCCTCGTCCTGAAGGCAGGTGCCTGAAATGGTTAGCATTTAAGTAGACGCTACCCACAGATCATGTCAGATGACCTGCAGATGCCGTCCAGGAGAAGCAGCGGGATCCGATGAAAATTCTCGCATCCGTGCAAATGGCAGAGTGTGTGGAACTTTCTAGAATACCACAGAGTGCTGAAATAGTTCCTTTAATACACAACATGTAATCTATACCAATGTAAAATATGCCTACATGTATGTGCTGGCGTGTGCCTATATGCTGCAGGGACACATGTATGCCTGTGACAAGCCAAGGTGTGGAAAGTGCTGTGTTGGCAGAAAGGGAGGGGTAGGCAGCAAAGACTGAAGGGAAAAGTGGAGATGCTTTTTAATAAAAACCTTCTAACCATTTCTTTGTTTCTTTTCTCTCTCTCTGAGAGAGAGAGAGAGAGAGCAGGGGAGGGCCAGAGAGAGAGGGAGACACAGAATCTGAAGCAGGCGCCAGGGTCCTAGCTGTCAGCACAGAGCCCGATGTGGGGCTAGAACCCAGGAACCGTGAGATCATGACCTGAGCTGAAGTCCCACGCTTACCTGACTGAGCCGCCCAGGCGCCCCACCATCTCTTTGTTTCTTTATGTGCTTTCCAGCCACGTTCGGTGGGGTTGCTGGCCGAAAATGCAGGCTTCTCCCGGACTCAGCTCAAGAGCTCCCGGAGCAGGTACACTCTGAGGCCTCGTCCATCACTTAAATTCTACGGTTTTATGGTTTGATTGGTAATTATTCCTTTCTAATTTAAGAGTAGGGATTCTCAATGTGTCCCCAGCCCACCCACGGCAAAGCCGGGAACAAATCACTTCCTTAGTGGCTCCGGCAAACGGTGCTCACGTATGTAGACACTCACTTTACACATGACCGAGGACCAATCCCCGGGAATCTCACGAGAGGAAAGGAAGAGGTACTTCAGTGGAAATCTGTAAATCACAGCTCCCACGTTTCCAGAGCGCCCCGAAGGTGCCGCTTCAGCATCGAACTAAAATCTCCGGCTCCGACGCCCTGTTTGACGTGGCCTAGAATTCAGACAAACGTCAGGACTCGGCCGCGGTGGAACAGAGGCTGCCGTGAGCGCTTCCTGTGCTGAGCCTGCGTTCACATGGTCAGTTTTACTCCCTTGTCAATGTATTCGTGGGGAGCTTGTTAAATCTACGGCACTTAGTGATTCAAAGCTGCGTTAGCAATATTTTTAGCGTCTAGTTTTCCGACATGGACACGAAAAGTTCATTTCTTTCCAGCTCATACCAGCTGCACCCACTGTCCCATCGCTCAAAGAGTTGAATCATTCCTCACGCCCCCCACTGAAAACAAAAACAAACAACGCGACGCTGTTATTCTTATCACCGCCATAGCTATCTTCTGGAAAACGGAGACCTGTGGTGGGGGAACCACGTCAAGCTTCTTGACAGCCGCTGTCCAGGGGTGCACCCGCCTTCCCCTCCAGGATGATGTCCAGGATGAACCCGGTAGAGTCATAAGGGTCCTTAAAAGGGAGAGCGGGAGACGGACGCAGCGAGTCGGACGAAGTCGTGACCACAGAGGCAGCCTGGACAGGTGCAACGGGGGCCTGACCAGCCTCTGCTGATATGGACGACGGAGGAAGGGGTCGCAGCCGAGGAACGCGACAGCCTCAGGCCGCCGGAACAGGCGAGGATTCTCCACCGCAGCCTCCAGAAGGAAGCAGCCCCGCACACGGCGTGATGTCCGCGCAGGCTGCAGAGCCGCAGCGCTGCGGGATAAACGCGTGCTTGTTCCGGCCGCTGCCTCTGCGGCGATTCGTTACCGCAGCCGCGGCCTGGCCCGGGGCGTGTGTTTTCAGAGATCGCAGGGAGACCCAGGGCAGCAGGATGGGCAGGGAAACGCAAGGAAGGTTGGATCCTGTCCGACCAGAAGCGCCTCGGATTTTTAAATAAAGGAAATTTGCAGCACGTTAATTGCTTCTCATTCTGCTTTCTCCCTGGCTAGCAAAGCTTGTGTGTGTGTGTGTTCGTGCTTTCGCTCGTGAGCGACCATCGCACAGTGTTTTACGTGCACTAAGCCAGAGTCAGGAAAGTTTTAAAAAGGAAACATTTTTTAAGTATTCACCCCTCCGTCAAGGAGTTGATAACAGAGTAGAAAGAGAACGTGACATACGTTGTTGTGGCGGGAAGTGGTTGGTGAAAGCACAACGTGATGGGATTGGCCAGCGTCGCGGTGGGACAGGCTGGTGCTCGGAGGAGGATGTGCAAAGGGGCGGCGGTCATTGTGCTGAGAGCCGGACCGCCTGGAAGGCTCGGCAGGGAAGGGGCGCTCCGGAGACGGTGACAAGTGTGTTTGGACCGGCCGCTGAGCCACAGTCCCCTGGTGGACGGAGAGGGTGACCAGAAGGAAGGGCAGAGTAAGGAAACGCCCAGCAGGGGGCCTCGGGGCACAGCCGGGTCTGGAATGTGCGGGGCTCTTGTAGGAAAGTCCCTATAAAGTGTCTAACATGTTTTCCTATTGAAAAAAGGAGAAGGTTTGAGGAGGGAAAACGGTTTTTGTGTGTGAACACAGGTAAAAGGCCATTTTCATGAGAGCCGCCCGAATTTTTAAAAACAGTTTGCCGAGGTGACAGCTCCACCTAGGGCCGTCGCTAGAGAAGTCCGGGACGCCGAGGGCATCACAGTGGTACCACTGGCCTCCACCCAGCACGGGTTCATGAGGGAATTCGGCTTAAACAGAACAGGAAGAAAAACGGCACAGCTGGGCAGGGCATGGGCGGGGGGAGAAGGGGACGAGCAGGAGGGGGGAGCTCGCTCGGCAGGACTGGTGTTTTAGGTTTATTTATTTCCAGAGAGAGAGAGCACCAGTGGGGGGTGGGCAGAGAGAGAGAGAGAGAAGGGGAGAGAGAATCCCAAGCAGGTTCCGCGCTGTCAGCGCAGAGCCCGACGCGGGGCTGGATCCCAGGAACCGTGAGATCGTGACCTGAGCCGAGATCAAAAATCGGTCACTCCACCGACGGAGCCACCCAGGTGCCCCCACTCCAGGACTGTTAACACTTGTGACTGCTTCTCACCTGGCTGCCTCGCCGGTTCCACTCGCCCGAACACCAAGGAAAAACTAGGCACCCCCCCCCAAAGTAGGGTGAAGGAGGCAGGTGAAAAAAAGCCAACAATTGGTCCTACTCGAAGGTCAGTCTTTCCAAGGCTGTGTTTTTCCCCAACGCGGTCAGTGTTGCCCTCAACGTGACACCGTATTGAGAGACCCAGAGCCCCCGGGAGCTTGGGCGTCACTCGGCTCTGCGCAGGGGCCGCTTCCACATCCCCCCACCCTCGCCATGCGGGGTGGATAAGCGTCTGCCTGCCCGGCCCCTGTGAAGAGAGGCTGCGAGGGGGTCCCACGGGGTCGACGGCAGGCGTCGGCGACAACAGCGGCTGCCCTTGCCTGAGCAAATTCCGAGGGCTGGCTGCTGGCCATTTACTGTCCCGTGCCCCCAGACGAGGCCGCCAACCGTAAAGGCGTCAAGTACATTATTTGCTTAAAAATCTAAGTGGATTAAAGGCAGAGCTGGGTTCCCGAATGCTTCGATAACTGAGTCTCAAAAAAAAAAAAAAAATGTTTTAAAATCCCGATTATGCAGCATTGCCCATGTCCACGCCGTAAATCAGTCCACAGCCGATTTGAAGCCCCCGCGAGCCAGCGTTAGCTAGGCCAGCATGTCACTGCACGCCTAGTCTCAGAGAAATAAGGAAACCATAAAAGTTTCAGGAGAGACGTGGGGGATTCCTCCAGAGTCTGGCGACAGAGAACTTTCAAAGTGACGATTCCATATACAGAAGCCAGTTTTTAAAAAGAGGAAAAATTATGGGGCACCTGGGTAGCTCAGTCGGTTGAGCGTCCGACTTCGGCTCAGGTCATGATCTCGCAGTCTGTGAGTTCGAGCCCCGAGTCGGGCTCTGTGCTGACAGCTCAGAGCCTGGAGCCTACTTCAGATTCTGTGTCTCCCTCTCTCTCTGCCCCTCCCCCACTCATGCTCTGTCTCTCTCTGTCTCAAAAAGAAATAAAAACATTAAAAAAAATTTAAAAAAGAGGAAAAATTAGAATTTACATCGAAAATTCTACACACCGAAATTAAGATTAAATTTCAAATTTTAAAGCCAGAGGAAAAAAAAAGTGAAACTAATAAAACTATTTGCAGTTTTATCACAGAACTTTTCTAGATAACTTTAATAAAACCGGCCACCCGGTTGCAAACTACAAAACGACATGAACCATAGTTTCAAGAAAAAGAAAAATTAGAGGTGCCAGGGTGGCCCAGTCGGTTCGACCCTTGACTTCGGCTCAGGTCATGATCTCACGGTTTGTGGGTTCGAGTCCCGTGTCAGGCTCTGTGCTGGTGGTGCAGAGCCTGCTCGGGATTCTCTCTCTCTCTCTTTCCCTTTCCGTCTCTTTCTCTCTCTCTCTCTCCCTCAATGCAAATAAATAAAAACTTAAAAAAATAAATAAAGAGACTTCCCCTGTAGTGATGATTAAAGATCTCCAAAGTAGAACAAATTAACTTTTACAAAGCAAGGTAGAGAAGTGCGCCTCTCACACAAACTTTTCTCTAAAAACCCAAGAGGGAAAAATTAAAATGCATGTTTCTAATTTTCTTTTTTGTGCGCTAAGAAGCACCGTAAGGATGTAAGCAGTTAACGGTCGTGTTTTGGGGGTGCTGCGGGGGGTGCGGTGAGAGGAGACCGAAATGGCACAGGAGAGATTTCTCAATGTTTCTCTTTAGAGGTACTTTTAAACCAAGCGAATATGTTACTTCTTCAAAAATGTATATGAAATGTTTTTTGATAACAGGCTAACCGAGTTTCTCCGGGTCTCAGCTGGTAAGTTCCAGCGCTGCTGTGCACCCCCCCCCCATCCCGGGCAACCTCCGTAAAGACAGAAATAACTCGTCATAGCTAAGTGCCAGTTCCGTCGTGTCCCTTCCCTCCAGATACCGAGTTAGCAGAAGCCGCGCTGGGAGCTGTCCGTGGAGCGGGTGTTGCTACTGGCCCCGGGCAAGGCAGTCTCCACGCACTGTCGTCCACAATTGTGTTCTGTTCTATCGCGATGCCCATTTCACAGAGGGGTCCACTGAGGCGCAGAAAGGCTGAAACACTGGACCAAGTTCACGCGCTTGGTTAGTGCAGAGCAGGTGGTCAGATCCAACTGTAGGTCATTCCCGGGGCCAAGGTGTCCCCGGGCTGCCATGACGTCACCGCGCCCCCCTGCCCCCAGGGCACGTGGTTGACCCAAGGGAGGCCAGCCCACGTGGCAGGGAGAGGTGCTCCCCCTGGACGTTGCTGCCAGACGGTGCTCCCTGGAACCGGGTCTCCTCCAGCAGCCGTGCACACAACCGGCGTCTGCGGTCCTGGGGAGGGGTGGGGCAGGCGCCCGAAGTCCGTCAGGCTCTCCTTCAGCACAGCCTGCTCTGTTCTGGACCCTTCTCTCCTCAGCTCACTTCCTCTGCGCCGTCTGGCCCCTCGGGGGCGGGAGCAGCCCCTCTCCCTGCCCTTCCCCCCGCAGCCTCATGTAGAGAGGAGTGCGCAGTCACCGGCCACCCTGAGCCTCTTCCTGGTGCACCGACGTCCTCGAGGTTCCCTAAAGCCACGTCGCTGTACTGCAGCTCTCATGATTCTTGAGTTACGTGGAACGCAGGCAACCCACGCACGGACAGGCAGTCCCGCGGCCGTGGGAACTGAGCGTGCCCCGCCTGTGTGTGTGTCCCCCGTCCCGCGCCGCCCGGCCTGTCCCGCGGTTACACTGCGTCTGCGGGGAGGGCAGGGCTGTCAGAGCGGGGCCGCCACACGCCCTCCCCTCGTCATTTCATGCGCTTCCCGCGTCATTTCGCGCACGGCCTCTCGGTTGCTCACAAAGTCGAATGTGTCTTTATGGGATGACCCAGCATCACCTGCTCAGGGACGACCCAAGAGCAAAGAGACGGGGTCCGCAAATCCGCACGGAGACTGAGTGCAGCTTTAAGTGTAACGGCCCCATGCTGGAACCACCCGGGGGGAACCCCCCATCTCGAGAGTGAATGAGGAATGAAGACGCCGTGTCCCCGGAGACACACCTGCGGCGGTAACAAGGGGCCAGGGTGGGGACAGGTCTGCAGCCCGTGAAGGACAGAAGCGGACGGACAGCGAAGGGCGCCGCGGCACCAAGTTCTGGAACTCGTTTGTACCGATAGAAACCAGGAACCCGCAGAAACCAGGACACAAGCCCACCGACAAGGGGACCGAGGGAACCCTCTGGGTGGCGGAAAGTTCCCTGTCTCGATATGATTGGGGATATACTGGCCTATGCACTTGTCGAAACTCATTGTCGTACTTTTTTTCGATGTTTATTTATTTATTTTGAGAAAGAGATTGTGTGATGGAGGAGGGGCAGAGAGAGAGAGAGAGAGAGGAGAGAGAGAGAATCGCAAGCAGGCTCTGCACCACCAGCACAGAGCCTGACGTGGGGCTCAAATCCACGAACCATGAGATCACGATCTGAGCTGAAATCAGGAGTCAGACGCTTAATCGACTGAGCCCCTTGGGCACCCCTGATTGTCCTACTTAATGTCTGTAAAAAATGCCTCGAAATTTGTCTTGTCATTTTGCCATCGTTTTCATCACGTTCGTCACACGCCGGAAGCATGGTGCCTTCTGGCAATCAGAAAAGAAAACAAAACAGAGGGGTCAGAACCCTAGCAAACAGCCCCCGTCCCAGTTCCGCTCAGAGACACAAGCTGTGTGACATCAGAGGGATGCTCGACCTCTCTGAGGCCCGTGTTCTCTCTATCGGATGGGGTCACAGTCGACCAGGCAGGGGGAGTGTGTTCAGTAAGCTGTATTTGCTTCCTAGGGCTGACATAACAAAGCAACACAAACGGGGTGCTCGGACCCCAGGAGCGAGTGCTCCCCCGTGTGGGAGCAGGGAGTCCGAAGGCCAAGCGTCTGGGGCCAGCTCCCTGTGACACTCCAGGTCGACTCCTTCCTCGCCTCCTGCCCGCCTCTGGAGGCGGCGGCGACCCCAGCTCTGCCAGCCACGCAGGCGTGCGCCCCGATCTCGCCCGCATTGTCACGGGGCGCTCTCCCCTGTGCCTCCCTGTCTTCACGTGGTGCTGTCTTCTTTTTATAAGGACCCGGGCCTCGCGGGATCGGGACCGCCCTCCTCCAGCGCGACCTCGCCGTCGCGTCTAACTACCCTGCACGGCCCCTTTATTTCCAAGTAAGTTCGCAGCCACAGTAGCCGGATTCAGGGTGGAAACGTCTCGCTGGGAGACGCCGTTCAGCCAACCCCTAAGAGAGCGTGACACGGGGCCGGACGCTCGGCGGCGTCTGCCTTAGACAGGAATCTGCGACACGGAGTCACTGAGTTGTTCTCTCACTAATCGACAACGCTGATTTCAAAGGACATGGGGGACGCATCTGATGAGGAGAACGTCCTTCCTTCGCCTGTCGGCAGGAACGGACTCGGATTTGCGCCCCCATGAGCTGAAGACAGCGACTGAACCGTAAGCCGAATCGAACTTGCAGTGGGAGGCGCAGACCCAGATGAGGCTGAGTCGCCCAGGCCCCGGTGAGCCTGGACACCCCCAGCCCGGGGCGGCCTGACCAGCAGGGCCTGCTTCCGGGGGCCGCTCGGACTCCCAGGGGACCATGTTTCCTGAGAAAACGGAAAGCCCATTGTCACCTCACTGGTCACGAAGACGCCGCAGGGAAGCTGGCTTCGGACACCCACCCTGGCCCATCCCGGGGGCACACGGTTGGGGCTTAGAAAAGGAAAGAATTGTCAGTGAAGACTGCCAGAGCTCTCCCAGGAAAGGGTTTGCAGAGCCCGGGCAAGGGCGGCACAGCCGCGGGGCCTTGTGAGGGGGCACTCGGCCACAGGAGGCCCGGGGACCTCGGGACCTCGGCTGCGCGGACTCTGGGACAGAGGGCCGAGGGTTTCAGTCTGCGGCGCCTCACGGCTCCGATCCCTCTCGGCAGGCAGCCCCTGGCAAAAGCCACAAAGACCCACGCCTGCTTCTGGGAAAGCCCGGGCACACAGGAGGTTGGAGGCCCGGGGCCCGCTGCCGGTCCCGCCTGCGGTGTGGGACATTTCGGACCTCTGTCCTCCATGTTGTCTGATTTGCCCAGTCCCTTGTTCTGGGGACAGAACAGTCACCAGCCTTCTGCCGGCTTCCGCAGGACGTGTCCTAGGCCAGCACCGGGCTTCACAGAGCCTGCCGCCGGGGGCCCAGGGGTGGCAAACGCTGTCCCTGACTTGTCTATTAAGAGGGTGCCTCACTTGAGGACTTCACCGCGCAGCTTTGAGACGCAGCTCGTCCGTGTGGTTCCTTAGTGTGCCGTTCACATCGTACACGCAGGCGCGGGCACGTCCCCCGACACCAGACTGAGGCTCACGAGCGTGGAAACGTGTGTCCCTGGGGAGGCGTCTGTGCTGCTCCGAAAGGGGACGGCCACGGCACGACGGTACGACCGGGCAGGCAGGTGTCACCCGACGACGGGGACCCGTGAGTTCCCGGGGAAATTCGAAACCTGCCGCCCAGTTCTCGCGCAGGAAAGCTCGTGAGGTCTGTGGCCACAGGGGCCGCCTCCCAGGAGACTGAAAACCATGGGGACTCTGCCTCCCGAGATTCAGGGGAACGTCTTTTGTCGTGCGCACGGAGGCCCGTTGCTGCGGAGAATGTGGGTTTGACAGAGGGCCTGGCTGCTGAGCTGTGCGGGCGCCCCAGCTCCCAGACGGCCCCCCCGGAAGTGGCTCTTGGTACAGATTAGTGCTGGGGCGCCAAGGAGCAGTGCGGTGCCCGCATCCCGTCGAGGGGCTGAGCCAGTCTTCTTAGCCCTTTTGACAGTAGCCGGCCAGTCACCCAAGCGAGGCTGTCACTCTGCTTCTCACACCCCGCTTCAAAGAGGGAGGTCCAGTGGGGATCGCTGAAAGGGACACAATGGGGGGAGGTCCTGAGACCGCCGGACGATTAATATTAACAGGGCGCGTACGTCCCCGACGACGACGCGAGGGCCGGGCGTCTCGGCGGCTCCTCTGGAAGCAGCTCCTGGAGACCGAAGCAGGCGTGCGTGCTGCTGTCCTCCTCGGGCCGAGAGAAGAAAACGATTAGCCGGAGCTGACCGCGGACTCCCGGCCTGCCCTGGGGCGCGTTCTCGTCCGGGGACCGCAGTCTCTGCAGCCAGGGCCCCGCGGTCCTCGGGCCGGCCGAATCCCCCTTGTGCCAGCCCGGCCGGCCCTCCACGAGGAACAGGCTTACCCGGGATTCGCCACCGTGTGCCCGCAGATCCCGAATCCGTCGCCTTACGCCGCAGGATAGAAGGGGTTCCGGGAGCACCCGGCCGGCTCAGTGGGTGGAGTGTGTGACTCCGGATCTCAGGGTCCTGAGTGCAAGGCCCACCTTGGGCGCGGAGCCCACTTTTTTAAAAAACAAAGGGGCTCCTGGGTGGCTCAGTCAGTTAAGCGTCCGACGACTCAGGTCATGATCTCGTGGATCGTGGGTTCGAGCCCCGTGTCGGGCTCTGTGCTGACAGCTCAGAGCCCAGAGCCTGCTTCGGATTCTGTATCTCCCTCTCTGTCTGCCCCTCCTGGGCCTCTCTCAAAAATAAATGAACATTAAAAAAAAAAGAAAAGTGCGAAAAGAAAGTATGAAAATCAGAGTCTCCTTCACCCCTGTTGTCATACTCACAGGCGATGGGGGGGGGTACAGCTCTGCCGAGGGCGGACTGGGCTGGATTCCACCTCCCTGACCCGTAGCTGTTGAGACTCTCTTCTCGGGGCCAAGGTCCGAAGAGCAAGAGAAGGGGACAGAAGCACATAGCGCCTCCCACTTACTCGACATGGCATGGACCACCCCCAGCCCCCGTGGGGTCCCCCTGCTGGCGTGGGGGTGCTGACAGTCCATGCTGATGGGTCTAGTCCAGGGGAGAGGGTGCAGACTTGGGAGCAACCGTGGACTCCTCCCCGGACCCTCCAACCGTGACGACAGGACGGCTAAACGCACAGGGACATGAATCTGGCAGACAAGTCAGCACAGGTACGGCCGGAGAGCCTCAGACAGCCGTGGGTGCCTCACCTTCCAAAGACCCCCTCCTCTCTCAGCCCACCACTGCCTCTGAGAGCTCAGCACCTGGCTCGGCCTCGAGAAAACACTCAGACGGCGCCGTTTTTATCCTCAGCACGTCTGCGCGGGCCCATTACCCGGCTCCGTTGCCCCCAGAAATAAGGGTCTGATGAGCTGCCGCCAGACGCGGTGCCCCCCAGGATCTCTGCAAGGGCACCCAGCCTCTGCGCCTGCCCCTAGGGGCTCAGAGCCCAACGCCACCGCCCTTCCTACGCAGGCACGCTGTGGCCGGAGTGTCTGACCCTGACAGCAATCCTCGACTCCTGGACACAAAAAGAAATCCCTTCTCCTTTGAAAAAGCAAACACAGACGCCCACCCTCAGCTGGAAACCACGGTCATACCGGAAAGTCTCGCTTTGACTGTTCTCCCCCCGTAATTTTGACAATAAAACACAGAAAGCACCCAAAACATGTGCATAATGAGAGTGTATTCTCGTCTTTCTTCTTTTTTTCCTTTCCTTTCTCTTTCCCTTACAAGAGCATCTACTTGTTGGGACCAGTGGGTCATGAGGACGGGCAGAAATGAGTCACCTCTGATTCACAAGAGTGGCTAAGCCTTTAAAAATCTCCAGGCAAAACCAGCCTAGCCTTTCAGAATTGCCGCTTCGCAGGAATTTCTGTAACAGGACGGCAATGAATTATGTGCCCAAACTCCCGGAGACGCGGGTTTGAGACCCGCTCCATATTGTCTTCCGCCTTCAACCAGCGTCACTGGAGGGGGGGCTCAGGCCTGGCGTGGTGGAAGTCGCCCCTTCCCCTCTGAATTGGAGCAAGTCACTGGCATCCCTCGGCAGGGAGACGTTCCCTCGCGGGCCCGTCTCCCGTCAGCCTGCTCCTTCCCCGGGCATCCGATTCCAGCGAGAATAGAAACCATGCAGAGACCCCTTTGTCTTGCTGGGACACCTCGGCATAGTCTCATGGATGTTTCAGAGGAATGCAATCATCTGCTCATTCCTGGGAGCGATTAAAATTGGAAGGCCACATCCTGCTTCATCCCCCAGAGTCCGTCTTTCCGAAGCGCGTGCACAATCACTACAACACAAACAGACTCCACATTCCCCTCCCGGGAGGGCAGGAGGACGGTGCCCTGCGCGGGACAGAAGGGGGGCCACGAGACACGGCCGCCTCCCGCGTGACCTGCTTTCCCGAAGCTGTGCGCTCCGGAGGGGAGTTTTAAAGATGCATGCCTGGTTAGGCCCTGGGTCAGGGCAGGCCACCCACTTGGGGCTGGGCTTGAGTCTCAGAGCAGACAAAAGCAGAAATCCTAAAACAATAGCAGAGGGTTAGCGGGTCCCCCGAAGAAGTCCTCAGCTCCGGTGATGGTTGATGCTGTTGAATATGAGAGGTGATCCCACTCAGAGCTGCTCCTGGAGGGAGTCGTGGGGTCTCTCTTGTACAGAAAGTCCCCTTCCTAAAAGGGAAACAGGGAAGCCATAATCCTAATACTCCAAGTCGTGGGCCCTCCCAGGAAGCCCAAGGAACACGGCAGGTACTTCGTCTGTGCCCGAGGACGTCACGGCCTGACGTGAAGGGGTGGATGCTCAGATCCTCAGCACAGAGGCCTGTGGACCGTCGCAGGGCACTCTCTTGGCCTCTCTGTAGAGGTGATTCAGGGCCCACTGTCTACCTCCCCCAGTTTTGTAAGGGTTACATGAGACGTGGTATGCAAAACCCATAATAGAAACCCGGCACACAATAGGCTCTCATTAAATGGCCACCTGGCACTCAGTAGGCACTCAGTAAATAGCAGCCATCGAGTGTCTTGTGAATCTAACTTCCCTCACCAGCATGGAAGGGTCAGTCATTCATAACGATCGCTCAAGACAGAGTGGAAAGAAATCTAGGCTATTTGTCGAAACTAATTAAGTTTGGTCACAGGGAAAAATATAACCTCTCCTCAGCCAACAATTCCTTACATGTGCTGGTTGGGGAGTGAGGGAGTTTGGGTCTGGCTTGCCTTTATTCGTCCAGGTGGACTTTAAAGAGGATGGGGAAACAGACTTTACTCAGAGAAATGTTTCTCAAGGCAAACATACCAAGAAGGGCCAAGGAACAATTCCCAGCTGCCCAACTGGGTAACTCTACCGTAGTCACTTGCCACGAGAGTGCCATGTTTCCCGGACCTCGCTCCTGCCTCGTCACAGGACTGGGATGGGGTTGCTTTTCTCTCTTCTAAAACACTGGCTAACCTAGTGGCCTCTGACTTTGGCTCAGGTCATGATCTCACGGTCTGTGAGTTCGAGCCCCACGTCAGGCTCTGTGCTGACAGCTCGGAGCCTGGAGCCTGCTTCGGATTCTGTGTCTCCCTCTCTCTCTGCCTCTCCTCTCTTTGTGTTCTCTCTCTCCCTCTCTCAAAAATAAATAAATGTTAAAAAAATCTTTTTAATTAAAAAAAAAGGGCACTAATGCCAATGGGGGGGCTCCACACTCATGGGCCAAGCACCTCCCACAGACCCACCTCCAAATACCATCACACGGGGGTTAGGTTCCAACACAGGGATTGGGGGGGGGAGGGACACAAATATTCTGTCCATAACAATCAGCACGTCTGATGTCATCAGAGCCTCACAAAGTACCCTATGCCGTGGGAAGCCGTCAAGGCGAAACTTCAGGACGACGAGGGACACACGTCTCCACCCCAGCCGACACCGCTGTCCGCAGATGCCTGAGAGAGCCACCCCAGGGAGCCCCACCCAAGCTGCCTGCCCACAGACTCGTTAGCAAATACCTGGGCTTAAGTCCTTTCCAGCGCTTT
Source organism: Paguma larvata (assembly GCA_030068075.1). Taxonomy (NCBI): domain Eukaryota; kingdom Metazoa; phylum Chordata; class Mammalia; order Carnivora; family Viverridae; genus Paguma; species Paguma larvata. The sequence goes on along the minus strand of CM057839.1, from coordinate 2,800,042 downwards.
CCGTGGCGACAGAGCAAAACATAAAGGTCAAACAATAGACACAAAGTGTGAAGGGGAGCAGGAAACACTAGAGTTCAGCTCCCCTCTTTCCCGTGACAGTGCAGGGTTTGGGGACACTCCGGGGAACGTGTCGCAAGTTGTGTTGCATTTGGGAGATCTATAGGGATGGGTCTTTTTTTAAGTTTATTTTTTGAGAGAGAGAGAGAGAGAGAGTGCAAGCAGGGGAGGGGCAGAGAGAGAGGGAGAGAGAGAGAATCCGAAGCAGGATCCTTGCTGTGAGTGCAAAGCCTGATGCAGGGCTCGAACTCACAAACCATGAGATCATGGCCTGAGCCGAAGTCAGGAGTTGGACGCTTAACCGACTGAGCCCCCCAGGTGCCCCGGTATGGATGGGTCTTACTTTGTAAACGAGTTTTGACATGATGGAAAAGCAGACTATTTGAAAGAGACTTATTTTCAATTTTTTTGGAAGCAATAAACTCCTTTTCCTGTACGATTGTGCTCAATTAATGGAACTGTCCCACTGGGAAAGAATGGGGGAAAAACAGACGCAAAACAGGAGGGACAGGAGGCTCCATCAGTAACACAACTAAAGTAAAACACGACGCGGGCAAGGGTTCTCTGTTTGGTGAGGGTTTGGTACTGGACGTGCAGGCTCTGTGTTGGGCTTTTGCAGTCGTTGGGCCCCCGCATGTACACCGTAGGGGGTGTGAACGCCAGCGAGGGAAGGGGACTTACTATTTTAAGAGAGAGTCTCCTTACCATAATGCATCTCAGACCACTGGGAAATTGAAAGGCTGTGAAGTTTATTGTCATTTTCCCATAAATCTGAAATTACAAAGCAGGACATTAAGGGGTTTGAACTGGACGGCTGCTGTGTTGACTCCCTTTGAGTTATATCATGTAGAGTCTGGAATACTACCTGGCAAAGCGTGTCTTATCCTTCAGAACCTACTAGAACATTCACAGTGCCTGCTGGAGATTCTGTGGTCGCGAAGCCTGGCCTCCTGGGGCACCGTGTCCTGTGAGCCATCCGGGGCTCCCCCAGCAGAGAGAAAATTGCACCCGCAGCTTTCTATTTATAGCACCTGCTAGCAACCGTCAAGGCCATGAGAAATGGATCACTCAATGTGCTGGGAACTTACAGGATCGTTTCGATTCTTCTCCAAACCCAAAGATGCATGGCAGGTGAGGATGGGGTGCCGCCCAGGGAGGTGCCCGCGCATCTGCGGCGTGCCCTGTTCCCTCCTGAGCACGTCACGCCATCAAGCAACTTGCCCGCAGCCCTACCGAGTCCCGGAGACGAGGAACCGCCGCCGTGAGCAAGTGGTTGTTGAGAAGTCAAACCCAGCCCGTCTGGTTTCGAAGCCCGTACTTTTCTCCTGAGCATAATACACAACAAAAATGTTCACAATGAAATAAAAACACAATATTTCTTTTTTTTAATGTTTATTTCGTTTTGAGAGAGACAGAGACAGAGTATGAGACGGGGAGGGTCAGAGAGAGGGAGACGTAGAATCCGAAGCGGGCTCCAGGCTCTGAGCTGTCAGCACAGAGCCCGACGCGGGGGCTTGAACTCAGGAACCTTGAGATGGTGACCTGAGCTGAAGTCAGACACTTAACTGACTGAGCCCCCCAGAAGCCCCCAAAATCTAGTATTTCAATGTAAACTCAACAGATAACGTACATGAGGAGTTTTCAGTTTCCTCTAATGGTCCGAACGGTGCCCGGGCGAAGTCGCCTGTCCCTCCGGAGAATCGTGGGCCGACACGGGACCGTCGGTTTCCCTCCAGCCACAAAGGGAAGTCCGACCCGCAGGAGAGACACCGTCCTCCCTCCCGTCCGGCCAGGTGCCCCCCTGCTCCGTAGCCCACGGCTGGGTGGCCGTCCTTTCTTCCAGACATCTTCGATCTGGTGCCCCGGAATTCCGGACCACCCATGAACTTAGGGAAAATGGCAGCAGGTTATTTTTACCAACCTCTCCTGAAATGTAGCGTTTCTCTGAGGACTACAGTCCGCAGGCCACCGTATTAGCAGGATCTGAGACTTGGTCACCAAAACCAAAAGCAGATCTTGTCGTGTGACAGGACAGTGACTTCAGACGTGCTGGAGCGCCGTTTGTGTTCGTCAGTCCTTTAAGAGGGAATTCCGGCCGCCCCTGCAGCCCGCATCTCACGTGCTTAGAGAGAAGCGCACGTAGGGGCGCCTGCGAGGCTCGGTCGACTGATTCTGGCTCAGGTCGCGGAGCTGAGGTGCTGGCCTGGAGCCTGCTTGAGTCTCTCCCTCTCCCCCTCCCTCTCGCTCCCAAATAAATAAATACAGACATAGAAGTACATGTATTATTACATTCATAATTTTAAGTATTTTGGTAAGTGCATTCAATAATCGGCTTCTTTATGGTGTTTTATATGTATTTGCCTACATTTTCAAAAAAGCAATTTTTCTGAGAAGAACTGCTCTGGCTTCGTCGGGGCGCCCACAGGTCCCTAGCGCAGAAAACAGGCGACGGACACCGGTCTGGGAGCCCCTGAGGGGCACGGGAGAGCCTTCCTCCTCCCTCCTTCTGGTCCTGGTCCTGCAGGGATGAAGCGAGGCGGGGGGAGGGCAGGCCACCATCCTTCCGCTCCACTGGGCTTGTGATCTGAGCCCTCCGAGGTCCCCCGCGGCTGGATCTCAGGCGACCCGGGAGCGAGTTTCTGGAATCTTCTTATCCTCGATCCCAGAGGCATCTCTGGGTCTACCGACTCGACCCTCTTTGGAAAGGGCCGGAACAACTCCAGCCACCTCCCTGCCCTCGGGCCCCTAGGCGAGCTCCCGGCTCCGGGCCACGAAAGCCGTGGGTGTGCAGGTGGTGCCCTGAGGCCCCCGCCCTGAGCCCCGCCATGCCTCCTCCTTCCCCAACCCCAACAAGACGCCCTGCTCCACCGCTCAGGGATCCCACCGAGTCTGGAGAGTCCCCCCAGTGCCCTGGCCTGGGGGCGCAGGCCTCGAGGAGAGGAGGGAAATCACAGCACCCCACACCCGGGCTCACGATCCCCCGGTCTTCCTCCTCCTCCTCCTCCTGGAAGGGGTGCAGGCAGCGCCAGAGCGCCAGAGGGGGGACGGACAATCTGCCCCCCCCAATTGTTGGCAGCTGTCTTCAGAACGTGTGACCCTGGAAGCCTCGTGTTCGGAAGGGCAGGAAAAGTCCCCTTCGCTCGGCATCCCGCCGCTGCAGCCCGGGCCACGTTGCTTCTGGAGGTGACGCCTGTCCCCAGCAAACCGCCACCTTCGGGTCAGCCTTCTGGGAACCCTCAGCGGCTGCGCAGCAGGGCCCCGCGGCTCCCGCACTTGGCAGGAACGTGCGGAGACAGCCCTTGGCGGCGAGGGGTGGGAGACGCGGGCGTCGGGAACGGGATTCTCGAAGTACAAGGCGGGCTCACGGAGAGGACACCAGCCACCAACGGCCGCTTAGGGAGCAAACGCGCCCCTTCGTGAGATCTAAAAACGTGTGTTCTCATTGTCTTTTCACCGCGACAATTCACACTCGCAGACTCAGGTGAGAGAGTTCATTCTGCACATTTGGAACAACGCTCCGCCCACTTGCCGTCCCAGTTGTCACCTTGAAACAATGACGGGGCCCGGGGTCCGCGGGCAGCAGCGACCTGCTTCGGAGCCGCCCGTTAAACAGGGGCTAACAAGGCGGGGCTGCTGCTGGGAGCGAGGAGGCGCTCCCCAGTCAGAGGGCGGGGTGCCCTCTGCAGTTCGTTCTGGAAATTTCCCCCACATGGGGAGAGATCTGCCGGCCAGCCGGCAGGGAACAGTCTGCGGGGTTTTCTCATTTGCATCCGAGAAATAAACACCCCTGAAGGCAGAGAGCCTGGGTCCCTCTGGCGTGAAACCTGCCTGGAAGCAGCAAGAAAGGAAATCCGGGGGAAAGGTTTCTGCTCAAAGCCGGCAAGGACCGTCCGGTGGGGGGGGGGGGGGGGCGGGGGAAGGATGACGGACGAACCACAGAACTCGGTCTCAGAAGTCGCCTGCACCCCGCTTCAGAGTAGAAGGCTCCACGAGGCATTTCCTGATCTCGGCAGGCTGAACCGGGCTCCCGGGCTCCCGCAGGGGAGAGGGAGGCAGGGCAGAGGGAGGCAGGGGAAAGGGAGGCTGGCCAGATGCCGCCGCTTCCCGCAGGCGAAGCCCTGGGAACAGGCAGTTATTTTGGGCCAGGAAAGGGGCCTGGGAAGCTCAGGAAGTACAAACAGGGCGTTAATGAGAGGAAGTGCTCCCCACTCAGAGGAGGAGGAGGAGGAGGAGGAGGAGGAGGAGGAGGATGCAGGGATGATTCAGAGCCGCCTGAGGCCGGCTCTCCAGGCAAGCCGGCAGGGGCGGGAGGGAGGGGCGGCCAAGCCCTCCCGCAGGTGGGGGAGAGACGTGTCGAGGTGACCCTGTCCCCCGCCTGCAGGTGCGGCCGGTCGGGCTGCACCCCAGAGGCCCCGCAGCGGGGAGACCAGGCTCTCTGACGCAGCCACAGAGCAAGGAAGGCGAACTCGTCTGTAAGGCTCGGCTAGTTTGCTTCCCGATTCCAGAGCTTCGTTTTTAACTTAGAGAAAAAATATGAAGATTTTTACTAATAAATTACAAATATATGTGAAATTCCTGAGTAGCAGGGAAACGGTGCCGTGAGGGTGAATACCCCGGGGTCTGCAGGGCCGGGCAGGGCGCTAGGTGGGCACGTCCAGGTTCCAGAGCAGTGCTCAGGGAGGGACTGGGGCGCCCCCTCCAACCTCGCCTCTGGGGTCAGGCGACCCCCATCCCGCCTCTGGGGTCAGGCGACCCCTCTGCAAAGGAGTAAGAACAACCGAGAAACATAGGCTCCGGGAGGAAAAGATCCTGGAATCAGAATCAAATGGGCTCACAAAATATTTTTCCCTTGGTATCTTTTTTTTTTAACTTTTTTTTTTAACATTTATTTATTTTTGAGAGACAGAGAAAGAGCATGACTAGGGAGGGGCAGAGAGAGAGGGAGACACAGAATCCCAAGCAGCTCCAGGCTCCGAGCTCTCAGCACAGAGCCCGACGTGGGGCTTGAACTCATGAACCCTGAGATCATGACCTGGGCCGAAGTCGGACGCTTAAACCGACTGAGCCCGCCAGGCGCCCCCCACCCTTGATATCTTTAAGAGACAGTCTCTCGCGTCTCTGGCGTGAGCAGGTGTGATTTGCGAGTGAGAAAGAAGGGGCTCGAAGTCTGGAAGTTCACTGCCAACTTGTCATCCTAGGGGGCCCTAAATATTAAATAGTTCCTGCACCCACGGCTTGCCAGGTGATGTGAACTCCTGAGGGGAGACGGGCTTTCCTGTTTATTCTCCTCCGGGCTGGGCAGGCGGAGGGGGGGTGGGGTCAGGAGAGGGTGTGGAGAGTAGAGGTGCTTAATAAATGTTTGCTTGGTTTCCTCGGAGGGACGCATCGTTCCCATCTGCAGGAAGCCACGGGGGAAGGAGTGGAATCCGACAAACACGGCTCACCTGAGGGGAGGACGAGGCACGGCTCACAACACATCCCGACGCATCCAAGCACTAGACTACCAACACCACAGGAAAGCTGACGGTTCTTCCCAAACTGATGAACAGATTTAATAAAATTCCAATCCCCGAAGGACTTTTCTGTACCCAAATCCCAAATTTATACAGAAAAGCGAAGAGACTCAAGTTGCTCAAACCATTTTGAAAAGGAAGCACAGAAAAGGAGGAATCACACCAGCTGACGTCGACTTACTTTCAAGCTAAAGTAATCCAGAGGGCGCATGTTGGTGAAGGCGGGGACACAGATCGATGGAACAGAATAGAGTCCAAAAACAGACCCACACGAAGCATCGGCGCTGAGAATCAATGAAATGAAGAAATAGTCGCCTTTCTCAACAACTGAACAATAGGATACCCGTAGGTGAAACAATAAACCTTAATCTAAAACTTACATGTCATTTAAAAATTAGTCAAAATGGATCATAGAACACTGGCGGGCAACTGATTTTTGACAAAACCGTCAAGACTATCCGATGGTGAGAAGAGAGTCTCTTTATTAAATGGTGTAAGACAATCGGATATATACATGCGAAAGCGTGGAGTTGGTTCCTGACCTCACGCCATGTACAGAAATCAACTCAAAGTGGACAATGACCTAATATAAGAGCTAAACTCATAAGACCCTTATAGGAGAACACAGGGGCAAAGCTCAGAGCCTTGAGCTTGGCAATACACTCTTTGATATGAGTGAGAATGAGTGACAAAAGAGAAGTAGATACATTGTAATTAATCATAATCGTAAAATTTCATGCATGGAAGGATGTTCTGAAGAAAGTAAAAAGACAGTCAAAGGATGGAAGAATATATTTGCAAATCATGTATCTGGTAAGAGTCTAGTATACAGAATAAAGAACATTTACCAGAAATTTTTTCAAATGGGCAAAGGACTTGAAGCTCTTTCTTCAAAGAACATACATAGATGGCCAATACGCACATGAAAAGAGGCTTGACGACATCAGGGATTAGGGAAATGCAAGTCAAAACCACAAGGAGACACCACCCCACGCCCTGCGGAATGGCTACGAACAGTCAACAGAAAACAGCACGTGTTGGAGATGATACTGGAACCGTGGCACATTGTCAGTGGGGGTGGAAAACAGTTCAGCTTCTGTGCAAAATAATCTGATGGTTCCTCAAAAAGTTAGACTACGGTAACCGTAGGACTCGTCAAGGCCACTCCTTGACACCTGCTCCAGGTGACGAGAATGGCGACTTCAATACGGAGTCTCAGCATTCGCCACAGCCAGAAGGTGCCGACGGCCCACACACCCGTCAGTGGTGAACGGACAACCAAACTGGTATCTCCATCCAATGGAAATTTTTCAGCCATAAAAACTAATGAAGAAGTGACACATGCCACAACGTGAATGAATGTCACAAACACCGTGCTCGGTGAAAGAAGTCAGACGCGGCAGCCATGCCCTGAATTTTCCCAGGTGTAAGATCCCGAGTCGAGGCAGACTGGTGGTTCCCAGGGGCCGGGAGCCACTGCTGACTGGGCTCTGGATTTGGGGCGATGAAAACACATCCGGTTAACAGTAGATGTAGTGACCTCGCATTGTGAATGTCCTATGAGCCATCGAATTGTTGGTTTTCACGGTGGGGAATTTAAAGTTATGTGAATGTCATCAATCGAAAAAAATTAAAAGTGGATCGCAGATCTAATTGTAGGTCAGTCAAGCCCTAAAGCTTTCAGAAGAAAACAGGAGAAAATCTTAGTAACAAAGGGGTCATCAAAAAGTTCTTCAACATAATACCAAAAGCAGGTCCCACAGAAAAGATTCTTGATAAATTTGGGCGCCATCAGAACGAAAAACTTCAGCTCTGTGGAAGACAGTGTCAGGGGGATGAATCTGCAAACCACCGTCTAGCAAATGGCTTACGAGCAGAGTGGCCAAAGAATTTGTAAAGCTCAACGGTATGAAAAGAAACATTCTTGAAATGGGAAAAACTTAATAGATGCTTCAAAAAACAGGAGGTGTCAATGACCAAAAAAAAAGGCATGAAGATGGTTGACATTATTAGCCATCCAGGAAATGCAAATTAAGAGCCTGGCCAGACACCACTACATATCGGAATGGCTGACCAAAATATACCGACAGCTCCAAACATCGGGGAGAATGTGGTGCAGTCGGGGTTCCCGTATGTCGCTGGAGGAAATGCAAAATGCTACAGCCCCTCTGGAAAACAGTCTGGCAGGTTTTCGTACTGTCAGCCATACGGTTATCATGTGACCTGGCGATCCTAGGTCTGGGTATTTACCCTAAAGAAATAAAAACCTATGTTCGCATAAAAACCTGAACCTGAATGTTTATTCTCGGTCCATAATCCCCCAAACCTGGAAATAACCCAAATGTCCTTTGACAGGTGAGCGATGCAGTATATTTATGTAATCTCACTGAGCAAGAAAAGGGAATAAACCATCGACGCACATGATAACATGGTGGGTGGAGGACGGTCTCCAAGGTTACACACTCTAATTCTGTTCACGAAGAGGCGCGTCACGGTGATGGAGCCCGGTGGTCGGGTGCCAGGGTTGGGGTAGAGGGTATTTCAGTGTGCTCGAACTTCGGTGGACTGATTTGGGTTGTGCTTCCATGGACCTACCCATATGTTACAATTCATAGAACTGTCCAGCAATGTAAGTCAACTATACCGTCGGAGAATTAAAACAGTAAAACAGAAAAGCTGCTCTCAGAATAACAGACACAAAACGCACAGGATCTGGGGCACCCGGGGGGGTCGGCCAGGGTAGCGTCCGACTCTGGATGTCAGCTCAGGTCAAGATCTCCCGGTTCAGGTCATCGAGCCCGAGTTATGATTCTCTCTCTAAATAAATAAATAAATAAAAATGAAAATGCACAGGATCCGAATGTTAGGATCCAAGGTGTCCTCGTCCTCTTCTTGGCACGTTCCCGTATACACAAACCTGTATCTGGGAGCCAGTGATTTATAATAAGTCAGTTTCATGCACAGGAACACAGTGCTCCCAACGGCTGCCATGTGGAGGCGCTCTGTGTGCCTTCAGCAGGAACCAGCCTGATCTCAGTGCTCTTCGCACCCTACACGGCACGGAAGCCAATGAGCCCTTCCCATTCTCGTGATCGCAGGTAGGCGGGAGGTGACTGAACCCAGACCCTGAATGATGTTTCCTGCTCAAGCACGTGAGGTCACGTTCACTGTCCCATTTCATCCTCACTACAGCTGTCAGGTACGACAGCTCAGAACACTGCAATATTTAGAGCTTTTTCTTTCTTTTTAAAAGTTTACTTATGAAGAAAGAGAGAGAGAGTTGGGGGAGGGGCACAGAGAGAGAGAGAGAGAGAGAGAGAGAGAGAGAGAGAGAGAGAGAGAGAATCCCAAGCAGGCTCCACGCTGTCAGCCCAGAGCCCGATGTGGGGCTCAAACTCATGAACTGTGAGATCACGACTTAAGCCATAATCAAGAGTCAGATGATCAACCGACTGAGCCCCCCAGGGGGGCCCCTAGATCTTTTTCTGGAACACACAGCATCAGACTCATTTTCAGGGATCATGTTTCGGTCAAGTTTAAAGAATCGGGCATTTTCTTTCCTACTTTAGGTAAGACTTGGGACCCGGCCCTCTGCCCCCCACCTCTCCATTGCATAACCACAATCTCAGCGCCAACCCCCACAGAATCTCGCTTTTAATGGCTGGAAATGTATGCTGTTTGTCTCTGTGTACCTGTTTATCTTGTGTCTAACCGGGATTTGAAGAGTGGCAAGCCCTTGGCATACATACGATGGCGGATGGATGGACAGATGGACAGCTGCCTGGATGGACAGGAGGGAGAGAGGGAGGGAGGAAAGGCAGGGGATCCATCGCGTTTCCCTTCACAGGAATTTCTGTAAATCACGCCCAGTCTGGCTCTCCTGCGGAAGAACCCCAAAATAAAAATGACCTAAGGCACGCAACGCTGACAGATTTATTAGTGGCTGGTGCAGTAACTGTTCATGTTTCCGTGGCAATACTAGCAACAAATTAATAAAAGCTTAATTTTTATACAAATAGTTTTATTACAAATTTGAATTTTTAAGAAATACACATGGAAGGAAATTACACATAAAAGGCCTTAGTAGTCTTAAAACCGTGGTGGAGACTTTTGGTGCAAGGTCGTTTCCGGCACAGCGGCCAGCCGTGCTCTCCCGAGATCCGTCCGCTCCCCGCGGGACGCCCGCACACGGCACGCCAGAGCGAGCGGGCGAGCGAGCGAGCCACCGAGGCGCTCGCTCGGGGAGCATACTGATACTAAGAGGCACCAGGGCTGTTCGCACACCCGGCCGCAGAGTGACGAAAACGAAGGGGACGAAGGCCTTTTACGGTTGCTGGTTTCGAAGTCAAGTCATTCAGTTGTGATTGGTGGTTGAAACCCTGAAGATATCTCATACAGAATACAGACAACAAGCTGAAAGTACATGGTTCACCGGGACAGACGCCGCGCTCGTGGGCCTGGCTTTGGCTTTGGCGGTACCCGCGTTTCGGTTTGGAGGTGAACAGTCAGAACGGGACGTGTCACATTCCACACCCGGGTGTTCAAAACTCTACGGGAAAGGACAACACCGTCTTCTCAAGGAAGAAACTACGTAAGCTTTATTGTAACGGTGGAAATGAAACAAACCTTTGACCGAATTGCCGACATCTATATAAATTACTAAAATAATATATATATTTAATTTCCGCCTACTTTGGGACCGTCTTTATTCCACAGGAAATTTGGGATCTCTGCACAAGCAGCTGCGTAGTACCACACAGAGCAGAAAGACCTAAATTTACGTCTGGGGGGGTGGGAAGAGGCGGCGGCCGAGCCGTTCCGTTCGCCGGCCCGAAACGCTGTCCTCGCGGGACCCACGCGCGTGCAGGCCCGGGGACCCGCGCGGGGAAAGGGCTCCGCGGTGACGTAAACAAACCTCCCGTCCGGGGGCGAGAATGCGCCTGTCCGATACGAGGGCGGGCACGGGCTTCCAGACAGAAGGAAGGCCCTGCGCACCTGCTAGCACCCTGGGGTTTTCTGATGGAGTTCGTACTTCACGCATCAGTGCACTGGACTGGAGAACAGACTGACATTTTTTATTTCATCAAAAGTGCCACTTGGTGTGTCACTATGACAGCTTATCACGCTCTCTGCTTCTCCTTCAGCAAGCGGCGGCCACCGAAGCGCGGTGTGTTAGTTAGGCAGGTTCCTGCAAGGCACTTACGGCTTTCAGACTGGACAGTGAGGTACACAGGATACATTTCTAGGGTTCGTTGCTGTTAACAAAAGAAGGGGGCGGGGCGGGGGTAGCACCATGTTGTACGGTAGCCGAGGGCCAGGCGTCGTTATGTTCTCCTCATGCAGACTTGGCAGCGGCTGACGTGCGTGCGCAGCTCCCCGGCCTTCAAGGTGGACGGCGTGGGCTTCCTGCGAGGCAACCCAGACACCCGCCGTCAGCGCCGCTGCTCTGCCAGGCAGGCGGGCTCCTCGAAACCCGCCTCCCTGCCACCTGCCCGGAGGCCCTAGAGGGGTCAGATGGCGGGGGCAGGGGGGGAGGGCGCCCATGGCGAGCAGGGACCGGCCACTGCTCGCCCCGATCGAGTGAGCACCACGCTGGGTGTCACCTGCCCTCACAGTGAGGGGGGGCTGTGCACGACCTCGTGTGCCCCCCCATGCCCAGCAGTGAGGCTGGTGGCCCGTGTGCAGGCAGAGCCACAGCCATCCCTCGCCTGTCGGGCTCTAAAGCCTAGGCCACTCCCAGGACTCCTTGGACTGTGACCTCCCCGCTCCCTCCTCTCCTCAACCAGACCGTCCTCTCTTCCAGGGGAAGAAAGACGCTCTTCTCTGCGACCCTTCGCATGCGGAGGAAGAGCTCATTAAACATGAGTTGAATGGTGTGATGAGCAATGAATCTGGAACAATTAACCAGACCTCGGAATACTCTTATAACTTTGGCCAGATTTCCGCGCAGGTGGTCGGACTGGAGGCCATAGGGGAAGACACTGAGCGTCCCCAATGCTCTTCGGTCCTAGGAATTCTGCCTTAACTTGACCGCGAGCGGGGCGAAGTCGGAACTGAAGTCGGCACTAACCAAATTCTACTAAAATTAAAGTAGCCACGGAATACAAGTAACTTGTCCTCAAATTAAGGCTGCTTATTTTCAAGCAACTTCTGCGAAAATCACATCGCCCCCAAATTAACGATTTACATTCTTAGGCTCTTATCTAATTTCGTGTGAGTTCGTTGTACCAGGCCGCTGTTCTGCTCGCCCCATAACGGAAGCCCGAGGACCTGACACAGCCGCCAAGTGCTGGCAGGCAGCTGATGGCTGGTGAGGCTCTGTCTGGAGTTGATGTCAGCTTCCGAAGGCCCGGAGAGGTTCATGTACGCTATGAATTAGGTCCCTGGTACTTTTCTGGTGTTTAAAGAATTACAGAGAGTGTGTTGCTTTGTCTTCTATGATCTAAGCTAGGAAGAGATGAGCTCACAGCAGAGTTCCAGAAAACTCTCTCTGAAAAGGTAAAGACAGCAAGGCTGGTCTCCAGGGGTGAGCAGCACTTGTTTCGGGAACGAACGGTAAGCACTGGGGCTCCACCGGCCCCCGCGTCTGCCCCAGCAGGGGGTGGAGCCAGTGCTGGATGAAGGACAGAGGACCCTTCTGCGCTCCCTTCCACCCCCACTGGCCGGCTCCACAGTAACCTCAGCACGGTCAGCGGCCACTGGGGACAGCTGTCGTAAAGGTGAAACTGTGGTGACGGAAAAGAAACAAACGATCTTCCCTATCAATTTCAGCTGCACTTGTGCCGAAATTCATGTTTATTGGCATGGGTGTAACGAATAGTCTTGCTTCGTCACTCAGAACTCACCCAGCACACATGCTAGAGTCAGCACTACGATGCTATGAAGGCAAATTTGCTCGCTCTCCCTCACCAATTGTTAAATGTGCACTATTTTTATTTTTTTAATTTTGAAAAATATTTATTTACTCTGAAAGAGAGTGTGTGTGTGCAAGCAAGAGAGGGGCAGAGAGAAAGGGAGAGAATGAGAGAATCCCATGCAAAGCTCGATCCCACAAACTGTGAGATCATGACCTGAGCAGAAATGAAGAGTCAGAAGCTAACCCCCTGAGCCACCCAGGTGCCCCAAACATGTAATATTTTTAAATACTTTGTTCAAAGATGCCAGTTGTTTAAACCACATTGTAGTGGAACCACCTACAAAGATATAAGAATTGAACCCATAACTTGAAATCTGACTTTGAAATTTGCCCTGGTTATCTGTCCACACAGAACAGAATCGAATATTCATTATTGCCTGTGCAGCATGCATTCCTAATCACTGTTTTATAACCATCTAGAAAACCAATACTGAACGCCCCAATGGAGGCTGCCCCCACAGCCGACTGACCCCACCCCAGCAGAGAGAGCCTGACCCAGCAGCAGAGAGGGCCCCGCCCCAGCAGAGGCCCCGCCCTAGCAGCAAAGAGACCCCGCCCCAGCAGAGAGAGCCTGACCCAGCAGCAGAGAGGGCCCCGCCCCAGTAGAGGCCCCGCCCCAGCAGTAGGGTGACCCCGCCCCCGCAGAGAGTCCCGCCCCACTAGCAGAGTGATACCGCCCCGAAAGACATGGCCTAACCCAGCAGCAGGGAGGGCCCCGCCCCACCAGCAGTGACCCCGCCCCAGCGGGGAGGACCTAGCCCCCCCGCAGAGAGGTCCCGCCCCTGAAGAGGCCCCGCCCAGCAGTAGAGTGGCCCCGCCCCCTCGGAGACGCCCCACCCCCGCAGGGAGGGCCACCAGGACTTACTTGAACATCTCGCTTCTCTCGATCGTGGCAAGCCAAAAGCTGTACGCGTTTGCGTAGTAATTGCAAGTCCCACGTCCGTGGCACTCGATGAATGGCGCGCTCCTGAACTCTTCCAGACAGGACCCGGGGGACGCCAGGGCTTGGCCAGACCCTTCGGCACCAGCACTGGTGTGCTGCGGAGCAAACGCGAGCCGTGGGTCAGACCCCCGGCCCACCCCGGCGCGCGCACGCCCCACGCCTGCAAGCCGGTCCGGGCTCCACGCGCTGCGCCGGGCAGTACGGGACCCAGGAGAACTCGGCCACCGCCGCCTTCGTGAGCGCTTGGGGAAATGCTGTCCTAGTTATCACTGTTGAAACACTGACACCTCCCCTAACTGAGGGCAGAAGAAACGGCCGATACGTGCACATGACGTCGGAACCGATACATGTGAAATCAAGCTTTCTAACCAACATCAGAGACAATAATTAAATCCTGAATCTGCTGCATTCGATGCCATGTATACTTTTATAAGGTAAAAGGACAATCATCCATTACCTGCCTTTAAAAAGACAGATCATTTAAATAAGAAAAAAAAAAAGGAACCGCTACTGTTAACTGTTACAGCGCACTTTAGTCTACTGAGTTCAATAGGATCTACCTGCCCTCGGAAACCAGGGCCATGAGAGGAACGACCCCAAAGGAGACAAGGCATCCCCAAATCCACCATGACTATTATTTCAGACTCGAGAATTTCAGAGCTGCGAGAGCCCTTTGAGGACAAAGCTAACGGCTGCCATTCCCAGATGAGGACTGGACGATGCTAGAACATTCTAGATCTGAACGGTCTCAGTTTTGAGGCAAAGCTGAGACAAGAACCAAGGTCTCCAGACTGCCGGGCCAGAGCCCTTCCACTTCCCCACAAAGCCCCCAGTGCCTGGGAGGTGCTGGAGAACTCGCTCCCTGGGACACCGTTACTTCAGTTTGCTCTTGATTCAGGGAAATTATTTGGGCGATCGTTGTTTAACATCTTTGTAGGACAAAAGGCTTCCCTGAGGCTCTTTAGGGGCGTCTTCCGTCGTAATGAGGTTCTGCTGAGTACTTCCTAGAATTATAGGGGTGAAACATTCAATCTCTCCCATCATTGCTGGCGTCTTCTCTACACTGTAGTTCTAACTTTTCAGCTTTCTTAATAAAGCAGTCACCGTGCAGAATCATCAGAGCGACTGCTAACTTTCTGTGTGGCTCCCGATGCTCCGGTCCTCTTGAAGAATCTACCTGAAGCCTCATCGACCCAGGGAATCCCACGACCAAACTTGAATACAGACATAAGGGCTTTGAAATTGCTTTTCTGGAACCTTCTGGGATACATGTAGCAGAAGAAAAGAGAGGAGGCCACTTTCCCTGTCAGTATGTGAGAGGCTGAAGGCCATCCCGGGGTCGAGACGTCCAGGTGGCCACACCTGAGACTGTGCGGGTGGGCGGGGCTTGCTGGTGAGGCGGAAGGTCCCCGTGCAGGTGGGGATTAGCTGGTACAACCTGACCTTACCAGCTCAGAGCCTTCAAATGTGCAATCGCGTCTTTAAACTGAGGCAACAAAATGAAATGAGCAGCCACCATGGGAGCTCGAGCAGGTGCCACGCTTCCTGTGTTAGCTGGCATTTCGGGACTGGGCACACCGGGGACCTGGTGTCCGGGACAGCTGAGGGATAGGAGAGTGTCCTCACGTTCCCGGACCCTGGCCGGCCGCCCACTGCCTCTGCCTGACGCACACCGCTGCTTCAAATGGACACCTGTCTCCTCTCCTGGGGAGATGCTCTGCGCCCCAGAAACCTCCTCCTGGTGGCCCTGCCTCCTGGTCCCAGAGCCGCCTCTGGGGAGGCAGGAGGCGGGCTCCGGCCAGGTGCGGGAGCAGCTGCTGTCGGCAGGAGAGCGGCCCAGGCTCCTGGGACGCTTCGGACCAGGCGGCCCAGCCAGGGAGGAGACGTCCCCCCAGCATGAGCCAGCCAACTGAGAGTGGGAGAGTGCGGGGTGCGGGGGGTGTTAGCGGGAGGCTCCTCAGGGGTGCAGGGCGTTCCCCGAGATGCTCACCATCACGAAGGAGTAGCCAATCCAGAGGGAGGACCAGCCGCTGGGGCACGGCGGGATCTGGATGGTCTGGCTGTGCACGGCCATCACCATGGCCGGAGCCTCGCACACCGCGCACCTGGAAGGCACAGAGGGGGGTCTGAGCGCGGCCGCAGGGACGGCGCGGGACGACACCTGTCTGTTCTGTCCTCCCGTGCTGTCACGCATCCTCGCCACTGCCGCTTTCCGACCCAACCGCACGCTTGCGACGCGGCGACACGCCCGCAGCGGACTCTCGCTGATCTGATAAGCGCATCTCGGTCCTAGAATATGAAATCCCCAAACACGCCCTCCACATGCTGTTGAACCACCGGCTCTGGCGGAGGGGCCGCGGGACCGCTGACTTTCGTTCTCCCCTCTGCGCATTCCAGTGTTTTCCAAACTTTCGACAGTGAGCGTGGACTTCAGCTAACACGATTAATACTTAGGAAGAAGGAGCTGGTGCAATCCAAGTGCTGTGGCTTCCGGAGCTCGACGATTTGCTTTCGGCTAAGAGTCACCCTCAATCTGAGGAACACACGTAGTGAGTTAGGGGAACTAGCAGATAAGGCATCGGAGGCCGGACGTCCACGTGAGCCTGCTCGGATTTATTCCAGACTCGAAGCCAACAGCCCAGGAGTGAGATCCTGTCTGTCCCAGGATGGGACGGACAGCAGGACGCTGCAGCGGGAGTGACCCCCGAAGAACTCTCTCTAGCACAGGAGCTTCCCGAGACGGGCTGCTGGGCCCCTGGGACGGTACCCAGGAACAAATTAAAACAATACCCAATCTCCTGACTCAGGCCCGCTCCACTCAGGGCACCCTTCGATGGCAAAATTTTGTGCGAGAAAAAAAAAAAAATTAAACACCAGCAGGAGAATAATTACATTCAAGTCACAACACGAACAGAGTGTTAGCAAGGCTGAAAAATGACTATAAATGGTGTTAATAATTACACCTGGTTATGCCGGAACATTTGATGAAAATGGATGAGGAGTGGGCAGAGGCCTAAATTAGTCATTCCGTTTTCCGTGGACGCGTGTGCCTGCGCGTGTGCGCGTAATTTTCTATTTTATTCACGCAAACGCAGATGAATTAAAAGACTCGGGTAAACAACAGTTACTGAAACTGGCCGACACAACTGCCACCATCTGTCTGCCTGACACGGAAACCGGAAAGAGAGCGTGGCACCGGAAACAGAGCGTGGCGGATGGCGCTTGGGGTCAGGCTGTCCCTCCTCCAGGAGGTCGTCCTGACGCCGCCCCATCCGATGGAGAAGGGAACAGGGGCCCAGGCCAGAAATGCTGGACGGCCCCTTGAAATTCAGATGGTCGAGTCCCCCGGGTTATTGCCGCAGAGGCCGAGGCCACAGAGAAGCCGAGTCGGAGCCAGAACTGGAGCGAGACTCCCCTGCTCTCCTAATGGTGGCCTTTCCTCCAGAACGATTAAACCATCGGCAGCTTGTGATGACTCAAGTCTGCACAAAGCCAGAAGCGTCTGCCCTGTTCTCAGGAGGAAGGTAGAAAAGTTGCCAGCTTTTCTGCTTTTATTAGAAGGAAGGATTCCGTGCTATTAACTCTTTTGAAAAGCGAAGCTTTAGGACCTCCCTAGGGTAAGCCGGAAGGCCTGAGACTTCATGCAACCGAGGTGTGAAAGTAACCATGGAAACCTGTGGGCTCCGAGACCGGAAGCGGCAGCATGTTCCGAAGGGAAGGTGCGACAGCGTGGCTTCGGCAGCCGTGGGCTCCAGGACACGACTGGTAAAGCCCCCCCGCCGCGCCTCTGGGGGCTGGAAAACAGAGAGCTGCCAGGACCCGAAAGGGACAGGCTGGGACACTGAGGCATGCTCCCGGGGCGGCGGGTCTTTCCGAAAGCGAGTGAGGCAGCCACAGGGGACAATCCTCAGACACGGGCTTCTGGGGGCCTGATTTTGGAACATCACAAACGCGCATGCCATGGTCCCCTCCCTCAAGCACGTCGAGGTCAGAGGTCAGTTGTACCCAGGGGGTAAAAGAGCAAACAAACATGAATAATCGTTTTCTACCTGTTGTCCACGGGAAGCTGAACAAAAAATACAAAGGTGGTTAGTTTTCCTCCCGGGGCAGTCCGCGCGGTCCTGAGCACGCAGAGCCTCCACGGAGGAGGTCGCAGGCGCTCGCTGACGCATAAGCTACTGTCTGTTTTGAAAGGCACCACTTGGAAATTAAGGAGCCATTTTCCCCATTTTAAGACCCAGAAAGTAAGTTTCTTACAGCTCAAAAAATAATAACAAAAAGAAAAAAAGCTATCAGGAGATAGTTTAATGTAAGTCAGTCGAAAACCTATAGTTTTCGTTTTTATTAGGGAATCTCCCAGCCCTTCCGTCCCGGGGTCCCGTGTGACACAGGTCTCTGAACAAGACTGATCTGCCAGGACCCACGGAGCCAGAGACAGGCACCAGAACCCGAAATCCTCCCCTAAACCCCCAAGGCCTGGGGCTCCCAGCGCTGGCTCCAGAGCTCACTTCCTGCTCCCTCTTCCCGCGGACCACAGGACCCTGCCATATCTTTCTTCTTAGTCAAAAGCTGCCTGGTTCTTTAAAGGGAGTGTAGAAAGGCTAAAGTTAGTCCCCGCTCTCACTTTCCTGGAGAAAACTTGTCCCGCCTTGTTATTCTGTTCATCCTTTACCTTAGTGTGTTAAAAAGTCAAAGCATAGAAGAGCTTCTCGGTCAGGTGAATTCATACCTTTGCTACTTTTCTCTCACTTCTGAGTAGAGCTAAGGAATCAGCTTTAATTAGAAGGCGTGAGGCAAAATTAGGACAGTCATGTACCTCCCAGTTCTCCTCATTCCAATCTCCCAGCTTATTCCCTACGAGGCCGACTCTGGGGGCTGACACACGCCGCAGACACTAATTAGTGTGGAAAGCACTTAATTTGGGAAGCGGCTTGGTCGAACACACGGACTGTCAAGGAACTAAAGTTAGTTGGTGGCGGTGAGGGGGGTTTACAAAACATCTTGATAGGTATACGTTTTCATGTATACAATAAATCTGTGTAATCTTTCCGCATATAACCTCACACCCGTATTTGAGCTCTGCTTTAGATACCACCGAGCGGTGCACTTAGAGATGGTTAAGATGACGGGGGGGGGGTGCCCGGGGGGGCTCAGGCTAGGTTAAGCACCAGACTTCGGCTCAGGTCATGATCTCATGGTTCGTGGGTTCGAGCCCCGCGTCGGGCTCTGTGCTGACAGCACAGAGCCTGGAGCCTGCTTCGGATTCTGTGTCTCCCTCTCTCTCTGCCCCTGCTCCACTTGCACTCTGTCTCTCTCTCTCTCTCTCAAAAATAAAAAACAATAAAAAAACTTTTTTTAAAAACGAAATGGTTTTAAGATGATTGATTTTGTGTGTGTCTATTTTAGTACAATTAAAAATAACAAAATTTTTCAATTTCAAGGAGGTGCGACAATTTAGAAGAAAGAAATATTAAAAGGCTCCCTGGGGAGATAACGATTTAAGAAAACGAAGTTAGGAACGCTGTGCTAAGGCCTGCCGGGGACTCCAGGGCCGTCGCTTCATGGGGGGAAGGGCGACCGCCCCACTGAGTCACACGGAATCGGAATTCCGCCCCGAGGCTGGGCATTGCCTCTCCAAGGCGCCTCACTGTAATTCTAAAAGAGGGCAGCGTGGGGCGCCTGGGTGGCTCAGTCGGTTAAGTGTCCGTCTCTTGATGTGGGCTCAGGTCCACAGTCTCAAAGTTCATGAGTTCGATCCCTGCATCAGGCTCTGCTTACAGCACAGAGCCTGCTTAGGATTCTCTCTCTGTCCCTCTCTCTCCGACCCCCCCCCCACTAAGTAAATACATAAACTTTAAAAAAATACATAAGAGAAGAACTAACTTTTATATCAAATGATTTTATGTCTGGTCGTCTCTATTATAAAACTCTGATATGACATCAATAAACTGAATGGCAAGGGGTCGAAAGTTTTGGGGGAAAAATAATGAAGAGACAAAAAAAGCAGCCACCTCTGCCTAGACTACGAGCGACGCTTCCTCGTGGATCGCATGCCTGCCCCTACGAGGGCCCGACTCACCTGCTGATGAACGGCCTGATGTTGTCGCCGGCGATGGGCGCCATGGACATGGGCATGGGCTCGGGGGTGGACAGCCAGTAGGAGTAGTCGTTCCGCGAGGCGAAGTTGCACACGTTGTTGATGTTACAGAACAGGAAGGGCATCGTGCTGAACTTACGCAGGCAGCTGCCGGCCGTGCCTAGAGCCGCGGGGAGGGACGCGTCAGGCGCGCGCCCGGTCAGCCTGCCTCCGCGCGGCCCAACGGGGATGGTGGAAGGAACACCTCTCTCCGCGATAAGCGGAAAGGAGGAAGTGAATATGCCACACGGACAAGCGTGGTTGTAAAGGGGCATCGAATTAAATTCAAAAGGAGCGAGACGGAAGAAACACTGTAATTACGTAGGATACTTTGATTCAAGGAAACACACCGGTTTGTCAGTAGAGAGAAACCTTTTCTAAAACTGAATGCCAGAGTTGCTTTGGATTCTGTCTCCCTCTCTCTCTGCCCCTCCCCCTCTCGTGCTCTGTTTCTCTCTCAAAAATAAAGAAACATTAAAATTTTTTTTTTAAACGGGCACCGGGTGGCTCAGTCGATTAAGCATCTGACTTCAGCTCAGGTCATGATCTTGCAGTTTGTGAGTTCGAGGCCGAGTCAGGGTCTGTGCTGACAGCTCGGAGCCTGGAGCCTGCTTCCAATTCTGTCTCCCCCTCTCTCTGCCCCTGCCCGGCTCATGCTCTGTCTCTCTTTCTCTCTCTCTCAAAAATAAACACTAATTAAAAAAAAAAAAAACTGAACACCAAAGGAAATTTAACAGGTGGCTCCTTGGACCGGGGACAGTAACCCTGGATGGACAAAGTCTTTAATGACCATTCTGCCGAAAATGCAGACCCTCCTTGAAGACCCCTTGTTCTTTCCGACCGCCACAAAGGTTAAGGCGTGTGACGCCGCACTCACTCGGGGAAGGACATGTGGCGGGGACGAGCAAAATGACGGCCAAGGGGCAGCCGTCCCATGGAGACGAACAGAGGGGGGGCTTGGAGCGTGCAGAGCCTCCGGACGGGGGCGCACGCACAGGTGCTAGAGGGAGCACCAGCACGGCTGCCCTATTTTAAGCAGACCGACACCAGCTGTGAAGTCTGGACTCCGGAAACCTTGACCTACTCGGTAATGTGAAGACGAGACCAAGAGCTTTATCAATTTAAAACCTTCCAGAGTCAGCCTTTACATCTCCTCGGCTTCCCTGTAATAACGAGCGAGCTGCTGAACTGGGGGTGGTCGTGTGGGGACGGAGGGAACAGAGTTGGGCCCTCTCCTCACTGACTCCGTCTCTGGCGCCCCGACACGGGGGGGGGGGGAGGGCCGCGAGCGTGCGTGGGATGACCGCACGCGTCCCCACGGGCTCACCCAGGTCCTGGCCGTGCGCCCGCTCGTTGCCCTGCACGTAGAGCAGGGAGTACCCGTGGTACAGGATTTTGGTCCCAGGAGGACACTGCGGGTCGTCCGTGGTCTGACTGTGCCTGGTCACCAGGAAGCCGTGGTCAACAGACGGGGTGCCCGGGGGACCCATGGATCCCGGCAGCCCATCGGGGCCCGGCGGGCCCGGAAACCCTCTCGGACCTGGAAGACAGAAGAGGAGAGAGCTTCCCGGTTACACATAGGCTCCCCTGGAATAAACCGGCTCCATGAGCCCCCACTCTCCCCTTGTAGGGACTCCCCCTACCCCAGCCAGGTGTTCTATCAACACGGTGCTTGGTGCCAAGCAGACGCTCAGAAAATGGAGTCGGATGGTAAAAAAAAAAAAATACGTGGAAAGGAATCTATGGGGGAGTGTGTCAGACACCACTTGGGGGCTCCTCCGAGGGGGAAGAACCACAGAACTACGAGAACAAAACCACTCTGCAAGGTGGCTTCCCTGCTGTGGCAGCCCAGCGCGGCGCAAGGAGACAGGGGAGCGAGGGTGAGCGCCGGCGGGTGTCTTCCAAGCCCTCAGCAGCTCCGCCGTCTGCTGGGCCGGCCCGGCCCTTCCAGGCGATGCCTTGGCCTTCCGTGCCTCAGTCACACGGGAGAGCTGAGTGTCTGCTCCTCGGGCAGCACCGACGGCACCTCCCACCAGACCGCGGCCTCTCGGCTCCCGCCGGCACCATCGTGCACCCACGCTGTCCCCGCGGATACACAATTTCTGTAGCCGCAGCCCGTTCCCGACACAGGCAGCCGTAGGCCGTCGCCGCTGGCCGTCTCCCAACATCTGGTCAGCATCTGTCTCTCCCCACAGAAAAAATGACCACTCTGCCTCTTCTAGAAGAGCGCATTTGCTCTTAAAAAAAACACAGACTTCCTGGAAACCTTTCGGGCCACGTCTTCCGTTCCATTTCACAGGTGTCTGCGCACCTGA
This sequence comes from Paguma larvata, assembly GCA_030068075.1. NCBI lineage: Eukaryota > Metazoa > Chordata > Mammalia > Carnivora > Viverridae > Paguma > Paguma larvata. Next base: position 2,778,162 of record CM057839.1, on the reverse strand, counting down.
GCCTCCGGCGTCTGACCCAGGGATGCGGGCAGAGGGCAGCTGGGGGGCGGGAGGGGGGTGGGGAGGCCGCAGCGAACCTACCCGGGGGGCCGAAGGGTCCCGTCTCTCCTTTCTGGCCAGGGGCACCGTCAAAACCGGGACTCCCCGGAGGTCCAGGCAAGCCCACGGATCCCGTCACGCCTGCAGGAAAGCGAAAGGAACTCGAGACCCCAGCCGGGAGCACCGCCCGGTGCCTCCGTCCTCCCTTCTGAAGTGTGTCTGTAGCCTCCTGCGTGGCCAGCCCAAGGCCGGCGCTTGGAGGATGTTCTCCCGGACAGCCCGGGGCCCCTCCCGCAGAGCCTCGTTCGCACCGCCCGAGGCTGAACTGGCGTTCACAGGGCGCGGGCCCCACCGTCTGACCCGGAGTCCCCCCGGGGTGCTCACCACTACCGTGTGACACCCGGCTTCGGGAAAGGCAGTGACGTGGCGGAGAGAGAGGGCTGCAACCCAGTTTTGTGTTCTCGAGCGCGGCCCCCGGGCCGTGTCTCTGCGCCTCAAGTAATGCTTCCAAGACAGACCCACGTGGACGGGCTTTTGGTTTCTCGTGCGCCCTTTGTCCCCAGGTGGTTTAAACTGAACTTTCCATGGATGTCTCCTCGCCAGCAGAGACTCTTCCTCCCCCTCTCCCGTCTGCCCCTGCCCACCAGCCGCTCTCGCGACAGGGAGCGCTCAGCCTAACCAAGCAGCAGGTTCTAGGTCGGCCGTCTGGGGAGCCCCGGGCACGAGCACAGGCCAAGCTCGTGGTTCCGGATCAACGCCTCCAGCCGCCTCTTCTCTTCTGGCTAGAAAGGCGGTCTCTGTGCTGCGGCCCGGGCCCCCCAGGCGCACGGACACCTGTACGTTCCTCTGGCTCCTCCTGGCCTTCGCTCGGGCTTTTACGGTTCCCTTCGAAACCGCCATTAGGCTTTGACATCCATTACAGGAAATTAAGAAAGTCCTGTTCAAACATACATCTGTACGGTTGTCACCTAGAGACCCTGGCTTGAGACCTCCTCCCCGCCCTCCCCCGTTACCTCCTGACCCTATGCCTCCGCTTTGCTATTCTTACCTTGCTGTCCCTTGGGGCCTGGTGGTCCCGGAAGCCCCTTCAGCCCTGGGGGACCCTCTGGACCAGGGAGCCCTGGTTCTCCTTTGATGAGGTCGTAGGGCCCTGGGGGGCCCGGGGGCCCGGGGAGGCCTGCGGGAATCAGGGGTGCCACCGATCAGTTCCACGGTCCACATTCGCGGAAGAAGATTCCGGCATGAAACCCCATGCAAACACGTTTCTCAGAAGTCGGTCGGTCGGTATCAAAAACACGCGTAACGGGGTCTCCGTGAGACACACACGTACCCGCGCATCGCTATTGTTTAACGTAAGGTCCGGACCCTCGGGAGTGACCGCCGCTGGGGTCATTACAGTCGCTGGGTTCCGGAGCCCCCGACAACCCCAGGGCCAGGGGGCGGGGCTCCGTGCCCCCAGGGACCCCGACCCCGACCCAGAGAGCTGCAGCCTGTGCTATTAGAAGGCCTTGCCTTTGACTTCTCTGAAATCTGCCTATATATAACCACGGTCTTTGTTCCTCAGCGACGCAGAAACTTCCCCCTAGGCATGCCAGCTCCGGACGGAGGAGCGGCAGCCAAGGGGTACCGAGGCTCTCCGTCCGCCCCGGCCCCGCCTTCTTCAGCCAGACACCCCCGGTCCTCTCCCGCCTTCCACACATTTCCCCCGTTTCTTTCGCTCCGGACATCGCGCCTCTCAAGGCACCCCGCTGGCTCGGTCCGTCTCTCGAAACACGACTTTGACAATCAGACGGAGCCGGAGCCACCGCCCACGGCGATGGTGCAGAGGCCGGGAAGACTCTTTCCTGCGCAGAACTCCTCGCCGCCCAGCCCCCATCCAGCCCGTCCACGCGAGCCCCACCGCATCCCAAGGACGGCCCAGAGCCGGTAGGGCTGTGAGCCCTGAGTCTGTGTGACCCTCCCTGCTGGGTTCACCTCTTAGATTTCATGAGCCTGACTCGTAAGACACATCACTAATAAAAATGCCAACTACGTTAGCCTAATACAGCAGGCCCGACAGGCTCCTGAAGAATTCTTAATCGACTGTTTTCTCCTGATACTCAAGCCGTAAAACCAAACCCTGACTCTGTGCGTTCAAATCGTCGGCAGGGCCCCGACAGCACAGCAAACACTCCTACCTTTACTTCCGGGGAAGCCCTGGTCACCTTGGTCGCCCTTAGCTCCCTGCAGGCCGGGGAGGCCTTTCTGACCTGGAGGAAAGAAGGACATTGTCTCTGCACGGAACCCCCAGCGATACGCAAGTCTGGGCGCACACATGCACGTCCGCGTACACACACACACCTGTCCCCGTGCACACGCGTGCCCACATGGCACGTATACCGAGGTACGAGTGTGCACGTGTGCGCACGCGTACACACACACGGGGACGTATTTCCAATTTTTGCTCCGAGAAGAACAACACATTACTTCCGGTCGGCTGTGTAAAATTGTTAATGAAACTTGCCTCTCTAGAACCCAGAAGTCACATTTTTCCAAACATAACAAAACCATAAAATGACCATAAACGGCTCTCTGCCTCGTAACCCGGCCGGCCTGTCGATTCGGCACCCCCATTACCATCTTACCTTGAAATCCCGGAACTCCTGGAAGTCCTATGTCACCCTTAGCGCCCGTGAGTCCCGGAGAACCACCGATTCCCTAGACACACACACAGAACGTGAGCCGGGAGTTGCTCAGGACGCCATGGGTCTCTCCAGCAGCCCGGCAGTCGGGAGGCTGGGGCGGACCCTCAGCGTCCCCCAGCGGCTCTGTGGACAAATAGGGCTGCCTGCGTCCACAGGAGGGAGCCGGGGACTGGAACGCCCTGCGTCGCTCGCCTGTCCCCCGTCCCTGTCCATCTACATGGTGAGTTCCCAGAGCAGGTGCAAGTCTCGCGTCTTGCCGCGCCACCCCCACAGCACGGGGCCGCAAACCGATCTGGGACTTCCTGAACACCATCACCCCAACATAGCGATCTTTCCGCACCAAACTGCTTTCCGGAAACATTCTTCCAGACACGCAAGCATAAGGAATTTTCTTTAGAATTAGTGAAATATCTTTTCTGAAGATTGATTTTAAATATGGAGAGAAAAAAACAGATACTAAAAGAGGATTATTTTTAAGTTTATTTTTATTTTGAGAGAGAGAGAGAGAGAGAGCGAGAGCGAGCACACAGGGGAGGGGCAGAGACAGAGGGACAAAGAGAATGCCAAGCAGGCCTGTGTCAGCACAGAGCTCAACGCAGGGCTCAAAGTCATGAACCGTGAGATCACGACCTGAGCCAAATCAAGAGTCGGATGCTTAACCGACTAAGCCGCGCAGGCGTCCCTATTTTTCTTTCTAATATACTAACAGTCATGTTTTTAAACGTACTCTCTCATTTTCTGGTTATTTTAATATAATTCTTACGCTGGCTCCTTTCTCAACACGTAATAACTTGTACTGTTTCTCACATGTACTGTGCCTTTGCTTTACCTTATTTAAAAAGGTGTCCTACTGAAAACATGCACAAATACGTGTACACACACACACACACACACACGCACACATCTACACGCGTACATGGAAACAGCCGGCCAGCCGTGACGGCGCCGGACATAGCGAGTGTATTTCTGTCACCGAGGCCTGCTTTCGGCATCAAGCGTGTCGACGGATTGTGTAACCCAGGCGCTGAGCGGTGACCCCTGCCGTTTCCCTCTCGTGTTCTCGTACAACCAGACGAGAGAGAACGTGGGAACAGAGCCTCCTGCCATGTCCGGAAGGACGGCCAGTGACCAGCAAGGGGCAGGAGCCCATCTGGAGAGGACTTAGAAGTGCGATGCCCACGGACGGACACACACCCGCACACACACACCCGCACACGCACACCCGCGCGCACACACCTGCACAGCACACACCTGCACACGCGCGCGCACACACACACCCGCACACACACACCCGCACACACACACCCGCACACACACGCACACATCCACGCACACACCTGCACACGTGCACACACACACCCGCGCATACACACCCGCACGCACACACACACACACACCTGCACACACACACCCGCACACACACACCCGCACACACACGCACACATCCACGCACACACCTGCACACGTGCACACACACACCCGCGCATACACACCCGCACGCACACACACACACACACCTGCACACACACACCCGCGCGCACACACACCCCCGCGCGCACACACCCGCACACACCCGCGCACACACACCTGCGCACACCCGCACACACACCTGCACACACCTGCACACGCACACACCTGCACACCCGCGCGCACGCGCACACACCCACGCACACACCTGCACATACCTGCACACGCGCACACACACACACGCACACACACACACGCGCGCACACAAACACACACCCGCGCGCACACACACACCCGCGCAACACCCCCGCGCACACACCTGCACACCCACACACCTGCACACGCACACACACACACCCACGCACGCACACACCCGCGCGCACACACACCCCCGCGCGCGCACACACCCGCACACACACCTGCACACACCTGCACACACCCGCGCACACGCACACACATGCACACACACACTGTGCTGTGATCCAGTTCGCACACAAGACAGACGGACGGACAACTCACAGGCAGGCCCTGGAATCCTGACGCACACATACATGCACACACGCACACGCACACATACACACGCCATGCTGTGATCCTGTCCACACAAAGACGGACGGACGGACAACTCACGGGCAGGCCCTGGAATCCTGGCTCTCCCTTCAGCCCTGGAGCACCGGGAGCCCCCGGCCAGCCTGGGTTTCCTTTGTCGCCTTTCAGTCCGTCCAGCCCGGGGAGCCCCGGAGGTCCCATGGGTCCCGGAAGCCCTGGCGGGAGGCACAGAAACAACACAGCTGAGGTCAGAGGGCGATTGTAGGCACAGGTGTCATTGGGCTTGGCTGTCATCCCTGCCACCCGGCTGTCCCCAACCAGGGGCGACGATACCGTATCAGGCCGTGTGAGCCCTGCAGAAACCGGGCAGGCCCTCGAGGGGACAACCTGCTGAGCGGGCAGGAAATGTTGACACGAACGCCCTGGCCCGAGGGTCCAGTGCCGCGGTATTGTCACCTGCGGTGGAGGGCGCCAGAATGCCACCGCGTCCCAAGCCACCGCGGGTGGCACTCGTGCTCCAGTCTGTCCCAGTAACGTCTAGTCTACCTGTATGTAATGGCTTGTCATATCTACCGTGTTCCGTGACAGGAAGCACACAGGCCTGTGGTGGAGGCCAAAACACAAGGGTGCCCAAGCAGTGGGAGCAGTTTGAAGCTATAGGAACCTCTGAGCATAAAACTCCATTGAGGATTTAAGTGTGTAAATCTCATTCACGCTCATGTGTGCTTGTGCCTTCTGGCTCGATCCCAGCTCTGACGCTGGTGAGATGCCCTTACCTGGCAGGCCGGGCTGGCCCTGTGCGCCCCGGTCTCCTTTGGGCCCCTCCACGGCATGGCCCGGAGCTCCGGGTAAGCCTGGCTGTCCTTGTGGCCCTGGGGGACCCACGAATCCTTGCTCTCCTTTGGATCCGGGAATTCCTGGACTCCCAGCTTGTCCCGGGAAGCCCACGTCGCCCTTTGAACCTAAACGACAAAACCAGTTTGAGACGGTGATGGTGGGGACGCATGGGGGAGAAGAGAAAGTCCAGTACGTTCAGGAAGAGGGGGTTCTGGGGGGGGGCAGGGGAACCGGAGCTGGGCGCCCTTTCCTCTCTCTGCTAACGGGCCAGACTCTGCCCCTGCTGACCTGGGAAGGAGGAAGCTAAGAGCACGAGAGCCCAGCTGTCCATCTTCGTACTTCGTAAAAAAGTGTTTTGCCGAAAAGCCGTCGGACACAGGCTCTGAGACGTCTGTGAGCACCCACGTCGCTAAACTAACGGCTTGCTCCCTCGACGGGCGAACGAATAAACCGAACAAACTAGCGATATTATATTCGCCTCGAGTGAACTACTGGTATGAGCCGCAACACCGGTGAATCTCAAATTAACTATGCTGAGCCGATAAAGTCGGGACTTAGAGTAAAATACATAGGATTCCATTAATACAAAATTCGAGAAAATGCAAGCTAATCTGCAGTGCCAGAAGACAGAGCAATGGACGGGGTTGGGGATGGGGGGAGGCGGGAAGGGCATGACGGGATGACAAGGCAGCCTGGGAAACTTTGGGGTAATGGGCGTGTGCACTGTCTCGAGTGCGGTGGTGTTTTCACAGGTGCATACACGCATCAAGGCTAACCCCCTAAATGCGTGTAGCTTACAGTGTGTCACAGACAGAAATACAACGATAAACTATTTTTTAAAGTTTTTTAAGGCAGGAACTTACAGGAAAAAAATTCATACGTGTTTAGTTCCCAACATATCAGCCAGATGCTACTAATAAAATACCTAAATTCTAGGATCGTTTCAAGGTTGTTACGAAAAAATAAGAAGGGAGGGAAATAGAGTCGTGGCCAAAAAAGACCACGGGATGTCTCTCGTGACTTGTCCTCTGCTTCTCCAAAGTCCGACGCCGCCGGATGGTGGTCTGCAGGGGCCAAGAGAAGGCACCAGCGCGCCCCAGACTCAGCACCCTGTCACCACCGCCCACAGCGTCCCTGCGCCTGCCCGACCCGCTCGGCCTGCGCCGCGTGCGTCGGCGGTGAGCGGAAAGGAAGGGCTCGTGTAGCGAATGTTACCTTTCTCTCCTTTGGCTCCTGGAAACCCCGGGAACGCTCTTCCGGGCAGGCCTGTAAGACAAAGGTCATCTCCTACAGCAGCCGTGGGCAGGTAACATACAGAACGCCATTCGGTCTGCACCCGCACCACGTGCGGAGACCAGTTCACCGCACTGCCGAGTGAACTCCCGGTCCCGCGGTTGTTCTAGGAAGCCCCGGGCTGGATATGTATAATTTAGCACTTTTCTTAAGGGCCGCTCAGCACATAGCCGTCACGGCATTTAGCAGGAGCGCTCTTTAGAGACAAGCACTCATTTTCTACTACCGTCTAGGCACTACCGGATCGGCCGTCCCCAGACGGCCACCCAGCAACGACGTTCTCGAGGGAGGTGGGGAGAGCCGGGACACTGGGGACTTGCAGGAGGACGGATGTGGGGAGGAGGGAGGCGTGGAGGCATTCTTAGGAATTATTTTTTATAAGAAAATGCACGTACGCAATAGAAACATAAGGGGTGCAGAGCGAAACGATGAACTTTTAGAAAGAGGCCAACCCGGGGACGCCCGGGGGGCTTAGATGGTTAAGCATCCAACTCTTGACTTGGGCTCAGGTCATGATCTCAGGGTCATGAGTTCGAGCCCCAAGTCGGGCTCTGCGATGATGGTGTGGCGCCTGCTTGGGATTCTCTCTCTCTCTCTCTCTCTCTCTCTCTCTCTTTCCCTCCCCCGCTCTCTCTCTCTCTCTCTCAAAATAAATAAATAAATTTAAAAAGAAAGCAGGCGGCCAACCCTGCCCGCAGTGAATGCCCCGAGACTCCCCTCCAGTGATACCCACACACCCTCGCCCCTGCCTCGGGCTCACCCGTCTCAGATTGCGGGTGTCGTCCTTGCTACCCACAAGCATTACCGCGTATGTGGTTCTCATTGTCGGAGCCTGCAGCCCCCCACGAGGGACAAGAGCTGATGGGGGGACAGGAAATGTTCCTGGGACCCCTCTCTGAAGGGGGAAAAGCCAGGCAGAGGAGGGACAGCCTGGCCGTCTTATGCGTCTCACTCGCCCCGGGAGCCCAGGCGTCCTGGGACAGGGCCCATCGTTACTGGAAGAAGAAATGAGCGCCCGCCCCTCTTCTCCAGGCCTCTCCCCTCATCCACACACGTGCGCAAACGGCCGTAAGGACACGCAGTGCAGACGCCACTCTGTGCCCATCCCGGGCGCTCGGCGTGGACTGGAGGTCTGGGCGATGCGGACCCCGGAGGGGCGTTCGCCTCGCTCTGAAAGGGAGCGGGGGCCTCCTACCTGGTTCCCCCTTCTCTCCCGCCGACCCCGGGATTCCGTCGCTGCCGGGCTCTCCTTTCTGGCCGGCCGGGCCCTCGGGGCCAGGCTTCCCGGGAAGACCTCAGAGGAAAGAGCCACACGTCAGTCAGGCGAGGACGCCGTCGTGGCCCCGGGGAGCCGCTGCCCCCAGCACATCCGGCGTCCTCCAGGAACACGCATCAAACACGAACGTGCTTCTGGAACCCGCTGCCGGCTCGGCAGCTCTGGGTCTGGCTCCCGGCTGGTGGCCACACCTTATAAAGACCCCGGGAGGCCCCCCAGACTCCTCCTCCCCCCAGACTCGGTCTGTCGGAAAAGTGGAGGGGTGGGCCTCCCCGTGACCCTCCGGGGGCCACGACCTGCCACCTTGAGGGAAGCTCCCCGCTTCCCTGGCCCCTGGCCTCATCCCCGTGGGCCCCCGGAGCCCTCTGGGTCTCTACCTGCTTCTCCTTTGACGCCGGGAACACCGGATGATCCCGGGAGGCCTCGGTCACCCTTTTCTCCAGGCAACCCGGGGCTTCCTAGGGGAAGAAACAAGACGGCAGAAAGCTACGGCTTCGAGGCTTCGTCGTCTCCGGACCCGAGCGCAGGAGGAGGCGCGGCCCACCTACCTGGATAGCCGACGCTCCCCGGGGACCCCTGGGGGCCGGGGGAGCCAGGGAGCCCCGGGATCCCCGAGCTTCCTTTCTCTCCCTTCTCTCCAGGACTTCCCGGGAACCCTGCGACCCCCTGGTCGCCCTGTGAGCAGACATGGGGCCTGTTAATTTACACCCGTCCTTGGACACGTGTGCGCGGGCCCCTCCTGGGTACCGTGACACGGACTCCACGTCCGGCGTCCTAACGAAGGATCAAAGCCCGCGTCTGGAAGCCGGGGACAAGCGGGAAACGCAGAACGAGGGCCAATTCCTGTCTCTTCTCCCCACGTATCGCCTCGCCCCCCCCTTCCGGCCTGGGCCGGCTGCCCTGCCCCCCAACAGTCTCCAGAATCTCCCCACGGCAGGGGCGGCGCGCAGGAGGGGGCCAGAGGGACAACGGGTGGGAAGTCGGGGGAAAACGGCTCTGAGTCACGGAGTGCGCAGAGATGCTCGGGGCAGGGCGGGGGGTGGCCGAGTCCACGCGGGAAGCGGTTACCTTGTCGCCGGGCCGGCCCGGAATCCCGACGCCAGGGAGGCCCGCCTGCCCTTTCTCGCCTTTTGCTCCTTTCTCCCCGGGGGAGCCGGGGATGCCCTGCAGCCCGGGGATCCCGGGCACTCCTTTCTCTCCGGGTGTCCCTGGAAGCACACACAGTTAACACCTGAGGCGAGCTTCGCGGGTGCGGCTGTCAAACCTGCAGAAGCGCCTGGACGGGCCGAGAGAACGAGGCAGGGGAACGCGCGTGCCTGCACTCATCGGTCTGTCTCGCAAGCAGATGCCGTCACCGTGCACGAGTGCCACGTTAGGCAGCGTCTCTCCGGTCTTTTAGAGACGATGAGTTAGTGCCGAGAAGACACGGTAACCCCTCAGCCCATTGTCGTTGGCAGTAGGAAAACATGGCTTTTATGTTCTTTACTCTGCAATTGGCTGCCGTTCTCCGGAGGACTCAGACAGGTCGTGCGGCGGGCCGGCAAGGGCAGAGGTGTACCTGGTGTCGGGACGCATGCTGGCGGCCAGACCTACTCACGAGCAGGTGTAGACAGCGAGCCAGAAGTTTCTATGTCAAATGGAGCGACGACGCGCCCGTGCGAGGGGAGGAGCGGGCCTTTCCCCTCGGCTCTCCCTGCCCCGTGGGTTCGCAGAGGCGCTAGCCCCAGACCCGCCCGAGGCCGGAGCTGTCCGCCTCCCTCCAGCCCTGTCCGGGAGGCGAGGCCAGTTCGGGCCTGGGGCAGCAGGGCCCAGAGGACCCCTGCGGAGGCTGGCCTGGACGGTGGGGAGCCAGACCGCAGCGGGGCGACGGTAGCCGGGCGGCCGGTCACTTGGAGATCATCGAAAGGTGAGGGTGGACAGCCCGTGTTTTGTTTCATTGAATTACGATTTTCTTTTTTTTAAGCAATGGTCACAAGTGTCAGCCAAGTGGCATCGATCCCCAGGCAGGGGACTGTAGAGAACTGAACACGTGCATTCGGGTGAATGGCACATGTGTCTGGACTACGCCCTCGGGATGACGCGTGCCGTCCCGCGGACCTGTCCCCAGCAGCACAGGGACGGGACGCACCGTCCCGCAGAGTCGTCCCCACCAGTGCAGGGTCAGGACACGCCGTCCCGAGGACCTGTCCCCGCCAGTGCAGGAACAGGGCGTTCCGTTCTGCAGAAGGAAGGCTCCTTTGGTAAATCCAACGTACCTGGCAAACCCATCCCACCAACCGATCCTTTGGGTCCAGGGAGTCCTGGAGCGCCGGGGGTTCCGCCGATGCCGGGGTCACCTTTAGGTCCTAGCAGAACAGACACGGAAACCCCACAGGTCAACGCCTACGGACAGCGCCAGGTGACGCCTCCTCAGCACGAGCCCCTGCCGCGTGGCAACCCTGAACTTCACTCCGTACCTGGCTGCCCAGGGTGCCCCGCTTGGCCGTCCTTTCCCGGCATTCCTGGGGTCCCAGGGTCTCCCCGGGATCCTTTGTCACCAGTTGGCCCGATCTGCCCTGCAAGTCACAGAACAGAATAATGATGACCGTGTCCGCTCACACGGCCGACGAGGCTGGTCGACGTCACTGGTGCGGAGCTGAGGAACTGGCTGGACGGCTGGAACCTTTGTCCAGTTACCTTTTTCTCCTTGGTCTCCCTTCTGGCCCTTCATGCTGCCCATGTCCACCTTGTCCATGGACCCGGGCTTGCCCGGGAGGCCCACATCTCCTTTGTCCCCCTTGAAGCCGGGGTCCCCCCTGGGCCCCGAGGAGCCCGGGAAGCCGTGGTCCCCTGCAGAGGAAAGACGAGGCACGCGGTGAGAGGCACAGCCCTGCTCCTGGCCGGTGGAGCGTGTGGCCAGGGGGCGCCCGAGCTCCTGGAAGAATCTGGCCCCGGGGACACGAACAGGAAAGCCGGTTTTTAGAATTCATTATTTGCTAATGACACAACCATCCGTGCGGCCCTGCGTATCATCGTTACGGTGACTCGCACTTCCCCTCTTTCCTACGAGCCTTCATCGCGCCTGCTCACGGGGCCCCTCGACTCTACCCAAAATAAGACGGGAATTTTCTTACTCTACTAAACAAACGGCTATTTTTACGTCTCACAAAGCCAATTTCTTTAAAAAAGTATATGGGGACCCATTTCAAATAACCAGACAAGAAGTAAAAATTAAGGCTTGTAAATTTGCCGCGTTTGCTAACGTGATTCTAAGGGCTCCGTGCCAGTGACCTTGTGAGACGGAAGATCCCGCTGATTCTAAGAAGAGCAAACACCTCAAATGTGCAGATAAGGAAGCCTGGAAACCCGTCTTCGCTCTGGGTTTGGGCAGAGCACAGCCCCCGCCCCCAGGGCCACGGCACCGTGAGCTCCTCCGGGAAGGGGGGGGTCTTTGCTTCACCTTCTTTCCTCTGCCTCTTCACACCAAATAGGACCCTCAACCTTTCTAGAGTTTCCGAGAGACATGGAGACAGACGCGAGATGGGCTCTTGTGGAGTGACCAGCCCCTACCTTTTTCTCCGGGCAGTCCTGGTGCTCCCGCCGGGCCTGGCGAGCCGGGCTGCCCTGGGGTCCCCATGACACCCATCTCTCCCTTGGGACCTGTGGCAGATGAGGGGCTGTGAACGCAGACTGCAGACGCGACAGGCCACGGACAGATGGGGTCGGGACGTCAGGAACCGCTTACCTGGAAAGCCGGGGAGGCCGGGCGTGCCCTGCTGGCCGGGAAGACCGGGGAGCCCCGACTGCCCCGTCAGGCCGGGCAGCCCCGGAGACCCTTTGTCTCCCTTGGGGCCCGGCATGTCGAGGCCTGGAAATCCGGGGAAGCCCTTCTCTCCCTTCAGTCCGGGGGGGCCTGCGGGGAGCGGAGAGCAGGCGCGGTCAGTAGGACCGAGGGAGCTCCCCGGCGCGCCCTGCTGGGGCCGCCGTCCCTCTCTGCAGGCGGCACGGGAGCGTGTGGCCCGCGCTGGGGGCTGGGATGCTCCCGGCGCCTCAGGCAGCGGTGTCCGGAGCCACAAGGGAACCACGGGGGAGCCACAGGGGAGCCACTCGGCAGCCCCAGTGAGCACCTCCCAGACCAAGCCCTCCCTCCCGCCAAGCCCCCAGGCCCTCCCAGGTGTCCACGCCTAGACTAGCTGCTTTTCAGCTGTGTTCCCGGCTACACTCGCAGGCCCCCAGCACCTCACTTCCGGGACGAGTCCCTAAAGACAAGGGCAGCCCCAGGACCAGTAGTGCACGTGACCCACAGCTACGAGCCCGCCATCGGAAGGCAATTTTGAATGAATGGAAAACGTCACTGAATATAGTGACGGGGGAGGGGAGCTCCCTGGCATGTAAGTCAGGCTCGGGGGAAGAAAAGAAAGACATCTCCAAACTCTGGTTAAGTGAGCAATCACCCCGGCTCCCCAAAACAGAACCCACCCTCCCCCCTTTATTCACTTCACACGGGCTCCCGAGCCGCTCCTTCCCCTTAGGGTGGGGGCAGGATGTGGGGAAGGGGTAATCTGGAAGAATGTCCCGTCACCTGAGGACCCTGGTGGTCCCTGTCCTCCGGGGGGGCCCATCGCTCCGGGGGGGCCTATTCCGGGAACTCCCGGGGCCCCCTTGGCACCCTGTAATCCAGGCGGTCCTGGGTCACCTGGACAGGGAGAGATTGTAAATCATCCACACACGGACCACAGCCCAGTCCCCGCCCCCACGGTCAGCCACAACGCAGGACCGTAAGCTCTAGCCTCCTACGATTTTCATCATTCACTCAACAAACACGGAGAACTTAACAGGTGCTCCGTGGACACCAAATACACAGGCCCACCCCCCCGCTACAGTCCAGGTTTGTCTGGGAGAAGTTACCTCTGATTCCCTGGAGGCCGGGGGGCCCGATAGCACCATGCTCTCCCGGAACGCCTGGTCCCCCGATGTTTCCCTTCTCCCCAGGTGTGCCGGGGATGCCGGGAAGACCAGGCAACCCTTTGAGTCCAGGCAGGCCTACTCCGGGCTCTCCCTGGAAATTCCCGAAGCACAGAGCAGCCAGCTCAGAGGCGGAGGCCCGGATTCTGCCCGGCCAAGGTAAGAAGCCGTCCAACCCTCCCCCGCTTGCGAAGCCCTCACACCGATCCCCTTCTGACTTCACCCCAAGGCGGAGGAGGTGCCCTTTCACTAGTTTTATTTTATAAAGGAAGAAAATCAAGGCCGCCCTCGGCCAAATGCCCTGTCCGAGGCACAGAGGGAGGAGTCCCACCCGGTCCCCGGCCCTCTGCCCTGCTTCGTGTCTGTGAGGAGCGGAGACCGAGTGACGGACAAAACGCCCGACGCGACTGTGAGCAGCTAAGGGACCCCTTACGAGGTGGAAGTGCTCCAGGACGTCATTTATCGGGATTTTTGTCTCAACAAAGGCTTTCCCCTCCAACTAAACATGGCAAACGCGGTCCTGAATCTAAGGGCTTTGATAAACGCAGGTGACTGAAAACAAAGCAAGTACTCTGAAGGCCCGAGGAGCGCTACGCCACAGGGCCCCTCCGTTGTCCCCTGTGGCCACAACTTCCAGAGGAAGCGGGCGCCGGACACTCCTACGCCCCGGCAACAGATCCACAAAATAGAAGGAAGCGAATCCAAGGGACTTTTGAAAAAATACAGTGTTTTATATCATGAACCAAATCCTCATCCCAGTTCCGTCTGCACTTACTAACTCGGGAGCCTCGCGGGCGTGAGGTGATCCGCGTGGGACCCCACCACGGACCCGTGTGTCATCAGTGCGACTAGTGAGGCTTATGAGGGGAAGCCGCCTCAGCCGCACCGATGGAGCAGGGACACGTGAGATTAGGTGTGTTTGAGGAGGACGTTGCCCTGGAGTCACTGAGACACGGCTGCCTCCGTGAGCCCCACCCGACCCCATGGCCTCGACCCGCCAGTGCGCCCCTGCCCAACCCCCCATGGCTTCTACTCTCCTGCCCGACCCCCCACAGCCTCTACCCTCCCTGCCCGACCCCCCATGGCCTCTACCCCCTCCACCCGACCCTCCCATGGCGTCTACCTGCCCTCCCAACAGAAAAGGAACAGGCCAGGCCAGCTCTTTTGTTGGCAAGCTGAAATTACCGCCCTTGGCCCCCCTCTCCCATTTCCCACGGGAGCCTCCAACAATTTCACGTCCCTTCCTCACAACCAGAGCAGGAAAGGCCCTAACCATTGCTCGGTTACGCTCCCTGAGCAAAATTTCAAGTAATAGTAAGCGGCAGAGGGATGCGGGAGGCAAGGAGAGTCCTGAGGTCACGCCGGCCCAGGGTCCCCAACCAGGGCCACCCCCCCCCGTGACATCTGATAATGCCCAGAGAGAATTCTGGTGGCCACAAGTGGGGGTGGCAGTGGGGTGCTCCTTCAGTACCTGGGCGCAGGGGCCAGAGAGGAGGCCGCTGAAGAGCCCACGGGGTCCAGGGCAGCCCCCGTCACCAAGAATCACCAGACCGGAAGGTCGGCAAGGCTAGGCCCCCCCGCGTGGCTATCACGCCTTTCAGACCGCGGCATTCCCGCAGCTTCGCCCTGTCACTCACTATCAGACCCACGCTGGGCGCGGAGACACCGCTCGCACGCAGGCAGGGACGCACTCATGAAGCCGAATGTGCGAGTCTCCCAGAAACGCCGACCGCCAGGCACAAGGCGCTCATTTCCTATCCTGTGCCACGTCTTTAAAAAACAGAGCACGCTGATCCAACCTACCCACGACGTCAAGAAACCACAGTTTATGTGTCTAATTAACAAGGACGGGGACGGAGCAACCCGGAGAAGACTCGGTACCCACCTTTTGGCCGGGCACACCTGGGTTGCCAGGCAAGCCGTTAAACCCTGGGCGGCCTGGGCTCCCGGGAGGCCCCACGTCTCCGGGCAGGCCATCGACACCTGTTTTGAAGAGTCAAAAATCACCGCTGTCCTAATGCGAGCCCCACTCTCTTTGCCGCCCTGACGCTTGCTCAGACGCCCCTGAGCTGACCGGACCGACAAGTCCTTTCGAGGTGCTTCTAAGAGGAGCCCGAGGCCACGCCAGCCCCGGGTGGGGTACCAGCCCGCACCAGCCGGGGCGGCTTGGGCACCACACGCCGCAGGGCCCACGCCCGCCACCTTGCAGGAGAGGCCGTCCAGGGGCAGACCCGAGTGTCCACGGGACTCCTCCTGATTCCAAGATGCGGCCCGGTCCGAGCAGCGCCCCGCGGCCTGCCGCTTCTCAAACGCGGCTGCAACACCGGGGGCCCGGGGGGCATTCGGAGGCTGGCTGGGGCCCAACCCTGGAGGGCCCGAGGGGCTAACGGCCGCCCCGGGGCTCTGCTGTGCTCACAGTCACTCCTGCGGGACACGGGGGTTTGTGTGTGTGTGGGAGCAGGTGCTGCGGGGCGGCAGGTAACCGGGGGCCTGGACGGAACGAGGCCCTCACTGCCCGCCGGCATCCGCGTCTCCCAGCCACTTCGTGAGGGTCAGCGCATAGTCTCCAGTTAGGAGACCTTAGCACTAAATTCTGCCCGTCATGGTGGCGGGATGGAGTTCGCTGGGGACAGGGGTTCACGAACAGGCAGAAGGCAGAGGCACCGTCCCTGCGACCTTGGAGGGTGGCCGAGGAAAGACCACAGCCCTCGGTGCTGACCGCTGGGCCCGTGTGGGCCGTGGGCAGAGCCACGGCCGCACTCCGGGCGGGGCCCGTCCTGCGGGTTTACCTTTGGGGCCGGGAGGCCCTGGAAATCCGATCCCGGGCTGGCCAACAGCACCCTTCTCTCCCGGGAGGCCTGGCCTTCCCGGGGTTCCGGGAAAACCGCGGTCACCTGTCGTGAGCAAGACCAACAGTCAGCGGGAGAAAAACATGTCGGTGTCCCAGTGCTATCTCCGGATAAACCAGAACGCTAAACGTACCTTGGGGTCCTTGGAAACCCGGGGACCCAGGAAGTCCTTGTGCTCCAGGGGGACCAGGTAGGGGCACGACTTTTCCAGCTTCGCCCCTGGGACCTGAGGAAAGAGCACGGACACGGTGTGAGAGCCGCCACCCCGTCCCGAGGACACAGGGAGAGCCCACACCCCGTCCTGAGCACACTGTGTACCTACCGAGAAGCCCCATCTGCACCCCTCCCCTTCCTTCCTCTACTTTTCTAGAATCTTTCACAGCGAGCTCTTCCTGTTTTCCCCAAAATTTATATCCAAGAGAACCGAGATGTCTGACACATGAATTCTCTAAGACTCCAAAGTCAGAGTCACGGAAAGCTAGACAATCTATAGTAACGAGGGGAGAGGACCCCGGGTTACGTCTTAATCAGCTGGTCTCAAAAAGCCAAACACTTCGCTGTTCAATTTAGGCAATACCAATTCTAAGCAGCCCTCTGGCAGCAAGCTATCTCCAGGACACGCTAACCGGGCGAGCCGGCACGATCCGGAACACGGCAGCCGGGCGGCCGCGAGCTGGGTGAGCACCGGTCGGGCGCCGGTGCCTCATCCACCGGGGGTCAGGAGTCAGCTGCTCGGTCACCTCCGAGGACGTGTGCACGGCCTCTTCACACAGCCCATAGGAATTCGAGACACCCGGGGCCTCCCAGGAACAGCCACCACATTCTTAGCTAAAGACCCCAAGAACCGCCAGCTGGCTGACGCCAACGCGTGTTTGCTATCAGTCCCGCCCTGGGAAGGAGCCTTTCATGTCACCAGAGTGAACAGGGCTCTGGCAGATCAAAGAAGTCTGTTCAAAGCCGACTGGGTCTGGATGGTCAGCGAACCCTACAGAACGCGGACAGCTGACCGACAGCGCCGTCTACGCCTCCTTCTGGAACCTTCCTTCCCTCACCGCCGGGACGCGTCTGTAGGTGCCCCGGATGGTTTTTCTGATGCTAGGTTCTGACCAGGAAGAGTCTGATTCCCTTGTACAACTCTGCGAGTCTCCAGACTCCGCAAACTCAAAGAGCACTTGAGAGCTGACGGCAGAGTCAGGGGCTGTGGCTACGGGGAAAGAGATGAGAGGTCCCTTTTCCAAATCTGGGGGGAGGGTCTTCCCAAGTCAACATCTCTCTGCCCCCAAGAGAGTCACAAAAGAAACACTCCTGGGATCCTTGTTACACAAAGAACAACTGTCAAGGGGACCGTAGCTGGGTGCTAGGTAGGCCACCGCCACACGACGAGAAGGATGGCGAGATACACGTTAGGACGTTTGCGCTGCCAGCCAAGCCAGGCTAAAGCTTCCGTGCTGGAGACCCTGTGCATCTCACCCCAGGACTAAGAAAGTAATAGTTCCCGATGGGGCAGGAACCGAGAACGCCTGGGCTGGAGGTGTGGCTTGTGACAGAACTGGCAGGTCAGTGAGTGCGAGGACCACATGCTCGTCTGCCCTGACCGGCGGCTTCGCTTTGTGTGTCTCAGCGGCCCACAGTCGACCGGGGCCCAGGGTCAGACAACGCAGCGCAGAAGGTCTGTGCCCACACCCGCGTCACTCAGCCTGCGTCATCTCATCACGGGCGCATTTTGTCCCATCCCGTCGTCACAAGACAAGGGGTGAGTACAGGACAAGAAGGTACGTTGGGAGGGAAACACGTTCATACAATGTTTAGGATGCTGTATGTGTCTTACTGTTCTATTTCTTTACGAGTTATGATCGGTAATCTCTTACTGTGCCTGGTTTACACATGCAGCTTGGGCACGCGTCTGTGCGTACGGGAGAAACACAGTGTACGTGGGGTTCGGTGCTACCCGAGGTTTCAGGCGTCCACGGTGATCCTGGGGAGGGGGGGCCTGTCGTGAAATCTCTCCTACCTACTTCTTGTTTTGGTCATTCAACTGTTAGTGACTACATTGTTCAAGGTTGACTGTCACACAACTTGAATCGTCTGAAGTCCTTTTGTTCATCTTTACAACTTCCTTCCCCTGCGCCCAAGCCAGCCCGGCCCCTCCTCTTCGTGGTCCAGGATTTTCTAGGGAATGACGGGAGTGTGCCGTCTCTATCCTCAATCCCGTTCTACTACGCACTCCCGGGAGCCTGTGGTGTGCAAGGCCTGGGGCCGTCCCTTCTCCCTCTTCATCCCTGATAACACGCATCCCTGTCCCACGGGGGGACAACGCCCGTGGGAAACCCTCACGTCGGCCTCGCTCCACGCACGCTGCCAAACCTTGGACACCGAGCTCCGGGAGGGCAGGGTCACGCCTGGCCATCCGCCACACTCTCTCCACGCGGCGCAGTACGTGGCACACGGGCCCGCTCGAGAGCCGGTCGGCAGATGACCGAACCCAGCACCACACTGAATAGCCACTGAGAGGTGGGAACCATCATGGGGCTAGGCCACGGGCATCTGCCCATCAGCGGGGACGTGACACCACGCTGCTTGGAACACACAGAAGCCACGGTGGACCGTTGGCCGGGGAACCACAGAAAATAGTGAGCGAAACAAACAGGCTCACACTGCATCGCTTCCACACCAGAGGCCAACTTTAACTGGAAGGCAC
This sequence comes from Paguma larvata, assembly GCA_030068075.1. Lineage (NCBI taxonomy): Eukaryota > Metazoa > Chordata > Mammalia > Carnivora > Viverridae > Paguma > Paguma larvata. The sequence goes on along the minus strand of CM057839.1, from coordinate 2,759,526 downwards.
TGCGTACTTATTGTAAGAAAAATCACCTGTAAAATCAAACCCTTCACAGCCAGATTCTGCACGTCACCCAGCCCAGCCCGTCGTCTACGTGAATAAACAAGGCATGGCCACGGACCGGAGCGGGGGGGGGAGACCGGGCGGGGGGGGGGGGGGGGGCCGGCCGGCCACGCCCACCTCCTGGAAGAACCGAAACCCGACTCCCGAGCCCCTGTGCTCTGTGCGACCTGGGGCCTCACCTGGCTGGCCTGGGGGTCCAGGGTTCCCTGGGAAACCCGTTTGTCCTTTGTCACCAACGGGGCCGATGGGGCCAAACCCCTGGAGGCCCGGGAGGGCCGATGTCGCCGCGACTGCCAGGGAATCCGACTCCTCCGGGGGGGCCACGCTCTCCTTTCAAGCCTACTGAGCCCTGACCGGCAACGAGAAAAAGACACGCCATCAGCAGACACCCCAGTCCCCGTCCCTGTCCCACCGTCCCACCGTCCCACCGTCCGCAGTCAATGAGTGCCGGGGGTTAGCTGGCTCACGTTATCGATTTACCCCCAGCCTCTGACAAGGGTCATCGGGCAGTTAATAACTGACCCCAGCATTCTCGTCTAGGCCGGGCACTGGCCTGCCCGCCCCACACAAGGACACACTCCAAAGACTAAAGTATTTGTGGCTCGGACGGACTTTTCAAGGATATCTTGCACCCCGCTAACTGGAAACGCCACCTCCCCCCTGACATGCGGAATCCGACACACAGACGTCTCTCTGGCCGCCCGAAATACGTCAGGAGACGCCCGTGCACGGCCACCCCTCCGCCCCCGCCCACAGCACCGACACCCACGTTTACACACATCGGATTCTGCAGGAACCGCTGAACTAGCTCGTGGGTAACGATGACCCGCCCCAAGAAAAATACGTAGACAGGATTCAACTAATTCATTCCTTCATTCCCTGCAGCTCCGCTTCTAAAGCGTGTTTTCCGAGGTTGGAGGTGGACGTACCGGGGAGCCTTTGGGGCCGGGCAGACCCGGATGGCCGTCTCTCCCGGGGGTGCCTGCTCTGCCCGGCATCCCGGGCTGGCCTGGAAAGCCCGGGTCTCCTTTGTCTCCTTTGAGCCGCGCGTCGAAGTAGATCTCGCCAGGCTCTCCCTTGGCTCCGGGCTGGCCAATCAGCCCCGGCACACCTTGTGGGCCCTGCAAGCAGAGAGCAAAGGCATCTGTCCACAGAGTGACCCGGCACGAGTGGACACAGTCCACAGTGGTATCAAGAAGCCGCCTCCTTGAAAAACAGTCCCGTTTCATCTCCTTCATTCTCCAGAAGCCAACGGCTCTGTGACAAAGCCCTGCCCTGACCTCGTTTCTTGTGTTTCTCTTAAAAACACCTGGAAAAAGTCTTTACTAGGTACTAGGTATCCCTCGCAGAGACTAGGTGAGGGCAAGAGCGGAGGGGTGGGGGGTTGGCGCCCACATTGCAGGGCAGGCCCTGGAGAGCCTGCTTGTGCTTACAACCGTTAACGTTCGCGTGAACATTCTAGCAACGGTCAGAAGCTGCTGGGCGTGTGGCGTCCTGGGCCCAGGACCTGGAGGAGGGCTTCCGGGTGCAGACGGGAGAGGCGACGAGGGCGGCAGAGTCTGGGAGCGAGCACGGGCCAGCTCCATCGCCGTGATTTCGAGCAGTCAGCAGAACGGACTTCCCCAAGAGACACGGCCCAGCACGTTCTCCAGTTCCTGGAAAGCTAAGTCCTCAAGGAACGCCCACGCCCACAGACGGCCTCTCCTCCAGCCGCTCCGAGAACCGGGCGCACAAGGTTTCAAATCGTCGTCTCAAGTGCTTGTTCCCTTAGTCCCGGGAAAGAAAGTTCTCGGCTTCCTTGCCCAACTTGGCAGGATTTAGACTCTGGGGACAATTCATTTCACTTGAATTCCTTCTCACCACTCCCCGGGAAATGGCTCTTGGATGTATGCAAATTGCACCCACACAGAAAGAAAGGAAGGGACCGGGAGACGGGGAACAGACCTAAATTCATACGCTCTTTGGATTTTAAAGTGGGTACCATTTATCCTGCGCCCACCATGGGTCACAGCTCTCAGCACGTCGCTCCCGACTCCCCGCCCAACCGCGCAGGGCACGGACTGAGGCAGCACAGGCCAGGCGAGGGGACGAGCACGCAGAGAACTCTGGCCGGGGGTCGCGGAAAACTCATCATTTAGTTAAAAGGAGTCGTATTTTGTAGCGTTTTCCCCCGAAGGAACATTGGCTCCTGTGGACCCTTAAACCCCGGCGACACTGCGACTCTTCTGTGAGGCCCTCCCTGGTAGGCGTCCCGGGTTTCCATGGTACAGGGCTCGGTCCTCGTTACAGAAACTGCTCTGCTCTGTTAAGAACACGCAATGACACGCCTTGCTCTCCGCCGGTCTTTCAGAGCACCGAGGGCAGGTGCGAGGCTTCCTGACTTTGTCTGCCGCTAGGGAGGGGCTGGAGGAAGGGTAAGCAGGCCGGGCGATATTCGCCAATAAAAAATAAACACCAATGTAAGAAGTTACAGGGGGTGGAGATTTTTCGCGACCCGGAAAGACCAGCGTCCCTTTGTGGTGGTGATTCACAGCCCGGAAGTACGGCTTTCTGTGAGTGCAGGGCGAGGAACTCTAACTCTTTCTCTTCATGATGGTGACCTCGCCAGCCATCGTTCAAGGAAGACATCTTGATTCTTCTTTGAAAGGTGACATTTTGGCCTGAGGATCCCTCCTGCGGCTTCTCTGCCCCGGAACGCCTCAGTCCCACGTGACTCAAAGGTCTTTGGTTCCACATCTCTTGAGATGAATGATGAGGAAGCAAACGCGGTCTTGAAGACTTGGCATTACCTCCGGAAAATGGCGAAGTTCCGACAGCTCCACGGGCGGCTTCTAAAGAGGACGGCCGCCGGGGGGGGGTCACGACTCCTTTCAAGAGACCGTCCCGATGACCGTGAGACCCGCTCAGGTCCCCGTCAGGAGCCAGCCTGTCCTTCAGTCCCAGAATCAAACACTGGGCTCGCCAAAGGACATGTCGCAGAAACGCTATCTAAATCGGAGAGGAGACCAGAGAATTTCACCTCTTTTCATTCTAATCTGCTTCCCAGGATGCTCGGCTGCCTCTCGGGCACCTCGGCCAGCCCCCAGTCACGCTCGAGATAGGAGCAACCCCGTCTGTGAGCCAGAGAGGCCACGGAGCCGCAGGCCGGCTTCAAATAAAAGGAAAATTACTACTTTCTGGATTAAACTGTTTACCCCTAGAACAATTTATAGAAACCTCTGCCATCGGCAGAAAGAAAGGAGCTCCCCGTGGGGAAGCGTGGGGGCGACAACTTCTGTCGTGCATTCTCCTTATCTTCTTCTTCATAAGGACTCGTCCTCAACTGTCCTCCTCTCTCCTTCCTCTTGTCCCGTTCTTGTTAGATTTGGGGCTGGGGGGCCGGTGTCGGCGTGGGGTTTCAGGCAGAGTCGAGGCCGGAAGTTTCCAGGAAGGCCGAGCAGCTGAGGGCCATGCCCAGAGGTCTTTCTTCTGCTTCTGCAGAGCTCTTCTGCCTTTGATCCCCGCCAGAGCCGTGGCTCCCCCATTATGGGAACTTCTAATCTATTTAGAAATATTTTAAATAGTTGCAACTTCCAACTCAGCTCCCCAGGCCCCAGGGAAGTTCTGGAAGCAGAATCTCAAGATCTGACTTCAAAAGGAGAAAACAGATCGCTCCATCCCAGCTGCTCTGCTGCTGCGTGAGGGGCTTCCGTCCTGACCCGCGATCATAAAAGCTGCCTTAAAGACCGCGAAAGCTGAGGAGCTACACCAAAAAAGGGTAACACTGAAGATGAGACTTTGGATCTTCGACAGAAGAAAAACGAGAGGAAAAACGGGAAAAAAAGCCAGGACAGGAAGTGGCGAAACTCGCGAACGCTTACAGAGCTTAGAGGAACAGAGAAAATACGAGAAGAAGGCCTTAAGGTTTAACCGCTTTAGACACAGAGCTGCCCACATGCGCCAAAAATGCCTTCGGGGTCTGAGAGGACGACCACCCTCGTCTCTTCCGTGGCTGCTTCTTCAACAAACGAAAAAAGTTAGGGAGCTGATTTTCACTGCACTGACATGTCTCGCGTCGACGACAGAGGCATTTCACTTTTGGATGTGGACGAGCCTCCCCACGGGGGTTAGAGGGGACAGAATTCTCAGAGCACCGCCTCTGTCAGCAAAGAATAAAAACATTCCAAACGCCTCGAAGGAAACAGCTCGGTGTTCAGCGGTCCACGGACACCACTTGCGCTGAACTTACGGCCTGTTTTTAGGTTAGTGGTGTGATGGGCAATGCTCACGAGGGAGGACAGGGGGCGACCCCAACGGTGCAGCCGGCTTAGAGAGGCCCCCTGGCGGCACCAGTGTGTCTCGAGAGCCCCCAGAGACCCAGGGGGGAGGTGACACGCAGCATCGCCGTCCCCGGACGCAGGTTCATGGCATCTGAATTCTGGCCGGGTGAGGAGAGGGGCGGCTGAGATGTGGATTCTGGCCTAGACAGTCCTGCTCACCCTCAGGTGGACACGCGGAGTGATTCTAGGCTGTTCTAGACTGCTCAGGGCCATGCCGGGCCAGCGCCCGAATAACACCGCAGAAGCCACGCTCGCAAATGCAGCAGCATACGCCTTGGTGAGCTGGCTCGGCGGCACCTTCCGGGAAGCACTGAACTCAGACGGGTGTACTTACAGGCAATCCTTCCAGGCCGTCTCTGCCGGGTAAGCCTCTGTCGCCCTTGGCCCCTGGCTGTCCCGGGAAACCTTTCGGAAGACAAGGGAGGTGGGACACGTTGTGGATGAGACACGTCCTAACAACCCCACACCTTTCCTTTTCAAGACTCAAGAGTGCAGGGGCGCCTGGGGGCCTCAGTCAAACACCCGACTGCAGCTCAGGTCATGATCTCACAGTTCGTGGGTTCGAGCCCCGCGTCGGGCTCTGTGCTGACAGGCTCAGAGCCTGGAGCCTGCTTCGGATTCTATGTCTCCCTCTCTCTCTGTCCCTCCCCTGCTTGTGCTCTGTCTCTTTCTCTGTCCCTCTTTCTCGAAAATAAATAAACATTAAAAAAAGAAGAAGAACACAGAGGTCTTTGTACAAGCGGATGGGGTTTGAAGGCTCCTGATGGACGAAGAACAAAAACACCCAGGTGGACTCCGGAAGGGGAAAAGGGACCCCAAATGAGGACAAGAACCGCTGAAGCAGCTGGGGACAAGTGCCCCCGCCCCACGCCTGGGATCGTTCTAGCCAGAAACACTCAGGTAACTCCGTTCAAGAGAACGACCTCAAGGGCCCTCTCGCGGGGAGACCTCTCCGGTGCCAAATTCTAGGTCGGCGTGAGGACTTTTAACCAAGTAGACAAATCCCGGAGGTGGGACTTCAAGTTCTCGGTTTTATGCTTCGGTCTTAAATACAGAAACGAGGTCCCTCGTGGCGCGAGACTCGTTCCGGCGTGAATCCCAGCCCGCAGAAGCAAACTCCGGCCTCGTCCCGTTCACACCCGGGGTCTCACCTATTTCTCCTGGGGGTCCCTGCGGCCCGGGGGGCCCACGGAGTCCCGCTGTGTCACAGATGAGGCAGCTGTCTCCTTTCTGACCTGCAGAGGGAACACGGAGGTCCTCACGTGCACCGAGCACGGAAGCGACCGCGAGCACGGAAGTGCCCGCAGCGCGGCGGCAGGACAGAAAACAGGGGCCGCCGTGAACGGTGTCCCGCTTCGGTGCGGGTGTCCTTGGTCATCTGACGCCTGCCCCCGACGCCTCTGCTGTGCCGACCGGCGGTGTGTGCCCGCCCCGGGGCCCACCCGCCACCCTCCACACACTTCGCCGGCCGCGGCCGGAGCGCGGTGGTCCTCTGCCCGGCACGAGGACGACAGCGGCCTCGCCACAAGGTGACCCGGAAGCGAAGCTGCCCACGGCCTGGGCTCTAGTGTCGTCTCCGACGCGTTTCTCTTCCCGTCGCGTTTCTCTTCGATGCAGCATTTTTAGCAAACTGCACCTGTCACCCCGGACCTCGAGCCTGGGTCACAGGCTGGCAGGTCACCAATGAGAATGAAAAGCCAGGAAAATGGAACACATACCTGACCCGCTACTGGGGGCGGAAAGGGAGAGAGACTGCGGCACAGACAAAACGGGAGAAAATCCCTTTTTTTGGAAATTCTAGTATCTTAGGTCTTGATTTTCAAGCCACAAGGCTATATGGTGTCTCGGATAAGCCTGTGTCCCAAACCTTAAAACGCCTGGCTTCTAGGGACACGTCAGGGCACGGTGCGAGAGGAGAAGGCCCTGCTTCCGGGCAGTGAGGGGCCGGCCCGCGTGCCCTGGCCTCGCTCGCACTGGCACGCCACAGCCCAGGGCACTGCTACTCGTGCTCGCCTCTGGCAGAGCCCCTGCCGGGAACAGAGAGGGAACAGCGTGGACAGCCCGTGTCCCTGCCGTGTGGGCGGGGCTGAACGGCAGCCCATCCGTGGGACGGGGACAAGTCGGCTGGCGGCCAGCTAAGTTCCGGGCCCACGGGATTTGCCCGTGGTGGTTCTGCGGCAAGAGCGTGAGGTCTCAGACAAAGGACAAAGAAGCCTTCTGACCCCGGGTCGTGAGGAGGAATGTCCCACCTCAGGAAGCACCGAGCTTCTGGTAACTAGACAGACTCATTAGAAACCAAGTCGGGGTTGGGTTTTAATGACATGGTAGGCGTGGTGGCACTCAGTGACGACGTCTAAGACCACTTCTGCCCGTGAGGTTCCCGTGGCTGCCAAAATTAAGACGTTAGCTGCGTCTGTTTTCCACGCAGCGTTTGGGTCGTAGACTTCGGAAGAGGAAGAAGTGTTTGCAGCGGAAGGCCAGCAACGGTGCCCAGCGGGGTTGGTTTTGGGGGCAGTGTCCTGGTGGCTCTACTCTCTGGTCATTGAGACACACGTCAACAGCGGACCACTGAAGGGGCGCCGTTGGTGCCGTGAGAATCCACTGTCAGCACGAGCGCGCGGAGAGGCTGTGCGCCAGGCTGGTGTCACAGCGGGCACCGGGAGACGGTGACCTTAACACTGAGAGCCGAGGGTGCAGGCGGCCCCCCCAGGGCGGCCACCCCGATTACGGGCACAGGGCTTAGAGGGCTGGGGAGGGTTCCCGGCAGACATCTGCGACTCACTTGAAAGAAAGGCGTTCGTTCTCTGAGAATGGAACTCTCAGACTTTGAACTGAAAGATCGCACTAAGATATCAGCCTTAGGGCTTAATCTGCTGGCCGTGTAGACGGCAGAGCGGTTCCGTGTCAGGACTCGGGCTCCCGGTCGCCTCCCAGCTGATAGCGCTCTGTCTGTCTCTGTCTATCTCTCCGGGCTGTCTCTTTGTGTGTCTCTCTCTGCCCCTCTGTCTCTCTCTGTATCTGTCTGTCTCTGTGTGTCTGTGCCTGTCTCTGTGTCTCTATCTCTATCTCTCTGCCTGTCTCTGTCTCTCTGCCTCTTTCTGTCTCTGTGTCTCTCTCTGTGTCTCTCTATCTGTCCCTCTGTCTCTCTCTGTGTCTATCTCTCTGTACCTCTGTGTCTCTCTCTGTCTCTGTGTCTCTCTCTCTGTGTCGCTCTCTGTATCTCTGTCTCTGTCTGTCTCTGTGTGTCTCTCTGTGTCTGTGTCTCTGTCTCTCTCTCTCTGCCTGTCTCTGTCTCTCTGCCTCTTTCTGTCTGTCTCCCTCTGTGTCTCTCTGTGTCTGTCTCTCTGTATCTCTATGTCTCTCTGTCTCTGTGCATCTCTCTCTGTCTCTCTGTGTCTCTCTCTCTGTCTCTGTGCATCTCTCTCTGTCTCTCTGTGTCTATCTCTCTGTATCTCTGTGTCTCTCTCTCTCTCTATGCATCTCTTTCTGTCTCTCTGTGTCTCTCTGTGTCTATCTCTCTGTATCTCTGTGTCTCTCTGTCTCTGTGCATCTCTGTCTCTCTGTGTTTCTCTCTCTGTCTCTGTGTATCTCTCTCTGTCTCTCTGTGTCTCTCTCTATTTCTCTCTGTCTCTGTGCATCTCTCTCTGTCTCTCTGTGTCTCTCTCTCTGTATCTCTGTGTCTCTCTCTGTCTCTATGCATCTCTTTCTGTCTCTCTGTGTCTCTCTCTCTGTCTCTGTGTGTGTCTCTCTCTCTCTTTCCTGGAAGCCCGACCACGGGACCTCCCAGCACAGCTGTGGGGAGACGGCCTCTAGGAAGGCCTTGGATAGGAGTTCGGACCCCGCGAGCGCTCACGCCCACCGCGGGCAGAGACAGGCCACGCCCACACCCGCAAGCTCGATCTTCATTTTCTTAAAACATCAGCATCTCTTACCTTTTTCTCCAACCTCGCCCTGTCAGCCCTGGCTGCCCCGGACTTCCGGGGGCGCCCCGGTCCCCTGGCGGTCCAGGCTGGCACTCCACGATTCCGTCTGGAATGGAATTTCAAAGTTTCGGGGTCCATCCCACCGAATGGAAGCAGGTGTTTGCACCCCTCCTCACCCCGACTCTGCTGGAACACCAAACCACGCCTCGGCCGCTGGTTCCTGCTAGAAAGTCAGCTCCGGCCACCTCGGAGCAGTCCCGGGATGCCACGGTGAACACGGGACCCACGCGGCACCCTTCCGGCCACGCGCCGCCAGCTGGCGCTGCTAAAACGGCGACTCACGACCCCGAAGGGCGTCTCAGCTCATCTGCCCTGTCCTGTTGTCCTTCCTTTCTACCTCGGGAAGCCCGCGCCTGGCTCCGTATCCTGCGGATTAATAAGCCGGGCCAGAAAAGCCAGGCCGCGCGTCTGCGAGCCGAAAGCTGGGACTTGAAGAGCTACATTCCTTTTTCTTTTCCTAAGCAAATTTACAGCGGAGTCATCATCATCTTAGAGACGCGGGCTGTCCGTGGGGACGCGCCTCGGCCTGCTCCTATGCCATTCTGAGCCCCGCGTATGTAGAGAGGCGTGAGAACAAACTGCACTGGCGGAAATGCCGTCTGTCGCGGGTTCTGCTAGCAAAAGCACGGCTTCGTAGCTCAGACACGCAGTGACAGAGTTCATGTGTCCTGGTCCAGTATCTTTGAAGAAAACCGACAGAGCGGACGATTTACCCCCGGGCTCCTGCTCGGACACTTGCCTCCTGACTGCAGCCTGGAGCCCGGAGGGTGAGCTGCGTCCCCAGCACAACAGAGAGCAGGCCCAGCAGAGAGGCCGCGCCCGTCGCCTGACGCCCCGTCCCCACACTCGGCCTCCGGGCCTCCTCCTGACTTGGATACAACAGCCAGAATCACCCTCCCCGGCCCCCCAGCCCAGCTCTCTGCAGGTCACGAGGCCCCGCACGGGCCACGGGGGCTCTGCTCTCCTGAACAGAAGGCCGGACAAAGGGCCCAAACCTTCCTGCTTGGTGACTTTGCTCAGAGCTCAGAGGAGAAAGCTAGTTTCGAGTGTGTGCACACTCAAGTCCAAGAGAGAGAGAGTGCTTGCTTTGTCTGCGGGTTCGGGGCTCGTGTCTCCCCGGGAGCCCCTGGAGGCCCAGCGCTGGCGGTAAGGGGCCCTGAGGTGGCGGTCGCTCTGTCCCGGGGTCCGCCCGCAGCTGCTGGGCGCCTCCCACTCTTGAACCGTCTTGTCATATTTATGCTCCCAAGAGCAGCCCCTACATTATCTGACCGTCAGGAGCCGGCGCGGCCAGGCTCGCAAGCCCAGGAGCATGAGCCCCCCGATTCTACAGCTGTGGGCACGCGGACATGAGCAGACACTCAATCACGACTTTCCTTTTCCAGAACACACCTCCCGCCTGCCTCGTCGGAACCAGAATCCCTCACACCCCCGGAGAACGCAACTTGACACCCTCGTGAAAATCAGTTTAAAATAACTTCAAGTCTCGGGGCGCCTGGGCTGGCTCAGGGGGTTAAGCGTCTGACTTCGGCTCGGGTGAGGATCTCACGGTTCCTGAGTTCGAGCCCGCGTCAGGCTCTGTGCTGACAGCTCAGAGCCTGGAGTCTGGAGCCTGCTTTGGATTCTGTGTCTCCCTGTCTCTGTCTTCCCCTCCCCCACTCACGCTCACTTGCTCTCTCTCTCAAAAATAAAAATTAAAAAAAATGTTTTTTAATAACTTTAAGTCTAAAGCAAAAACGTAGGGGCCCCTGGGTGACTCAGTCGGTTACGAATCCGACTTCGGCTCAGGTCATGATCTTGCAGTTCGTGAGTTCAGGCCCCGCGTCGGGCTCTGTGCTGACTGGCTCAGAGCCTGGAGCCTGCTTCAGATTCTGTGTCTCCTTCTCTCTGTTCCTCCCCCACTCGCATTCTCTCTCTCTCTTTCTCTCTGTCTCTCTCTCAAAAATAAATAAAGATTTAAAAAAATTTAATAAAAATAAAGCAAGAACATGGTGGTGATTTCTGAGCAGTTCTAAGACACAAGTCCAGTTTGGACGTCTGCTCAGTGGGCCCGCGTGGGCACAGGGCGGGGGGGGGGGGGGCAGAGGCCTGAGGAGCTACTGATGGGCCCCCGGGGGCAAGTCACCTTAAGAAGTTGCCTCTTTAATATCCACTGTGCACCTGAACAAAAATCTTTATAGATGAATCACTTAAGGGACGCCCGGGCGGCTCAGTCGGTTGAGCATCCAACTCAGCTCAGGTCATGATCTCACAGTTCGGGCTCTGATTCACAGATCGTCAGCGTCGGGCTCTGTGCTGACGGCTCAGAGCCTGGAGCCTGCTTCAGATTCTGTGTGTGTGTCTCTCTCTCTCTGCCCCTTCTCACACTCTGTCTCTCTCTCTCACAAATAAAATCAATGTTAAAAAAAATAAAGTTACACAGATGAATCCCTTAATTAACGTACACAACACAGGCCAACATGGCCCCGGGGACGGAGTTTGTCCCACTGGGCTCAGCTAACACACCCTCCTCCACTAACAGCAGTGGGAGGTGGTGTTTTTGTAAGAAATTTGTTCTTATTTTGGTTCTGAAAAAACTACATGTATCAAAACCAAGTTCCCCCGGATTTCCCTACGGTTGGATGCCTCGTCCCCCGGACATCTCTGCCTCTCACGCCATTTAAACTGGACCCGTGACCCTGCCCCGCCCTCGCCCGCAGCTCAGCGGTCCCTCGTCTGCTTGCGTTCAGCCCGCGCCTGTCGCTCCCGCAGACCGTATGATCTACGTGGTTTCCATCCCTCACAGGACGAGCCCCAGGAGGGCAGGATGTTAGGAGGGTCTGGCCGCGCTCCCCGCAGAGGCCTGGGGTACGTGCCGAGCGAACCCGCGACCCCAAGGCCCCTGGGCACCCGCTACCCTCTCAGACGCACGGAGAGTAAGTGACTTTGGGCTGAGTGCCATAGGACTTCCCTGCCCTCGTCACTCTCCGCCTTTCTCAGATCCGTGGGCAAGAGCGAGGGCGACCCCGTGAAGCCCGCGACCCCCGCCCCCAGCCGAGAGCACTGTGACCAAGGAAATTCATGCTGATCCTCCCCCGGCAAAGCCTCACAGCCCCCACATCTCCTCTGGGCAGGGAGGCCCGGAGCCTCACCCGCGGGAACTCCCTTTCTTAAAGCCGTGTTTGAAATCTGGCAGGTACACTGCCCGGTCCTCGCAGCCCGCGGCCCCCCTCCCGCCGGCCCCACGCAAGACCAGGGTCTCCGGCGCTCGAGGGGCGCGTGCTGCTGTGGAAACCCAACACGCTCCCGCTGGGATTGACTCCCCCGAAGCCTCCTCGCGTCCCGCGCCGGGGTCACCCTGGGACCTTGGGACGCCCTGAACCGAGCCGAGAGTTTCAGGTTCCGTGCTCGGCGCTGGCGGCGAGCCGACGTGAGGAACAGCCTCGCCAAGTACTCAGAAGCCTGGCGTCCTGCCACCACCGGACGGTCCCCCGAGGACCCTTCTTTCCCTGCGTGCGTGCATGCGTGGGTGTGTGTTTCAGTACTAATCTGTGTCTCTGGACGAACGGCTGCCTTCTCTTTTCACTTCGATGCCCAGAGCCTCAGAACTGATGAACACGCTTCTCCTCCTTCGAGCCGGTTTCCCGTCTTACAGCACGAAAAGCATGACTAGCTCCGCGAAGATACTATGTGGGAGACGAATAACCCGCAGGGCCCGGGACCCCGGGCCTCCTGCACCCCACTGGCACTCCGGAGCGCCCCCCGACACCCAGGCAGCCCCGCCCCGGCACCCGGCCCACACGGGACACGCGTGAACCGTCCTGGAGAGAACTCACTTGTGTGGCCCGGCTGTCCGGGGGGCCCGGGAGGCCCGGGGGGACCCGGGAGCCCGTCTCTTCCGCTCGCTCCTGGCAAAGACGTGCCCTGGAAGCCCTCGGTCGCCCTTCTGCCCTCTTTCGCCGGGGAAGCCGGGGGCGCCGGTCAGCTCCGGTACCGGGAAGCCTGCGACCAGAGCAAAATCTCACCTACGTCGTCACGGCCCAAGCTCGGCGTCCTCGGCACAGACTAACTCTCCTGTCTCCGTTCGGGGTAAAAGAAGTCACGCCCCTCCCAGAGAGGGCACTCGCTCTAGCTGTGGTGTCGGTCCTAGGGCGCACGCGGGTTTCCCTCACAGCCTGTCTCGCCCGCTCCAGGCGCTGGGAGGGCGCGCGCACACACGCAGACTTGCACGTGTGTGTGCACATGCACGCTCATTTGTGCGTGCACGCACACAAGCGCGCACACCCACATACATGTGCTCACGTGCAGACATACACGCTCAGACGCACGCGCTCCGTGTGCACACACGTACACGCTCAGACGCTCCTGTGTGCGCGCACACACACGTGCTCACGTGCAGACATACGTGCTCAGACGCAGCGCTCCCGTGTGCACACACGTACACGAACACACGCTCAGACGCTCCTGTGTGCACGCACACACACGTGCTCACGTGCAGACATACGTGCTGGCATGCACACACGGAATCCAGCCACTAGCTAAGCAGCAGGTGTGATGCAATCGCACACCAAGTTCAAGCAAGAGACGTGGACTCCCCGGGGAAGAGGGCTCAGATCAGCTGGGGAGCCTTCGGCCCTGATTCTGGTCCCGAGGGAGAAACAAAGTCACCCCGGAGACGGGGACTGGGGCACTGGTGCCGAGGGGTCTGCTAGATGCTGCAGACCTGAATCTGGAGGGGGGGAAGAGGCTGGGGGCAGAGGCCTGCAGACACTGGGGACCTGAGTGAGGAGGAGGGGGGAGGAGCCTGAGGGCCGGCAGGGGGGATGGGCAGGTCAAACCAGGGAGAGAAGGTGGGACTTGAGGGAGGCGTGAGAGCCCTCCGGAACACACACCTGCAGGGCCACCCTCAACTTCTGAAGTAAAGGACAACGGCCGTGAACGCGCACGGCTGTCCCAGCTAGAACAACGGGCGTGAAGCCGCGGGCCACTTCTGGGACCCTAACCTCCGCAGCAAACGTGCTCCACACACGAACCACACACGCCTTGTACAGTTATCTAGAACACTCGGCCACGGATACTCACCCGGAGGGCCCGGCTGGCCTTGTAACCCCGGGAAACCTTGGAAGAGAAGGGGAGAGTCAGACACGCCGAGCCCGCGCGTCTGCGCCCACGAGGCCCTGGGCCGGGCGCCAGGGAAGAGCGCTGGGAGTGGGGGGATGCAGCGCCCTGGGGCCCCACAGAGTCGGGCAGAGATGGGCTCCGGGAGACCCCGCGCCAGGACAAAAGACAGACCTGAGGGGGTCTCCGCCACCACACGGTCATGCGAAGCCTGTCAGTGCCAGCGAAATGTGAGGGTGTCGGGTCGAAAATGAAAGAGGGGTAAAGACGAAAATGACAGAAGGGATGAGGAAGGAGGGGGAAGGAGGAGAGAGGGGGGAGGTAGGAAAGACGGGGGAGGGAGGGACGGGGGGAGGAGGGGAAGGGAGGAGGTCAGGGGAGGAGCGGGAGGGAGGAAGGGTAGGGAGGAGGAAGGAGGGGGAGGGAGGGACGGGGGGGAGGAGGGAGAGGCGGGGGAGGGAGGGAGGGGGGAGGAGCGAGAGGGAGGAGGGAGGAGGGTGAGGGAGGGGAGAGGGAGGAAAGGGGGAGGAGGAGGAGGGAGGGGAGAGGGAAGTAAGGGGGAGGAGGAGGGGGAGGAGGGGAGGAAGGGAGGAGGGGGAGGGAGGAGGGGGAGGGAGGAGGGGGAGGGAGGGGAGAGGGAGGAAAGGGGGAGGAGGAAGCTGAGGAGGAGGGAGGGACAAGGGGGGAGGAGGGTGAGGGAGGAGGAGGGAGGAGAAACGGGAACTGACCTTTGGGGCCTGGCTCTCCTCTCAGTCCCGGAGACCCCGGGTACCCCCGCTCTCCTTTCTCCCCCAAGGGCCCCGTGCCGATCACCTGGGGGCAGAAGAGAAGAGACGGAGTGCGTGGGGGCGGCGCGGGGGCGGCCGGGGTGCCACAGCAGAGCAGAGGAAGAAACTAACATCTTCCGGTGACTTCGGGAAAGGTGAAAGTAACGGAAGAATCGTGGGGGGGGGGGGGGAGAGTCGAGAAAACACAGAGAACGAGACATATTCCGCCAGCCCCCCCGCCCCCGCAGAGACTCTGCCCTCACTTCCGCGTCCCCGTGATAGCAACTGGCCCCGCAGGAGGTTTCTGGGAGGTGAAGTTAGGGACGCGTTAATTCGGAGGGTCGGGTGTGGAATTTCCAAATGTCCGACAAGCCACGGAGCAAGGAGTCTGCTTTCAAGGGTGCTACGCGATGCCCTTAGATCCCCGCGGCAGCGTGCAACGGCGCATGCCAAGCTTCGCTGGACCACAGCGGGGACGCCCTCCAGGGCCTGGGGACGCAGGCCGAGAGGAACGCACCGTCAGCCTCGTTACGAGGCAGCGAACTCGGTCAGCACGGTTCTAAATCACGGGAATTCGAGGCACGCGGCAAACTCGGATATTGCACGTTGCCCTTAAAATAGAATTTGGTAGGGGCGCCTGGGGGGCTCAGTCGGTGAAGCGGCCGACTTCGGCTCAGGTCATGATCTCTCAGTCTGTGAGTTCGAGCCCCGTGTCAGGGCTCTGTGCTGACAGCTCAGAGCCTGGAGCCTGTTTTGGATTCTGTGTCTCCCTCTCTGTCTGCCCTTCCCCTGCTCACACACTGTCTCTCGGTCTCTCAAGACTAAATAAATGGTAAAAGAAAAATAGAATTTGGTAACGATGAAATTAACAGATTATAATCCACCAATGAGGCTACGCCACACATGGGCCACCCGAAGGTGGCCGCCTGATCCCAGATCCGGACAGGGGAGTCCTGAGTCTGTGCGGCCGTGTGAACCGCAGTCGGGGGTCCATAGTCTGCCGCAGTGACCCCAGTCCGGAAACACCCCCCCAAGGACAAATCCCTCACCGCCGAACGGACCGGGCACCCCGCCCTGTGCAGCAGACTGAACAACAGGAACTTTTTCATTGTTCCCAAGAAGATTCGGGACAAAGCGGGTGAGCCAGCTACGGCACCACTCTCTGACGGGGCGCTGAAACGGTCATTCCGAGGGAACTTGCGAACATGTAGGACGTTCATTTTTAAAAAGAAAAAGAGGCTGTACACGCTGGACGCAAGTGGGTCGAGCTCGGCGCTTGGACAAGAGGTCCAACGTTATTTGTAGACACAAAAACTGCGGTACCGGGAGAGTCCGTTTCTTTTAACGTTTTCCCGACGGGGCCGGTTTCGGAAGGTTTTGCTCGTATTGTTCTCCGCGGGCAAATCTTTCCAGCCTCCGTGGCCACGGAGATGCAGAAATTATCCAAATACAATAAAAAGTAAGTACCCAACTCCACACGACACCAACTATAAACCTGTTCTCTCCAACACCGAGCACCCTCTATGCACAAATGTAACTGCAGGAAGGCTGCGGGGCACGTGGCCCAAGGCCCTCCTCTTCCTCCTCGTGAAACACCCTCCCGGACACCAAACGTTGCTTTTACTCACGATTCCTGGTGGGCCTGGAGGGCCTGCTTCACCTTTGTCTCCCTACAGAAGAAAAAATACTTGTATTTTTTAACGATACGGATGGTCTCGCGGAAAGCGGGGTTCAACTTTTTTTTCCTGGAAAAATAAAGACTGTGCCCACTTACGCCAAAATTATCTCCCTCTCCTCAGCACCTCTCGGGGTGAGGAGTTTAGAGTGCTCCACACCTGTTACAACAAACACCAACGCACTTTACTCTGCTTTGCGTGGCGCGATGCACGGAAATCAAGATTTCTACAGATCGTAACCGGAAGCATCGTTATCGACACGGCCAAGGAGCAGACATCGTGAGCTGTGTCTGATCGCCCACGCCCGGGGACGACTCGCAGAGGGTCACCCGGAAGTTGAGTTAGTGTGTGGTGGTTTTTCGATACGAGGAAATGAAAACGAAAGCTTTTGATTTCTCCACGTATTGTCTTAAAGAAATCATTTTATTAGAGGTTTTCTGTAAGGTAGTCGGAGGCGGTCGTGGAAGTCCTAATAAAAGGGGATTTATGGTTTCGACTTTCTCCATAAAATCCAGCGTTACCTGAAAGCATGGGGTGGATACATTCTGATAACTCTGAGGCTTAATTTCATTCGGATTGGAAGACAAACCCAAAGAAGTGAATCCTGTTATAGCTAATGTTTTTATGTAAGCCGTCATAATAAGACCTTTAAAAGTCCTGAGATCTGTACACATTCCGTGAATGTAGTTTCCCCCTTTCAAACAAGGCAGTCAACTTAAGAGTAAACCAGAATTTGATATTTTCATTTTTCTTATTGGAATTTGAGAAGAGGTTCTAGGCACGTCTTTGGGACTTAAAAAAATATCTTAGCTCATATATTCTAAACATATTTGCCTTTTAAAATCTACAAGACTTGACTTTCTCAAAAAAGTTACAGTATCAGTAAAGGATTTTTCCTTGACTTTCCTTCCCCCTGGCTTTCGTGAACAAACCGTGAGGTCGGCTCTCTGGTTTATGAATCACCGCTATGGAGACTTCTCAACTCCCTCGTACTTTAGCAGAGGTTTGTGTAATCTAGTTTTCTGCCTATCACACTGACGAATATTTTTTAAGGTTTGGTAACAACCAGTTGCCAAAAAAAAAAAAAAGGCCCCAGACGGATGGCTGTTGTTTTCCAGGGGCAATTTGGTGGCCGATGGCAAAAAGCTCAAAAAAGAGAGTCTAAACATTGGCCCCCGAATGACACGTGTAGCACTCGTGACATGGAAATGAGGAAACAGGTGAGCGGGCACATGCAGGTATGACCCAGACACCACGCGGAAGGCACGGACACGGAGTCCCTTCCCAGGTGGCTTCCGGGGGACATCCTAACCCGCCCGTGTCCTATCGCTGGGCAAGGAGGCAAGCTGTGTCACACATGTGCGCATATGGACATACAGGGCACTGTTTTCCAGGGCGTGCGCGTGTGTACACGCAGGACAACTGTGCACTCTGTCTCTGAGCGGGTAATAGAAACATTGGGTAAGCTTTCTTTTCTTCACTCTGTCTGCATTTTCAGCTGTTTTGTAACCAGATAAAATTCATCTACTACAGAAAAAGGCATAAAACCTTGAATGAGCAGAATATTTTATCTTCTTTAAAAAAAAAACCACACACAGGGGCACCTGGGTGGCTCGATCCACCGAGCATCTGACTTCGGCTCAGGTCACGATCTCACGGTTCACGGGTTCGAGCCCTGCATCGGGCTCTGTGCTGACAGTGCGGAGCCTGCTTGGGATTCTATGTCTCCCTCCCTCTCTCTCCGCCCCTCACCTACTCGTGCTCATACTCTCTCACTCTCTCGCTCTCTCTCTCTTAAAAATAAATAAACATTAAAAACCATTTTTGGGGGGCATCTGGGTGGTTCAGTCGGTTAATGGTCTGACTTCAGCTCAGGTCATGATCTCACGGTCTGTGAGTTCGAGCCCCACATCGGGCTCTGTGCTGTCAGCCCAGAGCCTGATGTGTATTCTCTCTCTCCCTGCCCCTCTCTGCCCTTCCTCCACTCACACTCTCTGTCACGATAAATAAACTTAAAAAACCTAATTAAAACAAGTAGGTAATTTTGAAAAAAAATCTTTAAAAAATTTTTTTAATCACACGCATAAATAAAACCAGAAAAGTAAGTTGTGTTTTGCTCACAGGGAACGTGCATATGTTTTGTTATTGGAGCCCACAGTCCGCTAGGAAGAACTTCCGGGCTGAGCTACAAAATGAGGTCCAAGTTCCAGGCAGCGTCCCCACCTACCTTGGAACCTTCTCGGCCGGGGAGTCCCGGGTACCCCGCCTCACCTGGAAACCCCTGAAATGAAGCACGGAAAACACCGGTCGTGAGCAAACAAGGGCGACGGTTTGTTCTCAAGAATTACAGACAAACACGGGGGCGCCCGGGGGGCTCAGGCGGTGAAGCTTCCGACTTCGGCTCAGGTCATGATCTCATCATTCATGGGTTCGAGCCCCGTGTCGAGCTCTGTGCTGACGGCTTGGAGCCTGGAGCCTGCTTGGATTCTGTGTCTCCCTCTCTCTGCCCCTCCCCCGCTCACTCTCCATCAAAAATAAACATTAAAAAAAAAGTCTTTGGCTTTCTAAAAAAAGAAAAGGATTACAGAGAAAGACTTACTGGACTCCCTTTTTCTCCTTTTTCACCATCTTTGCCAGGTTTTCCCTGTACGATAAAGATTTCGACGTTAGTATTTCATAAAAATGACAGGAAGTACGCTCCAACACCGAGGCTCTGAAGCCCACACCGCACGAACGAGTGACTCGTGTACGGGGAGTAACTGAAGAAGTGATGGCCCGGGAGGACCTGCCGACTGTTAGAAAACGGAGCCTGATGGGCCCCAAATCTCCCGAGACCCCCATCTCATGTGGCCGCAAGGCGCACGGCAGAGGGATTTTCTGAACAGGAAGGATCTGGGAGCTGACAGGCAGAGGATTCATTTTAACGGAGGTCTGCACGCATCATTTTCAGGGTGG
The DNA here is from genome assembly GCA_030068075.1 of Paguma larvata. Taxonomy (NCBI): domain Eukaryota; kingdom Metazoa; phylum Chordata; class Mammalia; order Carnivora; family Viverridae; genus Paguma; species Paguma larvata. The sequence goes on along the minus strand of CM057839.1, from coordinate 2,740,675 downwards.
GAGCGAGGCCAGGGCCGCTGCGAGGGGGGTCTCCCGTCGCCGAGACTCGGGGGCTGGGAGGCATCGGAGCGGCTCGTCTCGTGGCCCTGCGGTCTGGGCTCCGGGCGGGCTCGGGGGGCAGCCGGACAGAGCCCCCAGCGCTCCGAGCGAGTGGACGGGGGCTTTCCGGGAGAAGCCGGCAGGCAGGTGGCTGTTCGGAGAGCCCCCAGGCCCAGCTCTCTGCGGTGGGGGGGGAGGCCTCAGCCTTCCCGGGAGGACTTCCAGACGGAGGCGGCCTCCTCCTTCCGGCTACAAGGGCTTCCGGAGAGCTCCTCAGGAGAGGACGAGCCTCTTCCCCTGTGTTTCTGTAAACGCGAGATTCCAGGAAAGGAAGGAACGCGATTTTACAGAAAGGGGCAGAAGGCCACTGGAGGCACTTACCCGGGGCCCTGGTCTTCCGGGCTCCCCTTTCTCTCCAAACCCTGGCATTCCCTTGACAGAACAAAAAGATTCATTAGGCTATTTAAGTAAAATTATTAAATTAGGGAAATAGGATACCGAAGGTAAAGAAGCTTGTAACTTAAACCCGACGCTTTGGGACCGTTCACGCAAAATGATGACAAACAAGAGAGCGGTCCTTACCTGAAATCCAGGTTCGCCTTTTTGACCCTAAAAGAATTAAAAAAAAAAAAGAGAGAGAGAGAGAGAAAGAGTGTGAGCGGTCGGTATTCACGGCTTATCAACCTTTACGTGCTGCGCTGAACACGGGAAAGGAAGACGATGCCGTTTCCCGATACGTTCACAAAGAGACTCTTCTTGGTCTGCAGGATCCGTGTCCTAACTCCCAGAAGGGTGTGGGCTTAGGAAGCCCAGGTGGCGACACTCGACGCCCTCGGCCTGTGTCCCCACCGCAGACCCGGCCCGGCCCTGGCCCGGCTGCCTCCGCTCTCCCCGTGCTCCTGCTCCGTGGGACGGACAATCCACAAACCCGCCTTCTCTCTCTCCCTTCGATCTGTCCCAAACTCGAAAGCCGGCATTCGCCTAAGAAAAGCCGTCTCCTACCTTCTCTCCTTTAGTGGCAAAGTCTCCTTTTTCTTGAACTTGAGCTTGTCCTGGAACCCCTGGGGGCCCACTGACCCCTTGGTCACCCTGGTGACGCAAAACAGAACATCGGTTTTTCAAACCTGTCATCACCCCCTATTCTAATCTATCCCCATCTCGGCATAAAATTCGGTTTCAGTAGGAAGATGGTACATTACGGACACGAAGCCGGGGGACTCTCACCTCGAAGGGGTCGGGAGAGCCACTACCTCAGGTAATAGCGGCGGAACCCTGACATCTGTGAGACCTCTGCACGCGTGTGTACGTGCGGGCCACGCACGTACTTGTGCGGTACGCGCAAACGGAGCAGGACTCGAGTGCCGTCCTACCGTGTTTCATGGCACGGCGGGAAGGGTCACAGACTGCTAATACAGCCGGGGGGGGGCGGGGAGGCTGTATCTTTAGGTGCACCGAAAGGAAGGGAACCACCTGGAATGTTCTTCCCGGGAACCCTAACTGCCCCACCAACTAGAAGGACAGAGAACCCCGGCTCTCGCACGAAGCATGAGATCTAAAAAAGTTGACGGTGTAATTTGCAAGGTCACCTTCCTGCGAGGTTTATAAAAAGACTGGACCAAATGTGGGGTGAAACACGGAGGCCACAGGTCAGCCCAGGTCTCCGGCGCACCTGGCGCCCCCCCGGTGGTGGTGTTCTTTACACCAACGTGGGCTCCGAGGGAGGAGAACGTGGGCCCCGTGGCAGGTGCTGCCACAGGCCCAGGAATCCCCATGGGGCTGGTGCCCATTTGCTGGTCTGTCGCAGGGAAACTGACGGAGAGACCACTGGAGGGCCAGGGAGCCGCCGCTGGCCTCCCGCACCCCCCCAACGCTCCGGTCTCTGCCCGCCTGCCTCTCCCAGTTTGTATGACGGCTTCCCGTCTTTGCAGGGCTTAGTAAAGTTGTGCTACTAACGGCCAATCCTAAATGTGCCTCTTTTATGGTAAAGTCTGGGTCTGGCTTCACCGCTGCCTGAGAACATTTTGGTTGAATTCAACGTACAGAGAACTAGAATCAACAGCCTCGCTGTCTTCTCTGCTGCTCAGACCACACGTAGAAAACTTCAGCGAATTCTAGCCATGCGTTTTAAGGAAAACGCTAACGAACTCAAGAACACACAGAGCTGGGGCCCTGCGGTTATGAGGGGCCAGGAGGAGGTTCAGAGGCTGAAATTCTATCGACCCTAGAACTGTGGTTCTAAACGCGACAATGCTCCATGGCCGCCGGCGGTGGGGGGGGGGGGGCTCCGTCGGTGGAACATCCGACTCTTGATTTCGGCTCAGGTCATGATCTCACGGTTGTGCATGCAAGCCCCACATCGGGCTCTGTGCTGACAGCACGGAGCCTGCCTGGGATTCTCTCTCTCGCCCTCTCTTTCCTTCCCTCTCTTCCTGCCCCTCTTTCTCTCAAAATAAATAAATTAAAAACATAAATAAATAAACATGACAACACTCTAGAGCCACGTGTACTCACCTTTTCGCCCTTTGGTCCTTGGAAACTTAAGCCCATTTGCCCCTGTCGATTAGAAATTAGGCTTCCATTATTAGAGCTGTCTACTTTGCTCAAAATCATCTAGTAAGCATCACACAGAGTGTAACGAGAAGGTAGAGTCAACGCAAGAACTGCTTCCAACAACTACCATCACATTTTCAACGAAGTTGTGATCATGTTGTATTCAGCGTCTATTTAAAAAGCTTTTAAAAGTATTATTGAAAAAGAATTCTCTAAAACCTTCTTTTTTAATTTAAGGTTTTTAAAATCTGACTATAGAAACTCAAGGAATGATCAGTGATTCCAAAGTAAAGGATGGCTGGATGGAAAGACAGATGGGTAGATGAGATACACAGATAGAGAGATAGAGAGATAGATAGAGAGATAGATGGACGAACAGACAGGCAGATGGATGGATGGATGGATGGATGGACAGATGGACAGACAGATGGATGGATAGATGGATAGAAATGGATGCATGGATAGATGGATGGATGGGTGGAGAGGCAGACAGAGGGACAGATGAACGGATGGACAGATGGATGGATGGGTACATGGATGTATGGTGAGTAGACAGATGTCAAAGAGAGATGATGAAACTGTAACT